>CM037156.1:27032915-28508961 GCA_020921065.1 Vaccinium darrowii
TTTCTTTTCTTTTTTTTGCCATTTGTTATGCATAAGTGGAGGTTAGCAGGGGAGTTAGTGAGTTAGTCCAAAGAGTGGTCTAGAAGATATCCATAGCCCTAAATCTCAAACGTCTCTGCTGAGGCTCGAACCCTGGTTCCGTTATGTACTTGGGCACCTAAAAGTTGCATCTAATTTTTAGGTTGATAACGTCTATCCCAACTTGACAACTAAAAGATCCTTCATTTCGTGTGATTCAAAACGATTATGCAATCTCGGCAAATCTAGGAGTAGCAGCAGCTAAGGTCTGTTATTTTACTTGTTTAAAGCTTGTTTGGGTTCGGTTCATTTGGCTGAGTGAGTGGGCTTGATGCAAACTTTAGGCTCGTTTACTTAAAAGCTGAGCTCGATTACTAATTAAATCTTACTTATGGTAATCTATTAATTAATTTAAATCATTTATTTATTTTTATCCTTAATGGGACTTTAATCTAGGCTTGAGTTCGCTTTTGAAATTGAGTTTGGCTCAATTATATAAGCTCAGGTCAAGCTCAAGTTCAACCAATTTTAACAGCCGAGTCGAATACTCAAAAGCTCTGCCTCTACTCTTCTTGTTTGCATCCATAAGTTTTTGCTGTTGTCTCTTTGAATCAATATTTCCTGCACATTGCCGAGCTGGGGATACACAACAATTAAGCTTGAACGTCCCCAAGGAACATTAGATTGAAGAAATTGGTGCTGTTTGATCATTATGTGACTGCAAATCATGATTAACATGGTTCTAAACATTTTCATCGTGCCTCAGAAAAGTGCAGCCGCGATGATAGAAGTGCAGGTGGTGCTTCTCAAGTTAGGAGAGGAGCTGTTCGGTACAACAGAGATGAACGGATGGGCGGGATGGCTGTCAATTTGGCTGCATTCCATCGCAGCCAAAATGCTTGTACTGCCTTGGAGGTTGTTGGTGAATGGAGAAGAACTGGGTTCAGAAACAGACTACAAGGTGTTACTTGGTTCACACCAATATTCCTCAAGTGGTTCAAACAGTAAGATGCTTCAAATCACATCTAAGTTATGAACCAGGATAAAGTTTTGGAAAAACAGCTCGGGTTTGGGGCTCGCTTTGCATTCCCGACCCCCCTCAGTTCACCCAAATCCATTTTTGACGATCCAAAGGCAAATAAGGTGTTAGTACATTTTGGGAGCATCATACTCAGACCCAAATCTATCAAAGTTTTCCACCAACGTTAACGATCCAGAAGTATAACCCACTATATGCATATGAGATGCCTAATATGCCTCTCTCCAAACCAAAGGAACACCACTCTACATAATAAGAACTAGTATTAACCCAGCTTTCTACATTTATATAATCTCTGCATAACCCAAGAGAGATATACAGGGGATCGGAATCAGCTAAAGTTCATTCCGGTCCCTCATCTGGTCGATAACATGAACTTTTCTTCACAGCAAGAGCAACTTCCCGTTGTCCACAGCTAGAGCAACTTCCTTTTCTCCAAAGCTTCAGCAACTTCCCTGCAAACATTGCAAGTAGAGCAGAAAGCATCACAAAGCCAACCCTTTCCGTTTATTGGTTCTTTCATTTGTATCATGTTGTTAGTTGGTTTCTTGCCAACCCTTTTCATTTCTCTTGGATAGTGAGCAGCATATACGATTGTCGTGTGGTTAGGATGCCAACCTAATTTGGGGTGCTTTACTCATGTTGTGATCCCGTTTGTGCTCTCTCCCCTTTAATCTTTGTTAGTTTGTGTTCAAAGATTAACAAAATTAATGGAATCGCTATTCAACAACAAACAAAAAAAAAATGCAATAACAATAGTCAAAAGCAGAGAAAAGAAGACCGTTTTAACGGCCTTTGCCCGAACCTGTAAGCATGTAAAATATCCTTATTTTCAGGATCGAGCATCAAACCCTCATAAAAAGCATCAGCTGCTTCCTCAAACTTCTGCAATAGCAAGGGTGAGAGGAAAAAAATAAGACAAAACAAACAGGTTTTTTTAACGAACAAAACAGAAGATTGAGACTTGAGAGCTTGCCTCCAATAGTTGTAAAGCATGACCTTCTCGATAGCATGCCTTGGACCAATTGGGTTTCAGAGCTCTGCAGGCCTTTGCATCAGCCAAGGCATGCTCAGCTTGTCCCATACGGATCCAACAGAGACTTCTATTGGAGAGCAATGTAGCATCAGTGGGATTAAAATCAATTGCCTGTATATCCATCAGCATTAACAAAAAAGCATGAGATTTCCATGAACAGTGAAGGGAAGAATAACAATCACATCTATCAAATATTTGGATCCCAGGACCAAAGTGACAGCTCTCACTTCTAAATAAAAGATTTTCTTGTCTTTTTTAAATCCTAATTATATTGTGTATTTAACCATTTAAACATTTCCACCAGTTATCTCTTCCATAAGTACGATACCTTCCACCTCCAAACTGCACCACAACTCAAAAACCAAGTAGCAGAAACTAGATTGGACTATGGTACCAAACTAGATCTCTCCTACAGTTAGATACTCATCTGTACTCGACTAATTTTTTCAACACACGGGTCTAGGCAAATTCTTTGGTACTAAAACTGTTCGAACATTGTGAAAAAAATGTGCTCTCCCCATATAAAGGCTTGTGCAAGTTAACCAATTAGGAACGGTATCATTCCAATCATAACAAAACTGCTCCGATGACATCGGTTCCCAAACACCCCCCACCCCACCCACACACACACACACCAAAAAAAAAATTAGAGAGAAATCTGATTTAAGTTGACCGATTTTGTCAAAGAACGTGGGTGCTTGCATGGCTAATTTGCTAGTAAATGCAATGAGGGAACAAACTCGAAAAAGAAGATAAAAACTTCTTCAAAAAAAGAATATGAGACATAGCAGAAAACTTTAGTTATAATTAAGGAAGAAATCCTTTAACCAAAAGCAATAAAATGTATTAGATAATCGAAATCAACATCTTGAAAATACACGTAATATCAAAATATGGACATACAAATAGTTACATTCACCATAATCAAATCCTATCAATATGGCAATTAATAAAGAGAGGAACTCCAATTAACTTACAGTCCTCAAAAGCCTATTCTCATTCAGTTGTTCCACACAAGTCAATCATGTACCCAGGAAACTATGAAACTTACAAGATAATCATGAGAGAGACAGAGGGAGCAAATAAAAATTTCAGGTACCTGCTTGTAAGCATCCAGAGCCATCAAATAGTCTTGCCGTCTGAAGGCATCATCTCCTCTAAGTTTTGCTTCTGCAGCTTTCTTCTTTGCTTCGGTAGTCAGCTGAAAAGCGATTAAACATTTTTTCAACACCAACTACAGTGACATCATAAACTTACATTTGCAGCCCTGAACAAGAAGGGAAAACAATGATAAACCTATCACGGGAGATGGAACGATTACAAAAAATAAACAGATGATTCGTCCTTTCATTGGGTATGAGAGAGAGAGAGAACTTAAAACCAACCTACACATCAAGAAATATTTTGCTAAGACTAAAATTAGTGCTTATAAGTCATGCCGTACAACCAAAGTTACATACTTACAATTGGTCCACATAATTGTCATGAAATTAAGCAATGTCAAACTTTTAGCCCGAGCTTCTACATCCTATCACTGAACTCGGTTCAACATTTTATCAATCACTCCCCAAACCAACTGATTCAAATGTATCAGTTCTCTTACCCTGCTTAGATCACTCTCAAATTATCCAAGTACTCCCCAAGTCTCAGTGAAGGATATTGGTCAAAAATGCCTCTTGACAACAAAGGATATCCCTAGACCCTAATCTATTGCCCCAAACAATGATTTTCACAAATAGGGGCCTTTTTTGTATGCTAAGAAACAGAAGGCATCATAAACATCAAAGCTGTGTCAAGCTGTGTAAGTCAGAAAAAACAAAAGTCAATAATGGGTTGAAATGGAACCTCAGGCACATCTTGCTTTGGATTGCTAGCATCTCTCTGCAGCAGCATCTCGTCCTGCAATTTCCACAATTCAAAACCAATGTAAAAATCTTGGAAAGCTGAGAATTTAGTATTGTGTTTTCTGGGTAGCTAGTCGAATGGATAAAGGGTGTGAAATAAATAAAAAACAGATCAAACCAAATCGAAACCTGTGCCCTGTCCTATGGAATGAACATCCCAAAAGACATCTACTGAAATGTACAAATAGATACAACTAGAGTCAGTATGTATACTTGATGAAAGCAAGGTCCCAATTTCAACATATAGCCTTATAAGTCAGCTAAAATCAACATAAATCACCTAAATAGCTAATTTACTCCATACGAAAAAACATAAAATGTCAAGGCCACACTCTTTGCTTGTTGGAATAACAGGGATTATTAAGAAGAATCACTCCTTCACCGGTGTAATATGCAAAATTAGTTTACAAGTCTGTATGGACATACAAACAGCAAAGCACATTCATAAATTCCCCCACCCACCAAAAATGCAAGGTTTCTCGAATATCAGAAGTTTCAAACCCAATCCAAGAATATGAACAATTATGAAGATATATGAGTTTCTTGGCTAAAACAATGCAAATCATATGAATTCACTTAATAGGCAAGGGCAAGTATATACAAGAGAAGGTGTCTCAAGCCAAGCTGGAGGAGTAAATACACTAATAGTTCAAAATATGTCAGTTATACTGTCAATCCTCCACTTAATCCAGCTTCAACTGACCAGTACTTCAAGCTCATGCTATCAAGTAACTCATATTCCCCTACCCACCAAAAATGCAAGTTTCTAGAATATCTCAAAAGCTACAAAGGCAATACAAGAATATGAACAATTATGAAGATAAATGAGTGAGTTTAATGGCTAGACATGAATACAAGAATATTAACAATTATGAAGATAAATGAGTTTTTAATGGCCAGAAATGCAAGCCATGTGGATTTGCTTAATAGGCTAGAGCCAAATAGATATACCGGAGGAGGCGTCCCAAGCCAAGTGGGGAGAGGCGAGAAGGCAGGCCAGTGGTCGGGGAAGTCTGCTAGTGGCCCGGTTCTACCATCCTTCAAGTCATGGACCCATGTCAGCACGCAGGACTTGGCAATGCCAGCTTCCTTGTCATTCTTCTCATAACACATTGTGTCGGAGAAGTAAATGCATCCCCCTTTCAGGGCAGGGTAATCCCGGGCCGACACCAAAACAGAGTAGTCATCCCCGATGAGGAAAACCCTATCGTCGCCCAAACCAACAACAACGCGCTCCCATTTCTTATCCGATTCGCTAAGCCTGTAGACGTGAAAGTAGGAGGGCATCTCCCAGTGTTCTTGCTCCGTCTCCATCCCCCACGTCACCGCCTGGCGGAAGATCACACAGTCATCTTCTTCCGAGTCCAGGTACCTGTACACCAAGAACAGCTCATCCCCGTCCCCCTCCACGAGGCGTGTGAACTGACACGCGCCCATTTCCGGCAAACCAGACTCCACGATCACCTCCACCTCGGCCGCCTTATCTCCACCAATGGCCACCGTCCTTCCACAGTAGTCGACCGCGTAGAACCTCCCGCTGCCACTGCGGTAAACAACGTCGTGGTAGGTGTCGTTTTTAGAATCGATGGGGGTCCATTTGAGGTCAATGCCGAGCCTGAAGAACCCCAACTGGCCTCCGATGACAGCGACCACGATTCCATTTCCCACTGCGGTTTGGTTGACGATGATGGACTGGGACTCTAGGTAGTTGGCGGCCGTGAACCGAGTCCCAGTCCTGCTGACGTCCACGTAGTCGAGATTGTAGGCGTGGACGATCTCGGAGACTCGGATGTCGTCGTCGAGGAGGTTGAGGGAGGACGGGAATGAGGACACGGGCGGGACACGCTCGGCGCTGTACTCCGACAGAGGGTTGATGGGATGGTATTTGTTGTTGATAGTGTCTTCTTGGAGTCTGAGGAAAAAGAGGGAGGTGGAGGCGGAGGAGGGTGGTTGGAGGAGGTAGAGGATGGAGTGGGAGAGGGAGAAGTGGCCTTGGCGGTGAGGGTTGAGGTGGGGGTTTGGGAGCATGGGGAAAGGGAGGTTTGGGGGGAAGGAGGTGGAGGAGTGGTGGGAGAGGGAAGAGCGCCAGGTTTTGCATACGGCACGGATCACCGCCGGAGCCATTCTCCGGGAACAAGTGGAGAGAGATAGAAAGAGAGAGAGAAATCAAACGGACAGAGTAGGGTTTTTGAGGATGAGAATGGAAATAGTACAGAGGGTTTTTGAGGATGACAGTGAAAATAGTACAGATTTAAACATGATATAGTAGTATATGCATAGATACATACATAAATTCACACATACATACATGATACTACATACACACATACACACACAAATCTATACAGTATATATACCCTTATCCATATATTAGGCTAAATTGAAAAAAATGGTTTTTTGATTTTTTACGTTTTGTCCTTATTCAAAAAAAATTTACATTTGTTAGGTTTGCGTCAAAATTTTGTAATTTCTGGATTTATCTCGTCGAGACGAATCCAAAGACTATAAAATTATAGTCAAAAGTATTAGTTTTTTTAATAAAGCCGAAAATAAACCAAAATAAACTAGTTTTTTTTATTATTTTTCGTCTTTATTCACAAAACTTTAAGTTTGGCTAATAATTTTATACTTTTTAGATTCCTCTCGTCGAGACAAGCAAAGAAACCACAAAAAATCGACCGAAAACTAACAGATGCAAATTTTTTTTGAATAAGGACAAAACGAAAAAAACCAAAAAAACCAATTATTTCAATTTAGCCAAATCAGGCCTATGTCTCATGCAAAATGGATCAAAACTACGTAGTTTTGAGAGGACAACATGGATGCTGTCCCCGAATCCATATATTGAGGTTAGCGATGGGTGTGTGCTTTGGAACTTCTATTTTTTTGTTTCGACGGTCATTCATGTTCGGGTCAATTTACGTGTATCTTGAATAATTTCTTTTGGCGGTTCGTTCTGAAGCAGGTCATATATGAAATTGACACATCGACTAATATCCTTTTGTAGTCCAGTTAAAGAAAAGTCATCCATGTCTGATTAAATAGAACAGTGGTAGCTCTAGAATTTAATAGGGGAAATGACCAAAACATGGTATTAAGAGAAAAAAAAATGACCAAAACATGGCCATGGTTTTCCAAATGACCAAAGCATGGTAAGGAAAATAATATTTCCACATAAATGGCAATTTACGAGTGAACTGTCCAAATTATCCCTCATTCTATTTCTTTTTGCAAATCAAGCCCCTTTCTCCTTCCAACGCCCAGGGTTTGTAAATCTTGACTCTCTCTCTCTCTCTTTCTCTCCCCTAAAATTAGGCAGCAGGATTTGTAATCTTACTCTCGTAATTTTCCTTTTTCTTACTAATAATCTGAAATCTAACCTTTCTCAATCAAATCTCTATATAAATAACTTGTATATATACGTTATTCGATCTCAATTCTCACACCCTTGGTTCATAAGATGTGCTTTAATGGTGGGTAGAGAGAGAGAAAAATCAGAGGGATTTTTTTTCAGACCCATATCCTTCCCACCTCAAGTCACCGATTGTTCAACAGAATCCCTCCCCATTGTCCTAGTCGCAATCTAGCTAACTGCTTAACTTATCTCCGCTCCGTCCTCAATACAGCCCTCCGCTGTCTCTCTCAAACCGAACCGGAAGAGGGGTTGCTACTGGACGGAATGGCCTCGAAACTGGCCGGTCTAATCATCCTCGGCGAGCAGAAGAACTCCAACCGGATTTTCTCTTACGATCGGCGTCGATTGCTGCGGTGAATGCCGTTTTTCTACTCAATGAAAATGAATAGTTTCATACCGTTTTGTTCACTGAAAATTACATCTATGGAAACTTGTCGACAATGGCCTCTAAATGTTTGCAAGATTTCTTCTTGTTGAATCAGACAATAGTCAATTCTTGTGTTCTTTCTCTTGATGTGTGCTTTTTTGTCTTTTGTGATTCGGCAATCAGATTCAAGTCGAACGAGCAAGGGTTGTTCGAGCTTGTTTCGAGTTGCGTCCAATCTTTATTTTTTATGTATCAAGTTTAATCTCAGAAAAACTTTTCAAGAGTAAAGGACTGAATTTGTTAACGAGCTCAAATAACTTCGGATGAATTGTTTGAATGGGAAAATGAGTCTGGATTTGAATCTGAGTGGAATTGATGAAGGGATTCGAGTGAGGGAAGGGGTGTGTGTGTTAGGGCTAAAAAAATGAAAAGGGTATTTTAGACCATCCACTTAGGCTTACCATTTATGTGGAATTAGTTTTTTCCTTGTCATGAGCTCGGTAATTTCCAAAAACGCTATCATCTAATTGGTATTTTTAGTTTTAAATACCACTTATCTGTCATTTTCCCAATTTAATAAGGGTAGTGACAATCACTGTGTTTGGTTTAGAGTTTTGAGAAGAAATTTTTTGAGAAATTTTTTGAGATAGTGTTTGGATGAGTTTTTGGAAAAAGTAATAATTAGAGAGATGTGTAATGATTGGAGAGAGATAGAGAGAAAAATGAAAATAATGATTGGATGGAAGGATATGAGTAGAGAGAGAAAAGTGATTAATGATTGGAGAGATGAGAGAGGGGGAAGGAATCTTTTTGGAAAAATTTTTGGAAATGTGAACCAAACACAGCCATATGTGGACTAGGATTTTATTACTATTTTTTTTGTTCAAATAGATTAAATTAAACTTCTCAAATCACGAGTGAAAGAGATCCTTAAATCAATAAGGCTCTTGGCTGCACATTTTAAAGAGTTGATTTTGTTGTTTACACAATTAACCACATATTATAAGTGCTGTGTGATGTAGCTCCTTGAGAGTTTATAAGTAGTACTAGTCTATATGTCGGGAATCATGAGTGTAGTAAATCCCTAGCATTACTAGTGATCAAACACAAATTATGGATCAGTGAATTTGGAATGGGTGTTGAGAGGGGAAAAAAAAAGGGGTAAGCTGGATGTTCAATTACAGTGTAGTAAGCTAAAACTAGTTTCAAATAGCAAGTATTGAAAATGGCTAATCTAGGGTGTTCACAACCCCTTGTTAGAAACTTAAGAGGTTGACAAAGTGGTCTTGACTTAAGGCCTTGTTTGGGTAAAAAACTTAATCCGGTTTTTTGGTTTTTTGGTTTTTCCTCAAATAATCCAAAAAACCGGTTTGGTTTTTTCTTAAACTTAATCCAAATTATTCCCTCCTTTGGCTAATAATCCAGATTATGGATTATTGGATTATTCGTTTGTCCTTATTCAAAAAATTTTGAGTTCTGACCATAATTTTATACTTGTTAAATTCGTCTCGTCGAGAGGAATCCAAAAACCACAAAATCTTAATGCAAAACTAACGAATGCAAAAAAAATTTGAATAAGGACAAACGAATAATCTGGATTATTAGATTATTGGATTATTACCCAAAGCACTCTGATTTTTTGGATTAAGATTATTACCCAAAGCACTCTGATTTTTTGTACCCAAAAAACCAAAAAACTGGATTAAGTTTTTTACCCAAAGGAGGCCTTAGGATTGTAGGGTTTGCTCCCATCTAAAGTTTTAGGTTCAACCACTGGCGATTATGTCCGGTTGTTACACCGGAACCTCAAAATTAATCGAGGTACGTGCAAACTAGCCCGGTTATCCGTTTATATATAAAAATAAAAAATAAAAAAAGCCCCTCTTTAGAATGTAGAGCTGCATATGGACAAGGAGAACTAATCTTTAGAATGTGGGCGGTGTCTCAGTTGGTAGAGCACCATTAGCCCCATTCATTTGGCCAGGGTTCGAGTCCTGGCCGCCCCACTTCTGTGGTGGTTTCCCCCCTTCCCCCTACTAACAACTAACTGACTACTAACTACTGATGTATTTCGCTGATGGCAAAAAAAAAAAAAAAAGGAGAACTAATCTTTATTCTTTGACATGTACTCCTGTAATGTACTGTAGTTACTTCTCGTAGATGTTCTCCCAGAAAAAGCAGTAGTAATCAAATCCTGGACCCAGGATTCGTGCAAGAGCATTTTATGCGTGCTCACTGAACTTTCAAATCCCAATGACAACATACAAGACGGCCAAATTATCAACTCGAAAAACCACATGAGAAAAATTGTGAATACAAAACAACTCTGTTAATCTGCTATGGGTACCCCCAAGTAGCACCCCAAATACACACCCGGACGGGTGGGGCTGACTGGGTTAAAAACGTTAGGTCCACCCAAAAAACAAATTCCTGTTTGAAATTTAAACGGGTAGATCCCCTAACTAATTAACACCCAGATGTTCAAAACCCCCCACCAAAACCCCATTGGACGCCACCGCCATCTCCGGCCACCAGTGACACCGCCCCATCTTTCCAGCCACCATGTCTCTGTCGTTTTGGCTCCCTCTGTCAGCAATCACCGACGTAGCCACGCCAAACTCCAAACCCAACGACTGGGATTGAAGTCACCCTTCTCTCTCTCTCTCCAAAATCGAACATGCACATTAGAGATTTAATCTTAGTGAATTTAGTTACTAAATTGAGGAAATCTTATTCACGGAGGAGCCGTGAATGAGAAGATTGCAGCCTCCAATAAATAACATTTTGACACATCACCCCAAACAGTATCATCACATGAGGGGAAAAGTGAACAGTGCAACATACGGAATGAAATCCCACATGTAAAGACAAAAATGCCTGTGCGTCTCTCCTTCAACTTAACCATGGTCAATAGGAAAGTCTGTCAATATAAATTTCGGATGAATTATTATCACATACAACAATGCCACTATTTTTTTTTTTTTGTCCTTATTAAAAAAAATTCGCGCATTTGTTAGTTTTGCGTTAAATTTTTGTGGCTTATTAATTCTTCTTGACCAGAGGAAATCAAAAAAGTGAAAAAAAATTGATGGAAGCTTTTATGTTTTTTTAAAAAAGGAAAAAAATAAGTCAAAAACAATTCTGTCTTTCTGATTTATTTTCTTCTTTATTCAAAAAATTACGAGTCATAATGTTTTATTAAAAAAATTACGAGTTTCGGTCAATCTTAGCGGCTCTAGCCATTTTACATTAATGAGTTTTTTTTTCCATCAATCTGAAAAGGGAAAGAGGGATACAAAACAGCGCCTTTGGGAGCAAGATTATTAAATTTTTCACTACTTGTTTTCGATATCCGATTGAGTTGAAACTTAATCGAGCATGCTTATTTAATATTTTGAATATCCATGTAAAAAATTAGCTCGATCGGATATCCATAGGGGTGTTTTGTAGCAGTCCAAGCACGCACAAGTGACCCAAAACATTCATAGATGATACTCCTAAATGGTTTAACAAAATAGGGACGCCAAACTGGCCGTTGTGGGCAGAACTGGTGTACCCATTTTTAAAGCAAAAAACGGTGCTATTTTGCTGCACAACACTATGCACAGTACCTATTGCGCAGCACCTCCCCGGTTCCAAAAAAAAAAAAAAAACAGAACATTACCCATTCATACAAAACCAAACCTGACATCAGTTCAATATGCCACCACTGAATTCATGAAATTTCAACATTTTCCATTCATGTACTTGTCCACCATAACTGACCATTATGCCCACATAATTACAAAAAAGTCATTGACTGGATCATACAATACACTTGATCATGGTTTATAATTCCATCATACTTACAAAATAGAACACTTAACTAAGAACCGCATCACATACCCCAAACAAGCCAAAAAGAGGTAGGGGTATTGCTTCTTTATCTATTACTTAATTACAAGTTATAACAGATATAATCCCAACGACCCAAAAAAAAGAGTTCTCATCCCTTGTTACGAAAGGAAGGCCATGTCATACATACAAAAGACCTTCCTTTCCACAGAGTACAAAAACCAACTACGTCAAAATGAGTAGAAGTATCCATGTTCTGTTCCAGTCCCATTTTGAAACGAGTCTTCAAAACTGGTTTTGTAGTTTTTGTTTTCACATCTTTTGCCTTCTCACTTTGGTATCTTTTATCAAATGCTTTGTCATATTGATGAACAAAGTCACTCACCAAAGTACTAGAATGGACAAAATCCTTGAAAAATTTATTCATACTTTCACTTTTTTGCGTTGTTAACATTCTAGCACAAAACATAGTCCGTAAGTAAGCTGGCACCCATTTTTCACGCCAGATGTACAAATCTTGCAACCAGTGATTCTCCCTCATCTCATATTTATCAATCAATTCATCTCACTCATTTTCAAACTCTTCTTTGGTAACCGTGTTATGAATGCAATGGTGAAAATCTCCTTGAAATGCATGATGTTTATTATAAACATGAGCCAAATGTTCGGGAACTTTTTGCAAGACATGCCACATGCACAAACGGTGAGTAGTATTAGGTAATACCTGTGCAATTGCCTTTGCCATGGCTTTGTCGTCGTCGGTAATAATAACCGATGGAGTACGTCCGCCCATTGCCTCATTCCAAGTTTCTAACAACCATACATAAAACTCCGCCCTCTCATTCACCAGTAATGCACAACCAAACATAGTTGACTGATGGTGGTGGTTGACTCCGGTAAAAGGGACAGTGGTGGTTGACTCCGGTAAAAGGGACAAAAGGCACGCCATAGCGATTAGTTAAGTAGGTAGCATCAAAGCAAACCACATCCCCAATATAATTGAATGCAAGCCTAGACCTTGCATCTGCCCAAAAGCAATTCCCCATACGATTATCTTCATCCACTTAGATTGAATAAAAAAAGTCTGGGTTTTCCGATTGACACTTTCTAAAGTAGTTGTACATTCTTTGAGCATCTCCACCTTGCAAAAGCTTTCTCCTTTTACTTCCCAAATAGTTTTGGACATCCTTTGAGGCACAACCAACATTAGAGGTACCATCAAATTCCCTTAAGACTGACATTATCTTGGTAGTGGGTATGCAGGATTCATTAAGCAAATCAATAAGACTTTTCTGAGCACGGGTTCTTTTTCTATGACCTGGAAGTAAAAGTGCACTCTTTGGAGAACATAACACATGATTGTGTTCAATTGCAAACTTACTTACTACCCATTTCCCTTCTTCCCTTTTCAAACGCGTCATTGTTTTGCATCCAATCATGGTCCGAGAATGGTTTTGAACATTTGTATGCTTCTTTTGGTAGCTTGGACGATGGTATCCCTCTCTATTACAAGAAAAGTCTACTCCGATCAATGATTTGTCTTTATTAGACAATCGAGTATGACTTTTCCGGATGCTAAAACCTTTCGTCTTGCATATGCTTTGTAACGAGTCTCGGCTTCTTCCAATTCATCAAATATCATGCCTTCACATGGATCAAGTGGACTACCATAACCAAAGTTAAAAGGTTGACAAGATTTATTTTGCAACAGATCTTCATTGTTCGGGTCATTCACAGATTCTAGTTCAACAAGGTGTTTATCTTCCAAAAAGTCATCAGGCAAAGTGAGATTATCACCACCATCAAGTGTTGCCATATCAAATCTGTAAAACAATTACAAATATTGAAACATCTTCTCTACTCTCTTTTTTTTTTTTTTTTTTCCATACACAACCAAGTAAATACTTCCATAGTTCTAATCACCAGAAAACAAAACTTGCATAAAACTTTCTAGCCAATTTTTCGCAGCCCCATATTATCAAATCATTTTATAAAATCCAGCTTATGTAAAGCTTTTAACTTTCCAAAACTACTTGTCAACACTACACCACAGTAGACTTCCTAGTATGTTTCTACCCAAAATGGATATGACATACAAAAAATGTTAGAACTGAAAACTTCTCAATCTGAAGTAATTCAAAACACTTATTAGTTAACTTAACCCCTAGGGTTGTCACATTGTCATTAGTATCCCGGGAAAAAAAAGCCCAAATTAGACAACCTCCAAGGCTCCAACCTAGTTTAATATCCCAAAAAAAAACTCTCAATTAGAGCATCTCAGGGAAAATAAAGCATAAAATGGTAAGACTAAAATAGGAGACAAGTTTCAGATAGACTTTGGGATGAAACCCATGGAGTCCAACCATCCCAAACTTTGGGGCTACTGGGGTTATGCCCAGTCATTATTTTAGGGTCTCGAAATTAGTCGAGGTGTGCGCAAATAATTCTTCAAAATTAATTTTTTCCCAGAATTTTTCATTTCTACTGAATCCTTTTTACGACATTCAGAAAAATATATTTGCAATTTTTAAGGCATGCAAAATTATTTCCTAATTCCCAAATCATTCTTAAGCATATCCAATATGAGAAATACTGATAGAGAAACAAAATGTAAAATACTCATTGGAATAGGATCTTGAGGAGCTTGAATAATGAGACTGAAAACAGAGTCCGAAACAAAGGACGAAATCGGTGAAGTAGAGATCGTCTTAGAGATTGTAGATGAAGAAGAAGAAGAAGAAGAAGAATCCAATTTCCTTAAAGAATAGGCAGATCACAATCACCGAAACCATAGAATGAGAAGATGAATAGTGATTCATCTGGACGGAAAGATGAACAGTGCTTCATCCAGACGGGAAGATGAACAGTGATTTGTACTTTCCCATCTCTGCTTTGCGTCGCACGTCTTTCTTTTGGTTACAGATCTGGAGTCTTGGCTGGGTTAAGTTGTAGGGTTAAAGGAATTTAACCATGGTTACTTTTGGAAAGACCTTTTTAACAATAGTTTTACACCTTTTACCAGACAACTGTTTGGGTGATGTGTCAAAAGGTTATTGGAGGCTGCAATCTTCTCATTCACGGCTCCTCTGTGAATAAGATTTCCTCGTTGCGGAAATTGAACTGTTTGGTAGAGCCAAGAAACAGATATATATGGATGACAAACAGATATGTATGATTCACGTGCGAACTGAATTTGTAGTTAACAATTATCGAATTTGGTTTCACTTTTGATCATTTAACGTGGCGTTAGTTACCTGGTATTCCCAATTATTTACATAGTGATGAAATATCCGGTGGGGATTATCATTCACTTTTGATGGGGAGTTGAGAGACAAAAATAGTACATCATATAGTGTGGTGGCGATATTTTATTTCTAGGGAATGACAAAAATTGGCCATGTACAAAAGCCAAACATGGAAGATTATGAAGACTATCTTTCACTTTGATCTGGGTTGCAGTCAGTGGATCACTTTTTCCACTTGATAAAATCTGCTAAAATCAACAGTTAATTTTAGCAAATAAGAAAGAATCTTTGGTAAAATAAAGATTCTTGTGAGAGCTAAAATCGAAGATTTTGAATCGATGATTTGAGCAAATGACTTTCTTATTTGCTAAAATAAACTGCTAATTTTAGCAAATATTGATTTTATTAAATGGAAAACTCATATAAATGTTGTCAAGAGAAAATTCTTTATGTAATCCATCTAAATAAATACTTGCATCTATGTAATAGCACTGGCACATAATTTGAGGATCTCATACTATATGACGTTTATTTGCCTCCATAATAGAAATATTTATGTATAATTAACGTTGTGTGGCAGCACATAATATGAGGTTCTCATATATTTCTCTGTTTTTGTCCTCCTAGTAACAACAATTAGAAAGGGACGACTAGGTTAGTGACCTAATGTGACATGGGCTCCTAACCCTTGTGTAATGTTCGGTTGGGAGTTATTCTTGCAAGGTAGTCACTGTTCTTCGCAAGCCGGTAGTAGTCTTCTTGAAGCAATTTTTGTGTGCGAGGACAATGTTGTTTACGATCGCGTGAGGAAGATAAAGATCGATTCACCCACACTTTTGCCAACTCGACGACCACCTCAATGGTTCTCATGTTGTTACAGTTGAGCCACTTAGTCCTCTACTCGTACGATGGGTTCCTCTCCCTCTTACTTATTTACTATATTTTTTTTTACTGTCATCTCTATCTAATAATTCAACGGTTTCAAAGAAGGGTATGGGATAACAAGGAGATCCAAAAGGATATAGCGAAATCCGTGGGTTGGCCTGAGATTTTTTTGTAATTCTTGGTGAAATGTATAAATCATATTATCATGCTTGTTAACAAAAAAAATTCCCACGTACTTTGACATGCAAATGCTGCCAATAAAAGGTTTTGCATGGTTGGGATGTGGAGAATAGAGCTCGTTTGGTTTGATTAAATGTGGGAAAATGACGCTAGAAAACATGATGGGTGCAATTTCAATGTTCTTGCATGACAGTATCGAAGTACTCCCTCCGTCCCTTTTTAAATGTGTTATTTCGTAAATCCAACTTATTAAAGAAATATCATCATTACACCTTTCACATCAACTTTTTTCTCCACCTTACACTTTTCACATCAATTTTTACCTCTACTTTCCAAAATTGTCCTCAACTTTTACTCATTAACTTTTTACGCACTAACTTATCAAAAGGGCAAAATGATAATTGTACAAACTTTTACCCATTAACTTTTCAAACCACACACTTATTTAGGGACAATCCAAAATAAAAAGTTAAACACTTAAAGGGACAGAGGGAATATCATATTTTGGTCTTACAAGAAACTCATGTGACCTGTTCTACAGGGGTAGTAAATGCAGGGGTAGTAAATGCACTGGGCTGCTAACTCTCTGTCTCTTTTTTGCTCACACTTGTGTTTCTTCTCCCACGATCCCCACCATTGGTTCAGGTACTCTCTCTCCCCACCATTGGAATCGAGAAAGCTTTTTGTTTATCTTGGATGGGTTTTCGCTGGATTTGCAATTTATGAAAAGAAGTCAGTTTCTTTTTGTTTTTTGTTGCATGTGCAGCTGAAGCTGCTTCTTATTTGTGGTTGCTGGCATGTTAACTGTTCATATGGCTAATTTTATAGCCCCATAACAAACGAAAATGTAATGTTACGAGAGAGAAAAAGTTTATCCGAAAACGGAAAAAGAAATGAATCTAAACCGTTCATTTCTTTTTCTTGGACATTTTCGGAGAAACAAACACTTTATGTACCCTATCATCCCTCCAGGACAAAAGAACTCCGGAGAAACACTTACTATACCCTATCATACCCACAACAAAAGAACTCCGAAAAACAACTAAGGAAGAAAAATGAGAACATATATCATAGATTCATTATATAGATCACAAACACTCTCTTTACTACAAGGCCTCGACGTTGAAAACACAAAATACACACGATAATGTGCTTATTACAATAGTCACCTTACCCCTATCCCCAGCTATAGAGGGGTGAGGTTTATTATCATCATGCATGCACATAGCTGACTATTCAGAAGATGGAGGCTCGCATTTGGCAACGTCTGGGGCTGAGATCGCACTTGGAAGGTAGGTTTTCAGCCTGTTGCATCATTTCCCTCATCTCCTCCTCCTGCATTTGCCCCTGGCCCCTCTGCTGCCTCATGGCCTCCATCAGGCCCTCACACCGGCACTGCTCGTCGAGGTTCTCCATCTGCTGGCAGCACATGCGGAGCTGCTGATGCGGGTTTGTTTCAGTGATCATTGCCACTTTGTCATACCCTCCTCTCATCTGTTGTTGTAAGTACATCTGGCAGTCACGGAGGTTATCCTCCCTCTGGATCTGTTGGCGGCAGCGCTGCTGTTGCCTCGGGTTCTCCTCCTCCTCCACCACGGTGGTTGTGATGGTGGTCCGGGTGGCCTGGGCTAAGGCTATGAGGGCTACAAGGGCAGCTGCTAGGATTGTGAGCTTGGCCATTTTTTATGCTTTAAGAGTTGGTTCTTGTCGAAAATTGAGCTTGTGGTGTGGTGATAGCTGGTGGTGGTGGGTTGTATTTATAGTGGATTTTGGGGTTTGCATGGTTGGTACGTGGAGGAAGGTGAGTTTTGGAGGCTTTGGAGGGAGGTGAGGTGGCTGGATTGGGGCTTCCACATGGATTGACATGCAAATGTTGCCATGATAATAGACTGTGTGGTCATTGAAAGATTTTGGAGTTGTTGAATGCATATATTTGTTTTGTTGTTGCAGTTGCTTATCTCTAAAATTTGTTTCTATGTTACAGAAATTGAACTATTTGGTAGAGCCAAGAAAGATATATATCTATATATATATATATATATATATATATGTGGATGACAAACAAAGAGATAAATAAGATTTTCTCATGCATGATTGAAACTTATTCAACACGTCATCAACCACTGCTTTTCAACACGTCATCAAAATTGATCCTACTAACAAGGACAAAAACAACTTTATTAAACACAAGGGGGTGCTTTGGGTAATAATCCGGATTATGGTTTTTTAGTTTCGTCTTTATTCAAAAAAAAATTTGCATTTGTTATTTTCGCGTCAAGATTTTGTGGTTTCTGGATTCAGGCCAATAATCTAACTATTTCGGCTTTATTCAAAAAAATATTTGGTTTGACCATAATTTTATACTTGTTAGATTCGTCTCGCCGAGAGGAATCCAGAAACCACAAAATCTTGACGTGAAAGTAACAAATGCAAAAAAAATTTGAATAAAGACGAAACCAAAAAACCATAATCCGGATTATTACCCAAGTAGGCCAGGATAAAACCTCTTCCTCTTTAATTATGGCTGTCAGTACTCAGTGGCACTGAAGTAGGAGTTTGTGAATTTAGGCTGGATGGTTTCCTTAATTACAACAATGTCATTTCAACTAGGCATAGGACATGCCCACTTATGCTTATCCTATTTATTTTTTCCGTTAATTTTACTTCTTTTTTTAACAAGGACACACCCAGCTTTGTCTAGCGGTTACGGGATCACACAAGATTGGCCCATTCAGTTGTCCATCTAGGTTATGAATCCTCGGATTTTAATCCAAACAATGAACGGCTCAGATCATTTGCGGTTTGGATTAAAACTGAGACGTAGGTGCCAAGATGGACGGCCGGATGTAGCTTGCTACAACCATGTAGTTACCCCACTACATGGCCCCCGCTCTTTTGTCGAGCTCGAGCTTGGCTCGGTAACTAAATGAGCCAAAAATCGAGCCCGAGTTCAACTCTGCTGTAAATGAGTTAAGCCGAGTCGAGCCGGATTCATTTACAAAACGAGCCTCTATAAACATTCGCAACTTTTAAATGAAAATTATCAAAGAGTGAAGTGTCATACAAATGTTGAGAATATATTTTTTTATCATACAAATTTAATTAGCAAAAAATTTAAAAATTGTAACATGAATTTATTTTTTGAAAAACATTCAATGTATGGTATACAATAGTTCTCAAAATTCATAAAACACTCCTACCAGTTACCGATATTCGATTGAGCTCATTTTTGTAAGGGTATGCTTATTAAATATTTTGAACGTCCATATAAAATATTAGTTCAATCGGATATTGGCAGGAGTATTTTCGAATTATGCAACCTAGAAAACACCACCACAAGGCTACATAACTTAGAAAATAGTACTCCTATCGATATTTGATAAATGTGACAAAACATTCCTACTGATATACAATCTCTCTCTCTCCCCCCCCCCCCCCCCCCCCCCCCCCCAATCCACCTATACAAAAACTCACCAAAACAATGAATTTGAGGTGGGGCCTAGATTCAAAATCTGGCTGCCTTACAAATCCGGCTTCATCTCCGACATCCAAATGGATTGTTTAAAGTGGGTCCGTGTTTGAACTCGTGCTCAATTGTAGTAAAAAAAAATAATAATAATAATAATTGTTGGCCATTTTGGGAAAAAATTTTAAGATATATTTCTGAGGTAGTGTTTAGTTTGATTTTTGAAAATGGTTTAGGAATTGATATTGGCACTCCTTTTTTTTTTGTCTCTATTAGGTGAAGTTACTAAACCACAGGGACCATCGCAATGCTTTGTTTTAATTAAACAGTCAGATTCCCCTTGTCCGTACCAGTTCTGAGTTGACTGTTCGACACCCGGGGAAGGCCCCGAAGAGCCGTTCCTAGTCCGTCCCCCGGCCGGCACTCGACGACCCGCTCTCGCCGCGGGTGTAGCTCGAGCAGTCCACCGACAGCCGACGGGTTCAGGACTGGGACCCCCGTGCCCAGTCCTCAGAGCCAAAAAAAAAAGTTACGAAACCACCATTGTATTTTGAGAGCAAAAGATAAATATAATTATTTAGTGCAGGGTTGGTTTGATAACTTCAGCTAATAGAGACAAAAAATGGAGTGTCAATATCAAAATGGAGACTGTCAATACCAATTTCCAATAGTTTTTGGGATAATAATTGGATAGAGAAACGCGAGAGTAATAATTGGAGGGAGAGTAATAAGTGGAGAGAGATAGAGAGAAAAATGGGAGAAATGATTAAAAATAGGGCTAATAAGTGGAGAAAGTAATGTGGGCAATGATTGGAGAGGGGAGAAAAGTAGGAGTAAATTACTTTTGAAATTTTTTTCCAAAAATAAAAACCAAACAAAGTGGCTAGTTTTTTTTTTGGTTCAACGAAAATTCAAAGACTGGCTAGCTTTGCACCAACTACATTGAGCTGAAAACATTTGGCTAAGGGGCCCACTTGAAAACTTTTTAAAGATGTGTACCTTACCTCTAGAGTATAGGGCCTATTTGCGTGAGCTGGAGAAAGATCATTGGGGGCTGCAAAAATCTTATTTACGGAGCAGCCGTAAATAAGATTTTCTCTACTGAATTTATTGAATGATTTGAGAGCATTTATACAAAGCAGTTGAGGATATTGTTCAACAAATTTTCATTGGGATATGTATGTCTACTTTTCAAACTATTCTAATTTTCTACATTGTCATGTTACAGGTTCTTCTAGTGATGGAAGTGGGTACTTTCATACTTGGTTTGAGGCGGAAATACCCGCATCGAGAGTACTTATCTGTTGTTCTTTTAGTAGTGGATTTGATCCTTTTCACTCTAGCGGATGCGCAAACCTCACCAAACTTTAGTTTGATTGGTGTTGTAATGGTGTCCGGTGCTCTAGAAATGGACGCCTTCTTGGGTAATTTGCAAGAACCAATCTTTACCGTGAATCATTTGTACGCAGTCCAGGGTACGTGAGAGAGATGAGCTGATGCATTTGTAGAGTTCATCAATGGTGTTTTGACGGCGGCGTCACTGGTGGCTGGAAATGGGGCGACATCAATGGTGGTTGAAGATGGGGGTGGTATCCATTGATGGCTGCGAGAGAACGGTGTTTGGTGATGATCGTGAATGGCGTTGGAAGGCGCCTTCAAATCGATTTGGGGATTTTTGGATCAATATCTGGGTTTAAAGGTTTGGGAATTTTCCGGCATTTTTTGGGAATTTTTTTGAAATGGCCGGAAAGAATGAGTGGGGCCCAGATTTTAGACCAACTCGCCAGCTCATAAGGTGTGCAATTGGGGTGTAAAATTGGGGTACCCATAGCATTTAACCCCTTCCCCAAGGCCACCTCTAAAGCATCTCCAATAAAAGAAATAAAATGCATATTACTAGTTAGCATCAAAATATTTATGTTTTGATATCCAATAGTGTTGCTAATTAAGCACATGTTAAAGCTAACATCTTGTAGCTGTGAAGTTAGAGTTGTTTGTACGGCTAACTCATCAATTTGAAGAGAGAAAGAGGAATTTTTTTTTTATACCAGGTGGTACTACGTGGCCGAGCTTACGTGGTGCCCGAACACTATATTCGGATTGTCTAAAAGTGTATTTGACGGTCCAGATCGAAGCCCCCTCTCTCCCCTTTCTCTCTCTTGATTCTCTCCACATAACCTGGACCATCCAAAACTGAAATGGACGGTCGAATGCACCGTGTGCGGGTACCGGATGGTATCCACTCAACACTGAAAACTCGTGTGTGTGTGTGTGTGTGTGTGTGTGTGTGTGAGAGAGAGAGAGAGAGAGAGGGAGACGGAGAAAGAGAGTGAAAGAAGTCAGTCTAGGAGAGAGGTAAAGAATCGGTAGAAAGAGAACAATCAAAAAAATGGGCCCACCATATATACTTTTGTATGTATATATGTACTTTCTAATAACATCATTGCAACACTCATTACTTTAACGTCACATTTTGGCATAGCAACACACGAATAGAATCTACTTTTTACACTTTTGTATCATGTAACTTTACATTTTTAACTCCACAACTAGAGATGCCCTAAGATTTGCAGGCACGCAAAAATTGTGAATGGGACCCTCAAATGTGGATATAAGAAAAAGAAAGCGTTCATAAAGAAATCATACAAGCATTTGAGAGCTTGGAGCATCCTAATCTGCCTCTCTATTTCTCTCTTTTGAACAAAGTAGAGAGGCATTACAAAAAAAAAATCAAAATTTGCTCCACACCAAGCTACCTCAATTGATCAAAAGTTGTAAAGAAGAGCAATGTCTCACTTCTTTTGTTGAGTCACTATTCACTTGCTATATTTTGCACCAAATTTATCCTCAAGTGAATAGTGGCTTAAAAAATCAAGTTTATTATTATTATAATAAACATATGGCATTGCATGGCCTATTTTAATTTTACTCTTTTAGATTTTTATTCTCGTAAAAGGGCTTCTACTTCTACAGGGTTATTCAAATAGTGCCTATAGTAATTTGAGTATGATGATTTTTTAAAAGGCTATTCAAAACAAACTTTCATCACTGTGAAAACCCAACAAAAAAATCATTGGGAGCTTTGATGTTTGAGTTCTTCCCTACTAAATTTTTTGTAAAATATTAAAATTTTTAGAGAATTATTTTTTTAAAAATAAAATATAAGAATATAAAATTTTAGAAAGATATTGAAATGGAAAAGTAAAAGTAGAAAGAAAGAATTGTTTAATACAGTAAAGTTGGAATAGAGAGCCTGATTTTGTGAATTTTTGAAAAAATGACTTCCTAAAATATAAAAAGTGTTTTTGAGGCTAAATTTGGTGCAAAATATAGAGAGCTTGATAATGATACTCTTATATACTCAAAATCAATAATAATAGTAACAATCTCCTCAAAACTACTCATCTCATATTTTAGTAGTTAATGTACGAATAAAGGTGCCGTTCGTTTTATTGACTTTTTGGGTTTTGTGTTCATTCAAATTTTTTCCCGTTTATTAATTTTGTTGATTACTGATTCGTCTCGACGAGAAGAATAAAAAAAAATAAAAAATTATGATCAAAACTAAATTTTGTTTTCCTCTTGTCGAGACAAATCAATAATCCAAAAAAAACGTTTGACGCAACATAGCCTTTTCAATAGACAACAACCAATCCATTCAATCTCTCATGTGACATGGTTGACTCAATGTAGGTTAAAGTCAACAACATTTTGTACGCAATAGATGCATTCGGAAAAACAACTACAGTATCATTTGCCTTCAAATAAATGGGGAAAAATTCAAAATCACTCCCAAACTTTGACTCCAATGTCTAATCGCCCCCCAAACTTTCAAAATTATCAATTTAACTCCTAAACTTTCATTCCGTTATCAAATTTGCTCCTGCCGTCTCAATCCGTCTCCTTGGTAACAGAATGTGCCTAGGTGGAGTTAAACGGAGTGAAAAAAACGTCTGGGCCATATTTTGGAGGGAAAACTGCTGATGTGTATAAAATCCCAACCTCTCTCTCTCTTCCTTAACTCTCTCCCTTTACAACTCATCTGTGGTCTCCACCACCCGTAGAAGACGACATACATAGGGTTCCAAACCGTGTTAAAAAATCACTAATCCTGTCCTAATCCGCTCTTAATCAACTGCAAAGCTTACTTTTGGAGATGGTTTGGCAAGTGAGACCCAATGGTGGTCCTCCTCCTTCTACAGTAAGTACACCCTACAGTGGTTACTATTTGTTTAAGTCCATATTTTGGTTAATCTATTTGCTTGAAAACTGTGGTGACTTGTTGATTAATCAACTTTAAAAAGCTTTAGATTATATTAATGGAATAATTTAGGGTTAACTGCACTTTGACTTTTTCAAAAATGTTGGTTTGTGATTAGTTTATTCCCATGCTAGTAGTTAAGTTAGTTGTTATGTGTTTTTTGTCAAATTACTACAGATCAGCGTCTCCCCCACTTCTCAATAAAAATGAATTATGGTGGTAAGATTAAGGGCAGATATTACATGTGGGGGGGACTTATGGGTTTACTGACTTTTGCGAAGAGGATGAGCTAGGAATTATGGAGATTTGTAACATGGCCTCAGAATTAATGACATCATTCTGTAATGACTACTATTTGATGGTGAATGAGAAGTTTACATTGATTAAGTCAGACATTAATGCTCTTAGAATGTGTCAATTGGTGGATATGAATAGGGTGGTTGAGGTTTATGTTGTGTCAAGTGGTGACACTGGTGTGGTAGTACCCACCCAATGCAGTCAAATCAAAACTAGTACTAAGGCAAGTAAGGCAACTAAGAGTAAGCCAAGCAAGGGTAAGGGTAAACCAAGAGTAACCAAGACCAATTATTCTACTGTTAAGGCAACCAAGAGTAACCCAAGCAAGAGTAACCCAACCAAAACCAATGACTCTAAGCAAGGGTAAGGGTAAACCAAGAGTAACCAAGACCAATGATTCTACTGTTAAGGCAACCAAGAGTAACCCAAGCAAGAGTAACCCAACCAAAACCAATGACTCTACTGTTAAGGCAACCAAGAGTAACCCAAGCAAGAGTAAGCCAACCAAAACCAATGACAGTCTTGTTAAGCCAACCAAAAATAAGAGTAAGGGCAAGGGCAATTTGAGTGAGGTGGTTCAAGTGGAAGTTGAAGATGAAGGGGGACATGATACAGATGACTATAACCCAGCCTCTAGTTCATCTAATTCAGATTCTGAGGAATTTGAAGACAATGATTGTGCAATTGAGGATGATGATTGTTTGTTTGATAATTATGTGGATCAAGATGCAGAGGTGGATGGTGAAGATGACACTAATGCAGGGAATGGCTCTGAACCTGCACCTACTGGGGCTGAGGATTTAGCAGACTTTGATGAGATTTCAGATGACAGCGAAGAGTTGGATAGCATGAGCAGTTCAACAGATTCAGATGGTGAAAGGAGTACAAGGAAACACAAGAAGATAAAACACAAAATCTTCAATGAGAAAACAGACATGTTTGACCTTGTGTTCTGTGTAGGTATGGACTTTAAAAGTCATGGGGTTTTTAGGGATGCAGTCAAGGAGCATTCTATAAAGCTTGGTAAGAAAATTCAATTCATTAAGAATGACACCAAGAAGATCAGTGCTTTTTTCAAGAATGACACCAAGAGCATTCTATAAAACTGGAGTAGAAGCCACTTTGACACATTTCCTAAGTCAGATATTCTCCTTAATAATTTGTGTGAGAGTTTCAACTCTGCAATACTTCCAGCAAGGGATAAGCCTATAATAACAATGCTAAAGAATATCAGAACAATCATAATGGATGCAAGGCAAAAAAGGAAAACTACAATGATGAGGTGCAAGCCAATCTGCCCCAAGATAAAAAAAAGAGGATTGACAAATTGAGGGATGAGCAGGGCTGGATTCCAACATACTTGGGAAATGAGCAATTTCAGGTGGAAGGACCAAATTCCCAATACAGAATTGATCTAAAAAACAAAACTTGCGGGTGTAGGAGGTGGGAACTATCTGGTATACCATGTGTCCATGCAATTGCTGCATATAACAAGATGGATAGGGATCCCATGGACTATGTACATAATTGTTACAGTGTGCAGACTTACCTTAAAACCTATGATCATGTGATGGGTCCAATAAATGGGAAAGACATGTGGCCTATAGATGGCTATCCAAAATTGCTTCCACCTAATGTTAAAAAGAGAGCTGGTAAGCCCAAGAAAGCTATGAGAAGGGAGCCAGATGAGGATGAGGAGCAACAGCCAGTGGAAAAACAAACAAGGCTTCGCAAGAAGGGAGTGAAGATGACCTGCGGTGTTTGTGGGAAAACTGGGCATAATAAAAGGAGTTGCAAGCAAGTGGGATCTAATGCAGGTGGTGAAGTTGGTGGAGTTGTTGAAGAAGGAAATGAAACATTGAATGTCCCTATTTATGTAAGAGAACTTGAGTGCATTTGTGGTTATGTAATAAAATTTATTGCATTAGTCTAACTGATTGTACTTTACATTGTTCAGAGTGAAGTTACTACTGTCGGTACAGGTCAGGTAGGTGGAGGATCATCAACTACAGTTAATATAGCTAGAGGATCACAGGTTTTGTGTGCCTAATAACCTCTGTCTTGCTTACAATTTAGTACCATTTCTGTGTTGCTTATAATAACATATGTGTGCCAGACTGAGGTTGGGACAGAAGCAAATACATTTCAGGAAGACAGTTTAGTTAATATAATTGTGGATGAGGTTAGTATTGTTTTGTAACTCATAAGTGATGTAATGGCAGGCTAAAATGTACAAGTAATGCTCATAAAGGGTGCAAATGTGCAGGACATTAGCCCCAACCAGGGCCACACTATGATGTGGAGGGGTACCAAACTTTACTTCACAAGTTCATCCCCTGCACAACTTGTAATGAACTTGTGCCTTGTAATGTGCCATATGTAATGGTTTCTTTTGTGGCTTGTAATGCTTTTTGTACATGTAATGGTTCCTTTTTTTGGCTTGTAATGCCAAAGACTATGTAATGGTTCCTTTTTGTGGCTTGTAATGCCTATTTGCTATAATGGTTTAAAGGGCTATGTAATGCCCATTTTGTAATGGATGGATATGTAATTGCTTGTAATGGTCATTTTGGTTTGGAAAGGGCTCTGTTTTTGTCTGAATTTTTTGCTTTGTTTAAGAAAGGGCATATAATGCCCAGTTTGCTCTGTTTATGAAAGGGCTTGTAATGCCCATTTTCCTATGTAATGCACTTGCTTGGTTTGGAAAAATTAGAGTTGCAAAATTTTGCAGCAACAGATGAACAAAAACACACAAACTCATCCCATCTTCCATTCAACAAAATGGTTACATTACACACAGACATATGCAACCTATTTCATGGCAACAACAACAAAAATCCCAAACCCAGGGGTCCCAAACACCCTAAAACACACACACCTAGCCGCTAAAACACACACTTAGCCTAGCCGAATTGGGTTTCTTCCCAGGGTCCCAACAATCTTCAGGTTTTTTTTCCACATTATCAAAACTGCAACAACAACAACCCATGTTGCAGCTATGTAGAACTTCATCTGCCTCTCTTTAGCCTTGGACCTTGCAAGCTCCATCTCCAACGTCTTGACCCTCCTCAACAATCCTGGGATTATTTGAACAACCGAATTCGTTGCAATCCGTGCAGCTCAAGATGTTAGTGTCACCATCCGATTTCCACATTGGATGCAGAGGTAGTCCTCCTCATTGTATCTGCCAGTGTTGTTGTTGCAGCTCATTGTGGGGGTTTCGAACGGGAAAGGAGATGAAGATGGAGAATGGAGAGAGAGAGAGAGAGAGAGAGAGAGAGAGGGACAAAAACTGAAATTAGGGCTTTACTTTTTCCTTCGAAAATGTGGGGAAGAGAGAGAGATTAGGGTTTTACAGTTGGGGGGAGTACACATCAACAGTTTTCCCTCCAAATTATGGCCCAGACGTTTTTTTCACTCCGTTTAACTCCACCTAGGCACATTCCGTTACCAAGGAGACGGATTGAGACGGCAGGAGCAAATTTGATAACGGAATGAAAGTTTAGGAGTTAAATTGATAATTTTGAAAGTTTGGGGGGCGATTAGACATTGGAGTCAAAGTTTGGGAGTGTTTTTGAATTTTTCCCAAATAAATGAGTACATCAATAAGCTTTCTACTTTCTTATTTCTTGCAGGTATAAAAGTTCTTTCAAAACTTCCAGGAATATAAATCCTTCCTATCAATATTGGAAATCTCATACTTTTCTAAAGAAAATCTTCAAGACTTGCACAATAGACACCGATTTATCTCGTTTTTGGACCTTGTTCACTTGGGCATACTTTAAATTGGGGCCTTATAATTTTCAGGCAGTACGTTAAGTTTATTTTATGTAGGTCTTACTTATATATGCGCCTACAAAATTGGGGTCTGGGGTCCTAGAGTGATGGCTTTACGGGCTTTTACCCAAAGCCGGGCTTTGCCTTCTCCATATATCTTCCTCCACCAGACGATCCACCCTGGCTTTGTCGGAAAACACAGCTTTCACTTTGCGATTAGAAAGAGTGAGAGGGGGAGGGAGGGGGAGAGTTTCCATTTTGAGAGAATTTGGGATTGGGACAAGGAGGAAAAGGTCAGATTTCCAGTGATAGGGTTTGCTTTCATTTCTTGCGTGGTGGTAATGGAATCGAGTCCATCACTTGGGGGCATTTCATATCCAACTTGTTCTCAATGAGGCGAAAACTGCAAAGTAACAAGCAAAAGCTCCGTCTGTCTAAAGTTTTAAACTTACCGCATTTTAACCAGACCAGAAGCATCTGATGTACTAAAAGGAAAGCTAAAAACAGGGTTAAACTTTGGCATCCAATCCAAATCGTTTCAGTATCTGCAGTATTCACATAAGCTTCCATTTCTTACATGGAATACTTAAAGGAAAGCAGCTGATGTACTCATTGAGAACAAACAATTTAAACTCAGACCAGAAGCTATGTTTTGCAAACCTGCACTAGTGCAAAGGGAAAGCTTACTTGCCATTTGAAGTGGACAAGTAGAGGAATGCAACCCCATCGCAGATGGAACGCGAGGACAAAGTTCATTCTTGTTCATGTTCACCATCGTAATACTCTTCTTCACTGCTACCATCCGTGCTATCTTCGTAGTAACATTCAACATCATTGTCCTCTTCGTAATCACCCTCTTCATCTTCATAATCACCCTCTTCATCGTCATAGATAAGTCCCCTTGTATTTGCCCTTGCCAGTAGTCGTTCTTGTATTTGGTCCCTGATGACAGTACCCTATAGAAAGGGGAAAAAAAAACCCCAAAAAGTATCAACTGGATGGATAATTTGATCCATTTGAAAAATGAAGAAAGAAAAAGAGAAAGGAAACTTCAGTCACTAATCTCCGCAACCATACCACTATTGAGGAGAAAATCCAAAACACAGATCGGGACACAGAAAGTGCAATTGTTGCTCAGATACCTTTTGGACACATTCTAGGTAAAATGCTCGCCACAATTGACAAATATTTCAACCACAGACTGCATTTCCTGAGCACCATAGCGCGTCCAATTTCCATGCCATGTGTGTGTGCATGAAATTCGCCAATCCATAGAATCTATCACCCTTTTCCCTTTTCTTTTCTTTTTTTTTTTTTTTCTTTTGACGGGTTGGGTTAATGTGCTCACCATTTTGTGGCAACCTTCTTCAAACATTTCTAGAAAGCCAGCAACCAATCGATCAGCATTCTCCACCCATATGTTACGCTGCTTTTTTACTGTTTCTATCTGCAGCATTGCCAACCAAGAAAAATGTATATTCAATCATCCACATGGTATCAGTTGTAATCATTCACCTTCTATTGCATGGGAATGGTACATGGATTACATATTTACAGAAAAAACTTGCTTGAGAATTGAATCTTCAAACTAAAAATGCATCTAATAAAGAATGCAGAAGTCAAATTCCGAGCCATCCCACCTAAATGCAAGCAGTGAACCCCCAAGCATATGGTATAAGCCATTCTTACGCTAATTCATGCGTAACACAAGGACACCAAAGAAACCAAAAAAGGGAGAACCATCACTTGAACATGAAAATTGAACTTGCCTACCAAAAATGTAGAAAAAAGAAGTTTATCTTTCTTTAAAAGGTGCAAATTCTCACATTTATAATACTAACAAATAAAAAGGTTCTGCCTGCCCAAAATGCCAGAAATTCAACATTAAATAGGAAACTGAAATTGTCTTCATGCATTTGGAATTTTTAATGTACATATATGCATTTGCATGCACACACAGAGACAGACAGACAGGCATGTGTGTGTGGCTGTGTGCATGTGTAATTGAGTATACACAGAGAGAGAGAGAGACGGAAGGATGGACAGACGGGGACAGAGACGGAGACATATACTCACTGAATGTTCTCCTCGCTGTCAGGTCAACATGCTTTTCGTCATAAATCGAGAACTAACAGTCTAATGAGTCTATTCACATTACCAAAGTGTAAGCTTATAGTTAGTTAGCATGATAACACAAGTACCTTTTCTTCCACTTTCTCTTGATGCTTCTGAACTTTCTCACGTAACTTCTTCAGTCCCCTGTTCACTCTCAACCTCTTTTCCTGAAAGAGAGACGGTGGAAAAAATCAGTTGCCTGACTGGAAAAAAAATAGCTGGCTAGCCACTAAGGAATCATCGGTAGAACAAAACATGCTAATCTTGCACTGCATTTGCAGAAATAAATAAGTGCTACTTAATGGCAAGACATGCCTTCACATAGCTGACGCCAAGATCCTTTCTTGAGTATCCCCGATCCAAGTTACGCAACACATACTGGTTATAATCTTTCACAATCCTCATTATTATATCTGATGTTGAGATCCCTTCAGTTCTTTTCGTCTCCTTAAATTTTCCTACGGCCTTGACCTGAAACAAGACAACATCATATTGGGCCAAACTAATAATTTATTACAGAAGAAGCAGTAGCTGCAAAAGAAGTACAAACACTGATACAAGCAAAGGCCAAAGACATGAGAATAACTTTCCCACAGTAACCCTAATGGCAGTTAACACGACTGAAATATAACCTCGAACACTGCAACAGCCAAACCAAATTTAGATAACAAGACAAGAACTAGGTCAGAACTTTTCATGGCAAAACTCACTTACATAGAAAAGTATAGAAAAGCAACATAAACAATGCAGAGAGGGGCACCATCTGAACTTACAAACTCATAAACATCCTTGCCAGCCCCACTTGCATCAGCATAACTGAAATTTATAGTACATAGAAAGCAATTAACACATTGCATTACTCACAAAAGCAGGACCATAAAACTCCACCTTTAAATTGCTGGGTCTAGAGATCAAGTAAGAAAGCGGACACCGAGCCAATCTCCATATTATACAACAGTACAACTTGGAATGACAACAAAAGAAAAATATGAAATGAACTGAGCATAGACTAAGAGAAATGACTCATTAAGATGCTAATAAAGAGAACAAACTAAACATAAAGGGTAGTGCTAATGCCAAAACTGTTTTTGATTGTGCCAAAACTCAAGTGTATGAAATGGCTTGTACTCATGTGTAAGGTACAAGCTCTTAATGCATCGAAGTTTTGGCACAATCAAAGACAGTTTTGGCATTATCACTACCCAACATAAATCCTTTTTATTGATATGAAATGCAAAACCAACAGTCACAAAATTTGTGCAGGACTGCAGGGAGATGAGAAGTTAAGTGTCATATGCTGTGGCGGAAAACATTTCCAGGGAGAATTTTCTCAATAAACCCAACCTGAAGTTTGGATGAAGAATCATTTCCCAACAAGAAAGAAAGAAACAAACGTGAATTTTAGAAGAGTATACCCAGGCCCCAACCTTCATGGCATTTCTCAGAAACTTAAATGGACCAGTGCAGGAGAAAACAAGAACGTGAAGAAGTTATCCAAAAACTGCTGCTTGTTGAAATCAAAGCCTAAGGAACTCAATTGAAAAGTACGTGAAGTTTTGGGTTGGTTAACCTTACGGAAGAGAGTCGTGTGCTACATAGTCAATTCTATGCTTGTCAAGGAACTCTTGTGTAATCACCCATGGTGCATCAGGAATTACTTCATCGACCCACCTGATCAAACAAATAGTGAGGAGACTTTCTCACAATTGGCTAATTTATTAGTCCAGCTAACATACGACATTTACAAATAACCGAAAGGACTAACCCTAACTAGAATAAGTGAATAACATTTTAAATTGAAGTTTTAGGTATTAACGTGAAACCAACTTGCAGTGGCGGAGAGATTCATAGCGTTCCTTGTCAGTCATTACAGTTTTGCCCTTGTATTTATGAGTGACTTCATCATTGCAGCATCCAACGAGCAGATAAGCATTTGGAAACCTATATTTTAACACAGCAAATAGGACAATCCAATGTCAATTTGCATCCACGTCACCAACACCGTTTCAGAAGCATGAACCTAGAAAAAGTAACTGGCTTATCTGGCTACACCTCTTGCATTGTAATTGTAAACATTGAAATCCTGAGTACATTTATTCAAGAAAAATAACACAACTTCACCAGAACTTATTAAGTTAGTGACCATTAACAGTTGCCGTTAGGAATTGAACTATTTCTACACTTTTCCATCTTGCAAATTTAGGAATATTTAATGCCATCCAGCCTTTCCTCATTCACTGACTTGACTCTTTAACCTCCAGCTAGAATCCACACAGTCAAAAAAATTTGCCATGGCTCAGATAAAATCATTCGCAACATGGGGAACTACCAGGTCATCAGGATTAAAGAGTTCGAACTTAGAAGTCTAGAAATCAGATGACAGGACACCTTCTATTTTCTGGACTTCTAAGTTACTTTTGTATTCACTTTTCAGTTTTCAATCCAAATAAAAACAAGCTTACTCTTAACAAAAGACAATTCAGAGAACCCTTGTTTTCTCATCTTGCGTTCCGAGGCAAGAAAACAACCAAAAATACTACTTACATTAGATTTCCTTTTCCTTGTCTCACTATGGTTTGATGAACCAAACACAGCCCTAGATTTAGAAAGACGGAAAAGGGAAAATTCTGTGTCATCAAACAGAATGCGGTGTTTGGTGCACCTTCTAATCTTTTTGTCGCAGATTTTACCATAATTTCAGACACAACAAACACCCACACAACATCCCATGATAAGTGAGGTTTTGACCAACATTGGATGTTTTATCGGATTTGAGATTCCTTACAAGTGTTAAAGAACCTATCACATACACTGAACTTTACCTTTCCTGGCAGAACTTAGGGAGAAAAAAAAAATTGAAGATGGGGTATCTTGCCACATCAAATAAGGTATTATTTACATGCCCAATCTCTAAGCTACCGAAAAGCCTCCTGACAGAGTGTACAAAATGAGATGGCAATGTCCTGGTGCAGGCATTATAAAGCTGCATACCAGTTCTCAAGGAAGCCCAGGACACACTGGCTATGGAGAAAATTTTTGATACGGGGATACTATTGAAGAGGGAAGGATACGCCAAAGTTGAGATCCAAAGGACCAAACGTAGCAGTCAAATTGAATGCTGTGCTCTTGACTTCAAGAACTGCAACCCAAATCTTATTCAACAACAACCCACGTGTTGAATCTAATGAGGTTGGTGACGGATCTTGAAGACTAACACCTTGCAGTATTCGATCCAATGTTCTCTAGCAAGTTTGGCCAAGTAGGGTTGAATGGAGATCCTTCTTACTTCATGCTTCTCAAGACTCTCAATCTCACACAATAGAGGACTGAACCAGTGTAGGTTTGAAGTATAGAACTACGCCCCTGCATGGTTGGCCACCCAACATACAGAATGGTTCACTCCAGTGCCTACTCTAGTGAAATAAATGACGTTACACACAGAGTCGATTGCACCTTCAAAGAATTGTTTCCAAAACCCTAACGTGGAACGCCCAACACTAATTTGTTTCCTAAGTAAAACCTCAGTTCTTGCTTATTGGCAAGTCAAAAAGAGCTAGGCAGGGTCTTGAGTCCACCATTTCCTCAATATCAGAAATCCTTTTCTCTGGACACTACAAGATTCCCATAATGGTTGTTGGTTAACAAAAACATTAGTATGATGTGATTCTTAATGTGGTCCTTCAACATACTCCACATTTGCAAAATCAACCCAAACTGAGGAGCAAATGCATGGATACGCAAAAACAGCATAGGCATACATGAAAGTGTGTTAGCAAAACATGTAGTGTACAATTTATGGCCAAAGCGTGTTAGCGAAACATGTGGTCTACAATAGTTGGATGCTTCCTCGAGTGAAAAATATAGATTACAATATCATGGATTGCAGTTGTTGGATGCTCAGGAGGAAGCTTTGGGCAGATCATGAGAAAATTCACACATGATCAGCTAGTTGACATAGTGGCAAGTTGCATAAAGTGAGTCCCCAAGTCGCTTTTCCTTTGGTATTTTGGTTTCTGGCACTACTCTCGTGGAAGCCAGTTGCGACATACAGAAACAGAGGTGGAGTGGAGTCGCATCTACCAGCAAAACAGTTGGCCATGCAGGTTCAAGCTAGTGTGGAAGATTGATGGCGAGCATAATTGACATCAAAACTGGACGGTTCACAAAATCAATTTAAGATGAACATCACTGAGTGGGTGTTGTACTCTTCTTTATTACGAATTTACGCAGACCAACAAAGTTATGTTTACAGAAATCCTTTTCTCTGGACACTAAAAGATTCCCATAATGGTTGACAAAAATATAAGTATGATGTGATTCCTAATGTGGTCCTTCAACGTGCTCCACATTTGCAAAATCAACCCAAACTGAGGAGCAAATGCATGGATACGCAAAAACAACATAGGCATATATGAAGGTGTGCTAGCAAAACATGTAGTGTACAATTGCATGGCCTGCATGAAAGTATGTTAGCAAGACATGTAGTCTACAATAGTTGGATGCTTCCTCGAGTGAAATATATAGGGTACAATATCATGGCTTGCAGTTGTTGGATGCTCAAGAGGAAGCTTTGGGCAGATCATGAGGAAGTTCACACATAATCAGACAGTTGACCTAGTGGCAAGTTGCATAACGTGAGTCCCCCAGTCGCTTTTGAATCCGGGGGGGCTGTAGTGAGGGGACTCACTCCAGGGTTGTAGTGAGTCCCATCCGGCCATCCATCTCGCCACCGACGGCTCGGATTTAATCCATACTCCAAATGATCCAAGCCATCCATTGTTTAGATTCAAATCCAAGCGTTCTTATCGAGATGGACGGCCGGATGGGCTCACTATAAGGCCCCTTGTTCTGTCACTTTCCTCTGCATTTTGTATTTTGGTTTCTGGCACTGCTCTCATGGAAGCCAGTTGTGACATACAGGAATAAAGGTGGAGTGGAGTCGCATCTGCCAGCAAAACAGCTGGCCATGCAGGTTCAACCTAGTGTGGAAGATTGATGACGAGCATTATTGACATCAAAACTGGACGGTTCGCAAAATCAATTTAAGGTGAAAATCACTGAGTGGTTGTTGTAGTCTTCTTTATTACAAATTTACGCAGACCAGTTATGTTTACAGAAACAAATGATCGGCCCTGGTTCTGAAACCCACTAGTAAAATCCAATAATGTGCAAGTTTTTCCTAACTTTATTGCGGACTAGGATGTCCAGGTCTGCCTGTAAACAAGAACTTTGCGGGAATTCCAATGGGTGCAACTACGGGATACAGTTGACCGGGAGAGAGAAGATTTAGATTTCGTAATCTTTTTCGTCTTACTAGAAGGTTTTGTTTGTAGTACTTTCTCTCTCCAGACCGTAGGAAGCTTGTGTTGAACCACGAATTACAACGCCATTCTCTTGGTTATGGGAATCTGGTTGTTCATGTGTTGATGGGTTAACAATTTCACCAGCATCAAACCAGTACAGTTAAGACCCAAATACATACAAGCAGAACAAAACATTAAAATTGCAGGAATCGCATGGGTAATTGACCTAAAACTGCAACAAATAGATGATAGAACCATCAAGGCACACATATGTTGGGGATCAGAACTTGTATCTTTCAATTCGATGAAACGTAAGAACAAGTAATGCAAGAAAGACTATGCAAAAGACCCAATTCTAACGAATCAAAAGTAAAGAGGAGAGATTTGTTTAGAAGATGATAGATTAATAGTGGGTGGGAGAGGATTACGATTTCTTGGCTTGTTCGAGAGAGCGAGCATGGCCGAAGTGGAAGAGGTCGTATATTCCATCGGCGTATACCCGTACCGGACGATCCGTTGGTGGTTCAGATACCGAATTGCCACAATTGCTCTGCTTATGCTGCTGATCTTCCATACGCTCTCTCCTCTCTCTCTCTCTCTCTCTCCCCTCTTGCCACCTCTCGGCCCTCACTGCTTTGCTTTTGGGAACAGCGCCTTTCCCCTCTGGCCTGCGGACCCAGCATAGTTATTAATCTTGTACCGGTCAGCATATCATTTTATTTATCGGATGGGATGTCCATACCTGTTTCGGATTTATCGCAGTATACAGATTTCAGTATATTTAATATACTTCTGTAAAATTACAAAACTTAAAATAGAGAAATAAAATGAATTTTACAATTTTGATACTCCTTAATACTAGTTCTAATAACAAATTAACATGATTAATACAAAATGAACTCCAAATTTGGTTAAAATACCTTAAAATTCATGTTTTTTCAAAAGAAAAAAAAATACATTAGTTTTTGCGTACCTACCAAGATCCTGAGACAAGGCCGGTACATGCTCTTACGTCTGGTATCGACCGGTATTTATTGGTATTTTAGCCGATACAAGCTCCTGTCCTGCCCGATTTGGAATTTTGTAAGCCCAAGAAAAGGGATTGAAATCACCTCCTCCCAAAGTAAACGAGGTTGATTGAAAATCGATAGCCGCACTGTGACCATTTTTAATACATCTTTGTATCTCTTTTTTTTATTATTAAATTATCATATGGAGAGAATATTTTGTAAGTTATCTCTTTTTTTTCTTCAATTTTTTTACACTTTATGGACCAATCTTTGGAGGACTCATCGTTTTAAAAATATTTGGTATCCAAATTTACTTTTGGTTTTCAAAAATAGAACCCCATCTCCATTTTGGAGATTAAATCTTTAAAAATAACGAAGAGTCTGAAATTCTTATTTTGCTACCCAATTAATTAAAGCAAATAAATAAGAATAAAAAAATAAACGATGAACACACGATATACGTGGAAAACCCCGAATAGGGTAAAAACCACGGGAAGGAATCAAAACACTAAAAATAACGTTGCGCGATTACAATCGACTTATACTTACAATTGAAAATCCTCTCAATTGACCCAAGAACCGATTGCCGACTCCTCGTTCATCGCACCAAGTGTTTGATTGCCGCACGCCTTGAATCCTTAAGCCTTCCGAGATACTTCCAGAAATCCACTGGAAGAGTGATTCATTCGGTTGAATCAAAAGTTGAAGAAAGTTCTTGAAGTATTTTATTGTGTGACTCAATCCTTTATATAAGAACTCCAAGACCCAAACCCCAAAATCAAAGATATGCTGCTCTACTTCTTTTTATTTATACATCCGAAGAGGCAGCTAAAGTTAATATCTCCATTAATCCAGATTTGCAGCACTCTGAAGTCTTCTCCGTCCAAATCTTTTGCTACTAACTTTTCCTTTTATAAACTGAGATTACCAAGCAACTTTCCTTGCTAAGGAGGATTACTCTTGTAGTGATAAAATCTTCCCAATTTGATTGGCCCCAAATCACTCCAATATCCCAATATGATTAAGCCCATATGCCGTGCAAATCATTCCAAATATACCTAGCACTTTGATGCTATGAAAATTGATGTTGTGCACTCTAATGTACTACACACTCACGGTCCCTCGTTACAAGACAAATTGATTGCCTTCCACTTTCTACACAGACATTCTAAAAATAAAGGAAAAATAAAGTACAACTCAATAAACGGGGATACACCTAAATATGTGTTTTGTTGTGGAATTGCCAACAAAGAGAGACCGCAAGCTATGGACCTTACAGAGTCCCAACAAGAGAATCTCTGTGCAAAAAGTTGAAGAAAATATAAGGGTAATTTTCTCTTATATCCCTTTGACTTTAACGCAAATTTCACTTCAGTCTTTCTAGTTTCAATTTGGACAATAAAAACCTTCCAATTCCAAATGAGTTTCAATGTGACCCCTCTGTAAAATTGGACGGAAAAAGCCATGTATCGTCCATGTGACAGTGGTACAAGGGTATTTTGGCATTTTTATTCCACCCTTTTCCCTACGAAAAAAACCCCCACCCCTTAAAACCCTAAATCTCGTCCCCGTTGATAATTTCCTAAAGCCCGAGTTACACGAACCCATCTCTCTCTCTCTCTCTCTCTCCTTAAGGTTTCGAGCCATTTTACCCCTCGAAAATTCACTCGGCGGAACCATCCACCGGAACTACAACATCATTCTCTACTCACGGTGGTGTAGTTTGGGAGGAAATCAATTTGGGGATTTTGTTAAGGGTTGGGTTTTTTCGTGGGGGAGAGGGAGGAAGTGAAAGGGCCAAAATATTCTTGTAGACTTGTCACGTGGATGGCACGTGAACTTTTTCTGTCCAATTTTGGATAGAAGGCTTGAGAGGGTTCACATTAGAACTCGTTTGGAATTGGAAGGTTTTTGTTGTCCAAATTGAAACCAGAAGGACTGAAGTGAAATTCGCGTTAAAGTCGAAGGGAAATAAGAGAAATTTACCCAAAAGATAAGGTATGTTACAAAATCTCCTGTTAATATGGAGATTTGCTCTTGAAAATGAAGATATAGAGATCCATTGAAAATGCTCTACCAAATTACACAAGGAAAAATTGCAGTTTAAGTTACTAATCTTTTCTTGTTTCTCTCCTTGTTATCCATAAAAACTATGTATTAATGTTCAAACTGTCACACCCCACTCTGGCAGGATATATCTTGCTCAAAGTGACAGGACACCTGTCACCACCTGTACGCCTTTCCGGCCTCTCACAAAATTAAATACTCAAAAATAAACTACAGCTCGCAGCAGAACCAAATAAAAATATATACAGGCGTTCACACCTCCTCAACAATTGTACAGTCAACAATATTAGACTTGTACTGAACCACACCAATCACTCAAATATATTGTCATTCTACAACACCCTCTAAACCACATAAATACAAAACATCAACCTCTATGAACACCTGTCTGACACTCTGGCACTGTAGTGGACCGACGTCTAGCTCAACTGAAAATCTGCAACCAAAAAGGTTACAGGAGAATGTACCTTAGCAACATAATAAATGGAAATGATAAGTATTTAGATGGATCGAAGCATAAACAACACACCAACACATTTGCTTAAACAATTTAGATGGATCACAGTTTTAAACATCACACCCCACACTTTTATCTCAAAAACACAGCTTTACCATATTTTTATTTCAAAATTGCAGCCCACCGGCTCATCTCAAAATATGGCCCACCGGCCCATCTCAAAAACACGGCCTATCGGCTCATCTCAAAAACACGGCCTATCGGCTCATCTCAAAAACACGGCCCACCGGCCCATTTCATCAACACACCTCTGTAAGTTTTGCAAAATATTTCACATTTTCTTTCACAATATAAAATAATATCCTATCATTTTACCCAATGTGCCAACGAGTCGCCAACCTCACGACCGGGAGTTATGACGGTACCGTGACCTCGCTCACAGGCTCACATATAGTGGCGGTGACGAGGGCCATTCTTTATCACCAATGGTAGGTGCAACCCAGAAGGTAAGCAAAGCTTACCGGCAAGCAGCAACCAAGCTTGCCCCACATAACGCAAGCAGCAACCAAGCTTGCACAACCACAAATAGCAAGCAGCAACCAAGCTTGCACAACAACAAATAGCAAGCAGCAACCAAGCTTGCACAACATAAAGCAAGCAGCAACCAAGCTTGCAAACATTGGCACAAGAGGCATAAAACATTTTCCTTCCACACACCAAAAATCATTTGATCCATCATAAAAATCATTTGATCCATCACTGAAAATCATTTAATCCGTCCAAACACAATACTTTTAACATATACAAAAATCACAAGGAGAGTTTTCAAAACATCAATAATCACACCACACATTTGAAAACACCACATAAACACTACACATTTCTATTTATTATAGAAGCTGTACATTCTCACCTGCCACAACAGGACCAACTCCGCCATAGACTTAACCTCTACGCACCAGAGGCGTAATCACGACCATTCTTACCATATCATCACCTATAATACCAAATATACATCACTCGTAAGACTCACCACCAAAACTCATGCCCAAATGCAAGTGAAATGCATGAAAATGCATCCTACGACTCAACAGTGCTGCGCTCTACGAATTTATAGAATTAATCCACCCGTCCAAACATCCCAACATTTTAACCGTAGACCATAGACACAAGCAGAAACAACATACTAAAAACTCAGAATTTTCTAAGCTCTGCAACTATTTTTAATCAACCGTCACACTAGCCCAGAACCTGCTAAAACCTTCCCAAAACAGATTTTCCTCCAATTTCAAATTAAAAACTGCTATTACTGGGAAATAATCAAGCTACAAGGCCTATCAATTCTGAAAGCCTTACAAGTCTAGTTTCATAATCAAAAGACGGTGTACCAATCGGATACCCGAGCTAAAAGTTATAACCGTTTTTCCAAAGAGTGTCAGTGCTGTCTGCACAGACGCGAACCCGACAACAGCTCGGTAAAACATTTTTCATATTTTCTGTACTTCTCATAAAATCACTAAAATTTAACACAAGGTCTAGAACTCATATGGGTACCTCCAGTTAAATTTCCAGAAAATTCCAAATTTGGGAACCATATCTTAAAATTTGCCAAAAACCATGGCAGATTGTATTCCATAAAACTGTCAGTGAACACCCTTACATTTCTTCCACGAATTTTCGTAAAAACAGACCCCAATTCACCCTTATGAGATGCAAAACACCAAATTAATTTGCAAATACACAGCATAACTCAAGAATTCTGACACTAAACTCCAATCCGTACCTTAATTTGGGTTTTCCCCAATTTTTCGGTCCATCCTCCTTCTCCTTCCTCTATTTCTTCTTCTTTTCCTTCTTCTCTTCTTCCTCTGCCCACTTCTCCCTTTCTCTCCCTCTCTCTCTCTCTTCTCTGATTAATCTCCCACTCAAATGAAAAGAAAGAAGGAAAAACAAAAGAAAAGAAGAAAAAGAGAGAAAGAAGAGACGACTTAGGGGGTGGGGTAGGACCCACTCCCATAATTGAGAAATTTCCACTTCCAGCAGGCGGCTGGAACTCCCGCAACCGCGGAAACAAGCTCCGCTCCGACCGTGCAATCCAGATATTACCTCAGAAAATTCTAAAAATTTTACCATGGCTCCAATAAATTACCTTGAGACTAACCGCGGTCTCGGTTTATCCAATAACATTCTCATAAATACTCCAAAATGTGTATCAAATATTTTTGAAATAATCCGGGGTGTTACACAAACAAATTGATTTTCCACTAGAATGGTATACATGATGAGCTTTACAAAATGAACAATTAAAATTGAAAGCTTGGTCGGGAGCCGTCTAAGCAAACTATCGACTTGGTAGAGACTCGTTTCAGTTCAATTCGTTGATTGAAACGGATCGAACTTGGGGCTTAATTTTAGACTCGTATATCAATGGCTAGAATCTGAGCCTAACAGTATTTGGTGATTAGGTTCATCAATCTAAAATACACACACACACACACACACACACACACACACACACACATATATATATATAATGAATGTTTCATGTATAAACTTGGATATGTATAAATGTATGAATATAAATTACATATGTATAAAGCTAGATATGCAATTATAATCTTAACATGTATTGTAGACTTTGTGTTGGAATTTTGTGAATGAAACCGAGGCACTCGGAGGGTCTCCCGGGGCAACCGAGACCACCCCACGGATTCAACACGCTATGCAATTATCGCTGGGTAACTCCCTCATGAATATGGAGATAAATGGCAGAATTGTAGTCCCATTCAAATTCGGATTAATGGCAGGGGTTTCAGAATCGGAATTGGATTGCACAATTCATTGGCAGAATTTGAGTTCGTATCGAATTGAAGTTCTCAGCTCCTCCTACAGCTATAAATTGATAGCTCTGCCTTTTGGTTTAATATCAGAAATTCGAGCACCACAAATACTCCAGAAATTCATCTTTGAGAGAGAGAGGTAGACGCTGTTTCAGTTCGCCAAGGCAGTCAACAGCGGTGTTCTGTTGGCCGTGGTTCTTGCCGTTGTATCCTGGGACGAGGACGTCGGTTCAACCTACAACACCTATGGTAGGCGGCGAATCTTTGTTAAGGAGAGTGTGTTACACACGACTCGGCTTTTTCACTCCACTGTTTGTATCTCAATTTCAATTCTGTATTTCTTTTTAGTTTCTGTCAAGTTTATTTCTGTTCATGTATTTTTGTTTCGTTGTATTCTGTTCATGTATTATATATCCGAGGAATTGTTCTTTTGAATTCGGATTGCCACTGTATTTTTTCCAACACTTTGTACATGAGATAGGTATAAAATTAATTAGATATGTACGTATAATTTTAACATGTACTATAAAATTTGTGTATGAGATTAGGGATGACAATTTCGCCATATATTCAGTGGATATCCGCTCCGCCCAGGGATAACCTAATTTTTTTCCCAATAATAGCGATATGATAGGACATGAAAAAAACCCACTCGGGTATATAGCGGGGATGATTTTGTAATCCCCACCCCCCGAATATTCATACTTGCCCCATACTCTCCCCGTGCCCCGTTATTCATATTACATATACTATATTACTCCCTCTGTCCCATTTTGTTTGTTAATTTTTGATAATCATGTCAATTTTCAATCGCTTATATCTTTTAATGTTGTTCTCCAAATATATGCAATATGGATCTTGTTTGATAGTTCACGATTAATTCTATTATGCAAAATTTTTAAAACCGTGAAGAACATTATGGATTGAAAGATATAAGCAATTTAAGACGTAGCAGAAAATGGAACAATTGACAAACAAATTGGGACGGAGGGAGTATATATGTACATATTAAATGGGAACATACATATAAATATTGAGTGTAATTATATATGTAAACAATTACCTCTATAATTAGCAAATATTATCAATTACTATATATCGTAGACTACTTAACATTCAAAGAATATCAATAGAGATTATATTTCTAAATATAAATATCAATTCTTTCATTCTTGACTCCTTTATCTTTTTTGTTTGGATATGGGTATATTCGGGAAAACCCCAATTTCCATTGGGAGGTGGGTTTAGTCTTTATCTAATATCTTCAATGGGGATGGGGGCGGGGATGAGACCCTCCAATGGGAGATCGAGTATGGAATAAGATCCTCCGATCCATACCATACCCATTGCTATCCCTATATGAGATGCGGCTCTTAACTCATTTAGTTGTACTTCTTGTTTTCCAATAGAGAGGTCTGAAGTTCGAGTTTATGGAGAGACATTGATCTCTTTTTGATTGTTAACCCACTAAGTTACCGACTACCCACTGGCAAAATTAAAAACTTTGAATAGTTATATTTTGTTATAATTTACCCAAGTAAGAAAAAAAATAAAAATAAATAAAAAAGCAAATTCGGCGAAACTCATCTGAAAATGCTAATAAGCACATGTGCAAATAATTTGTAAAATAATCTAAAATAATAAAATGTGCAAATAACTTGGGAACGAAGGAAAATTATTTCAAAATCATTTTTATAGTGGCTGTTTACTTTTCTACAAATGTTGGCTTAAGTGGTCAACCTTCAATCTTCAGAAACGAGCTTACCCAAAAACAAATTAAGCAAGATTATACATATTAAAAAATAACTAAGATCCAAACATGTTTTCTCTAATCTAAAAACAAAAGGTACGACAAGAGTCCGAGAAAAATTAGGGTACAAATAGGGTATCACATGGTGTCCATCAGCATATTCGAGCCGTCCAAAGTGTATTCGGATGGTTCGGATTTGGAGAGAGAAGCAGGAGAGAGGAAGAGGGGAGAGAAAAAGATAAGAGAGTGTTTTAATCCGGACCGTCCAAGTTCCAACACGCATTTTGGACAACCCGAATGGATCGAAGGGGCACCAAGTCAAATCCAACCCCATTTGCACCCAAGTTTTTCTCGTATTGAGGAAAATTACTAAACAAAATAATAAAGAATTGTTATAGGGTCCATTATAGCTTTTTATAAGCCCTCTAGTCCACCTAATGTTTTCATAACACCTCTAGTCCACCAAATCACTTTTTAAATGCTCTTAGGTCCATTCTATTTTTTTACTAGACAAATGTACCCTTACATTAAATTTAATACATAATATACCTTCGCCGGAAAATTCACCGGCGCCGGAAAGTCTGCCGGAAAAGTTCGCCGGAAAATTGGACTTCGCCGGAAAGTTCGCCGGAAAATTCTGTCGACGCCGGAAAAGTTGCCGAAAAATTGGACTTCGCCGGAAATTTGACCGGCGCAGATGTGGTTATCTGAACTGTGTCATTTTTTAAAAAAACCTACTTAGGATCAGATGTGGTTATCTTGACTCGCAAGAGGTGGTTATCTGCACTCATAAGATGTGGTTATCTGGGCATATTTTTGTTTAAAAGACTTACTTGTGATCAAGTCCTCAACCACCAAAGCACTACAAGAGGTTGAGGAAGAAGAAGATGATAGAGGTGGTGTTGAACGATAGGCTGGGGAAGAAGGTGAGGGTGAAATGCAACGAGGACGACACCATCGGCGACCTCAAGAAGCTCGTGGCCGCCCAGATTGGGACTCGTCTCGATAAGATTAGGATTCAGAAGTGGTATAACATATACAAGGACCACATCTCTCTCAAGGATTACGAAATTCACGACGGCATGGGCCTCGAACTCTACTACAATTAAAAGATGTGGTTATCTGGACTCAAAAGAGGTGGTTATCTAAACTCATAAGATGTGATTATCTGGACTACTGTGATCAAAACCTCATCCACCCAAACACTATTGTTGTATTTATTTATTCATAGTGCACCAAAGCACACTTTCTTTAATGTAATGAGGATTGGTTTTAGTTGTGGACTTGCATGTCCAAAAAATAAAAAAAACAAAAGAAAAAGCATTGGGAGGAGTAAAAAAACATTACAAATGGAAACAAACAGTAAAAGACAAACCCCTGCAAGGATGCAAATAACCACTACACTCCACATTTACTTTGCACAGTTCCCACACTCAGGAGCCAAGCACGTGATGACTGTAGTGGGAACTTGATAACCTCTTTTTATCTTCTTCTCTCCCACAACAGTAAAATACAGGCAAAATACCGCAGCGTGTTCATTTTCTCTCATCGATCGATAATCCATTTTTTCAAATTAGAACCAACGATACTTCTTCTCTTGCTTCATCTTCATCGCACCGACGACTAAATGTACAGGCGATCGATCGCGTTTGAATCGGAGAGAGAGTGATTTAGAGAGAGCAAGAATGAGCAGATCGAGAACAATGCCGACGATATCGGCGACGGCGTCCTTGAAGGAGGCTCCGGTGGACTTGAAGAATCCAAACTCGTCGGCGACTTCTTTGGACGCGTCGGCGGCGAGCAAGACGGCGGAACCAAAAAAGATGCTACGGCGGCGGAGGAGAGGGTATTGAGTTTTGGAAGCGAGGAGAGAGAAGGCAACGGTGAGGAAGAAGCAGAAGACGAAGAGGGGGATGGTGATGGTGAAGCCCTAGATGGAGAGAAGGAGACGGGGCTCATACCTTTGGTCGGCATATACGTACAGGTGTCGGATTTGTTGATGAGGGGGTAGTTGGGTCTTTTATTATTCTAGTGGATCTTATGTCTTAGAGAATATTTGGGTGGACCTTAGACTCTAGGAAATTGCTATGGTGGACCCTATACCAACTCTCCCACAAAATAATCGGGTAGGGCAATAAACTGTTTTTTCTAGGGCATGGAAGCAAGAGCCATTCTATAAATGATTGCATACGGAGTATTTCCTAACCAAATAAATATCGGACCGCTTTTTTAAAGGTCATGGTAAAATACGCATGTAGACCGAGACGGTGTTCGAAAGTAAACAAATTCGCCTCCATCACAAAAGCCCAGAGCAAGTGTCATTTTCGGAGGACCATTTCGTCAGTCAAAGGCAAACATAAGGTTCAAATTAGCATTCAAATTAAGCCAAACGTCAGTGTTTACTTTTGGTAAAAGAATTTATTTCCCGATTCTAAAAAACTCTGATACCCAAATGGTCAGCACACCAACCCTGTTCTCACCGGCACGTTCTCTTGACCAAGGTCTAGACCATCAACTCAGAGAGACCTTACTGGAACTGGGACCCGGCACTGCCGGTGTTTAACATCGCGCAATCTACAAGTTGTCTAAAGTGTTTTTAATTGACGGCTATACCTCTAGCGCAATCTACAAGTTAGGTAAACAAAAATGATATATACACTCCCTCACAGCCACACCCTCTCTCACATGGGGCGTGGTCCCCACATGTGAACCTCATGTGGGTCCCACACCCCATGCGAGAGAGGATGTGGTTGGGAGTGGCTGGGGAGGGAGTGTATGTATCATTATTGTTATGTAAAGTGTTTTTAATTGATGGCTACACCTCTGTAGTGCCCCTATAGCATTGGGTCCCCGACTCCCCGGGTCCACCTTTTTATTAAGGGGCAAAACAACATGAAGAATGACACATACTGATCACCTTACGTTTCATGAATGTAATTAACCCTTGATGCACCTTGTCTATTTTAGCTTCCATTGTAGTCCTGGTAACGAGTCTGATTTTGTTCACCCTCTTTAAAAGAGGGTGAACAAAACTCTCTCTCTTATTGGTTGAATTGGTGTGGGTCTTATTACAAAGTGATGTCATGCTTATCTTTTCAATACATTTTTTAGCAAGCATGACATCATTTTGTAGTGGGACCCCCACCAATTCGATCAATAGGAGGGAGGGTTTTGCGTCCCGTATTCAAATGTCATGCATACTGATAAAATTTATGAACATAACTTGTTGGAATTTTCTTAAATTCGGTGAATGAAGTTGAACATTCAAAGGGCCTACTGAGGCAACTGAAAGGTCCCTTTTTAGTTCGTCGATTTTGGACATTGTCAGTTATGCGGCTAGTTAATTACCCATGTTATGGAGCTTTATGGCAATGGTCAATGTTCAGGTTTTCCCCGTATCAATGCACAACAGATGAAAGGTCACCTTTGATTATAGGAAAACGATAAACTCCGCTCTTATGGTGGAGAATAATGTGTAAAAAGTATATTGATATTAAAAAAAAAGTGTATTAACATCCGTAAAGTATATTGATATCCGATGGAATGTGTATTGATTTCCGAACTTGTTTGTCATCATATACCTATTATCCTCCATCTAATGGGAGAAGGTTAGTAAGACCCTTGATTATATAGTTGGCATCCCGTTTTTAACAGCATACTCCTATAATTTTGTTCTTTGAGTGAGAGAGAGACAGACATGTGTTCGTTTCGCAGTCTATGGTGGTGTTCGATTGGTGGACTGTGATTCTAATCATTTTATTCTGAGAAACAGAAACCTGTGCAACCTTTAACACCCTCGGTAGGTGACAAATCTGTTTTAAAGAGACTGTGATTCACATGACTCAGGTTGCAATTAATTTCATTTGTGTTTGATCATTGTAATGTGAAATGTGAATTTATTTGGCTTTATTCAAAAAAATTTGAGTTTTGACCATAAATTTATATTTGTTAGATTCGTATTGTCGAAAGGAATCCAGAAACCACAAAATCTTGATGCAAAACTAACGAATGCAAAAAAATTTTAAATAAAGACAAAATAGAAAAACCCAAAAACCAAAAACCGATTTTTTACCCAAAGGAGGCCATAACTTTCATATGCAATGGTCGGTGTGGTCTTTTAGAGGTATTTTTAATTATAATTTTTATTCCAATGAGAACGATCGCCATCCTATCCCAGAGTTTTAGAAGTGATAATGGCATGTCACTTTTTATTACTATTTCTCAGAAGGAATTTTTATTACTAGTATTTCATTAGGGCTACTACTGTATAGAGTTCCGATCCATTGAGTGATCTCTCACGGACGATTTCATGCGGATCTCATTCATTTCTCAGCTTTCCCGATCAAATTCCAACGATCCGAATCGTTCAAGGTATTTAAAACGTGTTTTAAGGGTCTACAGAAGGAACCACCCAAAAAATGACCCAGAAGGGTTTGATTCGAGCAGTTTTTGATAAAACTGTACATATATAATTTTTATCGAAAACTGCTCCGATCAATCTTCCGGAGATATATATATATATATATATATATATATATATATATATATATATATATATATATATATATATATATATATAGGAGAATGTTCTCCTAGGGGATCCCTTATTTAAATTTGGTGCGGACCTCACCTTTCCGAATCAAATTTTGACGATCCGAACAGTTTTACTGAAAACTGTTTAGATCAAGCCATTCCGGGTATTTTTTTTTGCTGAATCTTCGCGTAGGCCCTTAAAAATGCATTTTAAAACATTGAGCGGTTCGGATCGTCAAAATTTGATCCGGAAAGTTGAAAAAAGGCTAGGTCCGCACCAAATTTTTAATAAGGGATCCCTTAGGAGACCGGCTTCCTATATATATATATAGCGATTTCTTGTTTAGACCTTAAAAACACATTTTAAATATATTGAACGGTTCAGATTGTCAAGACTCGATCCCGATCCAGGTTCGAATGAAATGGATGTGAGAGATCCCTCAATGCATGGATCAAGACTCTTATTGTATATTCACAAGTCATTTTCCAAAGACAGTTCAGACTCGGGGAACAGAGAACTAGGTACAAAGAATTGGGGATGGTGCACTTCTGGGAAAAGGAAAAAAAAACACAAAAAAAAAAACCTTCAATCTCCCGGCTAACTATTGGGTACTCTCGGAGTACCATGTGGCATAACCATATAGCACTCTCTAGTCTCTACAAATAAAAGATCGTCACCACATTCTGTGAATTAGTACTCTTTATCTCCCAACCACCCAACAAAGTAAAATGATAAGTTTCTACCGGATAATTTGTTACTAAATAAATAATTAGGGGTACCATGTATGCAAGCCACCTGCATGGTACTGTAGAAGTGCTGAACAATCTCCCACCCCTTCACACACGTTACCTTTTCAATGTTTCCACCAGACCATATGGAATCCATAATGAAAAATGAAAAAATACCCAAATCACATCTTCAATTTCCCTGTGATTCATCCTTGAATAACAATCCATCAAAGCATTTCACAAACAAAAAAAAATTCAATCCACATACTAAAAATTTGTAAAGAAGGGTACACTAGATTTTGGTTTCTATGTATTTCAATCTCTTTTTACCATTTGTGCCCATAAAACACTCGAATATAAAACCAGGAGAATGTGAAAATCACTAACTGAACCGAAGAATAAGGCTAATTAATAGTATATAATTGAAAACTTGTACAATTACTAGCATACTTCTATCCATAATCTAAGCATATTCTCCAACAAGTTCGTGCAAATATTTCAATCTCTCTTTTTACCATTTGTGCCTATAAAACATACAAACATAAATCAGGGGAATGTGAAAATCACTAACCGAACCGAAGAATAAGGCTAATTAATAGTATATAATTGAAAGCTTCTACAATTACTAGCATACTTCCATCCATAATCTAAGCATATTCTCCAATAAGTTCGTGCAAAGACATATTCTCCAGGACAGAAAACTCCTCCAGTCGCATATCAGGGGTAGGATAACCACTACTACCCGAAGTATAATTATGATCACCTGGAATATTGCTGTCAAACAAGCACCCGGATTGCTGCTCTTGAAAATGATGCATTTTCCGGTGGCCGAGATCCGGCTGGTGGTGGTGCTGTGGCTGATCAGCCGCTGTCTGAGTCATTAGTTCGTAGTCATAATCGTACTGGCCGGGCGATACGTTGGTTGTATAATCGGCTGCGAAATTTAAGTTGACCGGACCTTTTCGAGGGGCTGCAAAGGATATGGTGGTGGGGCTGTGGCGGCAACCGGTGAATTGTTGGACCAATGCTCGGAAGTTGGCCGTGTTGGCGTTGAGAAGGGTGGTTGGTGTCTTCTTTGATGCTCTTGACCTCCTTTGGATTGGTTTCTTCGAAATAGAATTGGTTGGGCTCAAGTATTTGTCAGAGATGGGCTGATCATGATCATCATAAACCTGGTATTGCACCCATTGATCACTATATTCACCTAGCATTGTTTCACTTTTGATGTGTTGATCGATCTCGATCTCGATTTCTCTCTCTATCTCTCTCCTCCCTCGTATCTCTCTCCTCCCTCGTACCTTTTTAAAGGAAGGTAGAAACAACCTCGTCTAGGATGCATATATGGTGATTGCTATATCTGCTGGTCAAAGTTGGAGTGAATTGCCGAGGTTGTCCCGGTGGTCCAAGTTTGAGACTTGAGAACTCGTTCTCTTTAAATTTAAAGGTTGAAACTTCTCGGGTTTTTTCATACTCTTATGGAGTCAGTCCATACAAGACTTCGTCTTAAAGGGGCCTTTCATAGGAAACGATGAGATTGATAGTCTAAAAATTAGTGAAGATACGCGTAAACTTTTCTGAATAAAATATGAAAAGGAAAGTTGAACGGATAGAGAAGGATGCGATGCTTCCAGGAAACTTAGGAAGTCACCTAAGCAGTGATGTATTCTTCATATGTGGTTGCATCATCAGACAATATTAAATTTTTAAAAAATAATAAAGCACAATTATTTTTGGAACCTTGAAACGTAGGTCTTTGTCTTCACAATCAAATTTTGTAAAATCTAAAAAGATTGCGTTCACACTTCATTTGATATTCCCGGGGTTTTTTTTTTAATCCCTTGCTTCTTCACAAATCTTAGATTGTGGGCCACGTGTATTGTGATTGTTCAAGTATTGATGGTACCGTATGTGCGAGAGAGCGACCCGAATTCCATATAGTATACACATCTACGCTATATGGTATAACGTGAATGTGTGAACTACAAGGACACTGATATCGCGAGAGAGACAGAGGCTTTAATTAGTTTATATAAGTTCAATAATTTTTTTTTGTCGTAGTCATATATTAACACTTTTTTGCCATTTTGAAACACTAAAATTATTTGCAAGATATAATTTGCTTCCCATCACGAATTTTGTGATAATAATATGGTCCGTTCATTTTGTAGCCGTTAATTTGAAACCCGTTAAACAAAAAAAACCAACCAATAATCGAATAACTAAAGCTATGCTATTTTTCGGTCTGAGGGTGTGTTCTTCAACAGATTTTTGGGACATAAAACCTCACATTTTATGACACTCCAATCTCAACACATAAATGTAAAAGTGATTTTATGAGATTTTGATAAAATTCTCTTAAAATCTATAGGAAAGCCACTACATTTTATCAGTTGGAAAAATAATTAAATTTTATCACCCCTTCATAAAATGTTTATTTTATGAGATTTTTTTATAAAATTCACCTAAAATCTATACGAGAACAAGGTCTAATTATTGTCTAAGCTATTTTCGCTCAGCATAGTTCAATGAACAAAAAATAGAATCCGTAATGGGACCCACCATCACGGAATGACCTCCCCAAAGCGCCCCTAAGTTCAAATAGTGTAATGGAGACGCCTTTCTCTATAAAATTGTTGACTCAATTGATATTGGCCAAGAGACTTTGACGTTGTAAACACCAAATATGACCCAAAAAAAAAGTGAACCCAGCCCGTGAATCCGGTCATATACGTCCACTTATGACCAAACCCAACCCTGTTCATATTGTACTTTGAGTTTATATGGGTCAACCCACATTAAACTTTATTTATATAAGTTTAAATGGATTAAATTTTTTGAATAGTGTATAATTTTAATATAAAAATATATATTTTTAGGATGCATTTGCAAGAAAGCAGATTGTGAGATTGCTTTTCCTATTTTAGTGCTGCAATTTTTCTGGTGAAATTTTTATTATTTGTATGTTTGAATCTTAGTATAACGAAAGGGACAAAAGATATGAAAAAGTATAGGCCAAATTCCTGGATTAGATGATTAGATAGAAAATGAAAAGTAAAGAAACAAATTGTTATGAAAATTCAAGTCTGATTTAATTTTGCTATCATTAAAGTGAAAATTCATTTATGTCCATAGTTCAATTTCCAATTCGTAATAGAAGTGCATTACAAATTACAAAATCTCACCATATAAAAATACAAAAATACAAATGGCAATTATGTAGACTCTCCAATTGACCTTGTTCGAAGCAAATCAGTTAAGAGAGAAAGAGAGAGAGAGTCGATCGAGAACTGTGAATGTTCAACAAAATTGGAGAGAGAGAGAGAGAGAGAGTTGACAAAATTTGGGGGTAAAAAACGGGCTGGATTGGGTCGGGCATGACCCATATTCAACCCGTCTACTAGTGGCTCATGTTCAATCCATCCATAATCAATTCATAATCCAAATCAATCCACCCAAATATAAGTGTAAGAAACAATTGACTTCAAAGACAACCTCAAAAAGTACAAAAAATTGGTCTAAAGGACAAATTTGGGACTTTAAATGGTGTTTAGTCCAACTTAATTTATTTTAAGGCATTCAATACATTGATAGAAAAATTTTCATGTGTCAAGGACAACACTAGACAAAAATACCCTTAATGAACCACACCACTCACGCATGCAGAGGAATTTTCCACGGGAAAAAGCAATTGCCCTACGGACAAAAGCAATTTCCCGACAATCACCCAGGAATTTCCCGACAATGATGACAATGACCCATTATTGTCTACGATCAAACCTTCTTTCTCTCTCTCTCTGTCTCTCTCTCTCTCTCTCTCATGTCGCTGTCACACCTTTCTCTCTCATGCTTGGCATTAATAGACGGGACCAAATTAATTTCTCTCTTCAATTTTAGGAGTGGGTTCAATTTTTGTGGTTCAATTTTAGGGAGTTCTTTGGGGTAGGGTACAATGGGTTTAGGCATTTTAGGTTTAGGCACTTAGGGTGCACTTTCCAATTATAGGGTTTTAGCTGTTTAGGCACTTTCATAAGGTACTCTAGAATTTTAGGCACTTTCATAGGGTGCTCTAGTATTTTAGGCACTTTCATAGGGTACTCTAGGGTTTAGGTTTAGGGTGCACTTTTCAATTATAGGGTTTTAGTAGTTTAGGTACTTTCATAGGGTACCTTAGGATTTTAGGCACTTTCATAGGGTACCCTACGGTTTTAGGCACTTTCATAGGGTACAATGGGGTTTAGGTTTAGGCACTTTCATTAGGTTTTGGGGTTTAGGCACTTTCATTGGCAAGTGGGGGCATTTTCAGAATGTGTAGGTGATTTGTCCTTTTGTCATTAAAGAAAAAGTTGATGTCCTTATTGAAGTAAACACCCTTTTACTATGTCCTCCCAAAAAACGGACCCCAAAAAGTAACAGGGAATCATGTCAACTTTGGAGCTTTTACCTAGTCTTAATTAAAGCATGTATGGTGTCCGCAATACGTAACATCATCAAAGATGTAAGTGAGCCCACCATAAAACTAACTTGTTTTATACGTAGTGGAATATTAATCAGACAACAATTTAGCAGAATAGTATTAGGGCATGTTTGGGCGCCTACTTATTGTATTTTCACGTTTTCGTTTTCCAGTTCTGGCTGTTTGGCCGCGTGTTTCTGAGAATGGGTTCTCCAAAACTCATTCTTCATTTTTTACATTAGAGGCAAAAAGCGAAAAACAGCTCACGTTTTCGTTTTCCAGTTCTGGCTGTTTGGCCACGTGTTTCTGAGAATGGGTTCTCCAAAACTCATTCTTCATTTTTTACATTAGAGGCAAAAAGCGAAAAACAGCTCGGGGGTTTCTTTTCACAGTCTCATTTTTTATTCTCGTTTTTCATTTTCCCGTGAACCTTTGTTTTTACCTCTCTACCCCCCAACCCCAACCTAGATCCTGTAATGCCCCACATTTTGAGAAACGTTAATTATTATTACAACCGAATATCTTAAACAGAAATACTAATAACATAAAGTTTAATGTGAATAATCTATCCTCTACTGATTACAAAAAGGCAGACCGGATAAGCTCTACGACTCTGCAAATTCCTCCACCTGGTTGATCTCCATCTCAGCAGCTCCTCTGACTCCGTGTTCTCCGTAGAGGTCCTCCTGTCCATCGTGATAATCTAGCATAATATGTTGGAGTCGCGAAGCAACATCGTGGTATTATGCCAGGGTCGCACAAATGCAACACCGAGAGCGTGGACGCTCAATAGATACCCTACCCCAACCTTAAAACTAGCAATTCTAGAACACTATTGTAGGTGGCCAGTAAATAGTAAAATCATGCGGTTCAGATATCAGAGTTAAAACAATCAAAGTGCAGCTTTACAAAATCAGTGTCTTGTATCATTTCCAAAATCAGAGTGTAGTGTCAGTATCTCATATCAATTTTCTCGTAACGACATTCTTCTTCAAATTTCAACCATATCAACATCTCACATCTCTCGAAAGTTATTGGCCCGTTCAACCACCACTTTCTAACGGTAACCAATCTTTCCGTTCGAAGTCTCGACTACCCATAACATTGACTACCCGCAGGTTATAAAGTCTGTTCACCCCGACTCACACACGGTGTAATCCCGGCTACCCATATCACTAGATTCAACAACCTATTTATGAAGTCCATTCACTATGTGTTGAACTGAGTGAGCTTTGACTGCCAAATTCACCCCGCGGAATTTGGGGTGGGACTCCAAACAGCAGTACTGTATAGTTCCGTTGAGCTTTGGCCATCAGTTCACCCCGGGGAACTGAGGCGAGACTCCAACAGCATTAACATCTCAACTTTCATCACATCATCATTTTCATTCTTATCTCTATCTCTTCTTGTGAAAACAATCAATCATTTACTCGAAAAATGTGTCGTGTCTTATCGTCTCGAAAAACGTGCACATGCCATAATTTCATAAAAATCCTTTGTTTAAAATCGTTCCTCGATAATCTTTCCGTTTGAAAATCATTTCACGAAAACCGTGTTACTTAAAGACAAAAATTATTTCTTCCGAGAATTTAAACAACATTAGGAGTTATGCTCGCTTTTGGATTTTTGTTGGCGTATTTTAAGACCCGTTCGTTGAGTCGCCACTTGGTTTGGGCTAAACCAAGAAAACTCTAGTAGTTGAATCCGTTTGGCGTGTTTTAAGATCCGTTCTTCAGATTGCCACTTGGTTTGGGCTAAACCAAGAAAGAGCCTGACTAGACATGCTAGTCATGGATTCTATTTGTTAGTCTAAATAGATTTAAAATATTTATTTAGTAATTCCGAAAAATCTCGTTTCATTTGAACAGCTCTTTTGTTCGGAAAATCAATTGGGCATTATAACTGCGTAAATTTGAAAAGCCGATTTTCATTCGGGCATTATAACTGGATATTTTAAGTTTTCAAAAGTCAATCGGACATTATAACGGTGTATTTTGATAAGTCAATCTCAAATCGTGCATAGTAACGACTAAGCGTGTTTTTTCAAAGTCTAATTGTTCATAAAATCACTAATCACTAATCACCAACAATTAGGTAACCAAAAATAAGAAAGAAAGAGAGAAGATCGTTGCTATTGCCAATCCGAACTGAAGTCAAACATAGCAGTCGTGCGGCAGATTATCTTGCTGCCATTTTCGTTGTCTGCAAGGCTTTGTGCGGCGGCGGAGAAAGAGAGGGGTTAGGGGGGAGAGAGATAGAGAGAGGAGATGTCTGTGCGTGTGGGCTTGGTAAAGTGAGAGGAGAGGTCATTTTCATCATTTTTCTCCCAAACACTACTTTTGCAAAATACATTCTATACATTTCTCCCAAACACTCCTCTCAGATTCAAAACTCATTCTGACCATAATTCAAAAACCCAAAAAAACAAAAATAAAAAGTTAAAAAGTTGGCTCCTAAACACCCTCTTACTGGTCATAAACAATGCTTGCGTTGTGACTTTTTCGATGTCGTTGTATGATGTTCGACACTTTTTCAGTGATGGCAACGTTGTAAGATATTTGGCAAGCAGGCAGCAAGGACTTTATGGCACTAGGTTTTTTTTTATTGTAGAATTAATATCCACAATTTTGTGTAGTTTTTTTTTTATTGATAACCGAACGTCCGGTCAGCTTGCATGTACACTTTGCATAGTTGTTATGAAATTTTCGAGAAAAATTTACTTGTAATGGAATTTACTTTCATCCAATCAAGTTCCCCCAACTACAACTCCAAAATTAGCAAACCCCAAAAAGTTAATCTAGGCAACAATCAATTTTTCCCCAAACTAATTCAGGCTATGGCTTTTCAAATTGGAGTCCATGAGATAGATTTTACATGATATTGATCATAGCGTACTTTGTTTACTATGGATGAGATTGTACTTTGAAAGAGCAAACATTAGACAAAAAGGCTCCTTCAATCATTTTTAAAGATGGAATAGAGAGGTAGGTGGGTTCTCTTTGCAACAATGATGGTTGTGTCAAATTAAAGTGTTTTGATGGTAGTCGTGGTCTTAGTAACATAATCATTTAGTAGAATTTTCGTTCTCAATTCTCGTTCTCTTAAATTTCACTCTTGCAAATTTTAGTAATTTGAGATGTTTTTAACTTGGTATTTTGACAGATTAATAATATTGTTAACCAAAGCATTAGTAAGTCGCTGGTGGCAGTCATTGGGCTTCATCGACTTTCCGTCTTGCAGTTCTGTTTTCACCCGCCGGTCATCACTGTTGGATGAATCCGGTATGGGCCTAACAGTAATGGGGCTGCGTTTGGGAGGCGGCCGGTGATTTGGCGGTATGATGGGTCAGTGGCAATTGGTGATGAACTCTAGGGTTTTGCTCCTATTTGGGCTTTAATGTAATATTTGCGTATGCCCTATTTGGGTTAGGCTTTTAGGTGTTTTGGACTTAACCCACTTGGTTTTTTTTTTTTTTTTTGACGTAAGCCTAATAAGTGTTTTAATTTCTCCAAGCTTGGTTAGATCCCCTCTCCTTTCCCCCAACTTAGTGTACCCTTTGTTAAGTTTTCATTAATATACTGTCTTAAAAAAAAAAAAAAACATTTGACAAACGGAGGGGCAATGTGGAATGGGACTTCTTTTTTTGGTGCAAAAATAGAAGTGCAGGTATGATAAAAGTATTGTCCTGTCAAACTACATCATTATTTGTAGGTAACCCACCGCACTAATGTTGAGACCGAAGCTAAGGTCCTACACGTGTCGGCAATATTAGGAGTATATTTAAACCTAATAATGAGTCATAAAACTTGAACCTAGACATTATCCAACCGAATCTAATAAGCTTCCGATCACTGAACCAACCGCGATGCAGGCCCAGCCTTGAGATTTCTGGGGCCCTAAGCGCAAAATCGATTTCGGGCCTTTCACATTTAAAGAAACACTACAAATCGTCCCAACCAAAAAACTTATAAGAATTTGAATATCGAAGTCGCAAAAATTACTTAACATTACAATGATTAATAAGTATCATTTGAACATCGCATTTCTTTCATTTGTAGAGGTAAATAAATCAATCAAACTTGCATAATTAAAATTATTTTGTGCCCTATTTAGTTTGTATTGGACTTAAAAGACTAGTAATACACCATATTAATCCCATAGGAGGGGCCCTTATTTTGGGTCTATTTTGCGGGCCCTAAGCCACCGCTTGGTGTGCTTCGACTCGGGGCCGGGGTTGCCTCGATGCAACCTCAAACCTCGGTCGGAGGGGACAGTAATTTGCCGAAATCACAGGGTAAGAAGGTAATGGTCACAAAACTCACAGAAGTTTAGTGTAATTTCCCACCACTCTCCAATAACACAAAATAAACTGAAGCAGAGGCACCAAGCGGCATTCGACACAACCGTTTCGATAAAGAAAGAAGAGGGAAAATGAGGAGAAACGCAATTCTGCTGCGAAGTCTCAATCGAAACAAGAGGCTTCTTTCGCCGTCGATCAACGAAGCCCTAATCAATTCGTCTTCGAACACAGCAGCAGCACCAGCAGTTTCAAATTCCAGTTCTGTGGTTTCTTTCAAAAAGCTTTTTAGTTCCACCGTAACCCTCACCGCTTCTACCACCACCGAATTTGAGTTGCCGCAGCATTTCAGCCTCCGTAGAAGCCTATCCTCAGCACCCTCAGGTCTCTCTCTATTTCTCTGTAAGATAGCTGTTGCGGTGATTTAGGGTTTATGTTGCTCATTGAGGCCAATTATCCAATTAAAGTGTCGTCAAAGTTGTTTACTTTTCGGCTAATTTGTTTATTAAACTTCTATTGCTGTAATTTTTAAGTATTAGTATTGTGTATTGGCCAGTCTGTGAATTGAGATTCTAAATTCTACTGTCGTGATTTCATGTCATTTTTATGATAGTTTAATTTTCGTAAAAGAAAGAAAAAAGAAAAAAGTGGCAAATAAAGATACCTTGAATGGTCTCATTGGTTATAATCAAGGTTGTCTAACCCTGTTGGTCAATGCCAGGGAGGACAACTATGGGGTACATGCTACCTCCAAGAGTCGAAACTTTTCAAGTGCTATCAACTCTTCTGGGGTCAGGGTCAGTCTATACAGCACTTCACTCCGGCTTTAAATGGGCACCCAGCTAGTGGGCGAAGGGATTGGTCTCCTAGGGATTAGACAAGGTGCGTCGAAGCCGAAGTTTTCAATTTGGCCGCTACGTTTTTTAGCCTTTCGATACCATATACCACGATATACTGATGAGATAAAAAATCGCGTGCGTATCAGCCGGTTCCCATTAAGAAATGACCACCTAATACTATCCTATGCCTAACAGTCTGTTTTCGATTCACGCCGCTACTTGACTGGTACGGGTGATTTAGGCACTTCAATTTTTTTTTGTTATAGGTCCTTTTTAAAAAGTTCATGATTGCGACAACCGATTCTCTTTAAATTCCAGTTTGATACACCCGATACTATTACACCACCACGGTTACCATGAGTCCCAATACCGTTATTCAAAACCTTGGTCTAAGCTGGCTTGGGCACGCTGAGATATCAAAGGAATAAAATAGAAGTAATGTAAAATGTTGTGTGCAAATAAGCAAATTTTGATTGCCGCAAACTCTCTTCTGCGTAAGAGATGCATAGAAGGATGGGGCAATTGAATGGTTAGAAATCTGAGTCACTGACAGAATCCTAGTCATTTTTTGGAAAACTGATTTGGATATATCAAGGACTGTTAGTCGCAATTTATTTCTCGCATTTGTTCACAGGTTTTTATTAATGTTGAACTTGCCTTTCAGTATTTGATTTGACAAGCAGGCTCCCGTATTCAAGTGTTTGTTGTTGGTACAAATTGTCGCATCATCATGAGTTTGATGCAGGGTAATGTTCATTATGTTATTGTTCTTGATGCAATTGCTAATTTCAGGTCCATCGAATATTGTGGGGATTGATTCTGAAGAAAAGTTCAGAAGTTCTCTTCGTAAGGTTCAAGGTAATTTTTTTGCTTATAAAAGAGAGAATATTGACGTAAATTTCAGGTTACCTTCTGCTTTCTTTCAACTTTCAATTTCGTAGTTTTTGGTAGAAGTAGATTAATTGCTTACATGTTTGCTGAAATCTATTGTATCAGATGAAGCTTTGCCAGCAATATTCTACTTCACTGCAGTATGGTGTGGTCCATGTAAGAGTGTCATAATTTGTTAATTAATGCGGGTGATATGTGCTTCAGTTTCTTTTGCCTTCAGAATTAAGAATAGGCAGTAGGCACATTTTACTTTCCAGGAATCAGGTTACATAGAAAAACTTTTGTGCAAGTGTTGTGATATTTTCATCTTCTGCAGGTAAGTTATTGTCTCCCGTCATTGCACAGTTGAGTGAGAAGTACCCTAATGTCACCACATATAAGATCGATATTGATCAGGTAAGAAGGATTTCTGATTCGATATTGCAAAAGCCATTGCAGGTAATAGCTTTAGGGCGAGGAGTTTATAGTATTACCATAATGCTTCACCATCAGCTGTTGGACGCAAAACACGGGGAACAGAAAAACAAGCATGACTAAGCATTAACTTAACCAACCTACAATTACCTTGTATTTTTGCACGTTGAAATCTGGGGGAAGGACTGGCTGTGAACCACAAGACACACTGCCCATATTATGCGTAAGCCACCAAACATCCAGCATAATCATCCAAAAATAAGACTTCACAAAGTTAAACCACAACATACAATAACATGGGAAACAAACAAACCACACAAAATCCAACGACATGTAAGGTAAATCTGAGCACATGAAAATCTCAAATGTCTCAAACCCCACTAGCTAGATTAGTAAAAAAAACTAAAGTCATTATTGGAGATCCTAAGACAAAGTCTTACCCCTCAGCTCACCTGAAATATGTTGGTGTATGGCTTGGGCTCACACCTCACTTCCCAGTCCCCAGCAATAATAAAGATTGCATGGCATTTTCCTATTTCGAGATCAGGGAATGAAAATAAGCATCCACTATGTATGTGTTTTTCAAAGTTTCAGAGGAAACGCAATACCATGTGTAAAACACTTGATTCTGATATCTTCATCAAGTTGTTTTGAATCATTGTCTGGGAAACCTAGGCCAGCACACCATGGCATGTACCTCAAAAGTTTTCATGTTTTTTATGCGGTCTTTCTCGATGGTGATATTCATCGACGTCCATATTGATACAGCTTTTGCTTGACCACTTTGGGCTAAGGTGACCTCTGGGTCACATATCATATGTAGGCGAAAGTTATTCCGGTGGGGCATCTCAACTGGAAAAGGTTTAGGAAATACTCACGGCCTACATATTGCATGTAGTTGTATACAGCTACTAATGTGATGAGGATGTTGGAATCTTCCTACTGTTTAACAAGCAGGATTAAGAAATGGTCGTTTGAAAGGATCATCAAGAGATTTAAGACAATAATTTATCCTATGTAATATCTTTGCCACCAGGGTTTTAAAGCATAGAATGGACTAATATTCTCGTAGGAGCTAGGTCAACGTTCTTTGGGGTATATTGAGAGGTTCTGCAGGCTTAGGAGAATGCTTGCTTTGCATATTATCCTTTGGAGATCAGACAGCCATATTAGATCCTGTGGAGGATGTAAATTTTGTGTTGAGGCCTACTATTGATCATTTTATTGGAAGATATTGTTTTGTAAACTTGGGGTGTGGCTAAGAGAGCTTAAGACACTAAGTATGTCCATTTGATTTATGCTAAAGAGTTGCTTGTTTTATTTTATTTGGAGACTTGGTGCTCCGGTGAAGCTGCTTCTTTCAGTTCTTGATGATTTCCGTTGACGTTTCTACTTTCTACTGCTTTCTACTTCTTTGTAGTTCTCCATGTCTGAAATGTTCTCTCTTTCTTTGTTCAATAAATTTATTTCACATGTAAACAGATGGTAGACAGTTGGAAATCATGTCTCAAATCCTGACAAAGTGGATTATACACCATGCCTTTTTATAAGTTTTTTTGTTAGTGAATTTTCCTTTCTTTTTGGAATATAATTGGAATTTTTTTTTTCTTTTAATGTACTTGCAGGAGGAGCTTGGAAGCACCTTAAGTGAATTAAATATTCACTCTGTGGTGAGACAACTGTTTATCTTCTTCTTTTCTTTTCTACCCTTTTCCTTTTATTGTGTGACCTCATCTTACTGAATTTTCTAGCGATGCATGTCCTTGTGTATCAATTTGCATGTTTGGAGTCTTGCGTTTGGAGTTCCTCTTTTGTTCCTAGTGTAAGATGAGTTAATATAAAGGATTCTGTGTATATGTATAGCGGTCACTAGATGCACTATGAAGTAGTTTTCTTTGTGATCAAGTTTTTTGGTCAGTTTTTGTTAGTGTACATGAGTTTTGAAATGTTTAGAACTGTCACCTTTGCATATAAAAAGGAAATTCAAGCTGCACTCATTTGTAGTGACATGCTTCATTTTGCTTGCTAGGATTATGTGACACTGCAGTATAAGGGTCAATTATGGTTGTGTCAAGCTTATTGATTGGCAAATACTAGTAATTTCCATCACGACACAGGCTAATTTTGTGCCTCATCTTTCCCACCTTCTGCAAGTAAACCACAATGGACAGTATCTTTTGTTTCTTATCATCACAATGCTGGGTGGTGTATTTGCTTATGTAAATGGCTTTACATAATTGGTTTTCTGATGCCGAGAGTAATTTTCTACAGCCAACTCTCCATTTCTACAAAGATGGGAAAAAAGCGTCTGAAGTGATTGGTGCTGATCTTCAACGCTTGAAAAATACCATGGAAGATCTTTACAAATAATCCCCATATTGCACTTGAAGCTAGTTAGTCACTGCACTGACATACTGGCCGCGGTGGTCTGGTCTATAAACTTAGAACCAGTTTTGGTCTATCTTTGCTTTGTTTTACTGATCCAACTGCTAAACTATTTTTTTCTACTTACGGTCGTATCCTCGAATGATCAGGTTGTTCCATTGGGAGGGATTATGCTGTTGTTAGGCACTTTTTTCCTTTATTTTTTTGGGTATAATGTTATCAATATGGATTATGCGGCCAACTCTCTTGTGTTGTTTATTATTGTTGTTTCCTTGTGCACCTTCCTGCTGGTGAAATGACTTATTTTCGAACGGAGAGTGTGAAGGGATAAAACCTGTAGAATCATTTTGTCGATTTCTAACAACTTCTCTGAAAACGATTTTTGATGAAAATCTGTTGAGAGAATCAGTTTGTGGACTTTCTGACGCTCTCTCAATGCTTTTTCTTTTCTTATTGTACGGATTTCATTTTTTTTTTATCTTTGTGATGAATGAAATCTTTCTTTCGCTGTTCCAAAAAAAAAAAAATTGGAGGCCATTTTGTTTTCCAATGCTTTACTATGAGTGAAATTATGAGGATGAATATAATTCTTATTTTCTCTCACACACACACGCACATATTTAGTTGTGGACACTTTGACATGTGAAAATGTCATACAAAAATCATGACGTATTTTCGGGATTGGGTTCGCGAAAAACATTCATGTATTTCATCTCTCGAAATTCAAAAGCATCTCTTGACAAATCGTACACAACAAATTGGGGATTAGCTATCTAGCTTAGTTGATCATTTTGGTACAGTATATTTTTAAATGAGAGCTCAGTGGTAATTCTTGCAAAATGTTTTTTGTTTACATGTTCTTTTATCTTAACGGGACAATCAGTTGGGCTTAGTATGATTGTGAGCTTATACTTAAGTTTGATGTGATTGAGATATGTATATTCTTTTACCGCTTGCAATAATAATACCCAAAAAAAAAACTTCTACCGTGTAAACGAAACATATTGTAGAGGTTTCATATAATTTCTTAACTACGATATAACTTCTTTTATTGAGATTTTTATAAGAAGTCAAGCCTTCCACCTTCCGAAAAATAAACAATCCAAAAAATAATTAGGGTTTTCAACTTCACTTATTTTATTAAGAAATTTAAGAAATGTGAAATTGGAGAACAATTTAAGGGTAAAAACCATATAAAATAGACCTTTTGAAGTGTTGGATTCCGTATTGAAGAAACCAATTCTTGCCAGTGTCTCCAGTATTTTAGAAAATCCTTTGTAGCGGAGGGTTCCACGAAATATATAGGTCACCATAAGTCAGAGAATTCCAATGGGAAGACACTCTAATGCAAAAGCTGGAAGACCAGGTATCCGGAATCTCACGGCGGGAGCGGGGGCCTGTAGTCATTACTCCCCGTAATGAGTAAATCTCGAGCGTCCGAATCTTAAATAAATTATTCTTGCGAACAATTTAATTAAAATTTGGATCGTCCAAAACAAACATGGAGGGCAGAGATTCTCACTGCACGCTGTACAGCTGTAGTGGACATCTCACATTCTCACTATGGCTGCCCGGTTCCGTTATAGAGTAGGAAAACAATATCGACCCATATACCCATTTCTTGTATTTGCTCCGGATCCAATAACCCGTTTATAATACTCCCCCAAATGCAATCCAAACAGGTCCATTGATAATCTGTGTGCTAACCCAGTGCTACCAACTCTGAACCCTGTCCATGGCTTTCTCCTTTGCTCAATCCACCTTCTTCTCAAAACCCTCTCTTTTCCTCCATAAAAATGGCTTCAGAAGCTTATCCTTTTCCCTGTCTTTCTCCCCCTGTTTTTGTACTTCCGCCGCTCTATCTTCGGACAAGATTCGCCATCAAAAGTGGAGACAACCAGTCGTGGCTTCAGTTCTTGAGCTTGGTGGAGTCAAGATTTCTAAAGATGGTAAATCACGCACCTTCCGAAATTGCATTTTTTTGTGGGTTTCTGCTGAATTGTGCCATTTTTATGTTTGTAAACCGTTTTTGGGTATAGGATTCTATAAGAATCCTGTATGGATTTGAATTTTTAGTATTTGTAATCTTCTTGGTTGGTTAAATTTTAATACTTTTCGCGATTTGGGTATCTGGGTTGGACGCAAATTTTGTGTTTTACTTGGCTTTGCACTTTTGTATGTAGGGAAATTGGAATAAGTTCCGGGTATTTACTATTTTCTTAGTACAGGCAATCAGATTCATCTTTGTTTCTTATTCATTGTCTTGAGTGGCAGTCTATATCTTAATTCAAAGATTAATGTTTTAGTTGCCAGTACTCTTGCAAATGGGTCATGTACTCCAATTTCCTTTCAAGTTCTAAAAACTTCACCAATTGAACATATGAATTCCAAGTGTTTGTTCTTGGAGTTTGTTACACGTAGGAGTCTTTTCTATCGCCTAATTGATCTCGTAATTGAATGTGCAGACGTGGTGAGGGATGACCCGACCAACAATGTCCCGGATTCGATATTTACCAAACTTGGAATGCAACTTCATAGGAGGGATCAACATCCAATTGGGATTTTAAAGAACGCAATATACAGCTACTTTGACACCACTTACTCAAAAAAGTTTGACAAGTTTGATAATCTCTGCCCTATTGTTTCTGTTAAACAGGTACCACCTTTGATTAACTAAGGAACTTTAATATAATAAAAAAACTTTTCCTTGTAAGTCTACCTCTATTAATGGCTGTTGTTTGGAGATCTTATATATATTTCTCTTTATTCTTGATTTTTGCTAAGTTCTTGTTTGATATTACATAAGTTGCGATAGGGCTTTATATATTTAATCCAAGATGGTTTTGTTGATTGTGCTCTGACTTCAAAGTTGAAGAGGGAGTAACTTTAGCTGTGCGGGTACCTGATCCACAACCTTAGTGGGATCTTTGCCCTTTGACCTTTAGTTGTAAAGAAAGATTAATTTGTATTTCTCTTTATATTCTAACTACAAATAATGCAGTTTGAGAATAAAACATACGGATGCATTTGGAAGCCAAACATACGGATGCATTTGGCTGTTAGATTTACAGTTTTACAGTCACCTAACTTCCATGAAGTAATCTTGAAGGATATACATCATAAAGTAAATTAGTAAAGTGATCTACTATTTGTCTTGCGAATGCCTCAGAAAACTTCTTCTCTATATAGTCATGTGGGGGCTTCTACAATTGTAAAACTACCTAAAGCGGCATCTATTGAGATTCGAAGAAGCATCAGGAATCAGATTAACTACTATATTTATCAACTTATCAGTTAGGATTCCTCTTTCAGTTTCATGCTTAGAAATATGACTTTGTTTGCAATATGGATTCATATTGTTCTTACATATGGCTGACGACGTTAATATCAGCATTTTCATATTGAACCATAAGTCTGTTGGTGATTAGGAAGAATTTGCGTTCCAACACAGTCTGCTCTGTGGATTGAGAACAGGCACATAGATTGCTGGTCGAACGCGTGACACCATCATGGCATGACACAAAGAAGTTTTTGGTTTGGCTTAAAAATGGCAATAGCTTCCTTTTCAAAGAAAAATGAATAGAACAATGTGAAGTAGACAAACTGTCAGCAATGCATAAAATCCCTTCTTCTATAAAATAAGGGGGAGGGTCTTTTTTTTACATAGAGAATCAACCCATTAGAGAAGGCTGCTAAGAAAAAGTTGAAGTCTCCTAGTGGGATATTCTTCAGGGATTTTTTGATGCAAAATTTAGCGCACGGATGATCTCAACAATTGGTCCATCTGATACTGTGCAACTTGCTAAGATTCCACTATGTGTTGGTTTTCTCAACCACGAAAAACAACTGGAAGTAGCCAAAGTATGATAATTTAACAGCAAAATAAAGTTGGGAGGGTTTTGTCACATTCAAAGTTTGGCACTTAAACTTTGAGAATTTCCTTGTTTTTGGCACCATACATACGTTCATAGCAGACTTAAATACTCCCAATTTTGTCAAGAAAGCTTTTTGGTCCAAATTCATATTGTTATGCTGACTTTTGGTCATTGTATTGTATCAGTATTCATTGAGGGTGTTTGTTGCAGCTGAACTTATGTTTCTTGCATGTGTGTACTTAGGTCTTATACGCTTTTTTGGTTTATTTCATTGTTCGGCCTATGGACTGCATAAAAATCTTATATTCCAGCCCCCAAAATATTGAAAAATGATAATGCCTCCTTACTAGTTATGGGGAGGTATCAGATTATAGGCCAGAGTGGACAAAGCAAGCTTGGGAAGAGTTCTTTTGTCGCGATTTCATCATTTCCTGATAACTGGTTTTCTTGTCAATTGTTTTGCGTTCATTGTTGTGACAGTGGGTATCCTTCTTGCAGAACTTTGATGATGTCTTGGTCCCTGAAGATCATGTGAGTAGGAGCTACAATGATACATATTATGTGGACCCTGAAACGGTCCTCAGGTGCCACACGAGTGCACATCAAGCTGAGCTATTGAGGAAGGGGCACACCCATTTCCTTGTCACTGGTGATGTTTACCGTAGAGATTCTATTGACTCAACTCATTATCCCGTGTTCCATCAGGTTTCTTATCCTTCCTATCAGCAATCATGGTTTTCTGCTCAATAGCTTCTTCAGATTTAATCTCTATCCGTCACGTGATGTGTACTAATCAATGTAGATGGAAGGGTTTCGAGTTTTTAATCCAGAAGACTGGGAGCCATCTGGTATGGATGGCACATCTTATGCAGCTGAGGACTTGAAGAAGTGCCTCGAGGGTCTGGCACGCCACTTATTTGGTATAGTGGAAATTGAAGCATGTCTTGTACCTTCTAAACAGGCACATCTTGTGGGTGTTTTCTCAACAATTAAATAGGCATGTGCCAGAGGTATTATTTGATGAATCCCCAGGCCTAAATCTGTTAAAATTTTCAGGTGCTGTGGAAATGCGCTGGATTGATACTTACTTTCCATTTACCAATCCGTCATTTGAACTTGAGATTTATTTTCAGGTTTGCCATCACCTTTCTATTATTATTATTATTATTATTATTATTATTATTATTATTATTATTATTATTATTATTATTATTATTATTATTATTATTATTATTATTATTATTATTTGTCCATTGCATTTGGAAGGGCGGATCTACCATTGAGCAAGTGGGATCACTTGACCCACACGTGTCCATTAAAATGGTTAGATTTTTATTTGCATTTTGTGAATTTGACCCCACAATTTCAATGAAATTGCCTTATGTATGAAGCTATGCAACTAAATTATAAATTTGCCCTCTTTTTTACACTAGAATTTCACTCGTCATCGGTCATTATATGCTAAAGAATTTGCAATTTCAATACACATTTTTCGATTAAGAACATATATTTGCAAACTTATAGTAATGATGCATATTCAATTTTTTAGTGGCAAATAAGAAGCAGATCTATTAAATGTCTTGTTAAGTAACATAGTCCCACATTACTTGAGGATGGAATGGGTGATCATTTAATATAATGATGGGACCTCTCCACTCTCATTGCTAATTGGTTTTGTGTTGGATATAAAGTTTCCACATGGTATCAGAGCGGAGCCCATTCCACCCCACATTTTAAACAACTACAATCCACACCCCATGATGACAGACAAAGAAAAAGACTACACGATGATAGACCCAAAAAGAAGTTACACGTGGCAGACCTCAAATGTGGTTGCACATGAGGGGGATGTTAAGTAACATAGTTCCACATTGCTTGGGGATGGAATGGGGGACCACTTAATATAATGTTGGGACCTCTTCACGCATAACCAATTGGTTTTGAGTTGGATGTATTTTCACATTTCTAAATATTGACATTGCTTATTCGTTAATTCGGGCATTTGTTTTACATGTTTAATTTTACGTATTTTGAGAGGTTTTGAACTATGTTCTTGCTACACATAACTTTGCCTTTGTAAGAGGGGGATCCAAATGAGGAAAGTTCATTATATATAGCTGTAAAGGGACATGATGTCCATGAGAAATCCGCAGGTGACTAATGGAGAGGATGATCCGTAACTGGAACCAAAGAGTTCCCACTTGGGCAATTAATCCCTCCGTCCCCAAATTTTGGTCCCTCGTCCAATTCTAACGGGATAAAAAACTAGTTATAATTTTAAATCGGTAATGAATTTTATATTCAATATCGATCTTGTTTGATAGATCTCGATTAAACCTATAAGACAATGTTTTTAAAATCACGTAAAACAACGTAAATTACGAGATATAACCAATTGAAAAGTGGCACGAACTTCCAAAAGCGACAAATAAATGGGGACGGAGGGAGTATAAAGGAGGAAACCAACTATTCAAGTCAAATCCGAAGTACCTAAATAAAAATGAAAGGGAAAGCCACATGATAATAGAATTAGCTCCCCCTGGGCACTCCCTTGGTTCATTATATATGTGCATTTTCGACCCCCATTAGTTCAATAGCTTTATAAATGTGAACACACTATTCACATACCTTCCAGAAACCACCACAATATGTTGAAATTTGAAACCACGGGACTTCTTCGATAACCACATCATAGGTCGTGATCATGCGTGTATGACACTAGCAAGCCCATGTCTCGTACATCAAAGCATCTCTTTAGAACGTTTGTGTTATTCTTGTCTTGTCATCACTTTTACTGGAGTAACTTTGGCAATATGCAAAGTGTGCTTACAGCTGGAATAACTACAAGCTGGGACGGCAATTGATTTGGAACATTGGCTTATGTTATTTTCGATACCTTATGTAACTTGTAATAAACTGGTTGATGCTTTGATAGGAGAAGTGGTTAGAAGTTCTGGGATGTGGAGTGACAGAGCAGGAAATACTGAAGAGAAATGGTAGAACGAACAATGTTGCTTGGGCTTTTGGACTTGGATTGGAGCGTTTAGCCATGGTCCTCTTTGACATACCAGATATTCGACTTTTCTGGACAACAGATGAGCGGTTTACCTCTCAAGTAATTCCTGAGTTCATTAAAACTACATTGCTTTGCCTGTCCTACTTTGTCTGCACTTAGATGAAAATAATCGATTGCTGATATTACCTCCGTCCTTATTTGTTTGTCATTTCCTTATTCCGACATTTTAAAATCTTAGAAATTTTATAATTTGGTATTTTTAGATGATTTTAATTCTGAGGTATTTTGTTCGGTGATATAAATTTGGAAATATGTAACACAAAAATAACATTATCTATTGACCTAGTTGAGAGCCACGATTGCCAGAAAAAGAGATTTTTAACTTACTTCCAAGAGAAATCAGTCGGAAATTCTAACTCCCAAAGCCTTTAACTCTAACCTTTTGTAACCTGATTTGTTGTTATTTGTTGCTTCTATTATTGTCATTATCATCATTGATCATACTCTTCTTCACGTAGTTCTCGGATGGCCAGCTTGGGGTAAAGTTCAAGTCATTTTCGAAGGTACGGATGACATTCCTTTCGTGCTTAATACTAGATGATTTTCTGCAGGAGTAGTTTGTTATTTGGCTCCAACTTTGTTGAAGCTATTATATGATTTCCAGCAGAAGTGTCTCTATTGTGGGGCCTAGATGCCATTTTAACCTCTTTGCAAAAAATCGTTGACATAAATTTGTTCTATTTTGGTGAATTTAAACTTCTGTTACTTTTTGCACCTTTCAATGCTTCTTCTCTGCTGAGCACCAAAAAAAATATAAATAAATAAAGCTTCTTCTCTACCACTAAAGCTAGAAGATACTCTTGTTTCAGTATCCTCCTTGCTTCAAGGACATGAGTTTCTGGATCAATGGTTCGTTCACTGAAAACAACCTTTGCGAAGTTGTTCGTGGAATTGCTGGTGATCTGGTGGAGGAGGTACGTGCTTGGATTGTGTAAATAAGACTTCTCCCAGAGTAGTGAAACTGTTTGGTTCGTCAATACTCAGAATTTATTAACTAGGTAGATTCATTACATCCAGAAATCTGGGATCCTCATTGAATGATTGATAAATTAGTGCTGTGTTTTTTCTCGAGTCTTGGAACTTTGTGCTCAAATAACTCTCTTAAAGCTTAGCTGAATGTAGAGCAGGACGTGGCACGTAATTGTTACTATTCGAAAGGTGGAAAAACTGCAAAAACATTGTAGTCTATAATGATCTGTAAATTTGGGGTTGACTAAAACAAGTGAGTTCGTCTTTCCATGCCAGGTGCGACTGATTGACAATTTTACAAATAAAAAAGGAAGGACCAGCCATTGTTACAGGATAGCATATCGATCCATGGAGCGTTCACTTACAGACGAGGAAATTAATGATTTGCAGGTTTTTTTTTTTTTTTTTTTTGAAATTTTTTCTCAGCTCTTGTTTACGATGATGTATCATAACCCTAATTTTGTTCTGTTTTATTATGTTTGCAGTGGAGAGTAAGAGACCAGGTGGAGACCAAGTTGAATGTGGAGTTGAGATGATGAACCGCGTTGGTGCCAGAAAACCAACGTCTCGACCTCCACCTTGTAAATTTCTTCACCAATTTTTTGAGTTGAGTTTGTCATTTCATTCAGCCGTTATATTCACATCCACAACTTCAAATTTCTGCAAGTATGCTGTTAGGAAGCCGGTTTTCATGAGAAAGTTGGAAATAAGCCCGTGAAGTATTCAGATACAGTAGAAAAAAACGAATGCAGATACATTAGAAAAAACTCTACAAGAGCAACACAATTATTTGAGCAATGGTTCTTTGTGATTTCCCTTTGTTCATGGTTGATAACCACAAAAACCTTCACATTAAAATGTTTACAAATAGTATGTGTTAGAAACAGTTGTGTGCTTGATAGACGCTATCTCACTAGACATGTCTGTTTTCATTAATCTGGACTATTGATTGCCGAACGAACGGTTGTGATTGCTCACTGTAAGGGTGTAGTGAGCAAGTTCAGTACAGGCCCCCTGAATCCTGTTGAACATGCATCTCGTATTAGTATGTTGTAACCTATTCCTTATAAAAAATAAAATAAATAAATGGTACGAATTCCTACTCAAGGGCCTTGGACAAAAACTTTACGAATTCCGACGTGCATAATAAAAGACTAGTTAATTTAACTTTTTGTTGTCTTTATTTGATTTTTTTTTTTGCGTTTGTTAGTTTTGCATCGATTTTTTGAGTATTATTGGTTCGTCTCGGCGAGACGAATCCAAAAAGGTAAAAGATTATGACTAGAACTTTCGATTTTTTGAATAAGATCGAAAAAAGTGTAAAAAGCTGACTTTTTAGCTTATTTGTGTCTTTATTCAAAAAAATTTAAGCTTCGGTCATAATTTTATACTTTTTTAATTCCTATCGCTGAGACGAACTAATAATACACAAAAAGTTGATGCAAAACTAAACAATGCGAAAAAAAAATCAAATAAAGACGAAAAAATAAGTCAGCCAACTTTTTAGGCCAAAACACCCAAGTACGAAAGACGCTAATGGTCCGAAAATACAAGAAAACAACAGGAAAAAAATACAAAACAATTCACCTTAGTGTTTTATGTTTTCTCATAAACATGAAAACCGAAACTAAAACATGGTTCTCTTATTTCCATAATAACACAAATATTTTTATCCGTCTTTTGTTAATGATGAAAAGATTTGTTTAGTTAGTTTCTCGCGATAAGTTTTTGAGATAAAGCAGGTTTTATATGTTTGCATATTTTTTCATTTTTAACCAAAATTTTTTTAATATTTTAACAAAAAAAAAAAACCTACTTTTTGAATAGAGCTATCTCATATATATATATGTCCAAGAAAGTAAAAATAATAAATAAATTGCTAAAAATCATTAAAATGAAAAATCACGAATGTCCAATCAGTCAAAGATTTGGTGGGTCATCGAATCTGTTGGGCTTTGAAAAGTAGTTTTTGATTGGGCTTACGATTCTTACAAGCTGAAATTACAAACTCCGCGCAGATCAACATCAGCTGATCTGAAATGGACTGTAGCCTGGTACAGGCTTACATGTTTGGGATACATGAATATTTTGCACGCGCTTACATAAACATTCACATGTTCTATAAGGTCTGCATTTGCCAAGGCCGAAATTTTTATTTTTTTTTTTGTGGGAGTTTCTCTTCTTTGATGAACTTTTTTTGACCTTTGATTAAAAAAGAAATATATAAATTTGTCTAGTTCGTTTTTGATAGAAAGGCTATATTGGTTTGGTACTATTTTGGCATAGCAAATATAACCATATACATCTCATTATAAGAAGAATTTGCCCTTCAATTCTATTGTATCGGTGACAACAATCTCATATTTCATCAATGTCGCTCAGTATCTCATCGATATGAAAACTCTCTCTCTCTCTCTCTCTCACGCGCACACACACACACAATATGCAACAAGGTGAGTTAAGAAATGTGGATATTAGGCTTGACCCAATGTAGTTAGACATTGACTCGTTAGAGAAGAGATCTAGGGACTAATTTGTATGTAGAAAAGATTATTGGTCCTTATGTGATTAGATTTGAAAATGGCAAATTAAATTACTCTCTCTGTTCCATTTAAATAATTCGGTTTGGTCTTCAATACAATTTTTAAATTGTTCTTATCTTTCAATATACAATATTTTTAAAGATTTAATATTTTTAAACCTAATTGAAATATATCATATAAGATTCATATTTCCTATAAGATTCATTATAGATTGAATACCGTTAACAATTTATAAAGTACATTGGATATCGAACCGGACTATTGAAATGGAACGGAGGGAGTATCACATATAGCTTTTAATTTGGGCACGGATCTTCCCAATTCTTGGACAGTTGCTTGAATTTCCTCGCAAGTGTTCCACATAAAAATGTATGTAAATGGTAAGGATTTCTTCATTGTGAATGAATCGTCAATTTGTCTGGAACGGTTACTGAAAAGGATTCAAACCCTAAAATTTTGACAGCAAGGTTGGTTGTTTAGCTAACATGATTTGTGCCAAAATTTTATCATAATACTCCCTCCGTTCCAAAATGAATGTCCATTTTTAAAACCCGTGTCATTTTCAATAGGTGATATCTTGGGTGTGGCATGGAAACTAGAAGCAGCTAGCTAGAGTTTGGTCATGGGAAATAAAAAGATACCCTAGATCCATCAGTACAGAATAGACCTATACTTCCAGTTAATTAGGGCTGCAGGTAGTAGGGTTGTAGGGTCAAAGGGATTGATAGCACCAAAACCCCAAATGGTCAAAGGATTGGGACAATGATAGGGTCTGGTCTGGATTATCTGATGATGTTTGGTCCATTCACCCACCCAACTTCCCTTTTTCCATCACCAGTTTTTATTACAAGCCTTTCAAAAGAGGTGCCAATGAATGGTAATCTGTTACGGAAAGACGTGTAATTTTTAAATAAAAAATAAATGTTAATAGTTTTTTTTTTCCTCGCACCGAGTTGAAGATCTGAATTAGTTCTTTAATTAGTACGTATTAGTCTTGTTCAAAAAAAAAAGTACGTATTAGTACTTACTCCCTCCGTCCCATAAAGTTAGATCACTACGAAACTACGTACAATTTTCAAGCTAAAAAATAACGTGCTTATGAAAATAATTTTTTAGTCAATATGGATCTTGTTTGATAGATCTCATCGAGAACTTTTATACGGTGCAAAAAAATTCAAAAATTATTTTGGTAAATACATTATTTTTTAGTTTGAAAATTGCACGTAGTTTCGTAGTGATCTAACTTTATGGGACGGAGGGAGTATTACAAGAGATTGTTTAAAAAATAAAAAAAAATATTCTTATTACGAAAGAAATCGAAAATGCAGATAGGAGGGAGGATTGAGTGTCATCACCGTAAAACTTTTTTGACTCACAACCTGAGAGAGAAGATAGCCAAATTATCATTTTGTAGGATTTCAAAGGTTAAGCGCAAGGAAGTTCAGTGAGCCCACATCCTTGCCAAGTAAGCTCTCGTCGCACCGAGTTGAAGATCTAAATTAGTTCTTTAATTTAGTACGTATTAGTCCTGTTCCAAAAAAAAAAAGTACGTATTAGTACTTATTATTACAAGAGATTGTTAAAAAAATATAAAAAATATTCTTATTACGAAAGAAATCGAAAATGCAGATAGGAGGGAGGATTTGAGTGTCGTCACCGTGAAACTTTTTTGATTCACAACCTGAGAGAGGAGATAGCCAAAGTATCATTTTGTAGGATTTCAAAGGTTAAGCGCATGCAAGGAAGTTCAGCGGGCCCACATCCTTGCCAAGTAAGCTCTTGCCCTTTTTGTTCCACACGATGGAAATGCTACTTAACCTATCAGATGTAGTTGATGTTGCCTTTTTGTTTTTGGCTTTGTTTCGTGTTTTGTTGTAACTCTTCAGTTTGTTTGTGTATGCTGTGACTCCGCTATCTCGGGTTATTGTTTTAATGCAATTTCTATCTCTTTTTCAACAAAAAAAGAAAAAAAGGAGTGATGTTTTTAGGTATGCAAATTTTTTAACAAGTTTGTTTCCTTTCATTTGTTTTAATTTTAAGGGATCGTTCATCAATTCATTGGATGGTTGTTAAGGTATTTGAAGAAAAGATTGTAGCTTATAAAATACAAGGGTGTTTAAGTAACTTCACTTCATAGAGACAAAACGGGGAGTGCCAATGGAGAAAGGCACTCCACATACAAAAACACTGATTTGGTGGACCAACTTGCACATCCCTCCTCTGCTCTTTAGTACCATCAAGTTCAGAGGACTAGAGGAGACATGCACTATGGTCCATACCACCCAAAGAAAGTTGCATCCATGGCATTGACAAATTATTCACTTTTTTAAGACATTAAGGCCACATTCCACTAAGAAAGTTTTGTTTTAAAACTACCTTGGTATTTGTATTCACACTTTTTTATGCGATGTATTGTGAGAAAATGACTTGTCTTGGTTTTAGAAAAAAACTAGTTAGTGGAACACCCCCTAAGGCATCGGAACGTTTTGCCTCAATCTACTTTATCATTAGATGTTGATACGGGGCATAATACAAAAAAATATATATATGGACTCCATATCAAAGTATGGTAGAGGAGCTTGAAACAATATGCGACGATTCCCTAGAGACACTGAATAATCTCTCAATAGCACTATGCATTTTTATTATTTTTTTGCTTCAAATTAGGATGAAAGTTGTTTCTTAAGAATAAAATGGAACTCTTCAAGTTTCAATTTTTACATTTTTTGGACCATATACTTAAAAATCTTTTGGACAAAAGCATGAAAATGAAGCTTCCGAATTGGAAAATTTTCAACTTATTTTGCATATTTTCACCTCTACCAGCAAAAGCAAAACAAATGCCAGACAATTGGAGCCATCACGTCAAAAAATCCTAAAATTTCATTTTGTTAGGAAAACTATTTAGCCAATATTGCTCAAAATGCTCATTCTTATATACTAGGATCTAGTTCACAAAAGGAAACTATTTACATATACAGGCAATCTTCTTTCCACTATTTATTTTATTTTATTTTTATCTGCCAGAGATTTTTCTTATAAAATTTTCAACTCCACATAAAATTACTAAAATGTTTGGGTGGTCGACTCATGACCACAGACCACTAGCCATGTGGTAAAGTTGATATTTACACTTCACCTTTTTTTTCCTTAACTTTAACTAACTGTTTGTTAGGTCAAACGCCCTCGAATATGACAAAAGTTATGTACTGTAACTATTGTCCACTCATATTCTGGGTTTGGTTGCATCTCTCAATATCCTGAGGAAAATCATAAAATGTGTAGTACTGTATTTAAAAAGAAGAAGATCGGATATCTCGATAACGAATTGATCAAAACTTTACCGATATCCAATGAGTTGATCACGTTGTAACTATCCATAATCAATATTTTAAACGAACAAAATGGCTTGATTTGATCATTAATGCGGGAATCCGAAATGAGTCCCACACATTGTGATTTGTTGTAAAATAGTGTACCTATAGTTCGGCTCGTTGAGAGTAAGCAAAAATAGTGTGCACTAGTTCTCTGTTTTGAAACTATTCAAAAGAGTTTTTTGTATGACCCTTGAACAAATGCAGAGTGTGTAGAACTAGAAGCGGAGGGCCTGTTGTGCCACTAATGCGCGACACCGTACAGTGCATTATCTCAGCTATCTAAAAGTGTTTTTAATGGTCTGGATTTGCATGCGCTTTCTTATTGGTCAAAATGAACTTTTATCTGTAAGAAAATTTCAGCAAATCCGAACTATTAATTTCCGAAATAAACGGATGAGATGTGCACTGCATGAGGGATCCGAGTTCCGTGTACAATTATAGTAGAAGACTGGAGTAAAAGAACATGCCTAATTTTTTTTATATTTTAATGCAGGATATGTTTCTAGCCAACTTACGTGTACACCGGACTAATCCTTACACTCCTTCGCAACCATTTCACATGCTTACACTTTGAGTGAAGTCACCCCCAAGAATTGCTATTTACTCCTATGAGAGTTGAAACTAGAATTTTACGCGAGAGCAAACCCCTGCGATCTAGGTCTAGACCACTTTAAAGAACATACCTATTGTCACTAGCTTTGATCACGTGATGGGGGAACAGTGAAAACTAACTACCTTTTTGTGTCATTACATTCAAATGCCCAATGGGCAAGAGTCTCCATTCATATCAAGCCGCCATGATATTTTTGAAGTGCATCTGGAGCAGCACTGTCAACTGATTTCTTGAGATCGTGTGGACATAAATTGGTTTTTTTTTTTTTTTTTTGGTACATCGGAAAGGAAAAGAACAGAACAGAAAAAAACAACAAGAACAACAAATCAGTAACAAGAGTGATCAACCCAAATCAACATGATCGGGTTCCAAAGAAGAAAGACCTAGATCCAACTTCCACCGACGCCGGGGTCTTACCTGCTGCCACCGCCGCCGTCGCTCTTGCTGCTTCCTGAGAACCACCCACCACAACCTCCACAGAAGCCATAGAAGCTGGATCCCAAGATCCATCACAGATTGGTGATGGTCAAACCAAAAATGGAAGAGATAGGGGCGATTCTAACTCTCACGAGGAGAGTGACTCAGCCCAGATCTACATGGAGGAGTAGAACCGGAGAGAGGAGAGGAGAGGAGAGGGGCGGTGGAGGGAGAGGAAGGGAAAGGGGGGGCGGCTGGGGGGGAAACCCTAAGAGAGAAAAGTGCAGAGCACTTTCTCTCTCTAACCTCACACCCCTCTCTTTGTGGCTCCTATGCCAAGCACCACGTGATGATGCTCCGAAGCACTTAATGCTTGTTTGGTTTGGGTCTTAAGACTCGGTTTCTAAATTATTAGTCAATAAAGCATTCCCAACAGTCTCTCTAAATTTTTCTTTAAAAAAAGTCATGAACAATGCACATTTTTCATTTTGCCAATCCACGTCTCCAACAATCCTCTCTATTACCCTCCTTATTTTTAATAAAATATGATATATGGGAAAAAAGTAGGAGAGAGAGAAGAGAGAGAATTAAAAAAAAAAAAGGGAAAGGACGGCAGGTAGAGGGAGAGTGAGAGAAAAAATTAAAAAAATGGGTAGGTAGTGAATAGTGTCTCCCTAAATGTAGCATTTTGTATTTTAGGGAGGGGTTTAGGGAGTCTCTTGGAGCTTAATTTTGGGGGTTGGCTCCCTAAAATAGAGATGAGAGGGGTTTAGGGAGCCTTGTTGCACTTGCCCTTATCCCTATTTCTTTCCCATCATTACTTTTATTTTTAATTGTGATTCTCATTTTTCTCTCTATCTCTCTTTAATTATTATCCCTAATTTTCAATTATTCCTTTCATTTCCCTCTCTATTCAAAATCAGAAATCCAAATCTCAAACCCAAACCGAACAAGGTGAATAATCACTCGAGTAAGAGGTGATTGCTTTAAGACATACAGTGGAATTGGGTGAAATTGTTCTTGTTTTCAGTCGTTTTTATTAGATTCGTACCAAAATTTTCAGTTTAATCGAATTGTATAGACAATCTAACATCTAAATTTCGAGTTAGAATTTATAGCTAAAAGAAAACACCCTTTTAAAAAATTTACCAAACACTAAAATATCAAACTTTTTTTTATGAATGATTAATTTAGTCCGAACTCACCCTAACATTCATACGACACTAATCACTCTCTTCGTGTAAATAGGAATGCACGGTGTAGTTTTTATCTGCTCCATTTCTATATCTGCATTTTTTATAAGTAACTATTTTCATTAATTTGTTTTTTTGTATATGAATAGAAAATCATGACATTGAGAAAAAGACTAGTCTCTCTCAAAGATTAATAATATTCCCTTTTGCTTTTCAAAAAAAAAAAGGAAAAGACTAGTCTCTGTGTCTCTATATTTCTCTGTCTCTCTCTCAATAAACATGTCTCCCCAAGATCCAAGTACTGGTCCCAATTTAACTAGATCCTGCAGGTGTGTTTTTGAAATGGGAAATATACTATAAGCTAGCTAGTTACCTTTTAATGCCTTCACATACCAAACACATCAATCATTGGGAACTTGAAAACACAGTGAATTTTACCTGCATATACATATTCCTCTCCCTATTGTATTTACCCACTGTCTCTTCCCTGTTATTTTCCCGCAAACCGTAGGAAATAGCTACAATACACACCTATTAAAGGTGTGTACCATATACACATATTATATGGTTCAGATTGTGTTATCTCATTAGCAATCGCAACATTTTTTAATTTTTCGTAACTTTTTAGCAATATGATTCGTAACTTTTGGCTTGTCTCATAACTTTTATAAAAACAAATTGTAACTTTTATAAGAGTGTGTATGATACACACCCAAATAAGAGATGTGTATTGTAACATTTTCCAAGATGAGCGATACTACAGGTACTAAATGCATACATGAAATTACAAAAACTGAAAAAAAATTGAAAGATTACGTGCATAAGTACTTAATTAATTAATTTTGAAAATTATTAGTCTTTTCGTATGGGATTGTTAAAATGAGACAATATACGCCAACAAATGAATAGAATCCTTTTTCATGCAATTTTCTCACGCTCTAAAATGGGGTTGATTGCAACTTTTATTTTGACAATTCCAACTCTCACTATTGTCGGTCTTAAAGCGAAAATAACAATTAAAGAAACTAGGTGTACTAGAATCTAACCGTCGATTATTTGACTATCGATTATGCTAATGATTTACATTTGTATCTACAAAATAAACAATTTTAATTATCAAAATAGGGTCGTGAGGGATATTTTTAATGACATGAGGGGTTCCAACTCCATGAGCATAACTCCATTTTCATTTATCAAATTCTAATACACTGGAAAAGGTTTAAAATGATAGATTTGATCGTTCCCTGGTCATAAGTGAGAATGTTGTTCACTAATATGTCATAAGAGTAAAAATGAAAATCAAACTCATTTCTTAATACACCCATTTATCATCTTAAATATTGCTAGAATTAACTTATGTTTTGATTGGACATTGACTTTTAATTGGACATGCAATAAGTGCGTAAAAATTTGAGAAAAACACCAAAAATTGTCTTCAATCTCCTTTTTATTTAGACAATTTTGTTCATCAACAATTCAACGAGCTGTCGTCGGTGCGACCATTGATGAACTGGTGAAGAGGTGGGAGAACTAGTAGTTCCAATTTCAAATGGAAAAACCAAAATTATTCAACAATATGGGGACCTAAAGTACAATAATGTTAGGCAGAACTTGAATCCCTCATGGGTACAACTTTATGGCCCCATTGCAAGGTCAATTATAGGGCCTTCTTTCCAGTAAGTTTGACTCGATTTGATTGATAGAAGGCAGACAAAATATACCATGTGAGTACCAAGTTGTTTACCAGAGTTTACCAGAGTTTAATCAACTCTTACATAATGGCTTGTGGCCCTACTCTGTGTTTTTTCATTTTTCTTTTTTCTCAAATATTGTACATGTTTCTTTATTTTAACAATAATCATCAAGTGTCAAAGTTAGGGGATGTCCCACTAATAAAAAATTATTTTTTTTAAATACCGAGACAGATCATTCTCTCACAATACATGACTTAAAAAATCGTGAAAAATCAATTTTTTCAAAAAACTGGGTTAACAGAACACCCTCTTAGTTTACACGCGATTCAATTAATTTTGGAGGTCGAATTTCATCACTTACTTACGGAGAGCTCAATTAACATATGGACTGGTACATAAGAATTGATAGCAACCAACCCCACTTCGCTAGAATTCTCCACCATGACCATAAAATGTAGTCAAAGAACCATTATTCACCAAAAGATAAAAACAAAAACAAAAACAAAAGAGCTAATTTAAGATTGTGTTGATGTGATCCCATTATCCCTTTCTTTTTTTTCCCCCCTTTATGCACCTAGATGGCTTTTCTTTTCTTGTTTCTTGACAAGGGCATAAAATATCGATATCCTTTTGTGTCATAAAAAAATCGTAGTCGTATGAATTGCATTCGTCGGGAAAAAAAATTCTTTAGAAATACCTTCAATGGTGTTTGATATTAATTTTGCAATTTCCATATATGCAGTATTCTTAATTAGAGATATTGCGAGCATGCCATGTTCATTACAGATATATAAATATATACGTACACTAACGTAGCGGAATTCACGAGAGAATAGTTAGCGTACTCTACGAGAGGTCTTGAATCCACAAGAAAAAGAGAGAGAAAATCTCAGAAATAATATTGATTGATTAAAAGTTGAATAATGACAGAGGTTACATGCCCTTTTATAGGAAAAACTAACAAACCTAGCAAAACTTACCCAAAAAATAAAGTATTCTGGAAATTGGGGAAACTCCGAAAATTGGAAACTAGAAAGAAAAATAAGAAATTCCCAATTGGAAACAACGTAAACAGAATTACACGCTAAAAGTAATTCGTGATCTAATTATTAGCTAAAATAGCAAAAATACTAAATTGAAGGCCTAAACGAATGAATTTGGCCAAATTCCACCATCAGTCACGATTAGGGTCGTGAGTATTGATCGCAGCGCGATTCTGCTTCAGTCCACCAAGTTTGGGCCTATTCCGGACTCGTCGATAAATTGCCGAAATTGACAATTTTCAATTAAGAGCTATTTGGGTCTCCTAAGCTTCGACCGGTCCAACTGATCATAGAACTGGGCTGCTACTTGTTCTGCATCATACACTCACACATATATACATGCACGCCAAACAATTATATATTATATCACTTACTATTTCCTCATCTACTAATTTCTCATTCTATCAAAACCACAATATGTAATTTGATTAGATCGAACAAAATTAACAAAAGACTGCTACTAGTGATTGAGACTCGTGTTCTCTAGAAAGAACAATTACTAGAGAAGACTAAAGACACATGAGAGAAGACCAAAGCTCGATAAGGGGACTTTGAGAGGCTTAATGTTTTAAACAATGGATTTATTTTTTAGACATAATACTTTTTCTAATAAGGCTACTTTTTATTTTTTTAAAAATATATCATTATTTCAAAACTTATAAAGGTCAAGTGACTCCATTATTCACATTGGCGCAAATCTTTACTGAAATTACTGCAATTATACTACTTAATTAGTTGATTTTTTGCTTAATAATACTTCTCCTCAAGAAATTCCAAGGAGCGTGAACTGCTATTAACCCTCACAAAGTTGTTTGCACAAAAAACTTATCTAACAAGTGAGAACATAGCACCCGACTATCCCAATGATTTATTAAGAGGAAATAATTGAGAAATGTGTACATATTTAGGGAACCTTTTTATTAAAAATTAAAAATGAGGCCCTTTTTTTATTATTATTTCATATAGCTAGGGTGCCGAAATTGAGGAGACCCCTAAAATTTGTAAACTTTCGGGGGCCTAAAGTGGTCATACCTTGAATTTTGCTTAGGGTCGACTCTGATCGAGGATTCGAGTGACACTCAATCGATAAGCTAGACACAACACATTACTTTTTATGTCCACTGTTCACATTAAATTTCACTACTATTATATATAAGTAAGCAGGTAGATTGACGAGAACCAATATGTTGTTTTAACCGAGAGAGGGTTTTACGCACGACGAATTGCCACACGCGAACATACGGACCTCAATTAAACTTCCCCAATTAAACCCAACAAAATTTATTTGACTCGAAGGACCAAATGAAACCTAGTTACTATTTGCTAGGAATCAAAATTTGAAATGAATTCATGTTCCAAATAATTTCCTTGGATACCAAACAGATTTTTGGATGGAGGCTGCAGGGCCTCCCTATGGGCATTGATGAGGATGACCAATTGGAGGAATCCTTTTACTAATTGTTATCAGTAGCAGTGGAGCATTTTTGTGAGTCTTTTCAGTATTGATTTTGAAAATTTTTGAAGCAACCGAGAGAAAACTGAACACCATGGCTTGATTGGGTAATGTTTGACCGATCTGCATGATGAAGACGAGTCACGAGCCTAGCCCTCCTCTCCAGTCCTACCCACCATGATTAATGGACAAAAAAAATAACAACCTTTTTTCAGGGTAGGGTGACGAAATCAGGCTACCAAACACAGCCTGCATTAAACCACAAATCAGAAATCACCAGTTGTCCTTCCTTCCATCGCCACCTTTTAGATTTCCTCGAAACTTATTCCACCTTGAAAACCGAGGCCCCCCCCTCCCTCTCTACTCTCTAGCTAGCTCATGTAGCTAAAGGATTGGTTGAAGCCAGTCAAGGTTTTAACTTTTAAATAACGGGTTTGTCGTACGTAACGGTAATGGTTTGAGTATAACGATTTCGGTGATATTAGACGTTATGTAATTGGAATTGGATGCAGCGGTCGTGAACTTTCAAAAATCGTATTTTGATACAAAAATAAGTTTAAATTGCTTAAATAACCTGTAACGGTTGTGAACTGGTCCATGAATCAGATACTGACCAACACGTAACGGGAATCGACCAATACGCACGCGATTTTTCTCTTTCACCGGTATACCAAGGTGTGACAGTATCGGAGAGGCAACAACCGTCATGCGACAACCATTATTTAAAACTCTAATTGGTTATGTACGAGTACTTTGGTGCTGGGAGATTTTGAGCTCAAGCTTATGAAACAACATCGATATCCTTCATACTAGTAATCTAACTTAACTAACATACCAGAATCTTATTGTCTGACCCAAAACACGAATCTATATACTAACATTCGTTTAATATTTATACAAAATTTAACAAGTGAAATAATTAATTTTGTAAAAAAAAAAAAGAAGACAAAATACGAGTACACATATAAATCACAAGAGTGTGAGTAACACTACCCTTTAAAAACTATCCAAAAGTACTTAGTTTAAAAGACGAAATACGAATACACATATAAATCTGCCAGTTTGAAGGAAAAAAAATAAACGAATAGAATTGTAGCTCTCCTTTTTCTTTTTCAAAACAAATGCATTTTGCTTAGGGCACCAAATTAATTTTCGAACGACTTAAATTTTCCAAGCGTCATCTTTCCGATAATGGGAGCTCGAATTATTAATGTGGGACCCATTATTGAGATACGGAGTACAAGGCAAAGCTGCGAAGCCAAATATTCCAACGTAAAGGTGTTTCGATTGATACGTTGGAATGCTCGAATAGAAGCCCACAACATGCCTCCTCTGCAGCTGCTGATGCATGGGGAATCAATGGAGCCCACAACTCAAGCCCATGGGCTCTGTCTCTCGGCTATATTTGGAAATTCGTTTTGAAATTTATTTGCGCACTCCCCTCATTCAGAAAAGGCAATATGGTAAAAGACATTAATGCCCCGCTAGTGTCTTCTTTTCACTTGAATTTGTTACAATGAAATCCTATCTATATTATATTACACAAAGGTTTTTTCAAAATGTCCTACATGGCATTTCCATGTTTCAAATATCTCTTATTTCTCTCCTAACATTTCTCTCCTAACAATATCTATAATAAGGCCCAAATCATCAGTTTTCATATGGAAATTTCAAACGTCAAAAAAAATTTTCTCTCTCTCTCTCTCTCTCTCTCTCTCTCTCTCTCTGACATCCAATCCATAATAGGAAAATTTCAATTTTAGAAAAAAGAAGAAGAAAAAGAAAGCGGATAGAAAAAATCATCTCTCTCTCTCTCGCACATACATCCAACCCTCATAGGGAAATTTCAAATTCAGAACACTTCTCTCTCTCTCTCATTATAAAAAATGTACAGTATCTCAGTAGCTCTCTCTTGCACACGATCTACTTTTCAAATGATTTGGATTACTGGTTTGAAAATCATAAAAAAAAGAGGAAAGATTCTTTTAGTGATCCTTCAAAATTATATAATTTTTGTTCTGCATGAACCGCTGAGTTTTATTACTCATTCCTTTTTACAAAGTTTGTCACATATTCTATTTTGGGATGTCTCAGAAAGTTTGTGCATTTTCAAAAATTTCCAAAATACGTTGGATATAAGTGTTGATCAAATCCATTCATTCCTTGCTTTAATTGATTTTTGAATGGTAATTGAATTTTGTTCAAACTTTTTTGCCCTTTTATAATGCAGAAAGCTTGAATTGACTAATTAATTGATTTTTCTTTTTTTCTTTTTAGTTTCATTTAACAATCATGATAGGGGTGATGGCATAACATTAGCCGGAATACTCGATGATGAGATTAGTGCAATTAGTATGGCTAAAGATTTCGAACTTCGTCAAGTGCCTTCAAGCACAGGCAAGACACTAGTATATTAATGTGAGACAAGAGAAAAGAGAGATAACAATGAAGATAGATGGATTAATAGTAGACTTGATTTAAAGTGGAAATTCCTACATATGCACACACACAGAAATGTGATTAGGAGCAATAGGATACATAAGAATTTTCACCGAAGTTGTCTAGGAAAGGGAAACTATTGCTATGTAACAACTTTATCACCGATATTTGTTGTGGAAGTTTTTTTTTTTTTTTTGTCATGCATCTCACATCCAATTAAGTTTGTGTTGGTGATCTTTACCGAACAAAAGATGTTGAGCCAGAAAACCGAAAAAACAATCACAACAGGAGAACACACCAAGATTTTATGTGGTTCAGACGAATTTCTTAACCAAATTACTTTAATCCATGCCAGCTTCATTCATGATCATTACTAATTTATTTCAGTGATTACACTTGTGACATATCCACTTATATCAAATAATCAAAGTGAATATTACACAATATTTATCCGAATAATGGATTTACACAAATATCGGACTGAAGTGCGGAAATATCGCTTTTGTAATGTCCCACATCGGAAAATCATGTAAAGGTTAAGTGTTATATAATGAATTGTGACCAGCTACTATAAAACTCAAGTCTTTTGAGCAAGGTAGTTAGGTTAAGAGTTAGCAAGTTAGTCGGAGCGGGCTTTCACCAACCGAAAATGTGAGGCAGGTTCCTCGAGGAGACGTGCTTGGGCGGGCACGACAGGGAAGGAGCTTGAGGTGTTTGTCGTGCTTGGGTGGGTCCCACCACATGACGAGCTTGAGAAGCTTGATGTGCTTAAACGAATACTTGTCTCACATCGCTTGGTGGGTAAAAGTGATGGACCATGGGGCGCAAAGAGAACGTTGATATTCTAAGTTGGGGAGATTGTAATGTCCCACATCAGGAAATCATGTAAAGGTTAAGTGTTATATAAGAATTGCGACCAGCTAGTCAGCTACTATATAACTCGATGTTAACCTTTTGAGCCACATAGTTAAGCTTAGAGTTAGTAGGTCATTACAACTTTATCTAAGGAGATTCAATCCTTATGCGGCACTAGTAAAAAAATAGAATCACCACCGATGCACCAGATCGAACTTTCATTTGGCTTGTCCCTTCCAAGATACAACAACCCGATTATTAAATCGTGTTGACCCTAATTATCTTGCATAAACTAGTTGAGTCCAAAGATCCACCACAAAAAATTCTTACATTCTGCTGGATAATCTATCTTTAAACATCATTAAAAATTAAGAGAAATGTATGCAGCAATAACAAAGAGTGCCTTAATCACACTGCTTTAAGCTCTCAAAGCCTTAAGGGCCAGTTTCTATCTTTCGAACGAACCAGTTGCATGGATATATAGAATTGACGAGTTGCAACAAGGACAAGGTGACAATCACCTCAAACACTTTGACGAGTCTTTTTTTTTTCCTCATAGTATTTTTTCCTTTAAATTGTACTCCATCTGTTCCTAAATAAGAGCCCCATTTTCTCTCTTTTACCATTGTTCAAATAAAAAAATGAAGTACTTTCGTGTATCATTTTTCAAATTTTTTTGCACCAAATTAATGTACTTGAATGATTTACGGAAGCAATTCATTTTTTGATTTGAAAAATGGCACGACTTTTCGTAATAGAACATTATTTTGGAACGGAGGGAGTACTAAATAGAAGGCAAGTTGTTTAGCTTGTTTAAGTTTTTATTTTTTATTTTTATTTTTTTACTCCTATGTGAGAAGAGGCTTGACTTGTTGGATAAAGGACACACACATCCAAAAACCCAACAAGAGTGTTACATGCATAGAAAAACTACCAAGAAAATACTTAGAATTTAAAAATGAATGACTTAGATTCACTTGGAAGTAATCTAAGCCACTCATTTTCAAATTTTGAATACTTTCTGGATAACTTTTCTTGGCACGTAGCCAGTGGCGGAGCCAGGAATCGATATCGGAGGGGGCCGAATTATGAAAGAAGTCTTGGTTCCATAATTGTCAAAACTAAATCTAGCTAGTCATTCGAGTTTTATGGGTCTGTTTTGAACTTTTGGTAAATTAAAAAATTCATTTTATTATCGCACCATAATTTAGTGTTTTTGAAATGAAAATTGTTCTTACTTGTCAATTATTTTTAAAGTTTTATAATTTTTTTAAAAATATATATAAAAAATATGAAAAATATACTCCGAAATAGGAAATTGCGGGGGGGCCGGGGCCACCCCCGGCCCCTACATAGCTCCGCCCCTGCACGTAGCATTTCTCAAAACACAATAAGAGAAACGACACCTGATTTTTTCTTCCTTACAGACAACCCATTAAATGCATGTTAAGTACATGGATCACTGTAATGCACAGGAAGTGAATTAATGGCCACCCTTAACTCTTAAGTCGCTCAATAATTGCTCTGGTTCGACAGACATCATCATGCATATATAAACATGACATAAGGTTCCCCAAATTATATCATATGTTAATTGTCCCCTTCTCCTCCATAATTGGATGCCGCAACTGAAAACATTTTTTTTATATACATAATTGGATATCCGGACTTACACATCAGAATGTTTGGCCTCCATAGAATTCGAAAATGTGATCTCAAGGGAGACAAACACTTAGTACTTTCCATTGTGTTTAGAACTTGAGGAAAATGAGAGAAAAATGAAAGAAAATGAGGTCAACATGTATTGATTTAAAAAATTGGGTAGAAAATTATGTCAATAAATATTTACTTTGGCTTGAGCATTTTGGTATGATTTTTTTTTTTTTTTGTTAAAAAAGAAGTATTTACCCCAACCCACCTCATTCCTCTTCTATTTACACCATCCAAACGGGTCCTAAGACGTTGCTTTTGTAAAATCTTCTGGGTGAAGTTGGTTATATAAAAAAATAATAAAAAAAAAACCCTAGTAGTGGGACCTACAAAGAGGATATCTGAGTTTTCTCTGTGCGGGATTGGTGTACGTCATGGGAAAAAACAAGTGACTCATGGACAAGTGGCCGTTTGTCCGATGGATGCCGCGCATATGTAGTCTCAGAGAGAAACAAACGCAGATTGCTTTTTAGGGTTGAGATATGCCAAGTGAGTTTGTGGTTCATGGTAGCACATGATGATCAGGACCACACCCAAGTTCAGGCAGGGCCGGCCCAAGGTATTTGGGTGCCCTAGGCCTAATTAAAAAAATTGTGCCCTAAAAATTTTCGTGTTCCTCAACCAAACTTTCTACGTTTTTGTTACTACAATATCCCAGTCAAAAAGGTATTAATACAAGCTAAATTTAACAACGATGTAGAGCATCTAGAGATCTTGTGCCTTTTTTGAAACAAAATTTGGGTCAAAACTCATTTGCCATGCAAATGCCAAACCCAAATCTGTTATTTTTCAAGTTTCCTCTAAAAAATTTGGATCAAAATGGCTCATTTAACTATTTATAATAAGTAAGAAATTTGATCTGTTGGAATTAATATTATGACTTTATTTGTTGGAAAAACAATGAAATTTGATCAACTTTTCGGTTACTTGGGAAAACTCAAGAACTTGTGTCAATTTAGAAATTCCAAATACAAACCCACTCGAAACTCTAACAAGAAAATTAGAAAATTACTACCTAATTACTTTTTCTTTAAGCAAATAATAAACTAAACTTAATCATTTCGTTTAGAACTGTCTTGATTTTTTACAAAATCAGAAATAAAAACTGTAACAAGCAGAAAATGATTTTCGTTTAAATCAGTTTTAGCTTTGGGCCTTTTTTTAAATTTTGGGCCACAATAGTTTTTGGGCCTTTTTTAAATATTGGGCCACAATGTTGGGCTCTTTTGTCACTTCTAATGGATTTTTTCCCTTTATTTTGGTCCAAAAAGTGTTCTAGTCAAGTCCATTTGTATAAAATGATAGGGTGCCCCAAAAAGTGGTCATTTTTGGGGTGCCCTAGGCCCAGGCCTTGTGGGCCTTGGGCCTGGGCCGGCCCTGGTTCAGGTTACTTCACATGGGTATGTTGTCACATTATCAGGTGTGTTCGGGTTAACTTAAGCGTACCTCAACTAATTCTTTCATTGGTACGGTCAAAGATAGGTCATAAAGTTGGAAGTAGATGAGGCACAAGAAATTATTTCCTCACAGTCTGACTCAAGAACTCAAGAATCGAACGCTGGTCACCTTATTTTATTGATCACTCTTGATGATTGTTGTGGGGAAATAACTATTCGTACACATAGGCGGACGAAGAATTATCAATTTGGTCTGTTTTGCGGAGACCGCTATTCAGTAATTTCATAAAAAAAAAAATTCAAAAGTGTACTACAAATAAGAACAAAATTGGGGGAAGTGCAGGTGCCAAACACCCCTGTTGCACCCTTCAAGTCTGTCAGTGGGTACACACTCCAGCCACACCTCATCTTGTAGAACCTACCATGGGGTCTCACACTAATGATCGGAGCTGCTCAATTTTTTTAGAATTTCTTTTCAAAGGTTCTTGAAATAAATCAGCTCAGTCAGATATCGATAAAAGTTTGATAAGTTTGTTAAAATTTTGGTCCGTTCTGCTCAGGAACTGAAACTTGAATGAATCAATCGAGTATTTATTGATATCTAACTGAGTTGATTTTTACAGGAAACTCTTAAAAAAATAAGAATAACTCCGATCATCCGTGTGACACCCTGAGGTAGGTCTCAAAATGAGATGTGGCTGGGGTGTGCCTATGCATTCATAAGCAATTAAAGCATATTTGTTGCTGTAGTACTATTATTTGTGGAAGAACCTAGGCAACTGTGTCAAGTTCATACATCGCTATAGCGGGGCAGTGACACGTGTAACTCCCCCCTGCAAGCATCTTTTGTTTTTCTCTACTAATCAAGACATCCACTTTGAAAGCTTGGAATTAGTGGTCTGGCTTTTTTTTGACGAGATAAACGATCTTTTACCACCAATGGCTGCAGGGGTAGTGATCAAAGGGGTGTTTCATTAAAAAAAAAAAAAAATTTAAAAATTAAGACAGATCATTCTCTTATAATACATCACATAAAAAATTATGAAAAATCAATTTATTCTAAAAACTGCACCCCCTAAGTGTGAGTTCCCGTTAGCTAAAAGTAAACCCACAGAGCTCGTTTGGATATAGTACCAAGAAGGGGGATAAAGCAATCCGGCCGGATAAGGAGGTGATGGGACGTTTAGCCCATGGTTTAGGAACAAAAAATCCACCCCGACTAAATAGCTACTGGCTAAATAATCCGGGAGAACCCAGACTAAATAAAAGCAGGGAGGAAGGGTGCTTATGTTTAGTTATGGGAGATGAGGGTGGTCGAATTACTTGAATAACCCAGAACAACCAACAAAAATAGAGATCAAAATTTTCAGATCTAGAAATTTCATAACAAATACAATCGATCGGAAAAAAAAAAAGTATCTGGGTGAGAGATTTGCAGGATCATCGCCTTCGTTTTCGTTTTCGTCGGACCATCACCGTCGATTTAGTCGGATTTCTGTCGTCGAGTTGTCTGGTTTCTAGGTGGGTTTAGGAAGAAGAAGAAGAAAAAGAAAAAGATAAGAAGATGCCTGTCTCTCTCTCTCTTGGGTTTTTAAGGGTAAAAATTACACTTTACCCCGCTATTTGATTTGGTAATTCCCTCAAGCCGTAAATTATGACCCCATAAAAAAAAAAAGACTAGTAGCAATAATAAAACTAGTTAATTAAAATGAAAAATATATAAACTTAATTTATTTAAATGTATAAAGTATTTATTATTCTTAATTTATATACAAAAATTAATTAAAATAAAGTATTATAACTTAATTGTCGACAAATATAACAAAATAATTAATTTTTGTATTTATATAATTATTTAAATGTATAATCTAATATGGGCATTCACAAGGGGAAAAATGTCATTTGATAGATTTTTACATTATCTACCCTCCTTATCCCTTATTTTTAATCATTCATCCAAACTATCGACTATTTAATCCACCTTCTTATATGTCACATCAGTGTGGGACCGTCCTCCTTATTTAATCTCTCAGACTATTTTATCTCCCTTACTATTTAATCCCTCCAAAACTAATACGCTATCCAAACGGGCTCTCAACTTCCAATAGAGAAATGCTATGGTTAAATTTACATCAAACTAATATGGCAGATGAGAAGAAACACACTCTAGGGTCCACTTAAAAAAAAAAATCATCTTCTGTCACATCAGTTTGGTGTGCATTAATGGTGTACCCATAATTTTTTCTAGACTACCATTTGGTAAATGCTAAAAACTCCTAATTGCTTTTAGCAACTTACTTTTAGCAAAAGGAGTATTTGAGAAAATTAACCTTTAGCAAATCACTAACTTTTAGTTAATAAGAAACAAAAGTGATTTTAGCAACGTTATTAAAAACTCAACTTTTATAGAATTTCTCATTTTAGCAAATGAGAAACTTGGCCTAAGTGGGTTGCACCCCGTGTGGTTCTTATGGTTAAAAAGTCTAAGGTTGGAGTTGTGCAGCTAACTTCTATTATAACCTTGTCCCCATGTGACATCCTGCTATAATCCACTAATCCTAAGAGCATCTCCAGCGGACTCAACAACATCCTTAACAACTGCCTATAAAATGTGTCATACATTGATATAGCTAGGTAAAAAATATCACCTCTGTACAACAGAATATCCAAATAACTAAAAAAAAAAAAAACCACCACATATATACATATATATATATATATATATATACACACACACATGTGTGTGTATATAAATGTACACACATATACCAGTCCCACCACACTAGCCCCCTACCACCACAACTGTGCACCAAACCCATCGCCGCCACCACTGCACCCGACCAAAATCTGGCCAAAATCCAACCAAAATTCGGCCAAAATCAACACAAAATTCGCCCAAAATCAACACACACACACAGAATAAGGCTCAGTTATGTAAATCATCACTGCCTCCCGCCATGGCTGCAACCACAATTTCCTGTAGGCGCTCTGGGTTGCCCCACCATGAAATCCGACTAAAACCCACCAAAATTCGACCAAAATCCAACCTCAATCAGAGTAATTTTTACCGACTGGAGGAGTCAAACGATGGCACCGTTGAGTCGATGCTGGGCCGAGGGCTACAGTGTCTCGCTAAGACAGGCGAGCCAAATATGAACTAGAAAATGGCGAGGCAGTGGGCTAATTTGTTGGGTGCCATTTTTTAGGGAAAACCTCGCTAGTTTGGTCCCGCCGGAGCAATGGCGAGACAGTTGGATATGCTCTTAGCAAGCAATAAAACCCTATGGGTGATTGATCTCTCACGAGTCCAACTATGAGTGTCGAGTATAGAGTCGTTAGTCATACCAGAGAGAATTGCTATAGCTGGCCATCACCTTCTATACCCTTTGTATCGTGACATCCCCTCCTCCATCCTTTACCGTAGCATGAAAAAAAGGTGAATTTGAGTAGTGATTTTTTTGCTATCTTTTTGTGATGCGTTCTTTTTTCTTTTTCTTTTTACAATTATCTTTTTTATAAAAAAAAAAAACTCACAAATCTGAAGATAATTATGAAAAGTATGAAAAGATAATTTTGAAAATTCAAGAGTGAAGAAAGAAATCATTATATGCTCTACTAAAAAAAGAGTGTAAAAAATGTAGTACTAGTAATTTACTGGAAGCTGGGGGGGTGCTGCACAGCCAAGTGCTGTGCAGCGTGCTGTGCACGCACGGCGCGGCCGCGCCGGCCACTTTCCGGCGATCCGAGACGTTCACCGGATACCTCTCGTTGAGTACTATAAGTGTGTAAAAAATTAACTTGACCGAATATCGTTTAGTGCCTAATCCGAACACAAATAGATTGAAATGAAATGGAACACAAATGTACATAAACACTGGATCCAAATCCATAAACCCATTTTTTTCAATCTATTTGTGTTCCAATTAGGTACTTAACGATATTCGATCAAGTTAATTTTTGGTACACTTATACTACTCGATGAGGGCTATCCGTTGAACGTCTCAGATCGCTGGAACGTGACCGGCGTGGCCTCGCCGTGAGGCTGCACAGCACTTGGCTGTGCAGCACCCCCCAGAGTCCTAATTTACTCTAGGGTTGGATGGACAACAATAATAATCTTGTCATCTTTATTGTTTCAGTTTAAAGTCCACTCCAGCATGTCTTTGTCAAGTGACACGTTAAACTAGCCGTACGCATCACCAGGTGGTTGGTTACTCTGCTATCTTGCGCCCACTGCTAACTGCACGCCTAAAGGAGTGTTCGGTGTTCCACTAACAAAAAACTGTTTTTCCCTAAAACCGAGACATGTCATTCTCACAATACATCACATAAAAAACCGTGAGAAACCAGCTTTTTAAAAAATCACCTTAATGGAACACCCCCTTAAGGCCCCACCTCAACACTTGAGAGGCAACAATTCAGTTCGTAGACCGAAATCAGAAAAGTATAAAAACGAGAAGTTAAGTAAGTTTAGATAAGACGATATTCCAATACAATAAAGAAAAGTGTTTTAAATTTTTTTTCTTTTAATAAGTGTCTAGATGAACGATTAGTCCAAAAAAACTTAAAAGTAAATCTAATAAAATTCCAAAGAGAACGAACAAAAACACTTACTGTGCCTTTGTCGCAAAGTAATTGTTCCAATTGCACTGTTTGTACCTCTTACAAAACACTAAGATCGTTTAATTTAAAATATCTTTTATATGAAATATGAATCTTATTTGATTGAGTTAACTTAGTTCTACTATACAGAGCCTTTTTAATCATAAAACTATAAAAAAAAATTAAAAATAAAATAAAATTTGCGAGCGACAATTATTTGGGACAGAGGGAGAATGTACAATTTAGGCGGAGTAGTCTTTTCACAGGGTGTGGGGAAATTGCCAAACAAGGCACTCCAAACCAAAAACTAAGGAGACAATTCTGTTAACAGAACTTTTTCCGAATATCGGAGGAATAAACAACACTTTACGCTTTGGGCAACTAGAGATATGTTCGATCATTAACTTCAAAGCTCTGTATTTACTCGAGATATACGAACCTGGATCAAACATCTAGTTATCAATTTTTTTTTTTCATCCAATACCTACACTCAGAATATTTTTTCGATCTCAATGTTCTTGAAGCAGGATCTGTGAGGTGTAATAACTAAGGAAATGGACTAACTTTTCGAGTACGTACTAGTGTCATTGGCTTATGGTTATATTGGTTGTCTTTATACAATTTTTTTTTTTGGGTTGCAATTGTTAGTTTTGCATCAAACTTTTGGTGATTATAGGTCCGTGTCAGCAAAATGAATCGGAATTGGGTAAAATTATGATTTTTATCCTAATATTTTGGAAAATATCCAAGAAAACCCAAATATTTAATTTGGAAAACTTTTTCTTGGATATTTCTCCAAATATTTTGGTAAAAGTCATAATTTACCCAATTCCAATTCCTCTAGTCAACAATAACTATAATCACCAAAAGTTTGACGCAACACTAAAAAATGCAAAAAAAATAAAAGAAAATAAACAAAGAAAAAATTTGTATAAAGACAACCAATATATCCTTAAGCCAATGGCAGTGGAGCGTGCTCTAATGTAAAGAGAATGTACTTATAAGCCCGAAACATACACAAGAATAATAAAGTTTATAGAGTTTTTAAGTTAAACCTAAATTTCATAAATACATAAATACTGCAAATTCCATTGCACCGGTACAAAATTGGTGGAAGCCAAGAGCCTAATTCTACTGTTATAGTCTCTCCACAGCCACCTCACTCGGTAACGGAATTTTTCCGAGTGATTACTAGCTAGATAATCAAATAAATAAATCAGTCGTACAACTCACGTTCATCCATATGGTCACATTACATGGACAAATATAAAGCATCACTGACCTTATAGCTTAATAACATGGGAAATAGAAATAGTACGTACTATGTAACTAAGCTTATGGAAACCCTAGTCCAATTTTATGTTTTTTTTTTTCCCTTTTCTTTTTTGGGTAGAAATTAAATAGTCTTGGTTTTATTCAAGAAAGAGGGGACCTGTGAGGAGCACCCTTTCTCCTGCTAGTGAGGGAGAGTACAATCCCAGGGAGGAATCCAGTACTTCCTTTCTTCTTTGTTTTCCTCTCGGGATCGCGTGAAATTCCAGAACTGCCCACGGTGGTGTTAGAGCATGATGAGCCAATGAACTGTAGTGGGTCCTCTAGGATGGAGTTTGGGGTAATTTGGGCGTTATCTTCGTCGAGCAGATCAGAACCGTCCATCCGAAGTCCCTCGAATCGAGAGAAGGTGAAATCTGATCCATCGAACCGGTATAGGATGCTTGATATATCCTCCCCTTGATACACCATATAATCAACCTACACACATTGCATATTTTACTTTAGTTACAATAGAAATTGGTAATCCTTTTTCTTTTCTGTTATCATGTTTGAAAACCACGTTCAATGTACAATCTTTCTATATCATTTGCTACAAGAATTTATATATATATATATATATATATATATATATATATATATATATATATATATATATATATATATATAAAAAGCATCACTAAAAAGTTAACACCGTTGAAAACATGATAAGTGATTTTGTTGACTTAAATTCTCGTGGCATCAACTCATGTGATGGATTGGTCAATAGCCCCGCTGCAATTGAAGTCTCTACTAGTGAACGGCGGGAATGATAATCCAAATTAATCAGTTTATGAAGTTGGATACTGAGTTATTGAAAAAATAGTTACCGAAACATGTCCTTGGAATTGTCTTTAAAATCCGCTAAAATTTTCAATGATACCAGTACATTTTTAGCTGTTGAATCAGTTGTGCATTTAACTACTGCCTAAGAGCATCTCCACTCCTATACCAAATTTTTACTCAAATTTGAGTAAAAATTTGGTCAAAAACTTGATTTGATAACACCCTTTCCAATGGAAAACCACATTTTTAACTAAATTCTAGTTAAAATTTTATCAAAAACTGTTTTTTTTTTGTTCATTTTGGCCCCAAAACTTTCCCGCCATTTTGTCAAAAATAGTTTTTTTTTCATTTTTTTTTTTTTTCATTTTGTCAATTCCTTTTCATCCGTTGCCCTCTGCAAATTTGGTGTTGAGTCGTTGCCTATTTGGAACAAATAGAGCCGTTTGAATATTTGGTGAAAGATTTGGTGTTGATCAAATTTGGTGGAAAATTTGAGCAAATTTGGTGTTGAGCAAATTTGGTGATGGATTTGGTGAAGGGGTGGAGTGGGATTTTTGGTCATTTTTACTCAAATTTAAATTTGGTGAAGGATTTGCTCCAAGAGTGGAGATGCTCTAAGGGTGCAAAACAATTTTTAGCACAGAGGATTTCAACTCCTTCAACAAAATACAACAGGACTTTAGAGATTGTTTGGCTCCAGTTCTCAAGAAGGGTGATATTAACATACCCAACAACCTACAGGCTACGGGTACAAAAGTTGAAAATGTGTGTGTCAGTGTGTGTGAGAGGAAAATTTTTTGGGTGCAAGGCGGGCATCACTTGTCGGTGCCTGAGCACCCATCTCAACTATCTAAAATACTTTTGGACTGTCTAAATTTTAAAAAAATGCTTTAGACGGTTGGACTGGGTGCTCGGGCACGGACACGTGGTACTTGCCCGACACCCAAAAATTGCGACAGAGAGAGAACCCATGACACTAACCAAAATGTTACTAACACAACATCCGAACATGGAAAACTAAACAAAATGTCGGGGGCGTGACCCATATGTAGGGCTGACCCGTAAATCCCACCTCCATGTGAATATTGTGTCCGGGTGTTGTGTCTGTAGCATTGTTGCGAAACTAAACAAAGCAAAAAATACAGTAGTTAAGGGAAAGTGAAATTGACCTTGCACGAAAGAGAGCAGAAGTGGAAGGGGTCCTGGAGGATCCTGTCACAATTGAAGCAAATGTTGCTAGAACCCTTGCAAGACCTAGACTGTGCCCTCTGATTCAAGAATATTACCTTTGCACTGTTTATAGTATAGGGCTGCCCAAACAAGGAACAACACCTTTTTCAATAAAGACATTTAACTCTTCAAATAATCATATTATTGGAAAGCTTTTTTGTTCATAAAGTCAAATTGAAAATTTCGAAATTACTACATACCTGAATATAGGAACAGTCAATGAGCTTCTCGAGGTCGTCCAATCTTACAACATTATGGTAGACATAACGTCTCACCTGTCCCATGAGATCAAAACTCGAGTTGAAAAATCAAAAAGTAACACTCCAATATGATTATTTATTGAACTAATGACGATTAACTTATTATCACCAAAGTCGGTTCTGATTTTTCGGGTGCCTAAAGTAATAATGAAAGGTGGGATTTTTTTTCGTTGGACTATTACTAAGGTACCAAAGTATTAGCGCCCCTAAAATTTGTAAATTTTCGGATGCATGAAGCTGCTGCACCTCGAATTTTATCTCAGGGTCAGCTTTGCACCATCCAACTAAATTATCAAGAAAATAATATTAAATCTTACTACACGTTAGTAATTTTTCAAAATTAGTGATCTTCCACTCTCAATTTCTATATAACCAATTCTGTTTTTTCTTTATTTAGATTAATTAAATTATGTTATCTCCCAACTTAGGGGGTGTTCCACAAACACAAAACAGTTTTTTTTCTCAAAAACCAAGACATGTCATTCTCTCACAATACATAATTAGCGGAACACCCTCTTAGTTCAATTTTTCATACATGAAAATACATGGTTGTATATTAATTAAATTACGTTATCTCCCCATTTAGTTTGGAATGTATTACACTTTGGTTAACTAGTAGGCGAATTGGTGCATGGTTGGCCTTTAAATGAAGCACCTTGAGCCAATTTTCATTGGAAAATGATTTACAAGCAGAATTTAAAATAAAATAAAAAAAAGAATGGAAAGGTGATGTAATTTGAAATATAATTAGAACCACAAAAGGCTACCTTCTACCTAAATCGCGGACGACAATTCTCAGTGGAGGACACAAGATTCATTATGTAGGAAGATCGAATTACATGTATTCCTAAATTAGCAACAAAATATCATTATCATATACTAACATAACAATTTTGAGGGAACCATGCATCATAATTTATTCAACCAAAGCCTAAAATATAGTACCAATAATGGGACAATTAGTGCATGTGCGGGGACCCGGGCCTCTGCATGTACCCCTTGTCCGTCCTGGACAATTCTATTTATACGATCCCGGACAATTCTATTTATACGATCGCTCATTTGTCATTTTACTGAAATTGGGTGGCAAGAGGGGATGCTATTGTGCAGCGTATACACAACACCGTGATGTAACATCTGGGTCGTCGGTTGCTAGGGCCTAGAATGGACAACCCAGATTTCATCTTATACGCACGACAACAAACGGTTCAGATGCAAAGAGGAAAAATTTAAGGCAACCAACTTTCCACACTGTTTCTTCCTCTGATAGGTGAAAAAGAAAAGAAACTCAATAACAAGAGGAAAGAGTGTGTGGTTGAGCAAAAACAAGCTAGGCAAGAAATAGGAGTAAATTTGTGAGGACAATTGGGTCAAACTTTTCACTTTCTTGAAAGCAACAGCTAAGGGGGTGTTGCAGGCAAAATTGGATAAAAAGAGAAGTGTTCAATTATAGGAAACAAGACAAAACAAAAAAAGTGGAAACAAGAGCCCTAAGGACTTGAGAGGATACAGCCCTTTTAGAAACACCAATAAAAGTTAAAACAGCTAAAAGGATTGAACAACAAAATAACAAATACAGGACAGAATTATATTAAAAAATCAAAAGGAAAAAAAACAATTAAGGATAAAATAGAGAAATACAGGACAGAATTATTTAAAGAACACTTAGGAAGCTATAGGAGAAGAGAATTGTATATTTGTTTGAGCTAAAAAGAAATTGTTCAAGAACAAACAATGAAATTAGTCCACTGGTTGAAAGAAATTTGAAGATTATTAAGCTAGGAAAAGTTTAATTTATGTCAAAGAAATGAGAAGAAAGTTAAACTTAACAGAGGACTTAAACCAAGTTTGTACGTATAACCACAAATTATTACAGAGTTAAAAAAATTCATGTGAGATGAGAGGATTTTGTTTGAAAAAATCCAGGCCAATTTCCAAAAGAACAGAAGAAACTAACTGCCAACACACTCATAACTTGAGGAAATAATTGTGAAAATTCAGAGAATTATTGAGAAAGAAAATTTAGTTTTACTTATATAAACTACACAAAATGCTAGGAAACATAAAACCCATAAAATTCAAGAAATATTAATCAAAGATACCCATAAAATTCAAGAAATCAAAGAAACCCATAAAATTTCAAGAAATCAAAGATACCCATAAAATTCAAGAAATCAAAGATAAGCATAAAATTACCCATAAATTTTCAAGAAATGAAAGATATCAATAAAGTTTCAAGAAACGAAAGATACCCAACAAGGGTTTTAGTAAAGATGAGGCATGAAAAGGCCAAAACAGGCAGAAACCAAAAGATGGGTTTGAACTTTGAACTGAATTTTAGAAAATTCAGAGTTATTTTATGTAATATTTAAGCATATAATTCCACACGTAAAAATCAAACAATTTGAAGAGACATTTAAACCATAAAAAGTTTTTTTTTTTTTTTTTTAAAAAAAGCAAAATTCAAAGATACCCAGTAAAGAAGAGGGCAAATTAAACAACAAGAAAAAGCCCAGAAAGATAGAAATTAAACCCAAATATGGGTTGGAACTTGGAACTCAACTTTTCAAAATAATAATAATGTCTGATATATATATGTGTGTGTGTGTGTGTGTAGATATAGATATAGATATAGATGATATAGTGAGTAGTAGTGAGTACCTGAAGTAGGGGGTGGTCGCGATGAGAGGGGAGGCAGTGGGGGCAAAAGGATTGGCAGCAATCAAGGCAGAAGATGTTCTTCTCGTTCTTCCTTCGGTTCTCGTGGAGCCCACAAGCAGCAAAGAATGTCGACTCACCCATTAACCCTTCTAGCCATGCAGGCTTCATCACCATCTCTGAACTCTCTCTCCTCCTCTCTCCTCCACCTGATGAGGATGATGATGACGATTGATCTCCTCCTCTCCTCATTTCTCCTCTCTCTCTCTCTCTCTCTCTCTCTTCTCTCTAAAATGACCACAAAGAAAGACCCTTCTGTATTTATTGCCGGTGGTGATTTTCCAGGGATGAGAAAATATGTAGATATATATATATATATATATATATATATATATATATATATTGTCCTTTTAAGAATTTATTTGACAGAGAGAAAGAGAGAGAACCCGAGAAGAAAACAAAAATACGCAGTGGTGTGTGTAATACTGTGTATATGTATAGAGAGAGAGAGAGAGAGAGAGGACGATTGGTGGGGTGGGGGAGTGTCTGTACTACTGCGGAGTGGTGGTGGTGGTGCGGCCTATGGCGGGAAGACAGATCCACCTATCTGTACTTTTTTTTTTTATACTAATAACAAGACAACAAATACAAATTCAATTTATTTTTTGTTTTTGTTTTTTTTAAAGTTGATTTGGGCGCCTCTCACATAATGGAGCAGACCCTTTTACCCTTTGGACTATACTACCCCTACTCGATTCCTAGGTCAACAGTAAACATTGATGTTTATCTAATTGTCACGTATATATATGATGAAGTCAACAACAATTCGTTTTATGCTGTTATTCATACGTTAAAAGTTTGAACCTTACCCACAAAAGAAGAAGAAAAAAGAAGGTTTAGACCAAGGTCCTATCGTTTTTCGGAATAATAATAACGCTAACAGCACACATATATATGTACGTGACAATTAGATATACATCAATGTTTAAAATATATTATTCGGGTGATTATATATACTTCGTATTATTGCACAATTAAAATCAAATATTTTTGCCATACTATTTGGAAAGCATGATCGGAGTTTTTTTGTGGTATTACTATGTTTTATATTGTAATATAGGAAGGAAAAATCGATTATCTCGCACTATTAAAACTTTATCATTTTAAAATAGAGCAATACAAAACAAGTTCATTATATAGATCAATACACTTTCATACGCTTCATCTGCTTTTACATAAATTTTAACACACTTTTTTAACCTTAACAAACCTCAATTTTAAAAAATTTCATCACTCAAACAAATATAGTTTTTGTTTTTATTTTTAAAAAAAAATCTTTGGTTTTTTGGTTTTCCAAAAAGATTGATTGAGGGCCATATGAGCTGTTTTTTGGGGGGGGGGTATTAAAAACCATATTTTGGGAGGTTCCAACAAGTAGTACATAGCCCTACCTCGGTATACAAGCTAGTGATATGGCAAAAAATGTCCTTTATTCTTAGTTATTGATTTTGGTTCTTAAGCTTCCTATTTTTTTTATCCTCTTCAACTCATCGATTTACTAAAAATAACGGTAGTAGGTAAATGGGGTTGTATTGAATAACTCGAAAAAATAGTAGTAGTCTTGTTGTCTCTTAATTTTGGGTGGTGTGTCACCTTTTTTTTTTATATAAAATTACTGAAACAGTGATATATAAGGCATTTTTACATACTCCTATAAGCTCGTAATCACAGGAACATGCCACAACAGTGATCTATAAGACATTTTACAAATTTCTTTTGTTCTGTTTTTGTGCCTTTTGGTGTACTTTGGGCAAGGTTTTAGGTGTAGGCTTGCCGTCGGTTCTATGGTTGGTTTTTTGTCAATCTTCGGGTTGCGTCTTGGACTAGCTAGGTACATGATTATTCTTAGCATGTTTGAGAATATAATGCCGTTTTCCTTGTTTCTGTTATTGTGTATCAATATCAAAGATTAATAAAATAATAATTTTTTCCATTCAAATTTTTTTAAAAAAAATTAATACTTCATACGAAGTTGTTTTTTCAATTATGTATAATAAGTCTTGACTCAATTTAGAACAAGTGGGATACGACCATTCTGTTGATGGTGAAATGGCTAATATCTAAAAATCTAGAAAATATATTGGTGGTAAACCACTTTTTCTGATACCCAAATGTTTGGGTTAGTTTGCAGGCGACTCGACTAATTTTCGGATCATGTAGTTGTCGGTACCGGAAAAATCTCCAGGAATTGGAGCTAAACCACTAAGGTTAGAAAGTTGGTTTAGCTGTTCAATTGTCTTCGGAAACGGAATTCAATATTAGAAGGGGTAAGCCAACGGAATTTGGCTTGCTATTCTGTTGCGAATGCACGATCGCTTGACTGATCCTATGGTTACGGGATCATAATTTTCTCTGATCATGCTCCCGAATGATATGAATCACTCAATTTCGTCCTACGAATCACGGCCAAGAATATCGATACATTGTGATTATGAATTCTTGAATAATTTTTTGGAAAACCATTTTTGATGTGATCCTAATGTTGCAAAAATGCTTGGAAGCTAGGGCTTCCCATATCTGCAAAAGGAATTTCCAAAAACATGTCATTTGCCTTGGATGCTGCATCGAGAGAAGCTCATTAGGTTAGTGGGTTCTAGACAAACCGACCAAACATCTTAGTTTGGTTTGTGTGCCTCCCAATATGCAAATATATAATACATTTCAAAATGGGCTCAATCTCATTTAGAATGAAAAATGCAAATTGACCTAACCCACATCTGTTTATCCATCCCCTCAAGACATTTTTTTTTTTTTTAAATTCTCGGCAGAAGTCAATATTGTTAATAAGATTTGAGCCCGATCAAATGCGTAATAGTACATACTGCCTACGACTAGGCTACCAATAGTCTAATACTCTACTTGCCTAAACATCAGTACACGATTTGAGGAGACCATGACGAAATAAAGAGTAATTTGATCTTTTCGGTTAATAATTTACATTCCTATTCTTCCTTAAAACTGGAATGAGCATATTATCAACCAACGGGGGCTAGCTCAATTGGCCAGGGCTCTTGTATCTTACTAAGAGGTTAGGAGTTCGAATCTCCTTGCCTTCGTGTAGGGGCTTTTTCTTTATTTGTTTCTACCCTGTAACGGGCTTATTTCTTATATTGATTAAGTTATTGGGCTTGGTTGTCTCGTGGACTCTTACAATTCATAAAGTGTCCTAGGTTGGTACTTTGTACTCATATGTGATGTAATTGATCATTTGATCTCTCTTCTATCGATTGAAAAGAAAAAAAAGAAAAGAAAAGCATATCATCGTGTCAATTTTGGGATTGACATTGCCAGGCCCAACATAAATGAACCATGTCAATTTTGGGATTGACTTTGCTAGGCCCAACAGAAATGAACCACTAAAACTAAGAATATGTAGTGGGCTGGTCCAACAACCAAAACAACTTGGGCTGTTTTTATATGGTGCACTTGTGTTGGGGAAGAGAAATTAAAGAAAAACAAAAGGAGGGGAAAAAAAAAAGGAATAAAAAAGAGAAGTGAATTATTCTCCAATTTTTGTCATTTGGTACATTCATTGGGTTAGGGAAAAGAAAAAAAGAGAAGAAAACAAAATAGGTACTTGCCAATTTCCTTCATTACCATAAAATATACGGCCAAGCTAAGTCACATAATTCTTGTGTGTGTCGGTGTGCAACAATAACCTAAAAGCGTATCTAAATCACATCAAACCACTAAAATTTGCTAGATCGAAAATTAAAAGCACGAGCACAATATGAGAACCGAGAGCACCATCATAGAGCATTGAAGGATTGTTTGACTAAGCGTACAAGTACGTATTTTCCTTTCCATTTTTCATTTTTTCTTGGTAAATTCAAGATCCAAACTTAGCACAAGTAGTTTATGGTCTGTGGGCTTCAACCCAGCCTTATTATCTAGGGGGCAAAAAAGAGGCCCAATTGATGTTGATTTAACAGATCCAGTGATTTTTTTGCATTTGTTAGTTTTGCGTCAAGATTTTGTGGTTTCTAGATTTATCTCGACGAGGTGAATCTAACATGTATAAAATTATGGTCAAAACTCAATTTTTTTTAATAAAGCCAAAATTAATCCAATAATCCAAGTATTTCCGGTTTTATTCAAAAAAATATTTGGTTTTACCATAAATTTATACTTGTTAGATTCGTCTCATCGAAATAAATCTAGAAACCACAAAATCTTGACGCAAAACTAACAAATGCAAAAAAAAAAAATTGAATAAAAACAAAACGAATAATCCAATAATCCAGATTATGGATTATTTGCCAAAGCAGGAGACAACCGAGTAGCACTCAAAATACAGGTTAAGTTGGGGAATTTTTCTTTTTTTTTGATAACGGTTGAGGAATTCTTTGTTTGGAAAAGGAGTCTAAAGGTTCTCTCTAAATTATTTTTTCGGAAATTATCTCAAAAGTTGCTTCACTAAACTCCACAAATCTGACTTAAACTTAAAACTAATTTGTGGCGGTTTACGAGATAGGTTACTCTCTCACAACATATCGATCCAAAAAACTGACTTAAGTCAGTTTCTGGAGATAGGCTGGTTCAAATTAGCAAGATAAATTAATTTTTCATTAGTACTTTACATTTACTTTTAAAATAATCACAGATATGATGTTGCAGTCTCGGATCAATTTGATCTATTAAAAAAAAAAAATGCTCATTTCGAATTGACTCGAATGATGAACAAATCCAAGTTTGGAGAAATGCAAGGACAAATGCCTTTCATTTTATTATTTTACCCCAGTTGAGTCCTTGTGGTTCAAATTAAAGCCACACATGCAACGGAGTAGAACATAAACATGGAGAAAAACTTAGGTGCCGGAAGGGTACCACATGGCGGTACCCGTCACGCACCTTGCTTGGATGGCCCAAATTTCTCCTATCCTCTCTCTCTCTCTCTCTCTCCTATTTTTCTCTTTAAAATTTGGGCCGTCCAAAATACTTTTGGATGGCGGAAATTGGCGCTCGTCACCAAATGTGTGCCTACCTACTCAGTACCCAAAATTTTCTCGTAAACGTGAAAATCTCCTACTGAAGTTGGTTTGTCATTTGCCAAAGTATCCGCACATTTAGGGGGTGTTCCACTAACTTGGTTTTTTTGGTTTTTTGGTTTTTTTGGATGTTTTAGTTTTGCAAAAAAAACTAACTTGTTCCACTAACTAGTTTTTTGGTTTTTTGGTTTTTAGTTTTGCAAAAAAAACTAACTTGTTCCACTAACTAATTTTTTTAGCTTTTTTGGTTTTTAGTTTTGCAAAAAAACTATGTGATTTTTTGTTAATGGAATGAAATAGTTTTTGAGTTAAAACAAAACTGTTTTTTTTTTTTTTTAGCGGAACGGGCCTTAGTAGCCTCCCGGTATATGTGCTCGGTAGTGATTGCATTAAACCTCTCTTCTATCAAGAACCTGCAGTCATGAATTACATTGCATAGATGGATTCTTATCCGAACGACTTGATTCATTTGTAACGCTAGAGCCCACCCTACCCGAATATCCGCCATAGTGCTGGAAGTCGCTCTCACCAATTCTCTCGGCGAAAACAGCTTTGATGAGCAACTGTCGAAAGTGTATAAAATTATGGTCAAAAGTAATAGTTTTGTTAATAAAGCCGAAAATAAACCAGTTTTTTAGATTATTTTTCGTCTTTATTTACAAAACTTTAAGTTTGGCTAATAATTTTATACATTTTAGATTCCTCTCGTCGAGACAAGCCAAGAAACCATAAAAAATCGACCGAAACCTAACAAATACAATTTTTTTTTAATAAAGACAACAAAAAAAAGCCAAAAAGCCAATTTTTTTAATTAGCCAAATCACCCTCGAAGGGCGCCTTTCATTCATTTATGGTCCTCAATAAATGTTTTGTAGATCTATGCTTCCGTGGTACGCATAATGGTAGGCCCCCTGCTCCTCGACAGTTGCTCATCATAGTGTTGGGTATAACAGTTCTTTTTTTTTTCTTTATCCGATTGTGTTGGGTGTAACAGTTTTGACAGCTACTAATTATCCCAATCAATAATATACTAGATGTCTTTGCGGGCTGTTTTGGCAAAGAACCTTGTTATCGGTACCGATTGAGGGCACCAACCAGTGTCGGGGACAATGCCGACTCGATGATTTCGAGAGTATGAGGTCATTCATAAGTATCAATGTAAATTATAGAAATAAAAACTAAATCTGCAAGAGCAAGAACTCCAATCGACTACCCAACAACATCAAATTGGTAGAAAATTATCTTTTATGGTGACAACATCAAATTGGTTTTCCTCCTTTCATTTGGTATTTTTTTTTGTAACTTTTAGTACTTTCAAAGATTAGAAAACTGTTTAGGTGTTAACATCGAATTTTAATGGGGTCATTTAAAAATTAAGAGAAAATTTTGATATAGTAATAAGAAAATATTTTTCCTCCGGGGGGTCACATGACCCTACTATTCTCTATGTGGCGTCGCCACTGGTCAGGGATCCCCTTGTGGGTCCCAAACGGCCAATCTGAACCGCTCATCCATCTCAAAATAAAAATTTGAGTTGGCCAACGTGGGAATCATGCAATCAGACAGCACTAAGAACTTGATCCAAAATCACCCCATTTCGTTCAAAAGCAGAATACTTTCCAGAATTTGAGTGGAAACATATAAGTTTATCTTGGCAATCTATAATGCTAATTGGCACTTTTGAGATGGCTTGAGCTTCCTCATTTGAAACACAAACCCTAAGCCTCTCCATGTTCCAAGATTTATTGCTGGCTCAATAAAATCTGCCCCCTTTGTCCACTCACAAGTGGACAAACTAGTTTGATTATTTGACTTCAATAATCCAAAAATCCCTGATCTTTTTTTTTTTTTTTACAGGCCTCAATCACATTACGAACTAAAAAGACTTATCATTGCATCTGATCATGACCCGTTCAACAATAATACGATGCCACAGATAAATAAATCTACCTACTGATAATGTACTTTGCAACAAAAATGTTAGTAATGTGTCATGATTAGCAAAGACATCACCCTCGACCCTGCTAATGGGGAAGGGGAGTGCTGGTGTGCGGCATCCGAGCCATCAGATATGTCTTCAACGGTCTTGATTTCATCTCGGCACTTTACAGATCGGAGCCGACCATTGCTAAGATCAAATTCGAACCGTTAATTGTCGAGATCAATGGTTCAGATGAGCACACCAAAACTGCACACCAACACCCGGGCCCGCTAATAGGGTTCGACATCTGAAAGACGTGTTGGGTGGGTTTGCATAATGGAGTACCCCTCATATTTTTCTCCCTTAGTCACAGTCATCAATTGACTGACTGACTTCATTTGTTTAGCCTTTCTCACCATAGTTTGTTTTTTTTTTTTTGAACTGACCATAGTTTGTTTAGGGTAATAATTATAAATATTTCACTCCACTTTTAAGCTTTCATACTAACCTAATTTTATGTGGATGCCAGTCTGATGATCACAGGTAGTTAATGTGTCATCTCATTAGGCAAAGATCCTTTCAAGTGTCGGTCCACTTTCATTTTTTTTTTCATGGCTAAGGTTAACTACTACTTCCACAACATCAGGTGGGAAGTGGACTTGTCACATTTAGTCACTGTACTAGGCCCCAAAAATACTACTCGCTCCGTCCCCAAATTTTGGTCTCTCCCTCTATTCTAACCGGATAAAAAACTAGTTATAACTTTAAATCGGTAATGAATTTTATATTTAATATGGATCTTGTTTGATAGATTTCGATTAAATCTATAAGACAACGTTTTTAAAATCACGTAAAACAATATAAATTATGAGATATAATCAATTGAAAAGTGGTACGAACTTGCAAAAGGGACAAATAAATGGGGACGGAGGGAGTAATTATGAAGACATAATTTTAATATGAAGACATAATTTTAAGGAATCAATTCTAACCGTAGATGAAGGCACTTTCAACTTTCTAGGGATCCAGCTTCTTCTCTCTTTAATTTTAGGGTAAAGCACTCAAATGGTCCCTGCGGGTTGTTGTTTGTGTCAATTTGGTCCTCTAGTTTTAATTGGCTCGATTTTAATCCTAATGTTACAATTTTGTGGCTTGATTTTAACCCTAATGTCACAATTTTGTTGCAATCAAGTACACTCAATATTAACCCCAAAGGGTTGGCAAAATGGTCTTGTCTTGGGACTTAGGGGTTTGCTCTCATCTAAGGTCTCAGGTTTGATTTCCCTTGCCAGCAAACTCTTGGGGCTACTGGGGGTTATGTCCGGTCGTTACCTTCAGGGTCTCAGGTTCGATTTCCCTTGCCAGTAAACTCTTGGGGCCATTGGGGATTATGCCCGGGCGTTATTTCTAGGGCCCCGAAATTAGTCAAGGTGGGTGCAAGCTGGCTCAGACATTCGGTTATCCAAAAAAATGTACAATCAATAACTTCTATATGCTCCCGCAATCTATTTCGTTGTCTGTAGATAAAACCTTTTTATTTTTTGGGTATCCCACCGGGATGGAAGTTGGGGAGGGGGATAAGAAGGGTCGTTTTGGTAAAAAACCCTCCCCTCTTCAAGGGGATAACTTTTGGAGAGGGTAGAGGCAGCCCAAATTTTATCCGGGAGAGGAGCCTCTGGGTGTATAAGCTAATAGGGGGTGAAGAGAAATGAGGGAGAAAGATTGGTGTTACAAACATGGGTATAACAGTGGGGGGGCCCTCTTAAGAGGGAGTGAAAAAAATATGAGGGGGGCATATCCCCCATCCAAATGGGGTGTAATATTACAATTTTGTTGTAGTCAAGTACACTTCTATATGGCAGTTCAAAAAAAAAAAAAAAGTACACTTCTATATGCTCCCACTAACTGCGCCAACTGCACTTGACCCCTGTGGTTTGGACTTGATGCAAAATGACCCCTTGTTATTTAGAAACTAGCACAAGACCCCAAGGGCATGTTTGGATGAGGGATATGGAAGAGGGATGGGGGGTGGGGCTAATTAGTACCCCTTCCTCTCTTTAATACCTTGTTTGGCACCCAAAACCTACCCATGACTAATTAGCGCATGTAGTAAATAGTCAGGCCCCTCCCTGACTAAATATAAGTAGGGAGGAGGGTGTCTATATTTAGTCGGGGGGATTATCCTCCCAATTTATCTCTCTACCCCTATGTAATTTCCTTCAGATAAAAAATAAAGTACTTCCACACATAATTTTTAATTTTTGTCTGCACCAAATTAAACTACTACTAGAGATCTATAACTCAATATAAAAAAAACTTGAAAAATTTTATGCTTTAGAATTTGAAATTATAATTCGTGTATTAACTTAAAATAAATATTATAAGTTAAAATAAAAATAAATTTTTATTTTTTTAATAAAATAAAATAACTTAACTGTCTGAAATTACATGAAATTAATTAATTTTGATTTTTAAATAATTATATAAATACATAATTCGATATATGCATTACCAAGAGCAAGAAAGTTTTTTTGACATGATCTTAAATCATCCATCCTCCTTATCCCTCTTTTTTTATCCCTCATCCAAACCATATACTATTTAATCTCCCTTCTTAACTGTCACATCAATGTCGCTCCACCCTTTTTATTTAATCCCCCTCACTATTTTATCGTCCCTTACTATTTAATCCTTCCAAAGCTAATACGTCATCCAAACGGGCCGCAAGTGATTTGTGTACTAAAGTACATTGTTACATCCGTTATTGAAAAATGAAAAAATAACCATATCACCCTTATTATCTGATTATTTTTCTCTTTATCTTTGTCTACAAATGTAAACACATAATCTGTGTATGCATATAGATGAGTGATACTAATTGAATCTGTTATAGCCTATTTAAATCATAAATTATCAAAAAAAAAAATGTTCTTATTTGTTTTTTTTATACTTGTCAGTTATCAAATTTTTTTAGATTATTTATTCCTTTTGACAAAGGGAATAAAAAGGTTTTAAAAAATTATGTCCAAAACCTTTTAAAAAAAATCACTACAAATAAATTATTCAAAATAGGAAGATTTTTTGAATTTCTTTCACATTTCCTGAAAAATTTCAAGTTTCGTTCATTTTTTTTTCCTTTTACATTCCCCTTGTCAAAAGGAATAAATAATCTTTTAAAAGTAACGTACATCTAACAAAAGAAACTTGAAAAAATAAATAATCTTTTTTTGCGTTAATCTTTAATGATAATTTATTCCTCTCGACAAGAGGAATGTTAAAAGAAAAACAGATATGAACCAAACTTGAAACAAGTTAAGAAAATATGAAAATGATAGGAAAAATCTATCAATATTGACTAATTTTTATCTTCAGTGAACTTTATTAAGCTTTCGGACATAAATTTTTACTTTTCCTTGCTCTTGTCAAGACAATTAATAATATAAAATGATTAGACTCAAAACTATCAAAAGTAGAAAGAAAAATAAAAAGTAGTTTGTGATTTAATTAAGTTGACAGCAGATTCAAGTACTATCTTCATTTACCTGTATATGTGTATATATGTGAAGATGGGAGAGGAACTAGAAAAATCATTGGATAAGAAGTTTTTTTTTTCATTCGTCATTCCTAATCTATTACATGGGGGAGGGGGAATGAGACACGATCCCGGGATGCAGTGTGGGGCATTCAAGAGCTCTACCGCATGAGCTAGCCACCACTTGTGGATAAGAAGTTTACTATGGTCCTTTTAAATTTATCATTAATGAATGTAACTCTGTACACAAATCACGTGGGGTCACGTGCAGATTTCTAAATTTTTTATTTTTTTTTGCCATATTTTAGGATGTTAGTGGGGGGGTTAGCGAGGTGTTAGTAGTGTCAACCACAGATGAGTACGGGGCTATCCATAGCCCTGAAACTCCAACGCCCCCAACGGGGCTTGAACCCTGGTCTCCCACGTGGGGAGAGCCAGGTCACACCAACTGAGCAAGAGCTCATTGGCTGCAGATTTCTAAATGGCAAGGGATCAATTCACACCAAGCCAAAACCATAAGGGGTCAAGTGCAGTTTGCATAGGGAAGTTATCAACACTACCCTTTTTTTAATTTTTTTGATAAGAACAACACTACTTGATTGCAACAAAATCGTATAATATAAAAATTGAGCCAATTAAAACTAGAAGGATCAAAGTGACACAAAGACCAAACTACGGAGACCCTTCGAGTTATTTATCCTTAATTTTACTTCTTCTTCCACCCATTCCATAACTTTATTGTGAAATTAATTTGTAGTGATCAATCCTTAATTATGTTTGACGTAAATAGTTGAGTGAGTAACACTCACTCTGCCCCATTTTGTTTGTTAACTTTTTGAATTTGCTATATTCCAAAATGTTTGTCATTTTAAAAAGTGAAGGAACAAACTGCTAGGAAATTCTCTTTTTGCCTTCCTCTCTTGAATTGATGGAACAATTCTAACTTAAGTTGGAGGGCATTTTTGGAAACTTTAGGTTTGGGGAGTGTAATGATTCTCTCCTCTTAATGAGTTGGATTCCTAAGAGCATCCTTATCTGGAGCACCAAAATTTTCACCAAATTTAACTTCAAGAACACCTTTTATAAATTAGCAAGTCACTTTATCAAAAACTCACAAAATTAAACTCTCTATTTTAACTTTACTATATTAAACTATTCCCCTCAAATCTATATAAAAAAAAGATCTCCTTATGCTCCCCGCCTGGGGAGATGTTCCGGTCCAAAAGGATGAAGTAGTGGCCACGTGTCATGCCCCCCCCCCCCCCCCCCCCCCCCCCCTTCTCTCTCTCTCTCTCTCTCTCTCCTGTTGCTGACGCAGGGGAGCCAACCAAAAATTTAAAAAAAACTAACTGGTGCGTGAACAGTACCGCACCAAATTTGGTGCGGTATTGTAGCAAAATAATTTGAAGAGAGGGTATAGAGAGACTGATATTGGGGGGTTTTGGGGGGTTTGGCTCCCTATTTTAACTCAAAAGTTAAAATGGAGAGCCAAATAAGGATGCCCTAAGAGCATCCTTGTCACACCCCGCTCTGGCAGGATATAACCTGCACAAAGTGACTGGACACCTGTCACCACCTGTACGCCTTTCCGGCCTCTAAAAAAAAAAAAATAATACTCAAAATCAGGCTACAGCTCGCAGCAGAACCAATAAAAATAAACAGGTGTTCACACCTCCACATCAATTGTACAGTCAACCATATTAGACTTGTACTGAACCACACCAACCTCACCTTATATAGTCATTCTACAACACCCTCTAACTGACAGAATTATAAATCTCAACCTCTATGAACACCTGACTGACACCCTGGCACTGTAGTGGACCGACGTCTAGCTCAACTGAGAAATCTGCCACCAAAAAGGTTACAGGAGGATGTACGTTAGCAACATAATAAATGGAAATGATAAGTATTTAGATGGATCGAAGCATAAACACACACCAACACATTTGCTTAAACAATTCAGATGGATCACAGTTTTAAACATCACACCCACACTTTTATCTCAAAAACACAGCCCACCATATTTATTTCAAAAATGCAGCCCACCGGCTCATCTCAAAACTTGGCCCACTGGCCCATCCCAAAAACACAGCCTATCGGCTCATCTCAAAAACACGGCCCACCGGCCCATTTCATCAACACACCTCTGCAGGTTTTACAAAATATTTCACATTTTCTTTCACAATATAAAATAATATCAAATCAATTTACCCAATGTGCCAACGAGTCGCCAACCTCACGACCGGGAGTTATGACGGTACCGTTACCTCGCTCACAGGCTCACATATAGTGGCGGTGACGAGGGCCATTCTTTATCACCAATGGTAGGTGCAGCCCACACAGAAAGCAAGAACTAAGCTTGCACTGCTCACATTTGGCACAGCCCACGAATGCAAGTTGCCAACCTTGCAAACTAAAATATTGGCACAGCCCACGCTACAAGATGCCAACCTTGTAACTTTTTGGCTAAAATGCTGGCACACAGCCAGATGGCACAGCCCACGAATGCAAGTTGCCAACCTTGCAAACTAAACATTGGCACAAGAGGCATAAAATATTCTCTTTTCACCCACCAGAAATCATTTGATCCATCACTGAAAATCATTTAATCCGTCCAAACACAATATTTTTAACATATACAAAAATCACAAGGAGAGTTTTCAAAACATCAATAATCACACCACACATTTGAAAACACCACATAAACACTACACATTTCTATTTATTATAGAAGCTGTACATCCTCACCTGACAAAAGACCAACTTCGCTAAAATCTCTATCCTCTACGGTCTGGAGACGTAACCGAAATCCTCCTCCTCACCTAACAATATAGTTTATAAGACATCTATAAGTCTCTCGTTCAACCCCCATGCTTAAATGCAAATGAAATGTTTGAATATGCACAAAAACACATAACAGCCTCACGGTCTCCGAATTTACAGAATTAATCTACAAATCCTCTTCTCACGAAATTTATACCACAGATGATAGACATAAATAGGAACATCATATCAAAAATTTAGAAATTTCTGAGCTTGATAGCTATTTTTAAACCAACGCCAAACAGACCAGTCACTTGCTGTAAAATTACAAAAACAGAATTTTCTTCAAATTTAAACCAAAACCTGCTATATCTCAGAAATAATTGAGCTATGAGGCTTATATACTATGAAAGCCCTATGTGTCTAGTTTCTAAAAAAACAAACGAAGTGAAAATTAGAGGTTCCTAGGCCAAGTTATGCCCGTTTTCGTGAAGCATGGCAGAGCTGCCAGCAACTGATTTCAACAGACAACAGTTCAATAAAACATTTTTAATAAATTCTACACTTCACCAAAAATTCCGAAAATTTTACACGGTCAAGATAACACATAAATACAACTACGGTTAAAATATCATAATTTTTGGAGTTGAAATACCATAAAAACAAAATTCGTACCTTTACTCAGAAAATTTCAAGCTTCTCTGATCTTCTTCCTCTCTCTCTCTCTCTCTCTCTCTCTCTCTACGAAATAATTGAGGCAGAGAATGAAAATTTTGAAACTCTTCTAATCCTTATCACCTAAGGGGTGAGGTGTCCCTTTTTGCCAAAACTTTCCATAAGTAGTAACCTAATCCTCCCCCCTTTGTCAATTTTTCCACAAAGTATTATTGAGGCCAACTAAGACCCCTTCCTTCACCAAGACCCACGTCCCTCCTTCACCTGACTTTCTATATTTTTTTTTTAAAACCAAAAACTACACACATAATTGGAACACACAAACACATGTGGTGTTTAATACGGACTATGCTACACTCAAACTATCCATACTTTATCAATAAAATGACATGTCACGCACCAAATGACTTATTAAATACAAATATGTATGAAATGCACATGCATGTTTAGGAACGGGTGTCACAACTCTCCCCACCCTATAAAATTTCGTCCTCGAAATTTTGCTTCCCATTATCAAATAATTTTCTGCATTACTTCACACTTTCTCCAGTACCTTGCTCAATCTAACGATCTCGCCCCAACATTTTCCCAACAAAAATATTCTGGTGCATCATACTTGATCTCCCGTATACAAAATTTCTCGTAGTTTCTCCACATAGCGTGACTATTCCTTAGATTACCCAATTTTCAATTCGTCTTCTCAATAAATGTCAACACTATAAACTTGACTCAAAGATCCGTAACAAGATAAAATATTTAACCTCTTCTAATCAATTTCCCAAACACATGTCACCTCATCAACTTTTTTTTTTTTCCGTTTTCTCAAACTCTCCAATCATTCCAACCTTCCAACAAACTACCAAATTTTTGAGGAGGAACCTCACTGTTTAACTATCGTTCAAGAATGTCAATTATATTTCATACTCAAACCGTAAGTACACAATCTATAAAGTCCGGTTTAGCTCTGCCTTAACAACTAATACTCATAAATTGATCGTTTAACATCTCTCACTCCAGTTATCAACTTACAATTTTCTCTCAATCCATGGTTGCCAACCAATCAAACATTTTGCCCAATGCACTTCTCAAAACATAACCACAAACCCCTTTTTTTTTTTCAACACTTCCCACTAGAACATAAAATAATTTCGACTTTCTGAATCACAAAATCCTCAAAATCATCATATACCTAGTACTAGGGACAAACTTCACACAAACCAACAAGTAATTTGCAGCTCTAACATATCTAATCATCTCAACAGGTCACCTATCTAAAACCTTATTCATTCTTGCTCCCGAATTTCATAACACCCGCTAATAGAAATATATTTAAGCACCAAGGAATTTCACAAACACCTTATGGTTCACTGTCTCCATATACAACATCTTTCACCCAAATTAACCTCAATTTACACTCACTACAAGTAAAAGTCATACACCTTCTCCTTACTATGACATAACCACAAAAATAATCCAAGTATCATGGTCAACAATCCAACTAGAGCTAAAATTTACCCAATTATTCTTATCTCTTATAATCTTCTCATGATAAACAGCCATTCATATTTCCACATACACGACCAAGATGATATCCCACCAAACTCCAAATTTTCAAATCCTAGAACAGTACCCAGTCAGTCATTGTGCACTCTTTAACTATACTGAGTCAATAATACTCTCATTTCCCAGTAAATGGCGTATGGAAAGGACTTTTACCTTATCTCACCTGAAATAATGCTTGAAAAATCATGTAACGTTCACAAAGGTCGATCACACTGTAGTCTAAAGGAAATCAATAAATAACCTTAAACCACCTTGATCATTATATCCAACAATGGAGCTTCCATAATTATCTCAATCCCAAAAGGAGATCTATGAAACTTGAAGTGCTCCTAACTGATGAAGCAACAATCTTTAATTATAGTTTATAACAACCTCACTCACCAAAATCTCAACAACCCAATTCAGTGATATTCAAAAATGTCCAAAACTTTCAACTAAATAGAATCCAACTAAAGATCTAACTTCCACAGTCCTTCCTCGCAGATGTCCACATATTTTGCCGTAAAAAGTCACACTTTCCCTTTTCACTTTTTTTTTCCAAACCCCACAAATTACCTCACCCGAAGAATCTACGGACCCACCATCACCTTTGGATTGAACTCACGTCGCTCTCAACACTGTATCCATTTTGTTATCTACATTCTCATTCACATCCATAAAGACACATAACAATATAATCTCCTTGGTAGCCGTCCGAAACTATTTTCACTTATTCACATCTAACAACTCCTACCCATTGTTTGAACATGCACCTCCAAATCAAATATAAGTCAACCATCGCATTCGGTCCAAAGTCCCTTTAACTTCAGATCATGTCTCCAGAGATACCTACCAAAATCTTGTATTATCTCATGCTCTACAAATATATTACTAATAATCCCAAACCTCCAAATTTTTATATCCTTTTTGCAAGCCATAACCATAATTCAAAGCCATCATATCCTCAACCACTAATACTTCCTCTACACATGCACAATACCCAAAACACTGCCTTAGGAAATGTTAAGGATCCAAACCCAAATTAGTAACAATCAACTCACCATCTATAACCAACATTTCAACCCGAAATAAAATATTCATGACCACTTCATCTGTTACAATCCACAATATCACAATTTGTCTAACCCATTTATAGTTCTATTCGCTACACCCAATACATGATTCCTCTCAGCTAGTTCAATTCACATGCAATTTTTACCCGTAAAAACCATTACTCTCTCACAACATTCTGAATATCAAAGATAGATAAAAGTCCGATCCTGTTGAATACCTCAAATAACCTCGTGAACAACAACACAACTTTGACAGACCAACCATAACTTCACAACCAAATTGACCACCACAACAGATAATTACTCCCACAATGTGCTGACAAAAATCTGATAAAAATTAACCTGAATGTGCCCACAAAATCAGATAAATATTAACCTTCACCCCAAATCATATATGAGATATACAAAATCATAGAACCCTGTCAACTCAGTCATCCATATAAAAATTATCTACAAACTCCAAGTACTTGGACTATACATTATATCTCATCCATTCATTCTCCTCAATATCCCTACCATTGCCTCCAATGCCCAGAGAGTTATAATCAACATGTGTATTCAATTTTTTTTTCATCAGCCTATCTCATCGAAAATACGTACCACATCTCCCAACTAATTTATACCTCTATAGGACCCGTAAGTCCAATAAATCCTTTAACATCTGTACCATGTCCTCATTTCTAATCACATTAAACACTTAGTACATCGATCAAATGCATAACCATACACTTTCATAGTAAATACACAAATACGCTCTTTAACATCGACACCTTCTTTACCGCATGTACCTCTTTACACACCTTCATCCACCCACACGTGGTAACAGAGTGACATCAGAGGGTTGTTTTGAAGTGTGCTGGCCAGTCACTCTTCAAATCAATCCACCATGTCATTCTTAACCACCTCGCTGAGCATTTTCTCCGCCAATCCTATCATAACCTCTAACATTCTAGCATTGGGGTCAAACTAATTTACTTACTCATGTTACATCTCATGTCCCTCCACACAAAACACACGCAAATATATGACACCTCTGTCCCATCACTTCCTTCTATCAAACTGCTACAAAAACAAAACATAGAAATATGCATAAATCTTACATGTATGTATGCACCCACTACCCTCACCCCTGTGACACTCTTCTCAACATTCTAGGTTTTACCTAGACTCAAGAACTCGGAACAACACCGCCTATGGTCCACCACAAGTGCCACACTCTCAAAAAGTCTACAGAACCTATAACCTAGGCTCTGATACCAAAATTGTCACACCCCGCTCTGGCAGGATATAACCTGCACAAAGTGACTGGACACCTGTCACCACCTGTACGCCTTTCCGGCCTCTAAAAAAAAAAAATAATACTCAAAATCAGGCTACAGCTCGCAGCAGAACCAATAAAAATAAACAGGTGTTCACACCTCCACATCAATTGTACAGTCAACCATATTAGACTTGTACTGAACCACACCAACCTCACCTTATATAGTCATTCTACAACACCCTCTAACTGACAGAATTATAAATCTCAACCTCTATGAACACCTGACTGACACCCTGGCACTGTAGTGGACCGACGTCTAGCTCAACTGAGAAATCTGCCACCAAAAAGGTTACAGGAGGATGTACGTTAGCAACATAATAAATGGAAATGATAAGTATTTAGATGGATCGAAGCATAAACACACACCAACACATTTGCTTAAACAATTCAGATGGATCACAGTTTTAAACATCACACCCACACTTTTATCTCAAAAACACAGCCCACCATATTTATTTCAAAAATGCAGCCCACCGGCTCATCTCAAAACTTGGCCCACTGGCCCATCCCAAAAACACAGCCTATCGGCTCATCTCAAAAACACGGCCCACCGGCCCATTTCATCAACACACCTCTGCAGGTTTTACAAAATATTTCACATTTTCTTTCACAATATAAAATAATATCAAATCAATTTACCCAATGTGCCAACGAGTCGCCAACCTCACGACCGGGAGTTATGACGGTACCGTTACCTCGCTCACAGGCTCACATATAGTGGCGGTGACGAGGGCCATTCTTTATCACCAATGGTAGGTGCAGCCCACACAGAAAGCAAGAACTAAGCTTGCACTGCTCACATTTGGCACAGCCCACGAATGCAAGTTGCCAACCTTGCAAACTAAAATATTGGCACAGCCCACGCTACAAGATGCCAACCTTGTAACTTTTTGGCTAAAATGCTGGCACACAGCCAGATGGCACAGCCCACGAATGCAAGTTGCCAACCTTGCAAACTAAACATTGGCACAAGAGGCATAAAATATTCTCTTTTCACCCACCAGAAATCATTTGATCCATCACTGAAAATCATTTAATCCGTCCAAACACAATATTTTTAACATATACAAAAATCACAAGGAGAGTTTTCAAAACATCAATAATCACACCACACATTTGAAAACACCACATAAACACTACACATTTCTATTTATTATAGAAGCTGTACATCCTCACCTGACAAAAGACCAACTTCGCTAAAATCTCTATCCTCTACGGTCTGGAGACGTAACCGAAATCCTCCTCCTCACCTAACAATATAGTTTATAAGACATCTATAAGTCTCTCGTTCAACCCCCATGCTTAAATGCAAATGAAATGTTTGAATATGCACAAAAACACATAACAGCCTCACGGTCTCCGAATTTACAGAATTAATCTACAAATCCTCTTCTCACGAAATTTATACCACAGATGATAGACACAAATAGGAACATCATATCAAAAATTTAGAAATTTCTGAGCTTGATAGCTATTTTTAAACCAACGCCAAACAGACCAGTCACTTGCTGTAAAATTACAAAAACAGAATTTTCTTCAAATTTAAACCAAAACCTGCTATATCTCAGAAATAATTGAGCTATGAGGCTTATATACTATGAAAGCCCTATGTGTCTAGTTTCTAAAAAAACAAACGAAGTGAAAATTAGAGGTTCCTAGGCCAAGTTATGCCCGTTTTCGTGAAGCATGGCAGAGCTGCCAGCAACTGATTTCAACAGACAACAGTTCAATAAAACATTTTTAATAAATTCTACACTTCACCAAAAATTCCGAAAATTTTACACGGTCAAGATAACACATAAATACAACTACGGTTAAAATATCATAATTTTTGGAGTTGAAATACCATAAAAACAAAATTCGTACCTTTACTCAGAAAATTTCAAGCTTCTCTGATCTTCTTCCTCTCTCTCTCTCTCTCTCTCTCTCTCTCTCTACGAAATAATTGAGGCAGAGAATGAAAATTTTGAAACTCTTCTAATCCTTATCACCTAAGGGGTGAGGTGTCCCTTTTTGCCAAAACTTTCCATAAGTAGTAACCTAATCCTCCCCCCTTTGTCAATTTTTCCACAAAGTATTATTGAGGCCAACTAAGACCCCTTCCTTCACCAAGACCCACGTCCCTCCTTCACCTGACTTTCTATATTTTTTTTTTAAAACCAAAAACTACACACATAATTGGAACACACAAACACATGTGGTGTTTAATACGGACTATGCTACACTCAAACTATCCATACTTTATCAATAAAATGACATGTCACGCACCAAATGACTTATTAAATACAAATATGTATGAAATGCACATGCATGTTTAGGAACGGGTGTCACAACTCTCCCCACCCTATAAAATTTCGTCCTCGAAATTTTGCTTCCCATTATCAAATAATTTTCTGCATTACTTCACACTTTCTCCAGTACCTTGCTCAATCTAACGATCTCGCCCCAACATTTTCCCAACAAAAATATTCTGGTGCATCATACTTGATCTCCCGTATACAAAATTTCTCGTAGTTTCTCCACATAGCGTGACTATTCCTTAGATTACCCAATTTTCAATTCGTCTTCTCAATAAATGTCAACACTATAAACTTGACTCAAAGATCCGTAACAAGATAAAATATTTAACCTCTTCTAATCAATTTCCCAAACACATGTCACCTCATCAACTTTTTTTTTTTTCCGTTTTCTCAAACTCTCCAATCATTCCAACCTTCCAACAAACTACCAAATTTTTGAGGAGGAACCTCACTGTTTAACTATCGTTCAAGAATGTCAATTATATTTCATACTCAAACCGTAAGTACACAATCTATAAAGTCCGGTTTAGCTCTGCCTTAACAACTAATACTCATAAATTGATCGTTTAACATCTCTCACTCCAGTTATCAACTTACAATTTTCTCTCAATCCATGGTTGCCAACCAATCAAACATTTTGCCCAATGCACTTCTCAAAACATAACCACAAACCCCTTTTTTTTTTTCAACACTTCCCACTAGAACATAAAATAATTTCGACTTTCTGAATCACAAAATCCTCAAAATCATCATATACCTAGTACTAGGGACAAACTTCACACAAACCAACAAGTAATTTGCAGCTCTAACATATCTAATCATCTCAACAGGTCACCTATCTAAAACCTTATTCATTCTTGCTCCCGAATTTCATAACACCCGCTAATAGAAATATATTTAAGCACCAAGGAATTTCACAAACACCTTATGGTTCACTGTCTCCATATACAACATCTTTCACCCAAATTAACCTCAATTTACACTCACTACAAGTAAAAGTCATACACCTTCTCCTTACTATGACATAACCACAAAAATAATCCAAGTATCATGGTCAACAATCCAACTAGAGCTAAAATTTACCCAATTATTCTTATCTCTTATAATCTTCTCATGATAAACAGCCATTCATATTTCCACATACACGACCAAGATGATATCCCACCAAACTCCAAATTTTCAAATCCTAGAACAGTACCCAGTCAGTCATTGTGCACTCTTTAACTATACTGAGTCAATAATACTCTCATTTCCCAGTAAATGGCGTATGGAAAGGACTTTTACCTTATCTCACCTGAAATAATGCTTGAAAAATCATGTAACGTTCACAAAGGTCGATCACACTGTAGTCTAAAGGAAATCAATAAATAACCTTAAACCACCTTGATCATTATATCCAACAATGGAGCTTCCATAATTATCTCAATCCCAAAAGGAGATCTATGAAACTTGAAGTGCTCCTAACTGATGAAGCAACAATCTTTAATTATAGTTTATAACAACCTCACTCACCAAAATCTCAACAACCCAATTCAGTGATATTCAAAAATGTCCAAAACTTTCAACTAAATAGAATCCAACTAAAGATCTAACTTCCACAGTCCTTCCTCGCAGATGTCCACATATTTTGCCGTAAAAAGTCACACTTTCCCTTTTCACTTTTTTTTTCCAAACCCCACAAATTACCTCACCCGAAGAATCTACGGACCCACCATCACCTTTGGATTGAACTCACGTCGCTCTCAACACTGTATCCATTTTGTTATCTACATTCTCATTCACATCCATAAAGACACATAACAATATAATCTCCTTGGTAGCCGTCCGAAACTATTTTCACTTATTCACATCTAACAACTCCTACCCATTGTTTGAACATGCACCTCCAAATCAAATATAAGTCAACCATCGCATTCGGTCCAAAGTCCCTTTAACTTCAGATCATGTCTCCAGAGATACCTACCAAAATCTTGTATTATCTCATGCTCTACAAATATATTACTAATAATCCCAAACCTCCAAATTTTTATATCCTTTTTGCAAGCCATAACCATAATTCAAAGCCATCATATCCTCAACCACTAATACTTCCTCTACACATGCACAATACCCAAAACACTGCCTTAGGAAATGTTAAGGATCCAAACCCAAATTAGTAACAATCAACTCACCATCTATAACCAACATTTCAACCCGAAATAAAATATTCATGACCACTTCATCTGTTACAATCCACAATATCACAATTTGTCTAACCCATTTATAGTTCTATTCGCTACACCCAATACATGATTCCTCTCAGCTAGTTCAATTCACATGCAATTTTTACCCGTAAAAACCATTACTCTCTCACAACATTCTGAATATCAAAGATAGATAAAAGTCCGATCCTGTTGAATACCTCAAATAACCTCGTGAACAACAACACAACTTTGACAGACCAACCATAACTTCACAACCAAATTGACCACCACAACAGATAATTACTCCCACAATGTGCTGACAAAAATCTGATAAAAATTAACCTGAATGTGCCCACAAAATCAGATAAATATTAACCTTCACCCCAAATCATATATGAGATATACAAAATCATAGAACCCTGTCAACTCAGTCATCCATATAAAAATTATCTACAAACTCCAAGTACTTGGACTATACATTATATCTCATCCATTCATTCTCCTCAATATCCCTACCATTGCCTCCAATGCCCAGAGAGTTATAATCAACATGTGTATTCAATTTTTTTTTCATCAGCCTATCTCATCGAAAATACGTACCACATCTCCCAACTAATTTATACCTCTATAGGACCCGTAAGTCCAATAAATCCTTTAACATCTGTACCATGTCCTCATTTCTAATCACATTAAACACTTAGTACATCGATCAAATGCATAACCATACACTTTCATAGTAAATACACAAATACGCTCTTTAACATCGACACCTTCTTTACCGCATGTACCTCTTTACACACCTTCATCCACCCACACGTGGTAACAGAGTGACATCAGAGGGTTGTTTTGAAGTGTGCTGGCCAGTCACTCTTCAAATCAATCCACCATGTCATTCTTAACCACCTCGCTGAGCATTTTCTCCGCCAATCCTATCATAACCTCTAACATTCTAGCATTGGGGTCAAACTAATTTACTTACTCATGTTACATCTCATGTCCCTCCACACAAAACACACGCAAATATATGACACCTCTGTCCCATCACTTCCTTCTATCAAACTGCTACAAAAACAAAACATAGAAATATGCATAAATCTTACATGTATGTATGCACCCACTACCCTCACCCCTGTGACACTCTTCTCAACATTCTAGGTTTTACCTAGACTCAAGAACTCGGAACAACACCGCCTATGGTCCACCACAAGTGCCACACTCTCAAAAAGTCTACAGAACCTATAACCTAGGCTCTGATACCAAAATTGTCACACCCCGCTCTGGCAGGATATAACCTGCACAAAGTGACTGGACACCTGTCACCACCTGTACGCCTTTCCGGCCTCTAAAAAAAAAAAATAATACTCAAAATCAGGCTACAGCTCGCAGCAGAACCAATAAAAATAAACAGGTGTTCACACCTCCACATCAATTGTACAGTCAACCATATTAGACTTGTACTGAACCACACCAACCTCACCTTATATAGTCATTCTACAACACCCTCTAACTGACAGAATTATAAATCTCAACCTCTATGAACACCTGACTGACACCCTGGCACTGTAGTGGACCGACGTCTAGCTCAACTGAGAAATCTGCCACCAAAAAGGTTACAGGAGGATGTACGTTAGCAACATAATAAATGGAAATGATAAGTATTTAGATGGATCGAAGCATAAACACACACCAACACATTTGCTTAAACAATTCAGATGGATCACAGTTTTAAACATCACACCCACACTTTTATCTCAAAAACACAGCCCACCATATTTATTTCAAAAATGCAGCCCACCGGCTCATCTCAAAACTTGGCCCACTGGCCCATCCCAAAAACACAGCCTATCGGCTCATCTCAAAAACACGGCCCACCGGCCCATTTCATCAACACACCTCTGCAGGTTTTACAAAATATTTCACATTTTCTTTCACAATATAAAATAATATCAAATCAATTTACCCAATGTGCCAACGAGTCGCCAACCTCACGACCGGGAGTTATGACGGTACCGTTACCTCGCTCACAGGCTCACATATAGTGGCGGTGACGAGGGCCATTCTTTATCACCAATGGTAGGTGCAGCCCACACAGAAAGCAAGAACTAAGCTTGCACTGCTCACATTTGGCACAGCCCACGAATGCAAGTTGCCAACCTTGCAAACTAAAATATTGGCACAGCCCACGCTACAAGATGCCAACCTTGTAACTTTTTGGCTAAAATGCTGGCACACAGCCAGATGGCACAGCCCACGAATGCAAGTTGCCAACCTTGCAAACTAAACATTGGCACAAGAGGCATAAAATATTCTCTTTTCACCCACCAGAAATCATTTGATCCATCACTGAAAATCATTTAATCCGTCCAAACACAATATTTTTAACATATACAAAAATCACAAGGAGAGTTTTCAAAACATCAATAATCACACCACACATTTGAAAACACCACATAAACACTACACATTTCTATTTATTATAGAAGCTGTACATCCTCACCTGACAAAAGACCAACTTCGCTAAAATCTCTATCCTCTACGGTCTGGAGACGTAACCGAAATCCTCCTCCTCACCTAACAATATAGTTTATAAGACATCTATAAGTCTCTCGTTCAACCCCCATGCTTAAATGCAAATGAAATGTTTGAATATGCACAAAAACACATAACAGCCTCACGGTCTCCGAATTTACAGAATTAATCTACAAATCCTCTTCTCACGAAATTTATACCACAGATGATAGACACAAATAGGAACATCATATCAAAAATTTAGAAATTTCTGAGCTTGATAGCTATTTTTAAACCAACGCCAAACAGACCAGTCACTTGCTGTAAAATTACAAAAACAGAATTTTCTTCAAATTTAAACCAAAACCTGCTATATCTCAGAAATAATTGAGCTATGAGGCTTATATACTATGAAAGCCCTATGTGTCTAGTTTCTAAAAAAACAAACGAAGTGAAAATTAGAGGTTCCTAGGCCAAGTTATGCCCGTTTTCGTGAAGCATGGCAGAGCTGCCAGCAACTGATTTCAACAGACAACAGTTCAATAAAACATTTTTAATAAATTCTACACTTCACCAAAAATTCCGAAAATTTTACACGGTCAAGATAACACATAAATACAACTACGGTTAAAATATCATAATTTTTGGAGTTGAAATACCATAAAAACAAAATTCGTACCTTTACTCAGAAAATTTCAAGCTTCTCTGATCTTCTTCCTCTCTCTCTCTCTCTCTCTCTCTCTCTCTCTCTCTACGAAATAATTGAGGCAGAGAATGAAAATTTTGAAACTCTTCTAATCCTTATCACCTAAGGGGTGAGGTGTCCCTTTTTGCCAAAACTTTCCATAAGTAGTAACCTAATCCTCCCCCCTTTGTCAATTTTTCCACAAAGTATTATTGAGGCCAACTAAGACCCCTTCCTTCACCAAGACCCACGTCCCTCCTTCACCTGACTTTCTATATTTTTTTTTTAAAACCAAAAACTACACACATAATTGGAACACACAAACACATGTGGTGTTTAATACGGACTATGCTACACTCAAACTATCCATACTTTATCAATAAAATGACATGTCACGCACCAAATGACTTATTAAATACAAATATGTATGAAATGCACATGCATGTTTAGGAACGGGTGTCACAATCCTTATGTGGCTCTCTACTTTAACTCAAAATGGTTGATCAAATTGGTTAAGTTTCTAACTTTGCTACAATACCGCACCAAATTTGGTGCGGCACTGTTCACTCACCAGTCACTATTCACACACTGTTCATGCGCTATTCACTCATTGTTCATTTTTTTAATATTACTTTTGGGGAGTAGGAGTAGAAAAAAGAATTGTTTAATGCAGTAAAGTTAAAACAGAGAGCCTGATTCTATGAACTTTTGTAAAATTGGCTTGCTAAATTGTAAAAGGTGTTTTTGAAGTTAAATTTGGTGCTCCTGAGCCTGATTCTACGTTAACTTTTGAGTTAAAGCAAAGTCTCCAAAAATCTTAAAAATCAGGCTCCTCAAATGCCTCCCTAATTTGCTACATTTTGGCCCTATTCGTTTCCCTGTTTAGTTTTAGTTTTGATAACATCATCATTTCCCTCAGTTCTCTCTTTATCTCTCTCCACTTATTACACCTGTTGACATCATCAAAACTAAACTGAACTATCTAACCAAATACAACCAAATTGTAACTTTGCTACAGTAACCCCCAAATTCAGGAGGCACTGTTAACGCACCAAAAGAGGTGGAGGGAAGAAGAGTAAAATTTTGAAAAGAGAGTCTAATTTTGTGAGTTTTTTATAAAGTGATTTGGTAAAGTTTGAATAAAGAGTTTGATTCTGTGATTTTTTGATAAAGTGACTTGCTAAATTATAAAAGGTGTTTTTGAGATTAAATTTGGTGTTTTTTTTTTTTTGGTGAGGCTGATAAGGATGCCCTTTAGAATGGACAAAAATATTGGGAGGAATGAAGCTTTAATAAGCGAAATTTGATGAGAGAAAGCATAATTATGATCTAATCACAGGTTTTAATCATGGACATAATTTATCGTAGGCCCAACATCTAATGCAAGACTCCAATGTAATTACTCAAACTAGTTAAACGGAATATTACATGCTTGAATATGTTTGGAGATATATACATATATATATATAGGAAGATGTTCTATTGAGGACTCCCTCAAAGATCTTCTCCGTGAGGACCACCCTTTTTTTGATTTTTCGGACCAAATTTCGACGATCCGAACCGCTCAACGTGTTTAAAACATGTTTTCCATGGCCAACGCGAGGAATAACAAAAAAAAAAAAATACCCAAAAGGGCTTCATCCGAGCGATTTTTCATAATAACCGTACATATATAATTTATCGAAAAATGCTCGAATGAAGCCCTTCCGAGTATTTTTTTTGGACGAATCCTCGCGGTGACCCATAAAATCACGTCTTAAACACATTGAGTGGTTCGGATTGTCGAGATTCGACCCCGATTCATGAGGTCCGCAAATTACGAGTTTGATGGAGTCCTTAGTAGAACGGGATCCATATATATATATATATATATATATATATATATATATATATATATATATATATATTATGATAACGAGAGTATTCTGATGAATTGGACGAATCTCCCCAAACCCCTCCCACAATTCTTTCCATGCATTTGTGTGATGTAAGGTGACCCCAAGAACAAATCTCTATCGAGAAGATTAATCCTGCTACCTTGGGGTGGTAAGCCTCATCAAAATGAGCCAATTAACCACTGCGACAATCCTATTGGGATATTCAAATCAAAAGTTGATAGTCTAAACACAAGCAAAACATTTCTGTCATGACTAAAACATTTCTCCAAGAGGAAGGGTTAGGATGGTGACATCCAATGACTTTTGTCTTAGTTATTCATTAGCTCTACATAATTTGCTTCTTTTTCCAATGACAAAAACTTAATCAAATTCGGTACTCTTACATTCTTTATTAGTATCCCCTCAATGAGGAAAAATCATTCAATGCTCTTGCAGCATCGTTGACATATTAATATAGGTTTCACTCCAAAAATATGTGGATCATAGAATAATGTTAGGCAAGAAAGACTCTTTAAATAATATTGAAATCATAATCTCTCCAAACACAAGACAACAATGGCTCTAGCATCATATACTAACCCGCAAACATTAAAGAAATTATTCGGGACCCAGAGTATAAATTATCCCTATCATTCTTTCATCTTAATCCTAGCAATCTTTTCCTATAGGAGTACTTTTTAGGGTACCCTTCTCGAGGTCAAGCACTTTAATTAGTACCATAAAAGAACCCTCGTGTCCCCTAAAAGAAGAAAAAGCAATTCATCAACGCTAATAATTTCCTTGGCTGTTTGTGGCACGAAAGGTTCTTATGCCCAGTTTTTCAAAAAATTTTAGCACCAGATGCTAAAATCATGATATTTTAAATCAAAAAATGAAGTGGTTCCGTGTATCGTTTTTCGATTTTTTCGCACCAAATTAAAGTACACCTCGAAAAACGATATACAGAACTACTTCATTTTTTAATTTAAAATATCATGATTTTAGCACCTTGGTGCTAAAATCTTTTGGAAACTGGAGTAGGCAATCATTCTAATTATTTGAACAAAAAAGAGATTTATAATGGAAAGACCTTTTGTGGTATTATTTGGTTCTACATTTTCCCTTCTTGTTACTTTCCATTAAGCGCCTTTTGAATTGATTTAATTATGTCGCTTCTCTTCTCTAGACTTACAATCGGACAAAAGTAAGTAAGAAGTGACGAGGCAATTTTGCAAATCATTCTCTTATTAGTTTATGTTGCAGGGATTTGGGATCGCTCTGTGCCCCCAATCTAACCGTCTATCTCGATAACCTATGATTCAAATATGTTTATGGACTCTTATAGGTAAGAGTAGCATTAAGAGTACTTCTGCTAAAAAGCAATTACCAAATATTTGACCAGTCTAAAATTACCATAAACAACAGGGAAAGTAAATTAGTCCTCGTGAAGGAACACATCAATTCCGCCCAACGCTGACACCGCTGCTAAAAGCCCCTGCCATGGGTGAGGAAAAGCCCTTGGATCTCTTAAAAGTAGGGTTTTTATTAGAATTTGAAAACAAATGAAACTGTAACAAACAACAATAAAACTTTTGTCAAAAAAATAAATCTCTCCCTCCCTCTCCCTCTCTCTCTCTCTATAAAAAAGCTCTCACCTCTTTCTTCCTTTTGCATCTGCTATGGTTTTGCTTGGGGGGGGGGGGGATGCCGCCTCCTCCTCCTCCACCTTCCCCCCATCTCTCTATCCCAGCCGATCTCTCCTCTAGCCCACGATCTCCTCCCCTCTATGCCCTCTGTTGCTTCCATTTTCCATCCTCCATTGTTGACAGTGACGAAGGCTTTGCTCTACCTCCATCAATTCCGACCCAAGTCTCAAAAGGGTTAGATCTGAGGATCTCACGTGGTTTTAGGGTGTTTCGGCGACCCTTCCGGCAAATAATCGTCCAGAGACGCGGCAGCGGCTCTAGCGACTACTCTGAAGACCGGAGGTTACTTTTCTTTATTTTTTGTTTAGTTTGTTTAGCGATTCCCTGTGTGGAATCTTTGCCCCCTTCCAAGGGTGGTTGTTCATTACTACCTTTCAAGGGTAGTCATTTTTCTGTACTCGGTGTATTCTCATCCGAATCACATGGATAACCCGATTATTGGGGGTTTCTACCCTTTGATGGGCTCCGGTTTGAGGTTTGTAGCTCTTTGGGCGGTTTTTGAGTAATAAAAAATTACTAAGTTCAATTAAAAAAAAAAAAACTTTTTGACGGATTTCCAACAAAATTCGAATTTCTGCCCATGCACCCTTTATCAGGGGAGAATATATGGGCGGAGGGGCCGAAGATCTCCCAAACATATTTTTAAAATAATTCTCATATTTGACTTTTAATTAAAGAATATAGTGAAATTATAAAAAAATCTGTCCCGCTACATTATAAAAGTTTGCACCCAAGAATGGAACTTTGGATCCTTCTTCGCATCCATCTTAGATTGAACAATAATCAAATTTTTTTCGAACTGAAGAACAATAATCAATTGAGCCCAACTATGGTACACCATTTGTTGTTACGCTAAATGCAAGGGTGGACCCAAGAAGTGGCAAGGGAGGTTAATTGATCCTGCTAAATTAAAATTCCTACGAATGTATACATATATTTCTGAATATTTTGGAAATTTTGCCCCCAAGTCCCTACACTCGATTCACTAGATCTTGGCCCAAGACATGAAATATGAACAACCTTTGTAGATTCTTGATCTCATTGATAGAAAATCCAGTGTCCGCCCCTGAGTCTAAACGCACACAATTTTATGTGGGACTCATTTCGAGGTTCCAAACTAATGATTGGTGTCGTTTAATTTGTTTAAAACCTTGTTTTAAGGGTTCTTCTAAAAAATGTGTTCGTTCGGATTTGATAAAGTCTTGATAAATTCTTTCAACTTTTGGCCCAACAAATTCAAAGATGGAAATCGATCAAGCCCTTATTAATATCCAAATGAGTTGATTTTTTTTATTCTAAAAACATGTTTTAAACAAACTGAACGGCTTCGATTATTTATGTGAAACCCCGGGTCTTACACAAGCCAGAGTAAACCAAATGGTGTACCCATAATTTTCTTTAATCAATTTGTTACTCTCTTTATGAAATACTCCTACTATCAAGTACTCCCCCTTGCTTGTGGAATGATGCTAACCTTTGCCTATCTTCTCTCTTTATTCCTTGCCTATACAGTACTTCTCTATAGCATCATCATGGCATATTCCAAAGAATCAATTCTATGCAGATATATGGAGGGAATTAAATACAGTATATTTTTCCAATCGAAATTAGGCTAAAAACCAAATTATTTGGCAATTTATCTAACTTTGATTGTCTCGTCCATAGCTTCTATTTTTTTTTTTTTTTTGAGCTCGTAGTCATCTGTTGGGTCTTACGATGATCCCCGGCCGTGATGTACTTATTGTCAATGCATATCACATCAATGATTATGGTATAAACAGGTAACGCTAAGCAAAAATTCATTTAATCTATGTGACCCCGACTGATTTGATCTGGCCTAAAGCACTACATACGACTTTGTTAAGATAATAAAAAACACGTTTGATTCATTTTTTTCATGGATTCGGTCAGGTTCCATTTGAAGGCTAAAATCCCGAAAAACAAACTTCAGATTTTGTGGAGCAGAATAATTGGGCCTTTTTGGCAAAAAAAACTTAATCCGATTTTTTAGTTTTATCTTTATTCAATTTTTTTTTACATTTGTTAGTTTTGCGTCAATATTTTATGGTTTCTGGATTCCTCTCGACGAGATGAATCTAACAAGTAGTATATTTATGGTCAAACCAAATATTTTTTGAATAAAACCGAAAATACTTGGATTAATTTTGGCTTTATTAAAAAAAATTGAGTTTTGACCATAATTTTATACTTGTAAGATTCGTCTCGTCGTGAGAAATCCAGAAACCATCAGATCTTGATGCAAAACTAACAAATGCAGAAAAAAAAATTGAATAAAGACAAAATAAATAATCCAATAATCCGGATTATGGATTATTTGCCAAAGGAGCCTACCAGAAGCACCTAGATTTATAGTCTTTGAATCCAATTAATTTTCGGTTACGGCAGAATCTTCATAAACGAAATTCGGAATTTGTGGAGTGCAATGAGATTTTTAGATTTTGGAGTATTTGGACGCAATTAATTTTCCAAGTGGCAGAAGCCAGAATCATAATAAATGAAGTTCGATTTTGTGGGGGTGGAAGGCCAAAGTTTTACATTTGTCCCCTCAACTACTCTATTTCATTCAATTTGCCCTTAATTTGTCGATTAAATCTATCGAGTCCTTGAACTTTCCATATCAATATCCATTTATTCGATACTCCATTTTGGATTCCCAATTTATTTACTAAACAATAACCACTGTTACGTAATCGAGCTCGACATTAAGGGCCATTATGATCTTGTGATTAATGAGGAGAAATTTTGCCCCCAATTGGAAGGTGCACATATATACCTGTATTAATACAAAGACAGACAAAACTTTACTATTTTTATTTACAATATAGTTATGAACATTATTTTAAAAAATAATTATGACTAGAAACAACTATGGGTTCTTGATCAAGTTTTTTTAAATAACAAAAATAATTTCCTTGATATTTTCAAAAGAATGATGACTGTTGGCCAATAAACAGACGGGGAAAATTCAAAATTAGTCTAGGCAGATACCAAATTAAACATCAAGAACTCAATCTTTATTTTTACCATTCTCATAAAAAAAAAAATAACTCAATTATTTTTACCAATAAAAAAAAGAACTCAATTGCTTTAAGGGAAAGTCCAGATGCACCAATTAAGGTACAAACTAATGTGCTAAATGTATATTTGTCGCTCTTTTTAATGGATGAGTGCATCCATGTATTACATCATGCATTGATGTGCTAATACAATGTTTTGTAAATTATCTAGTGTATGTAGCATTGCTATTACTTTAATCGATAGATTAAGACTCAGTTTCCATTAAAAAATATCGTCTTCCATGTCCTCCCATTATAGTTAGAAGTGATTGTTATTTTCAGTAAATGATAATTTTATAATATATGTAAAGATAATAACTTGTGAAAAAATACCGAAAATACCTTATTGGAAACTCATCCCAAGTTACGAATTAGGGGGTGTTCCACTAACAAAAAATTGTTTTTTTCTAAAAATCGAGACAGGTCATTCTCTTACAATACATCACATAAAAAACCGTGAAAAACCAATTTTTTTTTAAAAAAAATCACCTTAGTGGAACACCCCCTTAGACAACAATTACTAGTTGATGGGGGAGAAAAGCCAAATTTTTAGTTGGGGTGGAATAAGGATAAAAACACGTGGAATTAGAAGCTCCCCCGCTAAATTGATAGTAGTAGATCAAACTTTTCTTCCAAGTGGTTGATTCTTGTCTTCCCCGCTACTGCTATAAATTCTACGCAAAACGCAACCACCCGACAAACTGAAGAAACAAGCCAAAACCCACCACCACCATCCACACCTCCCATACCTTCTTCACTCCTCTCTCTGCGCCTAGAGTGAGAGTGAGATCTAGAGAGAGAACCACTGAGATCTGTATCCACGGACAGGATGGGGGAAGAACCGGTAGTAGTAGTCGACGGTACCAACGGATCCTGTTCGCCTCCACAAGCCCTCCTCGAGAGGCTCAAGGATTACGGCCAGGAAGACGCCTTTGCCCTCTGGGACGAGCTCTCCCCCGACGAACGGGACCTTCTCGTCAGGGACATCGAGGTCAATTTTCATTGCACTCCCCCACATTGACAGTTTTGTACGCGTATTGATGGAGATGGATCTCTCGTCGTCTATCTCATTTGATTGAATTTGCGTTCCCTATGCAATTTTGAATTTTGACAATCGGTTTCTGGTAATTCAGTTTTTTTTTTGATTCGATGGTTTCGCGATTTAAATCTGGTTCTGTTTGATCAAATTCAGGGCATAGATCTTCCGAGGATTGATAGGATCATCCGTTGTTCATTTCAATCCCAAGGTCTCTCCCTCTCTCTCTATACATACATATATAGCTATATATATGTGTGTGCGTGTATTAGTGAACGTGCTCTGTGTGCTAATCGAGTTATGCAAAAGATAAAAAGAGAAATCTGGAATTTTGATTTATCTCTAATGAAATCTAGAATGTGAAAAGTGGAAAAGAGGGGAGAAAGGAATTTGGGTTGGCAGTTTTTTTTTTCCTAGTCTTCATTGGCAGTTTCTTTAGGTAATTAAAGGGTAGTTTGGGAAGAAAAAAATTGTGAGCTAGCCGCAAATTCCATAATAGTAGACGTACGTGGATGTGTTTTTGAGTGGCATTATATATGTCATTTTTTTTTTTTCTCAAAATTGTTCAGGGGTTCCAGCAGCGGCAATTGAACCGGTGCCGGAGGGTAGTGTATCGACAGTGGAGGAGAGAACGTTAGAAGAGAGAGAGAAATGGTGGAAAATGGGGTTAAAGGCTATCTCAGATGGCAAGTTAGCTGTTTTGCTTTTATCTGGTGGCCAGGTATTCTATCTTATTTCCTTTCTACTCCAATTGAACTTGTGTGGCTAGTAATTTTAAGAGTCAACTTTTACTTTTGGTGGTGGAATATTTAACAACATGAAAAAGGTGAAATAAATTTTTTCTTGTTAATGATGCTTGCTTTATTGGGAGTCTACTAGTGGGAATTTGGTGATGGATATGGTCATTCACTCCATTAAGAGTTCAATTTTTTTAATGATTGGCGAATTTGGAATTTGTACCCTTTTTGTGCTTGAATGTTGATGGCATATTCCAGGTTCCTGTTAGCTGAACCCATTAAAGAAGCGTCAAAGGGGAAGAAAAAACAAAGCAAAAACTTATGGTAGGGTTGATGCATGATAATGTTATATGGGATAGAATTGTTATCTACAGTCTTGGGAGAGAGAATCATGGCCAAAACCACCATTCTTTTTTAGAATCAGGCTTATCTGCAATCCGAGTTTGGATTGCAGAGAGTCATTTAATGACTGGGGGTGTTCCACTAACAAAAAATAGTTTTTTTCAGAAACCAAGACAAGTTATTTTCTCACAATACATCACATAAAAAACCGTGAAAAGTTAGTTTATTCTAAAAACTGCCTTAGTGGAACACCAGATTTCTTGAAAGAATCTCCCGGGATGAGTCTTTTTAAAATCTAGACCATTGATTGCCGATATGGATGACCAAGATCCAACTGCAGAGAAGTTGGGTCCTTCTTTTATAAACCACATCCATTGCCTTGTTGGACACATGACTGTATGTATGACTAATATGTGAGTTATTGTGAAAGCTACTTGGTAGGGAAAATTTTTGTTCCATTTCTGGTAGTCATTTGATTCACAACTTCGGTTGTTGCTTAGATATTTCTACAAATAATATGGTGTTTTAATTCTGAAATTATGAACTAGTAGCAGAGGGGTTTGAAGGTGGTTTGTTTTTTCAGCTATTTTTTGATGTACTCATTTAAGCGATGTACTTTACTTGCAAAAAAAAGATGAAAGTAAAAAGAAGAAGTCACCAACTTTAGCAAATGCTTGATTCTTACCTAGGACTAAAGTGCTGTAGTCTAAATGAAATACATCATTATGTTTGGTAACACTGTAGTAAATGCTATGTGCAAAAGGAACTTTTGAGTTCTGTTTTTCAATCACTTACAATTTGTCATCAGTACTAAGAGGAAGCTGTATGTTCTTCAATAGCGAACTTTTTTTTTTCCCCCCGGAAGGGAGACAGATGCTATATCTTTTTTTGAAAGTATGTGTTTGTTATTCTAGTGCTGGCTCTCTGAGTTTGTTATTCTTTGTCTCTCTTAATTCGTGTTACTTGCTCTTCTTTGCTTTGTATGGTATTATAAAGCCTATTCTCAAAAAAAAAAAAAAAAGTGGTACTGTAAAGCCTTTGAAAATTGAGTCTCTAGGTGTTTCATAGATGTGCTCTTCATGTTCGAAATGCAGGGAACTCGGCTGGGAAGCTCAGATCCAAAGGGCTGTTTCAGTAAGTATCGGTATATTATTTGATTCTTATAACTTAGAGTGCCTTTCAAATGGTCATGGCTAATATTGCAGCAAACAATTTAGTGCTATCAACCATTGCCTGATATAGCTCAGCCTAAAGGGGCTAGATTTTCTTGAGTTTGGAAACACAGCACCAGAGTGCTACTTGAAGCGATAGCTTGATTGATGTATATGCTCTCACATATTTGAAAACTTTTGTTTTTTAACCTCTTCTTGAGGGTTCAGGATATCAAACATTTTTATACTTCTCTTCAAATCCTAGATCTCCAACCTACTTTGGCTGTATAATTCCACCATTTGAGAGATTCATCTTTTTCTCGTTCCAGTTAAGTTGTTAACCTCAAGATATCATGGTTGTCCTGATTAATTTCTTTCATGAGGAATGGGAAGGAATGAATCTCTTAATTGTGGGATTTTTCTTTTCGGAAAATACACATCTGTCATCCTAGTAGTGAAACAGCTTTGCTCCTTATTCTGTCTGTTTGTTGGTTTTTTCGTTCAGTTTCTATTTCATTTGCTTACACAATTAATTTTTGTGTGCCTTTGGAGGTATAACTTATAGGATTCATGCCCGTTGAGTGTACGAGGTTTACCCCTTTTTTGGCACCTTGTTTTCAAACAATATTTCCTCTTATCAGAAAAAAGTTAGTAGAAGGCCTTACAATGGTAATTTTTTTTTTTCAACTGGGAAACACTATGGTATTTGCAGTATTATAAGTTGCAAGAATAGTAGATTCAGATTGTCCTTTTTATCTTTGGAAATTCATTTTCCTTTTGTCTTCCATAGAGATACCTAATATGCACGCACATTGAGCAAGGTAAAGGCCTTCTATGATTGCATTTGATCGCCTGAGCAAATCGTGATTTTCGCTTGATTTCTCCTGGATTTGAGGACTCCTGTGGTTCCATTGTCACCGTGGATGCTTTTACCGCAAATATTACTATTTCTTTCTCTCTCTCTCTCTCTCCCTTTTTTTTAATTGTCGGTAAAGATTTTAATTGCTTAGATGATTCTTTTTTATCCTCTTCACTTCAGAGATTGGACTTCCGTCTGGAAAGTCACTTTTCCAACTTCAAGCTGAGCGAATTTTATGTCTACAAAAATTAGCGGCTCAATCTGTAAATGAGGGTGAGGTTCATCTTCTAGGTTCTTTAGTCCATACTTGGTGATTCTCGCCATCCTATCGCCATCCTAAATCTTCAGTTAAATTTTATACAGGCTCAGCTGGGTTTGTACAAATACATTGGTACATAATGACTAGCCCATTTACTGACGATGCCACACGCAAATTCTTTGAAGGTCATAAATATTTTGGTCTCGAAGCTGATCAAGTAAGATGCATCAATGTTTTGTGCTTTTGACCTAGTTCTTACATTTACTTAACCTATCAGAAGGCATCTTTTCATGCAGGTCACCTTCTTCCAACAAGGTACCATCCCTTGTGTGTCGAAGGATGGTAGATTTATAATGGAGACCCCATACAGAGTAGGTTTTCTTCTTGGTTTTCCTTGCATGGTGTTTCCTTTTTTGTAAAACTTGGTGGAGTCTTGTGATTTGCATCAGTCTTTGAAATCAGTTTCCCTGCTATTTTTTTTTATATTGGCAGAAGAAAAATTGTCATTATTGCAAAGATGAAAGGATTGAGTAATCCCAAAAGTTACTTATTTACTTTGCGTGCAGGCATATTTTTACCAATTTGTTCTTTGATAGGGATTATTTGGTTACCTTCCCTTTGCAAATATTTTCCTGTTTTCTGGGCCAGTTTCTGAATTTCACATCTAGTTTTGTTACTTTGTAGCTGATGAAAAACCTCTGAAACTTTGAAACCCAACAAGAATGTCTCCTAGAACGTAAAGCAGTACCCACTCATTTTGTGTCAGATATTAGAACTTTAGAAGAAGCCTGAGACAGCTAAAGATCAAGAAACGAGAGTAAGTCCTAAACCCATGCAATGCAAATTGGAACTAAATGAGCAAAAAACAATATAGAATGAGTAAAGAAAAATCGAGGCAAGGTAAGCAACAAATATTAAGTCGACAATTTTCTCAAAAGCTTAAGCTGTTTAAAAATGTGTCCTACGTTCTACATTTCAGGTTAAGTCAACAAGTGTATAGTTTTATATGCAGATGGGTGGAGGGTTGGGAGCTTGGGGCCAACATTTCCCGGCATAGATAGTCACGTATCTTAGATATTAGGTTGCAAACTTCTGGCATCACAATATTTGTATGATTGAACAAAGCTGACTGAGAATAGAATATTTGTCAATTTTGCTGATATGGTCCTGCACTATTTACTTGATAATGTTATACGTTGTAGTTCAACAATTTCCATGCAACTCTTTTTACTGTAATGTGAAGAGTGTATCAAAATTGTCTTCTTTGTTTTTATTTTTTAATTTTTTTTATCTACGTCCGTAAAACCAGGTTGCCAAGGCTCCAGATGGAAATGGAGGAGTGTATTCAGGTACTTCCAATAGCAACGTCATGTGTCCATTGTCTCTACTCTTTAAATCTTTGCTACCTTGTCCTTTGACGTTTCGACTTCTAATCGGATTTTGGACACCAACCAATGGAGCAGCTTTGAAATATTCAAGACTGTTGGAAGATATGGCCACGAGAGGGGTTAAATATTTGGACTGCTATGGAGTCGATAATGCATTAGTGAGTTTTTCACTTGAATCTGACTGCTTTGTTCTCGTTCTGATTGGCTTTTCTTAGAAGCTTGTCCTATTTTGAGATGTAGTGTAGTGATTAGCTTTTTGAAAGCAGGTCCGGGTTGGTGATCCCACTTTCTTGGGCTATTTTATTGACAAAGGTGTAGCTGCAGCTGCAAAAGTGGTCCGCAAGGTGAGAAACATTTATGGTTTACATGAACTAGTGTATGAAATTCAACTTTGCTCTCAGTTGTGCAACGTGTTATACTGTGTACTTCAGAGTGCGGTAACTTCTCATAGTCTCATTGCATCCCTCTTCTATTGTTCTATTTGAAACCAAGGGTTCAGAAATGGGACAACCCTCGTATAAGAGGCTACACAGCATCTATAAAAAAAGTGAACTTTCACAGTGTACAATTTTTTTTTGTTTATATGTGCTTATTAACCAAAAGACAAATGATTCATAAACCAACCGTAACTGATGAAGAAGAAATTCACCAGGAGGGAAGAAATAAAAGACTAAAAACTAAACAAATCAAAGAGTATAATCGTTAATGTAAACTCTATATTTCAATCAAATTCGTAAGAGCAAACATCCCCCATGTTTTGCTAACTCACATGCCCATCCATTTTTCATAAATTTTCATTTTCCTACCTTCCCATCATCTTGGAATGGCACATGTTTGAGGTAAATTGGTAATATTTTGATTTTATTATTGAATATTAAGATGTATAAACAAAAGGTAGTCAGATACCTGAGGATTTTTGTTCTTCCATGTCTACTTTTCTTGTTCTCTCAATCTCTGATTTGAAGGTTCATGGGGTGACGTGTCGAAACATAAAACCTCACGTCACTGACTGACTATGCCTGACCAATGTGGGTATTATTCAGTATTGTCTTTGTTGGTTTTTAGTCTTGATGATTTCTTTTTTCTCTGTTGAAGTTGGTACCCTCCATTAAAAGTAGAAAGAAAGAAGCTATTGACATTTCAAACATCTTGAATTCACCACAGGCATACCCACAAGAAAAGGTTGGCGTATTTGTACGGCGGGGGAAAGGCGGACCTCTATCTGTAGTTGAATATAGTGAGTTGGATCCATCGCTGGCTAGTGCAATAAATCAAGGAACTGGTCGTCTTCGCTTTTGTTGGAGTAATGTATGCTTCTTTGTTACCTTTGCTCCGTTTAAGTGTGCTTGTTCTTAGCTTGGTTATCTACTTTTTTTTTGGCTAAGCAGCATGAGTATCTGCTTACTGAACATATGATTAACAAAAATCTTGTAAGCCAATGAAGATTGCATTTCAGAGGCTATTTATGCCTAAATCTTTTCAGCGCTGCCAAGTGCTGAATGATAGTGTCAAACGCTACCGTGTTGCTAAAGTCCATTGTTTGAAACTATCGAACTTCCGTGTTTGATCAACTTTCTAGTCTCAATTAGTCCTTTCAGTTTAATAATTTTCTTTTTCTTCTTGTTAAAAGCAGAAGTGCACTTCCTTAACAATTTATGCAAATATGACATGCCTTCTACTCAACTCTTCACCCTTGCACAAGTTCTCTGCAGAAATGAACAACCTCAATTGCATGGGTAGAGATGGCACATAGCTAAACAACCAATGTCCTCTGGCGTTTTAATAATGAAAAGCACAGCAGTGTTCATGGTTAGGAAGTCTTTAGAGATACTTTTAACTATGCATGATTGTTTCATGCTTTCATTGCGGCATTCAAGTCATGGCTTAGGCTGAATAAACAAATAAACCTTTACATTCAGTTCTGTTGATTCCTCAAAATATTATAGGGTAAATTTTTTGTGAGACAAAGACATGCACAGGGTAGGGAAAGATAAAAGCAAAAATAAGAAAAGGAAAACTAATAATGAAATAACAAGTACATTAGGGGCGTAAACAAGTCGGGAGTTGCTTGGCAAAGTGGTGGAGGCTTGGGCTGTCAATCATGACAAAGAGAGTTCAAGTATGAGAGCAGTCTCATGTGTTTTTCTGTCTGCAGTCTGGTACCACCTAGTCCTCTCCATTAATGGAGATGTCAATTACAAGTAACGTCCTTTGGTTAAGCTTGTAAAGAAGCTAGCAAAGTTTCATATGCTTTTCCCTTCTAGTTTTCATAAACTGGGATATTAAAATAATACGTTTGGTCAAACTGATAAATCACATAGTCATCTGCACTTCTTCCTATTAATGTTTCAAAAGTCAAAACAGCATGCTGGCCCATTTACGTTTTTACCGTCTTTTTGGTGGCTTCAATATTGCTGAATTTGATGTGTTTCATGCTTTTCAGCTGTGCTTACATATGTTTACTTTGGATTTCCTGAACCAAGTAGCAAGTGGCCTTGAGAAGGACAGTATGTGAGTATTAATATCCTTCTCGTTATCATTGTCACCTTTTCTTTGATATTTGAGGCAATCAAATATGTTTCCATCACTGCAACAATATGATTTCTGGTTTATGGAAAAGAATGTCATATATTCAATCCGGTTGTCACTGTTCGCTATGTTGTTGTTAGAGATATTTTAGAATCACTTAATAAATATTAAAAGATATTTTTCGGAAGATTTTGATTATTAGAAACAAAACGTTTGTTCATTTCTTAATCTATAATGTCATGACATTTTTGTTAGAGATGTATAGAATGAATTATTGCTCTTCGGAGGAGATTTTTCTGAAGGTTTTGATAGATGCATCCTATAATAAAAGCCATTCTCTAGACAATAGTATTAGCGGTGAGCACCATCTCTGAAGCTTTCGATTGATTATATGACTGGTAGACCAACAATGTTTATATTTAGTTTCTTGAGGAGCTTCCTTGCAAAATAACTTCATCATAATTGAATTTAATCTCCCTCTTCCGTTTCTTCTTGATGTCATAAATCATCTACATATTGAAGATATAAAATGGTAACACACTAAATTAATTCTTTACAGCATTGCATCCTAATTGACTTCATCTAGAGTTTTCCCTGCAGAAGTAAATGCATATAGAGCACTTTTGCTGATAAACATACATAGAGATATCCATTGCAAAGTCATCAATAATTATCTTGTTCTCTCGGTTTTGAAGTGGGCTTTGGGTTGTTCGTCATTCTTTGCTTGCTTTCTCTATATTCTAGTTGAACATTTTTGCACTTCCGTGTAATGACAACATTAATATTGGACAGTGTTACTGCTTAGGTCGTTTGAGGTACTTAACCCATTATCACAGAAAAGCATATCGTTTTCAAGGAAGATGTTGGTCGATTTATAATTGGATCTTGTGTGATTGTTTTCATTAGAGAATTGGCCTCCAGGACTTTTCGCCGCCACCTCATTTGTCTCCTCTTGGTTTTTGCTTGTTCTGTGACTGCTACTTTGTTCAATACTATGCTGCTGCTTGACGTTGAATACATGAACTTGGGTACAGATATATGTTATAAGTATTCTGTTGGTGTCCAAGCATCAAATTCATTTGATTTTTATGTCCAAAGAACACATCGATGCGCCATTATGTTCGTATTTCCGAAGTTGCATTTCTTACTATGTAGTCTAGGGTAAAATTTTGTTAAAAAGGTACCGTTGAGCATTCATGAATATGGGAGTTTTATGCATACAGCATACTCATCTAGTAAACTTGACTTGATAATATACTTGCTAGTTACCTCTAGAATTAGATTTACCGCGGGATATTTTGATTTTTCTGTTGTCATGGGAGAAGGAAAAAAGATCAGATATTTATTCAGCAGTTTTATTGTACGACTCGATTATTCATATTTCGTTCATGGATAGTCAAGCTATATTTGATTTCTTTGCTTTATTGCTTGTTCTCTGTTTTGTTGGACCTTTTTTCCCTGTTTGCCTGCAGGACATTCTCCTCTTACATTGTTGTACAATGCCCAATTCTTAAAAATTTTCATCATTTTTTTTGGTGTGTCATAGTTGAGTTAATTTTCAGATAGTGATATAAAACTTCATGGAATGTGAGTGCAGTTATCATCTTGCAGAGAAGAAAATCCCTTCAATCCATGGACAAACCATGGGATACAAATTAGAGCAGTTTATTTTTGATGCATTTCCCTATTCACCTTCCACAGCCCTTTTTGAGGTCTCTCTCTCTCTCTCTCTCTCTCTCTCTCTCTCTCTCTCACGTGTTGTCTGTTTCATTCTCAGTGACTTAAGCTACCTTGGAGAAATACGTTACTCATGATCTAACTATATAACTATGGATTTTTCTAAATATTTAGGTTTTGCGTGAAGAGGAATTTGCACCAGTGAAAAATGCCAACGGCTCAAATTTTGACACTCCAGACAGTGCTCGGCTGTTAGTTCTCCGTCTCCATACTCGTTGGGTGGTTGCTGCAGGAGGTTTCTTAACACATTCAGTGCCCCTATATGCAACTGGTATCATTGACTTCTACACACATCATTGAGTTTTTTCCTATTTTTTCTCTTGGTACACCCCAAGTGATTGACAAACTAGGGTTGCGGTTTCATTCAGCAAATGGCCCATCTGATGTGGGTTTTAAGTTTTAATTTCTTATGCGTTAACGGCGTGGTTTCTCGTCTTGAATCTAGGTGTGGAAGTTTCACCGCTTTGTTCTTATGCTGGAGAAAACCTAGAAGCTATTTGCCGGGGGAGAACATTTCATGCACCTTGTGAGATCACGTTCTAGTTGAGGCTTTTTTCATCAATAATCAGTTGAGCGGCTCTGTTTTGTCTAAATGTGTACTGAACTAAGGCCTGAAAATATCTGTACAACGTGAAGGCTGTTATTTGTGCAAAGGACAAGGGTTTGGTTGCCTAATAATAAATCTCCAGTTTTGCCTTCTGCTTTTCAAACCGAGACTCAAACCTACATTGCTTCCTTTGAAACATCGGAGACGCGCTCATGAATGTCGATTATAGTTTGGAAATCTTTACAAGAAAGAAACTCTCATTAAACGTGACTCAGTACCAGTTAAAAAAAAAAAAAAAAAACGCGGGCGATATGTCTGGGTCTTGTTTTTGTTTTTGTGGAAGGAAAGAAATGACAAAACCCAGACAAAAAAGAAAATTAAGTGAACTTAGGTAGTCATATTTCTTGAATAGGAAAATGGGAAGAAAATGGAACATGTGAATTTGGTTGAAGCTGTAGGCTCGGCCAAAAAAAAAATTGGAGAAAAGGACTCCAATGGAAGCAATGGGGATGGCACAGAAATTCAAATGGTAGATCAACAAACAGGAGAAGTGTAAAAAGTCTTGGAAAAACAAAACTATCCTGATTCCTTGCACCCCATGAGAATCTTTAGTAGGAAAGGTAGTATTATATTTTCCCAAACATACCGTTCCACAAAACCGACTTATTCTTAGAATTGGTTTTATTACACTTTTACGAGACAAGTTATTCTCCTAGAATACATCCACCCAATTTCACTAATAAGCGAGTTCCACTGACCTACTGTCAATAAGTTAGTTTATGGAAATCTGCCCAAGTACAGGACACAGATTCAACCGAATATGCAAACCAGCTGGACGTGAGTTCACTGAAAAAATATGCAGACAAACAATGGTAGTAGGATATAAAGTTATAAAGTGCGCGCATGCATGCATCGATAAGGTGAAACCTCAGAATATCAGTGTTTCCTGCTTGTAAAAGGTTTACTAGCATTTGATCCGGAAATGTAAAATAGGGTTCCTTATAGCTGCTTGGAGCTGTAGAAGAAAAATAGAAACACATCAGTTGTTTCTTACAATCCTCTGCATCAATGTCGTGCCTATAAATTGACAGTCAAAGAAAGCCCAACTAATCGCAAGGCCATATTTTGGTTGCCCCCCCCAGAGGCCAAAGCATAAACCAACCCAACCCTGAGTTTGAAGCAACTCACTCCGGTGAAGGCTAACGATGAATTGCAGCCAAATCCACACATGAGCTATTTTATTTGTACTCCTATTTCTAGGATTTGGGAACAATAGTTTGCTCACTATTTTGTTATTTGGTGGTTGAGGCATTGGAAAATACTAAAGAGATAATCGTTTCCAAAGATAGACACAAATTTTGGTTTCATTAAAAAAATAATACCGATTACAACAATTCGAGGGCTTAAGCCAGCATAAAAGCAACACATTTCTCAAGATGACCGATATGGCGATACCCCAAGCAATGGCTCTAAGCGAAGCAATTGATGCTGCAGGAACCTGTAAACGGATTCAGTTGTTGTGGCAGCTATTCGGACTACAACACCTACTCCCTGCATATGAGAAGGCTAACAAGTTTAGTATTGTCACTGAAAAGCCGAAGATCATGTACCTCTTGCATTGGCACTTTGAACAAAGGATCTCCTATACTTACTATTAAGCCAAATCAAAACGTATAGATACGCCTTTTACAATAGTACCCAACAATAACATGCGGTGATTCACATGAGTTTTTTGGTTGCAACAGGTAGCATTAGTGGGTTAATGTGTTGGCTTACTACAATGGAGCTGAGGCTCTTCCATCTGTTTGAACTCAGAACCTGCTAACCTTGAGTGCTGGAATACGGCCATTGAACAGAGGCCAAGGTCTCCATTCATGTGAGAGTTAGTTGTTCGGTTGTGTTTTGTCTTTTGTTTTCTTTTTATTTGCTTCATGTATCAATCTTGTAGCAGTTATTAAGCATCCCAAATCCTATGTAAAAAATATCATTTTCTCCATCCAATGGTCTCACACTTCAGAAGCTTCAGATGGGCCATGATACCCATCTTAAAATTCTATGCAAGAAACACAATATTACTGAAACCAGATCTTAACAAGCAAAGAGTAAAGTAACACAATAAGATGTGCATATACATGTGCACACGTAAGTCCCACACATTTGTAAGACTTGACCACATAAATGAAGGAAAAGATAAAAGCAAAGCAATTGCAAAGGGCAAAATTCATGGAACTTTCGTTCATTTGAGCAAGAATGGTCATTATCCAAGCACCACTAGTCTTAAGGAAATTGACTGACTATGTTTTGTCAAGGGAATAGTCGAGTATTTGGAAGGTAATAAACACCTGGATGGACAATTATACAGTCTCAAACATTCTAAGACAAAGCATGAAAATAACATGAAAAGTGATCTTGATAACCGGATACCCATATCATCAAGTACATGCATATATGTGTTAAAGTATCCAACTCAAAACTGATTGAATAGGTGGAGACGCCGCCTTTGGGAAGTAGAGGTAGTAATTAATCAATACAATATGTAAAGGCCCGCATAAGTTGCAATGAATTGGGAGTTTGACATAGAGAATCATACATAATTAGCTACCTTATAGGAGACGGAGTTGATAGAAGTACCTTAGGACCAAAGCCACTACAAGAAGCAATAAACGCCGGTTTAGTCAACCGGTGATCGTTATTTGTTTTTCCATAGGCTCTCAAAGCAGTGGAAGGCATACGCAGCTGCTCTGACATCATGTTTTTTACATATTGTTGAACTTGGTTTTGAACGTGCTGCAATTTTGGCCTAAAACCAATAAAACGGCTAGTAGTTACAAACAACATTCCATTCATCCTCACAATTGAATGAAATAAACCAATGATACACCAAAGTCATAATACTTGAAGTACCCATTGCATACCCCAAGAGAATGACCATAGCAAGAACTTGATAATCTTGCATGCGTTCAGCAACAGAAGTAATGCTTCCTTGCTCCAGCAATATCTATGCCAACAAACGAAAAATATTTGATATAAGCACCTATGACATGTAGATGCATGAAGCTCAAACATGATTTCCTGTATTTGCTGAGATGGTTCAATAACTTGTAACATGTTCTGAGTAAAAAAAAAAATATTGTCACAAGAGCGAGGCGAGGTTTGGAATTTCACCATCTTTCAGATACCAAGGCTGTATTTGGCCCATGAATTCGGGTAAGGAAAAGGACAAGGAAATAGAAAAGCAAAAGGAAATAAAAGCATCCGTTAACACAACAGTGGATAATAGAAGATGGATAGAAGAAGAAGAAGAACTTAATGGTTCCTTGATTAAAACAACCTCGTCAAAGGTATTGCTATCAATGAGCACTTGCAGTCTGCCATTTTCAAGCAATTACTTAAAAGCATCTGAAAGAGGAATACTACCGCATCAAGAAACAAAGGTTGGTCGCCTTCTAAGAAGATGTTGTTCGTGCTTTTGTAGAGTTCAAAATCCCATCTTTCTCCGCTCTCATGACGCCCACTAGTGATCCAATCAACAATAAGCAAGTTCGAGTCTGCTGACACCCTGAAGACTTGCTTTTGGGAATACTTTGCAGTGGAGAAACACGTCACTGGATCCGGAATCACAGCCAAAAAAGCGCCACTTCCAATTCTTGCCTACTGCGTGGCATAAATTAGCCGCTTTTAGTAGCAAGTATTTGCTTTCGAATGGGAATTTGCTTTTTGTGGCAAGTATTTGGTTTTTGAATTAGCCGCTTCCAAATATTTGCTTTTAGTAGTTGATAACTGTTGGCCACAAAAATCTAAAAGTGAACTGATAATGGAAAGTTTCAAACAATGCTAAAAGTGTTGCCTATGTGTTTTCAACAGCTAAACCACCAAGGACCCAAATCCATAACAATGCAAAAAAATCATCAATAAGAGGGAGGACAGTGCTAATAAGAAGGTAAGTTTCAAACAATGCTTGAAGTGTTGCCTATGTGTTTTCAAGAGGTAAACCACCAAGCACCCAACCCCGTAACAAGTTATAAACATTCATCTATCTGCCAAAGCTATAAAATGCATAAAAGGGTCAATAAGAGGGAGGACAATACTAATATGAACACATTTACCATTTAGAAATGAAACCCTAAGAACTACTGTTTACTTTTTTCCGTTCTTCTTGCCTACTGAATCACATAATGAAAGCAAATGATAACATTACAGTTTTTCTCCCTTTCCTTTTCCAACAGCATACCTAAAATTAAAGAAAACAACCAACAGAGCTGACTGAATAATATGTTTGATCACAAAATTATACCACGGATTGTTGATTAAGGAAGGAGGTATCATACCTCCAAGACTTGTTCACAGAACTTTGATTGCAGAGACTTGTAGACCTGTATTCAGATTCCAAGTAAGAATTTTTGATAAATTAACACATAAGTAGAGCACAGATATTCAGTTTACTAAGTACATCAAACACAATACATGGAAAGTATTAGCCAGAAGGCAACCAATAAAATTGACCTTAGTGGAAGCCTGGGTGGTCAAAACAGTGGTGCAACCATCTCCAATCGTTAGATCACATGAAATTGAATCTCCCTAAGTTAACCCGATAAGCATCATCAGTACCAGTTACAGACAGAGAGAGCAAGAGAAGTAAAACTCACAAACAATTTATTCAACATCCCTCTAGGTACGTTATTTTCAGACAACTCAGTATGTCCGGCCCAGCTTACCTGCATCTTGACTAATCCTACTACCAATCCACCGTCTACAGCGGGGAGACAAATTAAAGCCGGGTTATAACCCGTATGGACTGACCCCATAGCAACTAGGTTTCGAAGAGCAAAACGTAAAAATGATCCATTCCAGGCCTTAACCACCATGCCAATCCTTTGTTATATACTCATATACTACACTTTCATACAAGAATATGACGATGAATATAGAGGATGGAGAGTGAGGACATACGGAGACAATGCCACCACCATAGGTGAGAGAGTAAATCCAAACGACATCAGTTTGGGAGCTACCCACCTGCAGAAGCAAACCGTAAAGGTAACAATAGAATCTCAGATCGTTACTTGGTCATGGGTAATGACTGAAATTAAACAAGAACTGAAAGTTTGAGACAGAAGAGATTAGTAGTAAAGAACCTTTCTTGGGATGATGAATTTGAGAGGATATTTGGAAAAGCATCGGGTGACGGTCGACTTCCCTCCAATTCTTTCCACTACCACCTTCCCCGTTTCCATCTTATTTGATTTTTCCTGTGTTGCTCAAAACCTGATGCTGTGGACTATGGAGAGAGAGAGAGAGAGAGAGAGAGAGATACATTTACCTGGGGCGGTTTTTTCAGTTTTCGGTCGGTTTTGTACTGGTTTCGGTCGGTTTCGGTTTTCGACTTAGAAAAAAGTAAAATTTCGGTTCGGTTTTTGGGTAAATGCATTTTAGGCTTTGTTCTCCAATAGATTTTAGGTAGATTTTATGAAAATCTCATAAAATAAACATTTTATGAAGGGGTGAGAAAATTGAGTTGTTTTTCCAACTGATAAAATGTAGTGGTTTTCTTATAGATTTTAAGAGGATTTTATGAGAATTTCATAAAATCACTTTTACATTTTATGTATTGAGATTGGAGTATCATAAAATGTGAGATTTTATGTACCTAAAATTTATTGGAGAACAAGGCCTTAGACCGAACCTAACCGAACCGAAATTGAGACCGAACCTAAGGTAGACCGAAAGAGGACCGAACCGAACCGAACCGAAATAGTAAACCCCTTCTTTTATCTAGACCGTCGATCTCTATTTGGTTTAATCTACACCGTCCCCTTCTCTCCCTATTTAACCCAAACCCTAGTAGCTAACAAAACAAAAAATCAAACAATTTACAGCAGCTGCGGCTGCCTCTCTCTCTCTGTGTAAATCAAAAATTACACAATTACAGAGTCTGTGTTCACTCCAGTCTCTAGATATCCTCACGCCCAAAACGTGAATCAAGCCACAAGGTTCATCTCTCTGTTCGACCGTCGATCCACAAGGTTTATCAAGCTGAGACTACATCTGTGTTCGACCGTCGATCTCTCTGTTCAGACCGAACTGTTCTGTCACAACTCACAAGGTCGTAGCCGCAAGGTTTGTATCCTTTCTATGAACGCACCTATATGTATTTGTTGTTATGTATCTCATTACAAGATGTCTGATAGTGGATAGTTAGAATTGCACGAAAATCTTAATACTCAGTTTATTTATTTGATTTCATCTTGCGAGCGTATTTAGTTGCACGAAAATCTCCTGAAATTTTGTGGAATCATGTTGGGTTATTTTGATGAATAAAGGCAGAAGCTGGGGAACAATGGTTGGTGTAAACATGATATAGAGTCAGGCAATTGATTAGTGGAAACCACTCAATCGGCTTGAGTAGTGATATCTCCATAGGATATCTTAATTGCATAAAGCCTTCTCTGTAATTCTTCAAAGATTTCTCAGAATCAATGGATTTGATAAATGGAATTGGTTTTGAACTTGTCTCCCAACTCCATCATTACAATTACAGAACTTTCAAATTTCACAGCTTTTATTTTGCTTTGCTACTGATCACTTCCTAATCACGGGACATACATCCTATTATTGTTCAAACAACCTAAATTGCGTTTCCCACCTGTTTGCTTAAATTTTGTTTTTTGTATTTTATGTACTTCAGGAGGATTTGAAGCTGTTAAGGGCGCACCAAATGGGTTCTTCGTAGATCAAGGTGTATAGTCGGCTCTACAAATCTTACAATGAGCTTGATCAGAAGGGTGAGGCATCACTTACCTTATGGGTTATGCAGAAAACCCATTCTTCCTTCCATGCTTGCGCTTAACCCAGGTAACTTATATGCTGTATCTCGGCACTTTTCTCAACCTATGAGGAACAAGGAAGAAGAGGAGGAAGAAGTAGAGATCGACCAAAGAAGGCTTCCGGCTGACTACGATCCTTCAACTTTTGATCCCACACAGCACCGCAGTCCTCCAACTGATCGTGTCTTTAGGCTTGTTGATGAGATAGCTGGACTGACACTTGTTGAAGTTGCGGAACTATCTTCGATTATGATGAAGAAAATGGGAATGAAAGAGCCACCAGTTGTGGGGGTCATGAAACCAGGAGCTGCTGGATTGGCTGGGTTAGCTACGAAGGCGCCAACAGCAGCCAAGGAGGAGAAAAAACCAGAAAAGACTGTTTTCGAATTGAAGTTGGAGTCTTATGATGCAGCTTCGAAGATTAAGATTATCAAGGAGATAAGGAGTTTTACTGATTTGGGTCTGAAAGAAGCCAAGGATTTGGTGGAGAAAACACCTGCAGTGTTTAAAAAGGGCGTGTCGAAAGAAGAAGCAGAGCAAATAATTGAGAAAATAAAAGCCGTTGGAGGAAAAGTTGTTATGGAATGAAAGCAAAATCATCACGGGTGTTTGGTTTACCTCTCAAATTTTCGAGTCCTGGACTATACTGATTTAGTTCAAGTTGAGGAGTTTTCTAGCGGGTAGTTGTCTATCATGTTGATCTCTGTGTGCTTTGAAAGCTGAAATTTTGATTTAGGCAAAATTTAGCATATTTTGGATCTATAAAGGCTTTGCTTAGTTCTTACTAGGAATGGATTTTGATGACAATCAAACATAAAAGAGAAGGAATAACAGTTGTATTGCTTCCAGTTGCTTCTTGTGTTCTTTGCATGTTTAATGACAAGAAAAAAAAGGAGTTGTGTCTATGTACATTATTTAAAAGTTTGTCACATTTGCACAGAAAAAGCATCACGTACACCTGCCTTTACAAATAGCAGTCATCTGAAGCATCACATAAACTACATCCACAAGTGCTTCACTTGCAGGCATGGCAACGGATGGAACTTATATCCGGGAAATGTAACGATAAAAGGAAGGGTGACCCAAATCAAAAAACCCATAGTTCTGTACAGAAGTCGATTAGTAGGAACATCTTCGGCCAGGCTGAAAATCAACAGGTCGGTGAACTGTTTGATACCAGCAGGAACTAAGGTAGATCAACCAAAAGAAAACAATGGCAGCTACCACCACTATCCTCAGGTGATGCACTTGAGCAGACAGCATGCATCATCTGGATTCTTCAGAGCACATTGTCATTGACCCAGTGCATTAAAAGTACAATAATTCCATCCCTTTCTAGACTCGTTCATCTTTGTACACATCCTCAGTATTCTTTTTACACCTGTGAATGCGAAATATTGTATGCAAAACACAAATGGTCAGCTGAGAATTTCTAAAGCAATAGCAAAAAAAAAAAAAAAAAAAAAAAACAAAAAAAAGAAACGAAAAGAAAAGAAAAAAGCAGCGATAAACAACCCACAATAGACTGTCTCCCAGCAAAAGAAAAAATTTGGGAGTTGTGATTAGCTGTAGTACCAATATTCTTGGCTAACTCCAAATAAGTAGAATTTCAGAATAAAACCGCACGCAACGGCTTAAAGCTAATCTTGTTTTTTTCAATATGGTTTTTATAGTAGAGTCCTAGAGAGCAATGAAAAATCTACAATGTCATACCCCCACAGGTAAGGGTCTCACCTAAAACCATCCGAGTTAGTCTGTGAAAAAATCAGTCATCTACTCCCTGCATTGATTTTGAAAGATGACCTAATGAGGAAACTACCAACTACCAGCTACTGAGAGAGATGCTTGGAGTGGAAGTGTTTGGATGCCAAGCCATGAATTTGTGTGGATCCTACATCAGATTGATCCTGCAACAGATAAAAAACACTTGTTATAGGACACCTTTTAAAGTAAAAATCTAATGAATCCAAGCAATAATGTATTACCATGTCTTGAATGTCGAAACAATTCGGCATACTCTGTGGTCTAAAAGCTAAGTGCCCCTACAAGAATGTGATAAGATACTTCAACTTAGTGTCACTTAATGTATAATTTCATAGGAATCCGGAATTTCACATCCCAAGGTATGAAGTGATTCCGAAAACACAAAATACCTCTGTGGTCGAGAAATCCAGTTTGTTATGAACAACAAAACAAATACATACCAGTCCATGTAACCTTTGTTGAGTAATGTAATGGCCATCATGAAGTGGAGCTATTGAATTCAATTGTCCCTACAAGAAGAATGCAACACAGATTAAGATATCATAGTTAGACAACCTACGGAGCACCGACGCTGGTTGTGTAGCTAGGATTATGCATTAGTGGGGACACTTTAAAAACAAAAACTCCGGCGACTGCAAAGCTTTGACAACATTCCACGAACTCACTTGATATTAGTCATGTGATAGTGGCTTGCGTGCTAGCTGTTATATCATGAGAAACGAAAGAGAGTTTTCAAGTTCAAAAGTACTATTTTGTTCACCCACCTAATTAATGGTTGAACATTCTACTGTCCATACTATTAAGTTACTAGTAATCCCAAAAGCTTAAGCCATTAGGAAATGGGCCCAACAATATATTTCAAGCTATGTACCACCCTCCCTCACATGCAACCCTGTCTTGCATGTGAATATGCAAATTTTTATAGATAGAGTGAAACAAAATTCAAAGGGGAGAAGTAGAATGCAAATAGGGACCAAATGCAAATAGAGAGCCTTGAACCCAAGACCTCTCACAACCAGAGCTCATTCCTCACGTTAAGTTACCAGTAATCCCAAAAGCTTCAGTTGTTAGGAAATGAGCTCAACAATGTATTTTGAGCTATCTGATAAATTCTGAGTGAAAACTTTTCATGAGTTCAAGCCATATTTTTACTTCGATGATAAGAAATGGGCTTGTTTTTGTATCAATTCAAGCGAGTCATTCTCATTTTGATAATTTTTGATCGAATAACATGGTCTTGTAACAAAAACTTGCATAGTTTGATTAAGAACTTATGGATGTCTAGCTGGGATATATTTTTACAAAAATAATTAAAAAGTTAAAACGTTAAAAAATGGCTTTAACTATATAAGTGGGACGCAAAATCACATTGCAAGAGGGTTTCCTTCATGCTCTATTAGTTCTAATTGGTAACCTAGTATAAATCCCAAATAAAGTAGATAATGTCTACCCTATTTTCAGTTATTGAACAAAATATCCTCGATATATGCGTAGTTGTGCGAGCTAGTTGGCTCAACTATATAAAAGGCAACAATCGTTTGATTCAAGTAAAACTAAAACTATAAAAAAAAAAACCTAAAACTAATACTAAAAAAAATGCAATGGGGGGCCATGCCCTTGGTGAGCCTAGAGTGCGTCCGCCGCTGACCAACGCTAAGTGGCGCGTTTCAGACACACAGGGGATGCGGACATGCTTGGCACATGTCAAGACACACCACATGTGTCAATTTTATTTTGTTACCTTTTCCATCTGGACATTGCGGGGATACACCTATGACATGTATGGGCTTAAGATGATAATTTTAAAAAGTTTGATGTGGGCCTTTTGGCCCAAAACAATAATATCTAAAAACATAAGTAGAAGTTCTAGATCATATATTTATATGCTTATAGTTGAGCCCTAAACCAACATTTTCTACCTCTGCTTCCATAACTCTCTCTCTCTGTGTCTCTCTTTGACTGATCATTTAGTATCACGTAAAGCTAGTGCTATTTTTCGTTAGTTCCAGACTTTCAATTGTTTGTGGATACAATGTTTAGTATACATAACACATAGAAATGCAACCAAATTAGATTCAATGATTCATCTGTCCTCACGAGATTCTTATCCACATTTTCTGTGAATTTGCATGTCTTGTGTCTGTTTGCATTATTTGTAATTGTCAGTATTTGTGTTTCTTAAGAGACAACAAAAGAGTTCTGGATAGACACCATTGATTGCTATAACATGCTATTACCAGCCCCTGCATGCTTCGTTGATTGCTGTAGTAATTGTCATGACTTGAAGCCATCGAATTTAAGTCTCCCTACAACAAGAAACAAAAGGCAATGAAAAATTGAAGTATGACTCGTCAATGCATAGCAAGAGCAAGTGGAATATCCATACCATCCCTTTCATAATTTGTTGAGTGCCAAAAAAGCCATCAAGAGCAGGAACTCTTGAGTTTAGTTGCTCCTAACAGCAAGCACAGCACTCCATCAAAAGAAAAGTCATCCATCAAATAACAACACAACATGATTATCAGACTCAATCAATCTATCCCCTCACCATCCTTTGTATGCTCTCTTGCATTTCATAAGAACTAACAAGGGTTGGTGCGTGCACATTAGTGTCCCGGCAACAACTACAGACCCACATTGAAAACTATCTTCCTAATATATCACTCTACTTCAAATTTGAGGATAATAAAGAGGACGATGTTAACGAACCATTTGTTGCCAGCTGTCATGCATCCCCATTGTTACCATCTCTGAGTCTGACAGTTCCTAAAATCAAACAGAGAAGGCCCGCTAAAGTGAATCATAATTACATTTCATAACAATTTCAAGATGAGTGAGACAACTAGAAAAGTCAACTTACTTTCCCTTTTTTGGATACAATGCTCTTTTTAGTTGTCTTGCTTGTAATGTTACCTTGGGCACCCTCATCAAAGTCATGAAGACCATCAACTGGAGGCAAGCCAGGCTCTAGCACGCTTTGTATAGAGTCATTGACATTCTCACACTTTTTCAAAGCTGTTTCCAATGCGTTGAATGCAATATTGTAACTCTCTTGAGATAAAGAACCTTCATCACCCAATTTAAAGGCTCTTCGACATAAATCATTGTAGCGTTGAACCCTAGACTCAACCATGTCAGACCCATGCCTTCTCATTTGTCTACTCTTCGCATCCTTTGTCCAACGTTTTAAAATATATTGAGATGGGATGTTGTGAACGCCAGACATTTGAAGAACAATCATCACATGTCTACAAAGGAAACCGTTATATTCAAACAAACGACATGAGCAAGAAATATCAGATGTCATTTCATTCCATACCAAAATGCATTCCTTATTATCTTCAAAATCCTGAACCTTGAATGTTATTGCTCCGCCATCTCCACTTTCCTTCTTGGGATGACAAGCAACCACTCCCAAAACCTCAACTTGGAACTTCTTGAATATGGCATGTGTGTAAATGGTTGCCATTTGTTTCCCAAAAGGTGAGGGAGATTTTAGTCCTGGTTGCTTATGCCACATATCAAAATCTGCTTTTGCCTCTTCTTCACACTTGTCTTGTAAAATGGCTTTATATTGGTCTAAGAACTCCCTCAATGAAGTTTTACGATGCATGTATTTATCAAAGACAGAGCTTATACACTCTGATCGCTGCGTTGGAGACATCCCTGCCAAGAAAATGTCTCTCATGTATGTAGGAATCCATCGTTCACGATCTTCAAACAATGTTTGAAACCATACGTCATTTCTTAAATTGAATCTGTCAACCATTTTCCACCATCTGTTTTCAAACTTCTCCTCTGTTGAACTCTTAAAAATGCATTTATTAAATTTTGTCATGAAATTTTCATGTTGCCTCAACACATAACTGAACTTTTCTGGAATCTTGCTCAATATATGGCACAAACAAAAACGATGGTGAGCATTTGGAAAAACCTCAGCAATAGCTTCCTTCAAGTCTTTATCTTGATCCGTCAATATCACTTTTGGAGATTGTTTCCCCATTGCTCTAAGCCATGCCCTCATAACCCAAGAATATGAAGATTTAGTCTCATCCGCAACCAGTGCACATCCAAGCAACAGGAATTGACAGTGATGGTTCACCCCAATAAAGAGAGCAAGCGGCAATTTATATTCATTCTGGATATACGTAGTGTCAAAAACCACTACATCATCAAAACTTTCATAATCAAGCCGTCCTTTGGCATCAACCCAAAAAACATTTCTCAAACGTTGTTCTTCATTAAAATCTAGAGCATAGAAGAAGTTCGGATTCTCATCTTGCATGTCAATAAAATATTCAAGCATAGCTTGTGCATCTCCCTCATCTAAAGGCAAATTCTGTCGACTACTGTTTGAGGGTCCACTCTTTTTATGACTAACTTGCTTAACTCCCCCGGACTGTCTAGACATCGTCACATACATTCTTTTTGTTCTTGCCCGAATTGCATGGAGAGAGTCAAGATTGCTGTTACCTAGATCTATGTTCCTATGACCCCGATAGTAATAGGCCTGATCGGGAAAAATTTCATGGTTATGTTCCTTTGTGAAACTGCGAATCACCCATCTTCCGTCCTGTGTTCTCTTGACATGCATGCAAGCCTTGCAATCTGTTTTTGACCAAGATTGACTTATTCTACCCCGTTTCTTCTTAATAGGAGCGTTGGATGAGCTGTCGGCGGTTGTAACAGGTTCTGGAGTTTCGGATGTAGTGGGTTCTCGTTTACTTCCATATCTAGTGCACACAAATTTAGCATCAATGAACTTTCCAGTTATTCTTGATCTACGACTGGATTTTGTTATGGTGGCAAACCCAATAGATTTCGCATATTCTTTATAGAATGAAAAAGCATCCTCCTTGGATTCAAATTCCATACCCTCATGGGGTTCCATGCTAGCAAGAAAATTCACAGCCGCAGCATTGGTAGCGTGCCCTTTTTCTCCACTATTAGACGTGCATCCACTCACATTTGGTCTTCCATTTTGTTTATCATGTTCAGCATTACTACTCACAGTAGCTACATCTCTATTTACATCGACATGTGGTCCACTGTCTTCCTTATGATGTTCTCTTGATGGCTGTTCAAGATCTATTCCCATCTGATGACTTCTGTATTTTTGCAGTCCCTTAGTAAACAGACCTGCAAATTAAAGACAATAATATGCAGGTAGATGCATAATGTAAAGTAACAATGAGTATATTGTGACGTCGTTCTCATTAGTTCACACTTCACAAAGTACGCATACAGCAAGAAGTCTGCAGAATCCCATACGATCCAAAACCTCTTGTAAATAATCAATATTGTACATAATGGGGATATTAATGTAAATCATCACATAAAAACATAGTAATTTCCAAACAAGAGAACTAAGTTTGGCATAAACTGAAAGAAAGGCAGAAATTTAGTTCCTCATTGGTGCAAGTAAACAATACTCCGTAACTACTAGAAAGAGGGATACAAAAAGATTGGTCTAGCATAACAGATAAAAATGTAGGATGGACAGGGGCTTGAAAAACGAGTTGTGCTCTGATGTTCCCATGGCACCCGAAAAACAGGAAAAGAGAATACTTAGCCAACAATGGTAAATATGTAGAAACTGAGGAAAAAAGGTATACCAGGTGTTTTGAGCAGTGTTTGGCTGGTTAAACTTCCAAATTTAAATGTCGCTTTCCATCCTAAGTACGAAGTATTTATAGTAATAGTCTTACACAAATATCAAATGGTCTATCACAAACAAAACAACCAGCAGCACCAATAGAAAGCTCCCAGATGAAACTGAAAAAAGAAATTCTTTACCATCATGTCTTTAAAAAAGGAAAAGTAGAATTTCACTTCTTTAAAAAGGAATAGTAAAATTCACTAACTCCATTCAAGTGAAATGGAAAAAAAGGGCAAATATGTTGCTAATAACCATGATGCTCACAAGTCATCAATGGCAATATAAAATTGAAGTACATGGATTCACCTGAGTATGAAACAAAACTATGTAAGCATTTTACGCATTTAGGTCAAGCAAATTGTTGGACCAGCGGTCTCCTGTGGCTCGGACTTATCAAAATTGAGACAATGGTATCTGAGCAAAACTGAGACAATGGTATCTAAGCAAATGGTATACATGACCGTGTGGACTGGAGGAAGTTTAACAACCTGGCCATTGTGGCAACACAGAGGGAAGTCCAGAGTCAAGAACCAGGTATGGCTGTTGTAACTCTAGCCAACCACTAGGGAAAATGCTCAATGTAAAACTGTGGTGGCTCTAATGCTCAACCTTGCGGGAACGTGAGAGTATATGGGTGGGGAGATTGTAGGACTCGGAGTCACATCAGTAGCCACAACAGTGATCCTCGGTACATAAATTAGACACTGACCCGGTAATTTATTGGAGTCTATTGACAAGGGGTGAAATAAATACCAACAAAACTGAACAGACCGAAAAAACTTGTTTGGTTTGGTTTTCTCGGAGTATGATTAATACTCCAATTCTAACATCTTAATTTTGTAATCTTATGAACTGTCTGCCTGTCTCTCATGAGTGACCTCTTCGCTCCTCTTCTTTTTTTTTTTTTTTTTGTCATTCGTTAGTTCTAATATACTCTATCTTAGGGGACTTGAGGAGGGAGATGGGTGCTTACGGGAATCGAACCCTGCCCATGTGCATGAGAGTATAAGGGAGACACCAACTGCACTCCACTCCACTTGCCTCTTCGCTCCTCTTCAAGAAAGTTGAAAGTTTATGTACATTTCGGCCTATTTTTTTGTTGTTTTTTTTTTAAATTTTTTTAATAATGTTTAGCTGTTACTGTTTGTTTTTCCAAACCGAATAAACGAGCTTTAACTCTGGGCCCTTTAATAAACGAGCTGTTAGCTGTTACTGTTCGACTAGCTAGGTTCTTTCATCAGTCCAAACAGAATACAATCATCAAGAAACATGAAATCAACTCTAGGGCTTGGAAATGGCCCAAGAACCATGCTTTAATTGCTGCAAAATGACTTTACATAAGGGTGAGTTTCCGCTATTTCTCGATTGTTCAATCAGTTGATATAAATAAGGAAAATGACAAGCAAAAAATACGGGAAAAAATAACGTAGCCGGAACTCATGAAATGCTAATATATACTCTTAGAGAGAGAGAGAGAGAGAGAGTTACAGGAAGTTGAATCCGTAGCAGAGGAGAGAGAGGCAGCGAGGACAGCGGGCGAGTATGGAACTCTCTTTGTTTACCCAATTCTGATGGTTAGGGCAAGAGTGAAGCGTACTCGCACCTTCCCTTTTTCTCACTCGCCGTACTCGCAGGGATTGTGGGCTGCTTAAATGGGCCAAGCGAACCCAAAACAGAGTAGGGCTTCTCGCATATACACGCAGTGATGGGCCTAAGACTACGGGACTTTGCTGGTCCACATCCGGAGGAATTCGTCGCGTTTGTAAATGCTAAAGGCACTAACTAGTGTACCAATTATTACACTAACTTTCCATGTGACACTTTTTTAGTGGATGAATCTATCCATGTATTGTATTGAGTAGTGCATTGATGTGGTAATGACATGTGTTCATTTATTTTAATAGTTGGTACACTAGTTAGTGTCTGTACTCTGTAGCAATGCTCTTTCAAAATTTCTTCCAATCATCGAAAAAATGATCGTGTGGGTGCCGAGCTATAAGCACAATCGCCTAATCAAAGGATGCCCGATTGACTTGAAATTTTACCAGGAGCTTCGTAACAACAGTTCCTAACATTTTTTTTTAAAAATATATTTTTTGCTTTTGGGATAGATTGCTCCACATGAGGTTTTTTTTTTTCCCAACAAATTCCAATGCCATTTGAGAATAATCAATCCTCCTACGCCCCAATATTTCCGTGGTGAGTAAAAATCTTGCAAATTCCAAATTAGTAATGAAAAGACATGGTAGTTTATAGACCATTGATTATTCCTAATCAAAGGATGCCCGATTGACTTGAAATTTTACCAGGAGCTTCGTAAAAACAGTTCCTAACATTTTTTTAAAATATATTTTTTGCTTTTGGAATAGATTGCTCCACACGAGGTTTTTTTTTTTCCCAACAAATTCCGATGCCATTTGAGAATAATCAATCCTCCTACGCCCCAATATTTCTGCGGTGAGTAAAAATCTTGCAAATTCTAAATTAGTAACGAAAAGACATGGTAGTTTATAGACCATTGCTTAGATTTTCACGACGTCTTGTAATTTTCTATAAGGAATAGAAAATCTTCAGTTCTCAATCTTCACACAGAAATCGGCTCCAAGAAAAGATAATGTAATTTTTTTTTCATGCTTGGAACAATTTCACAAGTTGTAAGGCAGCCCAACTTTGTATTCTGGGACATGGTTACCGTGTAGGGAATGTTACCAACATTGACCTCAAAAATGTAATTCATTGTCCAAATTGGAATATTTGAACTAAGTTTTTAAGGACCCTTGATCAACCTAACTTGTGTAATGGAGATTAATTATGTCCTATTATTTTGAAGTCCTTCTTTGATTGAACGTTACAATTTACCATAACTCCCATTGTCCATTGGACCTTGTAGTAACTAAGTTTGTATAAATAGGATTAAAGTGACATAATTTAAAATCACATTAGCGAAAGATGTTTATGAAATACTCTTGGCCTCCTCCCAATTTATTTGTTCATATCATGGAACACAACTTCTAAAGGGGCTTACATTTATAGATCTCCTAATTTTTCAAAAGTTTCAACTTTCAAGATTTGTAGCTTGGATTCAAAAGATCATAAAGGGCAAGAATGAAATTTCGTAGCTTTTTAAGTTTTTAGTGTATGAAATTTTCAAACTAGCTAGACAACATTTTGGGATAATCCAAAGTACAATTGTGCAAATAGATTGGGTCAGGTGGAGTTCGTGACACTTGGCTTGTTAAGGGGTTGATTGCATGACAAATTAAGCAAAAGAAGTAGTAAAAAGCTACAAACTTTCTTAAGTTTGTTTATGAACATTCTGATGCTTAATTAAACTTGCCTTTGTTCTAATTAATTCCTGGTATAAATTAACTCAAAACTGACTTATTATGTTCTACGAGACAAGTTATTTTCTGACAATACATCAACTTAAAAACTGACTTAAGCCAACAATTAGTACTTCGGTCGGCTTGTATCTTGAAATTGTGTAGAGAAGGAATAATGAAAAGCTACAAATTCTTAAAAGAAATTAAGGGTGAGTTTTTTCGCTACGATATTTTGGGTATTCCCGGTAATTTTGGTATTCTGCCGCAAGTCATTCTCTTTGCATACATCAATTAATTTGATAACTTGCAAGCCAAAAATACAGAAAATTTCGTAGCGGAAACTCACCCTAAATTGATTTTTTTTTTCATTGCAGGTAAAAAATAATTCATAGAACTCATCATAATGACTCTACAGTTTTTTAAGTATGGAGCTAAAGATATCTAAATCTCCTCAAAAGACGAACTAGCTAGAGGAGAAAAGAAATGTAACTTAAATTGATGCTTGGACTCATAATTAAGCATGCATAGCTTCAATAGCCAGTAGCCTACTTGAATAATGGGACATGTTTTTTTGGGGTAAGTTAATAGTGGGACATGTTTATTTGGTATGTAGGGTATTTTACTAACATTAACTTGAAAAACTGCAATTCATTGTCTAGCTAGGTAGCTAATTTAAAATATTGAAACGAATTTGTTCTAAATCACAGCGTGTTAGCCTAGATGGTATGGCACAACCCACTACTCAGACATAACTCAGGTTTCGATTTTCACCCATGGTATGTTTTTTGGAGTGGGTGCCACATACCATCTTGTACCTAAATGGTGCATGTAGTGATGGCCTGTCTTTCCGGATAGTAGCTATGACTCAAAAGTCGAACTGGACATTTGTTTGTGGGTCGGGAGTCCCTATGGTCACGCCCAAGGGGTTGCTACGTCCTCCCATTATTTCTGTGGTTCAAAAAAAAAAAAAGTTTTAAATCCTTTACCATCCTCATTCAAAAGAGACATCGAATTTGATGTCCATTTGTGACATAAAATCACTTATTATATTATTGATTGTTGCTAGCTATGAATAAAAGCGTAGGGGCGTGTACGTACATATAAGTACCTCCAATATCAATTTTCTTATGCTCATGAACCTTGCATGTGTTGCAAAACCCCATGTAGCCTCTCCACGTGAATTTGGTACAAATCATCTGCATGAGCATGAACACAGTTAAAGTAACTTGAATCAGGGTTTCATTTAAAAAAAAAAAAAAAAACCCTAAATTAGGGTTGGTAGTAGTTAGATTTATATGTATACATAGATGAACCATAGCTCATTTTAACAGATTAATTGGACAGTAAGTACTTGAGTTAGAGTACACGAGTTGAGTTCCAGATGAGGTTAGAGCGGGGAACGGCCACAAAATTCTAAAAGTACAAAGGAGGTCAATGCGGTTTTAGCAAACCGCATTGACAAAACATAAACAAAAATAGGCTAAACAAAAGCAAAAAGTCTACAAGAAAACTACCCCAAAACAAAAACAAAAAAAGGTTAAACACCTGCATGAATTATTAATAGGATACCGTAATTTGTACTTTTGGAAAATACATGCACGTAAAAGTCCACAGGAAAACCGTATGTGGTCCTAGTTTAGATCACTCAACTCTTGTTATTGGGGCCTACAACTACAAATAATATGAACATTATATACATTTAAGTAACAAAATTATGTGTGCGGGGACATATATAAAAAAACTAGCTAGCTAATTAATCCATGCTGCATCCTTCGTACTTGGTTTATTTCCCCCCCTTATGTGAGTATGTTTCTTGATTGGTCATTGTTTTCTAAAAATTTAGGTGTTCGGGTTGGCTTAAAATTAGATTCATTGTAGCGGACCATTACGTCAACAATGTAGTATATCTTGTTATTCCAAAATTTTAATGATATGTGTAACAAGTCTTCTAAAGATTGGGGGCAAAATAAAAACAATGCACCATTGCACAATCCCGATCGAATATTTATAACTCAGGGTATCTGGGTTAGTTTTTTTTTATTTTTTTATTTTAAAGTATCGAATATTTATATATATCCAAACCCTTAAAATACGGATGGATCCCGATCGAATTTTCATAATCTGAATCGTCCAATGTGTTTAAAAGGTGTTTTTAAGGGTCTACTCAAGTAATCACCCCAAAAAAAAAAAAAAAAAAAAGGAAGCCCTTGATTTGAGCAGTTTTTCAAAAACAAAATGCACATATACAGGTTTTATTGAAAACTGCTTGGATCAATCCCTTCCCGGTTTTTTGTTTTGCTAATTTCTTTCGAAGATCCCGTAAAAACACCTTTTAAGCACATTAGACGGATCAGATCATCGAAATTCGATCAAGATCTATAAGGTGCGGATGTAGTCCGCAATTTAAGAGTTTGAAAACTCGACAAAGCCGTCCATCAAGAAAAACAAAGGAAGGGAAATCCTACATCATAATGTTGATACATGATACAAAGAGTGCCCCAGAGCAAAAACATCACCCAACAAATTTTTGGATGAAATACAGAGGTGAACAACATTGAGTACATGAAACAAAACCGAATCCAAGCGTCTAGTCCAGGCCCAGAATTTCATCAAATAGGTATTCAGGATAGACTTACGCACACCTCGATTAAACAATAATGACACTGTTTGCACAATCAGTTGTTTTGAATACAATCTACACTATGTAGACCTACTTTCACATGCTTAGTCACATGTTTACTCTCTTTCTCTCTCTTAAACAATCACCTAGCCTGGTCAAGGCATGTTCTCAATTTAGCATCTCAATGCAGGCTAGTTTTTATAAACCAAAAAAAGAGAGACGAGGTTCATGCTCTGGGGAATATAGAGAACATGCCCCACTCAAATACCAAACTAGACCCTACCTAATACCACCTTACTTTTTGTGGTACTGTATCATCATGTGAAATGAATGAGATGAGCATATTTGGGTGCCACCATCCATTTCATTTTTTTTTTATCCATAATGCTAGGGACACAATAATCAGCCACAACACCAATTATAACAGTCTACGTGCAGTCGTGCAGGCTTTGTATTGCAATCACCAATCATGCAGTGTGTCACCAATCATGAAGTGTTATGTAGACTGTTATTGTTGGTGTTGTGTCACATTATTCGGTCTCTAACATTATAGCTTTTTTATTTATTTACTTACCTCATTTCATATTATAAAGGACTAGAGAATCTTGAGCAGGATCAGTACCGTCAATCCAATTACCGTACGTATAAATATAATTCCACCACCACAACTGGATGATTGTCAAACTCTGCAATTTTTTGTATACTTACTTTTGTCTCTTCATTAGGTGATATCTTTCTTTTAATTTCATGATGTATACAACCTTTGTTTATTTATACTAGCATATGATGACTGATAAGGCTATATAGAAAATCAGTTAATTGACTGCAAGTCTTCTGCGTTTCAGAGAATCCAATAATTTTGACCAAAAGATAAACTGCCAAACAATGCCGAAACAGATTAATTCTTTAATAGAAAGGATAGATTGTCATTTCTTGGGTATTTAGTAGATATATACCAGGAACAGGATCCTCTCCAATCCTTTTACTAGTCTGAATGGTTCAGTTTGGTCAGTTTTCAGACCCTTCCCAGATCTTTTTTATGATCGGAACAGTTGACATCGTAGATCTAGTCGAGAACATTAGACAAGCCAAAATTTATGTTGATTGAATATCGTTTAATGTGTTTATGAAACACATTTATCTCAGAAAAATGGGTTTAGAAAAAATTGCAAGACTAGATAATTAAAAACCAATTTTTTCTGAAGATAAATGGGTTTCAAGAATATATTAAATGTTATCAGATTAACATGAATTTTTTTTGTGTGCCCAATGTTCTCGATGTGGTCTACGAAATATATCAACGGTTCTGATCACAAAAACAGATCGATTGTGGAAGGGCCTGAAAACAGACCAAATAGGACCGACTAGTCCCTAAGGGCTTGTTTGTTTGAGGGATAAGGGAGAAAGGGGAAGCTTATTCAGGTGCGTTAGAAGACCAAATTACCCCTCAAACTATTTTTTCTATTCACAATGCAATGATTTAATGAGGGCAAAAAAGTAATTTCTCACATTATCAACTCTTATTCATCCATATTAACTACAACCCAAACCAAGTATAAGCTTATCCACACTCCTTATCTAATCTTCCCTTATAACATATCCATCTCTTATCCACCCTCATTCCTTATCCGTCCGACATGTTTGTTAGGGGGAGAAGAGAGTGGGATAAGGTTGGGGCCGGAATAATTAAGCTAGGGAGTGGGATAAGGATGGGGCTGGAATAAGCTACGAAGGAAGGGTCCTCATGTCTGGGGTTTGGTTGGGGCTAGGCACTCAGATTGATTCCCTTCGGATAAGCTAAGACTTTTGCAAATCTTAGCTTATTCCACCCACCCCAATCATAAGCTTATTTGAGTGTGGTAATACTGCTGTGCCCCCAAATACTCTCCAAATCCTTTTTCTATTCTCATCACAAGGATTACACAAGGGCAACTAAGTAATTTCCCAAATTATTTCTTTATCCACTCATATCAACAACCAAACAAGCTCCTTCTTGGCTAAAATCCCTTTCTTAACTAATCCACCCTTACAACATATCCTTCTTTTATCCACCCTCATTTTTTAACCCACAAAATCTTATACATCCGACAAACAGGCTGTAAAAGGACCGGAGAGGATCCTATTCGATGTATAAATATTAATAGGGATGTTAGGAAATGATCCCTTGGCCACGAGAAGGTATAATTGGTGCTCTTGGGCATGATTAAATACTATAATCTCCGTCACATTATGTAGGTCCCATGCACTTCGTGATGATTCTCAAATATATACTACGATGCTATAGGATTGCCGGGCCTGCACTATGAGTACTCAATAATACTTCTAGTAGAGAAATGGAAGAAATTATGTGCACAACACCTGATAAGAAAACTATAACTCGGAAACTTTTTTCTACCCTAATCTCACTTTAGTATGCAAAAAATTATTGAATAATATCCAATGATGAACTAGCAATGTGATCCTGTAAATTTGTACAATAAAAAGATTCAAATATGTGTTTGTTTTTATAGAAGATTATACCTGTTCTCATAGATCTTTGATAGAATTATTTATTTAATAATTATGTGCCTAAACTTTTGACTGATCATCTACATATGCTATCCACTACAAAAAGTAAAACTATTTTAAGAATGTGAAAATGGGATGAGTAACGTGGCTTTGGCGCCGCTCCTCGATCCTTTGATTGGAAACTTTAGATGCATGGTCTTTTTTTTTATAACTCAGCGCGTCCGAGACAACTTACACGCATCTCGATTAAGTACTAAGAGTTCAATATCGCCATCCACTAAGAACAAGTCATATTAAAATGGAAAATTCTAAAATCCACCCAATGGGCTGATTATAAGGCTTAAAAAGTGTATGAGAATGTGCGAAAAGTGTATAGAAATGTGTAGAAGTGTATGAGAAAGTAAAAAAAGTACATTGGAGTATGTGTTTTTTTTTGTTTTTTTGTTGTCTTATTGTCAGCCCAGTGGGTTGACAATAGAAGAACCCTATTAAAATTAAGACAAAGTTCTGGATAAACTAACTTCAAATGAGTAAATAGGACTTAAAATGTTTGGGCTAATCTCTCCGGTCCTTCCCATAATTATTTCCACGCATATGCGTGAGGTGAGGTGATTCCAAAGACAAATCGCTGCCGAGGAAATTGACCCTGTAATGTTGGGATGGTAAGACTTATCGAGATAAGTCGATTGATTAACCACTGCGACGACTCTTGCATGGGGTGAGCGCGTTGTTCGGTTGGCAATCCAGGAGGGACTAAAACCTCCTCCACCAACTTAATCAACACACAGGGATGATTTTGCACAATCATGGTCGACCCTACAACTTGTTCTTTGCAATCTCATGTCCAACCAAATGAAGGTGGTGACAGATTTTAATTATAATATAAGCAACCTATGATTAACTATCCAAGGTCACTTTATCATGACTAGCTAATCCCTCAAACAAACATGATTATGCAACAGATGTCCTACAAATGATGGATGCGATTAGTTTTAAGCTCTTATTAATTTTTTCTTTTGGGTTTGCTGAGTCGATAGATTCCTCGACCCGGGTCCCTGTAGGACCCCCTCCACATTACACGGTGTAGCGCTCATTTTAGTCGTTTATCTCAGCAATTATTGGTTAGGATTTTAAACCACCTCTTCTAAGGAAGAGACTACGTACGCTTCCCTCGAAGAGTCTTTTTAAATTTTGGACCTTTAAAAATACTTTTGAACGGCTGGGATAAGAGTGCTATACCGTGCAGACGCGGATGGAGGCGTTAGAGGGACCCGATTTCGAGATTCCTTGCCCAATCAGTCCCTAAAAACAAAAATGGGCAATATTTACTCTTTTGTCCTCGCCACTCCTATATATATATTCCTGGAAACTCATAGCAACCCATGTTCATTCACTTTCACCTTCCTCATCTTGTGCCACTACAATCTGCCCTTTTCTAGAGAGAGAGAGATGACACAGATGGGGCTTCTCCGGTGGCCAAAAAACACATCCACAGCCACAGCCACGGCCACCACAGCCACATCAGTTAGCAGATCACATGGACGTTCTAATTCACCAAACTACAATTACTCTTGTGGCTGCTGCCTATCAAAGATATTGAGGAAGTTGAAGAAACGAAGCCGAATGCTACACGGTGGTGCACCGATCCCAAGTCGACAATCCTCGTTCCAATGCCGCTACGACCCTCTCAGCTACGCCCTCAACTTCGACGCCAGCGGCTGCGGGACCTCGTCGGAAGACGAAGATCCGGATTACCACCGGTTCTACGCCTTCTCGTCGAGGTTCGCTGCCACCCCGAAGAGAGTTCGAAATTGTCCAGTACTAGCCACTTCGTTGATTTAGCGAAGGGGAAAGTCTCACGTTATGGATGCAGTTTTGTTTGTTGAGTAGATTTTGTATTTTTCCCTTTTTTTTTTTTTTTTTTTTTTTTTCAGACGAAAATTTTCAACTTCTGCAAAGGCAGTTTCAATTGGCTAATATACATACACCATCCCAGCCATCGATTTATGTGCCTAAGGTGTATCGTGAGTCGTGACTTGCCTAGCCCGGCCCATCCTGTTTATTCATCTTGGGTTTATGTGTCCTGCCATGGTGAAATATCTAGGCCCAGTCTGGTTCAAGGGCACGCCAAAATCCGTGTTGTGCCTTTGCTAATGCCTATCGGGGCATGTAAAGCCAAAAGTGTAAAAAAACAAACAAACAAAATTGCCAATAGGTTTTTTGAGAATCGGATGAAAGATCGTTAGAACAAAGAAAGTAGTAGATTTAGATTCGACGAGTATGATCTTGCATCAAAATAGTGTACCCGTTCTAGGGTTGGCCATTTCATCCGCCCCGTCTGAATCCGAATCCGAATCCGATCCGATCCCCGATTCGAACGGATCGGCAATATGGAGATCTGTTTGGAGATTGGATATGGAGATTTTGTTTGAAAATGTTTGGGGATTAGATAGGGGGTGGAGATAGGCATGTCCCCGCCCCGAATCCGCTTCGAATCCGTTCCCCGCTCCGTCCCCGCCCCGTCCCCGAATCCCCGAAATAGAGGAATCTATTTATGAATTATGAAACTTTGGGGTCTCACTGAATTTTCTCCAAATATATGGAGTTACACCAAAATTTCCTTCCTCGTGCATAGGGTTGGTTTGGTAATTGAAGCATTTTCATCCACTGCAATGACATGGTTTTGACATATGTGTTCTAATCAAAATGACCATTCTTGTGATCGATTTCACAAAAAATATCTAATAGTACAATCTTGGCTTAACTACCTATATGGTCCCTATAAAATAGTCACCGTTTCATTTTTGTCCTTGCAAAATTTTTTGTTTCAATTTTACCCTCACATTTTGTGACGAACTTCAATCTTACCCTTTCCGTCCACAAATGGACGGAAAGCTCATACGTGGCAAACAGAGTCCCAACTGGACCCTTTTTTTATTACTTGGTGGAGTCCCATCTGTACAACTCTTCTCATATACCCAAATTCACAACTATTTATAATCATTCGGCACTCTTAAAATTACCTTATTACTATTTTAATTTTTCTATTTATGTAGATTAGAGAAATAGAAAGTAATAAATCATGATTAAATGTTAGAAATCACGTAAGAAAGAATAAGCTCAAATAATTTTTTTTTTCTTGACTTTATAACATTTTCGAAATTCAAATTATTTCTATGTAACCATTCAAACATTTTATCTAAAAAACCGAAAAATAATACTCTAAGAGATCTGCCGATTATAGTTTTTATCATCAACTTACCTTTTTATAATCAGCCGTCCGGGTCATCTTACACGGCCCTCGATTAATCATCACTCCCACTTTCCAATTACAGGAGTCTTATTTAAGTCCAAAGCAAAACTCTGGGTGGACTAGCTCACAAAACTATTTTTTGTAAGAATGATTGATTTTTTTTTTACAATAAATTTTTTGTGAATAAAGATAAAAATAATCCATAAATCCCTAAAAAATTGGATTATTTTTTTCGTTGGTGAACTATTAAAATTATAATAATTTTTTACTTTTTAGATTCCTCTCCTCATGACAAATCAATAATCCAAAAAAAAAATCGACGCAACACAAGCAAATGCAATTATTTTTTAATAAAGACAAAATGATTTATCTTTGCCAAAGCACCCATTAATTAAATAACCTCTTTAAAAAAGGGTAATTAAATAGCCTAGAATTTTCAACATAAGCTAATAAACACTTCAGTGTTGACCAGTATGCATCCCCTCTTTCGGAAATTTTTTCCTTTCTTGGAGTCTCCCCTCTCTAATGGCGAAATCACTTCGAGTTTAGACAGACCAACGGTGGGGAAGGAAACAAAATCACACTTGACACAATGGAGGAAGAGGAAGGAAACCCACCAACTGGGTTTTCAAGAAACCAAAGAAAACAAAGAACAACAAATGCAAGAACCAGGTGTTTCTTGATGGGTACGTAGAGGCAGCAGAAGATGATGTTCTGACGAGGACAAAGAGTTTTAACTGACGAGGATTTGGAGGAGCTGAAAGGGTGTTTGGATTTAGGGTTTGGATTTAGCTATGAGGAGATCGTGAGCTGTTTAACACTTTGCCTGCTCTTGAGCTTTGTTATTCCATGAACCAAAGGTTTCTTTATGAGCAGCAGAAGTTGACGACGACGACAGAGATCGATTTATGTTCATCTACTTCTTCAATTTAGGTATAGAAAAGAGGTGTTGTCCAGATGGGACTCCACCGAGTCAAAAAAAGGTCCAGATGGGACTCCCGTTTGCCACCTATGAGTTTTCCGTCCATTTGTGGACGGAAAGGGTAAGATTGAAGTTCGTCACAAAATGTGAGGGTAAAATTGAAACCAAAAATTTTGCAAGGACGAAAATGAAACGGTGACTATTTTATAGGGACCATATAGGTAGTTAAGCCTACAATCTTTAAAAATGGTTCCTGGGCATATCAACAGTGAGTTGTAGACTTGTAGTCTCTTTTCCTTTGAGATGGAGGATAAAAATGGTTCCCCATTTGGAGCGGAGATGGAGGATAAAAATAAATCCCCGTTGGAGATTGGATAGGGGATGGATATGAGTAAGGGGTTTGGGGATTGGGGGTGGAGATAGTAGTCTCCGGCCCCGATCCGTCCCCATGCCCATCCCTAACCCGTTCTCTTGCCACACCTGTGCCTAATTTGTGCAAGTATCGTGCTCTATTACATCTGTGCCATGCCTTTTTTTATCTATCGTATCCGTGTCGTGTCACATGGTCACAAGCTTGCCCGGCCAAGTTAACAGCTCTATGATCCATATCATATCGACGAAACTTGGTTTTCATTCTTTTGAGTCTCTGTTCTAGTTTCTTTGTGCTGTGCAGTAGTATGCACATAGCTAGTATTTGTTGTGTGTGTTTATTTCCAGTTTGTAAGTAATCAAACTGCATTCAGAGACAATTCAGTTCATGTAACAGAGACATGACTATAAAGAATTTTACCAAATGAATGCTTGAAAGAACGGGAGATGACACATCTAGGAGTTGCCCCAGTGGTTTACACGGATGTCAGACTTTGGGAGTACTACTCAAAATCTATGGTTCGATTCTTTGTTGGGTGAGTACCCTGATTCAAGTGGGGGGCTGCAATGTGTTGCTGGCTAGCTCCCTAGAAGTTTGGATTGTACATTTAGAACAAGAATTAAAATATGTGGAGAGAGAGAGAGAGAGAGAGAGAGAGAGAGATATTTAAAATTCAAGGATGTTGGCATATGCATGTGCCATGTGGTATCATTTCCCAATAAAAACCTTTAATGTGTACTTCTTTCAAAGTTTGGGAGACGAAATTCAGGGATGAAGTATATGATAAATTAGTTAAGAATTTAAAATTACTAGTCCTGTAACAAAGAATGAAGCTTCAAAGAGATTTTATTACGGATCTGTTAAATTAAGTTCTGTTAGAGAATAAATAATTATCGAGGAGAATGAGACTAATTAAGGTTCATAACTTAAAAAGTCTCTATAAAGGCCGCAATCCAATCTAATTGGCCGGAGATCTCAAGATCTAAGTGCAATAGCACAACTGAATTATGCGTGACTTAAGATGATCACTGTGGAGACGCCATGGAGTGTGACTTCGCCCAGGAGATAATTTATCACATAGGAGATAATTAGCCAATTACCAAAACTGAAATATGAAGCCAAAAACAGTAAACCGAGGGTCGTGTTTGATATGGTTTCCTTAAAGCAAATTCCCCGCCTTACTACAGGTGTTTGAGGTTTGATCGACGTTTTTCTCCCAGGATACATCGGCTTCAAACGAACAATCAGTAACACCTACTTGAATCCTTGATCACTCTGTCGAACAAACTGTGTGTGGACTCTCTCTCTCTCTCTCGAAATGAAGAACAAAAGAACTATGGATGTAACACCCGACTTTTAAAATTATGTTTATGTGTTTGGTTTTGTGCGTGTTTATCTTAATTGCGCGCGTTACTTGCGTTAATTGGCGTTATTTGGAAGTATGCAAAACGGAATGTTTTCATTGGGTGGGAGTAGATTTGGAGATGTGGGGGTGGCCACACCCAATAAGTTTGCTAGTGGGTGGGATATTTAGTCTTTTCCTTTTCCTTATCTGATATCAATTACAGAAGAGAGAGAGAGAGAGAGAGAGGCGTGGGAAGAAGAAGAAGAAGAAGAAGAAGAAGAAGAGAAAGGGAAGAAAATTGGGGAAAACTAGAAAATAAGGTAAGAATTGTTGTTTAATTACGAAAATTCTTGGGTTATGTTGTTCTTGTACAAGTTAATTGGGTCTTTTGCCTCTTATAAGAGTGATTTGGGGTTTGGTTTGCAAAATTCGTGGAAGGGAAGTGGGGGGGTTCTCTGACTGATTTTACGAAATCGAATCTGCCATGGTTGTTGGCGAATTTTTAGATATGGTTTCTGAGTTCAGGATTTTCTGGAAATTTAACTGTAGGTACCCATATGAGTTCTAGACCTTTTGTTAAATTTTCGTAATTTTATGAGAAGTACAGAAAATATGGAAAATGTTTGAGTGGATTGTGGTACTGGAATTCGTAGTGCTGACAGCACTGCCGTGTCTTACGGAAACGGCTATAACTTGGGCTAGGAAGCTTGGAATTTCAATCCGCTTGCTGCGTTAGAAAGTAGACTCATAAGGCTTTCATAATTGGTAGGCCTTGTAGCTTGATTATTTTCCAGAATTAGCAGTTTTTGGTTTGAAGTTGGTTGGAAATCTGTTTGACAGGTTTTTGCTGTGAGTTGGAGTTCATTTGTTAATTGTTTAAAAATAGCTATCGGGTTCAGAAAATTCTGAGTTTTTAGTGTGTTGTTTCTACTTGTGTTTAGGGTGTACGGTGAAAATATTGGAGCATTTGGATTGGTGAATTAATTCTATAAATTCGTGGACCGCAAGGGGGTCGAGTTGTCATAAGTGTGTTTAAGCACTTTGCTTGTGTTTAAGCGTAAATTCATGGGATTATGTATGGCCTTAATTAGTGTTTATCGTTGATTGTGAATGATTTTGGGTTAATTGAGGATACGTGTACAGAGGAAGGTACGAGCACATCCGGGATGCCGAATACAATAGTCGAATCTACCGTTATCTTTGGAGATCGAGGTGAGTGTTGATTAATTCATAGATGTAATTTCTTTTGGAATGATTTGTGATATTGAATTGTGGCATACGTGCCGATAATGGGGCCATGGGCCGGGGCAAACGTGCCGATATTTAACTGTGGCATACGTGCCGATAATGGGGCCATGGGCCGGGGCAAACGTGCCGATATTTAATTGGGCAAACGTGCCGATATTTAATTGTGGCATACGTGCCGATAATGGGGCCATGGGCCGGGGCAAACGTGCCGATATTTAATTGGGCAAACGTGCCGATAATTAATTGTGGCATACGTGCCGATAATGGGGCCATGGGCCGGGGCAAACGTGCCGATATTTAATTGTGGCGTAAAGCCGATCTTTGATTTTGATATTGATTAATCAATTGTTAGTGATCGTGTTGATGGTTAGAGTTTTACATTTGTGTGTGTTTCATTCTTAGATATTTATTTATTCGGTCAGATCTTGTTATATTAATATTATTGAGGCTGTATGTTGTGGTTGTGTGCTGTGGTTGGCTGTGTGCCGTGGCTTTGAGCCGAGATAGCTGTGGGTCGTGGTTGTGTGTCGGGGAAGGGCGGAGTGCCAAGGATGGCTGTGTGTCGAGATTGTGTATCGAGAATGGTTGTGTGACGTGGATGTGTGATGGGAATGGTTGTGCGCTTAAATGAGCTGTGTGTCGTGATTGTGGGGCGGGTGTGGTTGAGTGTTGAGATGGGTTGTGTGTTGTGTGTGGTGTGGAGTGTGTAGGGTTGCGGGAGGGAATAGTTTGTGTGACGTGGTAGTGTGTCGGGTTTGGTTGCGTGATGAAATAGGTTGCGTGTCGTGGATGTATGTTGGGAATGTTATGACGTGTAATTTACGCTTGTGTTCTTTTGGGAATGAAACGTATTGTCTGTTTGAATTATATCTATGTCTCACACACTCCTGGAACCCGTTTCGGGTTTCAGTTTTGCAGGTTAATTTTAGGTGGGGTCCACAGCTAGTCCCATGGTGCGGTCATGACCATGTACGGGGTCCTTTGCCAGGTCGGGTTTGGGACCCGCCGAAGTGCTGATCTGGGGCGGGTCGTTACAGTTGGTATCAGAGCAGTGTAGTAGGTCTTACATGGGATCGAGTGGGTGTTTGGGCTAGGGATACTCTAGGTTATGAGGTGTTGTGTGAGGGTGGTCTAGCAATGGACCCAGGGCGTCGGCTTGTATTTGTCGGGTGGTTAGGTGTGAGATTATCTAACATTCTTGTGAATGGAATATATTGTTGTTTGTTGTTGTTGTTGTTGATGTTCAGATGTGGGGTAGCGCGATGGCGAAGGTTCGATGTTGCTGCAGGGGTAAGTGGTTCTACTGTGCTGGGAATGGTGACAGGTATCTAAATGGTTTTCGGTATATGAATGTCACATGTTTAAATTATTTGTTATGAGTAACCAATTTCGGGGACGAAATTCCTAAAGGGGGGGAGAAGTGTAACACCCGACTTTTAAAATTATGTTTATGTGTTTGGTTTTGTGCGTGTTTATCTTAATTGCGCGCGTTACTTGCGTTAATTGGCGTTATTTGGAAGTATGCAAAACGGAATGTTTTCATTGGGTGGGAGTAGATTTGGAGATGTGGGGGTGGCCACACCCAATAAGTTTGCTAGTGGGTGGGATATTTAGTCTTTTCCTTTTCCTTATCTGATATCAATTATAGAAGAGAGAGAGAGAGAGAGAGAGGCGTGGGAAGAAGAAGAAGAAGAAGAAGAAGAAGAAGAAGAAGAAGAAAAGAAAGGGAAGAAAATTGGGGAAAACTAGAAAATAAGGTAAGAATTGTTGTTTAATTACGAAAATTCTTGGGTTATGTTGTTCTTGTACAAGTTAATTGGGTCTTTTGCCTCTTATAAGAGTGATTTGGGGTTTGGTTTGCAAAATTCGTGGAAGGGAAGTGGGGGGGTTCTCTGACTGATTTTACGAAATCGAATCTGCCATGGTTGTTGGCGAATTTTTAGATATGGTTTCTGAGTTCAGGATTTTCTGGAAATTTAACTGTAGGTACCCATATGAGTTCTAGACCTTTTGTTAAATTTTCGTAATTTTATGAGAAGTACAGAAAATATGGAAAATGTTTGAGTGGATTGTGGTACTGGAATTCGTAGTGCTGACAGCACTGCCGTGTCTTACGGAAACGGCTATAACTTGGGCTAGGAAGCTTGGAATTTCAATCCGCTTGCTGCGTTAGAAAGTAGACTCATAAGGCTTTCATAATTGGTAGGCCTTGTAGCTTGATTATTTTCCAGAATTAGCAGTTTTTGGTTTGAAGTTGGTTGGAAATCTGTTTGACAGGTTTTTGCTGTGAGTTGGAGTTCATTTGTTAATTGTTTAAAAATAGCTATCGGGTTCAGAAAATTCTGAGTTTTTAGTGTGTTGTTTCTACTTGTGTTTAGGGTGTACGGTGAAAATATTGGAGCATTTGGATTGGTGAATTAATTCTATAAATTCGTGGACCGCAAGGGGGTCGAGTTGTCATAAGTGTGTTTAAGCACTTTGCTTGTGTTTAAGCGTAAATTCATGGGATTATGTATGGCCTTAATTAGTGTTTATCGTTGATTGTGAATGATTTTGGGTTAATTGAGGATACGTGTACAGAGGAAGGTACGAGCACATCCGGGATGCCGAATACAATAGTCGAATCTACCGTTATCTTTGGAGATCGAGGTGAGTGTTGATTAATTCATAGATGTAATTTCTTTTGGAATGATTTGTGATATTGAATTGTGGCATACGTGCCGATAATGGGGCCATGGGCCGGGGCAAACGTGCCGATATTTAACTGTGGCATACGTGCCGATAATGGGGCCATGGGCCGGGGCAAACGTGCCGATATTTAATTGGGCAAACGTGCCGATATTTAATTGTGGCATACGTGCCGATAATGGGGCCATGGGCCGGGGCAAACGTGCCGATATTTAATTGGGCAAATGTGCCGATAATTAATTGTGGCATACGTGCCGATAATGGGGCCATGGGCCGGGGCAAACGTGCCGATATTTAATTGTGGCGTAAAGCCGATCTTTGATTTTGATATTGATTAATCAATTGTTAGTGATCGTGTTGATGGTTAGAGTTTTACATTTGTGTGTGTTTCATTCTTAGATATTTATTTATTCGGTCAGATCTTGTTATATTAATATTATTGAGGCTGTATGTTGTGGTTGTGTGCTGTGGTTGGCTGTGTGCCGTGGCTTTGAGCCGAGATAGCTGTGGGTCGTGGTTGTGTGTCGGGGAAGGGCGGAGTGCCAAGGATGGCTGTGTGTCGAGATTGTGTATCGAGAATGGTTGTGTGACGTGGATGTGTGATGGGAATGGTTGTGCGCTTAAATGAGCTGTGTGTCGTGATTGTGGGGCGGGTGTGGTTGAGTGTTGAGATGGGTTGTGTGTTGTGTGTGGTGTGGAGTGTGTAGGGTTGCGGGAGGGAATAGTTTGTGTGACGTGGTAGTGTGTCGGGTTTGGCTGCGTGATGAAATAGGTTGCGTGTCGTGGATGTATGTTGGGAATGTTATGACGTGTAATTTACGCTTGTGTTCTTTTGGGAATGAAACGTATTGTCTGTTTGAATTATATCTATGTCTCACACACTCCTGGAACCCGTTTCGGGTTTCAGTTTTGCAGGTTAATTTTAGGTGGGGTCCACAGCTAGTCCCATGGTGCGGTCGTGACCATGTACGGGGTCCTTTGCCAGGTCGGGTTTGGGACCCGCCGAAGTGCTGATCTGGGGCGGGTCGTTACAATGGAACTGGATGCTTTTGTTGGTGTGTCAAAACAAAACCCTCCCTATATATATAGTTGAAGGAGGAGCCAAAATACTCAATATTTTAATCAATAGGAGAATCCAATAAGAGAAATCAATATGAGAATTCAATTTCTGAAAAAAAAAAAAAAAATTTGATACAACTATTAGTCCAGAAATAAACATGTGGGTAGTAATCAACCATAGTTAATAATGTATTGTCCAGATTCGATGAACCTAGGATCTTTTCGGTTGCCTCGTGAGACCCTCTGAATATTCCGATTTTATTCATTTGAAATTGTGTAAAATTTCTAACAGTTTTCTGGTTCACTTGTCTATCGGATTGAAGTGCTGCATTTGTTCCTCGATAATCGCTGTATTCTGGGAAGTAATCGAGTATCCAGTGAGCACCAGTGTTGGAGACAAACTTGCTTTAAGGACAAGTGGCGTAGCCAAAATTCTGTATTAGTGAGGGCACAATCCTGTCAATCCATACACACCTCTTTGTTGTGGGAAAAAAATCTCTCTTTTTTCAGAAGCGAACATGCCTTTATTTTCTTTTAAACTTTTCTTCAACATATATTCCAATTTGAAAATTATTTAGCTATTACATTAAATAAAGTAGCTATGGAGAAAAATCAAAAATAATTTTATGTTTTAGACAATTTCCTGTTTTTTATAAGTAAAATAATTCAGTCTTTAGTTCTCAACGAATTATTTTCAACACAAAAGAGAGGAGTTATTGATAGATTTAAAAGAATTCTCGCTTGACTTGCATGTATGATAATAATCATCATTTTGTAACACAGGATAGTTTCGAGGCGAAAATTGGTGAATTGAGGCTGCATGCTTATAAGTAATTAATCCTGGGGCATTCCTACTTGGTATCCTAACACCCTTGTCCATTACATTTTAGGTGAGACACATACGTTGAGTATTGATTCCAATATAAATATGTAGAGAAAAAAGTATTGTGACACTATGTAATGGCACTCTAAGAACACTAAATAAGTTCTCTTTTTTTAAAAAAATGATATTCTAATAAAACTTGTAATATATTTATTTTTGCAAATACAAAAAAAAAAAAATCCCCAAAATTGAGTTTGGGCACAGGCCCACACTTGCCTTCACATAGCTCCGCCGCTGCATCCAATACCAGCCTCGAAAGTCAATTCCGGTATCCTGAAATTGACCCAGGAAGTTTCAAGTCTTGATCTTGCTAACAGTTTGTAGCTGTTTCGTGTGCCTGTAATGTTTTTATTTCCAGACGTTTATGAACCCCGGTTCCAACAGATTACTACTTATGAAAAGGAGTTGGATTTCTGACCTTTTTCTTCCAATATATTTTGCCAAATATTGGTTATGACAAACAAGTGAGTTATAGATTAACACCCGAGGCCTCCATCATCTCATGCCACAAAGACTAAAGAAACATTTAAAAATAAAGTACATCCATCATACTACATGCCAACTATAGATCGTTAACCACTAACTTATCTAAAAGTTTAAACTGTTAGAGAGAGGAGTGACTTTATTATTTATATTCTCACCACGTTCCTTCACGTGTAGCCGGATTCTCCTACATAAGTAGACTAAACACGTGTAAGTATTTAATTATCAGGTAAATGGCGAGGTTTGAACTTTGAACACATGATCCATTGTCGGCTCTGATACCGTATATATTGTTAACCACCAACTGATCATGATCTAAAAATTTAAGCTGTTAGAGAGAGGGACAACTTTATTATTTATATTCTCGATACGCATGCCATATTTATAACGATAGGTAGATTAAGTCATAAAGTTACAACATCTGATGTAGAACAAGTGGCAACCCAATTCTATGATCAATTTAACCGGCAGAAGCCTCGGGGGCCCAAACATCTTTTAATTGAAAATAACCAAATTCGTCAATTTATTGACGAGTCCGGAATCGGCCCAAACTTGACGGGCTGAAACAGAATCACGTTGCGGTCAAGACTCACGACCCTAAGTCGTGATTGAAGTTGGATTTTGACCCTAAGTCGTGATTGAAGATGGATTGCGGTCAAGACTCAATTGGATATTTTTGGCTGCGTTTGGTTAGATAGTTTAGTTTAGTTTTGATGATGTCAGTAGGTGTAATAAGTGGAGAGAGATAGAGAGAGAAATGATGGAAATGATGATGTCATCAAAAACTAAAACTAAAATTAAACAGGGAAACGAACAATGCCTTTGTAATTTTAGGAAATAATTAGATTACTAATTAGTCACGAATTAGTCTCTTAGGTCTTAGCGTATAATTCCGTTTTTATTAATTCCAGTTGGGAAAATCTTATTTTTCTTTCTAGTTTTCGATTTTAAGTATATGAGAAAAGAATGCCTGGCAAAGTATATATGACCTAAAGAAGGTTCTGAAAGAAAGTAGCTTGCCACGGGTTCTATCCTTTTAATCAAAATGACTGGGATCCGCTTCACTGATTCTCAGCTTAAGAGGAAAGGCACTTTTGACACTTGCACACAAATTTTAGTGAATTCCACAAAAGAATCTTCGGAATAAGCCTGTGGTGTCCTCAAAAATTCAGTAGAGCCTCTTCTAGGTGGTTCTGACCCGAGTGAGCGGCTAGTGAATGGAGAGAGATTTCGCACGAGTCCCTGCACACTTAGCACCCGCCGTTAGCGCCTAACCTGGCCGGAGTGTGGCCAGGAAAGGCACTCCGACGGTCTAGTAAGTGACCGGAGAAGAAAGTAATATGCAAAGAGTAATGGTAGAGAGAGAAAGTGTTATGTACCCGTCTAGGGCTTCGTTGCTTTGTATTTATAAGCTTCCCAAGTACGGGGGTAGATCGGTCAATCTGGCTCGGATGACATCACCGAGCGTCATGAGCCAGTCCGGCATGCATTGCATGTCCTCATTCTCCAATCACAGTCGGACACGTAGTATAACCGCTTCGGGTGCCATCAGGCTGACGTAGGTACAGCTGTCTCAGGCACATGTGCCTCGCCTAGTTTGTTATGAGCGTTAACCGCCTCTGGTGACGTCACGAGGGTCGTCACCGAGATTTCGGATTATCCCTCCGAACCGTCTCGGGTATGATCCGTCTCGGATGACTCGTCCGGTTCAGCCTACTGGCCGAGATATTGATTTGTCTTGGATGGGCTATGCTCGGTTGGCCCATAGTGTTTTGTTCCCTGGTTGGTCCAGAAGCCCGTTTTGTCTCATAGCGTTCTGGGCTCTCCATCCAAGGCCCGTCTGTGGGTTGCTAGATTTTGGCCCACTACAATAGCCCCTCAACTTCTTCCGAGGCATTTAGTTCCGAGAAAGGAGTTGAACGTCCAGCTTGAAGGGCCGCTGCATTTGGCCGAGGTGTGAGCACAATGTACCCGAGAGTATCGAGTCCCATCCGGTGTGTTTCTTTTCACCGAGCCCCAGCCGTGGTCGTTCGTAGATGGTCTCGGATTGCACCACGTGGTTGGAATCCACTGGTCGAGAGAGGAGCACACGGATTGCAACTACGCATGAAGGGACATGAGCATGTGAAACGTCAGGGGACGAACTCGGCGCGTCCCATCATGCCAGGTGTCAACGTTTTAGTCGGGCCGCCAGAGGTAACCTCGATTCCCGCGCCTTGATTCAAACGTTTCTATAAATAGGGCCCCTTTGGAGAGAGAAATACTTTTGCTCTCTCTTTCTCCTCTTGCTTTGAGAAATTTCTGCAACTCCCGACTTTCTGGTGAAGCCAAGATTGTCGCTTTCTGCCGTTGCTCCGCCGTTGCTCCGCCATTGTCTTCCATCTTCTCAACCTTTGGTAAGGGAAGATCACCGTGACTGTTCATCTCCGCCGCCGTCGCTTCTCTTTTCCGGCTAAACTCAGGTAACGTTTTTCCTGTCTGTTCGTTGATTCCTGTGGCTTTTCCTTTGATTTCGTTTTTGATCTGAAGTTTTTCGAAACGTTTTTACAAGTTTCATCTGGCAAAAATCACGTCTTATGATCTGTTGAGGGATCGCTGATGTTGCGACGAACAGTGAACTCAAGCGTTCAACTGTTCATCGTGTTCTTCGTTAGAGTTCGCTATGTGGCCGTTCGAGTCGCTTTTCAATCTTTCGACCCTTAGGTTTTAGGATTTAGTTTTGTTTGTCAACCGAGACAACTCCCGAGACAAGGTATTCGGACCTCGACCGAGTTCGAAACCCGAGCCGTCAGTAGCCCCCCCTTGCCTAGGATATCCGAGAAGCACAGATTGTGCCTAGGTTAATTAAATTTTCTGACTCGGAAATCATCCGAGCCAGTTTTACCACCACCGGTTATATGGCTGACTGTTTTTCACCCGTGCACTTTTTGTCAGGTTCTTCAACCCTGGAGCCCTTCATCCTCTCCTCGGGGAGCTCCAACAGGTCGAGCAGTTCCGATTCGTCCGTATATAGCCTCCACCGCCTTAGATTCCGTCTCGGGCAGACGTTTTTTGACCCCGACGTAGGTATGGCTTCCGCTGATCTCGGCCCAGTGGATGAGGGATTCGGCCCTCTGAACCCCATAGAGGTAGGCCCTAACGCTCGTTCAGAGAGCGAGGGTTCGGTAAATCAGGGCGAGATTAGCAGCGATCACACTGAATCCGCCAACCCAGGGGCGCAAAGGGACGGAAACGGAGCCTCGGTTGGCCCTCCAGACGTACAGATTGTAGGGGTTCATCAACCGAGAAACAATAATTCCGGTTCGATATATGAACCCTCTACCGAACTCCCTCCCTCCAAGCCTATCCCCAGATCTTTGACCGTCGAGAATCCATCGACCGAGAACCCAATTGCTGAAGATCATTCCCAAGGTACCCGGCCCCCTAGAACAAAAACTTCCGAGAAAGAAACCAATACTTACCTGCACTTCTTCAGCGGTGAGCCCGGAGAGTACGAGGCTTTTTGTGAAGAATACAACATACCGGCCGACGTGGAGGTTCGTTTGGTACCTCGGGACCAGATTACCTTTACCGAGGACCACATTACTCTTCCCCTCATAACGATAACCGAGGGGGGGGTTCGGTTCCCGGTGAACCCCCTTCTTCGTCAGTTCTTGTACGAATACCAGCTTTCACCGAGATTCCTTGCCGTGAACTCTTTCCGTATTATTAACGGTGTTTTTGTACTCCGAGAGAAGTTTGGACTTGTTTTCAATCTTTCCGACCTCATCGGTGTTTACAACGTCTCTCGGAATAAAACGGGGGGCGCAGGTTCTTGTCCCTCCGAAGCAATCCAAAGGCACCCCGAGACTACCTGATCGATCACCTCCCGGATTCTGACCGCGGAGCCAACGACTTCGTTGAGATTCGGGGCAATTTCGAGTTTGGTCCTGGTGACGGTGGCCTGTACCCCATCCCTCGGTTGGGCACATTGATAGGTTTATATTAGCTTATTTTTTATCTCGTGTGCATATCTTGTTTTTTGAATTCCTCTCACCGAGCTTTATCTGTCTTGCAGAACCGTCCCCGATATCCGCTCAGTTATTCAGAGCGAGAAACGACGATAACATCAACGCCGCCTACGCTGTCCCGAGAGAGGAGAGGTTTGCTCACGTACTATTAGGTTACGAGCCCACCTACACCTCCTATCTTCAAAAAAGGAGGAAGAAGTCTCAAGACGAACTCGCTGCCGAGCGCGCAGGGCCGAGCAAGAAAAGAAAACGACCGTCGAACAAAGGGAAGTCTGTTGAAGCCGTTGACGTGAGTTCGGATTCCGATATCGATTTTCACCGAGCCAAGCTTCAAAGTCTAATTGGGAGAATTAGGGAGCCACGAGCGGAGGAGTTTGAAGAAGAAGAAGAGGAAGGTATGGGGGGTAATCTTGGTGAACTTCCAAGTCTCATTCCGAGCAAGAAGGCTAAGAAGACTGTCGTCCCATCTGCCAAGGGTACTCCGAGCCAACCTAAACGAGCTCCTGTTGCTACCGATTCGAACCAGGCCGAGCTTAAGAAACAAAGGCTCGCTCTTGGCTCGGGCTCGGGGAAGGACGCACGGAAAGATAAAGGCGTTGCTGACAAGGGCACCCTTGAGAAGGCTCCGATCGAGAAAGAAGCTCCTCCTAAGGATTTGACTGCGGATACCTCCTCTCCGGTTCCTTTCATTTTTTCCCCTCAGATCAAGCAAGGGAGGCCGGTGCTGGTGACAGATAGTGTTCGAGACAATCCGAGGCTTGCGCTCCCCGTACTCCAAGGGGTCTGCTTACCCGAGGATATGAAACGCGTCCCCTCAGACCTCGAAGGCAATATTGTTGACATGTTCTCCCACCTGACTCTTGTATGTTTCTTAACCGAGATTGTGTTCTTGCTTTCTTGTTTTTTGTGTAGTTCTCATCTCTTGTTTTTAATTGATGTTTCAGGCCAGCCAATCCTTGCTCGGTTATCACCAGAAGGTAGTGGGTTTGTCCTCCAGCTACTCTTCATTGAAAGCAAAGCACAGAGAAGTCCTCTCCAAAAGGAAAGAGGCCGAGGATGAGTTGGTTGCGGCTAGGCTTCAGATCTCCGAGCTGGATGAGCTTAAGAGACAGATGGGGGAACTGAGGCTGCAGTTGTCCGAGAAGGATGAAGCGCATAAGAAAGCTCTGATCGCGGCACACTCGGTGGGGTTTGAGGAGGCCAAAACAAAGGTTGTCGAGCACTATCAGGGCCAAGTTGCCGAGATCAAGAACATGGGCTTTCGGAGGGGTGCCGAGGTGTATTTCTTGAAAGGTATAGCCAAAGGGTACGAGCTCGGATTGGAAGCTGGCAGCGTCCCCGCTGAATCTGCTCTCCGTGCAGTCCCTGCGGTTGAACTTCCCGAGATCGAATTCCCTTCGGAGGAAGAGGAAGATGATGAAGAAGAGGAGGCTCCTGAGAGCGTTGCCGAGGGCGATGAAGAAAATGTTGAGAATATTGCCGATGCTGCCAATCAGGAGCTCGGAAAAGATATTTAATTTTCCAATTTTCTGAACTTGTTGGAACTATATCTTCTTGCTTGAACTACGTTTTGTTTGTGGCTCGGTGGAACTATATGCCGAGCCATTTGTGATGTTTGGTACAATATTTCTCTTCTTCCCCAAACAATTTCTTCTTTTGTGGCAGCTCGGTAGAATTTTACGCCGAGTCGTCTGTCTTGAGTGAATGGAATGGGTATCTTTTGTTTCTCTTGTTTGCATCCTGTTGAATGGTTACTTTCCGAGATACTATACCAATACCCCCATTCGTCTCGGCTTAGGGCAAGTAAATACCCCTGGCCTAAGTTGAGATGAATGTGTTAAGAAAGTTTTGCTAAGGCATAGAATTTAACCGAAGCAATTGATAGGTCTTCTCGGATATATTGCCGAGTCAATTGACTGTTTATAATTGAGACGTACAAAAACTTTGAGAAATTTTTACAAGTGTTGAGTCCGAGAGCGATATTATGTAATCTGAATACCCCTATAGAGAGGTTCATTTGCTCGGATAATCGAGTCAATTAGGGATATAAGTCATCATTGAATCAATACCCCTGAACGAGAGTTTGATTAACTCGGTGAAAGTATACCGAGACAATTTGTTAATTTAATGGTTAATACCCACGTAGATGGGTTTTTACGTCGAGCTCGGTTTATTGGCCGAGACATTTATCGTTAGTACCACCACGAGGGTGTGTGATTTAGTGACGTAATCGTTTGGTTGGCTTGGTTATAACCGAGCGGTCTTATGGGATGAAACCCATGTGTTAAGTTGTGCCTTTGGCCGAAGCCGTTGGGTACGGATATCGAGGCACGATTAGAAAGATAGTAGTGGAGATCAAAAGTCTTTTCATTGATAAATTTCCCAGGAAGTAATACATCAAAAGTGCTTCGGAGTTTCGCATTCATCATCCGAGAATGATATTGTTAAGCATAATATTTTCTCAAATTGTAAGCATTCCATGGCTTGTCCACAAGCTTCCCGTCCATGTCTTCAATCTGATAAGCTCCTTTGCCGACCTTCTTAATGACTCGGTAGGGACCATCCCAATTAGGCATGAGCTTCTTTTTCTTGTGTTTGTCTGTGACCTTTTTGAGAACCAGGTCGTCCGGGCAAAATGTCCTCAACCGGACCGTCTTGTTATATCCCTTAGCAACTTCTTGCTAATAAGCTGCCAATTTTACCCGAGCTGCATCCCTCTTCTCTTCGGCCAAGTCGAGGTCGTTGCTCAAGGCCGTGTCGTTGGTGGTTTCATCAAAATACTCGGTTCTGATGGTGGGTAGCCCCTTCTGGATAGGGATTACGGCTTCAATACCGTACGCGAGAGAGTAGGGAGTCTGGCCCGTAGAGCGCCTCGGCGTAGTCCGGAATGCCCATAGAACGTGTGGTAGCTCTTCAGCCCATTTTCCCCTTTTGGCAGTTAGCCTACGTTTGATTCCAGCCGCGACCGTCTTGTTAGAGGCCTCGGCCTGGCCGTTACCTTGAGGATAAACAGGTGTGGAGTTGAAGAAACGTACCCCGAGCTTGTCACAGACCTCTTTCATTTGCTTCCCAGTGAACTACTTGCCGTTGTCCGAGACTATGGCGTATGGCACCCCGTACCGAGAGATGATATTTTGCCACAGAAAACTTTTTACATTTGCCTCGGTAATGAAAACAAGAGGCTCGGCTTCCACCCATTTGGAAAAATAATCTGTAGCTGTTATAAGGTAGCGAAATCCTCCTGGAGCAAGTGGAAGCTCTCCGACAATGTCCAAGCCCCACTGGGCAAAGGGCCATGGACTAGTGATCGGTTGAAGGTCTTCAGCTGGTTGGTGAATCATTGGCTTGAACAGTTGGCATTTGTGGCATTTCTGAACGAATTCTTCAGCATCTTCCTTCATCTTCGGCCACCAATACCCCTGAGTGATGGCTCGGTGGGCGATAGAGCGCCCCCCCGAGTGGCAGCCCCCACTTCCATCATGAAGTTCGTGGAGTATTGTATGGACTTGGTTTTGATGCACTACCATGAGGTACGGGCCCGTCCGAGAGCGTCTGTAGAGAGAACCAGTTGGTGACAGCCAGTAATTTGCAGCCTTGCATCTGATCCTGTGGGCTTCTCGGCGGTCCTCAGGCAACTTGTCGTCTCGGAGGTAGAACACGAGTTCATCCATCCAGCTTGGACCGAGCTCAATATTCATTATTTGATACCTAGGGGGATCGAAGCTCGGTGAAGAGATTGTACCAAATGAAACTGATCTCTGCTCGGACGCTTTGCATGCTGAGGCGAGTCCTGCGAGTGCGTCAGCGTGGGCGTTGTGCTCTCGGCCCACCTGATGTACCTCAATATCTTCGAACGTCTCGGTTAGGCTTCTGGCAAGGTTCAGATACTTTGCCATTCTTTCGTCCTTAGCGTCGTATTCTCCATTGAACTGGTTCACCACAAGTTGAGAGTCGCTGTAAACCATTAGAGTCTTTACCTCCATTGCTTCGGCTAGCTGAAGGCCAGCGATCAAGGCTTCGTACTCGGCCTCGTTGTTAGAGGCCGGGAACTCGATTGAGATTGCGTTCTCGTGAATGACTCCCTCGGGGGAGATTAGGACTACGCCAGCTCCGGCTCCTCGTTGGTTGGATGCACCATCTACATGTAATTTCCAAGCATTACCATGGAACATGTGCCAAGTAGAGAATGGCACCGCTGTTTGGTCTTCGTCCGTGGTCGGACTCGGTTCTCCTTCCGAGGGAGGCGTTGGTGTGAAGTCGGCTGGTTGAGTTTCTTTGGGTGGGTTTTCGTCTGAGGTGGCATTGATTGTATCTTCGAATGCCACGGGGGCGTCAGGGTCTTCACATGGTTGCTCGGGTGGGGATGGGTTGGGGTCTTCTTTCTTTTGCTTTTCTTCTCCAGGTGTTAGCTCGGCAATGAAATCAGCCAACACCTGTGCCTTTATAGCTGTTCTTGGTCGGTATTGGATGTCAAAGTTGGCCATTTCACATGACCACTTCGAGACTCGTGTTGAGAGATCAGCTCTTCGGAAAAGTGCCTTCAGTGGATACTCGGTGAGAACAATGATTGTGTGAGCTTGGAAGTAAGGAAGTAGCTTCCGAGATGCAACCACGAGAGCAAAGGCAACTTTTTCAAGAGGAAGGTACCTTGTTTCGGCTCCAGTCAGAGTCTTGCTTGAGTAATAAACTGGTCGATGCTCGGTTCCCTCTGTTCGGACAAGAACCGAGCTGACTGCGTGTGGAGAGACAGAGAGGTAGATGTATAAGTCTTCGTTCTCCCGAGGCGTCTCCAGTAGTGGAGGCTCGGTTAGATAGGCTTTCAGGCGTTGCAGAGCCTTCTCACATTCTTCAGTCCATTGGAACTTCCTTTTGCTTGTCTTGATTGACTGAAAAAGAGGGCGGCATACGTCAGCCGAGCGGCTGATGAAACGGTTGAGAGCTGCCGCCATCCCGGTGAGCCTTTGAACCTCCTTGATCGTACTCGGTGAGACGAGCTGTTGAATAGCTGTAACCTGGCTCGGATCTGCTTCAATACCCCTTCTCGTCACCAAGTGGCCTAGGAATTTCCCTGAGCCCACTCCGAAAGAGCACTTCTCGGCGTTGAGTTTAAGGCCGTGTTGCTTCAGAACTGTGAACATCTTGTTGAGGTCTGCAATATGATCCTTCTCCTGTACGCTTTTCACCACCATGTCATCAATGTAGGCCTCCATCGTGTCCCCGAGCTGATTTTTGAACATCCGGGATACCATCCTTTGGAAGGTAGCCCCGGCGTTCTTCAGCCCGAAGGGCATAACGCGGTAGCAATAGAGACCTCTAGGTGTGATAAAGGCTGTTTTCTCCATATCTTCTGTGTCCATAAAGACTTGGTGATAGCCCCTGTAGGCGTCCATGAAGCTTAACCGAGAGTGACCAGCCATAGCATCTACGAGTTGGTCTATCCGAGGGACAGGGAAACAGTCCTTCGGACAGGCATCATTGAGGTTCGTGTAGTCGACGCAGACCCTGAGCTTCCCGTTCTTCTTCGGGACTACCACCGTATTTGCAAGCCAAGTAGGGTACTGGACTTCCTGGATTGCTTGGGCTTCCAACAGTTTGTCAACTTCTGATTCTACTGCCTCGGCGTGAACAGCAGAGGACCTTCTCGGTTTCTGAATAACCGGGCGCCTCATGGGGTCAACGTTAAGCTGATGCTTAATGAATCTCGGGTCAACCCCTGGCATCTCGTACGGAGTCCAAGCAAACACCTCAATGTTTGCCTTGAGAAAGGTCACCATCTCTTCCCTTTCGGCCTCGGTTAGGGTGGAGCCGATCAGGAAGAAACGGCTTCCATCCTCATTGATTGAGACCGTAACGAGGTCTTCCACAGATTTGGCCTTGGCTGGCCGACCGACATCTTCCAAAACGGGCGCCCCGGGTATCTCCACCCACTGCACCTGCTTTGGTTTTTTCTTCTCCTTTCTGCCCACGGTTGAAATATAGCATTTCTTCGCCGCAATCTGATCTCCCTTCACATCCTCCTGTTTCCCTTCTGCTCCGATAAACCGTAGCACCTGATGGTACGTTGATGCTACGGCCTTCATTGCGTGCAGCCAATTTCTCCCCAATATGATGTTGTAGGGACTCGGTGAGTTAACAACAATAAATTCAACTTGCTGCGTTACCGATCCAGCGATGACTGGAAGGGTAATCGTGCCGAGAGGATAGACGGGCATACCACTGAAGCCAACGAGGGGGACCTCGGATGGCTTGAGGTCCTTAGAAGTAAATCCGAACCGCTTAAAGAGAGAATAGTACATTACCTCGGCGGCACTCCCTTGATCTATCAAGATCCTTTCCACCTTAGCTTTCCCAATTTTGAGAGTAACCACGAGAGCGTCATTGTGGGGGAACTGCACCCCTTCCAGATCCTTTTCGGTGAAGGTAATCGTCCACTGGGAGCCCTTGGTCGGAAGCTTCCGCTTTGGTTGGTGCTTTACCGAGAGCACCTCCAGCGCTCTGGTAGCCTGCTCAATCTCTTTGTACACTCGAGCCTCCAACATTCTCGTGACCGGGCCGTGGATCACATGCATTACCACCACATCTTCCTGGGCACCCCCCCTGCAGCTGCTCCTTGGCTTTGTGCCCGAGCCAGGGTCTTATCCTGGTCGATGTAAGCATCCAGATTTCCTGCCGAGACAAGGGATTCTAAATAGGCTTTGAACGGTCTGCACGATGTCGTGTAGTGGCCCTGCTCTCGGTGGTATGTGCAGTAGACTTTCTTGTCTTTAGTTTTATCATTGGTTCCCATCTTATGGTCCGGCCAGCGAAAGAATCCTTCATTTTCAATCTTTCGGAGGAGCATATAAATTGGCTCGGTAAATACCGTTCGTTCGGCAACAAAGTCACTCGCCTTCGGGGGTCTCTTTGCCGCCCCTGCTTTGATGGTGTTTACTGCCTTCTTCTGATTTCCCGAGACATGGATAACCTTTGGAACGGAGGAGGAGGTTGGAGCATCACGCTCGGTTAAGAGTTCCTCAAGCTCTATATATTTATTTATCCGTTCCATCAAGTCATCCATATTCCTCGGTGGGTGCAACATCAGATCAGTAAAGACAGGGCTCTTACTTTCCAGACCGTGCTTGAAGTGGGTCGCAGCGAGAGTTTGATCACAACCCTGGACCTGGTGGAACATTTCCCAGTACCTAGCAGCGTACTGGCGCAGCGTCTCGTCCGGGCGCTTTCTCAAACCGAGAAGAGAGTCCACCTCTTTCTTCTGTATATTGCTCGTGACGAACCGAGATAGGAAAGCTCTCTCCAGGGCCTCGTAACTTCCGATAGATCCTTCTTCAAGTTTGTTAAACCAGAGGGATCCGAGAGTCCCTAAGCTGGTAGGAAATACCTTGCACATAATGGCTTGATCCGAGGTGTAGAGATTGATGATCTGCCTGAAGTAAATGAGGTGGTTGTATGCGTCCGTTAGGGCGTCATAACGATTGAACTTTGGGAGCGAGAATCCAGCTGGTAACGTTGCCGAGGCGATCTCCTTTGAGAAGGGTGATTTGGCCAACTGTTTCAATCGCTCGTCGACGCTCGGTAATGGAGGGAGAGATGGTAGAGGGGGAAGGGACGGAAGGGTAAAACCTTGACTGTTACGAGAACGCTTCTCGGTACTTGTTTGGTGATGCTCGTCATTGCGACGCTCTTCTTGGTACCGAGACCTCTCTTTGTGGCCATGCTCTCTCCTTCTCCCCCCAGCGTCGTCATGGTGAGCCCGCTCTTCGGTGCGATATGCTTTACGTTTTCCCGTATCTCCATCTCGGAAGACCGTCAAATTTGGTTCCTGTGGAGAGGTTTTCTTCAAACGCTCAACCCGAGCTCGGAGATCCACCGAGGTCGTTGGTTGAGGAGGTGTTTTGTGGCGTCTTCGACCAGGAGAACGCTCGGTCCGAGTGGACTCCTTGGGATCCTTTCGAAGGTGGACCGGTTTGTACTGACCGTCTTCGAAGTAGTAGACCGTCTCGTGTGACGCCGAGAGCTGTGAGTAAGGTGAGCGGGCACTTGATTTCGAGATTTGCGTGGAGGTATGCCTAGAGGAATCGCCACGGTTTCCCCTTGAAAGGTGCTCGGTCGATAGGTTCCCGTGCCGCAGCACGAGAGCCTTGCTGTGAGCCCTTCCATCGTTGGGGTTACCGAGACGATCCTTGGCCGAGCGTCGTTGTCCTGATATCCCTCCGTAGGACGTCGCTGTAGTTTCCACCGCTACTTTCTTTTTGACCGTCTCGGTCAGCTTAGAAAGCTGAGCTCGCATCGCCTGCATCTCGGCATCTCGCTCATCGAGATGGCGAGTGAGTTGCAGAATGGTGAGTTCCTGCGAGTCTGGACTCGGAGTGAGTCCGACGTGACCCGTCGGAATTGAGACGGAGATGTGGGGGGTTCCTTTGGGATCTCTGGAGGAGGAGGGGTGGAGCGGGTCGGTGGGGTTTGGTGGTTGGGTTGGCTCGCCACCCATATCGAGTCAGGAGGAGTGAAGAAAAGAGGGAAAAATGGAGGAGCACCGGAGGTTCTGGGTGGCTCCCCAGCGGAGTCGCCAATTGTGGTGTCCTCAAAAATTCAGTAGAGCCTCTTCTAAGTGGTTCTGACCCGAGTGAGCGGCTAGTGAATGGAGAGAGATTTCGCACGAGTCCCTGCACACTTAGCACCCGCCGTTAGCGCCTAACCTGGCCGGAGTGTGGCCAGGAAAGGCACTCCGACGGTCTAGTAAGTGACCGGAGAAGAAAGTAATATGCAAAGAGTAATGGTAGAGAGAGAAAGTGTTCTGTACCCGTCTAGGGCTTCGTTGCTTTGTATTTATAAGCTTCCCAAGTACGGGGGTAGATCGGTCAATCTGGCTCGGATGACGTCACCGAGCGTCATGAGCCAGTCCGGCATGCATTGCATGTCCTCATTCTCCAATCACAGTCGGACACGTAGTATAACCGCTTCGGGTGCCATCAGGCTGACGTAGGTACAGCTGTCTCAGGCACATGTGCCTCGCCTAGTTTGTTATGAGCGTTAACCGCCTCTGGTGACGTCACGAGGGTCGTCACCGAGATTTCGGATTATCCCTCCGAACCGTCTCGGGTATGATCCGTCTCGGATGACTCGTCCGGCTCAGCCTACTAGCCGAGATATTGATTTGTCTTGGATGGGCTATGCTCGGTTGGCCCATAGTGTTTTGTTCCCTGGTTGGTCCAGAAGCCCGTTTTGTCTCATAGCGTTCTGGGCTCTCCATCCAAGGCCCGTCTGTGGGTTGCTAGATTTTGGCCCACTACAAAGCCTATGATGACTCTTCTATTCTATGAATAGAAGAGGAATGACTCGAGCTTAGGCTGGGCGGAGGGAACACTTCTTTTAGCTCAGAGTAGAGCTCATAACCCAGTCCTCTCTTTAGGAAGAAATGAAAGACTGGCTAGCTCATCTTGGCTTGGATCAGGAGGGGTCCAACCTATTATAGTACACAACCGAGTCTCTGAAACAATCAGTTGTAGGCTAAGATGTCCTGCCACTAGGAAATGGAAGCCAACTCCATCGAGAAGCTAAAAGCACACTAAAGGGATAACGCTTAGTGACTGGAACAAAGTAGCTCCATAGGAGGAGTAGGTGAAGGATTTGAATACTGCAGGCGGAATGGGGCGTTTGAGTCAGCAGGAGAGATGCCAAGGCATTCGATTTTGAATACTGTAGTTCCGTCAGGGCCAGCTAATCCAGATATAGTGAGCTATAGGGTTGGGGGTATTCCCCTAATCGTAAGTTCAATACTAGGGCCTAGTTGGTGTTGAAAGAGATGGTTGACTTGACTCGCCTTCGACACGGATGGGTTTGGAATACACTAGTTAGGGCAGGTAGACCAGGGCGCAGGGGGTTATATTACCTACGTCAATTGCTTTCATTGGTTGTTGGGTCGCAGGCTAGGCCAAAAATATCTGCAAGCGTAATTGCTCTCACCCTTCCCTTTAGAGGCTTGGGTCGGCACTTGATTGCATCGCCTTGTCTAGCACCGAAGAAAGATTTTTATTGTATCAGCGGGGTCTTCATCCTGGTATTGAAGTTATGGGAGAGGGAGCCTAATTAACTAGTAGTTGATCATCGGATCCAGTTCCAGTCTTTCTTTCCACTTTCCTGAAATTTCAGGATACTTATTCTTTGCAGTGTTTGCTAGGATAAGAGGGTTTGTAATCTCTTTATTCTGTAACTAATTTTTATCAACCAATAATATTTCTGAGATTCTCTCTCTCTCTCTCTCTCTCTCTCTCTCTCTCTCTTGTGGATTCGAGAACTCTTGTAGATTCGAGAACTTATATTTGATGTTTGGACTAGTATGCTAACTAGTCTTTCATGAATTTCGCTGCGTCAACATCAGAATCTATATATATATTCCGACAGAAAAGAAAACATAAGTCTGGGCAATGCCACTGTTATTATACAAGCCAACATAGAAGGGGTAATCATAAACTATAAGCAGGAAAAGCTCCATCACCATCGGAGAAGCCACTTATTTATAATCCCCTAATCATGTTTTATTCAACAATTGCCAGCAACGGTCGTGTCCTGAAAAAATGGTTTAAATTATTAACCATAAGCAAAAAGCTTGTGTAAAGATATAAATATTAAAAGTTACAAATTCACCATGGAAGCATATATGACTTGATGATAAAAAAAACATACGACTTGTAAATATCCAAGGATAACAAATTAACAATCGAGTCTCATATCTCTATGATTTTGAAACCGAGGCCCGCAGCACATACAATCGAACGATAACGTGGTAAACTCATGATTCTATAACCCGGGAGTTTTGAGATTAATTTTGGGGATAATAATTTTGTATAGGATTGCGTAATTTTTCATCTTTAGTCAATTTTTTAAAACACGGATAACGAAACAGTGAAAACTTTTAGTGGTAACTAAACTACTCTTAAACTACAAAACAAACAAAGCATGGTGACCTTAAAAATATGATACACCCAAGGGCCGAGCACGGACAGGGAGCTAAAGCTCCACAATGATTGTGAAATGATCAACTCACAATGACATTTGAGCATTTACCATCGTATATATCCATCCTCTAGGGTTGCGAACACCACAAAAAGATCGATGAATCGGAATCGAGTTATCAAAAATATATATTTACTTCCAGGGTCTCGGTAAAGTACGGATGCTTTTTAAAACTATGAATCGACAAAGAACCATAAGTCCATAAATATGCCAACCGAATTAATAAGTTGATACTCATGCATTTGTATAAACAATTTAATTAATGAAAAATGTGCATAATTCTAAAAAGACCAAATAAGTCTTGTATGAAGATAGATAAATATGTTTTCAAATGAATTAGGTTTTTTTTTTTTTTTTTTTTAACTGAATCATTTAGATCTTGAATGGCGTAAAATAATTGGCTAAATCCTTGGAATTAGCAATTTTGGCAAACTATGTCAGTTTCGGACAACTTATGATTACCTGGTTCAAATCATTTTTCGGCTTCGTGTCCTTCACAAAAAAGTTTACAAATGTTAGTATAATTATATTTAAGATACTGTTATCTTGTAGTATTGTGATTATATATTAAAAAAAAATGTAACAGTACCTGGGTGTCACCCAAAGATGATCTTGAACATCACCAGGAACACGGTCGTCGCCGGTGTTATCATCGGCGGCCTGGGCGGTGTTATAATCGGGTAGGCTATGGCTGCACAAATTTTGTCACAGCCACTGTCTTTACAATGAAGAATCATGTAGTAGTATGGTTCACCGCATGGAGTTTGCCTCCATGCCATGCAAACTGTGATAAGCACAAGGTGAGTACCCTGCAATCATAAGTTCCACCTGATTATACATGTATACATTGACATAATTATATATCTATATATGAATATAGGTGAATATTGGAAACAGTCCACAAACATTAAGAGCATTAATTAAATGAAAATTACCAAATTATCTGATAAAATTTTTGTCTATATCTCTCTTTCATTGAATTAAAAAAAGAAGTATCATTCTAGCATACCCCTGTTCAAAAAATAAAAAATAAAAAATAGTAGCATACCCTTATGTATATATGCACTAGCTACGGTATTACGTTTTTGTCCCTAATTCCGTCTAAGGACTAAACGGGCACTAGTAATTAATTGGACTCTAAGCATATTTGAGGGTTAAAAACGTACTATAAGATCGAGGAGAGAATAATCTTCCGATCGATTCCCCTTTGTTTTGCATTTTCATTTTCTTCCTCAAGTTCTAAGTGTACAAACTAAGATAAAAGAGTTGTCTACGTGCGCACGTGTGTGATACAAAAGTGTGAGAGAGGATCGAAGAGGCACATGTTTGTCATTGTATTTTTTAACGGCGAATTGAGCAGCTTCTACGGTATCTGGACCAACGTCAATTTTTTTAGCTTCTCCGAATGTTGGTTTCGAAATTCCTTGAATATCTTCTGGGAATAGAACTTCCCACTCCATCCTTTCACTCTAGTTTTGATTTTTTTTTTCTGCAAGGTCGTTGATGCTTTGAACCGATAAGAATTTGAAGTATTTATAGGGAAAAATGGGGCCCAGCCATCTTTCTGAAATTCGGGTTATATAATGGATTATGTCTCGGATTCTAATCTAACAAAAACTTTGGTTTTTAAAATTTTTGTGGAAGAACTATATGTACATGTGTAATATTTTTGTACACCAACTATCCAATCCACTACTCTTACCATCCACACCTATTATTTCCCGATCAAATTTTGATGATCCGAACCGTCCAATGTGTTTGAAACGTATTTTTAAGGGTTTCTACAAGAAATCATAAAAAAAAAAAGACCGGGAAGAGTGTGTTTTATCGAAAACTACTCGGATGAAGCCCTTCCCGGTCTTTTTTTATATTTATTTATGATTTTTCATTGGGACCCTTAAAAACACGTTTTAAACACATTGGACGCTTCGGATCATCAAAATGTGATCCGGAAGGCCTTCGTTCGGACAATCCCGGACTGGAACCATCCCGGATTGGATAGCTTCTCTATTTTTGTAATGTAAAAGTAAGAGTACAAATTAATAGAAGTGTGCGCAAATTGACCCGAACACCTTGTTATAAAAAAAAATGTTCAAGACAATCGAAAATCGGTATGCCAGAGACCATACGTGGAGACCATGACATTGAGAAAAAGTGGAAAGAAGATTCATTATTTATATCAATTTCAGAATAAATTTTAAAAGGGAGAATAATTAATGAGTTAACGTTGGAAATACAAATAGCGTAAAGAAGACGCCATGTAGGACTCCACTCCAAAAGAGATTGTAGACGGATACATATCCTTCCCCAAGGAACATATACCAACTACAACTATCACTTCTTTGAATTTCACCAATCAATTTCACCCAACAAATGAAATCTGAAGTGCAATCCCAATGTTTGAATTTTTTTTTCCCAATTAAATTAAGCAAGAGATTCAGCTTATGGAGATGATTATAACTAGGGCGGTAAATGAACCAAGCCATTCGTAAACTATTCTTACATATGAGGCCCAACCATCTTTTTGAAATTCGTGTTATTTAAGAGATTATATGTCTCGGATTCTACTAATCCGACAAAAACTTTAGTTTTCTGAAATTTTAGTTTTATTCACCAAATTTTGTGGAGGAAATATATGTACATGTGTAATATTTTTTGTTCCGTAAAAGTAAGAGTATAAATTAATTGAAGTGTGCGCAAACTAGTCCGAACACCTTGTTATAAAAAAAAAAATTGGTAAGACAATATTGCGTTGACTTGAGAGTGATTCCAGTGAGAATGACGATATGCTGGGAATGTTACATGACGCATTTGGAGTTCCTCCGCCAAGCTTGATGCCATCTGTGGGTGAAGATAGCTCAAACGTCAATACAACAGAGGGCATGGATGAGAAAACGAAAAACTTTTTCAAGTTATTGAAGGAGTATGAAAAAGAGCTGTACCCAGGGTGTGAGAAGTATTCGACACTGTCCTTTATTGTTCGTTTACTTCATGTAAAGTGTCTATTTGGATGGAGCGACAAGTCTTTCACGGTGCTACTTGAGCTTTTGAAGGACGCATTTCCTAAGGGTGAAACACTACCAAAGTCCTTCTATATATGCAACTCGGGCACTCCTTAGGGGCTTAGGCCTTGACTACTATAAGGTCCATGCATGTCCAAAGGATTGCTCTCTCTATTGGAAGGAGACAGCTAAAAGGACCGATTGCATAGTGTGTCATACGCCAAGGTACAAGGAATTTGAGGGCGAGGAATGTGATGCAAACAAGAAGCGCCATAAAGTTCCACATAAGATTGTGAGGTATTTTCCGTCGATACCAAGGCTTCAAAGCTTATACCAGACACATGAAACAACTTCACACATGAAATGGCATGCAGATGGACGAACAAAAGATAGTAAAATGAGGCATCCTGCCGACACACCTATTTGGAAAACTTATGATAATATGTATCCTGACTTTGGGCGTGAGCCTCGCAATGTTAGACTTGGTTTAGCAGCGGATGGATTCAATCCATTTAAGTCAATGAATGTCTCTCACAGCACTTGGCCAGTAATTTTGATTCCATACAACTTGCCACCTTGGTTGTGCATGAAACAACCCTATATGATGTTATCTTTGCTTATTGATGGTCCTTCTTCACCTGGGAACAATATAGATGTGTACTTACGCCTTGTCGTAGGTGAGTTGAAGGAATTGTGGGAAGTTGGTGTGCAAACGTATGATGCAGCAAGTGGTCAGATGTGTCAAATGCGTGCAACTATGGACAATCAATGATTTTCCTGCCTTTGCAATGCTGTCAGGATGGAGCACAAAAGGCGCATTAGCTTGTCCTTGTTGTCACGTATATACTCGAAGCCTTTTCTTGAAAAATGGTAGAAAGTTTTGTTACTTGGCTCACCGTCGCTGGTTGGATGTGGACCACCCGTTCCGAGAAGATATCGTATCTTTTGATGGAACGATTGAATTGGACCGAGCTCCAACTCGATTGTCCGGAAAAGAGGTATTAGAACAGATAGGGCGTAAGTTCAAAAACAAATTTGGAAAGGATAATGAGCTTAAGCAATATCAAAGGAGGAAAAGAAAACGGAAGGAAAATGAGGAAGAAGAGGAGAGCACAAGGCATAATTGGAAAAAGAGGAGTATCTTCTTTGAATTAGAATACTGGGAGCATAATATGATCCGCCACTGCCTTGATAGGTAAATAATTTATTGTTCTCTTTATTTACTAAGGTTTCAATTACTTTTTTGTGATTCAGAGTGCAGCTTTGGGTCACCCACCAATGTCACGACCACAACAAAACACACACGAGTTTACCTCCTCGTCTAATCGACCAAAGGTGAGTGCACTGTTATTCATGTAGGTGAATATAAAAGCTTGTTAAACTAACGAATTCTTATCTGTGTGTAGGTTCACCTATCTAAGATGCGGAACAAGAGCAAAAAGAAGAAGCACATATAAATGGGTGATGAATTCTGATCTCTTTCTTACTTTCTCTGTTGAAATTGTCCGTTGAGTTTGAGAATTAAGATTTGTATAAATTTTGTGCAAATTGAGATTTGTATTTTTTTTTTTTCCCTTACCATATGGTTTTGGGTGTTTTTCAACTTTTCATTGTGCAGGTTATTTGTGAACATGGAGGTCAGCCTTATTTGGGTTCTTATTCTCTACTTAGCTGCCAATGAGGAATTATGCCTTTAATATTCTCAGCCTAATATGGATATGAACGTGATTTTGTTGCATTTGATTGTTAGTTTTTTTTTTTTTTTTCCAAAATGAAAAACTTTCAGAGTGACTATTTTGTAATAGAATTAGAGCAATTTAATTCCCTTTGTTGTAACTCTTACTATGCGGTTTTGGGTGTTTTCAACTTCCATTGTGCAGGTTTGTTGTGATGATGGAGGTCGGCTTTAATTGGGTTCTTGCATTGAGGAATTATGCTTTTCATATTATCGGCCTTAATGACTTCTTTTTTAATGAAAAACTTTTGGAGTGCCTATTTTGTAATAGCTTTAGAGCAATTTGATTCTCTGTTGGGAATATTGGAGAGCAATTTAATTCTGTTTTGGGAATATTGGGATTCAATTGTTGATAACTTTTCATTGAAAATATAATGCAAAAAAATGTCATGGGCCCAATATTTTAGTAGCATGACAGATAATAGCAAACTGCCCAGGGAAAAAGAAAAAAGTATTCAATTAAAAAAAAAAAAAAAAAAAAAAGAAACTGGCGTTCTATTGTTAAATGCCGGGTAAGGATGTCAGCATGACATCATCAAACGGAAAAAAGAAGCGGCAGAGCTAACGGCTACAAAACCCAACACCGACGCTTTCCAAGCGCCTTCCACTTCTGCCGACGGCCACGTCGCTGGCGGCAACTTTAAAACGTTGGTGTAGCTAGACCGGCGTTTGTTGGGGTTTTCCCGGCGTTTTAAAAACGCCGGTATCGGACTAATTTCCTGTAGTGATACTGAAAGAAATTGTTAATACGTATTCTTGATCTAAGTGATCATCTCCAAGAGCAAGACGATATTGCTTATCAGCACAATTAGCTCACTATTATCAGCTATCACAAATCAGCTGAATGCCCAAGGAACCTATAGAAAATTGATCAGAAATAGAATTACTGGGATGAATGCTCATAATTAACCATTTTGGTTTTTCAATGCAATTTTTTATATTTTAAAAATTAGTTGTTTTTCGACGTGGAGTTCAATATATAACCATTTTGGTTCTTCAATGTAGTTTTTTATATTTAAAAAACTAGTTGTTTTTCGACGTGGTTTTTACACTGGTGGAAAATATTTGATCTCAAACTCGGCTTGTATCGGACCGTATATCGGTCAATATTGGCATCGGTCCCTAAAAAAACTGATACGTATCGGTCAATACATCGCGTATCGACCGATATTTAAATCCCTAGAGTGGTTTCCTCGATCTTACGTACGAGAAGAAAATACAAACTACTAGCTATGACCACATAATTCATTCGAATTCTCTTGTCCATTTCACCCAAATTTCATAAAATACAAACTACCATGACCACAATATTTATTCGAATTCTCTTGTTCATTTCACCCAACGGGTGAAATTTGATGCCAAAAGTGATGCTTGCATGGATGCTATCAGAATCTCCATCTAAAACAGGAGCAGACAATGTCAATCTGGTTGCCTTGAGGGGAAAAAGCCAAGATCCATTATCCATACGATGACAAAAAATTACAAGATGCTAAATAATTATTCATGTTTCTGATTATGTCAGACCATTTTTCAATAATATGAGATAAAAGAAAAGCAAAAAGGAGATTCATTTTCGTGTCAATTTAAGAACAACTTTTTAAAAAAGAAAAATAATTAATGAGATAACTTTTAAAAAGATCTAATAGGATAAAAAAGATGGCCTGGGACTCTTTTTTTTTTTTTTTTTGCACGGCAAGATGGCCTGCGATTCAATTTTATACAGACACGTTGCATCCAAGTTGAAGTCGAAGATTTTGAGGTTTGATAGTTATGATTGGTTGGGATTCCACCCCGTGTGGGCCAGATGGGCTTAGGCCCGGAGAGAAGGATTAGGGTTTCTTGTTGTAACTCTATAAATACTCGAATATGTCTTGATTATTTTTTGTGATAAAAGTGAGAGAGGCAGTCAGTGAGAGAGAGAGATACATGAGAAAACTGTGAGACTTTTCATTATTGTGAGATTGAGAGTAAGTGTGTAATCACAACCTCGGATTTTCTCCGGATTATAGTGAAATCTCCTTCCCGGTGAAAGTAGGTCTTATTAGCCAAACCACGCAAATTGTGTGTCTTGCTTTCTCTTTGATGTTTACATATAAAATTAACATGTCCAGTAATTAATTGACACATAATCAGAAATACCAAACGTTGGAAACCTGTCGTTAATGAGAAGCACTGGATTATAGTGTTTATAAGAAGATCAATACGATATCGTATTGTCCTCCAGTTTAAAAGGCAGTTATTGGCAGAATAAATGAAGAAATAGGCTTCGAAGCCATATTACAAACTGCTGGAAGGCATGAATTTCATGTTATTACATGTGTAAAACTGGGCAGTTAACAGTTGAAACAATCAAGATCGTGCAAAGAAGTTATCATTTGAAATTAATCGTGTGCAAAATGTGATTTGAATGAGTAACCGTGCAGATTCAAGTTCAAATGATTTTGGAGGGAATACGAAGCGATTCAAGTTCAAATGCTTTTGGAGGGAAGAAACAATCTTTTGAAATGAAATGATGAAGTTCAAAGTCAAGAGATTAGGCGAGAAGTTTAAACTGCAAGTAAGGTCTATAAATAGAAGAAATTGAAGAGTGAAAAGCCCCCGAACAAATCTTCAACGAACAGCAAAAATGATGCTTGGTTTATTCTTTGGCAGTTAGAATTGTAGTTTTAGGGATTCGACTCAGTTCGAAGTAGTTTAGGAAGTAGATAAAAGTAGTATTTTTAACAATCCAATGTTCGAAGTTCTTGTTGTCTTTCTATTTGAAGTTGAAGAAGATTTCGAAGTAAGTTTACTTTTGATTTCTTAATCAAAGTGCCTTGTTTCTTTATTGGTCTTTAATTTCCGAAGTAAATTGGTTTGTATTTCTTCACTTTGAAAGAAAAATCCTCTTAGTTGAGGTAATTGAACCATTCAAACATAGTCGTCTGATTAGATTTGGTTTTTCAAAGTTAATCTGAAAGAGAAGACTTAAATGCTTTCTTTGACACGCTCACACACAATCATTTTCTGTTGCAAAGAAGTAAAAAGACCAAAACAGGTGGCTGTATTTTTATTTGGTAGATTAATGGAATTTTTATCTCTCATCAAAAAATAAATAAAAAAATCATACACTTTTATTGCAACGGGTCATCAGATGCTACAGGTACAACAGAAGTGGATAACACGGATCTCAACCATTCATTTCAGCAATCAATGGTGCAAATTTGAGATCAAAGAATATTTCAAATCCGGACCGCCGAAAAATACTTTTGGACTGTGAGAGATGTTGTTGTCCTATTGTGTTGTACCCCTAGCATTTTTGAATTATTTATGAGGGGGTTATGTCAGTGGTCGTGTGGTGGTTTAATGGTGCCGCCGGGGGGGGGGATTGCGGCGTTGGATTGTATAGCCATGGTTTGAAAGGTTGACGAATGGACAGGTGGGGTGGACTGAGAAATAGAACGGTTTTTACGTTTTTGTCCTCAATTCCATCTAATGATTTAATTGGACCAGCGCAATTGAGTAACACCAGAGGGACAAAAGTGAGATTGGAATGAAATTAGAGGGACTATATCTGCAATTTGACCCGCAAGTTATTTGCATTTTACGAGGTTAACGAATAAGTTTTGCAACACTTATATTCCTTTTTGCCCCGTTCATTTCTCCATATTAATTGGGTGAAAATAATTAACAAATTAAAAGGTTATATTTTCCGGCAAAGCGTAAAATATGTACTTGCCCCTTAAACTATCCCAAAATTTTTTACTTTGCCTACAACGATCAATTGAGCACGCTTACCCCTTCAACTACCAAAACGCCACTTTTTTTTTTTTTTTTTTACCATTCGTTAATCCTAATCTACTCTATCCTAGGGGACTTGGGGAAAGGGATGGGTGCTTATGGGAATCGAACTTTGCCTTGCCCATGTGCGTGGGAGTATAAGGGAGGTAGAAGATTACCTCAGGATCAATCGACTCTCGTCGTGGTGCTCTGATACCATAAAGAAATTTATAAACCGATGATCAATCAACAAGAAAGAAGATCATGTTTCTCTCTGAATTTCACTAGGATTCCATTCCTTCTTCAATACGAACAAATGAGGCCTGAAACCCTTTTTATACAAACTGACTCTATAACCGACCTTACAACCATAACAGAAAATAGCTATAAAAGGAAAACCCAACTTAACAGAACTAAACATCTTAACCGAGTTAACGGAAACACTAATAAAGTTGGTTAATGACTAATGACTTTGTTTTACACGGCACTCCACTCCACTTGCAATCAAAACGTTACTTACTAAGGATAAAATTCATTTTCCATCCAAATCACAAACGGAAAATTAAAACCCCACCGTTACTTTCTTTTAAGCTCCAAAACAAGAGGGCAAAGTAGCCTTTTCACCAAAACCCTACAACAGAGCTTGATTTGGGCATTTTCAGTTCAGTCGAACCAAGTCCTAAAGCTGGAGTTGCTTGTGGGTATTTTTAGATAACATGCTTCTTGAACAATAAAGATTTCTTATTTTCCTCAAGAATACACTAGGACTGGAGTTGCTTTCAATTCTTTTCTCCTCAATTTTTTTTCCCCTTTCCCAATCAACCTATTTCTTGATTCTGAATTTTGTCTTTTTAGAACTTGTGGTTTTCAGTGTGTGATAATTTTCCTACTCCAAGTTTTAGTCTCTTCTACCATTTATCCTCTGAAGTTTACAATTTTTTTGCTTGTATTTAGTCCAGTTATAAAAGTTTCTTTTTAAGGGTTTCAAAGAAGTTTGCTTTAGAGTTGTAGGAAAGGTCAGCGCGTAGGGTGACGAGGCAGTTGACCAACCTATATAAGCTCGCCACGTGGCTCGAAAACTCTCAATAAGACACGTCATAATTCAAGTAGCAAATGATGGCTAAGAGAAAACCCCAAACGCGAAGGTGATAACCTCGAGGAAGGAACGTGACAGAATTGCAGGTGCCCTGAATAAGAGAAACACCACTTAGAAGGAAGCTCACCCCTCGCGAGATCCTCAGCGAAGAGGGTTGTCGCGACGGGGAAAAACAAATGCTCACGCGAATACGCGGACCAAGCTCGCGACGGTACCTGGCCAAAAGGCAGGGGTAGGGAAGTCAATACGAGCTCGCATTAGGTCTTGGCGCGAGCCAAAAGGCTCGGGACCATGCCCAACGCCGCGGGAATAGGGGAGATACAAGTGGCTTGGTGGCTTTAAAGGATTAAGGGTCACTGCGAGGGAAATGATGCACTGGAATGACCTAATGGAAGCTTCCTAACGGCCAGCGATATCACCCACGTCGCCCAGGTATACGGAGAGAGCACATGTCATCATGTTATTGGGGAAAAGTCTGCAGCCCCATGATTGGGTGCATATCCCTATAAATATGGGGCACTCATTCACAAGTTCCAGAGAGAGATTCTGATTCATCCTTAGAGCACGGAAATCCTAGAGAGAGAAAGTGACTCAGAGCCCTGGAATCAATAACATTGTTCTTGCTGGTGCTCGCGAGCCCGTCTAATCTCTGGAACTGTGGTTCAAGGACGATGATGATTCAAAGGGGAATGAAATGAACACTGTTGCCTTCTCTTTCTATATATTTGGCTTAATCCTTTACCCCTTCACACACTCTTTTATTTGCTTAACTATTAGCTATTGTTAGCCTCTCTCTAAGTTGATTTTATTTAGAAAACAAAGAACCTATCCCACAAGAGTGATCTTAGATGCAACTAATACCTGATTTTACTCCTTTTTGAGTTAATGGGACAAGAGTATATATGTGCGTAGCTCTTACATTGAGATTTGCCTCTTGTTGTTGCAAAGTGGTAATTGAGAACAATACTTGCAAGGATGCAACTGTCATTCAGGTACTCCTTGAGTCATTGGCTTTCCGATTAAGGGACTGTTAGAGGAAGAAGAGTGTGTGTGTGTGTGCGTGTGTGTGTGAGAGAGAGAGAGAGAGAGAGAGAGAGGGACGATTGGATGACTGGTTTGGGAGTAGAACTGTGAATTAGAGGCTAGAGGAAGAAGATAGATGTAAGTTAGGTGGAAAGAGAAAAATAGCCCTCCATTACCCATTTCCGTCCATGTCATGGATGGAAAACCCCAATTGGATGAAGTAATGGATAAATAGTTGGAGGGGCAAGTGTGTTCAATTAGTAGTTTAAGAACGATTTAAAAAAAAGACGAATAGTTTGAAGGGCAAATACATATTTTACCCTTCCGGCAAAGGTCAAACATTTACTCCAGTTAACATAAAATAAAACAAAATAGTGATGTTTGTTTGAAAAAATAATTCCGTAGGAACTACCAATATAAGACGAAGAGAATAATAATAATATTCCTTCTGATTCCATTTAGCATCTAAACAAACTAAGATAAAATAGTTGTTCTATGTGCGTGCGTGTGTAAGTGTGTGCCTGTGACGAGAGAGAACGGGTGCAAAAGACCTGCGTTTTGTTGTATTTTTCGACGGCGAAATTAGCAACTTCCACGATATCCACTACAAGAAAAAATGTCTATTGTGAGGATTGAGTTTCCTCGCCAAAGAACCAAATTTCCTCGCTAAAGGAATAGGCGAGGAAAAATTTTCTCGCCAGGTTTCCTCGCCAAAAGGTCGTCGCAAAAGGTATTCTAGCGAGGAAAAATAAATTTCCTCGCCTAATCTGCCAATTGGCGAGGAAATTTTTTTGTCGCCTATTCGGAACAATTGGCGAGGAAATTTTTCCTCGCCTATTCGGGCCAATTGGCGAGGAAATTTTGTTTTCCTCGCCTATTCGGAACAATTGGTGAGGAAATTTTTCCTCGCCTATTCTAACCAATTGGCGAGGAAATACTGTTTTCCTCGCCTATTTAGAACAATTGGCGAGGAAATTTTTCCTCGCCTATTATGACCATTTGGCGAGGAAAAATTTCCTCGCCAAAACTCCTGAAACAAAAACAAGAAGAAATCCAATTCTAACTTCTCTGCCTCCGCTGGGAATCGAACCCGCGACCTCCTCTCAAGCAACGCGCGCCCCATCCACCACACCAACTTCCATTTCAATGCAAAGTTCAACAACTTTTAATATATAACCTTTTGTAGTTCTTTTTACCTCACTATTTTTTTTAAATCTTTTTGTCTAAATTTAGTCTCTTTGTAGTGTTTCTTTAAACTTCTTTCTTAAATCTTTTAATGTTATTTTTTTTTACTGAAGTTCTTATTTTTTATAATTTGATATTTTCCTATACCCTTTTATAAGTCTTTACTTGTTATAATTACTTACCTTTGCATTTATATATTTGTTTATTTTTAAATTGGATTTTGTTAATATGTGCCCCCAAGGCACATGATAAGAACACATTAATTGCTCCACCTTACTCCACTTCCACAAGGAATTAAAGTAGAGTAATCAATTGTGTTTTGGAAAGATAAATCTTTTTTTGATTAGAAGAAAATGCCACCAACTACCCATACCCATGGAACAAAAACCTAAGATGCAATACTTGACCAAATAAAAATGAAAATTATTTGAGAATTAGTTGGCCAGTGTTCTCCCATAAATTTTTGGAACATAATTTTAGAAAATTAATTATCAAACATAAACCCCAAAATGAAGAAATGTTGTTGGGTGAGACCTAACCACCTTCTTCGTTCCAATCGATAACATAAATTCTTCTTAACATCATGTTTTTAAACATTATTAGTATGCTAAAGAGTAATTTGGAATTTATTGACAAATAATTGATCTACTCTTTGGCTTTCTTGAATTTTTTAAACTTCTTATCATGAGAATTTACTTCACTAATTTGTTTTGAAGAGAAAATGTAAAAGTGAAAGAGGACTAAATATAAAAAGATTAAAAACAAGACAACATTAGCCCAAATTCTAGTTGAAGGGAAAAATCAATTGCTTTGTGTTTGTAGACCATTTTGGTGAGTGATGCCCGTAGGATTTTTTTCTCTTTAGCGGGTTTAAACCGAGTTGAAACACTTATTAGAAAACTAAAGGGCAGTTGAAAAGATAGCATTGAAAGAGAAGTTAAAGGGTAATTTTTTTTTAATGACCGTTAAAGGGTAATTTAGTCTCATTAGAAACACGTTTTCCTCCTAGACTGTATGATACCCACCTTTGTTTCAAAATGGATGATCGTTTTAGGAGACCAAATCATTTTTCTACTAGAGTAATAATAATAATAGATTTATATGCAAATGACATGATCAATATGATATGTATACATTTAGTCTCACTAATTAGTATGTGCATACAACAAATAAGTTCTTTTATTATAATTTTATGGTATCATAAATAGGATAAATATCTTACCATTGGGATAATACAACACATCTATATCAAAATCTAAATAGTCCTAGAAAAGGTGTGGAAATATTTCGTCACCTAACATTAACATTTGGCGACGAAACAAAATTTCCTCGCCTATTCTGAACAATTAGCGAGGAAACTAGCATTTCCTCGCCAATTCTTAGTTTTTTTGCGAGGAAAAATAATTTCGTCGCCAAATCTTAGCTTTTTTGCGAGGAAAGATAATTTCGTCGCCAAATGGGTACCCTTTAGCGAGGAAATATGCATTTCCTCGCCAAATCTTAGCTTTTTGACGAGGAAATATAATTTTGTCGCCAATGTTAGCTTTTTTGGCGAGGAAAGATAATTTCGTCGCCAATCTTTGATGTTTAGCGAGGAAATTCAAATTTCGTCGCCAAATGGTAGCCTTTTAGCGAGGAAATGTTCATTTCCTCGCCAAATCTTAGTTTTTGGGCGAGGAAAGATAATTTCGTCGACATAATGTACTCTTTGCCGACGAAATCGATTTCCTCGCCATAAAGACCCATTTGGCGAGGAAATTTGAATTTCCTCGCCAGCTTTCGTCGCCATAGTTACTTTTTGTTGTAGTGATCTGGATCAATTTCAATTACTACTTTCCGAATGTTGGTTTCGGAATTCCTTGAATGTTTTCTGGGAACAGAACTTCCATCCATCCTTTCACTTGCGTTTTGTTGTATTTTTCGACGGCAATATTAGCAGCTTCCACAATATCTGGATCGATGTCAATTACTCCCCCCGTCCCAATTTAAATGTCTTCTACGGGAGACCGGGCTACTTTGACTTTAAAAAATAAAATACTTTCAAAATTACTTTTTAAAATTTTTTTTTGGCACCGTTCAAAAGATCTCAACGAGTACTTTTAAATGGTGTAAAAAATTTTGAAAAAAAATATTTAGAAATACGTACATTTTCTTTTAAAGTCAAAACGACACGACTTTACGTAGGAGACATTTAAAATGAGACGGAGGGAGTACTATTTTAGCTCCTCCGAATGTTGGTTTCGGAATTCCTTGAATGTTTTCTGGGAACAGAACTTCCATCTCCATCCTTTCACTCTAGTTTTGTTTTGTTCTTTATTTCGCAAGGTCGTAGATGCTTTAACGAGCACTATAAGACAGAGGTATTATAAATTTAAGCACACCTTAAATAAAACAAATTCACAAGTACATCATCCGGAGCTTCTTTGTGACCATGCCATACATACAATGATGGAATAAGTCTTAAAGTAGTAATAACATCGGGATCTATAAATCCCCACACAAACAAAAGCACAACTCCAGGCGAAAGCCATGCACAATTATTATTACTACAAACCAACAGTACTAGATAATAAGAATTCCATCAGCGAAGGCCACTTATTCGTACTTGCCAAGACATTTATTTATTTAAGCAGCTCCGGAAGTATCAGCACTTGATCATATCGATCCCCCCAAAGATGCACTTGAAGTACAGCAGATACTTGGTGCCTGTAAGGGCCACCTTGAAGGTGAACGCGATATAAAGTTTTGTACGGCCGCCATGTTTTTTTTTTTTTTTTGGTAAATCGGAAATATAATAGCTACTAAAGGGGAGGTTCAACGTGCATCAGCAGTGCAACAAGATAAGTACAGACATAGAAAGGCATACAGCTCGCAAGATCTAATCAAGGATTTGCCTAATATTCAGACTATCCCTAATGAGAAATTCTCTGAGCGCTAGTGGGGGGGATGAAACCACCACCAGTTCTTCATCTTGTTCAGCTCCAAGGTGAGCCAAGCAGTCCGCGCATTCATTTGCAGATCGCGAAATGTGATTGAGAGTGCTTCCCGTCCGGGCGAGAAGGTATTTGCCATCATTAAGGATGTTGCTCTGAGGGTGATTCATGTTGGCGCCTTCGTTGAAAAGGAGAACAGCAGTTTGGGAATCGGACTCTATCTGAGAGTTTCTCCATCCCTTTTCCAGGATAATGGTGAGACCTCTATAGATGCCCCAGATTTCTGTTTTAGAAAGTTCCCACGGCTACTGCACCCTTCTTTACATCGTTCTTCCATCCCAACAAAGCTCTCACAAACTCAAGGTGTTTACCCTCTTCCTTGTTGTATTCGGCCACGGCAAACTTAGCGGCTTCCAAAACCTCTACATCGAGCTCAACTTCTGAAGCTTCTTCGAATTTCGGTTTCGGAATTCCTTCTACATCTTTTTGGAACATAACTTCTCCCTCCATCTCTCCCACTTTAGTTTTAGATCTTTTTTGGTCGTAGATGCTTTGAACCGATAAGAGTTTGCTGTATTTATAGGGGGGAAATGGGGCCCAACCATCTTTTTTAAGTCTGTGTTATTAAAAGGATTACAGTGCCTTTTTTGTTTAGTAGTTTTAGTTTAGTTTAGTTTTGGAAAAAATGTGTAATGAGTGGAGAGAGATGGAGAGAGATATAAGTGTAATGATTACAAAATAAAACTAAAACTATGAAACGAACAAGGCCAGTATATTTCTTTGATTCTACTTATCCGATAAAAAAAGCAGTTCAAGCAAAAAACTAATCCAATAAAAACTCTGTTTATTTGACATTTTAGTTCTGTACGCCAATTTTTGTGGAGGAAATATACTTAGAGCAATATTTTTGTCATGGAAAAAGTAAGCGTACGAATTAATTGAGCTGTGTGCAAGATGACCCAAACATCGAGTTATAAAAAATTGTTAAGACATACACTTATGTGCTCATTAGTGAGATGCTCTGAACAATGAATGAATGATGCATGATAATGAGCATAGAAATTGATTTGGGTCTTTAGGCTTGCCCTCTCTGATACAATTCGGCTTTGATTTTGGGGCATGTTTCTGCAGCATAATGTCCATGTACCTCCTTGGTTCTTGGAGGTTTAAGGGACCACTATTTCAGTGGTGTTCTAAGAGCCGTCACTTTATACATATTGCCAAAGGTTAGATCTGTCTCCAATCATCCCTTGCCAATATCCCCAACGATTGAAGGCTAGATGGGTTCTGTTATTGTTGTTGTTAAGACATACTCTTAATTTTGTGAAAATTTTATATCCATCTCAAATGAATTGGCCATGAGTGAAGAGGTATATAATGCTATTATGATCACCCATTTCAGAGTACAATTTTGTTCACCATCCTTAAAAAAGGGTGAACTTTACCCTTTCTTTTACTGGTTGAAATGGTGTTGGTCCCATAAAAAAGTGATGTCATCCCACCAAAAAGTGCTATCACCCTTACCAAAAAGTGTATTACATAGGTGGGACCTACACCATTTTAACCAATAAGAGGGATGATAATGTTCACCCTCTTTTAAGGAGGGTGAACAAAATTGCACTCTATTTCATACGCAAGCAAAGTAGGATTGTAATTTCTTAACATCCCCCTCACATGCCCTGTCGATGCTTCATCAATTGTTTCTCGATGTACCCTTGCAAGTTCTTTAATTAAAATTTTCCTTTTGCTGAGCAAAAAAAAAAAACCCTTACGTGTAGCCCGTTTTAAGGTCTGTCAGATGTATCCTCTTTTTAGGTGTATCGCCATACAACCTTTTAGGTGGGTCTGTGAAATTAGAGGTGTAGTGGTACCGCAAAGTATCTTACTTATAGTATTTGATATCAGTGTCTAGTGCGCTATTGTAATGTCCCCAAATTTTGGAGAAGTGAGTACTTAGTTCTACATTGGTTGGGAGCTAGAGTTTCACTTGGTATATTAACACCCACCTTGAGCTTACATGATGCCTTCTTAGTTATACATTTTAAGGCCAAGTGTTTGGGCTAAAAGTGGGTCCATAGCCAACCGGGTCAAGTCGTTCTAAATGGTATCAAAGCCCTGCCTTTGTTAAAGTGGTGGTTAGGATGCACTCTGCTACCATGAACACTAGGGGAGGTCGTTGGGATTATGAAACGAGGACATTGCATCCCTAAGGAGAGAAGATTGTAATACTCCAAGATTTGGGAGAAGTAAGTATACTTAGTCCCACATTGGTTGGGAGCTAGAGTTTCACTTGCTATATTCACACCCACTTAGGGCTACGTAGCACCTTCGAAGGTCTACCTTTTAAGGCCAAGTGTTTGAGCCGAAAAGGAGTCCATAGTTAGCCGGATTGGGACATTACAACTAAGAGGGCTAGCTTTGATGTGCTTTTAATTTTGAAGGGAGGAGTTGGTTCTTCATCCACATTGCTCAAGGAATCTACAGAAAATTGATCAAAGATATAATTCAATCAAGAATCACTTTGGTTCTTCAATGTAATTCTCATATTTTTAAAACAAGTTTTCAAACATGGTTTTTGCATTAGTGGAAAAAATTTGATCTCAAACTCCGAATTTTATAAGAGTCCCTTTTCAAGAATTTCTTACGCCATTTGCTTTATGATAAGCCCCTAATATTGTAGATATCCAGGCTTATGTAGCTCTTTTTATTCACACACACGCGCGTTTTAACGCCTTATGTGTTTAATTTGCGCGTAGTGTTGTTTTTTATAGTTACAAGTGAAACAAGTGCATAAGGCGCATTTGAAGCGCTTTGGGAAGCATCCCAAGAATTCAATGGCCAAGCGCCCCATGACACTCCGCCATCGAGCCTCGAGATCCAAGAAATGAATATTTGGCTAAGGCTCAGGAAGTTAGAAGGCACAAGATCAAGCCGGAAGGCTAAAGGCGTGTCCAAGGCGTACAATGACTCCCGGTGGAATCCGGGAGTGAACAAGCACGCACGAGACCAAGTGCTCCCCTTCCTGAAGCTCACACAACGTTCGGAAGTGTTTTGGAAGATGTCCGGTAACACACAAGGCCAAGGAATGGCAAAGAAAGAAGAGGTAACCTCAAATGCCTTAGTATTGATACAGATATTTTTACCAGTATTGATAGGTATCAATATCTCTGAAGAACAAAGCTAGATAGAACATTGGGTATCGATACCCCCAACCTTGGTATCGATACCCAGGCATTACGAGGAACATTTTGAAGGGAGGTATTGATACCAGTATTGATAGGTATCAATACCCAGCAGCCCGAGAAACTTGTGTGAGCTACTTTATGGAGTTTCTACTTATGGAAAGTCTCCTTTATTCTTGGTTTTAGATATTTTGTGAGAGAGTAATAGATGATATATATCTCTCTCCTCTCTCTCTCTTTCTCCCTAATCTCTCTTTTTACTTTAAGTCTCTTAGTTTTTAGCTCCTCCATTGGAGAGAACCTCAAGCTTTCTCTCTCTAGATTTCCTGTGTAAGCTTTCTTCTCTCGTTAATTTGTCATGTATTAAAGTTGTTACTCTTGTTGAGATCGTTCTATAAATCTAGTTTATTTTCAATTTAATCAAGTATATAGTTTTCATATTTCTCTAGCTTTTTCCTTAGTTAATCCTAGTTCTAAATCTTGTTTGTTAATTTCTCAAGTACTAATGTGGTAGGCAAATCTAGGATACACCTTAAAAATCAGTTTATTAAGTCACAGGTCATGTTCTTTATCTCCTTTGCAAAATTCGTCATGCTTTTCTTAGTTATGATCGAGTAGTCTAAATAGGCTCGGCCATGTGGTGATTAGCACTCCATGACTTAGGTTTAATTCGTTCTTCTCGCCAAATTGCAAACACTTCTTGTTTAATAAAGTCACGGGTTCATCTTTATGTATCAAAATTTGGGTTTGTTAATCTCATTGATCTCTCGTGGCCGAGGGTTAATTCACCTAGGTACGGGTGACGCTTGGGGCGATGTCAATCTAAAAGTTTGTCTAATTGGCTCAAGAACCCTAAACTTTAGCGAACACCATTTCTAGTTCAAAGAGTTAGGATCAATTTTATGTTCCAAAGTCTAGTTTTGTTAATATTTTTGATCTCTCGTAGTTAAGGGTTGATTCTCCTTTTTACGTGTGATGCTTGGAGCGATGTCAACCTAGATGTTTGCCAAATGGTTACAAGAATCCTAATCTCATCAAGAGAGGAACAAATTAGCCTAAGTTATGGTGGTTATGACCTCCTAGACTTAGCCTTGTTTTAATTCAGTCTTTCCAAGTCATTCTCGTAGTTAAGAGAATTCCACCAATCAAATCACAAAATAAGTTTGCCGCTTCAAGGCCGAAAACCTACACTTGCAAGACAACTCTGACGCCGGGTGCGTTCGGTCCCTGTGGATTCGACCCGGTCTTACCAGTTTTTATGCTACACGATACCTAGCCCTACGCTTGGGGCAACACCATCTGAGATACAATCTAAGGTTGCAAGCACTTTATAACTGGAAGTTAAAAGGAATTTGTAGCGGCCGGGTCCATAAGGGCCAATGTGGGGCAGCCCTCTCCACGAAGGGGTAAAGGATCATACGTTCAAAGCCCACAAAATCGAATGCAGATCGAACCATCTTGCTCTCCCTGAGTGGATGGTGCTCTCGGCTCATGGTGTGAAGGTCCATATTTGGATGAATATATATTTGAAGGAAGTCCACCGCACCCAAAGGTGCCATGGGCGTAAGGCTCTCGGACAGCTCTCGAGGGCTTCACTTCTTGGCAATTCGGTTATCTGAGCATCCGAGCGTTCCACGAGCCGAGTCGGTGGACGTCGGTCTTGTGGGGGCTTGGGGATCTCCTTAGGTCGGCGGTAGCTGGTCTGGTACGCTAGGCAGTTCATGATGGATCATTAAATGCGGCAATCACCTATCCTGCCATCTACGCCTGCGAGAGCACGTGGGTGATGAGGAATATCCCTAGACGAATTGACCCTTCAGACCCACATGCCATTATGTCAGTCGAAGCGCGGCGTCTACAACAGAGATTAAGGTCACATTAGCCGTCATTCCTGGTACGGATGGTGTGAGGGGCACGGAGGGCGTGAAAGGCACGCCCCCCTCTACCTATAAATATCAAGCCCAACTACCACACTGGGCATATCTCTCTCCTCATTCAATACCCCCTTAACTCTCGTTCTCTCTCCAAGTTTCCAGTATACTTCTTCTTCTCTGATTGCTTACTTAACGATCAGAGTGCCTTCCCGGACAATCACCGTCAGGGCTAGACACTAACGTGGTTATTCACGTGTGCAGGTCTTCTTCCTAACCAAGGAGTTAGGGTTCAGGCAGAACTCAGTCAGTCTACCACTTTCCATTCCACACCAGAAGCATGGGGTCATTCATAAACATCAAATAATTTTACCAACCATAAATCTAAGAAAAACATTATAGTAATTGCAACTAAAAATTTTGTTTCGACAAAAAATCATATTTAAAGCTCAACCTAGCAAGACAGATCAAAAACCTAGCAAGACAGATCAAACTTTCCTTATCAAAAGTACAAAACCAGTGACTAGGATTCAAACAAACTACACAAAAAAAACAACGTTTATGAACTTTTAGGAGTTATCCAGTGGTGTCACCACCAAATTTAGGGGGTTCATTTATGAATTTTCAATTTTTTTTTAATATAAATGTAGTGTTTTTTTCCCTTCCCGTGGGGTTGGCTGACCGCACTCTCAATGAGCTGGAGTCGCCAGTGCTATCAGATGTTTTAAATTTCTTCAATCTTTGTTGGAGTCCTCTCCTCTCTTCTCCAACTTGATGTACCATTTGTCAAGTTTCTTTAATAAACTTGTTGCCGATAACCAAAAAAAAGACTGAAACGTAAAAGCTATTGCATCTTACCGGATTATGAGGTATAAGAGTTTGATCCAGTAACTACAAATGCCCACTAAATCGAAAAAAGAATTCTGTGTTCTTTTCCGAAAACACACGCAAAGGTTTTTTTCTTTCCTAATCAAAAATCTCAGTATTGACAAAACTAAACCAAACCAAATTGAGTCTCATGTTCATATCAATTGGGGTCGGCCACATAATCCTATTTTTCCATTGACCTCTATCTAAGACAACTTCTTCACTTAGGTTTAGTAAGCCCAAGTCCTTTCGTATAACGGCATCCAAAGTCAATTTAGGTCTTCCTCTTCCCTTAGCCCTACTATCCACTACTATCATATCACTCTTATTGACTATTGCGTCTGGAGGTCTACGATAGATATGTCGAAACCACCTCAATCTATTTTCTCTCAACTTATCCTCTATAGGTATAACTCCTACCATTTCACGAATAGTTTAATTTTTAATTCTATAACTCCTAGTCTTGCCACATCCATCTCAACATCCTCATTTCAGCTACGCTCATCTTATTCACTTGTTGCTTCTTGATAGGCCAACACTCCGTTCCGTAAAGCATCGCTGGTTTGATAGTAGTTCAACAAAACTTTCCTTTCAGTTTGTTCGGTATCCTTCGATCACACAATACACTTGAAGCGGCTCTCTACCTGAGCCATCCAACTTGAATCCTATGGGTTACATCGTCCATAATCTCTCCATCCTTACTAAAGATTGAACTTAAATACCTAAAATGCTCACTTTTTGGTATCTCTTGATCCTGAATCCTCACTTCTTCTGTTTGTACCCTTCCATTATCGCTAAACTTACAGTGCATATATACTCGGTTTTACTCCTATTTATCCTAAATCCTTTGGACTCCAATACTTCTCTCCAAATTTCTAATTTAACATTAACCCCCTTTGTTTGTCTGTATTGACAAAACTATTTTTCCAAAAGGCACTTGAATGCTTCAAGATTGTAGGATAATCAGTACTAGAAAAACAGTAATCGAATATGTAAATTCTGAAAATTAACAAGTACACGAATTATAGAAAAATGAAGCCAAAAATAGCAAACCGAGGCTGTGTTTAACATGTTTTCTTTAAAGCAAATTCGCCGCCTCACTATGGGTGTTTGAGATTTGATCGACATTTGCTTCCCAGGTTACAACGACTTCAAATGATCAATCAGTGACACGCTACTGGATCGCCCTGTCGAACAAACTGTGTCTGGACTCTCTCTTTCGGAACGAAGAACAAAAGTAGAAATATGGAACTGGATGCTTTTGTGGGTGTGTCAAAACAAAACCCTCTCTATCTATAGTTGAAAGAGGAGCCAAAACACTCAATACTGTAATCAATAGAAGAATTCAATATGGGAATTCAATTTCGGGAAAAAACTTGATACAACTATTAATCCAGAAATACACACGTGGGTATTAATCAACCACAATTAATATTGTATTGTCTAGATTCAATAAACCTAGGGTCTTTTCGGTTCTCTCGTGACTCGTGAGACCCTCTGAATACCCCGATTTTATTCATTTGACATTATGTAAAATTTCCAACAGTTTTCGGGGTTGCTTGTCGAGCGGATTGAAGTGATGCATCTGTTCGTCGATAATCGTTGTATTCTGGAAATTAAGTAATCGTTTTAGTATCCTGTGAGCACCTGTGCTGGGGACAAATTTGCTTTAGTGGAAATAGTATCCAATATATACTAGCCTCAATTGTCAATTTCCAGTATCCTGAAATTGGCCCAGGAAGTGTCTAATTTTGCTAACAGTTTGTAGCTGTTTCTTGTGCTTGTAATGTTTTTATTTCCAGAAGTTTACGGACCCGGTTCCAACAGATTACCACTTATGAAAGGAGTTGAACTTCTGACCTATTTTCTTCTGATCCTGATGCCATTGGCTTAAACGGTACTGTAAACTTAGGATAAAATTGGTCAAGATATGGATTGGCTCAAATACATTAGCCATCATTGTCGACTCTGAAGCTTCCCATTCACACCTCAAATTGATTCAAGTGTGAATCATATCTGTTGAAGAACTTGCCTATAAAATGTAACCTCTGGATTGTAGTTTTTGTAGGCTAGCAATGTAAAGAATCTGAGAGGGAGAGTAGTGAGTTGAGAGAGAACTCCCTTTGTAAAGCTTGTCTCTATTTATTGTGAGATTCCTCCTTGGATTACTCGATTTTGAGGAACCACATGAAAATCTATGTTGTGAATGTGTTTGGTTTTGATCATTGGCACATAACAAAGGGTATCTTCGAAATAGCTTATCAATATTAATTATGATGGAGTTAAGCGATTGCAATTGTTACGTCTTCAGAATTTTTTCTAACTGGATGTCTGGAACCAATTTGCAATTTTGTAAGCATAAAACATTACCAAATAAAGGAACATTTTATCATCGGCTTTATTTGATAGAACTCGCACACAGGCTCCATTGTTTCCTCTTTCAAGAATTGACAAATTTCTTTTGCTGAGCAAACAAATTAAATAGGAACATTTAGGACACGCAACATATATGTGAAGCGAAATAAAATGGTGCATGTCCATAAACTGCCTGCCTTTCTTTTTAGATAATTGTCTTGCTTTCTCTGAACAATAACGTTCTCTCTCTGAACAAATAGAAAAAAAATTGGAGGCCTGGTGCAGATGCATCTTCGCCGTATACCTCAAGCCTGCCTGCTCGGGACATTAAATACTAATGCACTGATGCCCTAGCACAAATGATGCTCCTATATGAGTGGGAGAGTGCATTTCTATCTTTATACATTGTTAATTTGCTTCATGCAGATTTTATCGGGACTAAGTATTCCAGACATGTACTCACTTAGGGTTTTTTTTTTTTTTTTTTTTTTTAATGCAGTTCCTTATTTTACCCAAAAAATATATATACTGAGGGTCTGTTTGAAACCTTGCAAAAGAAAAGAAAGGAAAGGAAAATAAAAAAAATTCCTCTTCCTTTGTTTGGGTTGAGATGAAAATGAGAGGAAAATTAACTAAACTAAACTATTTTAACTAGCCAGTGAGTTATGAACACCCGAGGCCTCCATTATATCATGCCATAAAGACTAAAGAAAACTTTAAAGACAAATTAAGTACAACAGTTTTTTTTAGAGAAAGAGGAAGAATATCATTAATAAAGACCAGTACAACCTACCGAGTTCAAACGATCAACTAAACATCTATTCGAATTCTCTTGTCAATTTCACCCAACGGATGAAATTTGAAGGGTCATCCATATATCCAAAGCTTTCTGAAGCTGAGCAAGACTTTTAAGTTCATGAAGAAATGAAAGCATAGTATCAGCATATCTAAGGGATAATCTCTTCCAATTAAAAGTGATGCATGCTAAAGATGATACTTGCATGGTATCACAATCTAGAACCGATTTCTAGCCAGTGCCAATTTTCTTGCCCGCTAAGATGCTGAAATTAGGGACTTTCTCATTGCCCTAGAGACTGAAAAAAAAAAAAAAAAAACTGGCAAAGGAAACACAAAAAGAGGCCGAACAATCAAAGATCATCATGCCAGAGACCATGACAGAGAGAAAAAGTAGAAAGAAGATTCATTTGTTATACTATCAATTTCCGAATAACTTTTAAAAGGGAGAATAATTAATGAGTAAACGTTGGAAATAAAAATAGCGTAAAGAAGACGCAATGTTCAACTCCACTCCAAAAGAAATTGTAGACGGATATTTATCCTTCGACAAGGAACAAATACCAACTACGACTGGCACTTCTTTGAATTCTTCAATCAATTTCCCCCAACAAATGAAATATAAAGTGCAGTCCCGATATCCAAATGAGATTCACCTTATTATAACCCTATCAGAATCTGTAAAAGTGATGCCGTAAGTGATGGTTGGATGCTATGAGAATCTCCATCTGAAACAGAACCAATTAGTAGACACTGTCAATCTGGTTGCCTTGTGGAGAAAAGCCAAGATCCATTATCCATAAGATGGCTGATCAAAAAAAAAAAAAAAAAAAAAATTTTCCATAAGATGACAAATTTTCAAAATGCTGACATTTGAGATTTTGTCTTTGTTTTAGAGATGGAGAAAACCTAGACAGCAAAAGCAAAAAGGAGATTCATTCTCATGTCAATTTAAGAACAACTTTTTGAAAAAGTAAAATAATTAAATGAGAACTTTTGAAAAGCTGATAGCATAAAAAAAGATGGCCTGCGACTCCATTTTGTCCGGACACGGGCGTTGCATCCAACTTGAATTCGAAGATTTTGAGGTTTGCATAGTTATGATTAACCTATTTAAGTAGTAATCTGTCCATTGTATTTGTACAACTTCCTTTTTTTTCCGTTTAATTGCCAAAAAAAATTTCATTCATCACAAGAATACAAAATAAAATCAGTAAAATAAGATGAGAAACGCATTGAGAGAGCCTCAGAGGATGCACGATACCGTCCTACTAATAGTACTTGCCAATTCTCAACTTATCTCTTCGTCTCTTGAAGTTTTTTTTTAAAGAAAAAACTACAACAACAAGAACAAGGGGGCAAAAAAAAAAAGGTAGCAAAAAGTTAATAGTAACAAAAAATATATCAAAACGAGATCTGGTACAATAGCAAAAAGAAAACTCACAAAATGCACCAGAAAAATGCATCCAACGAGTGAAATCCATCTGATACACTGTTCAAATCTGCCAACAAGTGAAAGATAAAAGGCTATTAATTAATTTCATCCTTTTGTTTAATTACCCAAACAGAGCTTCCAATGGGTAAAACCAAGTTATTAATTTTGACTCAAAATGAGTGAGAGTAGATAGCTTTTCGGTCAGAAAAATTTTGAGTATAATAAGGCCTTGTTTGATAACACAGATTCAGCACTTAAAATTGAATAAATTAAGTAATAAGTGATTAAGTAGGTTTGATAACTACATTTTACATTACCTAAAAAATTAAGTGCCTCTTAAAATGTAAGCTTAAAAGTTAATAAAAATTAAGTAGCTTTGAGCTACTTAATTTTTGCTGAATTAGTGTATGTTTTCATTACCACCACTCTGCTACTCTACCACCATTACCACCACCACTCACGCCACTACCACCACTCCGCCACTGTCACCACCATCACCCATTACCACAACCCTTGCCGCCACTACACACCACCACCACTACTCCCACCAACACTCTACCGTTGTCGCCCCGATGCCACCACTCCACTACTACCATCACCACTCCACCACCACCACCACCACTCCCACCAACACTCCACCACTGCCGCCTCGATGCCACCACTCCACCACCACCGCCATCTCAACCGCCACCGCCACTACCACCAATACTACAGATATCACCACACTCTACCACTTCCATCACTACTCCACCACTACAACAAACACTCTTCCGCCACCTGCATTACAACCACCACTGCCACTCCCACCACCATCCCGCCACCACAACCACCACTACCACTCCCACCACCATCTCGCCACCACTCACACAACTACATCACTACTACTGCCATAACTACCACCACTACAACCACTACACCACCACCACCACACTTTCATCACAACTACCACCACCACTACACCACCATCATTTCTCCACCACAACTACTACTCCTACCATCACTCCACCATCACCTGCCTCATCCACCGCCACCACCATTCTACCACTCCAACCACTAGATGCCACCACTCCACAACCACTACCACCAACACCATTACCACCCCATCACTCCCACTATCACTCTACCGCCACCGCAACTACCACAACTCCCATCAGTATTCTACCACCACCAACCACAACTCCACACTCCATCCTCGAATCATCTTGTCAATATATTCTTTTTAGTTGGATAACTATACTTTTTTTTTTCTTATTGATTTGATTATTGCATTTCAGTATGGAATTAGTAGAAATTAATGAATTTAATACTTTAGCTTCTTGTACACATCAAACAGCTTATTTTTTAGTGCTTAAAATTCAGTTTATATCAAACAGCTTATCAGCTTAACAGATTCAGTATTCAGTTTTCAGCTTTCAGCTTTATCAAACTGTCCCTAAGTGCTTGACACCTAACTTTGTTGTAGTTAGCGTCGCCCCAAGCGTAGGGCTAGATCGTCGAAAGCATAGTAACCCGGCAAGACCGGGGTCGATTTCCACAGGGACCAAATGCAACCGGCATGAAGTTTGACTTGCGGTAAGAATTTCGGCGTTAAGACGGCCAACTTTTGGTTTGGTTTGTTTGGTAAAATCTCTCTCTACCTCTAAATAACTAAGAAATGAAAGTTTTGCAAACTTAAACTAAAGGCAAAGTCAAGGGGTTCAAAACACCCATGACTTGAATTACATTGTTCCTCTCAAGATTACACGGTTAAGTCACGTAGTTAAACATGCTTAACCGGAAGATTTGACATTATAGCACATTTGGATTCTAGAAAATGGGTTTGATCAAGAGTAGGGTTCATTGAGGCATTTTTACAAACACTTAGAATGCCATAGCTCTAAGCATCATGTGTGGCAAGTAGTCAAGCCCTTGCCTACACAAGATCAAAGAGGTTAACAAGACTAAATTTTGATACATAAAATCGAACCCTATTCTTAAACAAACAACTTTTAATGCTCATTTTGAGAGAAGAACAAAAATAACCCAAGTCATGGGGTGCTAATCACCCCATGACCAAGCCTTGTTACACTACTCACACATACTCAAAGGAGAAATGGAAATACTACGTAGAAATACCAAGAAAACGTGAAACATAACGAAAATGGAAATAAACTACGGATTTATAAAGCTTAGAGAAGTGCTTACAACATTAATGAAGGAGAAAACCCTGGTTCTTGAAGATTGAAGACTAATTTCTAGAGAGAAGGTGGAGAGAATGAGTGAGGAAGAAGAAGGGAGGTAGAGAGAGAGAGTGAAAGTACAAGATAACCCTAGAAATCTGAGGTTGGGGACCCTTTATAGGCCCCAAAAGTCGTCCCAAGTTATTACAAAATTGCCACTAGATATTTCTTGATCGGGCTCAAAAGTTGCAGAAATTTGAAGCTTCAACCGGTTGAGCAAAAAGTGTCAACCGGTTGAAAAACCTTCTGTTCAGCTTCAACCGGTTGAGCAAAAAGTGTCAACCGGTTGAAGAGCTTCAACCGGTCGAGCAAAAAGTGTCAACCGGTTGAAAGAGTAAAAATTGAGATTTTCTTTGTCTTGGCCTCCCGGCTTCGTCCGAACTCGGAATGGGGCGATTCTTGAACCGTTGGAAAGCTCTATGAGTCTACTTTCAAACCCAATTGACCTCATCTTCATAGCCTTTGTATCTTGAGAGAAATGAGCCTTTTTCTATCGGTTGGTCAGATTTTCTCAAAGTTCATAACTCCAAATTTCTTGTTCTTTTGTTTCGGGCCTTCCTTGAACCTTCCAAAGCTTCTTGAATCAACTTCTAAGCTTCGGCGATTGTCCTCCACGGCATTGCGGGACCTTGGGTACTTCCGGATTCAACCGGGGATTATTTGGAGCTTTGGACACACCTTTTAGCTCCGATTTCCTGAAACTCGTCAAAAACACAACTTGCGCAAAATCAATCGTATAAAGGCACAAAATGCACATGTGTGTGATCACAACGAGAGAGATAAGCCCGGATATATACAACATTTGGGGCTTATCACTAAGTCATCAGGAAAATGCTGAGATATCAGTCCATCCCATATTTGGACAGACAAGATTAATTACCCAAACAGAGCTTCCAATGGGTAAAACCAAGTTATTAATTTTGATTCAAAACAAGTTAGAGTAGATAGTTTTTCGGTCAGAAAATTTTGATATATAATAAGTCGTCAGGAAAATGCTGAGATATCAGTCCATCCCGTATTTGGTGCGCCATTTCTTCTTTCTTAAGCTCTGTCTTTCCTTTCTCATTCAGGGATTGACTTTAGCCATCGAAGTGCCCTATGGTCAACTTCGACTAGTTGGGCACTAACTTGGTTTATGGATTTGTAAGGTTAGAGGAAGAACGGCTCAACCACAGTCAAGGTCTCTCCAGAAAAGTTAAAGTCAAAGAGAAAGGAGTTGAACATCATCCCACAAAAGTATAAATACTGGGATTTTGTGAAGCTTGGACCTATACATTCTATTTTCAGAGTTCAATCAATAACCATTTTGGTTCTTCAATGTAATTTTTATATTTTAAATACCAGTTGATTTTCGATGTGGTTTTTACACTGGTGGAAAAAATTTGATCCCAAACCCGGAATTTTAGAAGCTAGAGTCCCTTTTCAAGAATTTCTTAGGCCATTTTATTTACAATATGATCATAACCGGAAGTTAAAAGGAATCATCACACTTAATCTGCCAATAGACAAGATTCTGATGGTGTTTTCAAGAATTTCTTTTTGCATATTCGGAGATGCCGAGATGGCATCCAATTTTCGCTATAATCATATACAAATACTTGTAGTCCGGCCATACAGTCTTTTTTTTTTTTTCAAATGGTGTTCAAGTTTTCACATTGCGGCCCCCCTAACAACCCATATGGTTTTTTTTTTTTTTTTAATTTGGAAAAGGGTAAGATCAGATGCCATTTATTAGAGTTGAGTTTATTGGACTGTAAATACTAAGGGGTGATTTGGCGAATTTGAAAAAACTGGTTTTTTGGTTTTTTTGTCGTTTTGTCCTTATTCAATTTTTTTTTTTTGCATTTGTTAGTTTGCGGCCGATTTTTTGTGGTTTCTTGGCTTGTCTCGACAAAAGGAATCTAAAAAGTATAAAATTATTAGCCAAACTTAAAGTTTTGTGAATAAAGACGAAAAATAATCCAAAAAACTGGTTTATTTTTTGCTTTATTCAAAAAACTGTTACTTTTGACCATAATTTTATACTCTTTGGATTCGTCTCGACGAGATAAATCCATAAATCACAAAATCTTGACGCAAAACTAACAAATACAAAAAAAAAAATTGAATAAAGACAAGACGGAAAAAAAAAAAAACAAAAAACCAGTTTTTTCAAGTTAGCCAAATCACCCCTAAGGTGGTTGTGGCATGGCTAAGTTGCTAGGTGGCACCATTGTGGTTACTTCATCTAGTTTGTGTTCATGTAAAGAAAATTTTCGGTGGAGAAACTTCTACATAGTTGGTACCAATATATAAGCACAAACCTGTGGACAGTTTATTAATTATTCATCACTTAGAATAAGGATTCATTATTGTTGGAGATGGTGTCGTGTTGGAGAAAAAATGGAGTTCCCAAGCTATTACAGAAACGACCAGTATGAGATGTTGCACTTTAACTTATGTTTTTCTTGGTGCAGTACTTCACATATCCTACTGCCACGACCGTAATTTTGAGGTACTGGCGGGTGGTGTGCAATACATTCCTAGCTAAATCTCTTTGCAAAGAGTGTCTTTAATTCTCTCATAGTTGTACTCTTTTGACCTCTAAGTTATTGATTCAGTTATTGTCACATCTTGTACTGTGACAAAGAGAATATTTGGCTGAAAGCCATGGAGCAGATTGGTACACGTGCAGGCCCCCCGGGTGAATGAGTAAGGAAATATGAGTGATTTCCTTGAGGAAAATCTAATGTACATGTGGCCTGAAGGGGGCACACGAATTTGACACTGTTGGTGCTATCGTCGATTAATTGTGCACATCTTGATGTTGAGCTATGGTTATTGTCCTCGTATTGTACATACTACCTGGCCCTTTTATATTTTTCAGGTGCAGAGCAAGTAGTGTTGGCTAGAATCGGAGAGTTTGGAGGATTAGCTTGAGAGACTATATTGAAGAAATTAGTGCTGTCATTTTATGAATTTTCAGGCCATTGTAATTTCTGGTGAATTTATTGTACTATTTTGGGGTTATGAGAATGATCATTTATTTTTTAGGTGTTTCAAAAGTCGGGGCGTCACACCTCCGGAAAGAAAATAAAAGAAACCGTAGAGTTGTTTCCTCTTACGTACGAGAAGAAAATACAAACTACCATGACCGCGACATTTATTCGAATTCTCTTGTCCATTTCACCCAAATTGCATAAAATACAAACTACCATGACCACAACATTTATTCGAATTCTTTTGTCCATTTCACCCAACGGATGAAATTTGAAGTGTAATCCATATATCAGACACTTTTTGAAGCTGAGCAAGACTTTAAGTTCATGAAGATAATGAAAGCATAGTATCAGGAGGAACAATCTCTTCCAAAAGTGATGCTAAAGATGATACATGCGAAATAGAACCGATTTCTAGCCAGTGCTAATTTTCTTGCCCATTAAGATGCTTGCATTTGGAACTGTTGGTGCAAATCCGTGAGAGTCTTCGAGAAATCTGAACGCCTTGATGATGGAACCTATAGAAACTTGTTTCGAGACACGTTACTGAGTCGCTTTCCAAAAACAGTATTCACCCCCACCATTTGGTGTGCACCGGGTTGATAGCGAATTTGTTCAAGGATACAACGAAGCCCGATCAATTCAATGATCTTCTGCCTGCGTCCACACAAACGAAGGACAAACAGAATACTGAGTCGAATTTGTGATAAAATAAACCAAGGATTTGTTAACATCGTTTCTACAGAGTAACGGTGTAACAAAACAAGACAGCAACTAGAAAATATTTTGGCAGAGTAATGGCGTTATGAAACTATACAAAATTATTGTGCGTAGGGCTCTATTTATAGACTCAAACGCACCTTTTCGGAGGGGGTTGCACCCTTTCATCAAGGGACTCACCCTTTCATCAAAGGTCACACCCTTTCACTAAGGTTGCACCCTTTTACCAAGAGTCGCACCCTTTCACCAAGAGTTGCACTCTTTCACCAAAGGATATACCTTTTCACCAAAAGACACGCACCATTTCACCAAGAGACGCACCTTGTCACCAAAGGATGCACCTTTTCAAGTAGCCAACAACCCAAAACTCTTTTAGAAGCTTTCTCAAGGCACAAGGAATATTTTGATAAAACCCCAAACTAAAAAACCCATTTTATTTTGATAAATTCCAACAAGAACTTTCTCATTGCACTAATTAAAGATGGAAAAAAAAATCCGCCAAAGGAAACACAAAAAGAGGCCGAACAATCAAGATCATTGTGGAGTCCTCTTTCTCTGGTTGATCCTCCTGATGATGGTGAACGACAGAAATGGCGAATGCTCTCAGGTGGAACTCTAGGCCTGCACACTGAGTAAACCGTTAGCACCAGACCGGACCGTTGAGTCCGGAATGGTACTCCGACGGTCTAGTAAGTAGAAGAAGATGAAATGCAGTAGATCTAGGGTTTGTGAGGGAGTATTGCGTACCTTTTTATGGTGATGAAGTCCACCTTTTATAGGTGAGCCTTGGCTTGGCCTCCAAGCACAGCTATGCTCGTCACGTGACTTAACCGCTCGGCTGACGTCACGATGACGGGCTCAAAAGAATATTCTGCAAGCACATGCCTCCAATGAAAACACAACACGTGTCGTAACCGTTCGGATGACGTCATTTGTCATGATCACGGTTTGTTACAGGCACATGCAGCATTAACTCCTCTGTTGACTCAGCCCTAAGCCTCTCGGCATATTATTCATATCCTGAAGCCGTTTGAGTCACTCCTCGGGTAAATCCTGGAGCCTTTTGGTATCAGTTCTGAGAACTCGCTATTGAGTCAAATATAGGATAGGTCTCGGTAAAATCCAAGACGAGGTACCGAAACCCCATTTGCCTGTTATAAGTCGATCCACTCACCGAAGAGTCCCTCGAAGATAGTCTCTCGGTAACAATTGAAGAGGTGTCTCCTACAGTGAGTTAGGTGCTCGGTGAATCCGGACCCCTACAATAGCCCCTCGATCCCTCTGTGTATTTTTCACAAGAGGGGTTGAGTACTCGGATGCCGAGCAGGGTCCGATCCGAGCCCCATTCCTCGAGATAAGGCGTAATTATTAGATTCTCTGCCACCGCCGATCTTTCGGCCATCCGGAGGATGACACGTGTCCCCTACGAGTAGAGCTCTATCGATGACATGACAGCTGTAGTCACGTCACTTCTGGCACACGCCGTTTCGCTGACGCAACAGAAGAGAGATGCTACGGTGCACGGTGTCAGAAGACACGTGTTCGACACCGGTAAGCTAAGAACACGCCGTAACCCATTCTTTACTGTGACCATGTTCGTTTCCCGCCCAAGCTCATCCTTTTTTCGAAACTTGGATGCCTCTATAAATACCCTGACGATAGAAGAGAGAACACTTTCTCTCTCTTCCTTCTCGAGCACCAGACTTTCTCTCTCTGAAGATCTTGGAGCTTCTATCTCGAATCGAAACCACTGCAACAGATCTTGCTTTAGATTCTCAGGTAAAATTCCTTTGCAACTTTATTTCTGTAATTTCTTCTCTTTTTACTCGCTTTTTCATACTTTCATTGAGTTTTCTGGGTTGGATTTCTGGGCTCGCGGTTGAAGATGAACAGTCATCTTCAACCTGTTCTTGAGGTTGAAGGTGAAACCGAAAGCTTTAGGATGTAGATTACCCCCTCGGCCGTCTGCGCCGAGAGAGTCCACTTCTCACATGCACTTTGCCAATTTGGGATCTCAAACGTCTGGTGGTGCCGAGAAATAGGTTGTTCGGAATTGGTTTCTGAACCCACCGCTTGTAGCTAACGGTCTTTTACCATGCGTTTTTTGTTAGGTCTGGCGCCACCAGTCTTCGAGATTTCGTCAGACTCCGAGAGTTCGGGATTCGAGTCTTCCAGCACAGCTGCTTCCTATATAGCCTTTCTTATCCATAAATACAGCCTTCGGAGAAACCCTTGCCGAGAGTTAGTACCCATGGACTACGACTTTGACAAGCCCTTAGACGAGAGACCCCTCCAGTCCATTAATCCGAACCCTGACCCAGTAGTTGAAGAACCCGTAGGTTCAGAGGATGAGGGGGACGTCTCGGAAGGATTTCTGTCCGACAGCGAGGCTACGGAATCCGAAGATCACTCCGACAGGGGACCCTCCACTACTGGCGCTACCACAAGCACCGACCACCCGGCGAGTGTTGATTCCGAACGGGACGCAGATGCCACGGAGGAAGTAGAGCAGGCCATTCTGGCCGAGATCGGAGTAGGTGGGTCCGGAAAGGGTAGACCGTCGGGTAAAGCCTCTAGCAGCGGTAAGAAGAAAGACCCCACGTGCCCCTACCTCCATTATTTCACGAACGGTGAGGCTGGGTACTCTAAGTTCGTGGAGAAGTATGAGATCCCGAGGGGTGTGGTGGTGACCCTCATACCAAAGGAAATGCAACCGAGCTACGGTCCCAACCATTTGATCGTTCCGTTGATGGCAATCACAGAGGGTGGTGTCCGGTTCCCGATGAACATCTTTACCCGGTCAGTATTAAGCACCTATCATCTCTCCCCCGACCAATTAACCATCAACAGCTATCGAGTGATCAACTCCGCGTATGCGCTAAAGCAGAGGGATAACCTCGAGCTTCGGGTCTGGGATCTATTTGATCTGTACGCCGTGTCTCGGAACTCATCGTTCGGAAGGTATTTTCTGATGACACGTCCGAAGAAGAAACAGATAGTTGAGCACCTTCCGGACTCCGACCACTTCCGGGACATCTGTGTCATGGTATCGGGGAATTACAATTTGCCCTCGTCCGAGGATCCTTTCCCCGTTCCTACCCTTCGGGGTAACCATAGTTAGTACTCTATTTCGTTGCTTGTTCCTGTTGCTTTTGTAAGAAATGCTTTGTAGTGATTTACTAACTTATGTGCTATGCAGGTCCTTCCCCGATCACTCGGCGCCTGAAGACGCGGGCCAATCCCGATAGAGCACAAAAGCTATACCAGTGCTCCGGACGTTTAGCGCACGACGTCCTCGGCTACTTACCGACGTACCGGTGCTGGTTGAAGAAAAGGCCGTCGAGAGCTCGGAAATCGAGTAAAGGAAAGGCACCCGCCGGAAGGTTCATATCTGCCGAAGAGAGAGAAGATATCGAGGCTCAGCCTGTCGGAGATCTCCGAGGTAAGGAAAGAATTCCCGTAGATCGCTCTTCCCCTGATCCTCAATCATCAGACGGAGATATGCTGCCGAAGATCGATCTCGCGGCTAAGTTGGCCGAAATGGCGGCCAAGACCAAGAAGGCCCCTTCAAAAAGGAAGGAAAAGCCAAGTTCTGGGTCCACCCTTCCGAAGGATGCACCCGCTGGACGAAGCCGGGTTACGATATTGGAGGATGAGCCTCCGGCCAAGAAGCCGAGGGATGACACCTCGCTCCCCGAATCAAACGAGGGGGCTGATGAGAGGAGGAGGCAAAGACCGGAGATCGAGGTGTTGACAATGCCATGGACTCCGGCGCTAATCACCTCCGAGGGGAACAGTATTATGAATACCGACAGCGTTCATGCCGATCCTCGCCTGGGGTTGGGCCTTCTCCACGCCGTGGCCCTAAAAAATGATATGGCCAGGCTTCCGAGCAAGCTGGAGGACAATCTCTATCATTGCTCGTCCTTGGTTGTGCAGGTGAGTGCTCCATACCGAGCTCTCGGATTTTACCTTCAATATGTCTTTTTACTTATCTTTGTATTACTCTTGTCTCTGCAGGCCGGACAGTCTATGCTGAGGCTGCATGACCAGGTGGTGGAGCTTAACGGAGCGGCCAAAAGGTACAAGCACCGAGCAGATGCCGCTTTAGAAAAGGTGCAGACTGCCAAGAGCCACGCCGAGGAGCTCCGGATCGAGAATGAGAGATTGAAGAAGGAGCTGGCTGAATGGCGGGAGAGGTCTGACCGACGACTGGAGAAGGTGAAGACCGAACATGCAAAAGCCCTAGAGGAAGCCAAAAAGGAGGCTTACGATGCTGGATTCGTTGCGGCCGGAGAGGCATATGCAGGAGACATACTCAAGCTCATAAAAGATGGAGAGCGAAAGGGCTTCGGGAAAGGGTATCTGCATTGCTGTGGTGTTTTCGAGGTTGCTCCCGAAGACCCAAAATTCGAGGCTCCCCCGATGCCTGACTCTCTAGTTGACGAGGATCTCGATGATGATGAAGCCGAAGATGTTCTGTCTCCAGATGAAGTTTCTATGCCCGAGAAGTCAGTGGGTGGGACTTCTACTGAGAAGATCTTAGATGACAAAGCCTCTTCCGAACAGATTCCATCCGAGAACACAACGAACGAGACCGTTAATATAACCCCGTAGGATAATGTTATTGAAAACACTTCTTTCTGTTTTTGTTTGTTTTGATGTAATGGGCGGCTCCGGACAATTGGAATTTGCCGTGCCATGGGTTTGTAATCCTTTTAAAACAGGTTTCATGAGGATGGCAACGAACGAGTACCATAATGCCATGCCTCTGGTTTCACCGAAAGGGTGGAAATTTTGAATGGTTGGATGTATAACCTTAATTGTCTTGAATATTTGTTTTATCCTTGGTATGAATGAATGTTTTTAACTTCTGCATGAAATTTGCTCTTCTTGCTTGGTATAAAAACCTTTCAAAAACTTAGAAAATTTTCTTAACTGTTTATAAGAGGTGTATCCTCCCAGTAGCCCCTGCTTAGGTCCAATCGGAGGAATTAACGGCTCGGATTAGAACCGAAGCATTGTGAAACGAAATTTGAAAATTCTCCAACACTTGGAAAAATTTTCCTACTGATAGCCCCTGTTCGGGACCAATCAGAGGAAACGTTGCTCGGACTGGAACCGAAGCACAGTAAAATGGAGTTTAAAATTCTCCAACACTTGGAAAAATTTTCCTACTGATAGCCCCTGTTCGGGACCAATCAGAGGAAACGTTGCTCGGACTGGAACCGAAGCACAGTAAAATGGAGTTTAAAATTCTCCAACACTTGGAAAATTTTCCTACTGATAGCCCCTGTTCGGGACCAATCAGAGGAGGTAGCTGCTCAGGATGGAACCGAAGCACTCTCGTATGGATTGAAACATCAGACCTTGACAATTCTAATCAGTAATCTGAATAGGTAACAGTAGTAGTGAAAGATTCTCTTCATTCATTCTCCGAACATTTTTAATAACAAAGAAAAGGGGGCAAAACAAGCAGCCCAAATAAATTTTCTTCTAACAGAATTTCTTAAGCATAGAACTTCCTAAGCTTAGTGGCATTCCATGGGTTGCCAATAGGTGTTCCATCCATCTCTGCTAACTTGTACGACCCATGTCCGGCCTTTGCGACCACTTGGAAGGGTCCTTCGTAGTTTGGTTTGAATTTAGTTTTTTTAGATTTCTGAACCACCTCTCGGAGAACCAAATCATCAACGTTAAAGGGCCTCATCCGAACGTTCTTGTTGTATCCCCGAGCGACCTCTTGCTGGTATGAGGCGTGTTTCAGGTGTGCTTCGTCCCTGAGCTCTTCAGCTAGGTCGAGCTCCCTGTCCATGGCCTCATCATTGGTCGGCACATCGAAATTTTCGGTCCGAGCTGTTGGAATTAGGGTGGCTAGAGGGAGAACAGCTTCCATGCCGTACGCCATAGAGAACGGCGTTCGGCCAGTTGATCGCCGGGGTGTGGTTCGATAGCCCCAGAGAACTTTTGGGAGCTCTTCGGCCCACTTACCCCTCTTCAAAGTCAGGCGTCTCTTGATTCCAGCTGAAATTGTCTTGTTTGATGCTTCGGCTTGTCCATTTTCTTGTGGGTATGAGACCGAGGAGTGGAAGATCCGAACATTATACTTTTTGCAAAGCTTCTCGATCGCTTTGGCCACAAATTGGGTCCCGTTATCCGAAATGATCGCATAAGAGACACCGAAGCAAGAGATAATGTTCTTCCAAAGAAAGCGTTCCACATCGGTGGCGGTGATGGTAATTAGGGGCTCGGCCTCCACCCACTTGGTGTGGTAATCAGTCGCTGTTATTAGCCGCCTGGAGCTGTCGGCAGCTTTCCCACTAGATCGAGACCCCATTGTGCAAATGGCCACGGGCTGGTGATTGGTTGCAGGATTTCGGCCGGCCGGAGCAAGTGAGTGGCGTGCTTTTGGCACTGCTCGCATTTTTGGACAAACTCTTCGGACGTTTTCTTCATCTTCGGCCACCAATACCCTTGGGTAAGAGCTCGGTGCGCAAGGGATCGACCGCCGGAGTGGCATCCACTGCTACCCTCGTGGAGCTCTCGGAGAATGCTCTCAACCTGGGAGTCATGTACTACCTTCAGGTCAGGGCCCGTGAAGGACCTTCGGTACATCTTATCGTTCGGGTCAAAATAGAAGTAGGAGGCCTTGCACCTGACCCTGTGAGCTTCCTTCTTGTCTGTCGGGAGCTTCTCGTGTTTGAGGTAGGCGTGAATTTCGTCCATCCAGCTAGGGCCGAGGGATATATGTAGCACCTCTTGCCTCTCGTGCTCGATGCTCGGATTTTCTACTTCCCCGAGGAGAATGGTTCGGTTAGGGGAAGCTGCACAAGCTGTTGCCAGGGAGGCCAGAGCGTCCGCGTGGGCGTTTCGCTCTCGGCCCACCCATTCAATCTCAACGGTTCCAATTTCTCTAATTAGCTCCCAGACCTTGTCGTAGTACTTCTCCATCCTTGGGTCTTTTAAGCTGTATTGGTCCTTGATTTGGTTCACGATCAGCTGCGAGTCGCTGTATACTTGCACTGTCTCGGCACCTAAGTGTCTAACCATCTTTAGGCCGGAGATCAGTGCCTCATATTCAGCTTCGTTGTTAGACACCGTGAAGCCGATAGTCAGCGCGTTTTCATGCATTACACCTTCCGGAGATACGATTACGATACCGGCTCCAGCTCCTCGACTATTTGATGCTCCGTCCACATGTAGGCGCCATACATCTCCTTGGAACATCTTCCACATTCTGCCTTTCCTTTCTTCGTTAAGTTTCTCGGATTGCGCCGGAGTCCCTAACGCTCTTCTGTTCGTTCGAGCTCCTTCCGAGCATTCAGATATGATTTCTTCAGCTAACTTCAAGCCATCTTCCTTGAGCTCAGGTGTCAGTTCGGCGATGAAATCTGCCAGAGCCTGTCCCTTGATAGCTGTTCTTAGTTCGTACCGAATGTCAAAGTTTCCCAACTCCAAGCTCCATTTTGAGATCCGAGTAGAGAGGTCGGCCTTTCGGAGCACGGTCTTCAATGGATACTCAGTGATCACGATGATGGTATGGGCTTGGAAGTAGGGCAACAGTTTCCTTTTAGCGGTAACGAGTGCCAAAACCAGTTTTTCCAGAGGGAGGTACCTTGTCTCAGAAGGGATCAGGGTTTTGCTGGAGTAGTAGATCGGCTGAAAGTTAGCCACCTCTTTCCTTACCAGGACGGAGCTCACAGCATGGCCTGACACCGAGAGGTATAGGTATAAGTCTTCTTCAGGCTTGGGCATCACGAGGAGGGGAGCTTTGGAGAGGTAGTCCTTCAATTGGCCCAGCGCTCGGTCACATTCCTCGGTCCACTGAAAACTCCTCTTGCTTGTTTTCAGGGACTCAAAGAAAGGTCGGCACAGATCTGAAGACCGGCTGATAAACCAATTGAGCACCGCGGCCATTCCAGTGAGCCTTTGAACTTCTTTGATGGTGCTCGGAGGTCTGAGGTTCCGGATTGCTGTTATCTGTTTGGGATCTGCCTCGATTCCCCGCCGAGTGACCATGTAGCCGAGAAATTTTCCGGAGCCTACGCCAAATGCACACTTCTCGACATTGAGACGCAGCTTGTGCTTCTTCATTATAGAAAAATTTCGCCGAGGTGCTCCAAGTGATCTGAAGCATGCTTGCTCTTGACAACCATGTCATCAATGTATGCTTCCATCGTGTCCCCGAGCTGCTTGGCGAACATTTTGGTAACCATCCGCTGGAAGGTAGCCCCGGCATTCTTGAGACCGAAAGGCATGACTTTGTAACAGTAGGTCCCTCGGGGAGATATGAAAGCTGTTTTTTCCTGATCCTCAGCTGCCATTGCTATTTGGTGGTACCCGCTGTAGGCGTCCATCATGCTGAGACGAGCGTGCCCCGCGGTAGCATCAACTAGCTGGTCGATCCGTGGAAGAGGAAAGCAGTCCTTCGGGCAGGCGTCGTTAAGATTGGTGTAGTCTACGCAGACGCGTAGCTTCCCATCCTTCTTTGGCACGACTACAGTGTTTGCCAGCCACGTTGGATATTGTACCTCTCGGATAGCCCTGGCATCGAGTAACTTCCCAACCTCAGTTATAACAGCATCTGAGTGGGCCGGAGACGAGCGTCTCGGTTTTTGAACTATGGGCCTTCGGAGGGGATCGGCGTTAAGTGAGTGAGAGATAAACTGAGGGTCAATGCCCGGCATCTCATACGGTGTCCAGGCAAAGACCTCGATGTTCCTCCTAAGGAACTCCACCAGTTGCTCTCTCTCAAAGGTTGTCAGCGTTGATCCGAGAAGAAAGTAACGGGTCCCGTCGTCATTGATTGGTATAGTGACGAGGTCCTCCACCGCTTTCTCTTCGGCTGGTAACCCGACGTCTTCCAAAACCGGACCCTCGCATATTTCAATAGACCTTGGTCTTGGTTCTTTCTTCTTTTTCCCTTTTGTGGTCTTTTTCTTCATATGAACCGCGTTCACTTGGCACCTTCGCGCTATCATCTGGTCGCCTTTGACGTCTTCTTGCCACCCCTCGGCTCCTATAAACCGAACAACTTGATGATAAGTCGAGGCGATGGCCTTCATCTCGTGCAGCCAAGTTCTGCCGAGGATGGCGTTGTAGGGGCTCGGCGCGTCAACTACGACAAACTCCATTTGCAAGGTCCTTGAGCCTGCCCTTACTGGTAGGTTTATCCGTCCCATCGGCCAAACCGGAGCCCTGTTGAATCCGAAGAGGGGGGAGTCGGCCGGCATCAGATGGTTCGGATCCAAGTTTAGTGCTTTGAACGCCGAGTAGTATAGGATTTCCGTAGAACTTCCTTGGTCTACGAGCACTCGTTTGACCTTGGGAATTCCCATGTGAACGGAAATTACCAGTGCATCGTTGTGAGGCAGCTGTACGTCCTTCAGATCTTGTTCGGTGAAAGTGATTGTCTACTGCTCCTCACGGTCCGAGAGCTTTCGTTTGGCGTTGCCACCAATGGTAAGGACCTGTGAGGAAGAGCTCGGCAGCTCCCGAAGTGCTGCAGTTTTGTCCTGTCGTTGCTGCTGTGTTCGGTTATTAGTCCGTTGGCGGTCAATATACTGGTCCAAGCGCCTCTGTGTGACCTGCCTTTCCAAGAATTCCTTGAAAGGCTGGCACATAGTGGTATAGTGTCCCAGCTCATTATGGTAAGTACATTTCATCTTACAGTCATCTGGCTGGCCTTCGGCTGTCCCCAACTTGTTGGTTGGCCAAGTGAACCAAGGCTCTCGGGAGATTTCCCTTATCAATTTATAGAGGGGTAGGTTGAATACTGTCGTTATACCGATGAACTCGTTGGGTCTCGGTTCCCGCTCCTTGCGCGGTTCCCGTTCCCTCCATGAGTCACGGTCCTTTTTCCACCCCTTTCCACTTCCTGTTTTAACTGTATTGACCTGCTTTTTTCCCGAGTAATCTCCAGCATTGGCTTTTTGATTCCCTGAGGTTCTCGAAAGCCTCCTCTCGGATATGACATCCTCTAACTGGGCGAACTTCTCTACCGTCTCCATTAACCGGCTCATGTTAGCCGGGGGGTGCAGCATCAGTTCTTCAAAAATCGTCGAGTGCTCGTCTAAGCCATACTTGAAGGACGTGGCTGCCATCTGTGGGTCACAGCTTTCAATGGCATTGTAAATCTCCCAGTAGCGCTCGGCGTACTTTCTCAGTTTCTCTCCGGACTGTCGTTTTAGGCCGACAAGAGCGTCGATCGTCTTTGGTTGTGTACTGCTTGTCACGAACCGTGCGGTGAAGGCCTCTTCCAGTTCTTCAAAGGAGCTGATGGAGCCCGGTTGTAGTTGGTTAAACCAAACTAGACCGGTCCCCTGAAGGCTCACCGGGAAGGCCTTGCACATCATGGCCTCGTTGTAGCCATAAAGTCCCATCAATTATCGGTAATGCACGAGGTGCATCACAGCATCCGTCTTAGCGTCATACTTTGTAAATTTTGGGACAGCGAAGTTCCTCAGGGGCAGAGCTTCTTGGATTTCCTGTATGAATGGCGAGTCCTGGATTTTCCGAAGCCTTGAATCGGCTGGTTTCTCAGCTGATCGCGGGGCCTCATAGGCCTTGCCAGTGCTGAATGCCCTTCTGGCGTTCAGTCTGTGCCGCTCGTCGTTCACACCGAGGTCCTCGGGGTGTTCCTTACGCTTTCTGGAATCAATGTGCTGAGTTTCAGCTCTGTATCTTTTCGATTCTCCGGTACGTGGGTCCCGAACGATTATAAAATCGCCGGTGTCATCCATGTCGTACTCTGGAAAGTGTTGAGTTTCTTGATCTCGGTGTCTCCGAGAACTCCGATCCCTGTTATAGGTTCTCGGTTCTCGGTCCACACGCCCTCTGTTGCGATCATGTTCCGTTGATCTGTTACGGATAACCTCTCGGCCATCCGTATCGTATTGCACCGGGGCTTCCCCACGGTTAACATCGTCTCCTTCATCGTTTCGGCGCGATGTTCGGGACCCGGAACGCCCCGTTGTGGACTGAGAACTGGAAGAAGAGTGGCCTCCAGTCCGAGCAGTGCGATCTGTACGCACAATTTTCGAACGTCTTCTCGGAGATAGAGTCCGCTGTCTTGTTGGAATAACTCATCCCGAAGCGTCGGTGACGATGAATGGCTGGCCCAAACGGTCTTTAGCCGAAGGACGCTGGGTTTGGTGAGTAAGTTGGGTCGCCTGAGCAGCCGCCGCTGCCTTGCGCCGTCGCCTCGACGCCCCTGATCGAGAGGCTGAGGCGGTGGGTTGTTTCTTCGTCAGTGCTTCAATCTGAGCCTTCATAGCGGCCATTTGCTCCTGCATCTGCTGCACGGTGTCTAGGGGATTTGGGCTCGGAGTGAGGCCTGTAATGGGGTGGGTGACGATGCCCACCCGAGAGCCGCCACCGAGGTTAGCTCCTGCCGCCGGACCGGCGGTTCCGTCGTCTTCAACGATCGCCATGAGAGAATTGAAGGGAGAAGAGTTCTCCAAGAAGAAAAGAAGAACGCCGGGAAGGTGAGAAAATCACTCGTCCCCAGTAGAGTCGCCAATTGTGGAGTCCTCTTTCTCTGGTTGATCCTCCTGATGATGGTGAACGACGGAAATGGCGAATGCTCTCAGGTGGAACTCTAGGCCTGCACACTGAGTAAACCGTTAGCACCAGACCGGACCGTTGAGTCCGGAATGGTACTCCGACGGTCTAGTAAGTAGAAGAAGATGAAATGCAGTAGATCTAGGGTTTGTGAGGGAGTATTGCGTACCTTTTTCTGGTGATGAAGTCCACCTTTTATAGGTGAGCCTTGGCTTGCCCTCCAAGCACAGCTATGCTCGTCACGTGACTTAACCGCTCGGCTGACGTCACGATGACGGGCTTGAAAGAATATTCTGCAGGCACATGCCTCCAATGAAAACACAACACGTGTCGTAACCGTTCGGATGACGTCATTTGTCATGATCACAGATTGTTACAGGCACATGCAGCATTAACTCCTCTGCTGACTCAGCCCTAAGCCTCTCGGCATATTATTCATATCCTGAAGCCGTTTGAGTCACTCCTCGGGTAAATCCTGGAGCCTTTTGGTATCAGTTCTGAGAACTCGCTATTGAGTCGAATATAGGATAGGTCTCGGTAAAATCCGAGACGAGGTACCGAAACCCCATTTGCCTGTTATAAGTCGATCCACTCACCGAAGAGTCCCTCGAAGATAGTCTCTCGGTAACAATTGAAGAGGTGTCTCCTACAGTGAGTTAGGTGCTCGGTGAATCCGGACCCCTACAATCATTATGCCGGTTGAAAGACCATAAGAGACCATGACATAGAGAAAAAGTGGAAAGAAGATTCATTCGTTATACTATCAATTTCCAAATAACTTTTGAAAGGGAGAATATAATTAATAAGTTAATGTTGGAAATAAAAATAGCGTAAAGAAGACCCCATGTTTGACTCCACTCCAAAAGAGATTGTAGACGGATATGTATCCTTCGATGAGGAACAGATACCAACTACAACTAGCACTTCTTTGAATTCTCCAGTTACTTTCACCCAGCAAAAGAAATTTGAAGTGCAGTCACGATGTCGGAATCTTTTCTTTTTTTATTTTTTATTTTGAAACTAAGCAAGAGATTTAGCTTGGTGTTGTGCACCAACCCGCTGTGCACCATGCTGTGCACACCGGTGCATAGTGCTCTGGCCTCGCTCCGACGATCGGAAACGTTCATCTCGTAGAGCTCACCGAGTAGAACAAATGTTCCAAAAATTAGCTCGATTGGAAATCATTAATTGTCTAATCGGAACACATAAAACGTGGCAATAATGGGTTCTAGTGGGTTTGATCTAGTGTTTCGGATCCATTCTTTTCAAGATAATAATGTTCCAATGAGCCACTTAATCATATCCGATCGAGCTGATTTTTGGAACACTTGTTCTACCCGGTGAGCTCTACGGGGTGAACGTGTCCGATCGCCGGAACGAGGCCAAAGTACCGTGCACCGGCGTGCACAGCACGGTGCACCGGTTCACGGTACTCTGGCCTCGTTCCGGTGCACGGTACTGTGCACGCCGGTGCACGGTACTCTGGCCTCGTTCCGGCGATCTGACACGTTCACCCCGTAGAGCTCACCGGGTAGAACAAGTGTTCCAAAAATCAGGTCGATCGGATATGATTAAGTGGCTCATTGGAACATTAATATCTTGGAAAGAATGGATCCGAAACAATCAAACCCACTAGAACCCATTATTGCCACGTTTCATGTGTTCCGATTAGACACTCAATGATTTCCAATCAAGCTAATTTTTGGAACACTTGTTCTACTTGGTGAGCCCTACGATATTAATGTTTTCGATCCTCGGAGCATGGCTGGAGCACCGTGCACCGGTGTGCACAGCGGGTTGGTGCACAGCACCTCCCCACAGCTAAAGCAAAAAGGAGATTCATTCTCATGTCAATTGAAGAACAACTTTTTGAAAAAGAAAAATAATTAATGAGATAACTTTTAAAAAGATGAAAGCATGAGAAAGATTAGCAATGCTAGGTACACAAAAAAAATGGACAACAATGTGGACAACACACTCACATGGGGTGTGGGCTCCGCACACACTTCACACTCAACTGTGTGTGGAGCCCACACACTATGTGTGTGTTGTCCATTTTTGTTGTGGATCTAGCATTTTTGAAAAAAGATGGCCTGCGACTCCATTTTATCCGGACACATTGCATCCAACTTGAAGTCAAAGATTTTGAGGTTTTCATAGTTATGATTAACCTATTTAAGTTGTAATCTGCCCATTGTATTTCTACAACTTCCTTTTTTTTTCTTTTAGTCGCCAGAAAGAATTTCATTCATCACAAGGATACCAAATGAAATCAGTAAAATAAAATGAGAAATGCATTGAGAGAGTCTCGGAGGATACACAATACCCTCCTATTAGTACTCACCAATTCTCAATTTATCTGTTCGTGTCTCGAAGTTTTTTTTTTAAGACAAACTTAGAAAATGCACCAGAAAATGCATCCAATGGGTGAAATCCACCCGATACACTGTTCAAATCTATCAACAAGTGAAAGATAAAAGGCTATTGATTAATTTCATCTTTTTTTTAATTACCAAAACAGGGCTTCCAATGGGCATAACCAAGTTATTAATTTTGATTCAAAACGTGTGAAAGTAGATAGCTTTTCGGTCAGAAATTTTTTGAGATATAATAAGTCATCAAGAAAATGTAGCGATATCAGTCCATCCCGTGTTTGAACAGACAAAAGTCCATTTAGGTCATGGTAAAATGCACATAAAAATCGATTACTCTTGATGATAGAATTTGGGGAGAATTTGGGGAGAATCGATTACTCTTGATGATGCAACTTCAAAAAAGTTAACTTTCTCTTCAGGTAAAGTGCAGATCTCTACCAAGTCCTTTGATTTTATCAATCAAGTGATCAACTTGGAGGCAAATGGTAGGGTGTATCCGATCAGGGTTATGGAAGAGCAAGTTGTGATTAACAACTTCGTGAGGGAAGGATGCAGGTGTTTATGCAATGTTTGCCTCAACTTGGATAAGAAGGAAGATGATCGATCGGATTGAAGTTAATAAAGGGGATAATCTTAAGGATGTTGAAGTGACCGTGGCAAACGACCTTCTTGTTGAGCCGGTAACTTCGAGAGAGGATTTAGAGAATGTGGAATCTAACAACTTGTTTTTTGTGGGGGATGATAGGAACCACAATGAAGAGGAAGTGGTGGAACCCAACCTTACTGAGCATGGGATTGATGCTTCCCGTGTGGATGAAGTTCAACTCCCACAAGTTCCTGTGAATGTCTACCCTTTTCCGGTTTCCAATGATACCAACTCAGTTGAGGCGAGTTTTGATGGGGATCTAGTTTCGGGTGACCCTCTTATTAAGTTTGTGGATCTCATGCGCTACAAAAAGAAGCACCATAAGTGTAAAGGTAAACGTAGGAAACCATTATGGACTAAAAATCCTTTGAAAGCTGCTATGTTCCCTAGATCGAATAGCCGGGATCAGAAAGAGAATAATCCAAATAGATTGAAGTTGGGCACGAAGAAAGGATACATCGAGGAGCCCTCTCACAAGTCTAAGGAGGAAGTTAGTGGAATGGAGAGAAGGTTGGAAGTTGAATCTTTTCCATCATCAAACTCAGTAAGAATGCAAGAGGAGGTTTGCAGCGATTCTCGCAACAGGAATTCAAAGTTAATCAAGCAAGCTCGTAAGAGTATGGAGGTGAGTTCTATGTGTGGCGTTAAATTCTTTGGAAGGAAGAGCTACAACATTAAGAAATATTTAGAGTTGTATGGAGTTGATATTTCTGAACAAGAAATTATTGCGCTTGAGGAGTTGGAGGACGAGGTATCATGTTCAGTGGAGTTCTAATCTTGTTTTCGTTGTTTGTGGTTGCTTTCTGGTGAGGATCCCGTTTTGTCGGCATGTGGTTTGGAGGTTTTGGTATTTTGGGGGTTTTAGCTTCTCGGTTGGGTTTTAGGTGCTTTGTGGCTTCTGCTTGAGGAGTATTGTGTCTTGTTGTGCTGTTGTTTTTGGGGTTGCTTTTTGGCCTTTCAGGAGTTTCGGTCTTCTTGATTTTTCTTTTTTTTCGGTGTTTTGGCTGGTATCTTGTCATCCGTGGTGTTCCTTTGTTTTTCCCCCTTTTGGGTCCTTGACGTTTTTAGTCTCGGATCCTTTTAATCTTTGTAATTTGTTTTCAAAGATTAATAAATTCTTTGCTTAGCAAAAAAAAAAATGCACATAAAAATCACAAGGGATTTATTGTTCTTTCTCAAACGTGAAGAGTATATTTATCATTGGGGAAAACCTCAAGGAGGTCGATTACATTCGCCCTATATTTTGTTTCCTGTTTGTGGCATAAGTCCTTGGCCGAATTATAGATCCTTTTACCAACTCTTTTATAACCAAGTATCCAGGTCACTTGAACGCACCTTGATTTATTCCAGGTCTGTAAAGTTAACGACCAAACAAACTCTCAAGTGGGGCCAAAAGTGTTGCTAATACATGGTGGGTTTCGAACTTGAGACGTTACAAGGGATCAAACATTTAAGTCCCAAGTGTTGACCACATGTCAACCCATTGGGGTTGAATCCCTTTTACTATATTATAAACAATTTCAATTTCAAATGTTCGTACTTTTAGAACCCATTTTACGTACTTTAAATTGTATGTAATCATATTATGCTTCTGGTCGATTGGATCGGTTAACCCTCTCTACCCTTCCCCGACCAATCGAATCGGGTTTATATATGCATGTTTGTATGTTTGGTTTTTGCATAGGGTCTGATTTGGCTTGTAGAGGATGTAGCTGGATATTGTGTTGAGATGTTACGATTTATGGTGGTTCTATGGTCGGTTTGGCTGAGGTTAACCTTTGCTCGCAGCCCACAGTGTTGGATTTCAACGGTTGCGGCTCTTCGCTTCAATGCATGTTACTATGTTTTAGTTTTTTTTTTTTTCCGGTTGTTTTTTTGCTTTTGCCACATACACATGCTCCATATACTCCGTTCCGTTTCCTTAGGCCCATCTTTTTTCTTTTTCTTTTTTTATCAGCAAAAGATAAAATATAGATATAAAGAAAAACAAAGTAGGTAGAAGGGAGGGGAGGACAGGTTGATACGTGACCAAAAAAAACCCCTCCAACAGGCAAAAACAAGGTCAACATGACCTATAAAGTAAACCATGACATAGCCAGCAACCCAAAAAGAGTGAAAAACATAGAAGAGCATGCAGCGTGGCTATAGGTACATGCCAAAGACTGAGATCAAAACTCAAATTGCTATGTGGACCGAAGTTTGCTTTAATATCCATTATCCATGACTATTCTGTGAAAGACATTAAGAGGTGTTTACAAGGCATTAGGAAGCTGAAGCTGGCTAAAGCTCCACTGCTATAAGCTTGTTCAAGTCAAGGTTGGGATCAGAGAGAGGATGATTTGGGTAAGGGTGCTGCTGTTGAAGTGTCCAATTTTGATATCAGTTTTTTGATTTCTTGTTGCTGTTGAAGGGTTTTGTTGGCCTTCGCTTGTCGTCAGAGCCCTTAGGGCTTTTGTTGGCCCTTATATCTTCTAGTGATACTATAGTTCAGTGTCTTGTGTTTTGTAGATTAGTAATCTGTGTTATGTCTGTTTGGCCTTTGTTGGTTTCTCCCGTCGCCGGCATTTTCTTTATGTAACGGCGATAGCACTATTGTACTTTCCTTTCTTAATGAAGTTCTTACGCTTTCGTCAAAAAAATATTAACTTGTCCATTAATATTGAAGTCATTTTAACAAAATATTTGAATTTTCTGAAATTTGGAGTATTACAGAAGTTGCACGGGATAGTGGAAAATTTTGCTGGACTATATTTGATTGGATAAGTTTGAAGAGGTTAAGGTATGGAGAAATCTTGAACCATTAATGCCACAATTTATGGCAGGTAAGCAAGACAATGAGTTTATCACATCTAAGAAGTGGTTAAAAAAACGTCTCAATACATAGTCATTATTTCCTTTCAGAAAGGCAAGTACTACCAAAAAACGAGATAAATTTGCGTCAAAAAAAATAATAATAATAGCCCAATGCCATGATGGTATGTACGACCTGTAAGAATTTAATTACTCTACTCATGTAGCCGAATGCTACAAGGTGGTGCTCCAGTCCCAAGTCGACAATGATCCTCACCCTCTGAGGCAAATATGACACGCATTAACGAGTTTCACCCGCGGGGTAGTACCCCTCTTTGATTCTATGGACTCCACAAGAACAATCGTCTTGATCTCTGAGTCAATTCGGCACCAGACCCATCCAGCTTATGTAGGAGCAAAGGCAACAATGCATGATGATAAAGATATGATTTTTATGAAGATTTTTTATGAAAATAACCAATCTAGAGAAAATACATGGTAAACAAAAGTATTACACTAGATTGACAAGAAAAATGATTAAACACTAAGTTTAAATTATACTTAATGCATGAAAACACATGAATATAATAGGAGTATGTGTCTTGATGATAGATTTTGATAAGAATCAAACTATAGCATCTGCCATCCCACTCTGAGGTAGTTCTAATGGCTATCATATGCCATCACACTCATCAATTTACATTCTTGAGGTGTATCGTGACTTGTTGGAAATACTGTAAAGAGTATAGAACTTTTTATACCTTAGAATCTGAAGCAAAAATATTAGAAGGAATTGGCTGCTGTTTTAGGTTGAGTTGCAAACTGTTAAGAATTTTCTCTAGGAATTAGAATAAAATAGCACAAGAATTAATATAAACAAAGTGATTATAGGAAAATAGAGAAGCTAGCCTGCAAGATTGTGAGGTGTGTAGTCACTGTCCTAAAGTCGTTGTTGCCTCCCCACGTGAAGGTTTTAGCGGACTCCAATAACTCTAGGATCCAACCCAATGCTCACAGCAAGTCTCATCTAGAGTTCACGTCTTCCAGAAAGTAATGAACTATCCCGGTCGTAGTTGTTCATAGAACCCAAATATGAAAGTATATAAAAAGTCAATGATAAAAGGAAGTAAGAAGAGGAATCTCACAATAGAAATATTTCTCATTTTATCTTATATCATTGTCCTCATTTTTCCCCTCATATAAGGTCTTTGTATATAAATATAGAACATGTAACTCTCCTCCAAATAATTACAAGACAATTACCTATCATAAGTACCCACATAAATTAGGTAACGGTCAAATAAAATAAACAATAAAACTAATAATCATTAGGGTATATAATTCCATATAACCCCCACAATTAACTCAATAAATAAATGAACACTAAAAATATTTTTGTATAATAAGTTTTGAAACTTTTAAAATAATATTCCAACACAGACTAGGTCACTCTCTTTAAGACGTTTCATGGCTCCACCTTCACTATGCAAGTAGTGTTAGCCATGCCATCTCAAGGGTAAAACAACCCGGAATACAGCATCTGTCTCGATCTCGATCTCCATTGTATGGAAGAAGACCGGAAATACAAAATACAATTGATCTTCTCTTTTTTTTTTTTTTTGGAAGAATAGAGAGAATTGCATTAAATAATAAGAGTTTACAACCGCCAACAACACAAACTAAATAAAACAACTAGAAACAACATAAAAGATTTTATCCACCATCGTCCTCCGTATCTGGATGATGCATAAAAGAGGAGATGGCATGTTGGACAAGCTAATGAGCCCGCTGGATCTCTTTCTGGGGAGCTTTGGAGATTTGACAAAAAATCAACTTCGAAATCATGTTCTTGATGCTGTGAAGTAAAAAGACGTCGTTATAATGACATTCAATCCTCCTTGCAATCTGCATAATGGCATTAAAGCAGTTAGAAAATATCCCGTTCTTCCTATCCCTGTGTCAATGAGGAAAAGGGTGAGTGGGAGCTCATATAAGATTCAAGAGTTGTAATTTACCTTTTGTATGAAGTCTGTTTTTAATGATGGAAATCTTCTCTTAGAACTTTGTATACGAAAAATGTGCCTAGCCTATCCCATTCATTGCTCGTCTTGTCACTTGTGTCAGGAGTGCACTTAGTTATCAGAAGAAACCTTTTTGTGTATAGAAATCTAGATAGACCTTTTTGGACTTTTTGCGTATATATAAACTAAAATGTAAAAGAATATATGTTCATGGGGATGAAAAATTTCCTTCACATATTTCAAACACAAATCCAACATATAAAAGTATGGTTACGACCTTGACTGGGGTCTAGGATTATGAATAGCTAGTGAGTTCGCATCCAATGGCTCCATTATATCAAGCCACAAAGACTAGAGACCAAAAAGTCTAGGTATCCAGAATGGGTACACAGAAATTATTCGGAATTTGAAATTTAACGGTCCAGATGTACTCATTCTGGGTATATATGTACGTAGCAGTGCTGGACTAGAGACACATTTAAAAATAAAGTAAAACTATCGAAATGAGAGAGAGAGAGAGTACATCCATCATTGCTTGTCTACCCATGCCATTTTTAAGTTTTAACGATGGATAAAAAAGTCATAAAATTACATTAATATTAGGATCTATAAATCCCAACACACATAAGTCTGGGCAATGCCACAGTTATTATTACAAGCCAACATATAAATATTAAAAGCTCCATCACGATCGGAGAGCCATTTATTTATGGTTTAAACATCTTTGCCTGTCCCTGCAAAAAACGGTTTAAATAAATTCATAAGCAAAGTTCACCATGGAGGCTTACCTGACTTGATGATAAAGAAAAGACATACGACTTTTAAATTAATATCCAAGTAAAAATAACAATTGATGTCTGATAAAATCAAGAGATTTAGTAACCGCGTCTGTGGCCTAACAACATAGGAGTAACAATAATCATGATTAGGGACAGAGTCAAGACTTTACTTTTGTGGTGACGAAAATATAAATTAACTACTTAAAAAATTTAGTGGTGGCGAATTTATATAACTCATGAATAAATTTTTATTTTCTATATAATGATTTTGAGACTCCATTTTAAATCTTAAATGTCATGTAATCAACAATTTTGGCAAACTATGTCAGTTTCGGACAACTGATCTATACAACATTTTTACCCTATTTAAAGTCATTTTTGGACTTCATTCCTTCACAAAAATGTTGTAACACCTTCAACTATCACCCTATCAAATCAAATACTATTATAAACGTTTTGATACTTGCTGGAAATTTGCAGGTCTAACACATGAACTTGGCTATGATTAGATCTTATATTCCTTGTCTAGAGCTTGTTATAAAGAAATAGAAATTCTTAGTATCGGACTACTTGACATATAAATCAGAATTTAGTATTTGATTCTGTATCCGTTCAGATGATAACATTACGATGAGATCTTGCTTCCAAGTTATTAATTTTTTAACTAATTGAGAATTTATCATATAAATCTACGTTCCTTGTTTTTTTTTTTTTTTTTTGAACGAATCTACGTTCCTTGTTACATTTCTTATTTATGTACAGCGCACACGAACAAATGCACAAGTTAACACTAATGTTACCGTTATTTTTAAGAAACTGTTATCATATAATATCGCAGTTATTAAATAAGTAATCGTACCTGGGTGTCACCCGAAGATGATCTTGAACAGCTCTAGGTCCATCTCATTGGTATTGAACATCCGGCGGACTATCGCTGCACAAATTTTGTCACAGGCACCTTCTTTACAGTGAAGAATCATATAGTAGCGTGTTCCTGCAGAGCATACAAATTGCTTCCACGCCACGCAAATTGTTTGAAGCACAAGGTGAGTACCCTGCAATTAAATGTTCTGATTATATGTGTGTGTGTGTATATATATAGACATAGATCCAGTTATATATGAATATAGGTGAATTACAAACAGTCCACAAACATTAAGAGCAGGAGCAAAACTGAAATGAGAAGAAAATTCCATGAATCATCAACATCAAATATGGAAGCAAGATTCTACCTATAGTTCTTTCCTTGGTTAAAGAATCTCAGCTTGCAATGATATTAATCGTTTTCTCAATATATAATAAATAATAATAATAATGAAAAGAATATCAAGGCCGGCTTGTAAAAAAAAAAAGGTCGTACATTTTTATTGCAGAGGTCATCAGATGCTATAGGTACAACAGAAGTGGACAATTGAAAGTGAACAATACGGATCTCAATCGTTCATTTCAGCAATCAATGGTGCGGATTTGAAAAACTCTTTAACCGGTAAGAGTTTACCGGTACTCCCTTACCGGTTAAAGAGTATTTCAAATCCGGACTGTCAAAAAATACTTTTAGACGACAAGAGATGTTGTTGTCCTAATACCGATGTTTAACAAATTAAAAGGTAATATTTCCCGAGAAAGGTCAAACATTTACTCCAGTTAACATAAAATTAATCTAATACCGATGTTTCTTTGAAAAAATAATTCTGTAGGAACTACCAATATAAGATGAAGAGAATAATAATACTACTCTGTACTCCTTCCTATTCCATTTATTAGCATCTAAACAAACTACGATAAAATAGTTGTCTATGTGCGTGCGTGTGTCAGTGTGCGTGCGACGAGAGAGAACGGGCGCAAAAAACCTGTGTTTTATTGTATTTTTCGACGGCGAAATTAGCAGCTTCCACGATATCTGGATCGATGTCAATTACTATTTTAGCTCCTCCGAATGTTGGTTTCGGAATTCCTTGAATGTTTTCTGGGAACAGAACCTCCATCCTTTCACTCAAGAAGTTTTGTTTTGTTTGTTCTTTTTTTTTTTTTGGCAAGGTCGTAGATGCTTTGAACCGATAAGAGTTTGCTGTATTTATAGGGGGGAAATGGGGCCCAGCCATCGATAAAAAAGCAGTTCAAACAAAAAATTAATCCAATAAAAACTCTGTTTATTTGAAATTTTAGTTCTGTACGCCAATTTTTGTGGAGGAAATATAGTTAGCGCAATATTTTTGCAATGTAAAAGTAAGCGTACGAATTAATTGAGATGTGCGCAAGCTGACCCAAACATCGAGTTATAAAAAAAATGTTAAGACGTATACTTAATTTTGTGAAAATTTTATATCCAACTCAAACGAATTGGCCATGAGTGAAGAGGTCTCTAATGCTATTATGAATTTATGATCACTCATTTCAGAGTACAAATTTGTTCACCCTCCTTAAAAGAGGTGAACGTTACCATTTCTTTTACTGATTGAAATAATATAAGTCTCATCAAAAAGTGATGTCGTGCCACCAAAGAGTGTTGTCACCCTTACCAGAAAGTGTATTACATAGGTGGGACCTACATGATTTTAACCAATAGGAGGGAGGATAATGTCCACCCTCTTTTAAGGAGGGTGAACAAAATTGCACTTTCAATTTCATACCCAAGCAAAGTGGGATTATATTTTCTTAACATCCCCCTCACATGCCCTTTCAATGCTTCATAAATTGTTTCTCGATGTACCCTTACAAGTTCTTTAATTAAAATTTTCCTTTTGCTGAGCCAAAAAAAAAAAAAAAACCCTCACGTGTAGCCCGTTTTAAGGTCTGTCAAATATAGCCTCTTTTTAGGTGTATCGCCATACAACCTTTTAGGTGGGTCTGTGAAAAGAGGTGTAGTGGTACCATAAATATCTTACAGTATTTGCTAGTAGTGTCCAGTCTGCTATTGTAATACCCCAAAATTTGGGAGAAATGAGTATTTAATTATACATTAGTTGGGAGCTAGAGTTTCACTTGGTATATTAACACCCACCTTGGGCTTATATGATACCTTCTTAGATATACATTTGAAGGCCAAGTGTTTGGGCTGAAAGGGGGTCCATGATCAACCGGGTCTGGTCGTTATAAATGGTATTACACTATCAGAGCCCCGCCTTGGTCAAATTGGTGGTTAGGATGGCTCTGCCTCCATGAACACCGGGGGATCAGAGGTCTTTGAGATTATGAAACGAGGACGTTGCATCCCTAAGGAGAGTAGATTGTAATACTCCAAGATTTGGGAGAAGTGAGTACGTACTTAGTCCCACATTGGTTGGGAGCTAGAGTTCCACTTGCTATATTAACACCCACCTAGGGCTACGTGGCAGCTTCGAAGGTCTACTTTTTAAGGCCAAGTGTTTGAACCGAAAAGGGATCCATGGTTAGCCAGATTGTGACATTACAGCTAAGAGGGCTAGCATTGATGTACTTTTGATTCTGAAGGGAAGGCCTGGGTTAATCATCCACATTGCTCAAGGAATCTACAGAAAATTGATCAAAGATATAATTCTCATATAGTTGTTTTCCAACATGGTTTTTTCATTAGTGGAAAAAATTTGATCTCAAACTCCGAATTTTAATTATAAGTCTCTTTTCAAGAATTTCTTATGCCATTTGCTTTATAACCGGAAGTTAAATTTTTTTTTTTTTTTTTTTTTGCTATTTTCAAGAGTTTAAGACAAGAATTCTTATGCTATTTCCAAGAGTTTCTTTTTGCAGATTTGGAGATGGGATTTCAAATTTTTGCTATAATCATCTAAAAATGCTTGTAGGATAATTAAAAAAATCTACAAATGCTTGTACCCAACAGATGAAATTTGAAGTCCTATCCATATATCCGAATCTTTCTGAAGCTGAGGAAGACTTTAAGTTCATCATGAAGATAATGAAAGCATAGTATCAGGAATCCAAGGGATAATCTCTTCCAAAAGTGATGCTAAAGATGATACATTCATCATGCAGGGACGGAGCTAGGAATTTCACTACGCGCGGGCAAATATTTTTTTTAAAAATATTTTGCAAGGGCGAGCCTATATAATTCATAGGAAATTTTGTTTTTTCTCTATATAATACTATAGGTTTTTTTTCCCTTGCACGGGCGATCGCCCCTACTGGCCCCCATTTGGCTCCATTCCTGCATTCATGATATCACAATCCCCATCCGAAATAGAACCGATTTCTAGAAAGTGCAATTTTTCTTGCCCGTTAAGATGCTGAAATTTGGGACTTTCTCATTGCACTAAAAAAAAAAAAAAAACCCCACCAAAGGAAACACAAAAGAGGCCGAACAATCAAGATCATTATGCTGGCCGAGACCATATGTGGAGACCATGAGATAGAGAAAAAGTAGAAAGAAGATTCATTCATTATACTATCAATTCCCGAATAACTTTTAAAAGGGAGAATAATTAATAAGTTAACGTTGGAAATAAAAATAGCGTAAAGAAGACGCCATGTTCGACTCCACTCCAAAAGAGATTGTAGACGGACATGTGTCCTTCCACAAGGAACAGATACCAACTACAACTATCACTTCTTTGAATTTCACCCAACAAATGAAATCTGAAGTGCAATCACGATATCCGAATCTTTTCTTCTTATTTTTTGAAAGTAAGCAAGAGATTCAACTTACGGAGATGATTATAACTCTTTCCGAGGGCCACAAACTTCTATAAGTGATGCTTCGATGCTATCAGAATCTCCATCTAAAACAGAACCAATTAGCAGACAATGTCAATCCGGTTGCCTTGTGGAGGAAAGCCAAGATCCATTATTCATAGGATGACAAAAAATTTCAAGATTCCCACATTTGGGACTTTGTGTTTTGTTTTAAAGATGGAGAAAACCTCCAAAGCAAAAGCAAAAAGAGGCTAAATTATCCATGTTTCTTCGTGATTATGTCAGAGACCATTTTTTGAAGAATATGAGATAAAACAAAAGCAAAATGGAGATTCATGCATTTTCAAGTCAATTTAAGAACAACTTTTTAAAACTAGGAAAAAATAATGAGTTGTTCTCAGGTCCATTACAGCTTTTTGTATTATGTCTAGTCTAACTCATATTTTCATAGCACCTCTAATCTACCTTTTTGCATTTTCCACGGTGTAGATCCACTCTCCATTTTTAATAGACAAATATACTCTCACATTAAATTTACTATATAATATACCATCGCTGGAAATTTCGCGGGCGCCGAAAAGTCACCGAAAACTGGACTTCCCCAGAAAAGTCACCGGCGCAGATAGCCATATCTGGAATTAAAACATGTGTTTATCTGGAGTCACAAGATGTGGTTATCTAAACATAATACACTCTTGCTGGAAAAGTTCGCCGGCGCCAAAAAAGTAGCCGGAAAATTGGTCTTCGTCGAGAAGTTCACCATCATCGGACTTCTGAGTTACTATGCTTCAACTGACATAGCCCTATGCTTCGGGCCACCATTTCTACAATGCTAAGTCCGTGCGAAAGTGAAATCTCAAACGTAGGATTTATTTGATGAACAGATGGATATATTGGAAACCATCCATCTCAGCCGTAGGATTTATCAAAAAAACTATATACCATTGGATTTATGTATAAGTTTAAAACTGAGTTGTTTTATTATATAGATAAATAAAATAAATAAATAAAAGATGCCCTGAGCTTGCATTCTATCCGGGAGAAGTGGCATCTGAACTTTGAAGTCGAAGATTTTGAGGTTCACATAGTTTTGATTAAACTACTTAACTTGTAATCTCTCCATTGTATTTTTGGATAAGATTTTAGGTTTGAAGTTTTATAAAAGCTGATTTTTAGCTTTTTGCAGTACCTTTTTTTGCAGTAAACCGTTATCTTTCGTTGCAGCTTAATCATAATTTCACAGCTATAGTAAAAATATTATCTACTTCTACTAAAATCTAAAATATGCTTCTTTAGTCTATTCTTTATTTAAAGGATCATTTACTTGTTTGGTATCATAGCCAAATTTGGGTTGCTAAATTTGGTAATTTTGAGTATTATCAATATTATTAGCGTAATAACTTCTTATAATCCTGATAATTTTAGTTTAATTCAATAAAAAAAAAAATTTGTAGTTTCATATCTAGTTTTTCATAAATAATAAAAATAAAAATAAAAATAAAAAAAACATGTGAGTGTTGTAAATATAAATGTATGACCATAGTGCAATTGGAGACAATTCAGTTCACTTAGGAGAGACATGGCGATAAAAGACTATTACTAATTGAATGCTTAAAATATTGGATGATGATGTGCCTAATGCATATGCAAAACAGATCCAAAAGGAGGTTCATCCATCTATAATCAAACAAAAGGAGAATCACAAACAAAGAGAGAACGCAATTGTTTAGGGAAACAAGACAGAGTTATCTGGCAACAAAAACAAGCAGCTATTGTAGTCCATTTTTCTTTTGCTTACCATTCGTCGTCGTCCTAAATTTTCCTGTATTTGGTATATTTTAATGCTTACAAAAACACATTGGGAAATTGTTTGAAAGTTTATCCACAGTTTGAAAAGAGCCATGTTTTACCAATTCCATGGTATATTTTTGCTACGGTTCACGCCATTTACACGCTAATGTTACACAATGCACTCCGATGAAATTTTTTTGAAATTTTCTAGGAGTTGTATGTGTAATGCATACTAAGTTTGACTTACCAAATAGGAGCATCGATGTCATACCAATCTGATTACCATGTGTCCGAGACTACTATATATTTTGGGTGTGGTTTAAGAAAAATTGTTAAAAAGTTAGGGCCTTCGCGAATGGCGAACTTGATGTTTAGTTCTTGAATACTTGGATAGTGACCGTTGTTTCAATATTTTATGTTGCTAGATTATTTGTTCTTTTCATATCTAATTTGACATAATTTATTTTTCAAAGTGTTATAACATGGAACTATGTTCATATTCTTCTTTTTAGTATCCTGTTTTTATTCAATATGCTCCCAACGTGCACTGTAACTTGTCTAGCCCGTCATTTTAATTGATCATTTTGTGTCAAGTTAGAATAGATTAGGCTCAGTCTGGCCCAAGGACACACCACAATCTGTGTTGTTTTGTGCGTATATTGTGCTTAGTATTTTCTTGTGTTGTGACTGCGTTCATGCCTATTGGACCTTGCAAAGCCAAAAATAAAAATATAAATGGAATTGTCATTTTATTTTTGAGAAATCGGAACAAAGAACAATAAAATAGCATAAAAAAGTTCAATGAGATAGATCTTTATCATACTTGCATATCCGTTCTCGTGTGATACACATGCTGTGTCCGTGCAAGTACATGAGCATATCCGTTCTCATGTGATACACATGCCGTGTCCATGCAAGTACCGTGCTTTACAGTATGCATACCATGCCTGTCTTTTATTGTGTCCATGTCGTGGCAAATGGCCATAGCCAGGACTGGCCTAGTTAATAGCTCTCTATCCATATTATATCTACAAAACTTGTTTTTTATTCTTTTCAAGTCTCTTTGTCCTAGGCAGTCACATAGCCATATGTGTGTGTGTGTTTTTTTATTTCCAGTTTCTAAGCAAATGTTGTAACCACAAAGCATTAGGAGACGATTCAGTTCATGTAACAGAAACATGGCTAAAAAAACTTTTACCAAGTGAATGCTTAAAAGAAGGGGAGCAGATGTGCCCAATGCATACAAAAAGATCCAGGTTCATAGGAGTCAATCATTTTCAAACAAATACATGGTGTTCAATTGTGTACTTATTAGCTTGAATAAAAATTAAAATGAGAGAGAGAGAGAGAGAGAGAGAGAGAGAGAGAGAGAGAGAGGGAGAGGGAGAGAGACAGAACAGAGAGAGAGAGAGAGAGAGAGAGAGAGAGGACCCAGATAGCTATAGCTATAGTCACCAAAAATATGCTTCTTTATAATAAACAGCTTTCCTCTGGCGTTTTCCTCTACCAAGAGCTGCGCCTTCCTCCTCATTCTTATTTTTCTCCCACCTAAAGGACCAACAAATGCCAAACAATACAAGAGAAACATTTCACACGTAGCTCTTACAGTAAGTTATCCTTTGAAGAAGCAATAATGATGTCGTATAACATATCATAATGAGGCTTCATTGACTATTCGGAAACGTTTTAAGCTTAGGGCTACCGTCCTAGGACCAACGTTGTCATTACCGTATGTACCGGTTTTGGACAAGTCCGGTACAATAAGCACCTAGTTTCGTTCTGCCAATTTTACCGGTCCTTACCGGAGAATCCCGTCAATACCGGACAAAATCATTGGTACCGGCTGTTTAGGTTTCTTACCGTCTCAGCATTTCTTGCTCAAGAGTGAGACACATGTTCAATCAACTTTATTAAAGTAGGCTGAGAAAGAAACTTTTAAAGATTTTGAAGAGAGAGGACACTATTTAAATGTTGACTCTTCAGACAGCCCTTCTTTACCAAGTCAGAGGCTATATTGGGGTTTTTAACCCAAAAAAATATATATATATTCGTTCTATTTGTGAATCTTTCTGTCTTGTATATCCCATAATAATGAAGCAAAAGTAGAGATATTTGAGATATGTAGTAATGGTTACTGATTAAACTTTATACACATTTTACTAATTTATTCTAAAAGAAAACATTAATGATGGTAAATCCGAAACGGTAACCGAAATTACACCAGTACTGGTACGTACCGTTCCAATAACAAATCTGGTACCATCGCCGGTATGGTATTCAGAACCTTGCCTAGGAGTCCTATTACTTGAGAGGTAGTAGCCAACACATACGCTTCTTTGGTGCCTAATAATTCTGTTCCTGATTCAGTGAGATGTCTGTTGAGTAAGTTTGGGGTATACACAGCGCAATCAGCTTGGCAAACTATGCGAGAAGTGCGTCCAGTTGTCCCATGGGCCAAATGCATTTGGTTTGCTTGTCATGTCCCCTATTGGGCTTTTATAGAATGGCCGGTATGTCTTGGGCGACCGTCAACAAAGTATAGGCTCTCTTGATGGGGTTTGGTAGCGGACAGGCTCTGTTTGTTTTGCCAGGGTGAAGAAGAATCTCATGAGCATTTATTTTTTGCATGTAAGTATTCACGGATGGTTTGGCAGAGGGTGTTGCATAGGAACAATCTTGATCGTCCCTGTGCTGGGTTAACTACGGAATTGGCATGGATGCATACTCACAAGGCTTGCGATTATAAGCTGCTTTTTCAGGGTCTCAGTGTTTCTGCCACATCTTTGGGAGTTCTGATCTTGGAAGAACTCAAGGCTTGCTTAAGTTCATGGATGGAGGAATCCGAAAAAGAGTGATGAGAATCAGCTGTTAGCTAGGTCTTGGGTCTTAACTATAGGATTTTTTGTTGTGTAATCTTCTTGTTTTGTTTTGTTGTGTTGTGTTGCCCTCTTAATTAGGAGGTTGGTGAGGGCTTCAGGTGTTGTTACTCAGGTTTCTTCGTGTATGCTTCAATGAAGGTTAAATTTACCCCCAAAAAAATAATAACAATGATTTCGTATGAGTCCAAGGAACTTTATGTGTGTGCGCGAGCAGTGTTTCAGAAGTTCAATATACTCCACCGTGTCTTCTTCTCCTTTTGTTGTCACACCCAGAACTATCTTAACATCCATTTTTTGGATAAGCTTGGACAGTCTTTAATTAAGACTGCTTTTCCTCCATTTCTCAAGCATCTACGTTATAAATCTCTATTGTTTTGCTATCTCTAGACAAACCTTGATATCATTTATCAATAGTTCGGACAGTGTTTGTATCAGACTCATTTTCCTCCACATATCTGAAAGAATTTCATCCAACTAATCCAACCAAGGATTGCTGGATTCGCAATCCTATGAACAGTTCGGCTTTCTAGAAAGTAAATTACCATTGAGCTGTCACAGGGTTTAAATCTCATGCAACTATTATTATAGGATAGAGCCACCATCCCTTCACTTTGCTTTGCTAATTTATGTTGTATCACCATACATGGATGAAGGTCTGGTAACTTATGACTTAGGTGATCAATCCACCTACAAATGACAATAGCGAACCCAAAACCAAAAGGACTCATGCGGAAAAGAACAATTGTGAGTTTTGGTCTGGACACGGATTGCATTTTCTTATAACCATGGCTTGCGGTTCGGTCCTCGGATTCATAGGAATCCGGACTGGGGACAACCCTACCCAAAAGGACTCATGCGGAAAAGAATAGTTGTGAGTTTTTTTTTTTTTTTTTCCCCTTTTTCAAATAGGCACCAGTCATTAGCTAATGAACATAACAAGAAGATACAATATTTATCGCCTCCGCCGATCAAAAAAAATATTTAGACTCCTTACCTCACTCGCCGAAGTCTGTCCCAATCATTTTCCTCATTCCCGTTAACTGCATTACCCTCTTTGTTTGAAGTATTTTGTGCACATGTATCATTGGCAGCAGCAGGCAGTGACTCAGCTGCACCTTGTTCTTCTGTTGGTTCCTCAGTCCCAAAGGACTGGCGCAAAAGAAAAAATGGAACGGATGTTAACAGCAGGAAATAGCAATCAAAAACATGTTATATGGTTTCATAATTCAAATACTGCTTTTATTTACAAATAAGATAGGAGGACTGATGTGGAAGCAACCATCAAGTGAAATGCATTAAAAATGCAAGCAACCAAAAAATAGAAATAGCATTGCAAAGTGAGAATCAATGTTTTCCCTCACAAAAACAGAGAAAAACAGCATAAAAGAGAAATATTTTGGGGCAGAGGGAGGTCACAAAAAGTACTATAACAAGTAGTAAATAATAGATTTATTGGATTGTTAATGGCATTCGCACTAATAAGTGTGAAACAAGCTTAGCAAACAGAAAGCATGTCGAAGTTGTTCTATAATCGGAGCCCCGTGCTGATAATCAAAGCTGTTCAATTTGTTAAAAACATGTTTTTAAGGGTACCCATATGCAAATTAACTCATTCGGACATCAGTGACAGGTTGATCGACTTGATCGATTCATTCAATTTTTACCCTGTCAAATTTAGGGACAACAGCCGATCATTTGCATGGACTCCAAAATGGGTGGTTTACATTTGCTGTGTCAAATGTTGTGTCACTTGAACTGCCCCCATGAAGAAAAGTAAAACTATTATGCTGTACTTGCAAAGCTTCCAAAATGGGTGGTTTAGTATCTATACCGTCTTAGGGGGTATATTCTGCATAGCATTCTCTTTTCGATATCCTTTGGTCCCTTTTCTTGTATATACAAGTATCGATTTTCCTCTATTTTTTAAGCTTTTCTCCCCCTCAGAATGGCTTGTGACATTCTGTGGGGCCACAGGCAAATTTTCAGCAGCTCCCCCATCCAAAGTCTTATTACAACTTTCCTCAAAAGGCAAGTCAGTTGCAACTGTCATAGAGATCTGAGATAACTTATTATTTTCACATTCAACTTGGCACCCCGACACCCCATCAACCTGTAAAATACATGAATATGAAGTAAGAACGTAAGATAAAAAGAACACAAGTGTGCTATCTCACAACAACGAAAGAAGATTTTGTCACATTGTAAAATTGAGTGCACATGTGTTAAACAAAAAAATTTACCTGTTGAATTTCATCAGTAACATGGTCTTCCCATGTCAGATTTCCATCTAAAGTTTTTCCATCTTGCAATCGGTGTGGCAAATCTCCTGCTTCATCAGCCACATGCTGCATCAATGGTTGAAATAACACAAGTAAATAAACAGCTAAACTAAGATTCTGATTATAAAAACTACTAAGTGAATAAAAGATGACTATCGAAGAAAAATCTGTGACCACGATATACCAAAAAGAACTGGTCATTGACATGGATTCACATTAAGCAAGGAAGGAAACTCTAAGCATAAAAACACTAACTGAGAGGTGTTTTTGTCTTTTTAGTTCTTTAAAGTTTCTCATTAATACATTATGATATACCATTATTGTCATCAGGCCTTTTGGACGATTAATGCACCTATTACACAAATCAGACAGAAATCGTCTCTCTCCTGTTTCTAGTTAATACATTGTGATATACCATATTTGTAATCAGGCCTTTTGGACAATTAATGGACCATTTTATTACAGAAATCTGACAGAAATCCTCCCTCTCCCTTCCTGCCACTCTTTCGCCTCTTCAAACTTAGTGGAAGTTCACCCCTATCTTTCACATACTTCAGAAAAACTTAGGGAACTATTGCTTTTTCTCTTATAGCAGGTTCTGCTTCTGCTTCCCTTGCATACCACTGTAGTGATTTGTTATTGACATGGTTCTTTTTCCAGCAATTACTTGGACAAACTGGTTGGGTAAGTAGCCGATTCAATCATAGAGGGATAAATGACAGAGATTGGGAATCAAGGATATAGATAACAAAAAGTGATTCAGACGTGTGACAGCCCTCCAACTAGCTTTATAAGTGGAAAAACATTTACCATGCCAATAATAGCAAATCCAAACAGACGGGAACTCATTTGCATACAACCAATCCTATGCCATGTGGTTTTAGTTGGCTTCGAATTCCGGAAAGGCAACCCTCTTATGCATAGCTAGATAGGGTTTAAGTGCAAAGAGCCAACATGATGTGGCTGTCCTTCCCTAAGACAAGTTAATTTCCTAATTTTCATAATTTCACAAGACATTGGATTAGTTGGCACTAAAATCAATTTTTAGATCTTATCACATTAAGGTCACAGTACAGCAGGAATAATAATTGGTTTTTACAGATTACGATCTTCTTTCCATTTGATTCCTTTAGTTTACAACTACTTTTTGCTTTCCACAGCTATACGTTACTGACTGTCCTGTTCCATTAGCAAAAGGCAAAGTTGAGGGTCGTGTGAAGGTTAGACTATCGACAAACATATTGAGGCCTTTGAATTATGCCTCACCCTACAAAAACCTAGAACTTGTCTATGGGACATGCACACGCTTCTTAGAAACAAGATGTCCTAAAAATCTTCAAACACTCTCTCTCTCACATCTTGTTAATCTTTGCTTTTTTGAGAAAGTACAAATTTAGCGACTTTTTTCTTATATAAAAGGCTATTACTGAAAATGGTTTTCTCAGGCCATGGGTAAGCATTACACTCAAGTGCCTACTGCTCCTTCACGTTATTCAATTTCCTTCCTATACTCCCTGCTATTTGAATCAAGCACACGCCTTCAGAAAATATTCAGTTATTGACTCGTTAAGCTCTCCCTCAACCATTTGGATTAGAAGTTGCTTACTCTCCTAGTAGCGAAGGAAAAGGGCAGGGCTTTTTTTCGTCGTAATACTGGGCGGGTCTCATGAGATCTTCAAGATCAACGGAAAGATTTGGCCTCTCTTGAGGATTTCTAAAGAAAAACAACCATTTATTTTTATTCTGTCATCAGCATAGAAGATTTCAGATCTTCTTCCTACTTGCTTCTTTTCTTCTGTTTAAGTTTTAGAAACGAGGACCCAGGATTAATGCTTTCTCTTTCTATCATGCGCTTTACCCCAGGGTCTATGACACAATGAGTGCACTTATACTACAGACTGCAGAGAGAGATACACAATCTCTTCTGCTTTATCCTAATAGCATATATTTTCCCTTAATGAAAAAGAATCTGTTTCCTTCCATGAAAAGAATAATTTTATATAGAATTTGTTGATCATTTATTTTCATTACCAATATCAAACCATTCAACGTGGAAATAGTAAGCCTGGGATGCTTTTACTGGAAAAGCCTCTCTACACATGAAGCAGATTAAATAGTTACCAAAGGACATTATGGCATGTGAAACTTCCGAAAGGATTTCTTTTCGTAGGTACCAATGCTATATATGCTACAATACCTAGCAATCTAGAGCTTATACCATTTCTTAATTCTTTATACTCCAATTGAAGGAAACAATAGCAAAGAAGAGTAAAGTACTTGCCGCTACATCCTTTTGAAGTTCATTAGCTTCAGGATTTGCACCATGAAGCAGATTTATTAACCAAGGAAACTATATGTAAAAGTGAACCACAATACAGTAAAAACGAATGGGAAGAAGAAATGATACCTTATCTTTTCGCTGGATATCCACACACTTGTTACAAATCTCCCCCCTTGACCCAGATACAGAAGCCCCATTATCAGCACTTCCAAACATCAGGGATGGCTTGACACTACCAGCCGTTTGAACAGCATTTTTCGATCCTCTAATGTCGATTTTTATCATCTTTTTAGATGTGGGATCGCAATAACGACATTGTGGGCATAGCCAATCCCCAGTTGGAATCCTCTTTGGGCCAAAGAAAATAAGTCATAATTTGCATTATATATACCACATTAACCAAAAGCAGAAACAGCCGTTCAAAAAAAAAAAAGTACGGCAATTAGAACATACCTTAAGAGGAGGATCAAGACACTCAAGGTGATATGTGCCGGGACACGTCTCACAACAAAGCAATTGGCCACCATTATCACAGATCATACAGTCGTAGTAGTGCTGAACAGAAAAAAAAATGAGTATATATTGAGTCGCAAGAAGGAAGGATTAAATGCACATTCATAATAGAACTGTATTGAGAAAAGGGAAACAACAAAAGCATAGTAAGACTAGGAACTCGAAAGTGGTTTTGTAATTGCTTCCAAACCTATCAACATGTATAATACACACAAGAATAGAAACCCTTATATGACTATCAGACTATGCATCTTAGGTTAACCCGTATACTCGTATAGTTTAGGTTGCTCAAAAGACGAAGAAGTATGAATCTACTTGAGCTAACAAGTATATTTAGCCCACAGGTGCACAAAAAAGAAAAAGACTGTTTCAAGGATTGCTACTCGATTCATTATTCATTTGCACGTTTCTTTACAATTAACTTCGATCAGTTCTTTCAGTGAATATATTCTTACATTTCACTAGGTCGGAAAAAAAAAAAAAAAAAAAAAAAAGAGCAAAGTAAGATTGAAAAGAACAGTTACCCCATCATCTCCTATTTCCCTGGTGGAAGAAAGATCAAAATTAATTTTTGATCCTGGCGCTTCCATTTAGCTTTGATAGGATAAATGTCCCGAGTCAATGGAGGATTTGAAGCACTACACTTGGCAATTATGGAAAATAAAGTAGTGGGATTAGTGCATGGAAAGACTAGGCTTCTAAAAACAAATAGGCAAAATAAAACCGCATTAAAATCAGGCCATTTAACAATATAGCATATACATTGGATGCACCAAAGTTGCCCTCAATCAAGTGCAGGTAGGTGCATTTGTGCAACAAGATCATCTAGCCTATGCCGAGTAGAATGCAAGAAATTCTAACCCATACGAATTATAGCAAATCAAAACATAGACCATGCAGCAGAGAAGATATCTATATGCTATGTTCTTCCAAATGTCTAACACTTGAATTTGAAATGGGTCCGATATGCCTAATAGAGCATTCACCTAACAACCCAAGTAGTTATATGTATCGTATAATTCTCCATAAAACTCAAGTAATACGCATGAAAACCCATACAACACGTGAAGACTATTTAACCAGTAGTATGAATATAATAAGTTGAACCCAATAATTAGTCATGTACCTGATATTGAAACTTGCACCAAAGTCCATATAACATAAACCATAACCTCAACCTCTTAAAACCAAATGCCAATGACATAGGGATAAACGAGCCCATTAATGCAAATTTCCCAAGTAGAGCAATAATGAGGACAGGAAATACGTGAAAATCAATGTTATGTCAATATACTCTTCTCCATTTAACATTTATGATTTGATTATGAGTAAACACCAACTTTCAGGATATAGTGAACATCTTGAAACAGCTTGCACACCAACAGATCATAAGTATCCTAAAGAGTGTAATTTTATAAATATCTACCGTATTTCAAAGTATTTTGCAACGGTCTATGCCATCAACTAGACATTCAAAGAATTTCACTTGCAACTCAACATGGAAGAACAACGGCAATAAGAAAATGCTATCTCAGAAGTAGTAGAGCAAAACTTGAACATCAAGATAAAGGATGTAAGCTTAATGACGAATGCTCATGAAAAGTTTGTATGTGTGATATGAGCTACCACCGTAAGTGGCTCTATCAGTTATCATGTGCCATAGCTTTATGCTGAATGCTCATGAAAAGCCGTTAACAATAGTAGTCAGGCTTCTGATGGTTGAACACCATAACTCACAGTTCTCTTCCTCAAGGACAGTATCAGTTTTTAGCATGAATAAAGGCTACTAATGACTAACATATAAACCTCAGTTAAAGTATGATAGGCAAGATCAACTAACATAAGTACTCTAAAAGAGAGGCTATTGTTAATTATCTATGTATATATAGTATTTATACATGCTGCACTTGGAAACTCTACGCAATAAGACTTAGTGATGTCAAGCTCCACCTGGACCAGTTAAACAATGTATGATAGACAAGGTCACCAACGTAGTACAATCTGAAAGAGAGGGAATCATACATCTATATATACATGTAATTATACATACATGCATGCTGCATGTTGAAACACAACATAGTTAGACTTACTAATGTAAAACTACACATGGGCCAGTTAAACGAAGTATGATAGATGAGATTGCCAACCTAATACAATCACTAACATGTACCTAGAAGCATGATTGTACAAATATATACTCATACATGTATATTCCAACCCAATACAATCACTAACATGTACACAAATATATACTTATACATGTATATGTGGCAGTTTGGAACACCACGTAGTATGACTTACTAATGTAAAACTCTATGTAGTAAAATTTACTGAATACTGCTCATTTGTAGGATACCATGAGAAGCATTACAAGTTCATCAGTAACGTAAAACTACAGAAATAGTTAACAGTCCATCCACCAACTGAAACAGAAAGCAATTTTCTTTTGTTTGAGCAGCCAAATGAGAAACACTTCAAGAGAATAAATTGAGCAAGATTGAAATGAAGATGGTGAGACCCACAACAGTTACCTGACAAAAGTATTTCCAAATCACAAAGACTCAAACTCAAACTATAGGCCAGAAGTAGAATAGGAGTCACGAGATGTGGAAGGCATTCACGAATGTGTGAATAATCACGTTACCACAGATATTATAAACATTTTGTTCGGGGACAGCAAACCATTAGCCATGTTCAAAAAGAAGAAGAAGAAGAAAACCAAGATGTTAGCCGGAACTAAAAATACTACAGAAACTAAAGCAACCTAAAGAGAGAGGCTCGATGAAGATCCATTAATGAAATCAGAAATTACAAACAAGACAACCACCAAAAGAGTAAGGATGCAGTTTGTTTCAGATCACCCATTTAGATGACTTCCAACCGTGTTTCATTCCAATGTTTTACTTGCCCTAAGGTGAAACTATGTAACCTGTATGAGTAACGAGAACAGGAATTGGAAACGTCCTAAATTTAGTCCACTAGGCTGAGGTAGATTATAATACAGGAATGTACTTCATCCTACCTGTAAAATGCAATACAAGTATTTTTCGTCTGAACCTATCATGTTAGCAGTGTTCGAAAAGAAGGTTTGGGCGGCCGAGTACTCGCCACCTAGCGCTAGAAGGCCCCTCGCGGACTAGCCCAACTTGCCCGACTAGGTGCCGAGTACTTGGCCTGGAAGCCAGAAGATGTCCGGCCGCCCTGGGAGTGCCTAGCGAGTTTTAGAACCTTGCATGTTAGACACGTTTCACGGAAAATTATACCACTTTTTCTTGGGGAAACACCATGTAGTAGTACGACTTACTCTTGTAAGACTCTACATGGGCCAGTTAAGCAAAGTATGACTTAGCAAGACTTACTATATAGGCCGCAGTTTGGAACTCCACATAGCATGACTTACTAACGTAAGACTCCACATAAAAAGATCTACTAATGCATGTTTCCCTGTAAGGAAAATAGAGTACTTTACAATCTAAATACCGCTCTACGACGTGCTCATTCAGTAGGATACCATGAAAAGTGTTACAAGTTCATCGGTATGGTGGAACTGTAGACGTAGTTAATGGTCTATTCACCAACTGAAACAGAAAGTAATTTTTTGTTTCTTAAGCAGCGAAATGAGAAGCACTTAACAGAATAGATCGAGCAAGATAACCACGAAGATGGTGACGCCCACAACTATACTCGAACAAAAGCATGTTCCAAACTCAAACTCAAACTAGAGACCAAAATAAGATTAAGAGTCACAAAATGTAAAAGCCATTAACAAAGTCTGAATAATCAGGTTATCAAGACATGATAAACCTTTTGTTGAAGGGCAGCAAAACGTTAGCCAGGTTATAATAATAATGAAATAATAAATAATAAATAATAAAAAAAAAAGTTAGCCAGAACCAAAAAAACTACTGAAACAAAAGAAACCCATATAGAGAAACTGGATGAAAATTCAGTAGTGAAATCAGAAATGGCAAACAAGCCAACCAACAAAAGAGAAAGGATGTAGTTTGTTTTAGACCACCCACTCAGATAAACTAACCATGTGGAACTCTCTAGTTTGTAAATTCATTACTATTTGATTTTATTCCCGCAAGGAACGTGTTAAGCAGATAACGTACAAAACTTTTGTGAATTCCCTTCGATCTCTAAATAGTAACAAAAAGTTTTATGGATCCCATTCGATCTCTAAAATTGTTTCTTCTTTTTTTTTTTTGGATGACGGTGTACCATGTTTCATGACGTGCGTTCCAAGACATAAGAACATCATTTGTAGCAACTAGATCTACAGCTACTTCAATGCAACCAATCGAACTCACAAAGTTTCAAATAAATGACAGACATGCAAGGTAAAAACGAGTGAATTTAATCAATGGAACTCATTTCCGAAATTTCGACCTCAAATTAGCCAAAGAAAGCAAATCTGAAACATGCAAAGGTCGAAGGGCATGTAGAAGGACACAACATCATCATGGGAACCATGAAAAATCATGAAGCCCTTCAAGTTTTCACAAACTCTATGATGAATCAGTCACTGGATGCCCAAAACATGATCACATCAAATTCAAAAACCAAAACTTTTGAACAATCACATTCAACTCCAAATGAACCTTAAACCCCATATCTGCAACAAATCATCCGAGTGAAACTCCAAAACCCAATCCCCACAGTACCCAAAAGAAAAAAAGAAAAAAAAAGATCAATTTTTTTAAACTCGATTCTAACTGATAACACAACAATCACATCAATCGTGAATACTTCCATCAAACCCAGACACCAAAATCAGCTTGAAACTGCATGGTATCTAAAAAAAACACCTTGTAAATCAACAGATAAGTAAAGAAAACAAACAAAAAACCGTACCCAAATGTGAGATACAAGCAGGCCTATCTATCCGATGAATCAAAAACACAAGAAACAGAGGAATGGAGGCTGAGAGGGGATAGATTAGGGCAAGGAAAGCACGGAGATGAGATACGGTCGGCAATGGAGATAGAGAGAGAAGTGGGGCTCGGACAAATGAACATAAATAGAGGAACTTGGTGTGAGTGTGTGCAGACGCTAGTCACGCTATGTCCTGGACGGGGTCGTAGGGCTGGTTGAACACTGACAACGCAGCATGGGGAGCTGTATTGTTGTGAGAGCCCCAGAGTGGAAATAACACATCAATTGGCGGCTGTCCACGTGGCAGCTTGTCCGCATCTGTCCTCTCTCTTTCCCTCCTTTGCACTTACCCCAAAATTTGTTCCTCATTTTTCCAATCCTTCTGTAAAGACAGAGAAGATAAGGGTCCACTGGAGTGTTCATATGTGACCTCTCTCTCTCTCTCTCTCTCGTCATCATCTCAGCCACCATTATCAAAATTGCAAACTGGGTTTTGGTGGGAGTTCCAAATGGCTCTGTTTGGTAGTTAGGAAAAAAAAAAGGAAAATAAAGAAAATAAAAGAGAGTAAAAAAAGAAAAAAGATTGAGGAAAGTTAACAGGGAAATTTTATGTTAAAATAATTTAACTTAGTTATTTTATTTTATTTTTTCCTCTCAACCCAAACAAAGAAAGAGGAAAAAAAAATTACTTTCTTTTCTTTTCCTTGGGTTCCAAACAAAGCCTAAGGTTGAGTTTTCTGTCTAAAATCAACCCAAATTTTAGCACCTGGTGAACTCATTTACTAAAATCAAGGTTAATTTTAGAGTTGCTAAAATCATTTGAAAAACTCAGCCTAAATCTTGTCAAAACTTTAACCCATTTGGCAATTCTGCTCATTACACAATGTAGATCCTCAATTACTGTTACTATGAATACGACACAATCCATTCTTTTCTCCTTTTTGTTTTTTATGTTTTGTTGTCTTTCCTAAATTTTCATTTGATTCCTAATATTTTTTTGGGTTAATCAGCCATCTTGGTGAGTGGAGTGTAAAAGTAAAAAGGGATTATGGTAAAAATTAAAAAAAAATCCCTAAAGACGAAAAGAATTCAACTTCGTCTTTTTTTCTAACAAGTATCTTTTTTTACTTATCTGTTGATTAATTAGTCGTATATAAAAAAATTCAATTTTGATCCATTTTTATACTGTTCAGATACCTCTCGTCTATACAAATATACGACTAATTAATCCCATATGACAAAAAGCTGAATAAAAGAATTACGAAACACGAAAAAAATTCATTTTAAAAAAGATAAAAGAATGACTACTACATTTGTGAAAGCTATTTGGGCTGAGCTAATTTATCTGAAAACATATGTAACAGTGGAAAGAAACATATTTTATTTGAGAAACGTGTTTGATGATGACACTAGGATGCTGCTTTGATTTTAAATGGGACCCTACTAATAGACGGTGGAATTCGTCTCTCAAAATTGTTGAGGTGCGCAAAAGTTGATCTGGACACCTGCTCGTGATTATCAAAAATGGATGACTATTGACTACAACTCTGCTATTTAGGGGTAGTTTTCCATTTGATAAAAGGGAAATTTGCTAAAATCAAGTGGATGATTTTAGCAAATGAAGTGGGGAGGAGATTTTAGCAACAATAAATCTGGACATATGTATATCCAGATTCATTGTTGCCAAAATCTCCTCCCCACTTCATTTGCTAAAATCATCCACTTAATTTTAGCAAATTTTCATTTTAGCAAATGGAAAACCAAGCCTTAGTTTCTTTCTACCCTGTGGGGTACTATAAGGCCCCTTCCTTTTGATGGGTGGCATGAGATATGCGGCCGTTTAATGAATGCACGAGTATTTTATTTTATTTTATTTTTCAATAACAATGAATTAGAGTATTCTTATGAAGAGTATCAAATTTTGCACCAAATTTAATCTTAAAAAACACATTTTATACTTTAGCAAATCATTTTTTCAAAAACCTACAAAATCAGACCCTATATTTTAACTTTTACTATATTAAATTAGTCTTTCCTTTTACTCCTATTTTTCTATTCAAATACAACCCACCTTTTATTTCTTCACAAATTTTAAGGGTTTTTTGTTTTATTAAGTGAATAGTGCATCATTTTCTTTATTACAGTAAGTCACTGTAGCAAAAACGAATTATTAAGTTGGAGTAGCAAGCTAGTGTGGGAGCGTTTTTGAACATTAACTCTCTACTTTAACTGAAAATGAAATTTGTTAAGCCACACAAGGGTGCTCTTAGCTAGGGGTGCTCACGGTCCGGATTGGTCTGGATTGGCATGAATCTAATCCTAATCCGCGAGTCACGGTTTTTTTAAAATAAAATTCGTGTCCGGTCCAAAAATCTCACGGTTCGGTTGTAATCCGATCCGCGAGTCACGGATCGGTTCCAGATTTGTCCACAGATTTTCAACTTATTCTGAAATATATATATATATATATCAACTCAATTTCAAAATTTGCCCCTATTCGAACCTTACATGAAGAAAATCAAGTAGCAGATGCACTAGCAGAAATAGAAATCAATCAAGACTTCAAACTTATACTAGTACACAAATAGTTCCAATTCACAAAGGCACTAGCAGAAATAGAAACCAATAAAGACTGCAAACTTATCCTAATACATAGATAGTACCAGTTCACAAAGACTGTTTAGTTGAGACAGTTTAGTTGAGTGGAATACAAATACTTCATTAGTTACATCAAAGTCCAATATGAAAAAACAGCTACTTAGTGAACATGTATTTTTATTTTTTTTAAAATTATATATAATAAAAATCTTCTGGTCCGGATCGGTTAATCGACGGTTTCAAAATTAAAATTCGTGTCCGGACAGCAAGTCATGATTTTTTATTTTTTGAATCCGTGTCCGGACCATTAATCCACGGTTAAAATCCAAAATGTGCAGATCAGTTCGGTCGGAACCGAATTCACAGTTCACTGATTTTTTTAAGCAGCCCTACTCTTAGCCTCTTAGAGCATCCTCATCAGGAGTACCAAAATTTTCACCAAATTTAACTTCAAAAACACATTTTATAAATTAGCAAGTCACTTTATCAAAAACTCACAAAATCACACTCTCTATTTTAACTTTACTATATTAAACTATTCCCCTCAAATCTTTAAAAAAAAAAAAAAACCCTAAAAGAGCCCTGTCCATGTGCCTGGGGAGATGTTTCCCGCTACAAGTAATGGTGGACCCCTCCCCCTTTACCAATTAAATATTCTCCCACCCACACAAATGCAGCCACCTGTCCCATGCGCCCCCCTTTCCCCCGTTTCCCTCCCTCTCTCTTCTCTGACAAAGCTAACGGCAACCGGAAAAAAACAATTAAAAACCAATTGGTGCGTGAACAGTACCGCACCAAATTTGGTGCGGTACTGTAGCAAAAAACGATTTGGTGAGGGAAAATGAAGAGCCTGATTTTGAGGGATTTTTGGGGGTTTGGCTACTCAATTTAACTTAAAAGTTAAATTGAGTAGTGAGATGAGGATGCTCTTACACACACGTTTGGAACAACCCTCGGGAGGAACATTAGATCATCTCATAGTTACGTTAGTTGATGTAAGAAATCAAGGGTAAATTATAGTTAACCCCTTCAAACTATACCCCACGGACACTTTACCCCCTCAAACTTTATTTTTGGCACTTAACCACATCTAACTAATGGAATGCTACTTCTTTTGCCATCTGTTATGAATTGGATGGAAAACGGTCACATGCAAGTTGCAACTCGCATCCCCTCTCATCTAAAAATTAGAGACGGCATTGCCCTTGCGCTCTGTCTCTCTCTCTCTCTCCCCCCCCAAAAAAGCTAGTGATAGCTCCCTCTCTCATATCTCCGATGGTATGTATCATGTGCTTACCATCTTCTTCTATCCTCCATTAATGGCTCTCTCTCTCTCTCGGTCTTGAAGAGTAGCACTTAATTGTTAGAATCAAGACCCATAATAAATAAAAAAGGATGCCTGCAAATGGAAACTAAAATCCCAACAATCGCCACCATGGCAGAGGCCTCTAACGTGCGCCACCCTGGTCCCAAAAATCACGTTGTGCTACCACGCACACGTTGTGGGGCCCACGTGCAGCTCCGCCGTTACACAGCAGATTGCCGCGCCGATCGCCACACGTGATTGCCATTCGCCGCCCTCGATCTCCACCATGCGGCTCGTCGTCCACGCCTTCAACGATCTTCAGGCGTGACAAGTAGGTTGTGGCAATTGTGGCTGTAAGGGTAAGATTTGAGAAGATTGTTGTGGGTAGTGCTGGTGGACGTAGGTGTAGGGTTTAGGGTTTGACATGTTAGGTTTAAGAATGGCACGCCCGAATTGCTTCTCTCGACCCCCCCGCTTTCGATCTACAACAACACACACAGCACTCAAGGGGACACTAATTAGCAAATGGAGTACATAAGATTTGTTAAAACTTTTTAAATTTTCACCCTATCCATATTTCTTGGCTCTGGTTGCTTTAACAGTCTTGAGTGAGTAAATGGTTGAAATTAATGTCAAATAAACTATTTGTCAACCCTATCTTTCCTCCTTTGAACCTCTACGTATGAAAAACTACGAAATCTTTAGAATCTTTAACTATAGCCATTTATGGTAAAAAATTTAACTTAAGAAAGACGGGTATGAATATGAAACTTCAAGTGCTTAATAGCACTATTAAGCTCACATACCTTTTGTTTAAAGTTTGTGTTGTTAATCTGTTAGTAGCAAAACATATAACCTTTTTTCAGTGCAATGGTTAAACTATTAGTTGAGTAGAAATCCGAGAAATGTCCAAAAAAAAATGGTAAAACCTTGTTTGTATTTATAACAATTATAAATGCGACTTACTAAAATACAAAAATTTATTTGCGAGTATGATGTATAATAGTAAAGCAAATCTAACCCTTTTTTTTTTTGAAGATGATGAAAATGACTTTCGCTTTACCGTGAATCGTGATCAATGATCATAATGCTCGATGAAAGCATTGCATCAGTAATCTCCTCATTTTTAGACATAAAAAGTGGGAAAATTTGAAAAAAAAAATATGTGCTTCAAAGATCACCATATTAATGTTGGGTTTAATATAAAATCTGATAATGGGAATATGAAAAGGTTTTGACAAAATCAATTTCAAGGATCACATAAGAATCAAAAAATAAATAAACAACATTTAGAAAAACTCCAAAATTATGGTGTAAAACACATCGCGTTTTTTTTTTATTGCCCCCAAAACTGTGTTGGATCCAAAATTTTAGTAGAGATCACATGATCTTGAAAAGGTTTTTTTTCTTAATCAAGTCCAATATTATTTTCAGTCATGTTTCATACGGATTTGAAAATGACTTGTTACACAACATGAAAATAGCGAACCGAAGCCTAACTATAGAACAATCAAGTTAGAAAGCAAAAGTATTCGCTCCGTTATAGCCAAAAAAAAAATTATATAGAGGAGAAGTGATTTTTGAGAGAGAATTATGAAGCAAACTAATTTAGAGGTTACTTAATTTTTATCACTTGTGAGGCTTCAGAGAGTTGATACTTTGATAGGTTCCAAGTGTCCAACTACTAAGAACACTAGTATAATTTTTTGAGTATCTATACGAAAAATTATACAAGTTCATAGGGATATAAGTGCAAGAGTAGAAAATTTCAAAAGGACCAGTTGATCCCCTTGGCCTGCATTGGATCCGCCCCTGCGCGAAAAAATGTATTTTTAGCTAACAAATTTGTTCTGTGATCTACTCATTTGTTGTAGTGTCCTTTGAAGTAGCACTTGAATAACATATTTGCTCTGCGATCTACTCATTATGGTAATCAGTTCATATATTTACATAAATGTTTTTATTTTGATACATTGCTTGAGCATAAGCTTAAAATTGCTGCCGTAATAGCACCACAATTGTCGCCAAGCAACCGCTATCACGACGTACGATCATATGCATCCCCCTCATATATGCTAAAAAAAATGGATTCTTTACAAACAAGCAATCAAACTACTAATAGAAAGACAAAGCATCGCATGAAAATATCAGGAGAAACTATAATGATAATTGAAATCACGTTTCTATTTGCTACTAGTTCATCGAGCCGTATCCTTTTAGGAATGATAAAATGAACCGAACAAATCCAAGTGTTGATTGTTCAAGTTTGGTCTGTTTGTAAGGTGAGCCAACTTCTTTAAACAAACTTTAATCGAGCTGATCACTAACTATTCTCGAGTAGTTTAAATTTTAAAATATCATAAATCGAATGAGCCAAGTAATAGTACTACGTCTGAGCTTAGTTTGAAAATTTTACGAGCTTGATTTGTTTGCATAATAAAACCGACTTAAAACGAGCGAACACGATTTGTCTCTAATTTAGTTCGTTTATCACCCCTGCATTCTTTCCAGTTTTCACTATTTTCAAACAGAGCATTAGAATTGGGCCAACAGATAGCCCATCAGAAATTCATTCCACAACATGGCTGTCCATGGCCCAACCCTCTGGGCCAACAGATCAGCTGCATCATGTGGACTTAGCCCATTAGAAATTCGTTACACAACATGAATGGCTTCCCATGGCCCAACCCTTTCAGCCTCACACCCCCTCAAACCCACTGGCCCAAGTCCTCTCACGCGCTTCATCATCTCCTCCCCACACCGACCAACCACATCACAAGACAATTTAAATCGGACCCACTTCCTGCCACGTGCCATTATCTAATTGGTTTTTCCAGCAATTAAACTCATGAGACGAGTGGGTTTAGCATCTCCATTGACTCCAATTCTATAATACTACCGGATTACCGACTTTTGCACCGTAAAAAGCCCAATTTATACTGATTTATTATTGGCTTAATTGACTTACCCGATAAGTTCGGATTAATATGTTGTGAGGGAAAATGACTAGGTTCAGATTAATATATTACGAGGAAATGACCTGTTTGATAAAGTAGGAAAAATTAATTTTGCCAATAAATCAGAAATTAGAACAATTCATTAATTATACCTTGGGGCTTAGCCTAATACTCACTTCATTCGTATTTGTTTTTTTTTTATCAGACACTTCGTTTGTATTTGTTGGTCCACATTCATCGTTCCACACACTTTAAAAAATTGTACAAATCTTTCGTTACGAATTTTTGAACATCTACAATATAGATCTTCTTTGATAGCTCTCAATTAATTCTACTATACAATTTTTTTTAAATTATGAAATTTATTATAAATTGAAAGATATAAACAATTAAAAACATGACACGAATGCTGAAAATTGACGAACAGATGGAGGGAGTAATAATAATTATGTCGTGTTTCTTTAGAGTGTGAGTTATAGGGTTCAATACCTGTGAAAGACGAACCTATGGAGAGACAGAGGTGGTACCAAAGAGGGTGCAAAGGAGACCCCGCTCCTACAAAACGCCAAGTATTCTCAGGTAAAAATACTAGTTTTTCAAGTTAATTACGAGAAAATCTATGGGATTGTCCCTGCAATCCCTTGAGTGAAAAATTTTCTTAAAATCTCTATTTGTGTGAGGTAAAACTCTTAAAATTTCAAGTTATCATAATTTTTTAGGTTGTTTTTTTACAAAATTTTTAACGGTGGCCACTGGCTACGCACATATACACAGTATCGTCTTTTATTCGGACCTCGCGAGTAGCGATAAATGCTTACAAAATATTATTTTTTATGACTATGAAAGTGTTTGAAAAACAGTTAATTTAATAAATAATTTATTTATTTGATAAAATCAATTTTATTACCAGGAAAAAGTACTGACATTTTATGCAGCAAGTGGTTGTACAGCTATGATTAAAAACCAGAATTATCTGGCAATAGCATCATCGTCGTCGTCCCTTTTTTTCCATTTTCTTCCCCTTTCTGTACAGGTGGACTACAACAATCTTGATTAAGTGAGAGAGGCGAAGATCCCTTTGATCTTGTAGACAGAGACCGACAAGGTTTTGGAGAGAGAGACTTTGGCTATACTCATCACTGCTTTTCAGGTACTACTTTTCGATCGGGATTAATTGAACTCCGATCCAATTCTTTGAGTATTTTTTTGCATCAATTCGAGTGCATGACTGTTGAATTTCCACCCTTTTGGGCTGTTTGACAGTAGATTAGGTCTGATTTTCGTTTTTTTAATCTCAGTTGCATGCTTTTGATTTGCGAAAGTAGCCCTTTCTTGATAGTTTGAGGTCTGAAGTAGTTTTGAGAACTTTGTTTGTTTCGTGATCTGATCGTGTAAGTGTTTCCAAGTTTGGATTTTTTTAATCTGGGTAATCAGTTGGAGATGAATTTTAGCTGTTTCTGATGCATGTTATTGTTTGGTCATTTCGGCGGCTGTATGTTAGGTTTTATTGGACTATAGGATTTTGTTACTTCTGGAAGTCGTTGCACACGCGATGACTGTGCATAACTTGTTATTGTTATTATAGTAGAGGAAGCTCAAACTGATTGACACAGGAATTCAAAGACCAATCGTGGAACTATTTATATCTTGTTGGAGTCCATCTTCAAATTTCCACTTATTCCAGGTTCTTATGATTATAGCCTTGTTCATGTCCTAAAACGTTGTTAATTAAACAATGGTACAAGTACGACCATTTCTGCCCCCTAAATTTAGTATAGCTCCCAGCTCTTAAGGTGTAGCCAATGTTTGGTTCATTTTAATTCATTTTATTTTAACTCATTGCATTGATTGATATTTACTCTCTTATGTCCTGGTGTCATGTTCTTTACAGTTTCCCATCTTTCTTGGCAAATGATCATTGATTGCCTGAACAATTGTTTACGCTGGAGTTGTCTGTCTGGATAATTATTGAAGACAGAAGTAAGAGCTCAATCCTTGTTTCAGAATCCCTGGTTGAGAACTACTATTCTGTCTTTTGGAATAGGTGATGTACTGGGACCAGCACAGAGTTTGTTCTTGTAATGCGTCAGTTTGATATCTACATTATATCATTTGGGGTGCTTGTGCCAGTGTAATTGGAAAAATGGAGAGAAATACAGGAAAAGGTACGATGGAGCCGCATAATCCCTATGACCAACTTCGATACGGTTCTATGGAAACTAGAAATGAGGGACTTGGTACTGCAAATCAAAGGTTTTTTCAGGATCCATCTAATTCTGTTAATACTAATGCAAGACCCCCGGACTTCAATATTCCAGTTGGCACCCGGCCTGTTCTGAATTTTTCCATTCAGACTGGTGAGGAGTTCGAATTCATGCGGATGAATTCAAGGCAGCAGCATTTCATTCCAAATCCTTCTAATGATTCTAACACTGCAACTAACTACACAGAGCTGAAGGGGGTATTGGGGTTAAGTCATGAGGGTTCTGAAAGTGGATCTGATTTTTCTACCATTCCACCAATGGATAAGGGCCGTATCCAAGAGTCTGAAAGGAGGGGGACTTTTGTAACCGAAGACAAAGGAAACTACCAATCCATGCAATCAGTACCTCATTCCTCATCAAGAAATGAAAGCCGTAAGGGTGGTCATGGTTTTCCGTCGTCAGAACTTGTTTCTGATGACTCATTAACCAAGGTCAAGATCCTTTGCAGTTTTGGTGGTAAAATTCTGCCGCGTCCCAGTGATGGAAAACTTAGGTATGTTGGAGGTGAAACACGAATCCTTCGAATAAACAAGGGCATTTCTTGGGAGGAACTGATGCTGAAAGCTGTCACTATTTACAATCAAGCCCGCGTAATCAAGTATCAGCTTCCTGGGGAGGATCTTGATGCATTGGTATCTGTTTCTTGTGACGAGGACTTACAGAATATGATGGAAGAATGCAACGTGCTTGAATATGGAGGATCTCAGAAACTCAGGATGTTTCTGTTTTCCAGCACCGATTTGGATGATTCTCAGATTGATCTGGGCAGTGTAGATGGTGATTCTGAAATTCAATATGTAGTTGCTGTGAATGGCATGGATCTAGGATCAAGAATGAACTCAATTGGTTTGGGAAGCACTTCAGGAAACAATTTGGATGAGTTAATGAATTTGAATGTGGAAAGGGAGACAGAGCAAGTTGCTGGTAAGCCAGCTGGCGTTGTATCTTCACCTTTGACTGCTAGAATGCCTTCCTCAAATATTTCTTCTCAGGCAGCGGTCCCAACCACTTCTAGGGCTTATGAATCCAATTCACAAGCTTACCATAATCAGATGGTGGATCATGAAGGGGAGCTGCATACATTGCCTTCTCTCCACCCTAGTACTGTTCCTTCATCGATTCCATTGCAATATGGTAATGTTACTCATCCCTCTTCATTGGCTGTGGAAAATTCAGTTCAGACACCTTTGATTGGGTATGTGGCTGGAAAGGAAGGGCCAGTTCAGCAACCCATAGAAAAATTGCCTAGTTCAATAAAGGAGGAGAAAATGAAAAAAGAGAGCCTAATTCAGACATTAAATGCACCGGAGAAAAGTCACACTCTAGAGAAGGAGGTGCTTGTGAAAGAGGCAAAAATGAAAAGAGACAGCTCATTCCCGAAAATGAGTGAACCAGGGAAGACATTGACTACGGAAAAAGAATACAATGTCTCTTCTCATCCACATGACAGTTCTGTTCCAAAGATTACCGCCGACATGGGAGCGTTATTGTTGCCTGCCGAAAATCACAAGAAGCACAATGAACCCGTACGTAATGCAATTTCCTCTGGAGTAATAAATGAAGAGAGCTCAAACGAGTTCGAGGATAATGATCATTTCAATGCATCTGGGAAACCTTTTGCACCCGGATATGGAAAATCCAAGGCTGATTCTGCTGAGTTAAGCCATCTTGAACAGCAGGTGCTTCCTCAGAGGGTTTTTCGTTCTGAGCGGATACCTAGGGAGCAAGCGGAATTGAATCGTTTGTCAAAATCTGATGATTCTTTTGATCCTCAGGCTCTTTTGAGTCATGCACGTTCTGATCTGTCACAGCAGATTGTTGAATCAGAGGATAAGTTGCATGACAGGAATGTAGCTTCCCGGTTGGAGCAGTCTGTTTCATCTCTGAAACCACCATTTATGAATCGTGCTGTGGAAGATGGACCCTCACAATCTCAGAAGTATCACGAGGCAGCTGTTTATATTGACAAAATAAGTAACTCAATTCCTGAAGAGGGTTTTGAGTCGATGTTTCAGAGTCCTGGGGTGAAGCCTTTAGTGCAAACACCAGTCAATGGCCATGAAAGTGCTCGAGTTGCGAATAGCTACCCATATCAGTCTGATATCGACAAAGAAACATCTGCAATTAAAAACCCGGTAGTAAGTCGAGCACCCTCTGGTAAACTCCACGAGAATTCTACTTCTAGGCCACAAGTGTCTAATAGGGGTGAAATAACTTCTGAAACAAACAATGTGAACTATGCTGAATCATTTGCTCAGGTAGATAACCCAGTTAAAGCTCCATCTCATGTGGAATCTGTTCGTATTGGTACTCCTGAGCAGGGGGATATCCTTATTGATATCAACGATCGATTTCCACCTGATTTCTTGTCTGATGTATTCTCCAAAGCTAAAAATGCTGAGGATGTTGTTGGAATTAATCCCCTTCATGGTGATGGAACTGGTTTGAGCTTGAACATGGAGAACCATGAGCCTAAGCGTTGGTCATTCTTTCAAAAGTTGGTCCAAAGTGATTTTCCTAGGAAAGATGTTTCCCTTATGGATCAAGATCACCTTGGTTTCTCACAAACAAATAAAGAAAATGGAGCTCCTATAGACTATAGTTTTCCACCTTTGAGAAATGAAGCAGTTGCTTTGGGTCGATTGGATTCCCATGTTGATTATGATGCTAATTTTCAGCCTCCGCCATCTAGTGCAGTTGGGCCAACCAGCATGACTCTGCATCCAGAAAACAGTCAGTTTAGCGGCAATCAAAGCTCACATTTTGATGCTTTGGTGAACCCAAAAACACCACCGAAAACACCAAAAGCTGATATTAAGGTATGTTATTTATCAGTATTATTCCCGGTCGCCTATAGTATACATTTTAGTCAAATTGCTGGTGCTCTCCTATAGTCTAATGCATTTTCTTGTTTTCAGGATGAGAAGTTAAAGGTGCCGCAAGCTCCCCTTGTAGATCTTTCTCCGAATGACATTGATCTCAGTACCTTGCAGGTATGGGCTTATCAAAAAGAGGAAAAAGGGATATGATGGCATTCACAACAGCTATTATTTGCTTTGAGTTTTTCTCTTCCCGTTTCTGGTGAAATATGTTTTGCCTTGATTCTCTAATATGTATTTTTCATTTTATTTTTCTTTGGGTAGTAAACAGACAAGGAAAAAAAAGGGTGAAGACAAAACAAATTTGTTGTAGGTTAATTTTGTTCATTTGTCAGATTATTGGTGTCACCGATGAACAGGCAACCACCTTTCTAATTTCTGACTAGTACCCATAATCCATTGATGGTTGTTTCGCTGCTACAAGAGTGTCTGTTCTGTTGTGGCATTGCCACAGTGAACAAGGAAAACATTTCCAGCGTCATGCGCACCAATTTGGGCTTTTTTTAAACCTGGTGTCACCTTAACCTCCACCATAGCTTTTGCATCGTTACTGCTACTTCCACTGTCTCCTCATCAATGCTTCTGTTTTAATCACCCCAAATGCAAACTACCCGCTACCACCATACTCTCCTTTGCAGCACCGCCTTTAGTCACAGACTTGCAATACCACCATGCACATGCTCAAGGTTGTTTTATATGGCTCCTAACATATGTTCTTTGTGCTACTCAGCCAAAGTTGCCTGGTTGACCTATTCTTTTCTCGTTTTGAATTCTTGCTTTTGATATCTGCTTTATGGATAAAAAAAAAGCATATAAGGGCTAGTTTTCCAAAAGATTTTAGCACCCAGGTGCTAAAATCATGATTTTTCAAATCAAAAAATGAAGTGGTTCCGTATATTGTTTTTCGATTTTTTTGCACCAAACTGAAGTACACAAGGAGTACTTTAATATGGTGCGAAAAAAATCGAAAAACAATACACAGAACCACTTCATTTTTTTATTTGAAATATCATGATTTTAGCACTTGGGTGCTAAAATCTTTTGGAAAACTGGGCCTAAGAATTCAGGAGTACTTCGCAAAAGTGGTCATTGATAATGCTTGACTCACAAATGTTACTAAACTATGTCTGGTTGGTTTCTAAGAGTTTGTGCTGTGCTTTCTACGACTTGTGATGCATACATACGAGAGGTCACGGGTCCTTTGGTAAATTCATATGGTTGAGAGTTAAGGGGCCTTATGGATCGGAGGGGTAGTCCATTGGCCACTAAATGGATATTCTAATTTCATCAACCTGCACCTACGTACATTTACCACATGGTTTTATTAACTGTATTCAGTTGATGTCCTGTTTATTCATTGATCCTAGACCTCTAGGGAATAGGAATTAGTATTATCTAGTCATTGATAGGGTTCATGCATTGTTCTAGATCAATGGAAGAGGAATAGTCATTTGCATTTATTACATGTTGGGAAGCCTATAAAATGATGTAACTTTAAGAGTTTGGATTATAAATCAATGAATGAATATATAAAATTCCTGAAGCTTTATGCTTTTAAGATTTTGTGATGCAATCCCATTCTTTGGTGTGATGCTAAAGAGGCCTTAGGTGTGATGCCTTTGGTAACATAGGTGTGAGCCTAGATCTATCTTCTTAAAACCCTTCTTCTTCTCTTCTCATTCTACTGTTCACATGCCCAAAAACAGTCCCTTTCCTTGGTGTTTAAGCAGCCTTGAACCCTATTCCGAATCCCATCCTACATCACTGTGCTTGCATGGTTCTTGCTGGACTTTTGTTTCTTGCAGTAAATGAAACCTGACTGGTTATGTGTTTGAGAGAGGGAGTAATTTCATTGATAAAAGAATCTCTTCTACTCTATGGCCTGTTTGTTAGGTGAATGTAGAAGCCGGATATAGGGAGAAGCCAGATATAGAATTCCAGGAGTCCTATATCCAGCATTTGTTCACATAGAGAGACCCGGATAAATTATGGCCCAGATATACATATACATATCCCCTTGGAGGGGGATTATTTTTTTTTTGGAACATCCCATGGGGTGTCGAAGTCTTATCCGGCTGCCCTTATTACCAAAAGACCCCTGGCCCACCACTTTCTACCCCACCAAAGTCTCTCTCTCTCTCTCTCTCTCTCTCTCTCTCTCTCTCTCTCTCTCTCTCTCCCCTTGTTTCTGTGCTGAGGAAAAGTTGGAAATTTAGAATAGATTCTCAGTTATCAGTTCTTCTAATCACTTGGTTGGTTTCAGGAATTGTTCTATTAAGTTAGTTCCTTTTATCGTATTATTTAAATTCCAAATCATCATTCTGAAGCCAAGCAGAGGATTACAAATTACCGAATCATCATTCGAGTGCATATTTATCTATTCTATCTGCATGTTTAGTACACACACACATGTATATGCAAAAAGATGTCGAATGTCTGTTTTTTTTTTCCCGGTTGAAATTAGGAAAGAGTGTGGTATAGATTACAAATCTGAGGAGGAGATCCAAGAGAAGCGAGAAGATTAGTGTGGGGGAGGGCGAGACAGAAGCTCGGGAACGGAGAGAAGCATGGAGAGCGGGATAAATGATGCTATACTCTTATCTTGAATTTTTCTTTTGGCTCAGGAATGATGCTATACTGGTTGAGAGAAAGTAGGGGAGCAGACAGAGGATTATTAACTGGGTGTGTTTGAGTCTTTTACAACTAATGACAAAATGGAAAATTCACAAATTTGTACATTATCGACCCTTTCATATCATCCTTCTAAAAAAACTAAACAAACCAAGTAACTTTTAAACCGCCCTCCTAAATAATTCCCCCTCCAACCCCCTCTTATTATATCCTCCTCCTCCCCTCCAAAACATATCTCACTAACAAACAAGCCGCTGGATTATAAGTAGTATGAGATCAGCAAGTGCCCAAAAGCTTAACCTGGTAGGAAATGGTTACCAACAATATATATCAAACCAAAACTCAGCCTCACGGGCAACCCGTTTGGCACGTTGTGACATAAACGGATTGACTTGAAAATGTGCAAAGGGATAGACAGAACAAAGCTCATTCCAAAAGCTAAGCTGGTAGGAAATAAGCCTAAAGATTCATATCAAGCTTGCAAGAAGCATTTCAGGAGAATATTAGTACTTGTCTCTCCTTTGAAAAATGTATGCCTTCTTTGAGTAGGTCAGGCATGTGTTGATGTGCTCCTTGGTTCCCCTGGATAAAAATGGTGGACAACCACTTACTCAGGTGAACCTCTTTCATCTATTGATTTGGCTGCAATAAATGAGCAACCCTGAATCATACATCTATGGAATAAATGGATGCTTTCTACTGTCATAGATTGTTATTTAGAACTTATTAGATTGTTAACCACCAAGTCACCAACTCATCTAAAAGCTTAAGCTGTTAGAAAGTGGGGCAACTTTATTATTTATATTCTCAACACGCCCCCTCACATGTAGCCAAAGCTCTCTTCCGTAAGCGGGCTAAACACGTGTAAATTTTAATCATTAGGTATGCAGTAAGGTTCGAACACAGGATCTATTGCCTGCTCTGATACCTTATTAGATTGTTAATCACCAACTTATCTAAAAGCTTAAGCTTTTAGAAAGTGGGGCAACTTTATTATTATATTCTCAACAGATCTTATTTACTTTCCAGTGTTCCTCTCTTTGTGGTGCTATTCTTAAGAATACTATGAGAAGATAGTTGCTTCTATGTTTCATGATTCATTCCTAAGGTGTGCATAAGGGATGCATCAAAATGTGGGGTGGTTTATGGGATGAATGTTAAGCTGTTCAAAAGTGGAATGTTATTTTGTCATCCAATTTCATGGAAATATTTTTCCTGGGATTCTCAAACTCCATTTCACATTATCTAACTTTCTTCCCTTTTGCCCATTTTTTGGAAGTTCTAACGCTTCTATGTAGTCATTTTGTGGACCATGTGGTGGCATGTTAATGATTTCGTTCAATTATAGAGGCTGCTATATTGATTGGTCACTTATAGCTGATTCTCAAATCCTGTTGCTGAAGCAGATCATCAAGAATGAGGATCTTGAAGAGTTGAGAGAATTGGGTTCTGGGACTTTTGGGACTGTCTATCATGGAAAATGGAGGGGAACAGATGTTGCTATTAAACGGATAAAGAAAAGCTGTTTTACAGGGCGTTCATCTGAGCAAGAGAGACTGGTGAGCTTCTTTCTACTCATTGTACACATGTTTTTTGTCCTGTTTATTTGATGGATAATGCTAACTTTTCAAAACAAGCACTCTGATACTTGTGAAACCTATGTTCTCAGTAGCAGTTTTACTGCAAGATTGATCGACTACAAACTAGGCAGGGAAGGATAGTGCTTCTTATCCAATATATTAGGAACAAGGCATTCGGGATTGTTCCTTGCATGTTCTTATGTTTTTTTTATCCTTCTCTTATGAGTGTAATTTTGTTCACCCTCCCTAAAAGAGGGTGAACAATACCCTCTCCTCTATTGGCTAAGAGGGGATGAGGGGACCACTTTTAACCAAGCCAACCCAACTAAAGTTAGTTGTAGGTTAATTTCACAAAACCCCTTGATCTACCTTTTATTCTCCCTCCAATAAAAAAATAAAATAAAATAACACTACATTTTATCCTCTCTCTCCTAAAATCAACCCTAAATTCCTATTGATGCCGCCATTGCTTGAGGACCCCTGAATGTGATGGTGATAATGCTGGATGTAGCTTGTGGAGGTTTATTAATAGAGCTGCAGGCTACTGCTGCTGCTTATATGGATTTAGCTATGTGATGTTAACTCTGGTTCTACTGCTTGTCATGCCCTCTGCTTTCTGTTTTTCTTTGGCTTTATTTTCAGCACTCGGTTGGATATATCGGCTTTTCCTTATCCTTGCTATTGTGCCTGATTTGTTTTCTTTTCCTTGACGCACCCTTTGTCGAGCTCTAATAAACTTTTGTTTCCGGGAAAAAAAAAAATCCATTTGAATTATTTTTTTGTCCTTGTTTAAAAAAATTTACATTTTTTCATCTATTCTTTTCGATTATTAGTTCGTCTCGATAAAAGAAATTTAAAAAGTAAAAATTATTATCAAAATATCAAAAAAATTACTAAAGTTTAGTATGGTGTTCAATTTTAGGGGTGAAACTTTCACCATGGAAAGTGATCTCACGATTAATAGGAGTGGTGTTCAGTTTTTTAGTTTGGGGGTGAAAGTAATTCTTGAAGGTAGATCAGGGGTTTTTGTGAAATTAAGCCTACAAGTAACTTGAGTTGGGTTGGTTTGGTTAAAAATGGTCCACTCTTCCCCTCTTAGCCAATAGGAGTGAGGGTATTGTTCACCCTCTTTTAAGGAGGGTGAACAAAATTGCACTCTTCTCTTATTGAGGAGGATTGAGATTTTAATGTCAATTCTTGTACTTCCACATTTGATAACTAGCATATGACCGCAGGCGTCAGAGTTCTGGCATGAAGCTGATATTCTGTCAAAGCTTCACCATCCCAATGTGGTCGCATTTTATGGGGTGGTGCAGGATGGACCAGGAGGAACACTTGCGACTGTGACAGAATACATGGTGAACGGCTCGCTTAGACATGTTTTAGTTAGCAAGGACAGGTAATGTGTTAACTCGTAAATGCTTTAAAACCTGCTGTAGGAAGCACTCTTTCCTTAATTTTCTTTGGCCCTTAATGATTGTGCAGACAGCTTGATCGTCGCAAGCGTCTCATAATTGCAATGGATGCAGCATTTGGAATGGAGTATTTACATTCAAAGAATATCGTGCATTTTGATTTGAAATGTGATAACCTCCTGGTGAACTTGAAAGATCCTTCACGGCCCATTTGCAAGGTACCAATGCATTGGTTTTACCTTTTTTGATATTTTAATCTATTCTACGGCAGGAACATGGTTTTGACAAAGATATGATAGAGCCAAGATGTTCTCACGCTTTCTGATTGCAAATCAACACACTGATACCTTTTAGCTTATTTGTTCAGGTTGGTGATTTTGGTTTGTCAAAAATTAAAAGGAATACATTGGTTACCGGGGGTGTTAGGGGAACCCTTCCGTGGATGGCTCCAGAGCTATTAAATGGTAGCAGCAGTAAGGTTTCTGAAAAGGTAAGGTCTCACGAGTCATCTTTATTAGACTTATCTGTCTCAAAACATGTCAGAAATATGAATGCATGACTGTTTTGAGTAGAGATCTTTGAGTTTTCTTTTGAACCTTTTTTTGATAGAAGATTTTACATTATAGTTTCCCTGTCTTAAGTGTTATTAACTGAAAATCTTGGTGATTCAAATGGTTCCACATTCAAATTCTCATTCAGATTTCTCAGAGGGTGTGTTTGGTGTTGATTTGTGAAGGGAGAAGAAAAGGGAGGAGCAAAGGCGGGAAAATATTTGCATCTATTTGATGACCTTTCCCTATTTGTTTTCTATCCCCTCAATAAATCTGCTCACACATCCAGGATCCAAACACAACATTGGTGTGCACTTGCAAATGTTTTCATTGGTTGACCAATTGACTATCGAATTTTTCTAAGGGTAGAGGCAATTAGACGAGAGTAAAAAGAGCAAAAATTATGAGTCCTTAGAAGAAAGACAAAAATGAAAAGATACTAGAGATGCTCCTTTAAATTATGTGTCACCAACTTTTTTGGCGGTTGCAGGTTGACGTGTTCTCTTTTGGTATTGTCCTATGGGAGATTCTTACTGGTGAGGAGCCTTATGCAAACATGCATTATGGAGCAATCATAGGTATGTTTGTATCTCTCCCACAGTCTTCTTTCTCATTTCCCTTCTCTCTGTTGCCCCATATGTCTACTTTATTAGAAGGGCATAGGTGCTTGAATCCATGCTGAATTGATTCTCTTTATTTTCTTAAACTTTGAAGAAACATCACCCAGTCTACTTTTGCTTTACATTTCGAAGATAACAAGGAGTAGTTTATACCTGCAAACAATGGATATGGGGTTTCCTACGGCCAGTTATTTCATTTGACTTAATTTCTTTATTAGATAACAAAGTGTTTTGGTTTCTCCAGATCTCTGACTTTCGACATGATTTGTATCTTAGGCCACCTCATTATTGCAATTGTGCCTCTGCAACCACCAATGTTGTTATTCGGTGGAATCACATGTCATCTCTAGTTAAGCATCTTCAATGATCAGCCCATGAATGAAGAACAATACAATCTGTTGATTAGTATATTAGGCTGCAAATTCCTGTGAAAATATGCTGCCCATAGAGTCCTATGATTCTATGAAGTCAGGAACTTAGAAATATGAAAGAATTTTGACGGGTATACAACTTGTTGAGTGTTAAATGACTACTTAGAAAACAAATTTGGATATGGATTGACAAAAAGACCAATTACAGTACATACCTGTGATAATAGCCAAGGTAGCTAATTAGAAATCAGAAACAAAAGAGCAAAGGTATAAAGAAGTGGTCACTGGCTAGTTATTCCCAGAGGCTGTCTTCTATTATTTTACAGTCTTCGTCAAGAGGATAGCGCAAGTTCATTATTAAAATTGGGTAAATAAGGTACCATATATGTCAAGTTTTTAATTTTCCTTCCTGACTTTGGAACGGAAACACTGCGATGTGGATGACAAGTCTAGAAAAGGCCGGTGGCTATGAGACCTGGTGAAGAATGACTCAGTGGGTAGACTGGGTCACTAATCATCAATTTAAAGTGCAAAGCTGAAAAGATTGTCAAATTCTGAAGTTAATTCTAATAATTTGAAGCAAAATAAACTGAGCGTTTGACTTGGAATTTCCTATTCTTTATGCCCAAAAAATTCCTAGTAAAAGGAGCATGTATTGTTAATCACACTTGAATGTTGTTGATGTTCTTTTGCTTGGAATAATTTATTTATTTATTTATTTTATTTTTTTGAGAAATTCTTCAACAACAATGAAGTTCATCGAAGTCCCTTCAAGTAACAAAGTGGGATGCTATCATCGCCCCAAAATAAGCTATTTTCATTAAATTGTGAGGAGAAGGAATACCGTTTTCTAGATAACCCTCACACTCACATGCCATCGCACAGGCATACGCGTTTATCTTTATGCTTGAAGTTGAGGCTGTAGTTTCGCATCACGGGGGAAAAGAAGTCCTCCTTCCATTTCCTCCTGGATTGAGAAAAATATCGTGTATGATGGTTGGAAAATACTGTGGGTTGACTAGCAAGGGGAAAAAAAAAAGATGCTACTCGTAGGGCACCCAGTGATTCCATTGGATAACGACTGCTATGTGGTATCACCGTTGTACCCAAGATGTATTCCTGCAATGGGTCCTGATTCATGTTGTTTGATGACCTCTCTGCTTGGTTTCAGGGGGTATCGTAAATAACACTCTGAGGCCACACGTGCCTGGTTACTGTGACCATGAATGGAAATTGCTTATGGAGCAGTGTTGGGCCCCTGATCCTTTTGTGCGCCCATCGTTTACGGAAATCGCTGGACGGTTACGCCTGATGTCTGCTGCTTGCCAAACAAAACCACAGGTCCATCCGGCGCAAAACCAGGTATCCAAGTAGTGTAGTTGGGTGCTTCCGTAAGGAATGTTGCTTTTTATTCCCGATCAAAAAAAAAACGTTGCTTTTTCAAATATATTATGAGCTATACTAGTAAGTTGTTGATCCCATTATACTGGCAAAGGTGGTGTGTACAATATGTGTCGGGAGAATGGGCTCCCTTTGAAACTGAGGTTATACGTCGTTGGTTTGGGATTCTCATTGAGAAGTATATATATTTTCGTGTGTGAAAACAGAAGAAATGGGTACTGCGTGTAAAGCTACTATTTTGTATCTATGGAAAATATCAAATACAAGTTTGTGCTTTGGTTTGTTGTATTTCTTCTCTCTCTCTGTCTCTCTCTCTCTCTCTCTCTCTGTATGCACCATCTTAGTGAAGGGCAAGTTTTTCTCCCTCTAATTTAGAAATTTTATTGCCAAAGAGACGCGTATCAAAATGCAACTCAACCTCTACTAACACTTGTTAAACTAGCGCAAAACACTCGTCTTACAAAAGAAGTAGCGCACCTATAGTATGAGCAACATTCTCAAAGGTTGTGATAGTGAAGGGTAAGTTGCTCCTGGTGGTTCAATCATTTTAAAACTCGAGTCATTTTTACGTAAATGAAAAATTGAATGGTTCGATTGGTTGTGTTCTTTCGTTTTACTACTATATCATACTTCATCAAATTGATCCCCATATTATTGATTTCTACTTTCTCTGTGCTGGAAAATAGGAAAATATATGTCTGAGAAAATATGTGATTGTTGGGACAGAGCACAAATTGATCTTTTTTGTGTCTCTGCCTCACTTGGACGATTTTTGTGACCACAGACCACAGGAGGCTCATAAAGTTGTGTTTGGATGTTGGATTTGCGATAGAAAGGGAAAAGAAGGAATATCGAAATCGATTGAGAGAAAAGAGTCTCTGCACTCTTTTTGTTTTGATTTGAAAAAATGAGTAACGAAAATAAGGTTTGTGAAAGAAATCAAGTTTCCCATGAAATTCATTTTCCTTGAAAAATGAAAGATCCACATATAGCTTAGAAACAATATTTTGACTGTTTCCGATGTAACAAAAAAAAAAAAAACACAATAATTTGACAGTCTATTACTCTCCAAAACTTCTTTTCACATTATGTTCGAAAGTTGTGGAAAGAAAGGAGAAAACAAAAGAAAATACTACTCTACAACAGAGAGTGTAGAAAAAGTTGAAGATTAATTCGAGTTACTTCCCTACTTTTTTTTGTTACTTTTCTGATTTTCTCTCCCCGCACATGTTAGGGAAAGTTATGCAGAAGAATCATGAAAAGTCATGAAAAAACTAACATAAATCTTCACAAAAGTAAAAATACCCTAAGAATCGTGTATGCTTACAGATAGCTACATCAGGAAACAAGTAGTCCCTCCGTCCCAAATTTCTCGTCTACTTTTACCATTAATGACACCTCCAAAAGTTGTTTATATTTTCAAATGTACAAGATTTCCAATATGCAATATAAATCTTGTTGATAGATCTTGATTAAATCTATTAAATAGAAATTTCAAAATCGTAAAAAACATTATAGATCGGAAGATACAAGCAATTTAAAAATGACATGAATGCCGAAAAATAGATAAAAAAATTTAAAATGGAGGGAGTAGTAAAAATCTCGCATAGTGCGCGGGTATTTTGTTTAAATGAACAACTCCAGGCTACATCCCAAAACTCGAATCCATGCCTTTCAATGTTCGCAATCACCAAATGGTCAATGAACTCGTCTATCATAGAAGTTGATATATATATATATATATATGTGTGTGTGTGTGTGTGTGTGTGCGCGCGCGCGTGTGCGCGCACGCGCCTATCATCAATGATAAATAACAGAAATGTTTGTATAGGAACTCTCAACACCCATGGGTTCATATGGAACCGAGGATGTAGTGCACAATCTGAGCCGTCCAAAAGTTGTTTAAACGTACTATTATTTGTAGAGATGGACGGCTCGGATTGCACTCTGCACCCTGTAATGCACTCCTGCAGTGCGCAATCCGACGCATCCAAAATTCATTTCAACAGACGATTGGTTGTAGAGATTGATGGCTCAAATCGCACTCTGCCCCTGTAATGCACCACTGTACTATAGGTTCCTTGGGTCTGGGTTCATATAGACCATGTAATTTGAACTTCCAAGTTCCAACACTCTTTGCATGTGAATCCTCCTCTTCAAATCTCCGTACCGACCAAAAAAGGTTAGTGTCCTAACTTTCCCATTTCTTAAAGAGCATAAACCAAACAAAGACCATAGATATGAAAAGAGCAGTAAATCAAGAACACAGTTCATGCCCAATTGACAAACATGATGCCCTTATATTTCTCACTGATCTCATTCACAAAAGAACCTTTTTTTTTTACACATAGAATATCTGCCCAACGTTCAAGAGGGTTTCATGAGGAACATTGAAGATGACACTATTTTCCCTGCAAATCTTCCTAAGAAATGCATAAATATAATCAATAGCTATTTTCTTATAAATTTTAGAATCCCTGCTTGCTCTCACCACTGTGTTCCCAAGTATGTGCACCACCCCAGCATCTCTGCAGTTGCTCAAAAACTCCAACTCGTTCACCTCTGTCTGATTGCTTGTCTGCCCTGACGACACCCCACTGTGATAATTACCATGCACCGGAGATTTCACCTGCACAATCGAGTCCACCGACGAGATAGTGGGGTCCAAGTTGCAATAAGCTGAGTTGGAATTACGCCGAAGAGATTGTCTTGACTGCATCGTTTGTTGTCCGTACAAGCTATACTCATCAGAATCAGAGCACCCTTCCATCATCGACTCAAGCCGAACAAACATGAAAAGATTATCAAACAATTTGTTCTCAAACTCGTCATCTTTCTTGTGGTCTTTATAACCATATCTTGCGACGCACCGAAACATGTGAAAATTCTTGGGGCCAATCCGTTTTACGAGGAATCTCTCCTCTTCTGGAACCGTATACACTGGAAGGAATTTCACACACACGAACACGACAACCGAATGGATGGCAGGTAAGTTTGTAATGAAGTGAGAGAAGATATGTGGAACACCACTTGCCAGCTCAGTGTACACAAGACCTATCCCAGGGACACGGACCAACCCTAAACTGGGTCCTAGTCCAAGGATCCACGCCATCGAGACCTTGCTATGCATCTCAAACTCGTATCGCCTCAATGTACCGTAATGCCAGAAATACATTATGATAAGAAAGGCTGCTGCGATCACAAGTGGGACCCACCCACCCTGATCAACCTTGAAGAGTACAGCCGAGAAGTAAGTGCATTCCACTATCAGAGATAAGCCGGTGAAGATAACGACAATGATCCAATGACAATGCCATACTAGTAACATAATTAGAGTCATGAGCAATGTGGTCGCCAGCATAACTATCACAACTGCCGTCCCTGTGGTGCCATTGGAAACAATGTTGTGCAATTGCAATTAGATTTGGAAAAGCTGCCAAGTACGGCTATCCACTTCATGAGGGAAACAAAGTATGTGGGAACCAACGAATTTGAACTAGTTATTTGTTTTGGGCGAAACCCATTTGACAAACTATGATTGGGGGCCTTCAGGGAGTTATAATTTCTAGAAAATAGTGATTGGCCTTTGGGTAATTATAGTTTCTTAAAAAATAGCTGATTTACCTATTCGTGGTTTTGAACTGGGGAGCATAGCGTTACCTTATAGCTATGAAGCACCGACACTTCTAGAGGTAGCTGTATCGGCGTGTCGGACACGGGGATACGGCGGGATACCGTTGGGAGACGCCACGTGGCGCCCAATTTTTTTGAATTTTCGACAGGGACACAGGGGGGATATGGCTGGGGACACGGCAGGGGTCAAACTGTAATTTTTTTTATAAAAATTTGGGGTCAATCTGTAATTTTTTAATTTTCAGGGGTAAAAGGCCAAACTGTAATTATCAATCTTTAAAGTTCTAAGGTTTTTATAATATATATATATATATATATATATATATATATATATATATATATATATATATATATATATACATATATTAATATATATATTGCCGTGTCCCTTTTTTCAAAATTGCCATGTCCGTGTCCGTGTCCGTGTCCGTGCTACATAGCCTTGTAGTATATATCTTGTTATACGACCCAACAATTCCCACTGCCAATTATATTTCTAACTTAACAAAACAAAAATTCCTCTATTTTTAAACTTATTTCGAACTTTTTAACCAAAATGCTAATTTAAGCACATTCAATTGAACAATGAGACAAATGTCGTCATAAGAACCATTCCTGTAAATGTTGCAGACATTTTTAAGTACTACTTATATAGTTATATGAGAAATCTTAGAAGCTCTGATAACAAGTCAGAGAAGTGAATTGCCAATAACCTAGCTTTCCTGCCTTGCATTAAAACATTGTCCTAGCATGCCTTTATATAAGCTACAATACTTGGTGCTATGAAACTTAAACCAATTAGGGCAACACATATAACAAGGAAACCAAGACTAACTAGAAACATGAATAATAATATAGACTAAACAAGTAAAATAATGATAAAACCTAGAAAACACGGTAACAGTTATGCTTTCTGGAGGCAGTTCTTTGAATTATGAGCATAAGAGATTTCTTCAAGACGGTAGAAAGCTGCTTCATCTTGTCTACTCATCAATTTTTAATTCTTCCCCATTTGAAATGGATTTCTACAGAACTTTACTTCCCATACAGCATAATGGAACAAGCAGAGGATCTTAGAAGTGGGGCAAAAAGCCAAAAAGTCACTTCTGTGAGCAGTTTGATTGAGCTTTTGATGATTTTCTTTGTTTAAGCCAAATAATTGTGCATTTATGAGTTTTGTCAGTGAAAACATGCTAATCTTGCCCTTAAAAGATTTGGCAGATGACAACTTTAAATCACAGAGAACAACCACATTTGCTTAAATATAGCATATTAACTGCAAGAATAATGATAAGCATCACATTCCAACTCTTAAGGCTTAACTATGGATATACTCACCATAAGCGTTGCCAATTTGGCTTTGATTTTTAAATCCAGCAGTCACGGCAATGCAAAGAATCATAAGGATCCAATTAATATCCGGTATGTATATCTGCCCGAGGAATTTCTTTGATGTGTGCACAATCTTGACTCTAGGGAAACATCCGAGTGCAAGGGCCTGCCTGATTATTGAAAAGGTAGCAGTTATGGTGGCTTGACTTGCAACAATAGCAGCTAAAGTCGCAACGAGAAAAACTGGCCAGTATATCCTATCTGCCAAGTAAGAAAGTATTACAATTAGATACCAAATACTCAATGCACTCCTTGCATTGGCACTAGGAAGCATAGCAATAAGATGGGAGAAATGGCTTTCTTTTTCCTGTTCTTTTTATTATTTGGTATTATTTCGGTTTGAGAGAGAGGGAGGGGGTGGTTCTTCTTGAATCTGCAAGCACGATAAACTTTCCTGCATTGTAAGAATCTTCTTCCTACTAAAATTGTGAACTTGAGGGCTTTATGTGTACTTAGTACCCTTGAGAAACTTATATGTTCTTGTTGCCTAGATTACCATTAGAAACAGATGGCTGTTGAATAGAAATTATAAAAACCATTATGATCCTAGAGTTCACCAATTACTAGATCGCTGTAAACTTTATGTTAAAGCATCCAACTCAAAACCAATTGGCAATGAGTGGAGAGGTCACCCATGCTCGTATACTAGCTTTGGAGGTTATAATTAACCAATGTGGAACAAACTCTACTTCCCCGCACGTGCGACCCCTGACCCACATGTGGAGAGGTAAACAACGGATCCACAGCATTTGGATCATAACGAAACATGGTGCACTTATGGCACAAACAACGGAGAAATAACCAATAGTCTTGTCCAAAATCCTCCGAAACCCTAGCTCTGATACCATGTTAAAGCATCCAACTCAAAACCAATTGGCAATGAGTGGAGAGGCCGTCCAAGCTCATATGCTAGTTTTTGAGATTATAATTAACCAACGTGGGACAAACTCTAACACTATACATACGCTAAAAAATAATAAATGATGCCCACTCTTTTTCCTTTTTTAGAGTGCAATTAATCATCCTGCACACCCAAACTAACTACTTCATCTTGAATACATCAGCTATGAGCTGTTTTATCCTTTCATATGCGTTTCAAAATTTATATAACTGTTAAGCACAATGCAGGATCCCAAATAAGTTTCCAAGCCACTTGGGTATTGCTTTTTGTTGTAATCTCTACTTTTTTGAGGTACACCCAAAGTGAGTCCTACATCAGAGTGCTTATTACTTCAAATTTTGAAACAGTTTTGCTTCACTTGTTGGTTTTGGTCCAAACAGTGGCCAATAAAATGAAATAAACAAAAAGCAAAATATACTGATGTCATAACAAACCTGGAATAGAATGATAGAATGCATCAATTACATGATCCTTGTGTTCGACAAGGTAGGCAGCTTGCCCACAATAGGCTAAAAGCAGGCATGGAAACACAACTACTGTGAAAGCAAGCTGTATGGCAGAAACTGGAAATTGGGCCAAGTCAGCAAAAAGCGCCTCTGTCCCTGGATTGTTTAACAGAATATGTCAGAATACACGCCATGGGCTTATAAGTGATTCGCTAAGGCTCCCTTTGTCTTGGTATAAAAACATAATTGACAAAAATATTTCACTAGTTTTCTCCGTTTGGTTGCACATAAATCAGGGAAAATATATTTTGCAATATGTCAACGTAAAATGAGTTCCTATTCTAGTCTAGGTATGGAATTTTGTGACTTCAACTTGTCATCACCATTAAAGCGCAGCCATGGGCTCTGCAATGTTGTCACAGCATCGATGATGAGAGAGATAGCTTGAGATGAAGAAGAAAAAGAGGGCTCCTATTTGGTAAGACCGATATGAGGTATTTTTCATTTTCTCCTTTAAATAAAACATTTTCCCAACCCCACCCAAACACCAAAAAGTGAAAAGATTGCAGAATATTTTTATGAAATATGATTTATAAGAGAATACAATCCAAAGTAAAGCACTTTACATTCAAACAGACAAAGCCCCAACCATGAATGGGTTCCGAGAGAAAATGGATTACAGATTCATAAGACAAAACAGAAAGTTCACCTGTGATACTAAGCATGATCCCTCCAAGGGAGGTCCAGGCATCCCTTCCTCCCCTTCGGAAATAATGAACTATATACACCGGTGAAAACGCCCTCAGAACACTGCTATCATATTTCCAAATGTTGAACATGCCAATACCTCCGATTACAAGAAACCAAAGTAGCACAATTGGAGCAAAGAGCCACCCTACTTTATCGGTACCATAGTGTTGCAGGCTAAATAAGAACACCAAAATGACAACAGCGACCAGCACAACTATATCTGTACCACAAAACACAAATATCATTTGAGACTAATCTATATCATTTAAGAGAAGAAGCAATACAAAAAAGAAACTGAAATGAAGTGCTATAGAACAAATGAAAGAGGCTTTAATAATAGAGAAATAAATCATTTAGGTAAGGAAGTACCATTACTCATCTTGGGGTGGTCTACCTTGATTCCTCCAGAAGCTGACAGAACTGTTAATGATACCTTGGTTAAGAATCTTACAATGGAAAAAAGCATATAACAAGACAAATTCAACGAAAGACTGATACCCTCTACAAGAGCGGAGAAGAAATATATGGTGTCTTCTATTGGAATGAGAGTTTCACCAATCGAAGGCAACATATATACTCTCTCCATCCCACTTTGTATATCTTCCCATTTTGGGATGTCCTGTAATGCTTAGCCACTTTGAAAAGTCAAAGCATAAAAAATGTAGTTTTCCAAAGCTATCGCTGGAAAATGCTTCGAAATAAGTCCATAAATAGGGAATAAAGCAACACTATCAGAAATCAATACTTGAATTAAATATGAGTGATGCATTAAATGCATATCCCCATTAAAAACATGAAATCTCAAAATGGACAAACAAAGTCAGAGTGGGAAAATATAAAAGGAGTGTACTGTATGAGCTTGCAAACGTAATTCACCAGAAGAAGGTTCACACAAAAGGTCAAAGCATGGATAATAAACACCATAAAAAAATGTACAAAAATCTCGTTACTACAAGATTTTCCACATTCTAACCTTGTGGAGGATTGTAGTGGAGCCCCTCCCATCAGCTGATAAGGCTGGTGTTTTGCCTGCGAGAGCTTGAGCTCCCAGTTGTTTCTTTTTTTTAGTCTTGTATTTCATATATACCAAAAAAAACTGGTGGATTGTTACACAATCACGGTATCATCAGCTGTACATTCCAATCCATGCAAAGCTGATACACATAACATAGGTTTTCTCCACTATATACTATAAAGTAACCATAAAAACGCTTCACATGGCTCAAGTACGAAGGAGGTTGTGCTTCTTACAAAAATGTGAAAGGAAAAAGAAGTTATACCTGATATAGCTGGAGTGAGAATTCCATCCCCGATCACCATGCAAGTGCCAACGAGGACAAGCACAAGAAGAGCATGCTTTCTCGAAGCATATTTCTCCAACCATCTCGTGGTTTTTGCAGCATATGAATGCTCGTGGAATGCATTACGACTATATGTTGTCAGATCCTCATCAGTGCGGTGTTGGTTAGGAATTGTATGTATTTTTGCATGTCGACAGAGTAGTGAATAAAGAGCGAAAGTTCCACCTGCGCATTGAAAGATACAAGTTATAACAGAAAAACACAAAAAGCAATGCCAACGGAAAATGCCAATGAAAACCATTTCATATACCATAAGTGTATCCATTGCAAGTACATGAATGCATGCATTACAACATATTCAGCTCAGTTGCATGTATATGCAGATTAATTCAGGGCTTTATACAGAGAACAAAGCAATGGAAAAACAATAATCTTTTGAGCCTCATAGTTTACAAAAGAAAAACAACTAATGTTACATCAAGCACTTCATGTTAAATTCAATTCATCGTGGCAAGCAAATTATAAAAGAAAAGGCATGACCCTCAACTAATAGTTCAGATGCAACAAATAATCAGTCAAAACTGTTTAAGACTCTTATCTCCGAAGACCGTATCCTGCTTTAATGACACCACTATTACATATCCATAGAATAGACTACAAGTCAACTGTTTTGTAATTTTGGTACCTAAGAGATTGTCCAGCTATGAACAAAAGCCACAATTCAGCATTGCGTACTGGCTACCACAACAAGAATGCTGGCAAGCAAGATATTAACATATTTGTAAAATACTTGAACAGAATCAGTCCTCACTTCTTTTCTTGTGTGGATGCGTGTCTTTTCACCCTTTTGCAGATATACATAAATATTAAGTTTCTTGCAAGCCCTCTTCCCTTTTCTTGTGCATGTGTTTCTTTTCCACCCTATTCCGTTGATACATTATCCGTCAGATTTTCATCTTTGCTAATAATAGCTAAGTCAAATATACCATTATATACAACAACTCATAGAGCTAGTCAGCTAGCAGATACACGGGTATTACACTGATCCAGCATATTGTTTGCAAATAACAATCTGACCAGTTATGTTTCTTTTTGGATTCCACTCTCTTATGCTGCTCAAATACGACTACACACTATTATGCTTAGAGTAGTGTATACACGCTATTCTATGGTTCCACAAAAGCAAACATCAATGAAGTATGGTAAAAGCACGGGATCAACTTACCTTGACCGTTGTCATTCGCCTTGCACACAATAAAAACATACTTCAGTAGTGGTATAAGAGTAAGGGAGTATATGATCAACGAAAGAGCCCCAATGACATCCTCTGGATCTTGAACTCCATGAGGGAAAGTATTGTAGAACACATACAAGGGGGATGTTCCTAGGTCCCCATAGACCACTCCAAGACTCTGAAATGCAAGTCGCAGAAGCAGTAATGCGGAGAACTTCTGCAGGATTCATAAGAAAATCGCAAAAGAAACCACGATAAAGCTTAGTAAGCTCCTGTTCTCCAATAATTCTTTCATCTGCTATATGGGATCTGTTTCATGGAAATTCACACTATCATGGAGCTTTCGAAACAATAATGTCGGCGAGTTTTTTTTTTTTTTTTTTTTTTTTTTTGGGGGGGGGGGGGGGGGGGGGGGGGGGGGGGGGGTGTTTAATGTCAGTAAGTTGTTGATATTTGAAGCTAAACTTTCCCCAATTGGAACGATGTCGCCAGAAAAGGGGCTGATATATCTTCAAACATGAAATTATATCTATGTATATGCATATCATTAAATGCAATAGCTTCCATAAGAGATTTTCCATATTATCAGAGATCCACATAAAACCAGAGACATTAATGATCTCATCTTAATAGATTTAGATCAAAGAACTCTAAACTTATCAAGAGTGGGGGGAAATCTCAAAGGAAAAAGACCATTCATTTACACCTTTATGTCAGGCAATCACTTTCCACAGACGCAACTACAATTTCAAATGATCAGCTTCCAACAAAAAAGAAAACACCACAGTTGGAAAAATCCTGGTTTTCTCTGTTTTGCTGTAAACCCGATTGGCCTACAGAACACTTCACTAAGCTACTAACTCATCACCATCAGTAATAACTCATTATCTAGTGCCCTCAAAAGTAGAACTGAATCACAGTAAGCACCTCTCTTTCAAGGGAAAAAAGTAAGAAAGAGAGCAGTCAACTGAAGAGAGGAAAGGGGCATCTTACTTTTTCTCTATACATATTTCTGAGTCTCCCAGCTTCTTCATCCATGGGCTGGTCAAGCTTCTGCTCCAAAACCCACATGCTCCCTTTGTTTTCAGTCTCATCTTCAATTTCCAATCCAGTGGCCATGCAAATTCAACAACTGATTCCACCACCCCTTTCACCAAAATCCTTCAAATTGACAATCGACACCCAGTTCTCCAAATTGAATTCTCAATACAATTCCATACACAAGTCAAACTAGAGCTGCGCCCATCAAAGGTCTTTTCAAGGAACCAAAAAATCGAAGAAGAAGGATCCAAACCCAATTCTTCAAATTGATACAATTTCGTACTAAAATCAGAATTACACGAGAGGAATTGAAAACTGGGAAAAAAAAAAAAACAAAGAGAAGAAAACAACTAAACCCACACAAAATTACAGACCTAACAAAAACGCCAGAAAAGGCCAGAAAAAGTATTGATGAAAGGCCAGTTGAACAACGTATTAAAATAGCAGAACTTTAGAGCAAAACACCAGATGAGATTACGATAATTTCACACACTGTGGCCGAAATTCAGAGGTGGGGTCAGCTGAGTCAGCTCAATTGGTCAATCAATGCAAAAGGAACCCCAGACCCAGCTGAAAATCACAGCGACCCATATCGCAAAACTACAAAAGAATACAAATTAACGATTCAGATCTCAGAGAAGGTCGAAATTGAAGAAACCCACAAAACAAGAAACCAATTCAATGATGAGGACATAGAGAGAAGAGAAAAGGAAAAGGAATTAAAAAAACGAGTTTTGACTCGGTTTTTTTTTTTAATTGTTATATTATTCCTGGTGAACAGGTTCGAGAAACAGAGCTCTGCTAATCGTTAACGGACAAAACTCGCCCCCCCGCCTGCCCTCTCGCTCTCTCTCTATGTGCCATTGTAGAGAGAAAAGGAGATTGTTCTCGCTCTCTTTCGCCATCGTTCTCGGCCATGGAAGAGACAGGGGGGCGGATAGGTCGACGTCCTTGAAGCCAGCAACACTACATACACACAATTTGGTACCCACAATTTACCCAAACATACACGCACAAGTGTGTGGGCTCCACACACACATACGCATACGTATGTGTATGTGTGTGTGGAGCCCACACACTTGTGCGTGTGTGTTTGGGTAAATTGTGGGTACCAAATTATGTGCACCTAACATTTCTGCCTTGAAGCATATTAGCACGACGACATTGTGAACAACGTGAAGTCAGAAATGGTCCCTGTTGGCTTCCCAATTCCCCTGCGTAATTGACGACAGTGTGGTTCTTGGGTTAGACCAGGGTGCACATGTATCACGGACCCATATTAATAATAACGAGATTTGTACATGTTTAAGTCCGGTTCATTAATAATCGGGCTTCATGTAAAGGATGGGACTTCCACTACGGTTTTTTTTTTTTTGGCTTTTTTTATTGATGTACTACAAGAGAATGAACTACGAGAGAACAACTTATCTTGAAAACTAAAATAAAATGACTTTTTGGCTTTTTGAGTTTTCCCAAATTCCAACCAAATTAAGTTTTTATTTTCCAATTCCGTCTAACAAAACCCATTTACTCCTATTTTCTAAGACAGAGTATCAAAAAACATAAATTAGTAAATTATAAAGATCACAAATTAAAATTAACAACTTACGAATCACACTTCTTTAATAAAAAAATTGAAGAACAAAAAGACAAAGATGAAACTACTCTTTAATAAGAGGAGATGCGTCGCTTCAATAAAGAAAAACCCGAAGCAATTAGGACTTATAGAGGTATATATATTATTAAAAAAATATTATTTTATTTGGGCTGAGCCGGGTTTGGCCTTAAGTGATTTTCCCAAACACCAGTCTATTTAGTAAACAAGCTTAAAATCTCAACTTAGCCTAGCCTTATGGGTCCAAATATTTATCTCGAACCTTAACAAAAACAGGCTGGGATAGGCAAGCTATCAGGCTAGTGTGCGCCCTTAGGTTAGACCGCAATGAAGTAATTTCTCGTGAATCACTAATATTATAGGGTGTTTGAAAGCCTACTTTTCAGCTTTTCATTTTTCACTTTTTGGATTTTTGGATTATTGTGAGAATGTGTTTTGAATTTGAAAAAAGTGTTTAGGAGCAATTGTGTTGAAAGCATTTTGTAATAGGATTATGGTCAAAATGAGAAATAGAAATAAAAAAAAGGAGCTCCCCACCTCTTTTTGGTTTCTAACCTAGAAAGTTGAAAATGAAAAAGAAGTTATGAGGGAATGTGTTATGGGTTTTGTCTCTCAAACACCCATAATTAAAAGGGTTCTTCTATTGTTAGCCTACTGGGCTGACAATAAGGCAACAAGAAAACAAAAAAACACAAGCTCCAATGTTCTTTTTTCACTTTCCTACATACTTTTACACATTCATGTACATTTTTCACATATTTCAATACACTTTTTAAGCCTTATTGTCAGCCCAATGGGCTGATTTTTGAATTTTCCTAATTAAAAAAGGAGAATGAGAAAAGCCAAAAAAAAAAGTGGCCAAACACCCCCCTTAATAATATTTCTTTAACCGGGTCAAAAAGAAAAATTGTTGAAGTGTGCATTAACCAATGGCGGAGCCAGGAATCGAAGTCGGAGGGGGCTGAATTATGAATGAAATCTTGGCTCCGTAATTGTCAAAACTAAATCTAGTCATTCGAGTTTTATGGGTCAGTTTTTGTAAATTAAAAAATTATTTTCTACTATTTTTGTTATTATATTATTCGACAGCTACAATATTATTATCGCACCATAATTTAGTGTTTTCGAAATGAAAATTGTTCTTACTTGTTAATTATTTTTAAAGTTTTATAATTTTTTAAAAAATGTCTATAAAAAATATGAAAAATATACTCCGAAATAAGAAATTGTGGGGGGCCGGGGCCACCCCCGGCCTCTACAATCTACATAGCTGTGCCCCTGGCGTTAACTGGCCTAAACACACGTGTGAACGTACAACCAAAAGAAAAGAAAAATGGACCCTTGTTAATTTTTGTTCCCATGTTATTGATGTGAATCTTGATTAAATCCCGTAGCAACACGAGTTCCTATAAGCTCAGACATTTTCAAAAATTTGGCATTTTTTGGGATCAGACCACAAGAGTAATAACTATTCCTCATTCTGTCCCAAATTGCTTGTTCTTTCTTGGTTTTCGTGCATTTTGCATGCAAAATATAATGTATTAGAATTCAGTTTTTTTTTCAAAAAAATTTACACCAATTTAAAGATCTAATTGAGTAGAAAAAATCGATGTAAATTTTTTAAAAAATAATCCTCATAAACACATTTTTTTTGCGTGCAGAATATATGCTTCCTCAAAAGAGAAAAGCAATATGGGACGAGGGAGTATGAAACTATGAATTTCTTAGTCCCTACATGAATGCGGAGACTAAGAGCATCTCCACTCTCGACTCAATTTTTTACCCAAATTTGAGTAAAATTTAGAATAAAAACTTGATTTGATATGAAACACTCCATTGGACAAAAGCAAATGTAAGTATAAATTTGAGTAACGGCTTCATTAATGGCACAATTGTAAATTTGAGAGGGAAAAAATAGCCTTAAAATTTTGAGTAAAGATTTGGTTCAAATCAAAATTTGGTGAAAATTTTGAGTAAACTCAAATTTGGTAATGGGTTTTAAGGAGTGGAGTGATTTTTTGTTAATTTTTACTCAAATTTGTGTTTGAGTATAAAATTGAGTTAAAAGTGAAGATGCTCTAAGGAGGTGTTCCACTAATTAAAAACATTTTTTTCAAAAATACTACATGCCGATTCCCGTACGTGTCTAGGGAAGGTTTATTTGTTGCTCTCGTCTATGTTATCAGGATGGCTACATGCACATAAAACTTATCTAGAAAGTATGCAGAATTTAAAAATGAGTAGTTCAGATTTACTCCAAGTCAATTTGAGCCACCCATCTTCGAATTCTGAATATTTTTTGGGTAAGTTTTCTTTGCACTTTAACATTTTCCCTATGTTATTGGTGTACATTCGTCAGGAGTGGGCCCAACACTGCATGAGCGTCATTATCTGGTGTAGGGTGTAGACTACCTACCTTATAGTGTACTTACTTTCCTCCCGACACTTTTTTTTTTTTTTGAGCGTCATTATCTGCATGAGCGTCATAAATAAGTCGTAAATTCATACACTTTTTTTTTTTTTTTTGAGACTTTGGACTGCATTCACATTCGTGTTATATTTTACCTTTCCATTTTTGTTTTTGATCATTGAAAAGTGTCATTTTACCTGAAAATAAAAAATAAAAAATTAAAGAGGGTTGTACCCAGCTTTTTTTTTTCTTTTCCCCTCTTCCTGTCAATTCCGAAATGAGGAGTGATTATCAAGTGCTAGACATGTGATTTCCATCTTGCCAAAGGATTTGTCATTTTTCTACAAAAAAAAAAAAAAAAAATTCTGCCATTTTTTTAAAGAATTTTTTTTGTTGTGGGTGTGGCACCATTTGTTTACCAATTTTTTGCCACTTGAGGGATGGCAATAACATTTTCTGTCATTTTAAGCAACCGGCGGGTTGCTCTTGGTACAGATTTCTTGGTCGTTTTCTCTTAATTTAAGTTTTATTTTTTACATCTTTTATGGTCTTACCTGGATTTTTCTCCACTTTGGTCCATATTTTCTTAGTTTTTGAATTTCTCTCGTCGAGCCGAACGATCTGGTATGAAATATAGATGTGAAGCCGAGTTTCCATTATCATCTAAACGATATATTTTTGCCAATTGTCTACAACGTGAAAACAAATCATTTTGTTCACATATATCACAAAAATGTCATTTAGCGAAAGACTACAATCACTTTTGACTACAGTAGAAACACAATATTTAATGAAACCCCACCTAGAATCCAGTAAAAATTAAGAGAAAATAAAAATAAAAAAAAACTTGCAAAAAAGTTAGGCCAAACTGACCCTAATTGTCGGAACCAATATCTTGCAGAGCTCAATATTTGGTTTTTGAAGTAATATACATAAACCATGTTTTGCCTCAATTTGGGAAATTATTTTATAAAATATCGTTTACATGGAACTCACGATTAACTAGTGCAAGCTAAATTTTCGTCTTCAAAATAACATCAAAATGCCAATTACTTTTTCGTCTAAATGGTATTATTTGTATTTTAACAGTCAAAAAACCGCTTCATAAAATATCGTTTAGACAAGATACCATCTTTATAGAATCATAGCATAGATATATAAGAAGTCAAAAATACCATTTAAACAATTTAGAGAATAGCGTGAACGAGCCCCTTAGCATATGAACTTATGTAAATGTGTGGTGCGGAAGGATCTGGGGCAATACATGACGGTGCCTCATGGGCTGGATGATTACTTGTCAATTTTGTTATAGGCCCAGTTTTTCAAAAGATTTTAGCACCCAGGTACTAAAATCATGATTTTTCAAATAAAAAAATGAAGTGGTTCCGTGTATTGTTTTTCGATTTCTTGTGTACTTTAGTTTGGTGCAAAAAAAATCGAAAAACGATACACGGAACCATTTCATTTTTTGATTTGAAATATCATGATTTTAGCACCTGGGTGTTAAAATCTTTTGGAAAACTGAGCCATAAATATGGAGATATGGTAATTTGCTTTCTCAGCATCTAGCTTCTAGGTGTTCATTTTTATTTTTATTTTTTTGGTTGCGACGGAGATGTGTTAAGAAGATGATTGGTGCAAAATATTTGAAGGATACAAAACCCCGTTTTCCATTTGCTAAAGGTCCCTCCAGTGCTAAAAGTTCGTCATTTTACTGATTTCAATGCAAGTCACAGTGAGTAGGATTTTGAAAAATAGACTTCTTTTCTTATTCTTTTTCCCTCATTTATAAGAGGGTAAAAATACCCGATAAGTGTAGCAACACTCTTGAGCGCCTCCATTTGTTACTACTATCTAATGGAAGCTACTTGCCTTTTAAGTAGTTTTTTTTTTAAAAAATTTTTTGAAGGGGGTTTTGGCTAAATAAGCTGTTTTTTTTTTTTGTGTGTGTCTTTATACGAATTTTTTTTTGCATTCTTTAGTTTTACGTTAAACTTTTATAGATTATTGATTTTTCTAAACTACGGAAGACAGCCAAAAAGTCTAATTTTTTGCCTTTATTCTAAAAATTTAGTCGGGATTGCAATTTTTTACTTTTTCGATTTCTCTCGTTGAGAAGAACTAATAATAATCTGTAAAAGTTTAACGCGAAACTAACAATTGCGATAATAATCTATATAACAAATCACAGTGGTTTTCAAATCTTACACATTTTTTCTACATAAATCCTCACCCTTCATTTTTCAAGGGGTAGGATTAAATTTTGACCCAAGTCTCTCTCTCTGTATGATCAGCATTAGCTCCCCCCCCCCCCCCCCCCCCCCCCCCCGCCAAACACCGACTCCTCTGTTGTTCTTCTCCCTTTCTCCCCCGACCACAGCACCAACACCAATTCCTCTCCTCTCCTCTCCTCTCCTCCCCAGGTATGTGGATTTGTGAAGTCTCTGGGGTTTCTGATTTGTATCACTCACAATAAAAATCACTAACTGTGAAAACCTTGAAGTCTCTGGGGTTTCTGATTAGATCAATAGTGGTTTTCACCGTGACATACATATTGTGAAATTCACTCATCGTGAATAGCTTCACCTTGGGTAAGTGTCAAAAATAGCAAGTTGAGGTTTTTGATTTGTAAAAATCACTCACCGTGAAAACTATTGATCTAATCTGATTTGTATCACTCCAGTGGTTTTCACCGTGAAAATCACAAACTGTGATCCAAGGTTTTCTATTCGTCCCTGTAGGTGGGTTTTCTACCTAAAAATCAATCCTCTCGTTTTCTAACAGGTGACCCGTCCATTTGAGCTTCCTAATCAAGCCTCCCTAGGTATGTATATGCACGTTTAACATCCATTTTTTGTGATTCGGGCCAACAAAGCCTCCCTAAGTCAGTGTTTCTTTGAAATGCATTATAAGTGTTCGACAAAATGCATCATGCCCATTTGAGTACTCCTATCTTTTTCTGGAACCCCTGATCATATAGTAGAGCCGGCCGTGAATTTTGGTTAAACAAAGGTGTTTTATACTTTTCACTATTAGTTACAGTCACTTTGACTATACCTAGACTTCACTCAAATTGAGTAGAAGTTTATGTAAAATGCTTCATTTGAATTTGTAATACTCGGTTGGCCTAACCTAGAATTGAATGAAATAGTCAGCATCAAGTTTAGTGGAAGTTTGAGGTTTAGAATATAAGAGAGTATAAGAGAGTACTAGGAGGTTTTGGTAAGTGTTTAAGATGAGAAATTTGGATGGATTCCAAGATTTTACACGTAGTTGCATGACTACGAACATAGACTCGGATACATCTTGGGACAAGGATTGGCACAAGTAGGGATGGATTCGCTACAGGTGTTGAATCAAAGAAAAACTGCCTACTCATCATTCGCTTAGGAATTTGGTTGACAATTGCAAGATCATGGTTCGCATCAACAACTCTATATATCACCTTCCGTGAAAGAGCAGTGAAGTGCCTGACCAATTGTTATTTTTGAGAGGCCATGTGGCTTCGTGTTTTTTATGGTAAATTTTCTGATGTACAAAAAAAAAAAAAAAAAACTTGGTTATATTCCATTTAAAGTGAGAGCTTGAGCCTATTGGAGAGATTCATTTCGGGAGTAGTGGAGTATGTTTGTGACAATGGTAAATGATACTTTTATGACGTGTTCAAAATATGTCGTGTTGTGTCATTCTCTCCTCTTTTTTTTACTGCTTAAAGCTTATTGATTAATCAAATGTGTGAGATTTAATTTTAGAAGGGATCTTTTGTACAATGCGAAATAGTTGTTTTGAATTGTGCAATTTATATGCTAAATGCATTTAGGTATGGGCAATGAATGGACACAAATTTAATAGAATCAGTGTCTTTAGTTGTTTTCTTACGCTATTCGATACAACAATCAATTTTCAGAAGGTAATTTATTTTCTTACTTTTTTGTTTCTTTTGATTGGTTAGTTTTCCATTAAAACCATACTGGATGAGATTATGACACGAGTAATTGAGTCATCCGTGGTCTCCACGATGAACAAATAGAATTTGGTGGTGGGAGAGACCAATTGTAAGGACTAATAATTTGTTTATGTTGGGTTCGTGTTATCTTGCATTGTACTACTTGCACTAAAGGCGAGGCTTTCTTTATGCTTTCTGATCATTTTATTCTTTACTCTTTTCTGGTTTGGTTCAGTCATTGGACGAATAGAATTGTATTGGTTGAGGTCAAGTGGCGTCACTCCAATCCGTAGTTTAAATAAATAAATAAATAAAAATCAAGTGGCTTCGTACGTGTCTTTTGCTTTAAAATGCTCGTAGAATAAGGCTTTGTTTGGTACATCATTAGTGTTTAAAAAATATGAGCTGAAAAAGACAAACTAACCAATGAGATAATCCAAAAGCGAATTCAAAAGATTCCCTTAATTGGCAATTGATAATTTTAAAAACTCAACGACTAGTTAACAACTAGTCCACGTTATTGATCGGGTAGAGCCATTTTATACTGCAAATGGGGTCAATGTTTTTAAGTATATGTATAAAAAATTATAATATCTTTGCTTAAAACACATTTTAAAATAAAAAATATAGTGCAGATATTATTTTTTAACATTTTATAAAATAAACTCAGCGCATATTTCAACCGTCTAAAAGTGTTTTGAACAGTTCAGATTTGACAGAGGAAAAGAAGAGAGAGAAAAAGGAGAGAGGGAGGGATAAATCTGAACCGTCCAAAACACTTTTGGATGGCCGAGATTGGCGCTTAGGCATCACTTGTGCAGTATCCCATTTGCATCCAAAAATTTCTAATGTCATTAAGTAATACTACAAAATACCTCAATAATTGCACTTTGTTTCCTAATCTGGGGAAGGCCATTGTGGAGGGACAAATCTGCAATAGGTTATGGGTCGATTCGATGAGAAGAGACCCAGAGTAGGCTGAGCCCTCATGGGCTTAGTATTGGGTCAATGGTCCAAGATCAGTATAAAAGATAGACCGGAAGGCCCATAATAAAAACATAAATAATTTTCATTTAATTTTACCCTTTTTTTTTATCAAAACCAAGGGGAAGAAAGAAAAGAGTCATTTTGATCCATCACGTGTTCGGATAGACAATTGTCATTTGGAGTATCGGTGAAATGCACGTGGAAACTCTAAGGTAGTATTCATCGTTAAGACAAACCTCAAGGGGTGTTAGTGAAATTTACTCTTTTCATTACAATGATCATCACAACTGCACAAGGGTGCCCCATCACTGATTGGAGTGTCCTTTTCTGGTGGAGCCTATCACATGAACGGGTGTTTTGGATAAAAAACCAAAAACCAAAAAACCAAAAAACCACTTTTGTCCTTATTCAAATTTTTTTTGCATTCGTTTGTTTTGCATCAAGATTTTGTGGTTTCTGGGTTCCTCTCGACGAGACGAATCTAACAAGTATAAAATTATTCAAAAAATTTAAATTTTTTTGAATAAAGCCAAAATAGGTGGATTATTGGCCAATAATCCACCTATTTTGGCTTTATTCAAAAAAATTTGAGTTTTGACCATAATTTTATACTTGTTAGATTCGTCTCGTCGAGAGGAATCCAGAAACCACAAAATCTTGATGCAAAACAAACTAATGCAAAAAAAAATTGAATAAGAACAAAAGTGATTTTTTGGTTTTTGGTTTTTGGTTTTTTACCCAAAGCACCCCGAAGTTTTGTACCCTTTTTCCTAAAAAGAAATTCTGCTCTCTCGTTTTTGGCCTTTTTGCCCGGGGACCTCAATTTGGTGGACTGGACCGGAATGCTGGTTTGCCCTTGGTAATTGATCGTGGTGATTGCATTCGGGCCGTCTATCTCAACATTTGACAGTTTCAATTTTTTCATGAAAAATTAATTTTTTCATGGAAAAATCTAGAAGAGTTAACTCTTCACTGGAAAAATTTAGACCGTCCAAATACTTTTGAACGGCTCAGATGTGATCACTAGAGGCTATCACAAGCACCATCTTCCCAATTTGGTATACATTTTGTAAATTTTTATTTTTCTGTTTTAAGACATGGAGTTCATGTAAATGTGAAGTATTGAAAGACATATAAGGAGAGGTTCCGTTTAGTTCTTGAATGGATTTTATGAGATAAAATGGGAAAGTTGATTTTAGTTGGTGTTTTATGGAGGGGTGATAAAATCACTTTGTTTTCCCAACAGATAAAATCTAGGTGACAAAATAGTTGTGGACCACTATCAGTTTCAAAAATGGTTGATAAAATCTAGTGTGATAAAATCTATTCGTAAAAGATGATGATAAAATCAAAGATGATAAAATCAAATAATCCATTCAAGAACTCCCCCTAAAGTTTTATTTTTCAGTTTCAATGCAACCATAAGGCCTCTCTCTCTCTCGGGCCGGAGCACGGCTAATCTTACCATAATTCGGACCGGGTGACGTGGTCATGAATCATGGCTATCTATTTTGCGTTAACATGGTTGCTTATCCGAAAGAATAGGTTTTGTCATTTTAAAATAAAATCGTTTCATGAACTAGAAACTCCTTATGTGATCCGAAATAAAATCCATTTGTCAAGATATAAGTGATTCAAATTATTATTTATGAGTATCTATTTAACATCTTATTTTGTACAAGGAAAAAATATTCGATGAGCCCTACAAAATAAAAAGGGATCCAATCATTACGACCCGAAATGTACCCAAAAATGAGAAACTAGACAGTCCGGTCCCTCTTTAATTAAAGATTGGATAGTATCTGGACCAAAATAATAAGTACTAGAGAGAGAGAGAGAGATGAAAAAAAAATTCTGCTCTCTCGTTTTTGGCCTTTTTGCCCGGGGACCTCAATTTGGTGGACTGGACCGGTGTGCTGGTGATTGCCTTTGGTAATTGATCGTGGTGATCGCATCCGAGCTGTCTATCTCAGCAATTGACGGTCTGAATTTTTTTATGACAAAGTTAACTTTTCCATGGAAAAATCTAGACCAGTTAACTCTTTCCTGGAAAAATTTGAACCGTCCAAAATACTTTTGAACGGCTCGGATGCGAACACTAGGGGCGATCACCAGCACCCACTTCCCAATTTGGTATACATTTTTAAAATTTTTATTTTTCAGTTTTAAGACATGGAGTTCATGTAAATGTGAAGTATTGAAAGACATATAAGGAGAGTTGCCGTTTTAATTTTTATTTTTCAGTTTCAATGCAACCAGGTCTCTCTCTCTCTAGGGCCGGAGCACGGATAATCTTACCGTAATTCGGACCGGGTGACGTGGTCATGAATCGTGGCTATCTATTTTGCGTTAACATGGTTACTTATCTGATAAAGGTTTTGTCATTTTAAAATAAAATCGTTTCATGAACTAGAAACTCCTTATGTGATCGGAAATAAAATCCATTTGTCAAGATATAAGTGATTCAAATTATTATTTATGGGTATCTATTTAACATCTTATTTTGTACAAGGAAAAATATTTGATGAGCTCTACAAAATAAAAAGGGTTTCGATCATTACGATCCGAAATGTACCCAAATATGAGAAATTAAACGGTCCGGTCCCCCTTTAATTAAAGACTGGATCTGGACCAAAATAAGTACTAGAGAGAGAGAGAGAGAGGATAAAGAAAAGGAATGATTAGACATGTAATCCAAAGTATAATTCATATTTCAAACCCCAAAGAAGCCATAAGCATGTAGGCCGGCACTAACTTTTTTTGGGTTTTACGATATCGCATGTTCTTTTCATGGTCGAATTTATAAGTTTAGACAAATAATTAGATTACTGTCATCATTGATGGGAGGATATTGAGACTGAGTTTTACAAAATAAGTTATTTTATCTTTATTCAAGTTTTTTTTTTTTTTGTATTTATTGGTTTTGCTTTAAACTTTTGTTTAAAAGTACTAAAAGTTGGATATTTTCCCAAAAAAGAATAGGTTATGATCATAATTTTTTATTTTTAGATTCCTTTCGCTGAGGAGAATAAATAAGTCACAAAATTTTAACGCACATCTAACAAACATGAAAAAAATTGAGTAAAGATAAATTTTAAAAGTGACTTTTAGCACCATGACTTATTTTGGGGAATTCAGCCTAAATATTGCCATCTTTTTCCATATGGGGGTGTTTCACTAATAAAAAATAATTTTTTCCAAAAACCAAGATAGGTCATTATCTCACATTACGTCATATAAAAAAATCGTGAAAAACCAATTTATCTTAAAAACACCCTTAATTTGAGGGCCAATTCCATCCATCACAAGTTGGAGATCCAAAAATCAAGATGCGAACCATGCAACACAGAAAACAATTGGGATGAATAATGACAAGTGAGATATTTTATAAGCATACTACTCCAACTTGGGAGAGGCATATTGATTAACATCCGGAATATTCTTTTTGGGAAGTCTCGGCACTCCCTCTCCAAGTAGTGAGAGGGCTCACTACATGTGCTTAGTGAGCTTCATCGGCCGTCCGATCAGCGATTAATAGTCCGGATCATTTTACACTTTTAAAAAGTATTTTTACATTTTCTTTAATTTCTATTTAATGTGTAAATACTTTTTTAAAGTGTAAGATGATCCGGACCATTGATCGCCAGCCAAACTGCCGAAGGAGCTCACTTTACGCATGCGGTGAACTCCCTCAGGGATCCACTTCTCACAGATTAATGTTTAGTGAAGACTATCGCAAAAGGGTTAATGCGGTTGGTTGGTTGGTACGTTTTGATTTACACAATTAATCAGGATTTGATTCTTGGGTCAGGCCGCAAAGAAGTACCATCTTCTTGTGAACTCTGTAGTTCTAACTTCTAACGTAAATAGCTTGTCTTGGCTAGACCGAAAAGGGGAACTAATCGATCAGCGTGTAAACTGGTCCAGAGATTCTTGATCGTTGAAACCCAAAAAAAAAAAAATTGTTTAGGTGGAGACTGGGATACCGAACGTGAAGAACTGTAACCCAAAAAGGAAACATGACCCCATGGAAAGAAAAAGCAAAAATGAACTGAAATATGGCATTGGCACTATCATAGATGGCAGAACGTACAGTACTGTCTACTGATTTGTTTAAGAGAAGAGGGCTGTTATGCGCCCCCAAGGGGACACCCCTGACACACCCCACCCCCATTGGCCCCATCCCCCAATTCCCCCAATACCCCTCCCTCTCCCCCTTACTTCGGCCCAACTGTGTTTTTTCTTTTTTTTCTTTTTTTTTCTTTTTTTCTTTTAACTTTATTTATTTAATTACTTATTTAATTTAGTTTATTCAAATTACATTTGCAAGTAGATTATTTTTTACATTGACATTTAAACTTGACTTTATATTTTAATTAGTTAATTAATTTGCCTTAACAATGAATAATAACAATAAAAACTTCTAAAAGTAAATAATAGTACAATCACATTTAAAAAGTAAATAAATATTACAATCATGTTTAAAAGTGAATAAATATTACAATTGACAACGTTCAGCCCTAATCAATATTGCCACCAAATTGTGGTCCCGGCACGACGCCCAGTATGTCGTTCCACAATTGAACACCTTCGTTATAAGCAACAGCCCATCCTGCAGCTTCATTCGATGCATTCTTCCACCACCATATTGGGATGGGTGGTACAGGGTGATGAGGGCGCAAAAAAAGTTGCACGAAGTGATCGTTAATACGGGCAATAGCTATTTCTTGGCGCTGTTGGACTGAAACTGGATGGGATCTCAATGGCAAGTGAGTAAAACAACTTCCAGCACTCGCGTCAAATGTATATAGTACAATGTTGTACCGTGATGCGATGACTATCCCTAAACTCATACATTCCATCCAATATGGCCGTGGAGCCGTAGGCTTCCAATAGCTCAGTGACCGTAGTACATCATCTGCCATATTTTCTACGGGATAAACCGCATTGTAGAGAGCTCTATTCTGATTAATTTCTTGGATAAGATCATGCCGTACTTGAACCCAGTACTCCTCAGTGCCATAGATATGCGCGGCTATCGCTCTGAATCCACAATGACCATCACCTTCTACGTCTTTGGTGTGGGACATATACTGCTGAAATTGCCAAGGTAAATACTGAATGTAGTTAACCTCTTCCCTCTCCCTCTCTTCCCTCTCCCTCTCCACCCTCTCCCTCCCTGCATTTTTTCCTTTCCCTTTCCCTCTCAATGTAGATGCTTCTGTACAGGAAGGTATGCGCCTTCCACTTTGCTCAGCTTTTCCCACCGGTCGACCTCTATGTTCAGTGTTGTATGATGGGGCTCGAACACTGCTGTGAGACGGATCTGCCATATCCACAAACCTGTCTATCATATGCTTTCGCATACGTGGATCCATCCCCTGTAATATGTCAACCACACGAGATGTCTCGTCGGGTTGTTCTCCCTCGTCATTAAACCCGGTCGCGTGCATAGAGAGCCTACTCCAATGAACGTGGATACTGGATAGCGGAATTGACATGCCGTGGGAACGATAAGCCCTCAAATCGTGCATACATGGCAATCCGTGTGTTGTTCTGATCGAACAGCAGCAACTGCCGCTTGGGAGGGGGTAGGCGTCTGCTGCGGATTGTAGTTGAAAATCGATCAACCCCAGTGCATATAATGAAACGCGACACCTGATTTCATCAAACATGGCGTCATGTAAATGGTTGTGGCGTGGAATGTTGAGAGATTTCTGGAACGACTCCTTAATTTTCCCAAACTGAATTGTCATCATATTATCAATGCGTTCAAAAGATGTTTGGAGCGATGACATGGTTGTACCCCCCAAATACTGCTTTAGCTTCGAATGTGCAGACTCGACCCTGTAATAGAATAAGTGCATTTTGTTTAAATAGTGTAACAGAATATAATGCAGAAAATTTCACTCGTAAAGTTACAAAGTGACTATACCTTTGACTTGAATTGCTTCCGAGGTGCATACATGTATCTGTCCATGCTGTAATAAATCGCTCTTTGTACGGCGTTAACCATGTATCCGCAAGATAAGTTATGACACGCGGATACTGGCTATACTCTTCACACATGGCAGCCCACTTATGCTGGTAAGACGAAGTGCTAGATGAATGAATAAGGGACTGCCATGATTCGTAAAAGTCTTTAAAATACTGACCAAGCACAGCGCTGCAGTTCTTCATTACGCACTGATTTATGTGCCAAATGCAAAGGATGTGACGTGCCATGGGGAAACACTCTTCAATGGCGTTAATAAGTGCCAAATCACGATCTGTAACAATCACCAATGGTAACGATGCCCCCTTTCCAACCATCCACTTCTTTAAGGTATTCAAGACCCAGGTACATGTATCTTCCCTCTCGTTATTAAGATATGCGAACATAAGCGAGTAAGTTTTATTTGTGGATGTGACACCTACAATCTCCAATAGTGGTATAAGTAAGTAAAACAAAAAAAACGAATATGTATAAGTAAAACATTATCCAGTCCTATCATATTTATCTACTTTCAAATGAATGACGAATATGCATAAGAACAACGGAAATAACTAACCTGATCAGTGCTAAATTCGGGTGTATAATCGCGACCGCTGAAATTGATGCTCTCATCACTGGGAACATCATTCTCAAATGAGCAACCATCTGGATAGTAGTAGCCATCCATAATGTTCTTCGATGAAAAATGAAAAAAGAAAGAAATTCTGAATAAGGAAGAAGTGAAGTAGTAGTGGGAGAATTAGGAAGATCACAAGGATAATGAGCAACCATCGCGACTGCTGAAATATATATAATGTTCTTCTAGAACAAGTTGCAGGATCACAAGTTGCAAGACAAGTTGCAGGATCACATCACAAGTTGCAAGATCACAAGATCACAAGTTGCAGGATCACAAGTTGTAAGATCACAAGTTGCAGGATCACAAGTTGCAAGATCACAAGTTGCAGCAAGTTGCAGGATCACAAGTTGCAAGATCACAAGATCACAAGTTGCAGCAAGTTGCAGGATCACAAGTTGCAAGATCACATGATCACAAGTTGCAGCAAGTTGCAGGATCACAAGTTGCAAGATCACAAGTTGCAGGATCACAAGTTGCAATATCACAAGATCACAAGTTGCAGGATCACAAGTGCGTGCAAAATATTAAGAAAAAGATTAAATAATTAAGAAAAAGATGTAAATACAAAATATTAAATAAATAAAAAACAAAAATATAAAGTAAATAAATAAATTAAAATATATAAAAGATAAAAAAGATATTAGAGCATATTAAAAAGATAAAAGAGAAAAAAGATATTAATGAAAGAGATAAATAAATAATTAAATAATAATTTATATAAAGAAATGAAATAATATAAATAATATAAATAAAGTAATTAAAGGAAATAAAGTAATATAAATAAAGTAATTAAAAGAATTAAAATAATATAAATAAAGTAAATAATGTAATTAAAGGAATTACAGTAATATAAATAAAGTAATATAAATGAATTAATATAAATAATATAAATTTGGAATAGTATGTCAACAATGGCATAAATGAATTAAATAATTAATTTAATTTATATAAAGAAATGAAATAATATAAATAAAGTAAATAAGGTAATTAAAGGAAATAAAGTAATATAAATAAAGTAAATAAAGTAATTATAGGAATTAAAGTAATCTAAATAAAGTAATTAAAAGAATTAAAGTAATATAAATGAATTAATATAAATACTAAAGTAATTAAAGTAATATAAATAAAGTAAATAAAGTAATTAAAAGAATTAAAGTAATATAAATAAAGTAATATAAATGAATTAATATAAATAATATAAATAAAATATTATATGGTAATTAATGGAGATAAGGAGGGGCAAAACCGTCAATATGACGTGTCAGGGGGGTTGGGGCCCAGGCGGGGGCGCGGCGTCAGAAGCGTGTCAGCGGTGCGCGTATCAATTTCCTTAAGAGAACTCACCGTCGAACTCTCCCTTTCAAGTTTCAAGGTAGAACGTGGTAGGTATCAAGAAAAATTCAATTTTGGCTTTTCTTTCTTTGAGTGTAAATGCAATTCTGAAAGCGAGATGGCAAAAATTTGGGGCAAAAATGGATTATAGTGGAAAATGATCTTTATATACAGAGAAAATGCACTAGTATTTTTTAATGGTATTCTTAAAATATTAGACAAGTTTGCAAGCAGGGCTAACCCAAGGGTTTAGGCTATCTAGGCTTATTCTAAAAAATGTGCCCTAAAAGCAACACTTAAATAATTTTTCCAACAACAATCACAATACGAGAAAGTCAAAACAATATAAAGTTCTATTAATCATTATATAATAACAGAAAAGTCAAAACACAAAGTCTCCAAATATATATATATATCGAATGAGTATTGCTAACTGGTAAGCAAATAATTAATGAGATTGCCTTATTCACGGAGGGGCCGTAAACAAGGGGTTTACAGAGTGCGGATCTCGGCCGTCCATCCCGAGATCCGACGGCTACGAGCCGTGCACTTTTTTTTTTTTTTTTTTTTTACAGCTGCAGTGCATTTATGGAGGAGAGAGAGAGTGCACGGCTCGGAGCCGTTGGATCTCGGGATGGACGGCCGAGATCCGCGCTCCGTAAATCCCTTGTTTACGGCCCCTCCGTAAATAAGTTTTTCTCATAATTAATGCATAGTAATCAAGTAAGATTGAGTCCTTTTATTTATTGATTTTTGTTGGATCAAAAAGTGTTATGCTCAAGCCTATTATGAAAATATATGGAAGTACCCTAAATTTAGACTTTTTAAAGTACCCTAGGCCTAGGCCTCTTACGCCTAGCGCTTGGGCCGACCTTGTTTGCAAGAAAGAAAAAAAATCATGTCATTATAGTCAAACTTCTTCTAGAGTCCCAACCGAAGATTCTATCCGGTGCATGAAATCCCTACTCGGGAAAAAAAAAAGAGTCAAAATGCTTCATTTTTTATGGGTGACAAATAAGAGGGAATTGGTGTGATTTGGCTAAATTAAAAAAAACTGTTTTTTTTTTTTTTTTTTTCGTTTTGTCTTTATTCAAAAAAAAAATTGCATTTGTTAGTTTTGCATCAAGATTTTGTGGTTTCTTGATTTATCTCGTCGAGACGAATCCAAAGAGTATAAAATTGTGGTCAAAAGTAATAGTTTTTTGAGTAAAGCTGAAAATAAACTAAAATAAATCAGTTTTTTAGATTATTTTTCGTCTTTATTCACAAAACTTTAAGTTTGACTAATAATTTTATACTTTTTAGATTCCTCTTGTCGAGACAAGTCAAGAAACCACAAAAAATTGACCGAAAACTAACAAATGCAATTTTTTTTTTGAATAAGGACAAAACGAAAAAAAACCAAAAAAACCAATTTTTTCAAATTAGTCAAATCATGCCTTAGTACTCCATTGACCATTCACTCCCGTTTTTGTTCTTAGCAATGTGGAGTCATAAAAGAACCATTCATAATCTTAAAATTCGAGATAAATAAAAGTAAAACAAGTAACTCCATATAGGAGTAATTAAATATAAAGGGAGCGCAAAAATCAATTTTCAGGAAAGAAGCTGAATCCTAAAAAGTTGGCACAGCAAGGCAATTGATTTGGGCCAAGAAGGTCCATATACCAGGGCCAACATGAAGAAGCCCGAAATTGGGCCTAATCTTTAAGAATTTTTTAGCTGGCTTTTAAATGCCCATATCAAATGGATCAGTTCGTTTGTACAACCACCTAACTCAAACGGGTAGTGGGTATATGGAAATTTAATTTACCTAACTTATTGTGAGTGGCGGACGAAGAATTTGCTTCTAGCAGGAATCCGAATCAAGTGTATTTTTTTTATTCATAATAAAATATATATAACAAACTATATATTTTATAAGTATTTATTGCTCGTGTTTTTACTCAAATTCAAAATTAGTTCCCTAAAATAGTACTAAAATTTATTCAACCCCTCTACTCAAAACTATACCAAATCAAATTTTATTTAAATTTTTACTCAAATGAAGGGAGACTCAAACTTTTAGGCATATTTTTTACATTGCTATTTTCCCTCCCATTAATGAAGCTTTTACTCAAAATTGTAGTACTTAATTTTGGGTTTCTCCATTGAGTGCTTCATACCAAATGAAACTTTGCGTCACATTTTTTCCATGATTTTCTTCTTGAAATTGTTGGGATTTTATAGTAGATTGGATACAGAATATATATATATATATATATATATATATATATATATATATATATATATATGTATATATATATATATTGAATCTTAAATTAAGTGAGTGAAATAGATAGTACTGGATGAATACTCTGAGAGGTATCAAAACCAAAACTAAATCATATTTTTGCAGATTCATATCAGCAACAAATTTTCAAGGAAATAGCAAACTCGTTACGTTATTTTGATGTAGTTTTTCCTCTCTTTTTTCAAGTTTACAGAATGAGAAATGACTGTTTCAATTGCCATTTTCATCAAATCAATGATTTATTGTTGTTGGTGAACTAATTATATTTTTGACCGATTGGATGCCTTAAAGTAAAAAAAAGTAGTATACAACAACAATAACAGAACCCACCCTCTAGTCTCCAATCAATTCAAAGGGTCCGTTGCACTCGTTGTAATTTGTGAGTGACTTTTTTCGACTGGATTTAATTTTGCTTTTATCACTTAAACAATTCACTTTCTGTCGACTTTGTCCCTAAACTATGAAACTACATTTTTCATCCTTTAAACTATCTTATTGCAACCCAGTTTGGTCAGCTAGTTAATAGCATCCCCAAATTTTTGACGGAAAATGAGCCATGTGCTTGTCACGTGCGACATTTCCCATGCGTCAAGGGCAAAAATGCAATTTCACTTCTCATTACTATCCCCTACGTCAGGGAAGAGAGATGAAATTTTGATTGATCAGGTTTTGGATTTGAGGTACTCCATTTTTATCCTACATACACAAATTAGAGGGAAACCCATCTTGTTTTGGCGCCAGATGGTTATGAGGGGTAAAGATGGCAATTGTGCCCTTACTAGAGGGGAAGAAGACATGTGCTGGTCACGTGACCCGTTTTTTGCTTAAAATTTGAAATTTCGTTAACTACAAATCTAAATGGGTTTCAATGGGATCATTAAAGGACGGAAAATGTTGTTTTCATACACCTCAAATAGCAAAATAAACAATTACCCAAAAAAGAACAAAATAAACAAAATGGGAATAATTTATGAGGCCAAAGCAAAATTGACTGTTTCGACTGGGGACATGTTTCTCCTTTCACCAAAGGGAGTGATATTCTGCTTTGGCTAAAAAGTCATTTTTTTTTTTTTTTGCATTTATTAGTTTTGCGTTATTTTTTTTTGTGGATTATTAATTTGTCACGACGATAGGTATCTAAAGAGAAAAATTTTTTTTTTTGTAAAGATTCACTAAAGAAAAAAAAAATTCCTATTTTTGTGAATTATTAGATTTTTTTTTTTGTTTTTATTAAAAAAGAATACTCCCATTTGATTTGTTTTGCCAGGAGTCACCGGACGCCCCACCTTCTAGGAAATAAAGGCGGCCGTTGACAATTCCCCTCCCATTGATCTGTTAAAACGTCCGAGTATTAATAGCCAAACATAAAATACACAGTAAGAAATTTCACAGAGAGAGAGAGAGAGAGAGAGAAAGAGAGGGAGTTTGTGGATTTGGAATGGAGTCACCATTCAAGGGTGATATACTGAAGGGGAAGGTTGCTCTGTTGACTGGTGGTGGGTCTGGTATTGGCTACGAGATTTCTGTCCAGTTGGGCAAACATGGAGCCTCCATCGCCGTCATGGGTCGACGGAAGAACGTTGTTGACGCCGCCGCCGCCGCTCTACGATCTCAAGGAATCAAGGTAGTTCGATTTGTGATCTGGGTTTCCTTTTGGTTGATCAGAAATTGGATGAAAAAAGGGGAAAGGGGAAAGGGCAAAAATGAGTTTTTTTTTTTTAAATTCTTGAACTGTATCTGCTTGTGTCGTTTGTTTTATCGGCTTTCTTTGATCGAGTTTCAGTTAAATTACAAAAATGTGGTTGCAATTCATTTTGATCCTAAAGCATCCCAAAGAAGAAAAGCAATAATATGAATTAAATTGATGACTGAAGTAAGTTATTATGTGAACACCACCCGTGGGCTTGCCCCAGCTGAAGGGGAAGGGCCCTTGCCTAGCTTTGGGCAGGGTTCGACTCCTCTCCTGGGTTGGTACCACGGTTTACCTGGCGGGTTAGGGTGGTGGTTTTTTCGGGTCGTTCGGAGGTTTACGCTCTATGAATTGGTCCAATTAGTGGCCCTCTCGTGGCGTCACTGGTGGCTCCTTCGTCGTAAAAAAAAAGATATTATGTTAACATTTACCAAAAAGAAGTTATGCAATTAAAAAGGCAATATAAATAAAATTGTAGGAACTAGTGGTAAACATCTGGTTATCAAATTGTGTTATCCTCATCTAGGAATCAGATTGGATTACAATGGAAAGAAACTATAGAGCAGCTCAAAATCATTAAGTCTAAACTAGAATCATTGATGTCTTACTGCGCTTCTGTATGGTGTTTTTTGAGGTGTTAAAAGGTGGTGAAGAAAGAGACTAAAGTTTGGATTATGGTCTTTTGGGATGGATTTATGGAGGGAAAAGGAACCACAAATGAAACGGATAGGAAGATGATGAAGCGAAGAAGCTAATTTTATTTCTTTGGTTTCACCATAATTTTCCTGTCCTGCATTTATTTGGTTTCACTTTTCTGTCGAAAAAATTGAAGAGTTGATAGTTTCATTGAATCTAAACAAGAAGGAAATTTACTGAATTCGAACAAGCAAGAAAAGTGATCGAGTCCAAACGAGTAAGCAATGTTTTAGTATGCCCAATTAGAAAATGTTTACAACCTCCAGATTCCATTCAACATGTACAATTGCTGGTGATTAATTGTTATCAATAGTGCTAAGTTTGTAGTCTGTTGCTTTTCATGTGCTGTGTATTCCTTAAGTTCCATGTGTTTGAACAAATGTCTAGTTTTCTGACTTGAAATTTCACTCTTGCTGCTATACAGGCTGTTGGGCTTGTAGGAGACGTTCGCAAACAAGATGATGCAGTTAGAGTTTTGGAATCAACTGTTAAGGAATTTGGAAAGCTTGACATCCTTGTAAATGCTGCAGCTGGCAATTTCCTTGTTCCAGCAGAGGATTTGTCCCCTAACGGATTTCGAACAGGTTCTCTCGACTTCCATGGAGCCAAAGCGTAGTCTATTGGCAGCCTACAAAGGGTGCCTAAAACTATGACTATTCTTTTTACAAACTTCAGAAATTTTCTACCAGTAGAGATACCATCTTAGCATTTAGTATTGGATGATCCTAATTTCAGGAGCTTTACCTGTCCCAGTAGTTCATAGGTTGCTTTTAGTTGATCTGAAGTCTCTCTGATCATCTCGTGCCCCGAGTAGCTAAACTAGAGCAGACTTGTTAAAATCTATGCATATAACTTCTACAGTATATTAGTGAGACACAAATATTACTTTCGGAAGGTTTTCATGAAATGTTTCTATTTCTGGTTGGTCCATGCAGTTATAGATATTGATTCAGTCGGCACATTTACAATGTGCCGTGAAGCACTTAAGTATCTCAAGAAAGGAGGAACTGGGAAGGACTCATCAAGTGGTGGAGTAATTATAAACATAAGTGCAACTCTGCACTATACAGCAACTTGGTATCAAATCCATGTCTCTGCGGCAAAGGTTTGTAAACTGACATTACCATCCGTAGATAATTTTAACTTTCGAATTGTGCAAATATTCACGTACCCCCTTGTTTCCAGGCAGCCGTTGATAGCATTACAAGGAGCTTGGCGTTAGAATGGGGGACTGATTATGACATTAGAGTTAATGGGATTGCACCAGGACCTATTAATGACACTACTGGAGCGAACAAACTTGTGCCTGAAGGGTTGTCTGTAGAGACTGAACCTTTGTTTAAACTGGGTGAGAAATGGGATATTGCCATGGCTGCTCTCTATCTTGCATCTGATGCAGGTTTGTACTTCTACGGTTCTACCCACTTATCCACTAGGACACTTTTGAAAAACTGCAAGGTATTTAGATGTTCATACACACTTTTATGAATACTTACGTATACAAATATTGGTGCCTTAAAGAAGGAAAAGTTTAAATGCCATTATTTCATACCGTCTCCTAAACAAGTTGAAATTGCAAAAAGGCAACACTAATAGTCTACCACTGTGGGGAGGAGGGAGTGTTACGGTTAACCAATGTATGGGGACTGGATTCGGATTCCTAGATATAGCCATTTCTGTGAAATTCAAATTCTTGCGTTTACTATGTTGCTGTCCATATGGGAGATGCTCCGTGTTTTTTTGGTACCTCTCAAACACCACAATAAGCATCAAGTCCTGAGTTTTTTTTTGCCTTTTTCTATCCTTGCATGGCTTATATGGTGCAAAGCCTTGTTTATACGGTGCTATACGGTGTCCTGAGTTTTTTTTTGCCTTTTTCTATCCTTGCATGGCTTATATGGTGCAAAGCCTTGTTTATACGGTGCTCTACAGTTACCCAATGCACGGGGACTGGATTAGGATCATCTGTTGCATTCATAAGTTCATTTTATTTCTTCAAATTTGTTTAGCTTTTATTCGTTAGCAACTGGATCTGCAGAAAGACAAACTTGGATATCATAGTATTTAGTTGAAATTACTCGTATGGCTTTGTTAATGTTTCCAAAGATTTTGCGAAGTGCATGTGCACGCGCATGAGAGTACTCTCATTCCATGGCATCACATAATCCTTAGCTTTTTGAATGTTATCTTAAGATCTGTCTACAACGCGAAAAATACTTTCTAAGGTTCTTACAATTCATTCAACTATCACTTGTTCTCTTATATTCTCTAAAGTTGTCGTAAGATCTCATCTGATCTGTTGGCCTGTTGCTGTCTGAAGGGAAGTACATCAATGGAACGACAATGGTGGTTGATGGAGGACTATGGCTGAGCAGACCTCGCCATCTTTCAAAAGAGGCAGTGAAGCAACTCTCTCGAGCCGTGGAAAAGAGATCCAGAGATGCACCAGTTGGTATTCCAAAGAGCAAGCTTTAACATTTCCATTTCCATTTGATGACCAAATGTTTTTGTTATGGTCTTCAATCAATCCAGTTATTAAGGTACGGTTTTTAACTGTGAGCGACGAAAAAGGGTACTCGAAACCTAATGAACGTGCATTCTATTGCTTGCAATCTGCCTCCTCATCCCTTATCTTTTTGAATTGTATGCATTCCAAATCTTATACACTGGGTGATTGGAGATTCAATTACATTATATGTTCTTGCGCTTATCAAAATTCTCCTGAATTGACTTAGATCTAATTAGATATTTCAACCACCAATACGCATAAGAGAATTTGTGGCTTGCCACTTTTTAACTGTTTTGGACGAAAATGCCTCTTCTATGGATGTTGGGTGGTGTTTTGTGTGGAGGGATAGTGAAAAGGATTAATTAGTAATTTCACCATGTTTTGCAGGTTACCGTATTGCCCTTATTATACTTTTGATTATTTTTATCTAAGTCGTGTGGCTATGTGTGTTTTACCCAAATGTGTAAGAGCATTTTCGAGAGAACACAATGTGAACACGTTTCTCTCTCTCTGTGAGGAATTGGGCATCAACTAATTAAGTAAAAAAAGAAAAAGAAAAGAAAAAATGGCATCGAATCCTTGTTTTTTTGGGTTTAATTGATTGTCTAAATAGTAATTTCTTGCCTCACGTAAACTTCTAGAAGTTTCTTAAACCAAAAATTGTTTTAAAGAAGCTTTATTTACCGAAAAACAAAAACAAGAATAATAGCACTGGGTAAAATTTGAGCTTGAAAAAGGTATTGTGAAACTTGTACTCTTAATATAAATATCCAACTCTCCCCAAGGTACTCCCTCCGTCCCGCAAAGTTTGTCACTTTCACTATTTCAGCCCTATGAAAAAATTGATTATTTCTTTTAATCTGTAATGTTTTATATAAGCAATATGGATCTCGTTTGATAGATTTCAATTAGATCTTTTGAACAAAGTTTTGAAAATCACATAAAACGTTATGAATTGAAAGATAGAGGCAATTTAAAAATGGCACGCACTCCCGAAAGTGTCAAACTTTGCGGGACGGAGGGAGTATGTGTTAACTCCAAAATCTCCAGTTGGTTTCACAAATTTTCAATAGCAAGCCCCAATTAATTGGGATATAAGGCTTGATTTGTCTCGATGTTTGCCTCTTTTTTAATAGAAAATATATGAACATTGCACCTAACTTATCTAGAGTGAGGGTTGAGAGAAGATTAATTCTAACTTTTGTAAATGTTAGGTAAATGGAGGGATATCTTACAAAGTGAACAATTGTTAGGTCAATAAGGGCATTGGTTATACAAAACACTATCCCCAAATTTGTAACGCAGTGGACTCGAGAGATGCCAATAATCAAGCCATAAAAAGTTGCTAATGCTAGGAATTGGTAATGGTCATTAATGACCATTATCAATTCTGCAAGTGTATCAAAGATTGCCCCAGACTTCTCATATCCCCAAGACCTCTCTCATAGTCCAAGGAGCATCACTAGATATGTCAATGGACCATAAGCATTGTCCCTTTTTAATATCTGCGTGGATTCACCCATGGTGTGATCCTTCCTACAAAGAGCCCATAGGTGTCTCATCATATAAAAGCCCTCTTAACCCAAGGGGTTGCCTAGTGGTCAAGGCTTGAGACTTAGAGGTTTGCTCTCTCCTATGTCTCAGGTTCGAAACCTCGAAGGTGCTATTAACTCTTTTGGGACCAGTCCATACAGAGCTTTGCTGCTAGTGGATGATGGAATTGGTCTCCTAGAATTAGTCGAGGTACGCAAAAACTGATCCGGACACCTAGTTATCAAAAAAAATATAAAAAGCCTTGTTCAATCTCCTTGATTACTTTTACTTGGAACGATAAAAATAGAGCTCCAATACTGATTGAATAACTTTTGCAGACCAAACATGAATCCTTTTGAATATCTTCTCCTTAAGAATCAAACTGTTCACAACCTTAAGCCTAGAGGAAATATGTGGCCCCGGAATAATGGCACCGTGTAAGATGAATAAATCGTCAGCAAAGGCCAAGTGGTGGAGATTTAACCTGCTGCATTTAGGATGAAAACTGAATTGGCCCATACCCACTCTATGCTGGAACAAAGCATAGTGGTGGAGATTCAACAGAGATTTTTGTTTATGAGATTTTCAAGATGAACAGTTTGGAACACCCTTTTGGGTTGGACAGTGGGTTATGAGTGATGCTCACAAAATAAGGAGTTTGGAAGAGTCTTGGGAGGGGGACGAGCTGAACCCCCGCCAGTCTGCCACACAATTTGATACTTAAGGGTAAGGTTTTTTTGGACTCCAATACCGTTACACCCTAGTAGACTAGCAAGAGTAAAAATCACATGCATACAAGATTCTAAAACTTGCTAGGCGCTCTTAGGACGGCCGGGCACCTTCTAGCTTCTATGGCCGAATACTTGATGCCTAGTTGAGCAATTAGTCGGGCTAGTCGGTGAGGGGCCTTCTAGTGCCTAGGTGGCGAGTACTCTTCCTTCCAAACCCTCTTTTAGAACACTACATGCGTATCAGTCTGTTCCGTTACGTATTAGTCCATATCCGATTCACGGACCAATTCATGGCCGTTACGGCCTATACTTGACCGCCTATACTCGACCGTTATGGGTTATTCAAGCGAAGTAAAATTATTTTGGGCCAAAAATGATTTTTAAAAATTCACGACCGCTACGCCTGATCGTTACGTAATGTCCGAAACTACCAAAACCGTTACACTCAAACTATTACCGTTACGTATTGTGAAACCGTTTATTTAAAACCTTGCTGCAGAGTGAACCGATACAGGAACGCAGAAAATCACAGAAGCGTCCAACTCAAAACAAGCTACCACGAAATAGTTTCAGCATACGAGCTGTAGCATTTCAAAAGAGACATTTATCCCCGACATGATACGTTTGCAAACTCAAATGCCAGTAAAGATCAATAGGACGTGCAAAAATAAACAGGAGAGAGTACGTACCTGCCTTTCTTCAAGGAAACCGTTAAACTTCAAAAGTTTGTTCAAACAAATCATACAGTATGGTCATATCATCAAATTTTCAGCTTAAAATGGGTTCTTCTACCCCACCAAAAGTTCTTCCTTCAACTTCCTCACCTAAGCGTGAGGAAGCTCTTTCGCCTTCCTAGGACAAGAACCAAACTTACTAAGGACCTTAGAGCTTTGTCCACCTCAAATGAAAAAGGAGATGGTTGACTATGTCCCCTTCTCGTTTGGACATGTAAATTCCCACAAATCAAATAAATTTGATTTCTCGCAATAATAATATTAGCAGCAGTATTCATAATGTGTGGGTAGGCCGCCCACCCACACACAAAAACACACACAACTTATTAACCACACAACTTTGGTGTCAAACAATTAATGCTAAGGCAATCTATGGACGAGGATGAGATGCTTTGATATATTCAGAAGACATCATTGACTTCGGGGAAAAAAAAAAAAAAGGTGAACTCAGTAAACGTGAAAACTCAGTTGTGTTCTAGCAATATGGAATACTGCCACAGAGAGTGGACAAGCATCAGTACAATGTACTGATTGAAACCACATATGTCCTTCCCTATATGCACTAGGTGGTCAAGACTCAAAATGAAACTTGAAGTGAAATTTTGTCATCCCGTGATAATTTAACACTTCTATTGTGGATCTCGATAATGCAGGAGAATTGAATCCAACTGCATAACAGAAATCTGTCTTTCTTTTATTAGCTATCGAAAGAATATCGAAATCCTTTTCATGCAATCCTAAGTAAACTGGGTTTTAGATGCCTTTATGTGATTCAAGTTTTCCAACACCAATTGACAAGGAACATTATACAATGGCAAGTGGACTTAATAGCTCAAGTAGGGGATCATTTTCATTTTTCACTCAAAACAATGCAATAACAGGTATTTACCTCTTTCCATGCTAAAGAGGGATGTTGCAATATAAATGCATTAATCTCAAATTGAGGGGCCTAGTTGAAGTGAGCAAGGCATAACTGCAAGAAAACTAAGACAAGTATGGGCTAGATTTCCAAGTTGAAATCAAGAGACAATAAAGAAAACACGAGTCATATACCAATCAATATACATGCATAAATTAGAAATGAGTAATATTAGCTTCAGAGGATCTGAAGCTAAGAAAATAAATTTCGGTTACTGATTGTCTGTTGACACCATAATCATTGGACAAGATATTTCCAGCATTGACCATAACACAAAACTACATTGGCAACATTTAACAACAAAAGAGGAAATAAAAGAGAAAGGACTTCCTCAAATCTTTATTCTGACGAACAAATTTGAGTACCCGTGAAACAGAAAACTAACCCAGCCATATCAAAGGTCTTTACTTTGAGCATCGAACCATAGCATAAAAAGGCCACAATAGCTAGCTTCTCTCACAATGTATCTCAAACATCCAAGTTTTCCATCTGAATGCTGCTTTTGAGGGGCACATACTCTCCAAGATATCCACCAAGATGATCATAAAGAGCACTCTTGTCAATCCCCTGGTGATGATAACTTTTGCAAACATAGTAAAACACACTCTGCACCATCAAACCCACCAAATTCACAATCACCAACAACCCAACCAAGAACCCACCAAAAATAATCCTCGCAAGAACCCCATATTCATATCCCCCATGAACCACAACAGACCCAAAAATCCCATTAATCAACCCACAAATCAACAAATACACAAAAACAAGCGCAACCGCCATTCGGGTCCTACCCTTCAACAACTCATAGCTCTTCTTCATTGCCGCAAACCCGTAAACGGGCTCCAGCACCGAAACCACGCTAGCCAAATGCCACAACGCGGTTATATAAACATGAACAACAAGAAACAGAACAAAGATCACAACCATTGCGAAAACCAGCAGCGCAGCGTTCTCGGTATCGATCGCAACCACAAGCAGAACAAGAAACCCCAAGAAAACAACATTGTAAATTACCATGGTGAGAGAAACCCACAAGTAGGTTATGAAGAGGCGTTTGAAGACGCTAGGGATGGCCGACATGGTGGAGCTGAAGGAGACGGGCTTGGAGGTGTAGAGGGAGGCGACGGTGAAGACGACGGCGGCGGTGGAGAGGAGAGAGAAGGCGAAGAGAAAGATGAGGTAGAAAAATTGGAAGATGAGGAGTTTGGTCCATTGGGAGGATTGGGAGGAAGTGGAAGATGGGTTGGTGTCGATTTGGGAGAGGAGAGGGTGGGTGAAGAGGGAGTGGGCGAGGATTGCGAAGGAGAGGGGGAAGATTAGGGTTAGGGTAATGAAGTAGAAGGTTTTTGGGGATTGTTTTGGGATGGAGGTGGATTCTTTGAGAATGTCTGTTAGGGTTAGGAATTGGAGCTCTTCTGGTGGAAGATCCATGGCTGGGTTGGCTGGAGAATTTTCTGGGTCTTTGTGATTTGTGTATCTCTCTGTAGCTCTGGTGTAAATCTGTGTGGATATGGAAATTGGGGATCTAGAGAGAGAGAGAGAGAGAGAGAGGAGGAGAAGGTGGTGGTGGGAAAAAGTGCTTCGTTGGTTGAATTTTCCTGGGAAATTTTATTTGGGGTTGTTTTTCCATTTACAGAGCCATGCTCGATAAACAAGGATGGATATAAATTACGTAATCCGTATGCGTGTGCGTGGAACCCATGGACTCTAGAGGGTGGCTCCTGAGCCGTTGATTTCAACAATCAATGGCTCAGATTTCATCTCAACAATGAACGACTTGAATCTGCAAGGGCTTTGATTCATTTGACCATGTCGAAATCAATGGCTCGTAGCTGCCCAACATCGGCTCTCTTATCGTTAACGTGAATGTAAAAATATCTTTGAATCACATCTCAAACTACTAAAATTTACGAGATTGGAAGTTGAGAGCACGAACGTAATGTAAGAATTGAGAGCGTGAGCGTGGAGGATTAAGGATAAGGATGTGATGCTTCCACTTTATTTTATCCGGAAGATTCACGATTTAAATTTAATTAGTACTAATTGTGATACGTATGAGTTGATCATTAATTTATACCGTTTGGTCGTTTTACGAGGATCCGAGAAAATAGTTGATAAATAACGTAGGGACATGCAAATAATATGCTTACATAGTTGACCGAGTTAATAAATACTCCCTCCGTTTCTAAATAAGAGTTCCACTTTCTCTCTCTTACCATTTTTCAAATAAAAAAATAAAGTACTTCCGTATATCATTTCTTGAATTTTTTCGCATCAAATTAAAGTACTCGTCGAGTACTTTAATTTGGTGCGAAAAAATTTAAAAAATGATACACGGAAGTACTTCGTCTTTTGATTTGAAAAATAATACGACTTTTCGTAGTGGACTCTTAATTTGGAACGGAGGGAGTAATTGAAAATTGACTCTTTTATTGAGGCCATTAATGACTTTTCCAAAATTTAAAAGTTGTGATTTTCATATTTCCTTTCTTTGTAACAACGCCGTCTTTATTGTGATGTGAATTTACAAAATTGTCTTTGTAAGTGTGAAGAGTATACAAGTCAAAGGTTAATTCTGTAAATTCACATCATAAGATGGCGAGTACTTTAATTTGATGCGAAAAAATTTAAAAAATGATACACGGAAGTACTTCGTCTTTTGATTTGAAAAATAATACGACTTTTCGTAGTGGACTCTTAATTTGGAACGGAGGGAGTAATTGAAAATTGACTCTTTTATTGAGGCCATTAATGACTTTTCCAAAATTTAAAAGTTGTGATTTTCATATTTCCTTTCTTTGTAACAACGCCGTCTTTATTGTGATGTGAATTTACAAAATTGTCTTTGTAAGTGTGAAGAGTATACAAGTCAAAGGTTAATTCTGTAAATTCACATCATAAGATGGCAAAAAGGGTAGTGTGATTATATAAACAAAAATGCTAGATACACAACAAAAATGTACAACAAAGTGGACAACACACTCACATGGGGTGTGGGCTCCACACACAGTTGAGTGTGAAGTGTGTGTGGAGCCCACACCCCATGTGAGTGTGTTGTCCACTTTGTTGTACATTTTTGTTGTGTACGTAGCATTGCTCTTATATAAAAAGGGAGAGTGAAAATCAATTGCCACATTTAATTTGATTTTCATTAATTGCTCAGCTGGTCTTGCAATTTCATAAGCGACACGTGTTTTCACCAATTTAATACGTTATGGAAGGATATCTTATTGCATGCTCATTTTTACCTCACACACGGCACATAAAATTTTACATGTACATAATGAAAATTTTATAAACTTGTACATATAAACATTTAATAGTATTATAAACTTGAATTTTAATACATATCTTTTTATAATTCTATATATGCATGAACTTATTTATGCACAAAATTAAAATTTTATTTGAAGTTCTATACCTGTATAAGAGCATAAATAATTAAATATCTAATATTCTTAACAAACTCGTGAACAAGCAAGCTCGACTCGAGCTCGGTTTGTCAAATTTTCATTGAGCTTGACGTCGGCTCAAGTTCTCTTAAAAATTTAATGAACAGACCAGAAAATTATAAAACTCGACTCGATCTGGCTCGTTTGCAGCCCTAGATAAAGTATGGTGTGTGGGGGGCATCAATGCCCAAATTTATTTTATCGAACAGCATATTAATGTCTATTTTTTAGCTAACTTTTTATTTTCACTTTTTAAATTGTGCTTGTCAAAATGGAGGATTAACCTAAATAAAATTCGACACAAATTTCATAGAAAAGAAAAGAGTTGCAAAAAGTTTGCCCAAGTTGTGTATAAAAGTCTAAACATTCCTGGCATTTTGCCAAATGGTAACCTCGATCTTATGGTTAGGTCAACTTGCCAGATGTTATGGTTGACTTCACAAACAAAATTAAGAGATCGCCACCTTCTAGAGCTAAAAATAATGTTTTCAATAAAAAAAAATAGAGAATTGAAATTACAGGCTTTTTAATTTTTGTTTTTGTCTTTATTCATTTTTTTTTTCTGCGTTTGTTAGTTTTGCGTCAAACTATTCACATCTTTTGATCGTCTAGACGTGAGAAATTGAAAAACTAAAAAATTATGAAAGTTACCCAATTCTTTTGGGAAATATCCAACCAAATACCAACTTAAGTCAGTTCAACTGAAAAGCCAGTTGGTGTGAAACAACCCTAGTACTATGTATGTCCTGCATGCCGAAGGACTCTTATAATTTTTTTATTTTTGCCGTGAAGAAAATAAGGGAAATGCTAAGAGGTTGAAGAAAAATTCACTTTAAAGCGATTTTTTTTTTTGTTTTGAAAAAGCCCATCTTTTTCTAATGAAATCAAATAGGACCTAAATCCTTTTTGTTTGTGTTTGTTTCCGCAGTCTAGTGTAGTTCTTTCATTAATTGGTTAATGTTTTGATCTGCTTCATATTTTGGGATTGGGTTCTCTCTGATCTAATTTTTTTTTTTTTTTTTTGCATCGGATACTATAATCTTGATCATCTTGTAGGAGAATTTTCAGATTAATTCGATCGTAACGGCATGATTTCACGGCATTTGTAATAGTTGGTATGATTTTGAAAATAAGCTAGCCGCGATGCAATAAAACCAAGTGATTGTAATTAATGTAGTTGATCACGCTTGTACACTCTCTTGAATGATCAAAGGGTCAAAACTTACAGAAAGACGATAGTAATTTATTTTATCATGTATATTGGACTGTTTCGTTGTTAGTTTATTCAATTATTCCTTCCTGGCATGGGGGTTATTTCTTACTAGATTGTTCTGTATCAGGCTTGGTTTAGTTATTGCGGATCCCAAATAAATGAGTGTTCTTTATTGTAATTCTTTTTAATATAGTTCTCCCACCGCTCGACATAAAGAAAAGGGAAAAATTCATACAACCCTCCAAACTTTGCCCTGAATATAAAAAAACCTTCTAAACTTACAATTTTTTTAATCGTACTTCCAAACTTCACTTCCGTTATTCAAACATACTCCCACCGTTTGGATCTGTTACCAAACTAACGGGAAATACTAAATTGGGGGTTAACGAACCTCAAAACCGTTAAATGAGCCCCCCCCCCCCCCCTTTTTTTTTTTTTCCTTTTTGTTTTTCTTTTTCCCCTTCTTTCTCTCTCTCTCTCTCTCTCTAAAGAGAGAGAGAGAGAGAGAGAGAGAGAGAGAGAGAGATAGAGACGGTGGGATCCAGTTCAGTCCGAAGAGGCGACACACACAGGGTCACTTGCTTGGCGGAGTTGAGGTGGAACTTGGCGGAGGCGGCGGTGGAGTCGGGCGGGGACGTGTTGGTGACGGCGGCGGGGCAGATTGGGAGGAGGGCGGTTTGGGTAGGGAAGTTCTTCAACTTGATCGTGCAGTAACACAACGTCGTCGACAGGTAGACTCCTGATCTGGCTTGTTTAGTCGCTTGTGGTAGCTTTAGGGCTAGTGACTCGATTATCAGACAAACGAATGAGCGTGGATCCATTGCCGCCGCTGCCGTCGTCGTAGTCCTCTCTCTCTCTCTCTGTTTTCCTGTGAATTGGAGGAGGAAGAAGGGGAAAAAAAAGAAAAAGAAAAAAAGGTCCAAAACGGCGTTATTTTGGGCCACTTAATGGTTTTTGGGGTTGGTTAACCCCCAACTCAGCATTTCCCGTTAATTTGGTAACAGATCTAGATGGTGGGAGTATGTTTAAATAACGGAAGTGAAGTTTGGGAGCATGATTAAAAAAAGGGTGAAGTACACTAAACCCCCCTTACCTATAACTCATTATCACTTTACCCCCTTACAGTTTAAAACTCAACACTTAACCCCCTTTAACTATGTAAATCCCAAATTATTAAGACGCCGTTAACGGAAAACGTTTATTTCCCATATTGCCCCAGTCAGTAGGACCCCGTTGTCCAATGCCATCAATTTTAGCCTCGTTAATGTTGAGAAGTGAAGCCATTACTCCCCTGTTTTTTACATCAAAAAATCTGGATTTATATGCTTTACCATATACATGCAGCACAATGAAATTTTAGCAATCAAACACTTCAATGGATAGAACTATTTTCTATTTATAATTACAGCAATGCTATATGCAAGGAAAAGACTTGCAGGGAATCACGCAGGGAAGGCCCTGCGGGGCTTAGTACGGATCCTGAACGACTAATCCGAGCTACTCAAGAATTTTAGAAACACATTTCGAGTGGGTCCGCTAAAAACCAGCTCCATCCGATATGTTTAGATGCTCGATCCAAACTTTCGTTTTTTCTTTTTTCATCCAAGCCATTCAAAAATGAAAGTTTGGATCAAGCATTCACACACATCGGATGGAGCTGGTTTCCAGCAAGTCCTCTTGAAATGTTTTTTTAAAATTTTTGAGTGGCTCAGATCAACCGTTTAAGATTCGTACTGGGCCCCGACCTTCCTTGCGTGATTCCTTGCAAGTCTTCCTTGCACATATCATTTTTGTTATAATTATACTAACACCTGCTAGTAAGTTTTAGGGTGACCGTAGCAACTAGCACCCATCCTTATATGACTGTGGCACGCACCCTTATACATGCCTTCGCACATAACTTTCATTTCGGTAATGACTAATGATACGATCGAATAAAATTTATTTTTTTTAATGACGTTTCCCAAAAATATATTGGCCGTTAATTTTTGTGAGAATAATGTACTTCGATCACTAGAATTCTGAGATAAATCAACTTAATTTTTGATAAAGACTATCGATCTACAAAATAGACGGTGCTGATTAAATTTGTTGTATGTTGTTTTTTTAGCACATCAGGGACCAGCTCCATCTGTATTTTCAAATTTATTCATAAACGCTCGATCCCTATTTACTATCTTTTTTTTTGTTATATCCAGCTATTTACCACTCGTATTCCAAAAAAAAAAAAGTAAAAAGAAGTTATTTACCACTTAGGAAATAAAACATTAGTCTCCCAAATAAAATCTATATAATCATTACTCAACACGAATTAGGAAAGGAAATCTGTTTCCTAATTTTACTACTTCTCTTCCAATAAAATAAAATAAAATAAAATAAAAAGAAGCTATTTACCACTTAGGAAACAAAACATTAGTCACCAACAAACAATAACTTGGATAACAAACAAGCTATTTACCGATTAGGAAAGGAAATCTGTTTCCTAAAAGAACTAGGATAAAAAATACTACTATATAGGTCCAGCCCAAACCATGCACATTGGTCACCAACAAACAACAAATATAATATCTACGTACCAGAGTACTTGTAGCAAATTTATTGCCTGAGTGAAAGAATTCAGAGAAAGAGAAACAATGGTGGACGCAAGAATCTTGGCTCAACTAAGGGAAGCATACTCAAAAGACTTTGTTGTCGAGCCGGGGTACACGAAGTCTCCGGCCGAGCATCTAGGGTTGGAGTTTTACTCTTGGAGTTTTCTACCTCAACTGGTAGAAGGAAAAGATTTGGAGAAGAAGGAAGAAACAGGTGGTGGTGGTTATGATGAAGATGACACGGTGCCGTGCGGAAGAAGTCAAGAAAAGAGAGGAAAAGAAAGAGCGAGAAATCTAGTGAAGCATAAGCTTGCACGGGCGAGAAAGATTGAGAAGCGGAGATTTGAAAGGGCTTGGAAGACTGTTAATTGAAGGGGGGAAAAAAAAAAGATGAAATTTTTCTAGGGTTTATAGTATGAGGAGTTTGAAATATTGTTGTTGTTTGTAGTTTCTGAGTTTGGGTTATGGAATATGTAAGGATTTATTATTGGGTTTTAAGCGAAATATGGATTTGTTGTTGGATTTTCATGAATCATAGCTAATCATTGAGTTGTTTATCTTTGGTTTGCTGTTTGAATTTTCTACCTTCGAGTTGGTTCCATGATCTATCAATCATAGTTACGTATTTATCCAAAAAAAAAAGAAGAAGATATATTCCGGGTTCATTTTTGTTAGGGGTGAAATTCTAACCCGTGAAATTAAACCGCCCGAAAAAACAGACCGAAATATTCCTAGTTATTTACACATGATCGATAATGAGTTGTGTTGTTTCAATTTTCTAGGTTCAAGTTAGTTCCATGATATATTCCTAGTTATTTAACAAAAAAAAGGCCCATTTTTTCTAATGCAATCAAACAGGGCCTAAATTCTTTTTTTGTGTGTGTGTGTTTGTTTCAGCAGTCTAGTGTAGTTCTTTCGTTAATTGGTCTCTGTTTTGATGTGCTTCATATTTTGGGATTGGGTTCTCTCTGATCTGATCAGTTTTTTTTTTCCTTCCATCGGATGGAATAATCTTGATCATCATGTTGGAGAATTTTCAGTTTATTGTAATGGCATGATTTCATGGCATTTGTGATAGTATGATTTTGAAAATAAGCCGCGAATGCCTGCGATGGAATAAAATAGGGCCGGCTCATGGCATAAGCCCTGAAGTAACCGCTCGGGCTCCAAAAAAATGCAAAAAAAAATGGGGGCCTCTCAAATATGTAAGCCTCCTAGATAATGCGGACTTAATTATTACATTTACAGCTAAAAGTACGAGAAGAGTAATGTTCAAATGATCGATTTATGAGTATTATAATGGTTATTTATTTTTCGACGACTGTGTGTTTAAATTTGTGTAATGATAAATATTTGGTAATGGTTTTTTATGAACACTGTGTTGAAAAATTTTATTATGCAAAATATATGAATGGCCTCATCTAATGAGTCTGTTTCAGGGCCTCCAAAAATAATGACCCGTCAGTACAATAAAACCAAGTGATTGTAACTAATGTTGTTGGTCGGGCTTGTACACTCTGCTAAGTGATCAAAGGGTCAAAACTCAAGAAGGCAAGAATTGATTATTAGTTATCTTGTAGATAAGACTGGTTCGCTTGTTAGTTGCTGCAGATCTCAAATAAATGATGTAGGCTGTGTTCGTTTCCCAGTTTTAGTTTAGTTTTAGTTTTGATAACATCATCATTACTCTCTCTATCTCTCTCTACTCATTACACCTTTTTACATCATCAAAATTAAACTAATTTACAAGATCATAGCTAAAGCAATGGCTAAGCGGTTAAGGAGAATCTTGCCTAAGTTGATTAGTGTAAACCAAAGTGCTTTTGTGCATGATAGACAGATTATTGATAACATTCTGATAGCTCACGAAGTAGTCCATTTTTTGAAGAATAAGAAGAGTGGTAAAGAAGGCTATATGGCTTTAAAATTGGATATTGCTAAGGTGTATGATAGAGTGGAATGGAGGTACCTAGAAAATGTAATGAAGCATATGGGTTTTGATATGCAGTGGGTGGGCTGAATTATGAATTGTGTCTCTACGGTGTCATATTCAATCACAGTGAACGGACAATCTCACGGATTTATTCAGCCGCAAAGGGGTCTCCGTCAAGGGGATCCTCTTTCACCATACTTATTTCTTCTTTGTGCTGAAGGTTTATCTAGTTTGCTGAGACAGAAAGAGGAGCAAGGAAAGCTTAAGGGAATTAAAATTTGTCGGTATGGTCCTTCTATTTCACACCTCCTATTTGCGGATGATTCTTTGGTTTTTTGTAAGGCAGCAAAGAAGGAATGTGATGAAGTGAACACAGTGCTGGGAATGTATAAGAAGGCTTCTGGACAGCTGGTAAACGTCGGCAAATCGTCTATCCTTTTCAGTACTAATACCTCCGAAGACACAAGGAAAGAATGCAGTGATATATTGGGGTTTAGTAATAGTTCCGAGGAAGGGAAATATATAACGCCCCATGCAGACCGCTGGCCCAGTACCCTGATTTGATCCACTAGCCACACCACATGGCCCAAAATGCTTAAGCCCAAGGTACTAGTAGTAGCCCACATGGTTTGTTATATACCCAAGACCACTCATGTAAACAACCAATGTGGGACTAAACACCATTTATTCCCAAACTTGGGGTATTACAATCTTCCCCCCTTTAGGGATGCAACGTCCTCGTTGCATAGTCCCAACAACCTCCCCTGGTGTCCGTGGTGGCAGAGCGCATCCTACTCACCACTTGGACCAGGGCGGGGCTCTGATACCATTTGTAACGCCCCATGCAGACCACTGGCCCAGTACCCTGATTTGATCCCACTAGCCACACCACATGACCCAAAATGCTTAAGCCGAAGGTACTAGTAATAGCCCACATGGTTTGTTATATATCCAAGACCACTCATGTAAACAACCAATGTGGGACTAAACACCATCTATTCCCAAACCTGTGGTATTACAGAATATCTAGGGTTGCCATATATCATTGGGAGATCTAAGAAAGCTGCTGTGATGTATATCAAAGATAAAGTGATTAGCAGGATTAAAGGATGGAAAGGGAGATTTACTAACCCGGCGAGGAGAGAAGTGCTGATAAAATCCATTCTTTTAACGATGCCAACTTATGCAATGGCATGTATCAAGCTCCCATATGGTGTCTGTCAACAACTCAATTCCATCATTGCAACGCTTTTTTGGAGCGGAGCAGAGGAAGCTAGGAAGATTCATTGGATGAGTTGGGACCGCATGACGGAGGTTAAAGGCAAGGGTGGATTGGGGTTCTGTGACTTGGAAGCTTTCAATTTAGCTATGCTTGCCAAACAAGGATGGCGCCTCTTGAAAGGTGATAATTCTCTCTTTTTCAGAATTTTCCAAGGCTAAGTACTTCCCAAATACAACTTTTTTGGAAGCCCAAGCTAAGCAAGCTTCCTCATGGGCGTGGCAAAGTATATTGGCGAGTAAAAGAGTGGTTGAGAAAGGGTGGAAGTGGAGTGTTGCTAAAAATATCTTGCCAGTGAATGTAGCCTTGGCCCAAAAACGTATCCATGTGGACAGTTTATGTCCAGTATGTGGTATGGAAGAGGAAACGGCTTCACATATGCTTCTCCGCTGTTATAGAGCTTCAAAAGTGTGGACTCTATCCCCTTTTCGTTTACGGCCTGAAGAATTATTATCGACGCAATTTGGAGAAATTTGGAGTAGGATGGGAGTTATTAGCAAAGGTGAAGATAAATGGCATGCATTGGGTCTTTTTGCAACAATTTGCTGGCACATTTGGAAGGGATGGAATGATTGGGTGTTCAATAGGAGATGGATTGAGGAGACAAAGGTTTTGGGTAAAGCTCTGGATGAGGTTAATGACTTCCATGTGGCGATAAGCAAAGAGAAGCATGATTCGACGAAGCAAATGATCAAGGGTGCTGTTCTTTGGTGTCCACCAACTCAAGGAGTGCTAAAGGTTAATATAGATGGGCATTTGATAAGGTGTCAAGAAAGGGGGGTATTGGCCTTGTGGTGCGGGATAATTTGGGGCAGATTGTTTCTATGGAGGCTATTCCTGTTCTTAATGCTGCTTCGGCAGAGTTGGTAGAGGCGCTGAGTTTTAAATTGGCTCTAAATATGGTGATCAACAACTTGGACAAGGACTACGTTTTTGAAGGAGACGCTCAAAACATAGTGAACATGCTGCAAGGAAGTAAGAATGCCAAGGCTTGCTTGGAGGTCACATCATCAAGGATTCGCTCAATTTAGCTAGATTTTTTAATTCTCGTTCTTTCAATTATGTTTCACGTACTTGTAATAGGGTGGCTGATGTTATAGCCAAATATGCCCTATCTTTAGATCTTCCTACAACCTGGCAAGGGAATTTCCCGCACTGGGTTTGTAGGGAGGCCTCTTTGGATGTTTCTCAGTTGAAGTGATTAATAAGAATGTTATCAATTGGCAAAAAAAAAAAAAAACTAAACTAAACTACCAAACGAACACAGCCGTAATGTTCTAACCCTCCGTCCAGAAATGTTTGTCCTATTTATAATTTTCAATATTTTATGTAGAATACACAATGAATTCAAAACTTTTAACGTTTCAAATTTGTCCTTCATTAGTTGACCATAACAAAATAGGAGTTAATCAAGTTTTGAATTTAAATTATTTTCCAGAAAACAGAAAGTCTTGCCGCCAATGTAATCAGAGAAACTTTTTCAAAATTTTAGAACGCACTTTAAAATTTTCAATTATTATTCTTTTAGTTCCATTGTTTTGATTGTTAAAAGAATCTCAAAGATAAAAATGGAGTTTAAATAGTCCCCCACTGCTCGACATAAAGAAAAGTAATTGTGATTATCAGATCAATCTTACAATTTTATGGTTGACATACATTAAGGCTTACAATATACTCTCTCCGTTCCTATTTGTTTGTCCACTACGAAAAATCGTGCCACTTTTCAAATAAAAAAATAAAGTGTTTTTGTGTATCATTTTTCAAATTTTTTTACACCGAATTAAAGTACTCATCGTGTACTTTAATTTGGTGCGAAAAAATTTGAAAAATGATACACTGAAGCACTTAATTTTTTGATTTGAAAAAAGTCAAGAGAGAGAGCGTAGGACAAACAAATAGGAACGGAGGGAGTAAATAGTTCATATAACCTTGCTGTATAAAATTTAGACTGGCTCACCTACTTGAGTGTACTGGATACCATACAAACACTATCTAATACGTTGCCCAGTGACAAAGTCAGGATTTTGACCCTAAGGGGCCAACTTAAAAGACATATTTTTATCTAAGAATATATTTATCATATCATATACCTTTTGTTTTTCAACGTAGCACATTTATATATTGAAATTGTTCCATCCTAAAGCATTAAAAGTATAGTGGGCCGAATATAAATGGTCCAACCCACAAAGAAAATCGCCTGGGGCTGAATGAGTACAAGGACAACCAGGCACATCTCGTCTTGTGGCCGAACTTCCATGGGATCGTAGGTCCTAAGGGATTTTTCGTGTAGCCTAGTGAAATCCAAGATACCTTAGTGCCGAAGGTTCCAAAGGAATGCTCTCTGACCCACACCTACCGAAGTGCAAATGAGTGTGCTGATTTTCTTGCTAGTCTTGGAGCTTAACAGGAAGAAGACTTGGTGGTAACCAACAGCCCCCCCTTGGGCATCCGGGAGTTTATGATCAGGGATAGTTGCAATATTCGCCAAGTCTTGGACTAACCCGTGCAGTTCTGTTTGCTAGTCTATCTATTTTAGATTTATGTGCTGTGTAATCATCTTTAAACACTTGATGTTGTTTGACTCTGGTTCTTAATTATATATAATTCCGACGTACCAAAAAAAAAAGAAGGTTCCAAAGGATGGAAGGGCCCACATGGTTAGGAAAGGAAATCTGTTTCAAAGAAATAAAAAGAATCTATTTACCACTTAGGAAATAAAACATTAGTCTTTCAAATAATTAAAATCCAAATAATCATTACTCGACACGAATTAGGAAAGGAAATCTGTTTCCTAAAAGAACTAGGATGAAAAATACTACTATATAGGAAGCCTAAACCATGCACATTGGTCACCAACGAGGCAACAAACAACACCAGAATACTAGTACTAAATTTACTACCAGAGTGAGAGATCGAATTCAGAGAAAAGAAACAATGGTGGACGCAAGAATCTTGGCTCAACTAAGGGAAGCATACCCAAAAGACTTCATCGTCGAGCCGGGGTACACGAAGTCTCCAGCCGAGCATCTAGGGTTGGAGTTTTACGCTTGGAGCTTCCTACCTAAACTGGTAGAAGGGAAAGATTTGGAGAAGAAGGAAGAAATAAGCGGTGGTGATGGTTATGATGAAGATGACACGGTGCCGTGCGGAAGAAGTCAAGAAAAGAGAGAAAAAGAAAGAGCGAGAAATTTAGCGAAGCATAAGCTTGCATGGGCGAGAAAGACTGGGAAGCAGAGATTTGATAGGGCTAGGAAGACTGTTAACTGAAAAGAACAGATGAAATTTTTCTCGGGTTTTATGGTATGAGGAGTCTGAAATATTGTTGACGTTTGCAGTTTAATAGTTTGGTTATGGAATATGTAAGGATCTATTATTGGGTTTTATGCAAAATATGGATTTGCTGTTGGATTTTGTTATCTCGGTTTGTTGTTTGAATTTCTAGATTAATCATAGTTATTTATCAAAAAAAAAAAAGAAAGATATATTCCGAGTTCGTTTTTGTTAGGGATGAAATTTTAACCGGCGAAATTAAACCGCCTGAAAAAAACCGACCGAAATATTTCTAGTTGTTTACATGATAATGAGTTGCGTTGGATTCTCATGGCTGATCATGAGTTGTGTTGTTTCAATTTTCTAACTTCAAGTTAGTTCCATGATAGTATAATCCTAAGTATTTACCAAAAAAGAAAAAGATATATTCGTCTAGTTTGTTTTTGTTATACACTATACCTCTCAGTACTAGTGGTATTGAATTTGGAAACCAGATTGGATGATTTTTTTTTTTTTTCCTACTCTTATTTGTTCTTCTCAGGACTTGTTATAGTGTTTATGAACACACACAAACCCAAACTTCTATGGAAAGCCTAGCTAAGCAGACTTTCTCGTTAGATTTTCTCGATACACATGCTAATTCTCTTGTAAGACCTACGTCACACAATCTTTCCAAATCTTTCTCGCCCTTGCAAGTCACGCGAGTGAGACATGTCTGACTTAAGTCACATAATTCTCTAGTACGATGTTTGCTTCCATTCTCAATCTTTGTTCTTGTAATTTATTAACAAATTTTCTAATATGTTTTATTTTGATAATTGCACCCTTTTTTTTGTCTTGTAGTGAAACTTTTATATATAAAATTTTTACTATAGGACAAAAAATAAGGCCCCAAAATAGGGGATGTGAAAATTATTTTCTTTTTTTATTCATACTTGACAAAACATATAAATAAATACACATACACGTGTACACATACTTTTAGTTAAGATATAGGTAATTGATTTTCACATTCCCAAATTGTTATCTACACTCATTTTTTTGTTTTTAAATGAAATTTTCACACGTAAAACTTTCATTTAAAAACAAAAAAGTGAATGTGGATATCAATTTGAGGGGTGTGGAAATTATTCCCCATAATATATCTTATTTCTTGAGTTTTTTTTTAGATCAATAGATAGAAAAATTTATTAACTGTATTATCGCCATTACATAAGAGAGAGACGCTAGTAACGGACGAAGACCTATATGAAGCTTCGACTGTCACGGCCGGGCTTTAGGCATACAGTGCAGAACACAGTTAGGCACACAAGCACTATGCTATTGCCAGTAGATAAGGGGCCCAACAAACGGCGCAAGGACGCCAACGACAAAGGTAGGCCAACAAAAGGCCTAAAAACGGAGCACAGTATGTGTTGTGAAACAAAAAGAAATACTGCAACAAACAAAACACTAACTACATGTATCTAAGAGAAGCCACGAGAAGGACGAACACAACCAGCATCACCAAGAACAAGCGCCCAATGACCAAATGCACAACCAACATATATATAGTGTAAGGACCCGTATTTTTATGTATTTTTTTGTAAATAATATTGAGAAAATGTGAGGAATTAAAAATAGAGTAAAGTGGGCCAAAATGTGATAGTAGTAAAATGCCTTTGGGTGTTTTTAAAATGCATTTGAAACTTAGGGGGGTGTAAGTGCATAAGGGGTGTGTATATCTATGTACTGGGTTGATTTTTTTTCAAAATAGAAGCACCTCTCTCTCTGTAACAATCACCGACTCCCTCTTTCTCTTGCTCCTCTACAAAACTTCTTCCACCCCACCCCAAATCTCACACTCAAACCTAAACTTCTTCAAGATTCAACCCAAGAAACTTTTTCGACGAGTGTTTTGGAGTCCGGGGTAGCTTGGAATTGCTCTGGGAAGTTCATTTTCGGTTGGGGTTGATCAAGGAAGCTAGGATTTTCATATTTGCTTGCATTGGAGCTCAACTCTTGAGGTAGGAAACTTAATTCTACCTTCACTAAGTGTATATAGTTTTAATCATTGCATTGTGTTTATCTCTCCTCTTGATTTCTTACCAAGCTTTTACGTATCCATGGAAGTTGAGTTTGAACTTGATTGATGCTTAATCCTCCACATTTTTGTTGGATTGATCTTGAAATAGTGCTTAGACATGTTCATTTGATGATTAATTGTGTTTTGGAACCTCCCATCTGAGTTGGATTGAAGCCCCCATCAAGCTTGAAAAATTGTCAAAAATCTGTGCGAAGTCCGCTGGTATCGATACCCCTGCAACCTCGTATCAACACCAGCACATTCTATTTTTTTTTTCTTCTGGTCGACTGGTATTGATACCCCATTCTAGGGTATTGATACCAAACAGCTCTGAACTTATTTTTTGTTTTGTTTAGGTCTTTCCTTGACTCTTGGACATCTTGGGACATCTTCAAATGTTATGTTCATTTAAAATAATACTTATTACCAACCACTTTGTTGATCGAATTGTTTGCTCAGCTCTCCTTTGACCTCCGGTTGGGTAGTTTGACCATATACTTGCCTTATTCATCAATTACACTTCGAAACTTATTGGAAAACATCTATCTAACCTATTGTGGCACGAATTATGTTTTGTCTTGATTTCTCACATTCTTGGACACGTGTTATCTTTGCCAAAATCGGTACACTACGATTTTTCGAACTAAATGAATTACATTAAAGTTTTGGACACTTGATGGTTTAACGAACTTTTGAGAATGATGGTTACTTATTCTAGGACCACCATTTGGTGCGTCCTTAGCCATGAGTGTTCAGAGCCCACGAAATCCGGTAGGGGTATTCGGAGCCCACAAAATCAGGCAGGGGTGCACGGAGCCCATGAAATCCGACAGAGGGATTCATTCCTTATTAAAAACAAGTGGTTATTTGTGGTGAGTTGAAAAATGGAATGTTTTATGAAAAACATGATTTTTTGAAGAAATCGAACACATGACTTGAATTGTAACGGTTTTGAGGAAATTGACGGACACTAGGGGATCTTGTGGACACTTCTTCATCGAGTCGATCATTCGTAGCTCATTCTAGCCTAATCATTCATGTGTATCATAATATCACGTGCATCTTTCATTCTATATACTCTTAGCGTTAGTAGAAAAGTTTCCTACGAGCTGGTGAGTTCACCCTATCATTTTCAGGTACTCGGCAAGGCACATGATTTGGGATACTTGGCATGTGGATGCATAACATGAAACTTGCTTTGACATGAAGTTATTTTATCCTCTCCATACTTTACTATATTTTTTTGAGATGATTTTGTAACTTTAAATTCCTTAATCTTTTGACTATTTCAACTTATGTAATAACTTTGAAACTTTTGATATTCATGTATGTGGGTACGGGTACCCTTGGCTAAAATCTCACTAAAACTTTGACTTTGGAACTGTATAATTGACTTTGACTATTCAATGAAGATGTGTAGGACTTTGACTTATTCTACATAGATGTGTATATATTTTGATTATTTAAAATTGAGGGCGTGACATATAGTGTGAGTGCTAACATAGAGTGTTGTGTGTTTCTAGCAATGTTGGGGTGACACTTAAGCAGGGACGGAGCCAGAAATTTTACTATGCAGGGGCGAATGTTTTATTCAAAATACTTTGCAGGGGCGAGCCTATATAATTCATAGGAAAATTAGTTTTTTCTATGTAATACTAAAGGTTTTTTGTTTTCCTTGCAGGGGCGACCGCCCCTACTGGCCCCCCTCTGGCTTCATCCCTGCACTTAAGGACGGAGCCATGATTTTATCTTTGTGGTAGCAAAATTATGTGCTTAAAAATAAAAAGACAAACTGCATTATGAATATTCATCCACTCTACGAAAACTATAATAGCATAAAAACTTTAATTAACAATGTTTGTCGTACGCCTGAAAGTACCAAACAAGAGTAATTTTGGTTTGATCTATTTACTAAACTGAGGCATCTAGTGGCGGCGAGTTTATATAATTTAGGAATAAAAGTTTATTTTATATATAATAATTGTATTTTTTAAAAACTTTGTGGTGGTGGCCACTACCACTTATCCCCGTGGCTCCATCCTTGGTGACACAAGCACCCACCCTCTTGTATGACCATGGCACGCACCCTAATATATATACATGCCTTCATTCCTAACTTTGAATTCATTTTTTTAATGAGGTCTCCCAAAAATATATTATATTGGTCGTTAATTTTTGTGAGAACAATGTACGGCAATCACTGGATACCGAGACCAATATCAACTTGAGTTTTAATAAAAAGACGATCTACAAAATAGACGGCGCGGATAAAATTTGTGGTCTGTTGTTTTTCTAGCATATCAGGACCCAGCTCGATCCCTATTCTCATTTTTATTTGTAAACGCTCGATCCCTATTTTCAACCCTATTTTTTTTTAAGGGAAATGATAATGTCAAAGCCGTTTTTATTTGTGTCAAAACTGCAGTGCACAAAAGACTTGTACCTTGTACATGGTACAAAGTTTTTAAGCACTACATTTTTTGCACAAAAAAAAAACGATTTTGACATTAGCATCACCCTTTTTTTATATCCAGCTATTTAACTCCTCTTCCCTCAAAAAAATAAAAAGAAGCTACTTACCAGTTAGGAAATAAAACATTAGTCTTTCAAATAAAATCTAAATAATCATTGCTCGACATGAATTAGGAAAGGAAATCTGTTTCCTAAAAGAACTAGGATCAAAATACTATATAGGAAGCCCAAACCACATAGGTCAGGCCAACAAACAAGTTTAAACCTACCAGAGTACTAGTACTAAATTTACTACCAGAGCGAATTCAGAGAAGAGATACAATGATGGACGCAAGAATCTTGGCTCAACTAAGGGAAGCATACCCAAAAGACTTCATCGTCGAGCCGGGGTACACGAAGTCTCCGGCCGAGCATCTAGGGTTGGAGTTTTACGCTTGGAGCTTCCTACCTGAACTGGCAGAAGGAAAAGTTTTGGAGAAGAAGGAAGAAATAGGCGGCGGTGGTGGTTATGATGAAGATGACACGATGCCGCGCGGAAGAAGTCAAGAAAAGAGAGAAAAAGAAAGAGCGAGAAATTTAGCGAAGCATAAGCTTGCATGGGCGAGAAAGACTGGGAAGCAGAGATTTGAAAGGGCTAGGAACTAGGAAGACTGTTAATTGAGAAAAAAAAAAGATGAAATTTTTCTAGGGTTTATAGGTGTGAGGACTTCGAAATATTATTGATGTTTGTAGTTTATGAGTTTGGGTTATGGAATATGTAAGGATTTATTATTGGGTTTTAAGCAAGATATGGATTTGTTGTTGGATTTTCATGGCTGATCATGAGTTGTTATCTTGGTTTGTTGTTTGAATTTCATAGCTAATCATAGTTATTTATCCAAAAACAAAGGATATATTCCGAGTTCATTTTGTTAGGGGTGTAATTTTAACCGGCGAAATTAAACCGCCCAAAAAAACCTACCGAAATATTCCCAGTTATTTACACATGATAACTAGTTGTGTTGTTTTAATTTTCTAGGTTCTAAGTTAGTTCCCCATGATATATTCCTAGAAATTTACAAAAAAATAAAAAGAAAAAAGAAAAAGAAAAAAAGATCTAGATATATTCGTCTAGTTTGTTTTTGTAATACACTATACTTCTCAGTACTTGTGGTATTGAATTTGGAACCCAGATTGGATGATTTTTTTCCGCACTCTTATTTGTTTTTCTCGGAGGGGTGGGTTTCTTTTGATTATGCCAAAGTTTGTTAAAAGTGATGCCAAGTTTGGCAAAACAAACGAAGTTAACAATAATTTAGGAGACATTTGTTGATTCTACAATGCTATCAAGGTGTTTAGCGAACACATACATAAATCCAAACTTCCTTCTATGGAAAGCCTGGCTCAGCAAACCCTAAATCTCTGGAACGACCTAAGTCATATATAGATCACAATCTTTCTTGCCCTTGCAAATCACACGAGTGAGACATGTGTGACCAATGGTTGTGTTTGGTTTGGGTTTTGATTTTTGTTAATGATTTAAGGGAGAAATAGAGGTAATAATTAAAAATAGGGGTTAATGATTAGAGAGAGATAGAGATAAAAATGATAATAATATTTGAAAATAGGGGTAATAATTGGATAATAATTGAGAAAACCGGGTCTTGAAATGCAAAACGAACAAGGGCCAGTATGTCACAGAATTCTCTAGTACGAGACGTATGACACTTTGCTTTCATTCTCAATCGTTGCTCTTGTGATTTAGTAGTACTAATTTAATTGCTTTGTTCGGATAGCTTTTCAGGCGTAATTTTTTGTTCTCAAAAAGGGTATTTCTGATCGGATAAGAGTTGTAGTAGTACTTATATGGGTCCCATTTCTAACTATCTCCCTCTCTTTTCTTGTTCTAACTTTTTCTTCCTGTCAGAAATGCTGTGGTGCGTAATTCATTTTGAGTTTTTGAATGTCGGGCCCACTGGCCAGTTTTGCAGATAGAGAGACAGAGAGAGCAATGCTTTGTTGGGTTTTGGAGTGGGGGGCCCACTTGCCCAATTTTGCTGGTCAAAAGTATAGGTATGGTGAGAGGAAGACTGTGGTGGAAAGTCTACTTTTTGAAAGTGTTTCAAGGCCTCATTTTGGAAAAGGATTTGAGAGCCTTTTCCGAACACAGCCAATATGTTTTCAAAAGATACTTTAATGCTCGCGTCCGCGCATTATGAGACACTACATCACTTGCAGGGCCTATCACAAAATTCTTACAACTTTTTATGGGGTAAATCTGCAAGGTCTAAACATTATAGGGTAAAATTGGTGAAACTAAGAATGTAAACAAGCGTCTGCCCTAGATAGTAGTAAATTGATCAGTATCAGAAACTCAAAAGTCTCAACCTTGAAGCTTATAAAGCTCAGCAACTCCGGCGACGGACGGCGGCTCCGGCTACGATTTGGCCCAGGTATATCTCTCTCTCTCTACGATTTAGCACAGGTTTCTCTCTCTCTCTCTGGTTATCTATTTCTCTTAATGTTTGATTTTTGTTATGGGTGATTTAGATGCTTAAACACAATACATTCGCGACTTGGTAAAAAGAAGTATTGAGATTTTTATGCCCTTCCTTTGAGCAATTTTTGGGGGCAAGGATTAGTGACTTTCTAGACTGCCAAAGGATCAGGAGAAAAAAAGCTCTTTGCTTTGATTGAAAAGGTTTCCTAATCCAATTTCAAGAGGGGGAAAACATTGCTCTCTTATGTCGATGATGGTTCATACATCTTAGTTCCTTCAATAGCTTAGAAAACTTAACCTTTTAAAAGATGTGTATGCTTATCGTGTTACACTGGTAAATCAATTCCAAACTGAAACCGATAAACCAGAAGTAAACTGAACCTGGAAACCAATTGAATATAGGTTTTTGTGTTTTGTGGAGCTCTTGCATAGCGTTGCTATATACGGTGGCACCCCTTCTGCCTTTTTTGCAATTATAATGGCCTTCTTCGTTTCATGGTTTAGTTTGGTTTTAGTTTAGTTTTGTAATCATTACCCTTATTTCTTTCTCTATCTCTCTATCTCTCTCCAGTCATTATCCCTATCTCCAAAACTAAACTAAAACTACTGAACAAACAAAACCAATGCCTCTCTTACTCATAAGAAAAGAGTGGGATTATGAGGTGTTTGAGGTCGTGTTCTGCATCTCACAAATGTATCAGCAGAAGGTTGCACACTAGGTTTCCGAATAAGTTGATTATGGTGACCAGAGGAGCCATGTCAATGTTGTTGGTTAATATTCAAGAACATTAATGCTTGTGTGATGTTCATTACTCATTTATTTGGACTCTGAAATGGAAAGCTTCACTGATCACGAGGGCTAGTTATATTGCATTTTTTATGTGTTAAAAAAGTCGGACTAGCCGGCCGACTAGTCGCTAGTCGGTGCCTCACTGAGGTGATTAGGGGTTAGTCATTTGTTTAGTCGCTGGGTGACTTAGTCGGCAACTAGTCGCCGTGTCGGAGTAGTCGACAGGTTGGGAAAAGTCGGATCAAGTCGGATCAAATCGGGAAAAGTCAAGGTAAAGACTGAATATGTGAATTCAGGGGCCATAGTGTAATTTTCTGGATAGCTTTATACCCAAAATCCCCTTTTTTCATCTGATCTTCTCACTCGACTTGCCTGGTCGACCGCTGCTGCTTGATCTTCTCTCTCTCTCTCGGATCAAGTATCTTCTCTTCTTCTTTGAGCATCTGATTCACCTCTCAGGGTCTCAGGTAAGCATCTCTCTCATTCTCTTCTGATTCATCTGATCTTCTCATTCTCTCTCCCTCTCTGCTCGTCTCTCACTCTCCCCCTGGTCATCTCTCTCTCTCTCTCTCATATTGTATATGAGCATATGTTGCCTCTGTTTTTTATTCTTTTTTTGAAACTGATATATCAGTATATGGAAGAGTCAGTAGGACTGTAGGAGAATGTCTCTCTCTATTTTTTTTTTTTTTTTTTTGGGGTTGTAGTTAGTAAACTTAAGTACTTAACGGTGAATTATTAATTTTGTAGGTGAAAAAACTTCACAAAAATCAACATTTTTCTTTCCTTTTTTTTAGCAGACCTTGTCTCTCTGCTCTCTCTCGATGTTCTTGTTTAATATCGTTATTTTTTATTAAAAAGATAGAAAATCCGACTAGCCGATTAATTCCTGATTAATCCCCGATTAATCCCCCAGTCACTAGTCGACAACCGCCCGACCTGGGACTGAGTAGCGTCTTTAGAACATTGATTTTTATTGGTTTCCCTAGGGGGCGCGGTCATTTGCTCACATCACCTCCACAATAAAGAGACTGAAGTTCGCATCTCTTAGAAATTTCATAAGAGAGACTATATTCCATTTTGTTGATGTGCATTAAGAACAGAAACTAGGTATTTAGAAGAAGGATGCAGGTTGGTAACGTAAAAGAGAATAGTTGGAGAAGTTAATTTGGCAATTTTAAACCATGAAGGTGGAGTGCAGATCAAAATGTGGCAAAACTAAGCTGAGAAATGGTCATGTTTTAAAGTTCTTCAGTATTTCTTCATGAAAATCTGCCTTGGAATTTACCAACCTTAATTTGTTTTATTTGTAGCCAGATAGTAGTGGAATGGAAGTAAAAGATCCATGTAACAGTAACCGTTCCCAATTGATTGAACACAAGACTTAGTTTGGTTTGTAGGCTTTGTCAAATTAAAAGCAAGAAACAAAAAGCCCCATGTTCTAAACATGTACTTCGATCTATTACTGCTGTATCTGAGAAGTAATGACTAATGCAAGATTTTTTGAGAAGCTTTTGTTGACAATTAACATCTTTCTCTAGATCTAACCAATGACATGGTATAAATGAGCAACAGTGCCTCCACTTGTACAATGGGATGACAAGACCATGAATTATGAAAAATTGGACTATTGTAGCTCCAGTTCCCTCTTATTACCTTCTAGACAGCAGAATGGCTTTCAATTACATAACAGATGTATCCTGTAAATTCTGATTTGCTGTTACTTTTCACTTTTAGGACGGAAAATGCTGAAGAATGAGACAAACCCTCACTTCAGCAAGACAACTCGTTTACCTCGGAAACGCTTCTATCGGGCGAGGGCCCACAGCAATCCACTGAGCGATTCCCACTTCCCGGTGCCTATCTCCCCTTGCCATGTTGATTACTCCCTTCATTACCCCCAACTTTTTCCATCATCCGATCAAACTGTCCATTCCAAGAAGATCCAATTTGCAGACATAGGCTGTGGTTTTGGAGGACTTCTAATTAGCCTTTCAACCTTATTCCCAGATACCCTAATGATAGGAATGGAGCTGAGAGACAAGGTGACAGAATACGTGAAAGAAAGAATTTTAGCTCTGAGAGTGGAAAATCCCGGTCAGTATCAGAATGTATCGGTTGTTCGAACTAACTCCATGAAGTACATTCCCAATTATTTTGAAAAAGGACAGTTGTCAAAGATGTTTTTCCTTTTCCCCGACCCTCACTTTAAAGAGAAGAATCATCGGCGTAGGGTGATTAGTCCACACTTGCTAGATGAATATGCTTATGCTCTTTGCACTGGTGGGATTATATACACAATTACGGATGTGGAAGAACTTGGGGAGTGGATGAAGGCTTGTTTGGAGGGGCACCCTATGTTTGAAGCTCTTAGGGATGAAGAGCTGGAAGCTGATCCAGTTGTGAAGCTCTTGAGTTCAGCCACTGAGGAAGGCCAGAAGGTTGCACGAAATGGGGGACAAACTTTTCAAGCAGTTTATAGGCGCGTTGTGCCGTCTCTTTAATTTTGGTCTCTTCAATTTTGACAGTTTCGTCGATTCTGTAGCATGGTGCCCTGCTTTTTAAAGTCATTTTCCCATCCTGATCTTCTGGTATTTAAATCTTAAAAATTTCAGCCAGCTCTTGTTGTTTGTTTAGGTGTAACTTTATTTTTTGGTCTTCCCTTTAGGGTAAACCGTGCTTATTAATGACTATGTACTATTTTATATTATATCTTTTTTATATTGTTTTGTAATGTTGAAGTCTCCATAATTTCAGACGTAAACCTGCGGTCGGGTGGTTTCCCTTTGAATTCTTAGCTTCCCGGAGAAACAAAACTTGGTGTTCCAAATTTGTAGGAAGTAAATTTGATGGTCTAGGAAAAGATAGTCAAAAGGTAAAAGGAGTTCTGTTTCTGGGGATCCCTTGGCAAGAGAAAGTGGTTCAGTTCTTTGGCAAATTTGTCTGGGGCCTAGTTTAGTGGTTTCTGGGTGATATTCTGCTTTGAAAGAACATCAATAATGAAAATTTGAGACCCTCGAATCTGTTTTGAAGGGAGCAAAGGAGTGGAACCCAGAAAATTACAGACATCTATATACAAACACCCAAACATAATGCCCTCGCGGACAAAATTTTGTATACAACTATATATTATGAGTATGTAGATATATATACGTGTATATGTACTATATAATTATATATGTCTCTTTATATGGATATGAAGCAGAAGCAGAAGATGTTTTTCTTATCAATGACAAGAATCAAACCTAGTTTTTGTCTTCAGGGTACTTAACAACTTCAGAGGATCTGAACTCAATCTGACGATATTACAAAACTTGAAAGTCATAATAATACTACTATAAAGTATAGACACTTGACATGCAAAATCTATCCTTTTCTGCCTACAGCTAATTACCTTGCAAGGTTATGCTTCAATAACTTCCTCCCTCTTTCTCTCTCTCTGAAATCCTTGCCATTTCTTCCCATGCCGCTGAATCCTCCTCATCGCCATCACCATCACAATCACCCTCACCGCATTTCTCTTTTTTATTGCAGGCTTCATGTGTTTTTTTCTGTGTTCTCTCCTTTGTCGAGCTTGAAAGCCATTCCAAGGGCGTAAGGTCAAACCCTAGAAGCTCGGCCGGAGCATAGACATTGCTTCACTTTTGACACCCATGAAACGTGTTTTTTTTTTTTATGAAAAGGTAAATACAATCTCCGACTATATACATCATTTTAGAACCTGTTGTGGGTCTCTATTTGAAAAGTATGAATGGGGATTTCTATATACTCGAGACAAAATCGGTGACTAAAGACTCTATAGCGTGCTTCCTTTTCCAGTTAAGACTATCTAGGCTACAATTAAGGCTATGTTTGTTGGAGCGTAAAAAAAATTTCTGGTAAATATTTACTTGTTTTTTGGTGTTTGGTTGCACAAAAATATGGAGAAAATATTTTACAGGTAAAACGTTTTTTGAGAATTGGAGGAAAATGGCTTCCCATGGATATGTGCGCAAGTCATTTTACGCCCGGAGTCCCGATCTATCCGTTCTATTTTTTTTCATATCAGCCTTTATATCTATCCATAGATCCACAATTTTGTTTCCCTATTTTCTCCTCTCTCTCTCTCTCTCTCTCTCTCTCACACACACACACACACACAGATTACATGATATGATTCGTCTCGAACAAAAAAAATTCTCCAAGCTGCCAATCTCATCTTTCCCTCTTTCAATCTGAGACACCCCCACAAAAACAATATACGTATATATGCATATATACACATGTAAATTCACCCATACATCCATACATATACACACCTACATGCGCGCGCACGCACATATCTAATGTTTTCTCTCTCTTTAAAATAGAGATCGGTCGACAATTGAAATTGTTGAGATCGGTCGAAAATTGAAATTGTGTTCAATTTTGCCATTATAACACCACTAACACTTTAGCTAAAAATAGGTGGTGGTCAAAATTGTAGCCAAACACCATAAGATGAAAGTTTGGTAAATATTTAACCCATACAGAGCCTATGTCAAAAAGTTTACAAAATTTGCTAAACACAAACTACTGCTCTCAGCATCTCTGATTCTAACCCTAGTACCACTTGATCAATCTTGAGACGCATGTCCTGCATCGCATGGCATTTTCTTTGATCCAGATTCTTCCACATCCTTCATCTGGTAATAGTGAGGAGCGATTTCCACCAACCAGTCCGGTTTAAGTTCAGTGACCTGCCGCATGTACTCCTTTGTTGTCAAAACCAATTCATGGTAGATGACCCATCTTGGAAGTACGTGTGCCAAACCAGAACCAGGGTGAATATAAACCGTGTGGGGATTTTTGACCGTCTGATAAGAACCATTTTTCTGCATCCTTGCTGAATGAGGGAAGAAGCCTGCAGTCATAGCCTTCTTTATTGCTTCTAGATTATTAGAGTTTGACATCAATTCAATCTCAACCCTCTCCAGAAGGCCCTCCAATTGATCTCTTATGTCTCTTGCACGCTTCATACTCCTAACCTGGATGTAATTCTCATAGCACCACTGAGTAGAGTAGTTGGTTTCCTTCCAGGTATTGTAAATCTTGAGCAAAGCAATATGATCTCCAACATTCCCCGTGTGAAAATTCATTTGTGCTGTATCGGCTTGGATTTTCTTGTCCTTTGGGCGGTAAAAGATTGAGTTTCCAGCAGAAAGCATAGCAGCAATAGAGATGATTTCCTCTGAGCACTGGTATTTCTCTGATGCAACAATCATTTTAGATAACATGGGATCAAGAGGGAACTCCGCCATTCTTCTACCTACTTTCGTCAATTCTCCCAACTTATTCAATGCACCTAAAGCAAAGAGCAATTCCAAGGCTTTTAGCAAAGCTTCAGCTGGTGGTGGGTCCACAAAATCAAAATTCAACAAGTCCTGAATGCCAAGGCTCTTAAGAGTGAGAACAACATTTCCAAGGTTAGTCCGTTGTATCTCAGGAACAGTGTTGTCATCTAAATCATTATTATAGCTATCAGCAGTATATAATCGAAAGCACTTCCCAGGACCAGTCCGTCCAGATCGACCAGCCCTCTGATTTGCAGATGCTTTGGAGATGGGAGTGACCAATAATGACTCCATCCCAGTTCGCGGATTGTGCGATTTCATCTTGCAAAATCCTGGATCAATTACATACTTAATCCCATCGATTGTCAATGAGGTTTCTGCTATATTTGTGGCAAGGACAACTTTGCGTGCTCCTTTAGGAGTGGGTTCAAATATTTTTGCCTGTAGCTCTGTCGGAAGGTTTGCGTAGATAGGACATATGATGAGTTCCGGAATTCTAGCTCTAAGCCCTCTTGTCCTGTGTTTTAATATCTCCTCTGCTGTTTCAATCTCCTCTTGCCCAGTGAAGAAGATCAGGATGTCACCATCACCAGGTTGCTGAGTTACGTGGATTTGCAGAGCAGTGACGATGGCCGCATCTAAGTAATCAGCTTCTGGTGCTTTTGTGTAATGCACCTCAACAGGAAACCGTCTACCAGGGATCTTAAAAATTGGAGCAGAATCAAAATAATCACTAAACTTCTCTGCATCAAGGGTTGCACTTGAGATGAGCAACTTGAGGTCTGGTCTATACCGGGCAATATCCTTCACTAAACCAAACAAAATGTCGGTTGAGAGAGTTCTTTCGTGGGCCTCGTCCACCATGACCACACTGTAACCTGCGAGATCAGGTTCACCGAGGAACTCCCGAAGTAGCATACCATCAGTCATATACTTCAGAACTGTCTTTTCTGAAGTGCAATCTTCAAAGCGGATTGAATAACCAACCTCGTGGCCAAGTTTGACACCCATTTCTTGAGAAACTCGAGCAGCAACGCTCATAGCAGCAACTCGCCGTGGCTGGGTACATCCAATCTTTCCCCGTTTTGTGTATCCAGCCTCATGCAGATACTGGGGTATCTGTGTGGTTTTCCCAGAGCCAGTCTCTCCAACAATAACAAGAACCTGATGATTTTCAACAGCTTGAAGCAACTCATCTCGATATGCATAAATAGGCAAAGTTTTTCTGTCCTCCTGAAGTTTCTCGAATGCTGATTTCTCCATTGATTTCTCGAGGGACTCAGCAGGGAGCTCATCCTCAAAATTAACGCCATGCTTTATGAAATCAATCTGGTCCTCCAACACAAACTGAAAATCATCGGATTTTTGCTTCCTATCTTTTGAACCATACTTAAGGGTAGCTTTTCCAATCTGATGCTGCTCCCATGCTTCTTGTTCTGCAAATGAATTCATTTTTTCTTGAGAGCCCGAATCCCTGGAACGCTGCATGGCAACAGAAAATCTCTTCTCTTGATTTACGCCCCCATCTAAATCATAAGCTTCAGGCATTCTATACTCATCTATATTATCAGCGTCTTCAGACTGTTTCTTAACAAGCGCATAAATTTCTTTCTTGTATCTGTGCTCACGATATTCTGCTTCGGTCAATTTTACACCGTCAAAAAGATACTGCTCATCCTCTATATCATCCCTGAGCTCCAGCAATTTCTTTTCCTCCCTTTTCTTCAAGTACTCTTGCCTAGAAACTTTTCTTAAAGTATTAGTGTCATCTTGTGCCAAAGCCTTGGATCTCCGAACTGATACTTTTTTCTCCCTCTTTTTCGATTTCGCCTCACCTCGCTTCCTCGTCGCTGCCGCATCTCGATCTTTGATGTGGCGCTCTAACTCCTCCCTCTCTCTTTGGTCACGCAATCTTTCTTCCTCTGACTCAGAATCATCATCTTTCTCCGGAGTAGACCGCCGTTTAACTCGTCTTTCTTCTTCCATGTTTGCAACTACCTCATCATCTTCATCTTCCTGATTTTCAGTCTTCTTCCTGAATCGTTTCTTACGACTATCATCCTCTTTTCTGATCTCAGAAGTGGGAGGCACATGAGAAACATTACCACTGCCACCTCCAACATCATGATCATCATCTTCATCAGCCTCCAGGAGAGAATAAGTCTTCTGCTTCCTAACCAGTAACGCTGCCTCTCGTTCTTGTTTCTGATAAAGATTAACCGCTGGAGCTTTACGTGGAACCTTCCCATGGATCTCTTCTGCAAAGACGCGTGTTTCATTACTTGTCCATAGCCCAATATCCACAAGCTTACTGACAAAGTCAGAGGGGGACGAAGTTATCATTGATAAACGAATCACGTATTGCACCACTGCAGGCTGTGAGTATCCCAGGAGAGATATCAACTTGTCTGATACCCATGTCTTCAAATCACTCCCCATTTTGCACTGTGAAATCCGAAGTACCCGGAGAAATCGACAACTCCAGCTGCAGCCTCTGGCACTGCCTTAGCAATTAACAACTCTAGCTCTGGAGAGAGAGTGATTTGGGGAGAAAGAGAGATGAGTGATGCGTTGTCGCCGGAGTAATTGGTTGAGAAATTTGGAGAGAACCGTTCGCTGAGAGAGAGAGAGAGAGAGAGAGATGAACTCTGTATGAAACGTGATTTAGGAAAAGAGGAGATTCAACTTGTATAGCACTTGTTGGTAAACCTTATTACTTTATAGTGTTTCCAAATCCAATCAGTTCTGAATTTCCAAATTCTAGTTCTTATAGGAATGGGTTATTGTTTCCATGTTAAGTCCCTCTAAGACTTCCTAATCCAAGTGGACATAGGAGAAATAAATTTCCAAATTCAAGTTGTTACGCCTGGGTTACTGTTTCCAATATTTAGTCCCTCTAAGACTTCCTAATCCAAGTAAACATAGGAGAAATAAATTTCCAAATTCAAGTTGTTACGCCCTGACTTTTCTTTTCCTAATATAATAATAATTTGCTTAGGAATTTGCCTTTTTGGTGGGGTTCTGTTTAATTATTTTTGTAGGTATTATTGACGTTTTGAGGGTGTAAGTCTAAAATTAGTAGATTACTGTGTAAATTCTAATATTAGGGTAAATAGATATCTATATTTATTTGCGAACTCCCCGTGTCCCTCAAATTGTTCTTTTGAGAAATTTATTATGGTTAATTGGACACAAATTGTTTATTTTGGTCCTTTAAATTAACATGAGAGAAATTAAAAAGTGTTCTTTTTGGTGAGAATTTTATGGATGTTGATGGAAATATTTATTTTTCAAAGTCTAGGGAAATTAATCCTCTGTGCGCGGGTGACTCTGGCCATTCCGGACGAGACCAAGTTAGGCCAGTGACCCTAATGCTCAACGATTGATTTTCACCGGATCGTTCTTAGGGAAAAGTCCCACGGACTACCTACTCATGATGACTCTAATTTTCGATATTCGATCCAATTCTGATATATTTGTTCCCTGACACTTGGTACTATTCGATATTGGTTGTGGTTTTCCCATTATTGTTGGATATCGTATAGTAATCACTATTAAGACTTGTTATTGGTAAAAGGATTTATTGGTGTAATTTGGTGTCTTGTTTTACACCTCGTACGCCAAATTATGTTTACATGGTAATCTATTTTTATCCTTGCTTTAGAACTTTATCTAAAACACATGCTTTATCATTCATTTATCATTCATTGAGCTTATGAGCTGACGGATTTATTCCAACATCTTTTTCAGGCAAGTCGATTGGATAGGTGAGATTTCTAGCAGCGGTTTGGGGATTTATTGTGCCGACCTCTATAGGATGTCACATTTATTTATTCGCTTTCCCACATTGTTAAACTTTTTTTTATAAATTGCATCCTGTTATTGTTGGAGGGTGATTTTATTGTTTGATACACGGGATGGTTGTACCCCGTGCTTATGATTGAGACATACTTAGATTTGATTTGGTTAAATAATAAAGAATGGTCATTTAGAGATTATCGACCTTATTTTTATTTTGGGCTTCGTGTCCCATGGGTTGGCTCTGTAATTCACGGCCGGTCATTTCCCATTTTGGGATGTGAGAAAGTTGTTCAGAAGAATTGTGATATGTCTCTGCAAAAAAAAAAAAATTACTTGTATTTCCGTACACAATAGAAAAAATTTGAGTCCGTTTATAGGTTACAACTGGGGGAGTAAAGCTTCCCGTAATCTATAGTAGGAATGGGAATTTGATTCTTCCTAGTAATTCAATACCTGTAGTAAATTTATTCCAATGTTTGAATTAATTCAGTAATCTTCTTATAAATCATTCATTTTGAAAATTTACTAAACTTAAACTTTTTTTTTAGTATGAATTGATCCAGGAATTTAGGATTACCATTGGGGTGGGAGTGAATGGATTCCTACTTACTTTATACCTGGTTAAATATGTTATCGCGAATTACATTCTTGTTCTCGCCAATTCCAAACGTTGAAATATTGCTTCATATTCACATTCTCCCTCAAAATTACTGCCATTTAAACTAAGCCGATTTTTTTTTTTATTTTTTTTTTTATGTATATCTACAAACTGAGCCTACAGTTCTTGACAGAATATGCAAAACTGAGTGATGGATATTCCTAGAGAAATGAACTTTTCAAAGAAGGTTTGACTCTGAGGCCCCGATTGGATGGTGCTAAAATTTCAGGGAGATAAGTTATGGAGGGGGGATAAGGTAAGAGGGGGTATTATTTTTGGAGGGTTGGCCCACATTGATGTGATGTTTATGGAAGGAGGATAAAAAAGTAGATGGTTTGGATGAGGTATTAAACAGGGGAATATATTTTGACTTGGTTTGGATGTTTTATAAATAAGAGGGGGTAGATGATGAAAAAAACTGTCAAACGACTCTTTTGCCCTTGCGGTGTAACAAACTTGATTATGCAAATTACCAAAAAAAAACTTAATTATACAATGAATTAATTCTATAAATGCAAAACTCAATATATTTAATTAATTTTAGGCAATTTTAAGCTATAATAAAACATCTAATTAACCAATGCCCCATACTTTTGTGCCCTTCAGATTAATTAATTTTATAAATGCAAAACTCTAGGCAATTTTAAGCTATAATAAAATATCTAATTAACCAATATTCCATACTTTTGTGGCCTTCAGATTGAGTCAAAAAATTCTAGGCCATTGGATTGAGGAGAAGATTCTAGTCATTGGGGCAAACCAAACCACGTGATATCTCAAATGTTTTTTTCTCAATACTACTCGTCTGCCTTTGCCTCTCTCTTTGTTAAAACATATCTGCAGCCCTCTCTCTCTCTCTCTCTCTACCTCTCTCTCTGTCTCTCTCTCACTCCCACCGATCAAACCCACACCCACCATCAACAATCTCTGTCTCTCTCTCGTTCACCTCTGACTAGAAATCAAGTTCAAGAATTAATGGAGGTCCGATGCCCATCGAAAAATATAATGGAGGTCCGGCGAAATCCAAGCTTTTGTGCAGCTGAAAATCAGATCTCCCTCCTATCTCTCTGCCTTCACAAATAATTTGATTTTGGGAAGGTAAAAACAAATTTTAATCGCTGTAATTTTTTTGGTACCAGTTTCGTTGTAATTTTGTTGGTACCAGTTCTTGTTGTAATTTTTTTGGCTGTTTAATTACTACTATTTTTAATTATTGTTCTGGGCTGTTTATTTAGTTACTGCTCTAGGCTGTAATTTTGTTCTTGGCTATTTTGTTTTGCCTTCATACGACTGTTTGAGATGGAGGGTGAGGGTTGGGGGAGGGGGATAAGAAGGGGTGTGATGGTCCAAAAACCCAACCCTCTATCCCCGGATAATTTTTGGGGAGGGTCAGGGGTGCCCAAATTTAATCCGGGAGAAAGCCCCTCAAGGGGCGAAAAGGAAGAGGGGGTGAAAACTAAGATGGGAAGATTTTTGTGTTGCCAAACCAAGGCAAAGGCATGGGATCCACTCCTATCACCCCTGATAACTTTTGAAGGGGGGCTTTACCCCCATCCAAGCAGGGCCTGATCACCAACCAAAAAAGAACTTTTGGGGCCATTGAAAATTTATTAGGTTAGTAATCTTTCGAACCTTAAAATTAATTGAGGTTCACACAAACTGAGATGGAAAAAATAGAAGAATGTGTTGGATATTTTAATATTTCAATATTAATATTATCGGTGCTGGACTGTCTAAAATCATGTGTACATCTTTGGGTATCCTGGAGGATCAAATTCCAATCTTATCTTGATTTTTACTTGGGAACCAAGTAGCTTATCTAATAAAGTCTTCCTAATCTTATCTTGATTTTGCTTGGTGACCAAGGAGATCTAGAAGCATATCTTATCTTTATTTTTACTTGGTGACCAAGATTTACTAGAAGTTTCCTTTTATTAATTATGAAGACTTGAGGGAGACCTACTCTTTCCTTCTACTTCCTTGGCCTATAAATAGGCTTGAGCTATCCTCCTTTTCGGTGTGCCGAAAGAAATAGGAAAAAAAGAAAAACTTCTTCTCTCAAACCTTGTTCCCTTAATTTAAACATAGCCTATAAGTTTTAATATGTACGTGAGAGTCTTGGGCATAGTGTAAGGGTATTTCTTTGGTGGAGCTTTGGGTTCTCCTACTTGTGCAGAGAGTAGGTTCGAACCACACGATAAATTATCGGGCTGTTGTATCCTGGAGGGGATAAGCCAGAGATTTTCTACTGCACCGGTTTGTTACCGTAGAGGGCTTGAATTTCCTTAAAGAGAGCGAGATTTCCGTGCCTCAACCTGTTAATTTGTCCATTGTATTTTAATTTTTGGTGTTTATTATTATAATATCACCAACAAAATGCATTACTATCCATTTGTCCCATACAAAAGAATCAAATGTGTAACACCAGGTAGATTGTAGACTTTTCCAGATTGACGTAGTAATTTATGATACTTGCATTCTCTTATCGCTTGTAATAATAATTATTATTATTATAATAAGTATCATTCTAGATCAAAATAATGCCACGTGAGATGCACTTGTCACCTACAGCTTGTCAATTTTATTTTATTTTATTTTTTTAATCATAATAAGTAATATTATGGGTTTATAAATTCACACTTTTCTCTTTACTGCAGACCCTTCTTTCTCCTTCTACATACACCCCATTTTTAAAGAGCAAAATTAAAAAAAATAATAATAAATATGTGTGGAGTTCTTAATCATTTCAAAAAACTAAAAAGATCACTCAAAGATCATTCTTTTTGCACTTTAAGAGCCAAGATTGTATTTTGAATGACTTTTATTTTATAAACCTATAATAAACATATTAAACAATTTTTTGGGTTTTTAGCAAAATTTTAAAATGGCAAAGTCGCGCCCACATCTATTAAGATCGGTATTTTTAAGGAATCTGCAAATGGCTCGTGTTTGAAATTGGAGGGAATTCTACTCGCCCTCTCCATTCTTTGTATGAGAATTATCAAATTCCTAATAGCCCCTTAATAGCGAGAAAGGATGTGACAAGCAAGTGGAGTCATTTCTCACAAAATGTCACCATATTTATTGAGAATAAGTGAGAAAAGGGAATAGTCAATAAAAAAATTATTTTTATTTACTTTTCTTTTTCATTTCTGGTCTAATAACTCAATTTTCAACTTTCGAGTGAGTGAATTTTATAAGAACATTTTGACTTTCGTCTTTTCTTACCAAGTCCCCTCACTTGGAGGCTACTGAAAGAGCTTAGATGGTAGGTCTTCACGATCCCAAAAGAACTTCTCAGGTTCAAGTCTCGCTTAAGGCGGGACTATGGAGTTCGGTTATGTGGTCTCACGGACAATAGCTATGCCTTAAACGACACATTTGGCAGTGGATCGGGAGCCCTATGATCACGCCTAGAACTGCAAATGAATCAAGTCATTCGTGAACTCAGTTCGGTTCACTCGAAAAGATCTCATTCGAACTCGGTTCATTAAGTTTTTATTAAGGCTCAGCTCAATAAAGCTCGTTTATTTTTTAGAGAAATAAAATAAAATATAACTCTTATTTCAATTTGATATCTTAATCCACTCTCTTCAAAAACTTATTAAATTTTATTACTGCCTCCGTTTCTATTTTACTATAGAGTATATAGATTAATAGAATATATATACGTGCACAAGTAAAATTTTCTTTGTTGTCTTAAGCCTATGTGAGTGTATATTATATTTTTTTCGTTGGCTTGTTAAGGCTCGTGAACAAATTCGAGCTTGGCTCTTTAAATTTTTACTGAGTTCATTAAAATCTAATCTTAAAACAGTAAAGCTCGACTCAGCTCGGTTCTTTTGCCGCTCTCACGCCCGAGAGCTTGCTTGCCCCCTCTTGGCTCTTGCCCTTTTTTTCCCGTTCAAAACAAATAAACTTCTACTCTCATTATCCCAAATTTTCTCAGTACCCAAACTCTTTTCTTCCGCTGACCATGGTCTATCTTCAACCCCAAACCACCACCGCCCGAAGTGCCATTTGAACGGTTCAAATTGAACCTATTATAAAGATGATTGGAATTTTGGGACCCAACGGAATGCCACTGTAACCTACAAGATGGCCGCCAGGTTTTCTTCTATCTATTTGTCCTTTGTTGTTGATTTTGGACGCAAATCATCTGTGTAATCCTGGTCAAGATTGGGTCTTTGTGATTTGGCTTAGATTTGCCTGGGCGTATTGAATCGGGTTCTGATTGTTCTATCTGTAACTATCACTTGTGTTTGGAATATTCAAGACCCTGGTATAAAAATCAAATTGGGTTGGGGTGATTTGATCTTTTAGACTTTCGTTAAGTAGCTTTGATTTCCAAGAGTGATCGTAGGTTCTAGCAAGTGCACCTGGTAGACCACCCGTTGGTGCCAAAATGGCATTGCCAACCCCATTTTATGGCTTGCTTCAGTGTTCAAAAAAGCCAAAAAAAAATAGCAATGTTAGCGGCGCTGCTGCACCGGTTCGATGCCATTTTTGCACAATCTCAAATCTAGACCATTGGATTTAACCGTCTTTTGTTTCAAAGAAAATCAAATGACTTGGATGAAGTGGGAGAAATGACAAGGCCATCTTGGCACCAGGATGTCATTGCCATTTTTTGGCATCAATATATGGCAATTGGTGGACTTAGAATTTGCCAAAAAATATGCAAAATTATGGCAATGCCAAAGGAAATGGCTAGGGGTGGACTTACTCTAAAATGACCTTGCCAAAGCTATTTTATGCCTTGCTACAGTGTTGAAAAGTAAAGAAAGGAGTAGTAATTTTGCTGTACTGATTTGATGCCATTTTGTCAATTTTAGTTTCAGACCATTAAATTAACCTGTCTCATTTTTCGATGCAAATTTTATTAGCCTGATGTGGAAAATTTTATAAGATCAAAATTGCAGTCAAATTTGGCACCTAAGATGTCGTTTCCAGTTCTTACAGCAACTTCGGCGTATTGGTGGAGTACTACTTTGCCCCATGTTTTAAAACCCGGACTGGACCGGCCGGTTTGATCGGCTGGCCAGTGAGCCGGACCTTACTCCGATCCGGCTCTCTCCCAAAACCATCTTCAGTAAAGAACCGGCCTTAAATAGTAAAAACTGTCTTAACCCACCTGTTAAACCGGTGGCCCAGTGGAACCGGTCCTGGGTCAATCAAACCGGAATGAAAAGTTTGACTGCCTTTGCAATATGACGCCTCCAGCTGTAGCACAAATGCCAAGAAAGGTACCTTTACTGCACAACGACAATTAATAGGCGCCTTTTTAGTTGAGGAAGGGAGAGGCTTGCAACTTTTTATAGAAGGAAGAGTTATCAAGGATTGTTTTTTTAACGATGTGGAATTGGAGAAATTCACCATTCCAACTCCTCCTCCTCATTTTACTCCAAATATTTTTATATGTTTTATTTTGGTTACTATTTTTAAAAAATATAATTTTAAATATATTTATGACGTCACGGTTCAACTCCGGTTCGACCGCGGTTGAACCAGTGATCCATCCGCCCGGTCCCTTTTCCGGTTCGCTCACTGGTCTGGTTTTCAAAACATTGACTTTGCCATCAGTTCTGCTCATATATGTTTGGGTGTGAGAAATTCGGGGAAGCATCGTACTCTTTTGCATTTGGTGTGTGGGTACCCAAGAAATGAAGAAATTAGGATTGACAGTTGACAGTTGACAGTTGACATTTAAGGCTGAGAAAATTGGACTATCTTTCACACGGCTCCCAGAAACTAACGTCCCTTCGTCCTATCCTGTGGGAAGTTTCTATCCTGTCTCCCCATTGACTTGTTGACTTGCATAACAAACAAACTATTAGGTGTGCATTGGGTTTTATGAACTTTTCATTCCTTATTGCTTTAGTTTCAGTTTTGATCTCTTAAAACATGGCAAGTTTGATCAAGTTGAAACGTACTCTTTCCATCCAGTCATGTTTCCCGGAGGCGGGATCCACTCCAGGTTCAGGCCAAGGAACACCACCTAACAACAACATCCAAACTACACGGTTCTGTATCCATGAAACTCCGGTTGATGAAGAAGCATACGTTGTGGAAACAATGTTGTCGATTGAGATTCCTCCAAGAGACTCAGCAAAGGTGCTCCCACTACCGCCCTCCGGTCAACATGTTTCGTTACTGGTTGCTGACCGCGCCAACACTGCAATCGCCACACTGCCTAATGGTTTTCAGAGTGAAGAAGTTGCGTTCCGGCCTACACCCGCTTCTCAACTGACTTTACCTAGAAAGTTTCTCAGAGTCAGTAAGTACATCCTTCGACCCTTATCCTTTATCAGTTTCGTGTGTTATCTTTCTTTCCTTCCTTTATCATAGCATGATTATTGATTAGCATCACTATTGCTCTGTCCTCCATTTCTTTAGTACTACCTCTGTGGCTCTGTCCCATAATTTGAATCCTTTTTGGAAGTTTCAACTTTCCAAAGGGATATGTTATAATTACACCCAAGTTCAAATAGGAAGGCATGAATTCTGAACGTTGCACTCTTTCAGTTTGGAATATACATAGCCATTGGTACCCATGAGTAAAGGACAGGTATGGAGCACTAAAAATTTAATCTTGTCCGTTGGAAAGTGGATGATGGACCAGCAATTTGGAATGTAGGGAGGTTCCGTTAAGTGAGCACCCTTATCCCTAAAATTTTGTGGTTTTGGATGTATTTCGTTGTGGTGTGACAGATTCAGCATTTTGATTAGAAGGATAGCACCAATTTCCTTTAATCAGTCCTCCTTTCAATCACTAATTGATAAGCATTCGTGCTATTTATGACTGGAGAACAAGAAATGGCTGTGTCTTTACTCTTTCTAGATCATCGTTGCACTCTTTCTAGCCCGTTGAATTGGTGCTTAAGAATACCTTCGCCTCAACACGATCGCCGCCACGGAGTGCAAGTCTTGAAGTTAGGCATCATAGGCCAAACCATACAGGTGCAGCACCAACTGCATTCAACCTCTCTAAAACTACTCCCAAGCTATGGTTAATACTAATACTCTTATGCAATTGCTGAGAGAGAAAAAAGGCTGAAAGATTTAGTGTGATGAGTCGTGGCATGGCTTCTCCTCTTGGTCATCTAGAGAGTTTTCTCTTCTCACTATAGGGAAACTTTGAACTCAATATCCTCATGGTAGGTGGGCAGCTAAATGACCAGTAATCAACACACTTCCAGTTTACTAAGGTGACAGTACCAATTACCAACATCCCCTTTTTCTATCCAACAATTTCAATGGAGGTTTTGTTCTCTTTAGATCATCTCATTGATTATTACATGGCAAGTATTTTGCACTTACGGCCCGCTTGTTTTCTCTGGAGCTAAATGAAGATTTTTTTATTTATTAAGGAAAAACCTAAGTTATGCTGCTCTTGATCAGTATTTTTGTACCCGTAGAGTTGATTCTTATGTTCACAAAACATTTGGCAGGGACCAAAGCTAACTTAAACCTTACTGTATACGTGCCATTGTACCAAGCTGCACTCAAAGGCGATTGGGAAAAGGCCAATGAATTCATCCGTGTGTATCCATCTTCACTGTCTGCTAGGATCACAAAGGGACGGGAAACAGCTCTTCATATAGCAGCCGGAGCCAAACAGACCAATTTTGTGGAAGAGTTGGTCAAATTGATGGACGCAAAGGATTTGGAATTGAAGAACAAATTTGATAACACGGCCCTTTGTTTTGCTGCCGCATCAGGAAACACACGAATTGCGGAGGTGATGGTGAAAAAGAACAAAAACTTACCGTCTGTGAGGTGTAGTAAGGGGGTGACAGCACTCCACATGGCTGCTTTATTAGGTCATAGAGACATGGTGTGGTTTCTCTACTCGGTAACTAAAAATGAAGATCTCACGAAAGAAGATTTGACTGGCCTACTTATTGCCTCCATCAATTCTGACTTGTTTGGTATGCTGATATTATACATCCTTTCTTATGGTTTAAAGGAACATTTATGGACAACTAAGCAACCCTTTCATACTGTTGCAGATGTAGCCCTTCACATACTTGATCATCATCACCAAATGGCCATTGAGCGCGATTCAAATGGGGAGACAGCCCTTCATGTTTTAGCTCGAAAGACCTCAGCATTTTCTTGCAAAAGTGGGCTTCGAATCTGGCTGCAATTTAGCAAATCATGTTGGTTTCTTCATTTCCTTTTGATATAAAGTTTTTTTTTATTGATGTACTCACTATATGTACAAGCATAAATAAATAAATAGACACACGCACACAAAAGTTACTATTGTTGCACGGAAAAGATGATAAATTATCCATTTATATTTTGCAATCATAAACAATTAATCGGATGTTGTGATTGAAATTGCAGCTACATATATGCTCTTTCGTAGTAGACTTCTTTGGCTTGCGGAAAAAGTTTTAGGTATCAAAGGAGTTCGGGGTAAAAAAATATTGGACATGCAACCTCTAGAGTTGCTGAAAGGGCTATGGGAACAAATAACGTGGTTGGATGATGCACAAATTGGTAGCTTACTTAGAAGCCCATCGCAACCAACGTTTATCGCTGCTGAGTTTGGGAACTTTGAGTTTGTTTTTGAGCTACTTCGTTCCTACCCCGACTTAATTTGGAAGGTTGATGATCAAAGTCGCAGCATTTTTCACATTGCAGTCATCCATCGCCAAGAAAAGATCTTCAGCCTTATTTATGACATTGGAGCACACAAAGACTTGATTACTGCTTATAAAGACGCAGAAAATACCAGCATGTTACACTTGGCAGCTAAGTTGGCTCCTGCCAATCGACTTAATATGGTCTCTGGTGCCGCACTCCAGATGCAACGCGAACTCTTATGGTTCAAGGTGAAGTTTGTTTTCAAATTTTCATTATCTAAGAACTAAGAAGCATGGGCAGGGGACATGGTACATGGACACAACACGATATCTGTTGCATGCAAACGCAATATTATTTGCAAAATTCGGATACATATACTTTGCGTACATGGTGAATATGATCTATCCCTCTGTCAATCCATCTACACACACACAAACACACACATACACATGTAGACATGTTATTTAAATTCTTATTTGATCAAAAATAATAGTTTCTATCAATTATGATAAGAAGTAAAAATGATATGTTACATTAAGGATTTGGAAAACTGCAATGACCAATTGAGTATTCATGGACTGAAACATCCAGGACAATTTTTGACCCTGGCTCAACTTTTAAAATTCTGTTTAACCCTCTAAGGTGTGCCTATGTGTATCCAGCGTGTCCAGCTTGAAAAACAAAAAAAAACTGTACAAATGTTTAGGCATCTCCGTGTCAGACATGTGCTGGACACCTAAGTGAGGCTGGTAGTTAAGAATATTATGCGTATTTGTTTCCCTAACTTCTACATTCTTTTTAATATTCGAAGGAAGTGGAGAAGAATGTCCAACCATCATACAAGGAGATGAGGGACACGAATGGTCAAACGCCGCGAATGTTGTTTACTGAGGAGCATAAGGGTTTAGTGAAAGCTGGCGAAAGGTGGATGAAAGACACTGCCTCATCTTGCATGCTTGTTGCCGCACTTATCACTACTGTAGTGTTTGCCGCAATTTTCACACTACCAGGAGGCAACAAGAATGACGGCACCCCAGTTTTCCTTCAATCCAAGCCATTCATTGTTTTCACCGTAACAGATGCATTGGCATTGTTCTCCTCAGTTATTTCCATATTAATGTTCTTGTCGATCCTCACATCTCGGTATGCAGAAGAAGATTTTCTCGAGACGTTGCCGAAGAGATTGATTATTGGTCTTGCAACACTCTTCTTCTCCATAGCATCTATGCTTGTGGCTTTTACTGCATCCTTTTTCATTGCCCTTCGCCATCAATTGACATGGGTTGTTATCCCAGTGGCACTAACAGCTTGTGTGCCTGTAACATTATTTGCATTTTTGCAGTTCCCACTTTTGGCTGATATGATTCATTCTACCTACGGGTCGGGTATTTTCACCCGGCGAGAGGTAGATATGCTTTTCTAGAAGCATTTATTTCAGTTCAATTTACTCATTCTTGATGTGAATCAAAATAATTAGGCCATGACATTTCCCATTTGTAAAGGCAATAGTTTTTTCCTTGACTATCAATGTATATTTAATGTGATTGGTTATGCTTTGCTAGAAGAATTTATTGAATGGAAGCAAAATATTCTTGATGTTAAGCAAATACCTCGAGGTTGGCCTAGTTTTCAAGGCCTAGGATGTAGGTAGTCGTGGATTTAAGTAAGGCACAGGGGATCACGTGATCCCCCTAACTTCGGCTGACCTTTAATTTTTTTGTGCTCTGAAATAAACAAGGGCAAGGGAAAGTTGTGGTTTTAGAGGGGTTCAATTGGTTCTAAAGGGGTTCAAACCTTACCCAATTCAGTTTCGTCTTTTATATGAACCCACCAATTACAAGAATGCCATGATATAAATACAAAAAAAATTAGGCAATTGATTTTCACGCCCTCAAATTGATATCCATACTCCTTTTTATGTTTTAGTGAAAATTTCACACAAAAATTTCATTAAAGGACAAAAAAGAGAGTGTTGATATCAATTTGGGGTGTAGAAATCCCTCCCCAAAATTTGTACTAGAGATGTGACCTCCTTGCCCAAAATTCCTTGATCCGCCATTGGATGTAGGGGTTTGTTCCCTTGTAAGGTGTCAGGTGCTATAAACTCTTTTGGAGCCAAAAGCTCCAGCTTTAATTGGAATTCCCACAAGTGGGAGATGAGATTGAGTCTTTAGAATTAGTCAAGGTGAGCGTAAGCTGACGTGGACACTTAAGTTTTCAAAATTAGTCAAGGTGCACGTAAGCTGACCTGGACACTTGTAATAAAAAACTGATGAGCTATTGCAGTATGGGAGTATTCTACACAGCTCTCTAGTTCTCAGTATCTAACCACTTATCACTACCGATTACTATTAGAATGTGAAAGAATTAGAACCACAAATATTATCACCAAGAGAAAGCATTGCAAAATAAATAGCACTAATCATTACATGGTTTGCACCCCATCGAACACTATGTATGGTCAAATAAAAAGTACACATGCACATACTCTGTTTCACTACTCTTGAAATTATGATTTCGAAGAAAAATGATTTTCCTTGTGGCCGCAAACTCTATCTTAGAAACCGCAACTTTGGTTTATGTGGCCGCAAACTTCGTGTCTTGTTGGCCGTAGACTTAATCCATCAAACCGAAACTTGGTCTATGTGGCTACAAACTTTGTATCTTTTTGGCCGCAAACTTTGTATCTTTGGCTGCAAAGAGCATACTTGGTCTCTGTGGCCACTAACTTAGGCTCAAGGGCCGCATAGTTAGTCTATGTGCCGCATACTTTGGTATCTTTGGCCGCAAACTTTTCACTGTGTTTGGTTTAGAGTTTTGAGAAGAAATTTTTTGAGAAATTTTTTGAGATAGTGTTTGGATGAGTTTTTGGAAAAAGTAATAATTAGAGAGATGTGTAATGATTGGAGAGAGATAGAGAGAAAAATGAAAATAATGATTGGATGGAAGGATATGAGTAGAGAGAGAAAAATGATTAATGATTGGAGAGATGAGAGAGGGGGAAGGAATCTTTTTGGAAAATTTTTTGGAAATGTGAACCAAACACAGCCTTTGACTTTGTTCGGTTGGGTTTTCCAAACCCAATTTTGAGAAACATTTTTGAAAAAAGGTTTCAAAATTGGTCTTGTAAATCAGCCATATATTATCATGTAGGTCCCACTATAATTAATAATACACTCTCTCTTCCAAGTCACGTCCTTTCCATTAACACAAACAAACATGTGAGTCCCTCTCCGTCATGATTGCTGTATCTCTCTCCCCATTTGTCACGCCCCGCCCCGCAAACGGCACCCGTAGTGGGCCCGAAACGGTGCGGCCACGTGGCATTCCAACACAAGACTCAACATCAGCTTAATAAACTCTTATAATAACAACACAGCGGAAGACTTCTTCATATAAACAAAAGTGCCAACGTTAAATCACTAACTCAACACCCACAACTGTCTACTCAGAAACAACTTAAGCTTTACATAAACTCAAAATGCTTTATATTACAAACCATAAAAGCACTAGATGACAACATGTCCAAAAATCCACTCGACACCAACTTCATAACCCAACGCTGACTGGTAGTGGACCCCCTCTACAGCTCCTGCTATCTAGAAAACTATAAAGGAAATCCAGAGTGTGTGAGACATAGATTTGCTCAATAAAATATAACCAAATCAACATGCCAAAACACAACAACATTATACATCAACTAAATCAACATCCGAAAACACAACATTATCATACAACAACTTTCAACGTCCAAAACACAACATCACTATACAGCAACTTTCAACATGTATAAAACCAATCACATGCAAGTGGCACGTCTGCCACATCCTATGTATCCTAGGTCACTGTGGGAGCACACCCCGCTCGTTGTCACCGGTAGCCTAGCCGACACAACGTACTCGCGGTGCAACCCAATCCACAGCCCCTTCGCAGATACCATCTTTCACACACAATATACAACGTATCCTAGGTCACTGTGTAACTCAATCCACAGCCCCTTCGCAGATACCATCTTTCACACACATCATACATGCATATCAAAAGCTAAATCCTCAATTAGCATGATATACAAACTCTTTCACAAACTTCACCACAACATCATCACAAACATCACCACATCATGATACACAAACTTCTCCATAAATATCATCACAAACATCATCTCAGACATACATCCGTCTTCACAACAACACATCATCAGCAGCTAAAACATCTGTTAGCATAACAACATTCATCTTCACTACAACACGTCATCATCACATAATATACATCCGTCTTTACAACAATACATCATCAACTCAGTTATATGTTACTGAACATGAATATATCAAACACACTCACCTCTGGTTCAACTGGAGTATGCCAAACTTACGGTTTCGGCACCCCCCGATGACCCGACTTGTCACCTAGCCACAAGCTAAACCATATCAGCATATGATCATCTTTAAATATTAACACAAACGCTTAAATAGAAGATACACAACAAAACACGAGATTATAAATTCTGCAGAACCGTCTGCGCTCAACAATTCATTAAAAATCATCTACTCAACATTTTCCAATGATTCCAACTCCAAAACTTCACCAACTCATCAACACATAAAACCCATAAAAACCCATATCCATTAACCATGCTTAGCTATAGCAAACTTCATGAAAAACTCAACTCAAAAGGCTGCCCAGATTTCCAGAATTCCTCAACCATCAACTTCAAATCAAAAACTGCTATTTCCTACAGAAATTTAAGGCACAAGCCCTACAAAATCTCGAAGGTATACGAGTCTAGTTTCCAAATCAAAAAGCGGTTCGCAAAACGGATACTCGAGCTATGAGTTATGCCCATTTTTCCAAAGAGTGTCAGTGCTGTCTGCACAGACGCGAACCCGACAGCAGCTCGGTAAAACATTTTTCATATTTTCTGTGCTTCTCATAAAATCACGAAAATTTAACACAACACCGAAGACATCCATGGGTAGCTACTGTAAAAATCTCATAAAATTCCGAGTACGGAAACTACATCCGAAAATTCACTCAAAATCATGGCAGATTCGAGTTCATCCACAACCAAACACCCAAAGCTAACTTGATCACGAATTTTCTGTAAAAGAAATCCCTAAACCTTCCTCCCAACTGTAGAATACCAGATTCTACCACCCAAAAACTACAAAGATTAACAAATTAAGATCAAGAATCAAAGATCTTACCTTGAATTAAGTTTTCCCCAATTTTTCCCTTCTTCTTCTTCTTCTTCTTCTTCTTCTTCTTCTGTCGTCCACCTCTCTCTCTCACTTCTCTGATTGCTATCAGATTAAGGAAAAAGGAAAGAAAAATATCCCACTCCCACCCACTAGCAAAATCATTGGGTGTAGCCACCCCCACATCTCCAACTATACTCCCACCCTATGATATTTAAGCATACTCAAACATACTCAAATCCTCATACTTCTAACGTATAACCATTTAACCCCAAACTCCACCAATTCATATAAAAACACGAACTAAACATTAAATGTCCGGGACGGGTATTACACCATTTCCCAGCATAACACAAAGAACAAGGTACCATTTTAACTTTCGACTTCTCTCTCTCTCTATCAGTCACTTTGGAGAAGCTAAACGGGCTATGGACAAAATAGGTCCCAAAACCGGTTTTGGAAAACCCAACCGAACAAGGTCTTGATCTCTGAGGCCACATATTTGGTATCTTGGCTACAAATTTCGTATCTTTGGCCACAAACTAGGTATCTTTGGCCGCAAATTTGGTCACTATGGCCATGTACTTGGTTTCTTTGGCCGCAAACTTAGTCTATGTGGCTTGCAAACTTTAAACATCACGTCTGCCGCTTTTTTTTTCCCTCTCTCTTTTTTGTTGATTGTAACAGTCTCCAGTCCACCACTCGGAATGCCTAGAAATCATTAAAAAAAATATTGACTGAAGTGAATTGATTTGGCCAATAAACGGAGAGGAAAGAGTTAGAGAGATGGTCATCAATTGGATTAAAATAGAAACAGAATAAAGCACAGGTAAAGCATCTTAGCCAAGGCCACAAGCCCTTAAGGTTTTTGACTTTAGCTTTTCCATTTGTGACTTTTTAACTCATTTCTTAATCCTTCTCACTTGCTGCTTTCTTTTTCACATTTGCCATTGCTGGCCTAACAAGAATTGGATGTCCCTAAAGCACAGGGAATCCAAGTGAGGCATCTCACAAGTTTTCAATTGATAACTTTTTCCTGGTTGTTGGTTTCCGAAACTTTTTCTCTTAGAACTTTTTTGGGAAATGACTCGTAATTCATTCTCGATAAAATATCGAAAAGGTGTTTTGGTGTCATTAAAAACAATTTGGTTAAAAGATGAATGAGTTGTGAAAATGGAAGCATTTGTTTTCAGAAATAGGTTGTCAAAGCTTTCTGCAACACTGGTTTGCGAGACTGCATGCAGGCAAAAGATATTGGACTTTCAGCTGTTTTTTACAATAGATTCTCCACTGCAAAACTCTCACCAACCTCAAACTGTTCCCAAAAAAAAAAAAACTTGCTTTTATAAAAGAAATATTTTGAAAGAAAAAGGCAAAAAAAACACAACACAGCAAAAACAAAAGCATAGCTATATCACAGAGTAATACGTCACCCTATATAACTGTGAAAGGGCCATGTTTGGCAGTGCATAAGTGGCTTAACACATTTTTCGCAAAAAATCATGCATGCTTTTTTTTTTTTGGGGGGGGGGGGGGGGGGGGGGGGACAAAACTCATGTATGCTTTCTTTTTGTAAATCATGTGAAACAACCATGCATGTTTTCTCAGACAATGGGAGAGAATATGAGATTGTGCAGCAATCAGAATATCAGATGAACACAATCTCTTCTTTCCTTTTCTCAACCAACAAAACTGATCAACATGGTTTCATGACCACTTTTCCACTTTAAAACAAAGTTTATGCCTTCCCTCCATTCCCCTCTTCCTCATATCTGCAGAGATTAAAGATAGCTTTAGCTTCCTCAACAAACCTTTCTTTTTCTTTTTCACTTTCTGAATTGGAACCCTCTTTGCTTCGAACCGAGTTTAAGGGTTCTTGTGAGTATCCATTTGCCGGTTGCTTCCTTCAGTAGTGAAGGAATAAGGAGGCATGAAGTTGGTGGTGGAAGTAGTAGATGCTCATGACCTTATGCCCAAAGACGGCCAAGGCTCAGCTAGTCCATTTGTACAAGTTGATTTCGGAAACCAGTTGAGTCGAACACGAACAGTCCACAAGAACCTCAACCCCATTTGGAACCAAAAACTTGTCTTCCATTTCGACAAAGCCACAAGCCACCATCACCAGTCCATCGATATCTCCGTTTACAATGAGAGGAGACCTGTTTCAGGAAGAAATTTTCTCGGAAGGGTGAGAATTCCTTGCTCAAATATTGTCAAGAAAGGTGAAGAAGTTTATCAAACTTTCCAACTTGAAAAGAAATGGTTTTCATCATTTGTGAAAGGTGAGATAGGCCTCAAAGTCTATCTTTCAACAGAATCCGACCTCAATTCTCCTCCTCCTTTGCCTCCACCATCACAACCACCGCAATCAACACCTTCCAATATTCCAAATTCTTCTCCGTCAGAAGCCACAAAACCCGAAGTTTCTGTTGTTAGTCCTCCTAAAGCTGTCTCAGAAGATCCGGAGACAGAAATTTCCACGGTTTCTGTGATAGAAACATCCAGTTCCAATATCTCTAGGCGTAGTGCCACAGTAGCAGAAGAGGAGAAGGAAGCAGTAGCAGAAGAGGAGAAGGAAACAATCAAAGAGACTCTTCAAGCAGAGACAAATCAAGAAGCATTTAAAAACCAAGCGCAGCAGCAACCGGCTCTATTCGTGGGGAAAAGACCAGAAGGTGTCCTCTTAACAATGCATCAGCACGTCAATCCACAAGGCCACCAACAAAATGACTATGAATTGAAGGAGGCGAATCCCCAGCTTGGGGAGCGGTGGCCTACTGGGGGAGGAGGAGGATATGGTGGAAGTGGGTGGATGAGTGGAGGAGAGAGGTTCACAACCACCTATGACCTAGTTGAACAGATGTTCTATCTTTACGTTCGAGTTGTGAAGGCTAAAGACCTTCCCCTCGGCCCAATCACTGGTAGCTGTGATCCTTACGCGGAAGTGAAGCTTGGAAACTATAAAGGAAGGACAAAGCATTTCGAGAAAAAGATGAACCCCGAATGGAACCAAGTGTTTGCGTTTTCAAAAGACCGAGTTCAATCTTCGGTCTTGGAAGTTTTTGTAAAGGATAGAGAGATGGTGGGAAGAGATGACTACATTGGGAAGGTGGTTTTCGACTTGAATGAAGTTCCGACCAGAGTCCCACCCGATAGTCCTCTGGCTCCCCAGTGGTACAGATTGGAGGAACGACGTGGGGGAGCGAAGGTGAAGGGGGAAATCATGCTTGCCGTTTGGATGGGAACACAAGCAGATGAAGCTTTTCCAGACTCTTGGCATGCAGATGCTGCCTTTGTTCAAGGAGAGGGAGTTTCTAGCGTTCGCTCCAAGGTTTACGTGTCACCCAAGCTTTGGTACCTCAGAGTGAATGTTATCGAAGCTCAAGACGTGGTTCCAAACGACAAAAGCCGCATGCCTGAAGTTTTTGTGAAAGCACAAGTGGGGAACCAAGTGCTAAAAACCAAGACATGCCCTACTCCTACAATGAACCCTCTTTGGAATGAAGACCTGGTTTTTGTAGCCGCGGAGCCTTTTGAGGAGCAACTGGTCCTTACGGTTGAGGACCGAGTGCACCCTTCGAGAGACGATGTCTTGGGGAAGATAAGTCTACCCCTCAACAATTTTGAGAAGCGACTTGACCACAGGCCGGTTCATTCTACCTGGTTCAATCTAGAGAAGTTTGGATTTGGTGTTATGGAAGCTGACAGGAGGAAAGAGCACAAATTCTCAAGTAGGATACATGTAAGAGTTTGCCTTGAAGGTGGCTATCATGTACTAGATGAATCAACTCTGTACATAAGCGACCAACGCCCAACGGCACGACAACTCTGGAAGCAACCTGTGGGGATATTGGAAGTTGGGATACTAGGCGCGCAAGGTCTTCTGCCTATGAAGATGAAGGACGGGCGAGGGAGTACAGACGCTTATGTCATTGCCAAGTACGGGCAGAAATGGGTCAGGACCAGAACGATTCTCGACGCTTTTGGTCCTAAATGGAACGAGCAGTACACATGGGAAGTCTATGATCCTTGCACTGTGATCACTTTGGGAGTTTTCGACAACTGCCACTTGGGAATACAGAAACCTGGCACTGGTGCAACGCGAGATTCTCGGATTGGGAAGGTACGAATTCGCTTGTCAACTCTAGAAGGTCATAAAAGGTATACCCACTCTTACCCACTTCTTGTTCTGCATCCGTCCGGTGTAAAGAAAATGGGTGAGCTTCAACTAGCGATTCGCTTCACTAGCCTATCGCTAGCTCACATGATATACATATACGGCCACCCCTTGCTTCCCAAAATGCATTACTTACATCCTTTCACTGTCAACCAAGTAGACAACTTGAGGTATCAAGCCATGAATATCGTGGCAGTGAGGCTAGGCCGAGCTGAACCGCCTCTGAGGAAAGAGGTGGTGGAGTACATGTTGGATGTGGATTCACACATGTGGAGCATGAGAAGAAGCAAAGCCAATTTCTTCCGGATAATGTCGCTTATCTCGGGTGGGATTTCAATGAGCAGATGGCTTGGCGATGTTTGTAACTGGAAGAACCCTATCACCTCAGTTCTAGTCCACATTCTCTTTCTGATACTAATCTGGTACCCTGAGCTAATACTTCCTACCGTCTTTCTCTACTTGTTCCTCATTGGACTCTGGAACTACAGATCCCGACCTAGGCACCCCCCTCACATGGACACTAAACTTTCATGGGCGGAAGCAGTGCACCCGGATGAGCTCGACGAAGAGTTTGACACGTTTCCTAGCTCTAAACCAAACGATGCGGTTCGGATGAGGTACGATAGGCTGAGAAGTGTGGCTGGGAGAATTCAATCTGTTGTGGGTGACTTAGCAACACAAGGGGAGAGATTCGAGTCGCTTCTGAGTTGGAGAGATCCAAGAGCAACCAGCCTATTCGTCGTTTTCTGTTTCTGTGCAGCTGTTGTGCTATACGTGACACCGTTTAAAGTGGCTGCTCTAGTCGCTGGACTATACATGCTTCGACATCCTAAGTTCAGAAGCAAGTTGCCATCGGTTCCCAGCAATTTCTTCAAGAGATTGCCTGCTCGAACCGACAGCTTGCTCTAAAACCCTACGTAATATTGTGTGTTCTGATCCTTTTTGCTATTTGACAGTGTGTGCTTGAATGCTTTGTATTTAGAATTTTTCCTCTAATAAAGGAACTTCATCTGTGAGAGTAAGGTTTGTTTTTCCAAGTATATTGATGACAATAAAGACCCCTTTGCAATGTGGGTTATGGTGCCCAGCATTGTATTCGTTTACAGATCAATGGATTTTATTTTATCTTTGTTGTCCATCCAGTTATACGTAGATGTCAGTAATGTGCAGAAAATTTGTTAGAAAGATCAATGACATTTACGAGACGGTTCTGAATATCATAAAATCGTGCATTAAAACCCAAAAACACCCGAAGAAAAAACTGACTGAAAATACACCGCAGCACAGCAAGCTAGTGTTCTTGAGCTAAACCCAATTCGAATCTGTGCTCTATCCATTTTACTACTTCATATATGTGTCGGTCTTCCCTCTAAGATTTATATAACAAGATATGCATGGTGTTCAAGCTTCCCCATCCGCTCAGTAATCTGTGTAAGAATCTTGCTGAGCTGTATTTGGATAAAAGGATTTGGGTACTGAAAGGGGAAAAAAAAAATGGTCCGTTTTTGTGGAGGACATAGTAAAGGGGTCTTTATTTCAATAAGGACATCAATTTTTTCTTTAATGTCAAAAGGACAAATCACTTATACATTCCAAAAATGCCCCCACTAGCCAATGAAAGTGCCTAAATCTCCAAACCTAATGAAAGTACTTAAACCTAAATCCCAGGGTACCCTATGAAAGTGCCTAAAACCCTACGGTACCCTATGAAAGTGTCTAAACTACTAAAACCCTATAATTGAAAAGTGCACCTTAAACCTAAACCCTAGGGTACTCTATGAAAGTGCCTAAACAGCTAAGTACCTAAGTACCTAAACCTAAACTCACTATAGCCTTGTTATAAATTGACCCCACCCCCAAAATAAAAGAGAGAGAAATTAATTTTGTCCCACCCACCCAAAACCCACGCATGAGAGAGAGAGAGAGAAAGGGACGGTGTCGGACAATTGATGTGACGGGTCACATCACAATTGTCAGTGATGTGAGTGTGAGTGGGGCTGTGGGAAATTCCTCCGCATGGTGAGCGTGAGTAGTGTGGTTCATTAAGGGTATTTTGGTTTAGCCTATACTACAGAACTATACCTATTAAGGGACAGCAACTCAGTTAGCAGCGCAAAAGCAAGCGATTGAGAGTTCCTCTACTTTCCCGAAACAAGGAGTTCAAGAATAGGACACTCAGTTCAGATTTGCAACTAAATAGTGCTGGCAGCTTCCATCTGCGCAAATGCAACAAAAAATAATTGAAGTCTTCTCACTAGCATGCCCAGTCTCCATCCTTTTCACCAACATGCTCAGCCCCCCAATAGAGACACCTTTGGTCGAAGGACTAGTGGAACCCACTCGATTGATGCCAATTGTTTCGATATTTAGGAGAAATTATTAGAACCACAAACAATACTCTAAGCATAATTGAGCTTCTCTGGAGAAATTATTAAATGCTCTTGGAACAAGGCCATGCGGCACTCCATTTGTATTGTGATTGTTGAAAACTGCGGGATGACCGGACGAGTAACTTTTGTGTTGGTATTTTAGGGGACAAAGAGACGTGTTGTGCTGCGAGAGGTGTGGAGCAATGCTCCAAGACCACTCAATAACCTCTCGTTTCTCAGGGACTTCATCCATGCTTCACCGTTAGTCCCTGCATTTTCAACCAATGTCTCAATGCCCAGTTCCATGTTTGCGAAAATCCCATAATCCAAATCCCCATTATTCCTTCTTTCCAAACAAGAATAGCACTTTCCTAACAACTTTCATCTTCTAAGTACCTTCCAGTGTACCCACTCAAAATGGAAACTATTGCTCTAATAGCAAACTTCATCAATTGCTGGTACTCGTAGATTCTGAACTACTCCTGTTTACCCACCTGGTAAAACCCTCCTTAATGCCTTATGTTTGGAGCTATGGAAATTTCTCTCGTCACGGAAAAAGTATATAGGCAAGGCAATGGAATCATTTTCAGGACTCTTGTTAATTCTGTCTCTGAATCCTACTTGTTGTCGGGTGTTGACAAATTTTTCAGTGCCGAGCGGGCACCACGTGACGGGAAGAGTTTATTTATAATCTAGACCATTGATTGCTGAGATGAATGGTTGTGATGGGCTACGGTACCACGTGTTACCCGCTCGGCACTGAAAAATTTCTCATAAAAGCAAGGCATTCTAACGATATTTACACAGCCCTGAATGTGTCAATTAGCTGTGAAAAGGAAAGAAGGGTACTAACTAAACTAGGAATGCGGGTAGATGAATATTCTTCTGTAAACCCCATTCAAAAATATTCATTCTCTACTATCTTGTCTATTGGTGTGAACCATATTAATATTAATCTGAACCAAATCACACCACAAAGATGCAGAGCAACGCGTCTTTATAATACTTAGATAGATGTAAGACACGTGAAAAGAATACAACTGAAACGAAATGAAATGAAATGAAAGAATTGATATCACAAACAAACAGCGGCGTATATATGGCGCAGGGCACATATAGTTTTAACAACGCCTACAGAATGAAGACTAATGAATCAGACTTGGAAGGGCCATGGCCAGTTCTTCATGTCCTCCTCCTCCACCTGCTGCACCTTTGCACTCCTTTTGGGTACATCCCCACCTTCCGCATACACATTGTACCTTAGGCAAAATACAAGAGTCAAAACCACCCACTCCAAGCAGAATATCAGCACGCTCAATCCACCTGCCAAATACAATCAAATCAACCAATCACCCACTATTTTCAATTGAGATTTCGATTTTAAAATCTACATCATGGAGAATTTGTGATGGATACCTGCCAATTTGAGTATCACTGCTGCATCTTCTTCCTGAACGTAGGACTTGAGGTTGCCGAGAAAATTACTGGTACTGGTGAAGATGAGGACTGAAACAGAGCCTTGGAATATTGCCGTTGTGACAGTGGCAACCATGTGGGTTCCGTACCACTTGCCAGCACCGGAGGAGGCGGCAGCGCAGCCGGAGACAGCACCGGCGATGGTGAGAATGTGGAGGAAGATGACGGCGAACCCACAGAGGGAAGGGATGAGGCGGAGAGAGAGAGTGAGGAAGATGCAACTAGAGGCTGCACCCAAGAGGATGTAGTTGCAGAAGAGGAAGACTTTGTGGGTGTGGTTGGAGTGTGGGTTGCTGCCGTTGTCGATTGAGAGACCACCCATTTGGCTGTGTTTCTTTTCTCGGTCGTCGGTGGCGGATTCAAGTTTTTTGAGCTACTAGAGAGTGTTTTTGGCTATGGTGAGTTTGATTGTGAAGAGATCGAAATGAAAATGGTGATGTATAAAAAGAGGGAGAGGGCAACGGTCATTTTTTGACTTTTGTTATATTCGAACGTTAGAGGCAGGGTCGGTTCCAGCTAATGTTTGCTATTGGGTTTGAATAAGATGTGCCCGTTGTCCAACAAGTGTAATAATTCTGTCCTTCTGGATTGAAACTAGGCCTGTCCGAAGATCGGGTCGGTTCTCAAACCGATCTGTCGTGGATTGTCCTATTCTTCACTCACACCCAATTCTGCACCCGCACCCATCCGTATGTGAGGTACAATTTTGTCAGTTCAGTTGCAGACCCGCACCCGTCCATGAGTGAGGTATAATTGTGTCAATTCGGTTGCTGATTTGACGGATTGAGCGTATTGAAAAAGGATTATTGGACAGATCGAAACCGAACCGAATCCGCTAAATCTAGAATATTAAAATCTACATCTATCCGTAATATACCTCGGGTGAATTCACAGACCATTTGGTTTGGACGGATCGATCGATTGAACAGTTGGTCACCCCTAATTAAAACCAATGTTGAGACAAATACTTTTAAGCAAATAGATTATCTTCTCGTACCTAGTTATTTTTCAAGGAGTGCTCTTTGAAAAATCAGTTCACTCAAATCATCAAGGGCACAGTTAAACAAACAGAAAAAAATAAAAAGAAGAAGAAGAAGAAGAAGAAGAAATCATCAAGGGCATAATCAATTAGACAACTTTCTACCCCATTTAAGAACCAGACGTGCAACACAACTCTTTGTTTTCAACATCTTTATTTACCTAAGAAATAGAGATGAAATTTTGAATGCAACACTCTCTGGCTTAAAAGGTAGCTAAACCAGAAGAAATACGTAAACAATTAACAAGCCATGTCAACATATTCTTCGTGCAATCGAAGGAATAAAGATGAATACATGCCAAAAAGCAGCAACAAGAACAATACCCAATAGAAAAACCATTGAAGATGGAAACTCATGATGGAGTATATATTGTCATAAGAAAAACCCTTCCATGCCAAATTAGCTAACATAAACAAAAATTTAGATGATTATCCACCAACAAAATCTCAAAGAGTACAGAGACTAGAACAAGTTCAAATAAACAGAACACCCGAGCAGTAATATCTCAGATTCCTAACAGTTTCAGAAATGCTTCGTCTAAAAGGTGAGCTCATGAGGTTTCATGCCCGCCTTGAGTGAAAACCTTGCACCCAAGTAAGTCTTCAAATCTGGAACGGCTTCAATGGCCTTTATCAAGGCTTCATCCACAGTTTTCTGATCGTCCTTCTTTTCCTGTGGAAGAACATTCTTCTCCTACATTTTGGAAGAGAAGGTACATTTAGTGACAGACAAAATAAGGACAAACAATAGAAAAAAGCATACTCTGAAATTCTACAATGGATGGAAATCTAACCTCTTTCTCAGCCTCAAAGAACTCGCCTTCTCCTTTCTTTTTCTTCTTCGCAACTTGCTTTGCAAAGTACTTATCGTCAAACTTGTCAACATTGCACCCAGCTATATCAACCTTGGTAGAAGTTGCTATCAAGTAAGATTGATTGACACGCCTCAAAGGAACACCATTAATTTTGAATGGTCCTGATACAGTAAAGGAGTAATGAGACGATAGATCCATAAAACCAGTTGAACATTGCACAAAAACAAGCAGAATAATAGAAGGGTGGTCTTGGGACAGGCCATAAAGGAACCAGAAGTAGAAATGAAGTGTGTCAAAAATAAATCCTTTTTTGAAAGCATGCATACAGGAAAATACATATACGAAATGACCAAAAAAATTGGATGCCGGCATTGGTTAGCCATTTGCTACAGCAAAATAGACACAACATAAGCAAATATTCCAAGAGTCAAACCATGAATAGTTGTTACTGTAAAAACCCCCTAATCAAAACGTGCACCCTGATAAGTTAAAGCCCAGAAGGGAAATGAGGTAGCAAGTAGCAACTGCGCATATATACAAAGGTAGTGAATATCACTGCATACGACACCTTCACAAAATCGCCATTCATCCCGGAAACTAGGAAGTTCAAGCCCCTTTTATAAGCTATATTTTGGTGCGACCCTATTTCAAAACAAACATCATCACAGCAACTTCCCACTTTTGTTGCAGATTACAATGTAAGTTATGTAACATACAAAAGCAACTGACAGCAGTGGTAAGAAATGTAAAAGTATCGAGGGTCAACCCATTAGATAACTAGAAGACTATCATTATGATTCAGAGGACCTATGAAAATTGAAACCCCTAATTCAATTAGTCTAAGGTCTGAACCTGATAAAAAAAAAACACCACCCATTTCATGTGATTTTCTGTTTGATACCGTATTTTTGAAATCCATTAAATCTGGAATTAAAACATGCACTTTCAATCTACCTGGAGGAAATATCCAAACAAAATTAAGCATACTCCATTTCAAAACCTCAAAGTCAAGCCAAAAGAGAAGCACTAGAAAATCGCAGAAATTCTGTCAAGGAAATTCTCACGACTGAATTTCAATGTATCTATACCTACTATACAAGCGGAACTTGCAATTTGCAAGCTGCTCATTATCGTACAATAGGCAACAAAACAGCAGTTCCTTCCTTACATTACCACCAACTCACTATTGGCTCAATCCGAAACGTGCATTTTCACAATGGACGGCCTGATGCCCCGCAAGACACAGCTCGACTTTTCTTCCAATTTGTTTTAGTGGGTTTTTCCCACTTCTTTCTATAGATTCTCGTTGGATGGGAGTTTGTATCTTAAACCAACAAAACGAAGGACACGACTCAGCTATACCAACAAAAATATTCACTGACGTAGGAGGGAAATGATACTAATAAAAATGAGAAATCCTATAAGCCAAATTGTATCAACTTGATGAATGTAAGTAATTTCTTGCACAAATGAATTAATGGTTGGCTACATCACTCGACTGTGCTCTTGTGATGGTAGTAATTAGCAATGACGATCAAAGGTGATAATTCATTTCGAGTTCAAATGGGAGGCACGAGGCCACCAACATCCACGAGTGATAGAGAACACCAACTGATCTAACAACAAAAAGAAACTTCTACCATAGACTCATAGGTAAATGATGAAATTTTAACTGACTAATGAATAAGGTTAATGGCGTAATTAACAAAACACATAGAGTAATTTATCGAAGTTAAGCACTATAACAACACATGGCAAAACAAGAATACAATTATAGTCTAATAATCTCAGCATAGTAGCACTTTCGGAATGGCATTGAAATTCCAATAGCAAGTAACCTTTAAACCACAAAATAAAACAACTCAAACAACCAGCAGATTACGACATCGGAGAGACACGGGAATGAATTGTCCCACTCATTTCTCAAAATTAACATATTCCCATAACAAATCCAAGACACGCCATATATATACAAGAGAAAGAGCTCACCAGTAACAAGAAGCAACCCAGAAGACAGCTGTTTCAGAAAAACAACCCTCTTCCCCTTAAACCTCCCAGCCAACATAATCAACACAGTCCCAGGAGTAATACCAGCCCTACACACAAAACATTACATTGTACTGTATGTTAGGTAGAATCCATTTGTCTCGAATCCGCTAAACCTATATGCTAAGTATTTCTATTTAAACAGTGTAAAATGTTAAGAATATTCAGACAAATGTGAACAATCGAATGGAGAAGTTATCGATTTCTGTAAAAAATGTTACGACTACAAAGCGATTAGAAAGTTTGTGTACCAAACAAAACCCAACGACATCAATAAACACATACATACTACATCTATGATCGTTATTTTGAAAAAAGTTTAAGAGGGTATACTTGAGCTTGGTGGGTTTGTGCTTCCTCTTGTTAACGAGTGGCTTCTTCACATCATCGGCGGGGTAGAACTTGGGCGCCTTCGCGGCCGGTGGTAGCTCAGCCGGCTTCTTGTCGTGGCGGGGGAAAACGCCGCCATTTTTGGCCTTGACTGCCCACAGACCTCTCTTGTGGTACATCCGAGACCGAGAGTATTCACCCACCCCTGGGATCAGATCTGGGTTTCGGCTCACCCTTACCTTCTTCGGGGCCATTGCAGACGTCTACTTCTCTCTCCTCTCTCTCTGTCTCTCTCGAAAATGGGTGAAGAGGGGTTGCAAGTGTGGCGGATGTAAAGGATAAATATATACGGCTGTATTGAAACCCTAGAGTGGTAAGCCCTAAATTAGGTTTCTTGGTGAATTTCAATGACGCCCCCCATGTTTACCTCAAAGACAGATATGCCCCTCTTGTATGGGAAATGACTAGAAATCCCCTTTTGTTTCAATGTTTACTTTGCCGCCCTTTTAGCCTGCCATACCCCTTTACGAGAGGCTAAAACAAAGGATTGCTATAAACAAAAGCGAATTGTGAATGAGACTTTCAACACCAAAAAATAGGTCAAGCTTTAGAAGAAATTCCTAATGTGCTAACTAATTTTGATATTGCCCATTAATAGATAGTGGTATTAATCTCTCAAGATTAATAAAAAAAAAAAAAGTGTATGTTAGCCCTGACGCATAATTATTATAAAAAAAAAATTAGAACTGCTGGTCTTCATTATTCAGTTTCTTCCAACAAAGCTAATGAGAGCACATGTGGAGCTTGAAACCTTTCAAGTTCGGTAGGTTTATCGGTGTCTTTATCAAAGCTCTTTCTTTTCTTTTCTTTTTGGAGAACAATAATTCTCCAAAAAATTACCGTCCCAAAAAAATTTCAACCAAAAACATGATACAATTGGTCAAAAGTGGCTTCTATTGACAAATTCATCATTTTTATAATAAAATATAATAAAAGTTCTTAGTTCTCTTTTTTATGCTTAGTTCTCTCTTCTTTTTTTTTACTCAAAATTAATAAACTTTTTCATTGTTGACAAAAAATGATCCCTTCGAGTAATAAAACTTTTCAATAAATTATATATATTTTTTAATTAAAAAATTTCTTCCAATGGAAAAAAAAATATTTGGATTCGACTTTTGTAGGTTCGATAGTTGTTTCCATCACATTTTATCATCAGAAAATAGTGACTTTTAAAAAATAAGTCACTATTAGCTCATTCCATCACGCGTTTGAACAGACAACTATCACTTAAAGGTGTTGGTAATGCACGTGAAAGGAAACCACATGGATTTCATTGTTATTTTCCATACGTGAGGGTTATTCGTTATTAAAGCAAACCTCAGGGGGAGTCAATGAAATTTACCCTAGCTTTTTTGTTGGGCTGGGTCATTAAAAGCCCAAAATATGGGCCTAGTACGTGGGCTGTTGCTATTGTTATCCTAAGCCTTCTTAACGAAACACAAACCCAATTAACTTCAATAAAAAGCTCTCAGTTTCTCGAGTAACTGTGTAAAAACCAGACCAAACCAAAAAATTAACCATGGCAGAGGGAATATAGTCGATTGTTGGAAATTTGAGTTTTTTATTATTTTCTAATCTAGAAAAGTTGGTTTTTTGAATTGGCATTTTTGTAATGTCTTTATTCTTTCTATGCTTTTAGTTTGATTGGTCATAAGCTGCCCCTTTGTAAATCAATCCAACTACTTGTACATGGTATTTTTTGCCCAACTACTTGCCCTCCTCCTTGCCACTGACCACACTAAATAATTTTCCTTGTAACTCTCTAATTCTCTTCACCACTACTTACCCTCCTTACCAAACCCAATAATTTTTTCTCTAACTCTATGTTTCACCAATCTCCAGGGCCAAAAACAAAAATAGTCCAGAGGCAGTAAAAATCTAGATTTTTCTCCCCTTCGAATCAACTCGAGAATTTCATCATTGATGTGCTGCTAATGTCGAGTTTTCAAACTTGAAAGGAATCGGTGACTTTTCTCGAAAGATGGTTGAGACCCGAAAAAATATAGGGTATTCATTGGTTTTCAGGCTTTTGACTTTGACTCTAGTTTTACCTGTTGGGACAGCTACAGTAGAAAGAGCATTTTATGCCATGAAGATTGTGAATATTGAGAGAGAGATTTTTAATAGTATCCCAAATGAGACTATTATGCTACGATTTCAAAATATGAAAAATTGTCGATGTCACTTGTAAACGCTGTTATAGGTTTTAAATCGATATCTGCTTAGCTACGTTTTGTTGACATTCAAGTGTAGCTTTTTGTGGTCGGTTGTGGACACGGTTATAGGTTATATATGTAAACTACTTTTTTGTTTGGCATTTAAGTGCATCTTTTGGGATCAATTGTAAATGAAATTATATGTTATTTTATCTACTTAATTTAACTCCTTTCTATTTTGCAGTGGTGGTTTTTTTTTTTTTTTTGTTCTATTATTCTACTTTAAAAATTTGATCCCACTGACATTTAATTGTAGCTCCGCCTCTGCTCTCATAGCTACTTGGTTGGGCTCACAGGGGATATGAAACCAACAACAGTTGGGCCTCTCTTTTGGTCCCTAGATAGGGTGGGTTGAAGTCCACTGACCATGAAGATATAAAAAAAAAAAAAAAAACAGCCCAAGTCTCAGTGGTCCAGTGGCTCATTTATGGTGGGCCTAGCAGGTCAATCCAAATCTCAAATTGGGTTTGACTTGGGTTTTTTTTATTTATTTTGTCAATACAGTGAAATTTTTTGTTAATCCAACTATGTTATCGCTTTTACATGGGAAAAGACACCGACGACACGCAAGGACCCAAGGGAAGCTAATCTGCCTCGGGTTGACACTATGAAATTAAACTTTTTTCGCCCCTTGTATCTATCTATGTAGATTATGAATAGTGGCGGCCCGTTCTCTAGCACTTATAAGTGAGTAACTTTTTATATTTTTGGCTTAAAAATTAAAATCAGTTGTAAAACTACTTGTGATATAGTTTTTTATAAGTTGTAAAAAAAAAAAAATTGAACGTGTTTGTTTAAATAATCTGTCAAATATTTTTTTATAAGCCAAATGTCTGTAGATTGTCATTCAAATTTGAGTAAACATGACTTATTCGCTCTAAGATTCTTTTGTCCATTCATGTTATAACAACTTAAAGTGAGAAGAAAAAAAGCTTCAAATTGGAGTTCAAAATAATAATAATAGTATAAGTTTTTTGGATCAACAAAGTTAGAAAAGCCAAATAAGTGATTATTTATAATCATTAAAAACACCCTTTATTAGTTTTTTCAAACAAAAAAAAATTAAATAAACTAAATTATAAGTACTAGCAAACGGAGCTATCATGCATGCATCGTTGCACCTAACAAACAAATTGCGAAACATGTCTATTCATGATGAAACATGTCTATCACTCTATTCCGAGTGCAAATAGTCCGCGTAAATGTGAATTTAACGCATTTATACAATTTTATGTGTGCAAATTCACACACAATTTTGTTAGTGTAAATGCATTTAACAATTCCCAAATACATCTATATCTTCATCTGAGATTACAAAAATGTTATACAACACATTTTCCATTTGATATGGGTCATACAATCAACATATGCTGCGATATCCTTCACATTTCATATTGGGAAAATTTTAAGATTCTTTTTATCAAAGGCGGAGCCATATCATGGCAAATGAGGTTAGTTGACCTTTTCTATATCAGATATTCAATCCAACCACTGTATATAATCATCGTAGGTCCGCGACAGCCCTGCCCGCCATAGTATTATGACCCCTCTTTCTCTCAACAACTCAAACGCTCCAAATGCAGCTAGTAACAAGAAAAATAAAGATAATCCATCTTCAGGAAATAAATCTGATTTTGTTAGGGTGTTAAGCATATTCCTTGGTAACCAAGGCAAGAAGAAACCAGAGAGACATTCAATGAGCAATGAGCAAAGCAATCAATGCAAATCCCGCAGAAACAGCTTTTTCCACTCTCCACCTCTCTCTCTCTCTCTCACACACACACACACATACATTTGAATTCTGCTCTGTTTTCACGCCTCTCCTCCAGTAACCGCCCACTACTTTCCTTCTGTGACTCTGAAAACCACTGGACAAAATCAGAAAATTCAACCACGTAGTCCTTGCATTTCTACCAAATCTCTCTCTCTTTTTGGTACTACCCATTCTTCATCTCCATGTTTTTCACCTGCTCTGCATTCCAGTACCTTTTTTTTTTGCTCTTCTGCTGTCTTCTCTCTCTTAAAATCTCTACACAAATGCAAATGTATATGCCTATATGTATGGTTGAACTGCTGAGGATTGATATGTATTGCCCTTTTACGATGTGGGTTGCTTAGGTTTGTCTCTAACGTTGTATTCTCTAACGTTGGAAATTATTTAATGTGCTAATTATTGGTTCGTTGCCGATTTTTTTCTGTTACCAGATATTCAGGAGTGCTCTACTTATGGTAACGGCTCTATAGTTATTGACCCTTGATTGCCACCCTCCGTCTTTCTAGGGTTTGAGTCGTTTCAAATCTCTCTCAAATCTCAATTCAAAGCTCCATTTCTCGGCAAATATACCACCCGGATTTCATTTTTGAACTCGTGTACTTTTCACTTTCACTCAATCCAGTTTTCAAGTGCTACGAAAATGCCGAACCAAAACCCAAGAAACCAAAACCAAAGACAAAACCAACCTCAAAATCCTCATCCTAATCCAAACCCACCTGAGGATTTCAACCTGAAGGAGACATCACCACATCTAGGTGGGGTAACGGTTTCGGGTGGTGGCGAAAGAGTTTCGACAACTTTTGATCTTGTTGAGCAAATGGAGTACCTCTATGTGAGGGTGGTTAAGGCCAAAGAGTTGCCTCCAAAGGATGCTGATGGCTCATGTGACCCTTACGTTGAAGTGAAACTTGGGAACTATAAGGGCGTCACAAAGCATTTGGAAAACAAGTCCAACCCAGAATGGAACCAGGTGTATGCATTCTTAAAAGATCGAATTCAGTCCTCGACGGTTGATATTACTGTGAAAGATAAGGATATGGGTAGGGACGATTTCATTGGGAAAGTTGTGTTCGAAGTCAGTGATTTACCAAAAAGGGTTCCTCCGGATAGCCCTTTGGCACCACAATGGTATACGTTAGAGGATAGAGGAGGGCAAAGGGCGAGAGGAGAGTTGATGGTGGCTGTTTGGATGGGGACTCAAGCCGATGAGGCCTTTTCTGATGCTTGGCATTTGGATGCCATTGGAGTTAGTGGTGATGGCGTCGCGAATATTCGGTCAAAGGTATATCTATCACCTAAACTTTGGTATCTTAGAATGAATGTGATTGAGGCTCAAGACTTGCAGCTTAGTGACAAGAGTAAGCCACCTGAAGTTTTCGTTAGGGTTTTGCTGGGTAAAGTGGTTATGAAGACCAAAATCTCTCAAACCAAAAGTGTGAATCCAATGTGGAATGAGGATTTGATGTTCGTGGTTTCAGAGCCTTTTGAAGACCATTTGATTTTGAGCGTGGAGGATAAAGTGGGACCCAACAAGGATGAAGTTCTGGGGAAGTGTAAGGTCCCTTTAAAGAATGTGGAGAAAAGGTCAGAATGTAAAGGGGTGATTTCTAGTTGGTACAATCTTGAGAGGCAAGTGGCAGTGGAGGGTGGACAGAGGCAGGAGGTTAAGGTTGTTGGAAAAATCCATATGAGGATCAGTTTCGATGGTGGGTATCATGTACTTGATGAATTGACTCAGTATAGTAGTGATCTTAGGGCAACAACTAAGCAATTGTGTAAGCCTAGCATCGGGGTATTGGAATTGGGGATTTTGAGTGCTCAAGGGATGTGTGAAATGAAAAAGAAGGATAATCGAGGAACAACTGATGCATATTGTGTTGCAAAATATGGGCAAAAATGGATTCGCACAAGGACAATCATCGACAGTTTTAATCCAAAATGGAATGAGCAATACACGTGGGAGGTTTTCGATCCTTGCACTGTCATTACTATTGTTGTATTTGATAACTGTCATTTACAAGGAGCAAATAAAGATGGGGAAGGGCTAAAGGATTCTAGAATTGGGAAAGTAAGAATTCGGTTATCCACTCTTGAAGCCGGTCGAGTTTACACCCATTCGTACCCCCTCATAGTCTTACATCCTTCTGGGGTGAAAAAGATGGGGGAAATTCAATTGGCTGTAAGGTTTTCCTACTCATCTTTGCTTAATGTGCTACAAATGTATTCCAAGCCACTTTTGCCAAAGATGCATTATCTTCACCCACTAACTGTTTTTCAACAAGATAGCTTAAGGTACCAAGTGACCCAAATAATCGCGATGAGAATGAGCCGTGCCGAGCCTCCATTACGGAAAGAGGTCGTGGAGTATATGCTCGATGTTGGTTCACACATGTGGAGCATGCGAAGAAGCAAGGTTAATATCTGCAGGGTAGCTGAGGTTTTAACCGGTTTGAATACTTTTTGCAAAGTGGTTGATGAGATATGCGCTTGGAAAAGCCCTTTCAAGACTATATCTGTCCACATATGGTGCTTGGTAGCAATGATTGAACCGAGAATGATTTTTATCACCATCTTATTGTACCTTTTCGGAGTTGGGCTCTGGAACTATAGGAAGAGGCCAACACACCCTCTTCACATGGATGCTAGACTTTCTCTTGCGGATACAGCAACTGCCGATGAGTTGGACGAAGAGTTTGATACATTTCCATCTTCTAGGAATGCTGATGTGGTAAAAGCAAGGTATGACAGGTTGAGATGCATTGCTGCAAGGGTGCAAACGGTGCTTGGAGACTTGGCAACTCAAGGGGAGAGGTTCCATTGTTTGCTGACCTGGCGAGATCCGAGAGCTACAGCTCTATTTATGGCCTTCTGTTTGGTTGCTGTGACACTGCTGTACTTCACTTCCATCAAGTGGCTATGTCTTTCAATGGTTTTTTATGTTTTGAGGCATCCAAGGTTGCGTGGTAAGCTTCCTTCGTTGCCGTTTAGCTTCTTCAAAAGGTTGCCTACAAAAGCAGACAGCTTGTTGTGAGAACTACCCACTTCTTTTTAGGAGCTTATGTTAGGATAGTGAGTCAAGTTCTTGATATATTGATGTTTTGGTGAAGTAGATGCACTGACTAGGAGATGTTAGTTTTATTTAATCAGTACTGATTCTGGAAAAGCATTTGGTTCCAGAATGGAACATCTATTTCAGATAATAATCTATTTTATGATCAATGCATTTTCGCACGATTTCCTTTTTACCTTATCTTTTTCAAATTCAGATACACAGATATCATTCACCAAGTAGCATAGCATCCATGCATTCTAATTTGTACATCTCTGAATATCCGAGAAAGAGAGAATCTAAAGCATGTGGAAACTCAGGGTTTTTTCTCGTTTGCTCTTTCATGTGGGTACTCTGACCAAGAAAAAAAGGAGAGGGTACTATGGGTCTATAACATGTTGGATTTCTGGGAAGTCTGTAAGCCTTCTCTTCTTTTGAATTTTTCCTTACGAATTTTTGGTTAAATTGTGACATTCTGCTCAGTGGCTTCAATAATGGACGTAATCCACAGTATGATGTTGGTCTTGTGTTCTGGTCGTGTAAAGCTATGTCCTGCTTTCCCTTTCACTGATGTTGTGCTCATTTTATACCTATGATTTGGTCCTCTCTTTTTTTTGGGTACACAAGAAACTTCAAGTGAATCCTACGGCAACCCAAATAACATTTGAATGTGGTTTGAAATTTAAGAAGCATATTCTAGATCACTAACTTCTGCAATAGGCTCCTGGCATTAATTAAGTTTGAGAATTCAGGACATATCAAATTGGAGAAAGCCGCCATAAGTAATCAAACAGATATGTCTCTAAAGTCTAAATAAATGCTAAATACTAAGTAGTTTAATTTCTGCTGTGAGTCTGTGCATGTTGCTTCTGATACCTAGGCTATTAGTAGCAGCCAGTAATGCTCTTCAGTCTTCACTAAGCTGAATTCCATGCATGCCAACGAACTTTGTTTGAAGTTCAGCTTTAGTGCATGGCCACATGCTCATCACCTCTATCAATTTGGTATGTTCACTGAGAGTAAATGCTCACAGGAATTGAGCTACTGCGAAAGCTGTAATGGATGACAGGCAAGGTCTCTGGTGCTTCAACCTAGGCCCCTATTTCAGCCTCAAGCGGTCCATGATCTGACTTTGGAGTGATTGAGGCTCCCATGGGCAGCAATTCTCAAGCTTACAATTACCTGATTATCTATTTGCTTTATGGTCATTTATCACATACTTTATAGCTTCTGCTGTCGAGAACTAGGTTCTCATGTTTGTTTCGTATCATTCATGTTAACAGCAATCCAGGAAGGTTTAACTGTTTCTGTGTCCAAAAATGGCACAAGACAATGGGTTTCCTTCTGTTTTGATTATGTCTTGTGTAATGCTCTGCTTGTTTGTGCATTCACATTTTGATTAACTTGTGATTATTAGATTAAAGAGGAGAGAAATCTTAAAAAATGTGTCAGTATTGTTTTATAGGGCAGTTGCTTGATGAGCTAGCATTTTTGTTGCATGTAGAATGCAGGTATTAGCATTCTTGTACTCATTTTCCTTTTCTTCGGATACTTAACCAAACCAATTGTGGCCTTATTTTTTCGAGCATTAGGGCACCTTAATTGCATAAAAAACCAAAGTGTTTTATTAGGATTAGAATCACAATTCAAGTTTAAGTTTTTATTTTTATTTTTTAGACTCTGAGTGTATACACGAACCTCAACTAATTCTGGAGACAAATCTCACCGTCTATTAGTGGGGGCTCAGTTAAAGCCTATTTCCTTGTCTGAAGTAGTTGAGAGATGAGATGTACTTGTCTCCTATATATACGTGTATGTGGTAATGTGTCTTTGTATGTTTTAGGTGTTGACTTTTTGTATATTAGGCTTTGACATTCTTCAAACTCTAAGCAGAGTAACTTGGCTAAAGAAAGAGTTGAAAATTGAAATACAAAAATTACCTGTTACTGTACGTGGACCACGCAACCAAACCTCTTCTCATTTGAAGATTTTTCCACCTTAAAAAATACCATCATCCAAACCTTTTGTGCTGAATTCATCATAGTCCCAAACATGGCAAAAAAATATTTTACAGATTGACCTCAAAAAAGTTTACAACACTCGAGAAATTTTGAACCTAGCTAAGACTTTAGGAGGAAGCGGATTTTAAGCTAAAAGTCTAAACCACGAGCCCAACGCTTACAATTCTTTTAAGTAATATTAATGTTGGGTTGATACACGTGTCCCACAATGTTCCATCGTACTTTTAATGCTCAAAATTGACATGAAAATGTGAGGGGACAGATTTTATGCATGTTGAATTTATGTTGTACCAATTTGTCCTTTCAAATGTTTGCAGCAATAGAATGAAATTAAAATTTTGCAACTTTGTTGTCCATTGTTCCCTAATGTCTTCAATACTTGACAAGGATAAGATACAAAGTGATATAAAAGACATTGTAATTTGCATGTCCATGAGGAATAACTGCCAAGCTTTCCGTTTTCATTCAAAAATTAAATTTTCCATTCATACAAATACATATTACATACTGTATCCCAATATCTATGGTAATATCAAGCCACGTTTTATTTGCGAGTTCACGAGAAATACATAATCTCAAATATTTAGGCAGCATAACTAGACGGTGAGATTGGCCTCCAAAAGTTTTTTCTCTCGGATTAGCCGAGAGCTTCTCTCTCTAAACAGAGAGTTTTCTTTAGGGTTTTTCTCCTAGCCTACCGCCGCCGCCGCCCTCCCTCCACCTTCTCCAACCGCACCCTCTCTTGACCTCCTGTTCCCTATCACTACTCTCCCTCCTCTCCTCAAATCAACCTCTTTGGGGGGGGGGGGGGGGGGGGGGGGGGGGGGGGTGGGGTTCGGCCTCTTGGCTCCACCTCCCCCCGCACTACCCTCCCACCGCCCTACCCTCACCACTGTGCCGCGCCGTCTCCTATACAAGTCAGTTTTTGTCCTCCTCTCGCCTCCAACTTTCATTCCCCTTGCCCATCCTCCACCTCTCCCCAACCGTTACCGTCCTACCTTCTCGTTCTTGATCGACTTCCCCTGATTTGTTTGGGGTCGGTATTGACCCAGCGGTGATGTTAGGGCGGCTCGGGCCCCTCCAGCGAATAATGGCTCTGGTGGCCAGAGGCGGAGGCCCCAGATCTGGATCTTTAGCTGGAGAAGCAGCGGGTTGTGTTTCTCGGAGTAACTCAGTAGCTTGCGAGGCAACTCAGTGGGGTAACTCAGTGTGGTGTCTCAGTGGGGCGACTCGGTTCTTCTAGATTCAATCCAGTTGGTTTTTTTCCTGTGCTTAGTTTTTCTAGTTGATTTAGTTCTTGTTTTTAGATTCCAGAAAGGATAGATTTCTGTTGGGCTTCATTGCTTTGGAGAGAACCTTTGGTTACTATTTTGTCTTGGGTAGGACCCTATGCATCGATCCTCTTATGGATCTGCGTCTGCTTAGCAGTATGTGTCTCAGAGCCCCATGCCCGTCGTGGTTATATTGTGGTGTGCTCGTGTCCGAGTCTTAGTAGTATTGGTTCCTTTCCCGTATATGTATTGAAATCTTGTAAGTGCCGTCTGGCTTAGCTTTCGGGCTTTATTAATGAAATGACACAATGGAATTCGGATAAAAAAAAAAAGATTGGCCTCCAAAATTAAATGAGGTATGTATAAACTAGCTCGGACACTTATCAAAAAGAAAGAAAGATATTATCTGATATGATATGATCTATCAATAATGCTATATTATTGTCATATTTTTGCAAGAGAGTGAAATCCTACCAAGTTTAATATTATAACAATTCTACAACTATCATTGCTTGATGGTCAATGGTTAATGGTTATAGTGTGGTGCCTATGTCACAAAAGGAGTGGACCAAAAAAATAAAATAAAAAATTAAACACAAAAAAATAAAATAAACACTAATAAATCTTTTACGTTACACATCATATATCTTATGGAACTAAGCTAAAATTGTCAACAGATTCGAAAAAATAAGTGAAATATTTGTTTTAAATACATGGTACACCAATCTTAGATGAGTGCTTGATGAGGCTCGAACAAGTTTTTAAGATGCCAAATATCTAGGACAGTTTTGGTTAGCTTGTCTATTTGCTTGAAATAATCAATAAGCAAATTTGTTTTATGAATTTGAATTGCTTATTTTGCATATATAAAATACAAAATCCAACAAATTAGAAAGGGAAGTGTTATTGGCACTCCAATTTTCTTTATTGGCCTGCCTTTTTTTTTTTTTTTGTCTTTATTAGGTAAACTCACTCTTGCACTTTATGTATAAAGACAAAAAAAGAGTGTCAATAGAAAAAATGGGAGTGCCAGTATCAATTCATATTGGAAATTGTTAACCAAATAAGTTTACCTATGTTGCCTTTTTTTGTGTGCGTGTTGATGAACAGCTCAGGCTTTGTATCTCAATAAAAAAATAAATACTTCATATAGCCGACCCCAATTAGCTGGGACACAAGGCTAAGTCTAGTTTTATTAGCTCGGGCTTTGTTTGAAACTTGAGAAAAAAAAAAAAAAAAAAAGAGGAAAGAACAAAACATAATTAATTTTCCAATTAATTTTTAAAAATTCAATATTATCTCTTCCCTTTATTCTCTCTAAAAATAATACCTTTTTTTCTTCATACTTTCCTCTCTTTTTCTTTACAAAACCATAATTATTTTTAGGAAATTCCCATAATTATAATTTTTCTTCATAGTTACTATTTTTTCTTTACAAAACGATAGAAAAAGAAAGGAAAGTATAAAGAAAAATAACTACAAGGAAAAATAATTATGAGAAAATTCCCATAATTTTTTCTTTACACTTCTAATTTCTTTCTCAAGATTTCTTCCCTTCCAAATAGAAAACATTATAAATTAAGAAATATAAGCAATTTAGAAATAGCACACATACACGTACGGGTGATTTGGCAAAAAACCAAAAATCCAAAGAGTATAAAATTATGGTCAAAAGTAATATTTTTTTAATAAATTCGAAAATAAACCAAAATTCTCCAGTTTATTGGTTTAATTTTGGCTTTATTCAAAAACAATATTACTTTCGACCATAATTTTATACTCCTTGGACAAATCCATAAATCACAAAAATTTAACGCAAAATTAACAAATGCAAAAAAAATTTGAATAAGGACAAAATAAAATTAAAAAAAACTAAAAAACCATTTTTTTTGTTTTTCTTGCCAAAGCACCCCTAGAACCGATCCATGAAAAAAATAAAAGTAAACGACGACTGCTTCAAAAAAGTACTCTTTCCGTCCCCAAATTTTGGTCCCTCGTCCAATTCTAACCGGATAAAAAACTAGTTATAACTTTAAATAGGTAATGAATTTTATATTCAATATGGATCTTGTTTGATAGATCTCGATAAAATCTATAAGACAATGTTTTTAAAATTACATAAAACAACGTAAATTATGAGATATAACCAATTGAAAAGTGGTATGAACTTTTAAAAGGGACAAATAAATGGGGACGGATGGAGTATAGTGAAGTACTGTACTTGCCAGTTGCCATCAACCTGTCTCTGAGTTTCTCCCCGCCACTGCCAAACCTTCGCAACCATGCTCCCTCGACCCCATACCCAGCCACCGAAATGATTCACACAAACCTCCGACCAAAACCCAGAACAACCCCACCACCAAAACCCACACCCGAAGCTCCACCACACTCAAATGCCAAAACCCTAACCCTATTTTCTCCCAAAATGCCTCGCAAATCCCTCCTCAAGCCCGCCCTGACAACCCTCTTCCTCCTCCTCCTATCCTCTTACTTTATCTTCATCGCCTTCTTCTCCCCAAACCCTAACCTCAATTCGTTTGTTTCCCGTGAAAATGTCATTAATTCCCCCACTGTGAAGGTCTACATGTACGATCTGCCCAGGAAATTCACATACGGTGTGATCGAGAGCTACGCCATGGCCAGAGGAGGTATAAAAGCCCCAGTAGACGATGATTCACTGTTAACATACCCGGGTAACCAGCACTCGGCCGAGTGGCACCTGTTTTCCGATTTGAACCGAGTTGACCGGGTCAACTCGGCTGTCACCCGGGTGTTTGATCCCGAACAGGCGGATTTGTTCTACGTGCCGTTCTTCTCGTCGCTGAGCTTGGTGGTGAACCCGATTCGGCCCGCGGCTACGGCGACCGAGGGCAGGGTTGTTTATAATGATGAGGAGATGCAGGAGGGTTTGATTGGGTGGTTGGAGGAGCAGGGGTATTGGAAGAGGAACAATGGGTGGGACCATGTGTTTGTATGTCAGGATCCCAATGCGTTGTTCAAGGTGGTTGACAGGGTGAAGAATGGGGTGCTGCTGGTTTCGGATTTCGGAAGGTTGGGTCGTGATCAAGCCTCGTTGGTGAAGGATGTGATATTGCCGTATTCACATAGGATTAGGAGTTTTGGTGGGGATGCGGGTGTCGAGTCGAGGGAGTCTTTGTTGTTCTTTATGGGGAATCGGTATCGGAAAGAGGTAGATTTTTGTGTTTCTGATTAGTTTTCTGTATTGGATGTGCTTGATTATGTGAGTTGGTTATGTTTCTTGTGCTAAGTTGTTCAGTTAATGACCTTGCTGATAGCGATTGGTATCTGTATTTGTAGTTATAGTTATAGTTATGGTTATAGTACATGTACATTCATAGAGGGAGAAAAAAAGGGGGGAATTTTGGGGAGACTTATCGTATACTTCTTGTCCAAAAATTGAACTTATCCCTGTATAAATGAAGATATGGTAAATCTACCACCAGAACAAGAAAATAGCTATCATGGGTATTGTACAACCAAAACAAGAAAATAGGGCCATGGGTAAATGAACAACCAAAAGTGGTCCAGTAAATGTTTACGCGGTCTTGTTTTCTGTATGCTTGATTTTGTTAGTATAGCATATGATTTGTGTTAAAACTTGTTCAGTTCATGGGCTTGCTCGTTAGCATAGATATATGCATAGCGTATCCATGTTATCCAAAAATACTCTGTTTTTTAAAAGGGCGGTATCTATAGTTGCTGTCAAATCAGCACGTGGATGTAAGCTCTCAGACCTTCAGCTGATTATCTTGACAAAAGGGAATAGTTGGATAGATGGAATTGTCGTTTTCTTATCTTTTAGCAGAAGAATTTAATCAATTAGTGTCAGTGACTGAAATGATTTGATTAGCTTTGTGTGGATAGAAACCATGGTTATTCAATTTTCTTTTTTCTCTATTTTATCAGCCTTCTTTTGATGTAAATCATATCTCAAAGTTAATGTTGCAGTGCTTGATTGCCATTATAGTCAAGTCTTATTACTCATTCGTGACTTCATCACATTCTAGCATTTGGATGTGTCAATTTGGACCAATGATGCCGTTGTATCTTTATTAGCTTTTGTGTTTTTGTTCTATGCATTTGAGGGGGTTAGGACTTGGTGTACTGATCTCTGTTTTGTTTCTGATGTTTTGCTAATCTAATGTTGTGACCTTGTATCTGTATTTTTCCTATGGTGTCTGTAATCTTTATTACGCTTCTTGAAGAACGGTAATCAAAGAAAACACAAAATGTTTCATAGGAGAATGAACTTCAAAGCACCTTTTGTTTACTTTGTGTGTTTTTGTTGCAGAAAACTTATAAGTTCATTGAATTTGAATTTGAGCCCTTGTCAAGTACCTAAAAGTAACTTAGGTGTATCAGGTTCGAAACCTCCCCGGTGTTATCAACTCCTTTGTGGCCATTCCATATGGGGCATTTGCTCCTGCTTTAGTTGTCCCCCGCTAGTAGACGGTGGAATTGGTCTCCTAGTTAGTAGAGGTCCGCGTAAGCTGGCCAGACATGGGGCACGGGACACATGAGTTATCAAAAAAAAGTTTTTACAGTTTTAAGTCTATTCTTCTCCTCTCTGAGGTATAAAATCAGCCAGTACTGTTCACTTTGATCCAAAAAATTTTATCAATCAGAAGAATTTGTTGTTCTATTTCTATTTGCTCCCGAGTTATTTCAAGTAAATACGCGTCCTTGTGGGTTCTGAATGTGCTAACAATTGGTGCATTTGTTAATTTCAGATTTCAGAATGATTTTGTAGTTTGGGTAAGGCTTACTCTCAGACTTTTGTTTGCACAGCAGCAATACTCTTTGTTTAGCTTTTCATCTATGGGAAGTATATCTGTTTTTGGCTTTTGCAACTTCATGATGCCATTGTTCTGGTATAATTGCGAGAAACTACATGAAGTAGAACATGGAAATGTATTGCATGCTCGAAAATTGCTGCAAACTACATTGACTAGATTTTTCTATTTTATGTGTATACTTTGCTGCCTCTATATATGCGGGAGTTTCGTTCACTGGGTACATCCTTAATTTGCTCCCTCTATATGCGTCTATGCGTGCCTATACCTATAGTCGTGTGGGTGAAAGGCATTTGGCATCTTCTTTTTGAGACTATATTAAGGCTGACAATTGTTTGAATTGTAGGGTGGAAAGGTCCGTGACTTGCTTTTTCAAATACTTGGGAATGAAGAAGGTGTCACTATTAAACATGGCGCACAATCCAGAGAGAGTCGGCGTGCAGCTTCGCTAGGGATGCATACATCAAAGTTCTGTTTGCATCCTGCTGGTGATACTCCGTCAGCCTGTCGACTCTTTGATGCTATTGTGAGCTTGTGTGTTCCGGTTATAGTTAGCGACTATGTGGAGTTGCCTTTTGAAGACGTCATAGATTATAGAAAAATTGCAGTTTTTGTAGATACAAGCTCAGCTGTAAAGCCGGGATACTTGATTAAATTGCTTAGGAGAGTAAGCACAGAGAGAATTCTGGAATTCCAGCAGGAGCTGAAAAAGGTACTATTTTCTCCGTATGTAATCTGTCTCTGCACTTTATTTAGAATTATGGATGTCTGTGTGCATAATGCATATAGGTTAGAAGTGCATCTTTCGTTTTCCATATGCACCCTGACACCCGTATCAGATATTATGTATATATGTACGTAGCTCGTCAAGTTGAATGCTATGGTCAAACATGTTAAAAAATGTTGAACATGTTAAAAATGTTTATCTCACGCGGTTTCAGTTGGATTGATATGGGGATAGCTTTCTGCAGCTATCGTGATATGGAACGGGAACAGGAGGGAGAATTACATGGGTCCCACAAGCTATTTGTATTTAATCTTGGAGGATATTAATTTATGTTATCGTTTTTAATTTAGATGTTAGGATTAGTTGTTATTTTAGGAGTTATCCTATTTAGGAATCTAGATCATATTTATTATTTTGTTATCTTTTCAAGAGCCTATTTAAAGGACTCTAATCTTTCTATGTAAGCAGTTTATGAAATATATGAGTTTGATTATGATTTTGATACAGGGATATCATTACTACCCTAGGCACAGGGATGTCTAGGGTTCCTTAGGCACGGGGATGCCTAGGTTTTTATCTTCTTTTATTTATTTTTGTTATTGGTCCTGCATCATATGGAGTGTCATTGGGATGAGTTATTCTCAATCCATTCACTTTCTTTGATGTTGCCTTTCTGCGGATGATTTGTTGGATAGTTTGGAAGTACTACTTGTTCAACTTTTGCTCAAATTTCAATTGCACGATGCAGGTGAAGCGATACTTTGAGTACGAGGATCCAAATGGAACAGTGAAAGAAATCTGGCGTCAAGTCTCTCTAAAGCTGCCCCTCATCAAATTGATGATCAATCGTGACAAACGTCTTGTGAAGAGGGAGTTTCCTGAACCAGACTGCTCTTGTTTGTGTTCGAACCAATCAGGGATCCACACCACACTATGATGCTTCTTTTGGGGATCCTACGGCGATCTCGATTCATGGAAGATTTAAGATTTGTTTCTCACCAGGGTAATTACAATGATCTTTTTTCCATACGTGTTCAGGGGAAAAAAGAACACCTTCCGCATGTATAATGACAGGATCCCCGATTCTGTATACTGGCAGGAAAGGTTTCTTCAGTTAGAGCCTACAATTTATTTGTTAAGGTGGAGATGACGTCCAGCGATTCGATGTACATGTTTTAGTTCATTCTTTGGAGACATTGGGAATTGTAATTTGCCATAGAATAAAAGATTTTGCTTTGTTGTATTGTGAGTCTGTGACAATATAAGAGCAAGACATCAGGTTTTTTCTTGTAATTATACTTGACAATTGACATGTATACGACAGTTCTTGAGATCAGAGCTTCATTTGACTTTTGCTGGGCAAATGTGTCCTCCATTGATGCTTCATTAATCCCTTCTGAATGCAGATTGCAAAACAGATGGTTTCTTCTGTCCCTTATCTCTGGTTTGAAAATTTATCATTTGCATTAAGGGATTTGCTGCAGCAAACTTACTTTACTCACTTGAATTTCTTAGTAGAGATGGCCATCTCGGCCGACCAGCCTCGATCTAACCCGTCCCTTCCCCGAATAGGTAGGGGATTCGGGGATTTTTTCCGGGATCGAGCAAGGGATGGGGATTATTTTTAAAAAAATTTGGGGATCGGGTCGGGGATGGTACTGTCAGTCTCCTACCCGATATCCTCTCCGATCCCCTCCCCTCCCTGTTCTCCTCCCTTCCCTGACCCTCCCCGCATCCCCATTCACGCATATATATATAGGTATAATATAATAAAACCATGCATTAAAAAACCCCAAAGGACTGTCGGCTTGGGAACATATAAAGGCATGGATTTGCCTTCTATCGGAAAACATCCACTTTAGTATTCACTTTTACTATTCTTCCACCCGCATGAAATATTATCCATCTCTCTCTCTCTCTCTCAACCGAACAGAGCTCCATACTCCATAGAGAATAATAGAGCTTCGATCGACGGTGTAAGTTTCTCCCGAAAAAATTCTGTACGAATCGATGTAAATTTAAAGATTAATTTGTTTGCCTTACCTAACTTTAATCTTACTACTGAATTGTACAGGTCATTCAAACCACTTCAAACTTTGAAAGGTAATTTAAACCAATTTGAATTGCACATGACTCGAATTGCTTTTATATTCATTTGGGTTTGTTGCATTTGGAATTTGGATTTACCTTTTGAAAGCTATAGCTTTTGATCATGTCGTATGCTACTTGAAAATTACAAGAAGGAAAATTTGAAAAGTGTAGTTAAGGTTTGGATCTCCGATTCTCCGTGCGGATCCCCGTTCCCCGCATTAGGGCGGGAATGGAGGTTAAAAAAAAAAAATCTCCAGTGATGATCGGGGAGATTGATATAGGTTCGGGGATCAGGGATGGAGGTAGTGGTATCCACCCCTACCCTCCCCATGCCCATCCCTATTTCTGATCATGTTCAATGAAAATGCACACACTGGGCTGTGGTTCTAGGAGGGGATTTGGAACCTGTAACTGTAAGTCCACCTCAAGCCCGTAATCGTAATCCGACCTCTCATTTTACAGCAACGTCCATTTTAAAAAATAAAAAATCATATCAACGTTAAATCAATCACTCCCTCCGTCTCAAAAATTTAGTTCACTACAAGCAGACTTACAATTTTAAAAAATAAGTATCTCCATACATAATAGGCACTTTATTTTTCAATCCAGAAATTGCACATCTTTCCGTAGTGGATTAGCTTATTGGGACGGAGGGAGTATCAATTATCAGATGACATCCATTTCATACTTCATTTCCTAAATCCTTGTAGTCATCCGCTTACAGTGTAAATGTACTAAATAAAATCCAGGCCATGGACTGGACACTACAAGGGTCGGTAGTCCATTGGGGGCAAGGTTACGGCGATACATACACTCCCTGGGAGCCACTCCCAGCCACACCCTCTCTCACATGGGGTGTGCGGCCCAGATCTGGGGACCACACCCCATGTGAGAGAGAGTGTGGCTGGGAGTGGCTCCCAGGGAGTGTACCTATCATTTTTGTTTCCGGAACCCAGTAGGCAGTTTGATGCTCAACAATATATTACTTATCACAAGTTCTAGTGATTTCAAAAAGAGCAAAAGAGAAGGGATAAAAGGTGAACTGGATAGTCAGCATAATGCCAGAGAGTTTATTAGAGTTGTCCATGCAATCTCGCAAATACAAAATGCTAACCCAGTACTGGTCTTTGAAAGGAAGATTCAAAAATAGATAATAGAGTAACAATAGTGGTAAGCATCCGCTGGCATCTGATTCTGATCTAACCAGGCGGCCATTTCATCTGTCTCCCACCAAGTACATGCAAGTGAAGATGGTAAACGGATTGACCTGAGAGAGAGAGAAAGAGAGAGGGAGAGTCAGCATGGTTTTGCATTTGAGGTAGCAATTACACTTCCATTTGTTTTTCTGAGAAAGCCAAACAAAATCTGGAATCTCATGAGTGGTTAGGTTGCAAATGATAAATGTTACGGCAACAAAACCTGGAAAAGGATGAAAGAAAATAGAAAATTTGAAAACAAGGGATTGCTGTCAACTTACATCCAGCCGGACCACTGTTGATAACAACGCGGAATCCATCCGCAATCCCTTCTTTCTCTGCCACTATTTTTGCTGCATACATGAGCTCCCCCAAAATGTCTTTATGCCGTTCTTCAGCCTGAAGAAAAATAACAAGAGGCGACCACTATCTAATCAATCAAGGATACAATCTCCATTAGAAGACAAGAAAGAGCATGGTTGCTATTTCTAACACCACTGGACTGTCACAACTGCAAAGCTGTTCCTTGTTGACCTCAAATAGTGAAAAGAGTTGGACTGGTAAGCTAGCACTTCTGCTTTGAGAAGCACAGTGTGCGAGGATTATATTTTCACTTTCAGAAAAAGTGGAAGCAAGTCGGTGAATGATTCCCTTCAGCATTATAAAAGAACTGACACTTATTGTTTCCTTTACCTCAAATCAGGAGCTTTACAAGAAAGCTAAGTTGTTATGTAACACAGTGAGTTACCATATGAAAAAAGAAAAAGAAAAAAGAAAAGGTTCTTTTAGTTTGCACAGAAAAAGAGCACCACTTGGGTAAGGGCCTCCTTACCCAAGGTTTATCAGAACAAGTGATAAAACATTAAACAAATAGAAGAAGGCTCATCTTGTCCCCAAGATGCAAACCAGCAAAATAATTATGTCAACAATGAAGTCACTCGTGGTTGAACATTTGTAAGGCAAATTGTACCTGGATTGGGGTACGAGTAAGGTGCTGGCACACGTGTCCAAGTATCACATTCATCCTATTCGTATGTCCAAGGACACACTACACCGCAAAACATACAATTGGTCAAATGCCAAATGGTGTTTAACTGTTCCCAATGTTCCCTAGAGATTTCATGGATGACAAGGAGTCTTAAGCATAGTTATGTGGCAAGCTTGTATCACTAAAATCTTGCTATGTTGATGCCCAACATATCGTATGCCTTACCAGGTTTGGAATGTTTGGCATAAGAACTTCATACATTCTGAAGAGTTTGTGTAACACAGTATAAGGCACACAACAAGCCATCACTGAAATCATTTGTTCTCAAATCAAGTAAACGAGTGAAACACATAACATATAAGTAAAATTACCTTGCCAAGCTCCGTTAATCCATCCCTAACTTTAGGAATGACTAAAACATGAACAGGAGCCTGTGGGTTGATATCCCGAAATGCCAAGACCTTTTCATCCTCATAAACTATATTGGCAGGGATCTCTTTCGCAATGATCTTGTCAAATCTAGAACGGAAGTAAGGATAAGTAAGTAAACACACATAATTGCAGCTATTAAGGCTTTACGTAAAGCCAACTCATGTGCAGCCCGGGAAAGTTTACTCAGAACATGAAAATTTTGACAAAGACCAGCGCCAGAATGAATATTCATTCAGTTATTCCATGTGTTGGTAAAAGATAGATCAAGCACACACTTTAGTAGCTCGCTAACACTGTCAGATATTATGAAAGATGAATATATGTATTAATAGCTACTGATAAAGGCATGTCCACCGGTGTTCTCAACATTGTCTTGACATAATTCATTTCAAATTTTCTTGCCTAATAGGTTTCTTCCTTGCGAAACATTGGCTACGGATTAGCCCTCTCCCTCCCTCCCTCCCTCCCTATGCATTAATAGCTACTGATAAAGGCATGTCCACCTGTGTACTCAGCATTGTCTTGACATAATTCATTTCAAATTTTCTTGCCTAACAGGTTTCTTACTTGCGAAACATTGGATACAGATTAGCCCGCCCTCCCTCCCTCTCTCTCCCTTCCAAGCATAAACTAGTGTTGTCCTGTATATCAATTCGTTTTTACAGCCAGCAAGTAAATTCCTCCTAAAGTTGTCCTTTCGGTAAGTCATTGTAAGATCGTGGCAGTTTGACTCCAAGTATTGTATTAAGGCTCTTCAAGAAATAAGTTCTGATAAAAACAACTTCTTATGCACTCCTAGTTTACCGAAAGTAACTGAAATCATCATTCACAAACTTTGACAGACATTAGTCAAATCCGGTATGTCCAAAGTAATTATCTCTTACTTGACTATATTATAACAAAAATAGAATGTCACAGCAAAACATAAGCACCCAGAAAGCATAATACATGGTGGGAGCTCCATTGTCGGCAGTGGCTGCAGCTGCTCTTGCAGCCGCCTCTTCGTCGTGTGTAGCTTTAACATGAGACATTGATCTGTCAAAAAAATAAAATCGGCAGACAATACATACTGCATTAACTTAAAGTTTTGTTGAAAGTGATTCAAATTAATTAAGCGTACAATTCAGAAAGAAAATATTAAAATCGCAAAAATCCCAGTTGGTATTGTAAGCTTTCTATTGCAGTCTATGTAGCAAGGATATGGACACAGATAAAGAAATTAAGGGGATACGGGCGACATATATTTGCATATAGTAATGTTTAATTTTTCATTCACACACTGTAAAATGTAAACCATGGACACTACCATAAAAACTAACCATAAGCATTTTTAGCAAAGCTCATCCACAAACTGATATATAAATAGTATATATATAGATATTATGTTGTCCAATGACAAACTTCAGGTACAAAGTTCAGACACCGAAGGGCCCTCCCTTTCATCAAGAATCCACCACATTGCACGCGGAGATGTTCGATCTTCATAGGGATACTCCTATCGTACCAGTCGGAATTCCGAGTGCGATTGACAGATGGATTCCCATCTAGTTAACCAACACTCATGGTTGGTGTCAAGAAGAACTCAACGTCCTTGAAACCAAACATAAGGAGTAGGTTTGCTACCAACTGTGTGTACCGACAGGCAAGGGCTGAATCCTGAGAAGAACTCAAATCACAACGGAAATGAGAAGACTAGTGAACCTCACACCTCTCAGTTCAACACCGCTATCTTGACGAAGCATTTGTCGAAGTTCCTCTTCCGCATCGGCCGTTGCAACTCCGCCCAACGACAAACTTCGGATACGGAGTTCAAACACCAAAGGGCCCTCACTTTCATCAAGATCCACCACATCTCACACACTCGTCTCTGGGAGATGTCCGATCTCCGTAGGGATACCCCTATCATAGCATTTGGAACTCCGAGTGCGATCATAGCATTTGGTAGCATTTGGATCTCCGTAGTTAACCAACTTTCAGCCCTTGCCTATCGATACACACCGTTGGTAGCAGACCTGCTCCTTATGTTCCGGTTCAAGGACGTTGAGTTCTTCTTCTTGAAACCAATCATGTATAGATATTTTCATCCCTATTTATACTACCCATGGCAGGCTCTAGTCCGAAGATATTTTCATACAAGATAAATAGGTAGATTCTAGAACTACACATGTGACTAAATCTCACAAAAAATATCTAGATATTTCACAAGAATATCCTAGAGCTTCTAGAAACTAGAAATTCTAGAGCTTCTATAACTGCCTTCAATAATATCTAAATTTCTAGAGCTTCTATAACTGCCTTCAATGAAATCTAAATCTATGGGCTTTATCGATTGGACTTGTTTGAACTTTACTCTTTTTTAACAAGAAAATAAATCTGGTTTATGCTTCAGCAATGTTAAACATACAGATATACAATTAAAAAGTAATAATACCTAATAACATCAACAAACTATGCTTGCATTTAAAAATAAATTATAAATTAAAATGCAAAATCTCAAGCCTCTCAACTGGGGTATATCACACTAAGGCTTTCTATTGTCGTAGTTATGGAAAGAAAAGAAGAGTTATAATATGATTTAGACAAAACACAATCAAAGTATCCTTCTTTTATTCACGCCAAGGTTCTAAAACTCGGTAGACGCTCCCAGGGCGGCCGGGCACCTTCTAGCTTCCAAGGCCGAGTACTCGGCGGCGCCTAGTCGGGATAATCAGTCTAGTCAGGCTAGTCGGCGAGGGTCTTTCTAGCGCCTAGGCGGTGAGTACTCGGCCTTCTAGACCTTCTTTTCGAACATTGATTCACGCCCTACATTAAGGTTGAATTTTTTATCAAATGGTTTGAATGTTGCCACTTAGATCAAACAGCTTAAATTAATGCGTTCGGGGTTCCGCTCCTTAAAATAAGGTTCGACTTTTTTCCGATAAGTAATTGTAGGATACGTACCGAATCAAGATATGCGTATATATCGTAGGCTATGCGAACGAATAGTAGGATTTCTATGTGAATAGGATATGAGATGGGATACGATAATACGAATCGCAAGATACATATCCTGTATCTTAGGTTTTTAACAACTATGATATCCAGCAAAACACCTAATAAGCAGCCCACCAACAGATTTGTGAAGATTTAATTTTGACAATTTAGATATTATGCTGATTAATATAATCATAAATATATATACACACAACGCGCGCGCGAGAGAGAGAGACCTGATGTTTAGAATTCGATCAATCTAGGGCTTATTGACACAGTGATTAAGCTTAAGCAAACACATTTACCATTCACAATTTAAGCAAATTACAAATCTAACCCCGCCATGTCCCTTTCGTGTCCCCTGTATCCCACCTCCAAAATCAATGGCACAAGGACTTCATCATACATGAATTTTAGACTGAATCAATCTATACCTGCGAAGCTGTAGAGGGAGATGAAGGAGGCGCTGAGTTTGGGGGACGGCTCCCAATGCTTTGATTCTCGCAAACGCTCTTACACTTCCAGAAATCCTGTTTTCAAAATCAAAACCCCAATTTCAAAATTCCCTGTTTCGAAAAAAAAAAAAAACCCCCAATTCCAAAAGTCTGCTCTTTTTGCTGTTCACTGCACACCCAATTGAATTCAAGGAACAGAAATGCCAGTGTAGTTGTGCAAATGGAGAGAGAGAGAGAGAGAGAGAGAGAGAGAGAGAGAGAGTACCTTAATAGGGCGAAAGAGGTTAACGCAGCCATGTACAAGTGCGCAAGAGACTGCGTTTAATAGAAGCTTTGATTATTCAGTGTGTGATCGATGTCAGAAACTTTCTTGTACAAGTATCTCCTACGCCATCAGATTTTTTGATTCTTGATGAACGGCTGTCTTTAAAGAGAATATAGTTTTTGGGAGGTTACGATGCTGTAGAACATGCTCACAAAACAAGGTGTAATTTAAGTAATGAGTTACACGGTGTACCATAACATTTTTCTTGCCTTTTCTTCTTCCTTTTATCTGGTTTTTGGATGTGATAAGAAACAGAAAAGAGTGTCCAGAAAAAATGGCGAGTTCATTTCTGCGAGTTCCAAGCAACTTCAAGATTTTCTCTGTTTCAGCTTCTTCTAATGGTACTCTCTCTATCTCTCTCTCTCTCTGTGGTAAGGGGCCGAGGATTCGATTGTAGGTTGGGCGAAAACTACAATAAAAATTTATTGGGCGGATAAATCTATATATAGTTGTAAAAATTTTAAGAAATTATTAGTACTACATTTATAAAAAAAGGAACTAGGGGATAGGACCGCCCCGGCTAATTCGCCCTCGCGTTCGTCCTTTTGTGTGGTTGTATAGTTCAAGCAGCTCAAAAAAAAAAAGTAGGTGCAAATTTGATCCTGGGTTCTCAAAATTCAGGTCTTTCTCATGTGGGTATGCATGCATGAAACCTATATGTGTGTGTTTATGAAAGTTTTCTTTTAAAAGAGCTCTCTGTCTATGTGGTTTTGTAAGTCATTTAACTGGAAATCAATGGTGGTATTTACTGTTAAAATTAAGCTCTTCTTTATACAAGTAATACCTCCTCCTTGTGAGAAGATTATGTATGATGGGTTGCTTGTTGGTTTAGGTGCTCCTCCAGGTGTGCCTCAACAAGGAGGACCGGTGATTCTGGAACTTCCCCTTGACAAAATCCGAAGGCCACTCTTACGCACAAGATCCAATGACCCACAGAAGGTGCAGGAGCTCATGGACAGCATCGCCCAAATCGGCCTTCAAGTCCCAGTAAGGCCACAAACCCTAAAACTTGCTTCTTTTGATCTAGGGCTATTTGCATTGTTTCTAAACGGATCTTTGATATATATTCTCTCTTTGGAATTGTTGTAAGATGGAGAAACTTCAAAGGTGATTGATCGATCACCTATGGGGTGTTCTGAAACCCAAGTCAAATGCAAAATGTTAATCATATAGAGAGAACATTGCTTGCCAATCCTCAAATTCCCTTTTATGTTTTAGGTTTGCTTGCGTTATATTTTTAATAGGATCCTTGAATTCTCGTCTTTTGGGAATGGTTGTGAGATCGAGAAAATGATTACGGGATCAAGCACCTGTTGAGTGTTTTTAAACCTCTTGTTTGTACAAGATCCAAATCTTGACCTTGCATACAGTAACTTCAAGTCTCAAGATCTTTGATTGCTGAAGTAGAGAGATGTGGAATGAATTCTCTCACTTTGCCTTCTGTCTTCCTCATTTCTCCGGCTCTGCATTACAGATAAAGTGGTCAAGATCAAGAATTGACTGCGTATGTCAAGCGATGACAAATTTTTCTCATCCATTGTTTAAAAACCTATTTGAAATTTTTGCATGTCAGTGATGGTTTTGCATATTCTAATACTATTCAGTTAAACTTGTATCTCATGCTTTGATATTCGCTATAGTCGATCTCAATGTTACTTAAGAAAGCTAATACCCTAGTGATTTATATTTTGGAGATTTTGATGCTTGTTAGGACCACGTTTTCGCTGTATTGGAATGCACCCTTTTCTTTGAATAATTACGGAAAGAAGTCTGAAGCTTGTGTCCGTGTGGCATGTGTAGATTCCTGTTATTGAAAAACAGGATTATGTATACAAAGGCCTCCCTTGTTTTTGTCAGTTTTAGCATTATGGATGATTCCTTAACAGTTAGAATCCTTTAATGATTAACCAAGTCAATTAGAAGTCACTCAAAGACAGTCGGAAACCGTTTTGAAGTTTGATTGAAGGACTTAAAAAGACTGTTAGAGCCACTTGCCAAACAAAATCTAAGTCTATGTGGTTGACATTTATGGCTTTCTTGAACTGAACTGAGTAGAATTGGGGAGCAATTTCCCAGAGTTCTCTTATAAACGTTCTTTCTTTTGCAGTATTCCGTTGTCTCTCTTTTCTGGATGCAAGATTTATTCAAATTGTTTGCCCACAATAATGATTCACAAGCAGTTATTTGAACCTTTGTGCATAATACATATTGCAGATTGATGTGCTCGAGGTTGATGGAGTATACTACGGTACGTACTGATTTAGTTTTCCCATACCACGTTATTACTTATCACCAGTTTTTTCTTCATTGGTTTTCAGTTCCTGTAGATCATATGAATATAATACTATCTGGAAGAAAAAAAATTTACGGGCCTTCTAATTTGCTCCGAGATGAAACAAGTTTCTACTCTCCTGTATCTGCACAGGTTTCTCTGGTTGTCACAGATTTGAAGCTCACCAACGCCTAGGCCTCCCAACGATACGTTGTAAAATTCGGAAAGGAACAAAAGAAACTTTGAGGTTTTTCTTTTACTTCTACCATATGCCTTGTGTGTCCATCAACCTACTCTGGTATTTTTTACCATCTGCCTTTCGTCATACGAATCTCTTTTCGTTTTCACTTCTGTTTTGCAGGCATCACCTCCGTTGAGTTGTTCAGAGGTATTTGTTTGGAATCGAGCCAAGTTGGCAACCTACTATGTTCCATGCAGCATAATTCCTACATGATGCTATATGCCAAGGCATGTTAGTGATTTTGTGGATATGGGAATTCGTAAATAGTTATGCATAAACTGGTGAATCGACTCGACTATACCATAGGGAGTGTTACCGTGTATTAGATAATTTCCCAATAAATGTGATTGCTTTTATGGTTCCTCTAAATTCAAAATATTGCGTAATTAGAGAGTTTGAAGCTCGTGTCCCGACAATAGAAGCAAGTTCTCTTGTTTTTGTGTTGGCTGTTTTTCTGTTGCTGCTTGTTAAATGTCAATTGGGTCTTTATGATTGGAAATAATGTTCCTTGGTAAGGGTAAAAAACACTTGAAGGCAAATTTCAGTTGATGCTTTTCACATCTTCCAAAATAACATCAGGGGTGCAACGGAGATTGGATAATTAACCAACGTAGAACAAGTTCTAACAAGTTCAATGCCTCCACGAGTCGCCATCATGTTGCCTCTCTTGTTGCCAACGCCTCTACGTAACTGGGGAAAAATTATTCTTTGCTCCAAGGGCAATGGTCCTCCTCTCACATAAATGTGTGGGCCCCATTCCAAAATGTGTAAACGCTGCACATTTGTTTGGGAAGGAGGAGCATTGCTCTAAAAGCGCAGAATAATCTCTCGTAACTAAGGGTACCTGATTGTTGGAGGGTTTTTTTGACAAACAAAAACAATAAAGTGTCGCATATTATAAGGAATGACCAACCCCAATGGGAGCTTTGTTTTTGCTTTAAATAGGGCCCTCTCTAGTGAACAATGAAATTGGTCCCGAGACATGTAAATTGGAGACATGTAAATTGGCCTAGACACCTGAGTTCTAAAAAGAAAAAGAAAAATCTTGGGGGACAAACTTTCTCCCTTAGCTTTACCATTGAAAATTATTTGCACATGAAATAACAGACCTTTCTCCTTTCTTTTTTTTGTTTTCTTTCTAAAATCACAGTATATAGGTGATAAAAGCCTAATAGATGAATTTCTTTTCTTTTCTTTTTTGTTGCAAAAAATGGAAGTGTAGTTATGGTACCCCATCACTTCCGTCAGGGAGTATCGTCCCGCCACATCACACCACTATCTGTAGGGGACCCCACTGCACCTATATCGAGACCGAAACTAAGATCCTACTGTGTGTAGGTGGTGTTGAGAGTATGTTTCAGCTATGGAAACTTGAACGTGGATCTCGTCCTACTAAGTTCAAGTTTCCAACCACTGAAACAATAGCTCATTGGTTGATGAATTTCCAAGGTAGTACAAAAAATGATTGGATTCTCACTTCATAGTTACCAGTTACCAACAAACGATAGCTCTACAATAAAATCAGTTTTTTTGGCAGGGTTTAATTGAAAGTTGTAGAAACCTAAGAAATAAGAGCTCTTCAGGATAGAAATTTTCCTGGACACGATTAAACTCTCAGCAGCATTTTAGAACTCACTTTCGTGGTAGTTTGCTTTCTCTTTTGCTCCTTAATTTCTTCCTACTTCACCATAGGCACAAAAGCAAGCAAGCAAGCAACAGACAAAAAAAAGAAAATAAGAAAGAAAAAAAAAAAACAGGAAAATTGGGATGTGTGGATATTTGGCACCCCACTTGTAGAATGCATTCCACCAAAATGAGTTTTTTTTTTTTTTTTTGGGTTGTTAGAGAAGGTAATTGAGAAATTGGGAGATGAGTTTTTTGAGTTCTCATTTTTCACTTTTTTCATTTTGATTAACAAAAAAACTTACAGAATGTATTCTCACACGTCTCTCAAGCACTATTCCTATTGCAAAATATCTTTTGCACGCATCTCGCAAACACCCAACAAATGCATAATTCATTTTGGCCATAATCTAAAAGGCCAAAAATGTAAAAGAGAAAAATGCAAAAACTAAATAAATGAGCATCCCAAAAATATGTGAAACCACTTAACCTGTCCAAAACAAAGCTGAACTGGGGGGTGCCGTCTGGTTGCAACTTGTTAAACTGTAAGAATCACATCGATACAGGATTTATACTTGAATATAATTTAGAAACTTTCTACCATCAATGAAAATTTTACTGTATATATCAGTTTTAGCTTTTAACTTATATGACCGAGCTCATTGATCCCAAAAAAGAATGCCGATCAAGAAAATTTACAAGGAGCATGCTGTAAAATGAGTTTGGATATGAATTATTTATATAAACCAGCACCGTGACAATTACATGAACCTAAAAAACTAGCTAGTTACGCAAATATAAATGACTCCTAGTGTCCTACTGTTTAATTTAGCTACCTATCTATTTATTATACATTAGAGGACCAGACCTTGAGACTGCAAACCTTGGCAATGGACTGGGGCCTGTGCTCCTCGATGTTGATCCTTCCACAAACTTTTCTTGTTGGCTTGATCCAGAATCCAAAGGCCCAGATCGCCTACCATTGCGATGGTGCTTTTGCTGCATGCTTCGCATGGTTCCACTATCCGTCTCATATATTTGATCACGACTATGGGTTGATGAGGGTTTGAAATAACCTGAATCTTTAAGACTTGACTGAGGAGTTGAGTTGCCATAAGGCTGCCTGGTTACTGGAGAGGAATGTGATAGAGATACAGCGGGTGAATGGCGTGGTGATATAGTGAGTAAAGAGAGTGGTGTGGCAGGAGAATTGGAATAGTATTGGCTGTATATTGAACGGAGAATGGCATAGGGAATGTGGACTTCAAGAGAACTTCTGGGAAGGTATGGGGAGATCTCGCACATTTGGTCTAGGAAGATGAGCTTCTCCACCAGATGAGATCTGGGCAAAGATGGAGGATATTAATAGTCAGCAGATTATATGAAGTTGAAGTAAAAGATCAATGATAAATGCAGTTACCGTAGGAACGTTGAATAATTAGCATAGATGAGACTTTTCAATGAATAGAGTTCATGGCTGTCTTTAGATTTTAGTTTCTTCGGTTTTTAAAGCACATACATATTCCAGAAAGAGGAAGTGAACTAGGATGTCTGGGGCGACATGACATGGGCATTCTTTCTGTATATTGGTTACAAGAACAAAACATGATTAATCATTTTATCTTCATCTTTTCTGCTTTCTCTGTAATTGAGGAACCCAGCATGAATTGCAATCACCTCTTTATCCTCTCGAAGTCTCGTTCATTGCTTCTTTGTATAGAAGTCAAACTAATTCATTTCCTTTGTGAAATAAACTGCAACCATCCTCGTTGTAACCTCAATGTAACCACAACCACTGATACTGTAAATATGTAATGAATTTACGTCTTGCGCATTTCATTAATACTACAATTTGTAAGAAATGTTTGAAATACAATAGCAACATACAAAAAATATATATAGAGAGAGGTTTTTAGTCAACTATAATAGCTGAAGTATGCTCAAATATGTTCTTGTGCGCTATACTTATTAATAGATTGACAACTAATTTGAGTACCTTATCGCTCTATATGTCTACAAAGAGGGAATTCTAAAGTTAGGTAGGTGTCGGGATGTTGGGACATCTTAGATGGTTTGTACATTTCAAGCAAAATTATTGATGGGGGAAAGAGATAATACAAAGAGAAGAGGCAACAATAGGTGAACAAAAAGGACAAGGAGACTATACAAAGACATGTCAAAGGGCTACGCTAACAAGGCAGGATTGCTATTGACAAAGTTGAGTATCAATATGGGGCAGTTCCCAGTATATTACCAAAAAGATACTCATTGTTACCTGTCAAGTTCAGTCCAAGAATCCAGTATAATCAACGCAGAGAACTTAACAAAGAGCTGCATTGTGGATTTCACACTTGTTTCGGCTGACAAACGGTTCTGTATCTCAGGATCCAACATGTCGCTAACATGGCCATTTGAAAAAGACTGTCTCTGCTGATGTTCCCTTTCCAATCTAACAAACTCACTTCCCGCAATCACAGCACAAATGCACCTAGACAACATAATTTTGGCATGAAAGTCAGAAACATGAAGCAATCCAGTACAAGTATAAGTCTTTTTTAATATCCCCTGTACCCCACTATTAGAACCAGTGGACAAGGTACAGTGCACAACTATGGTCACATAGAGCTTGGCGAACTTAAGATATGCAAAAGTATGACAGAGAGCAAAATTGATATGGATCAAACTCCTCTTGGGCATGAGATTCCCATCGGTCAGACGTATTCCTCAACCTACTAAATATTCAGGAAGAGATATATGGTATGACTTCCAATGAAGCCAATAGTTGGTTGGGTGCAAAACTGTTTATGTACTTCTAAAGGTCCGCAAGAGATCATCATCATTCCCATTGGAGGGAAGGAGCATTCAACCATGCCTTGATCTTTATTTTATTTTCTATTACAAGCGGTTGGAGAATACTAGTATCAGAGTTACATCAAACTGAAAACAAGTCCACAATCACTATAAGCCCAACCCAATTAATAGCCCCATTAAGGGGAGAAATAATCCCAACAAATATAAGGAATTTGAACTCCTGACCTCCTAGTGAGATGCAGGAGTCCTGACCAACTGAGCTAGCCCAAAACAGGTGTCTTAAAACTACAATGGCCCAGGCCCTGTTTGTTCGACTAGTAATCCTATGGGATTAATTGAGGGGATTAACAATATGACATCCCCCAATGGATTGTATATCCCATATTTTGTGGGACATTACAGCCGACAAATATTTCTTCCTAGCAGCAAAAGGGGTGTATGTGGCTCTCATGAATTTATAATTGAATCCGATGCTGTAAACCGGACAAACAACAGGGCCTTGAAGATCTCACCTGGCCAAACAGTGGATGTTGTTGTTGAAGCCTCCCGTGTCAACATTGAAAGCAGTAGCGTTCCAAATATTAGATGTCATGAAGGTGGAAAAGAAATATGGCAATAAGGTCCATGAACCATCATTTGCACCTCCTACCTCTTCCAAAATTGACCTTACCCACTCAGTATCATGGTCACTGGTTACACCAACACCGTTTGCCACCCTTCTCAGCCTCCTAATTTCCTTCTTCTCTGGTAATTCATCAGGTAAATTCTTAACAACCCCAGAGAGCAAAGAGTGTATTAGAGGTGCACCTTCTTCAAGCACTGCTCCAGCAGCTTCTGCTAAAAGGCAATCAAAAGCCATGGCTTGTCCTGCCTGAACACAAAACCCTACCACTGTTTCCATATCAATAATCTGCTTCATATTTGCCTCTGCTTCTATCCGGTCACCACAATGCATGCTTCCAGCAAATGCCTCTATCGCCTCTTTGTTTGCGCGTAATGAGCTGTCAAGACAATTTAATAGTGCAGCTGTGTGTTCTTTCATCATTCTGTTCAACCTGTCAACTCCATAGCCACCGAAAATACGAACAAAGGCTTGCAATTCCCTGACATCAGTCACTGACTCCGCAAAATAACCCCCTACAGGTCTCGTGCTCTTAAAACACCTATGAAGTGGTGCAAAATGGATTCCAGCACCAGATAGATCTTTCACAATGTTTTCAACATACCAGTTGCAAACAGCTTCAGCAGCTGATCCGGTGTGCTGATCCAAGGGTTTATCAAACAAATGCAGAGAAGAAACTGGACCAGAGAAGGCTTCCGTGAGTAGAACTTCACGGATACCCTGTGTCAGGTCCATACTAATATGTTGCTCCGCAAGATGGACTATGCTGATATGCCTACGAATCAGTGACTCCAGAACAGACGGCCGTTGGAGATCGTTATCAGTTTTCAGCACTGCAAGTAGTTTCCTCTTGAAGTTCCCGAGAATGCATTCTCTCATGTACTGCATTGTTACAACAGGTGCTCAGAAGAAAGCAGTAATAGACATTTAATGCCCATGACCGATATGTTTCTGTGGCTGTTAGAGGGAAGCTATACAACAACTTAATTTCAAACGTATTCGTTATGCGCTTGCCATTTACCTACATCTAAGCCCATGAGATACACTGGACCTAGTAATTGTAGGACCTGTTTTCTTCTTCGGCAGCAGTTGATTGAGACAGAAAAGGCAGCGATGAGATGGAAAATATTTCCATATGAGGATATGATGGAGGCTATCCAAGCAATCAAAACTCCTAAAAACAACTAGAAACATTGATACAAACTTCTGTCAACTGAGTGACTCTTCAATCATGTTTATGTTATATTGGCTCCATATGTGTGGAGTTACTGAGTACGACACTCTCTAGTTGGCAAGGATGTTTGTCCAACATGAAACAACAAAAGGTGTTCTTCTACCTTCCCTCAGTTAAGACAATCATAAGGTGGTACTACTTTTATTGCATTAACCTCTGAGGATGTCCCCACAATTAAAAAAGTACCAGGGCTGGTAGAGCTTTATTTATGTTTTTAAATTCCTTCGTTATACACCTTGCATCTTGAGTGGCTTGTGCAATGGCGTTCAGATTTGTAAATGTGAAAAAAAGAAGGATGACAGCAGAGGAGGCATCATCAGGAAGAACAACAAAGCCGCAAGTGGCGAAGGGAATGTAAGACCAGTGGGGGCCCGCGTGGAGGGAATGTAAGACCAGAAATATCTGAAAGAACTAATTTTGTTTTTCAATTTGCATTTTGCCTTATGAACCGTCTTTCCTAAATTATTCTTTTTCAACCAATCTAATAAATTTGGTATATCATTTCATTCACAACTTTTTACTTTTTATCTCAGAGATTATAACAATAAATACATTGGCGAAATTTTGAAACTCTCTAATTCACAACGTCCGAAATTCAAAAGTAGGTAAACCATGGGCTATAGCCTACATGTATATAATTTAGCAATTATTTACAATTTTGACAATAATCTTGTTGCTTTCTCGTTGTCCATAGAACCCACAATGCAATTCGAATTTGGAGATTTAGGAATAAAATTTGAAAAAATATATTCTTTCTAATAGGAACAAGATTGCTAAATATTGACACTTTAGTTATCACATATTGAATTGCTCTTAGAACCGATCCGCTGAAACAATTCAAGCAATTGGTTTGTTGTGATAACTTATGTAAGTAACTTAATACATATGCTAGTTATTACCATTTTTCGCCCAAATTTTTTTATTATTAAGATTGCTTATTTCATAAATTTTTTGGTTGAAGTGTGTTTAAAAGGTGTCCCCACAAACTTTGATTCTTGGCTCCACCCCTTAACAGGAATAGAAAGTAGGAGAAAGGAAGGGGCCAATAACGAATATTCCAAGCAATTATAAGATAGATTCCAACTTCACAATCATTTTATCCAGGATTCAACAAACAGAGTGCTTTACCTCCCTGAGAACGAAGACATGGTTTAGAACACATATAGGCTCCATATCATTTAAAACTGAGCAAAGGTTTGTCAACCTTTGCATTGCAGCCTCTAACCTGCCATTCGAACAAAACCAAATGGACTATCAATTTTTTACAACTAACTCTACTAGAAAAGGGAATACAGACAAAAATCAGGTATCCAACTCATAACCCTTACATTTTTATAGAACTATTGTTTTCGGGATAGCTCTCATAGCCTGGGAAATGAAAACCAGATAAGACTTTAGGTGATTTTGCTAAAGGGTTTGAAACTCTTGATGTCAGATTCATGAGAGTAGCTGCCTGCTCTGGAAGAAGCTGAAATAGCACATCAAGTTAGTCTAATGGAATAAAGCAAACATCCTAATGTGTGACTTTTAACAGCACAACAAATAAGTATCAACCTGCATCTCCAGAGAGCCAAAACCTCCTTCGGAATCAAGAATGTTGATTAATCCTTCCAGTCCTCCCATGATGGATTCAATAAGAGACTCAACATACAGGACTGCATCTCGACCAATTTTAGTAACCTGTATTGATTAAAGTAAGTGTCATGCCGTAGAATAATCATGTTATTCAAGTATAATAAATACCATAAAGAGATAGCAGGGTTTTTGGTAATAAAGGTGAGGATGCATTCCAAATCAGTAAAGCCAGAAAAATACGACATATAATACTAGTGGGTGCTTAAACGCCAATTATAACTTAGTTATGAAATAATATTACCCAAAGAGTATTAAACTATAATGAGATTAACTGTTATGAGATATCACCTAATTGGGACAAACTTCCTGAAAATACATCCTAAGCTAAATTGGTGGCTATTTAACCATCAGGAGCTTGTTCCATGTCAATGCAATAAAACATCCTGAACAATTAGGCTCTGTTTGGTGAAGTTTTCTGTTGTCTTCTTTTCACTGTAGACAAGTTTTTGTTTTATTGTCGAAGACAATGACAAAAAACATGTCTAATGCACAGCTATCACTTGTTTTGAAACTAAGTGCAGGGGTGGCTTGAGGGGTTGCTAGAGAAAAAAGAGTCGCAAGAGGTGGCAGGAGTCGTCCAATTGGTGGCTGGAGGAGAAGCATTCGGTGGAGGGCCATCGGAGGTGGTGATTGGAGGTTAGACAGTTGCCAGAGTGGTTGCTGGAGGCAAGGAGCCACTGATTCACTGGCAAAGGTCGCCCGAAGTGTAGGAATGGAAGGAGGAATGGAGGTGGTGGCCTAAGCTGGGGGTAGCAGGAGATGGAAGCTAGGGGTGGTGCGTGAGGGAGGACAGACTGCAAACTTGTCTTGAAACAAGCAAACCACAATTTTTTGTTTTCACAGAGTTGGAAAGTTTAGAAGTACTACCATTTGTTTGGAAATGCGTAGAGTTCCCAAGCACTCTCTCCAACATCTTAATCCTATCAGAACATTATTCATCTTTCTTCTTCCAGCATGAAAGCTACTCATGGTAGAAAATAAGTGAATGACCTTATGTGTCAGAAACTCAGAATTCTAGAACCATATGGAAACCCATGTCATGATATGCAGTTTCTTTAATTTGTATCAGCAGGCAAAATTACCTAAATTACTAACATGGTGGTTGAATCCATTCAATTGAAGAAAAAAACAATTCACAAATCTAAAATGTCAAAAAAAAAAAAAAAATACTCCTCTTTCTCGCATCTATATTATTTTTGCTCTTGCGGATTTCTCTCATTTAATAAATGTCTGGAATCTTGGGTTATTACTTGGTGGAATACCAGTCAATCTGAATACCTCTTCTGGAACAATCGCAGAAGCACATTCGGGAAAACTACTAGCAACACCAAGCCATGCACAGCAATGTTGAGGACGCCCTTCAGGTCCAAACATGGTGTTCCTGAAAACCTGTGTTTGGCTACATTCAGATCGAATCTAGGGATTGCAACAATAGCTGAATCTGAAAACTGCAGTGAGCAATGAAAAAGATGGGTTTTTCAAAACCAGACATAGAAACAGAAAGCAAGAACTCACAGTGGTAAGATGCTGGTGATAGAAGTAAAGCTTTTTCAGACTTCCATGTTTTGATAGCTGAGATTCAAGTTCATCAACACATCTGCATTGCCACATACAACATATGTAAATGTGTCCATTGCACATCTATAAGCCACAACAAATCAGTTATTCAAAGTTCGTTGTTGCCTTTTTGGATAACTTGAACCAGAATTCAGAAACTCTGCATGCAACTTGGCATTAACCATTACCATGGTAAGCCTGACAGTGAAAGTTGCCAGGTGAATTTATTCAGAAACTCATGCATGCAACTTGATTTTGTGATCAACCTGGTAAAAATCGAACACAACATGGAAAGTTCCCTAGTTTATTCAAAAACTCAAGCATGCAACAGGTATCATCTTTTCGGTGACAGAGCTGCCGAGCTGGTAATAAAACCTAATAAGAGAATGAAAGTTGCCAGTCCGAAAAGCATTGAACTAGGTGGAGCCATTGATTTGGTTTCTTCCAATTGCTTATCTTACTTATATTGTGGCAACATTTTCATTACAGCCTTCTTTCAATATAGACCTCCAATGATCCTCCTCTGGATTCTTGAAAATCTTAACTTCCCAAGCACAGCAGATTTGTGAATTTTTCTCCATTCACAATGATGCCTTACGTTGTATCATTACATTGGATTCATTTCGTAACATCTTAAGCTTTAAGCACAAATGGTAATCGAATACAGGTCAGGAGAGATCTTGGGTTCACATCTCTCCGTTCGGATTTTTTTTTTTTTTTAACTGATCACATGATCTCCGTTCGGATTTGTCCACCTTCTTCATTGTGCTTCTCCCCTTCGCATTTTGTTTCCCCCTATTATATGGGATGTTGGAATCTCCATATGTTGGAAAACTTCCTAAACATTGTTGTGCTCCTTTTCAAGCAACTTAAGAATTTGGGACAATGGGTAATCTAAAGACTTCAAAGTGTGATGGGATCCTTTTCTATCAAATAGGAAGGGCTCTGTCAATAAGATACTACTGTCAACAAGATACCACTGTCCATGCGCTTGAAACCAGTTTAGCCACTGACAATCCATGTGTCACAGATTCAAACACAAGAATCAGCTTCTGTTGCGGGTGCATGTGCATGCCCAAGCGTTTAACACTCCATATGAAAAGGCTAGAACCGTTTCTTTTCCTGCAAATGTCAGCTTCTTTTTCTACAAATATTATATAAGTTTAACAATCCAAAGAGTCTAAATTGGATAAGGGTTTCGGACATGTATCCCACACCTGACCTAGTGACCCTTACCATATCTGTCAGACGCAGTAGTTTGGAGGAAATAGAATAGTCCATGTAACATTGTCAACAATAACATATTGTTCTTTTGTCAGACCGGAAAGCATATTTTTGAAATTTGAATTCATTATTTCAATTCCTGAACTTGACAACAATTTTGTCTTTCTCAGCGCGCAGTAAGAACAATGGATTTTATTCAAGTGAATTAGGTTAAAAGAAAAGCTAAGAACATGTTTCTACAAGAATATATGGATAATCAACCAGAAAATCAAATGAACATACGAGACAGCACCTGGACCAATTGTATGCAGCATTTCCTTCTGACAAAAGGCCCTCTTTTCCAGTAGATACTGTAGCTTTCTCTAGATGTCTGATGTTTATGGAGGACCGAGCAGAAGTTACAATCATCAATATTGACAACCAATTCTTGCGCAAATCCTGATCAATAAACACATCGGTATGCTTAAATTGAAAGGGAAAAAAAACTGCAAGAGCAATGCAAAAGGTAGGTCATTCGAGATTACTCTTTAAGGAAAAATATATCAAGTCACGAGAATTAATTGAAAAAAATCATCAGTAATATCAGAATATATGCGTGATGGATTGCAAATGTGCAATTCTTTTGTTTTCCTACTTCGTGTATACATATATTCCTTTCCCAACAATTTTCCACCAGCAAAAGATAGTGAGGTGAGGCTAGGCTCTACACCTTAATCACCTCTATGTCATCAAGGCTACTGGATTGGACTTGTATAGAGTACTCAGTTGGAAGTAGATGTTTGTTGAAGTGACCTCTATCAGTACAGTACAAATAAATAAAGAAAACCCAACTTGGTTCAACCTTCCAAAGTCATAATCTCAGAATAGGGGATCCGTAAAGTCAGTAAGGTGTACCTTACGGTGCACAAGGTTTTCTGACGGAATCCAACTCCAAAAAGATCGATTCATTTTTTTTCGAGCATCACAAAATTTGTTTCCTTATATATCGAGCTCTTGCAGTTCAATTGTGCTCTTACAATTTTAATGTGTTACTTGATGGTTCACCTCAAAACCAATAAGAAGGACACTCTGATACCTAGACAGTCCATCTAGATCTCAGAGTGATGAATAAAAGATATTATGGTAACCATGTCATGCTCTCAACAAAAGAAATGTAAGGAGAATATGTTAATTAATTTAGTAGCATGAGCAGCAGATTATACGCACAATTCTGTCATAAATTTTCAGGCTCGATTACCTTTCCCGCCCATTTAAACAAGGCCCTCAACAAAAGTAGTGTTTTTTATGCAAAGATGTTAAGACATAAAGCTGGTGTTTATAAGTAAAAAACTGTTTTAATCTGGTGGCTAAAATACAAGTAAGCTCATCAAATGCAGTACGGTCGAGAAAAAATGGAAAATAAATTGGCATCTGTCAAGAAAACATTGGATAGATAGATGGATTGCACAAAGCTACTCAAACCTAGAAGGAAGTATCATCAAAAGAAACTCAATTCAAAACATGCAGTCAAGCACAAAGCTACTCAAACCTAGAAGGAAGTATCATCAAAAGAAACTCAATTCAAAACATGCAGTCAAGCACTCCAGATTATAAGAATATGTTGGTCGTCTTCTTGGAAAAACATCCCACGGTTATTGCAAGACAACAGATCAGTTATGTTACTTGTGCCTGTGTTTTCATGTCATAATCACCATCACTAAGAAAATGAAATTTGGAATCTAGAATTCATACAAGTACAAACCATTAAAACAGATACTAGGAAAAAAATCACCTTGTTGAGAACCCTATAATGGGTGCAGACCTAACCTTTGCCATTAAATGCAGAAAAATGGCCGCCCCAAGAGAGATGAAACAAATAAAACAAGAAAATCCAGCGCAAGACACATTACTGATGCTAGGGTCACAAATTCAATGCTGATGAACACTTGATCATAAAGATATAATACAATACAAATTTCAGAAATGCTAGAAATAATGAAACATTGATGACAGAAATTACTTACGGATAGATCGCATGTGATGGCAGAAATAGTTTCACCCTGTGGTTTTGGTATGTTTTCAAGATGTTGAACAATCTGCTGGAAAAGCTTTTTCAATGTCGCATCCAAGTCGAGAGCCACCATTCCTGGAGACCCCAACAAAAATCTGATTCTACCGGCACAGGATGATAGATATGATAGTGCATAGCCTCTAATTGCTGCAAGAGGTCACAAAAGTTTGACTAGGCAATACAGCATTGTTGTAGAAAACTAGTTTGGCAACAACTGAACAGAGCAATTATGCATAACAAGTGCCAGTTGGACAACGAATTTCAAAACAAATATGTAAGGCAAATTAACGACTTGGAGAAGTAGAGTTTTACATGAGGTACATTGATAGATAATTTAGAGATCTTTCTGTCCAATTATAACACAAACGGAACTTGCATTACAACATTGTGCGACTTGTCTGACAACCTTTTTGATTCAGACTAATAAGACAAGACAAGACAAGAAATCTACTGTCTGTCCCATATAACAAAAAAGCATGGAGACCCCCATTTAAGCACCTGACTAATGTTATCGCAACCACGAATACTAAATTGCTGCTTAACATTAGTCATCACAGCAGGCAACAGGAAGAGTTATAGATGTCTACAGCTAAGTTCTAAAATGCCATCTAATGAGTAGCTATAATAATCGTACACACTTGTCAACAACAACAAAAACAATTAAAACACACCAAGTAAAGTCGTACATCCAATGGTTCATTTCTAATTTTTTTTAGTTTTGCATTTCATTCTTTCTGGGATTAACCACTTGAGTAGTTACAGTTGAAAGTCACTTGAGACACCTGAGCACTGATTGTAGAACTTGTAGGTAATAAAAGACTCCTTTCTTGGATACATAGCAATATATCCAATTACTCGCAAGAGTACTTCAATATCTCAGAAAAAATTTCATCACATCTTTTTGTTTGCTATATTACTAGATAAAACAGTTAATTTGCAAACATATCCCAAACAATGGCATAGAAGTTGCTAGCATTCCCGTGAATGACCCAGTTAAGAATTTTAAATAACCAAGAACTTCAGAGTCGATGAACTTATATCACTGGTAAATATAACATGTATCCAATATTTTGAAGAACTGGTTAACTTCACACTCAACCTAACCTGCAATATATTTGCGCACTAGACAGCAAAGATGGCTCATTCCATCCAGAAGAAATCCAATAGTTGGATCACTTGGATCCTACAAAAAATTTAAACCCATAAAGTCAAGTACTTCTTCATAGGTCCTGAAACTCAGCAAGCAGCAACTAAGCTGCATGAACAATCCACAATACCAGCAAAAATTAACTGAAACTTTAGAGAATAACTTTGGACCTACTATGTTTACTGGCACCATTCGAGCAGCTTTAGATTTTGATGATGCGATTCCCACATGTTGGAAATACCATATAACCTCACATTGAGCTAATGCCAAGGCAGAGAATACCATCTGTAGGAACATCAACCATCAAAGAATTACCATTTAAATCATGATTATGATACAAACTAAGCAAATTAACTCCATGGGAAGGGTACGGATGCTCACTGGTGTGATGCTGAGATAAAAATTTAAAAAAAAATAAAAAAAAAAAAAACTCATTACTCATCCAAGAAAACATGTGCTTCATCAGAGATCATTTGGTGAAATGAAAAATGTATCACTCTCATAAAACAGCAATAACACCTAATGACTTCATTATACATGCTGATGGATCCAAACAACCAAGTGAGACCCTCTGTAATTGCTAAAATTCTTCATGAGGTTGGGACAATTCTGCAACAGGCAAACAGCAAAAGCTTTCATATGAGTAATGGTGCCCTATTCTTATGAACCACACCACAACCTTGTCCAAAAGGCATTTTCTAATGAAAATAAAAGTAGAGAACTGTTGACAAGGCATCAAGGCAGCTCCATCGACAACCAGCTTATCATTGGTTCAAATGGTGCTCATGTGTGGTGTCAAAAATCCCAACCCTTAAGCCCATAGCTTCCAAAACCTTCAGACTTGCGTTCAAATATGGCTGCTTTTCACCTCTAACCAAAGTCGTAATCAGGGTTTCAAATATAGGTCATTACGAATCGTATCAGTTGTTACGGAGCAGGATTTTGGACATCCAATACTATTATTTACCTATGTATCAAAGTACTGATATTCGCTGACATGTGGCTGTATCACCAATACCGTTACATATGCCAATATCACTGTTTAAAACCCTGGTCGTAATACATCTACCACTAACCTCCCCAAACATGAGTAGTCAGATAGCCCGATTCCTAAATGTTTGTGCTCAAAAAAATTAGTCTTCTTTTAAAAACTTGTAAAGGATTTACCACTAAATGAACTATATAAAGGAGCCTCAAAAGTCAAATTCACCAGAAAAAATCAGCTTCCAACTACCTTCTTGTTCGTCGAAAGCTTTAAAGAGGAAATATTGTCCTAACGTTTAGATCACAAAGCAACTTTGAAGCTTGTGAAATGTAATTTACCTGAATATTAGGAGCCAACAAACTTGGCTGATCCGTAAAAAAAAGGACCATTCTTCCGATCTCTTGCTTTAATAGTATTCTCCTTTCTCGATGTATGCCGTCACAAGATAGCAATGCTTGTTCATGTACTTCACTGCAATCATCAAAAACTTTAAAATGTAAAGCATAAGAAGGAGGATTGGCCCTGGGTAACTTGAGTGAATCTGATAAAATTTAGAGGAGAATCATAAAAGTTTGCAGACGGTGCAAAAAACATGTGATAATGATAGTCAAATAGCCAGCCTGCCAAGTGTCATCACGAGTCCGATGTCTGTGAATTCATGATCAGAAATTCTTCCATCGTAGCCAAAAAGTTCACACTATTGAATATATGTTGATCGGAACTTTACATTTACCTTGACCTTAAAATGAACTTTTGTTACAAGATGTATAATAAAGTCACAGGATATCGTGCTTAGTTCCACATAACTACTCTAGAAAAGTGTCTCAAGTGTCAACGAACTTACTATACTTGTTAAGCAAAGTGGAAGATAAGATTGTGAACCAATACTATGCGTGATTCTGAAATGGCAGTTGAAAATAATCTCCTCATTCCTGGAACATATAATCATGAAAGGCTGGAGGATTTGGTCTATTTAGGATAACACCGTGAATTAATGCCTTTAAATAGCAAATTGCTAGAGAGAAAAAGAAAATATCCTGCAAATTTGTGAAATTTCTTTATAGATTGCAATTTTCTGCTCCTAAAATGGTTTCCCATGTCCATTCCCAAGCATTGCTTCATTCTCTGGATGGCCATTAGAGGGAGCCCAGGACTAAAGACAAAATGACTAGCTAGGGCATGCAGATCTCCCCTGTATGTTCTCTATGTAATCTGCACAAATGAGGACCTGGCAACCTGCAGCGTCTTTTCTTTAACTGCTCTTTTCAAGAACTATTGGCTGCAAATTTGTTCTTACTGTGACATTTCTAAACCTCCTCAACACTGGCATTCCGAAGTTGACTGGCTCATAGGAAAGCTCTGTGGTAAATCCACAGCATTATCAGAAAAGTGGCTTGGGCATCTACGGCCGATTATGTTTGGTAAGACAGAATTGCAGGATTTTCCAAGGAATTCAAAGACCTCCATCTTTAGTCCTTCAGAAAATTAGGTTTAATGTTCGATTGGGGTCTCAGTTCTCAAATATAAAAACCACCTCCTTAAATAGGGCCCTGTGCCACTCTTGGCACCTTGATCAGACTTTTGCAGATACTCCTAGCTGTACCTCTCGTTTTATTGTTTTCTCTTGTAATGGAGGGTATACCTTCCTTCTTCTTTCTAATAGTATGTTCTCACAATAAAATTTTGGATTACCAAAAAAAAAAAAAATCTGCTGCCAAGTACATAGATTTCAAAGGTAACATGTACTATTCGACTTTCTACCTTATCATTTTCTCAACCTGCTTTGCGACACTATATTCCAGATCCGCTTCTTTTTGCTTCGTACGTCCAGATTTTGCCATCTTCTTTGACTCCAGTATCCGTGGCAATACGTAAAATTGATAGTCCTCATGCAATAGCATATACTGCACATTTAGCAGACAGAAATGATGTCCCTCTGTAAGCACATCTGATAGGTTGTATGATCAACTAACTCATTAAGGAAAGCGTTTTATGATGCGTTACCAATAGAACTCACCTCATCTCTGAACAATGGAAGAACTAAATTTTCCTTCAGTACAACCTGAAACCACCACCGTGAACATGTTAAAGGAAAGCATGGGGGAAAACTACAACATAAACACCATAAAATAAGAAAAAACGAACAACCAATGCCTTTATCAGGGTATTTTTATAGAAAAAGGCATAAAGGGGGTGCAACCCACATGCAATAGAACCCAAACAAAACCATCGCCCAACTACATTACACACAAAGTTGTTAAATAGAGATACGAATCGTGCATTATTTTCCTATGTTTCAAATGTATCCTATCGTGCCGAGTGTATCAAGAATTTTTTTTTTTTTTGTCAATTGATAAAAACTTTATTGCTTAAGGAAAAAAAAAGCTAAGAGTCCAAAGAGACCTCCTGTTGGACCCAAATTGGAAAATCACCAACTTGAGTAACAGGAGATTCAATACTTAGGGCATGCTTGGCTAAAGAATTAGCCACCCTATTACAATTGCAAGAAACAAACTTAAAAGACAAAGACGAAATCGAATCAACAAAAACAAGTGTATCCTGGATGATGATTTCCAAGTTAGCATTGGTATCATTTGTTCCCTGTAGCATCTTGATCACTCTTTGAGCATCGCCTTCTAAAATGTAATTAGTACCTACGGTCTCAAGAATAGTCTTCACCGCTAGTCGAAACCCCAAAGCTTCCACCATTTCTGGTGATTGGGCTTCGGGATGGGAATATAGGATGAAATGAACATGTCTATGACATAGACAAGTGAATCGGGCAAACAAAAGATTAAACAATAATGTTAACAATAAATTTGCAAAGAGTCAGGTCCTTGAAATGTATATGCTTAGTTGCTTACTTAATACATCTGAAGTAGATCAATAAAATCTGACACACTAATGATTTCTGAGTTATCGTATCCCAAATCAAACGCTTGGCTAACGTACCGAGGGATAACAAGTCCTTCGATTTCTTCACAGATACTGGGTCTGGTTTCAGGATTGCTCCTGATCCATGGATCAAAAAAAATCCTATTTCTCTTGGAGTCGGAAGGTTTCTCATTCTTGATAATTGTATGATACATTCACTGTATCATCCTATACACCATCTCAGTTATAACTTGTAATGTAAAACATTTGAGTCATTCTTCATCATATATCAGTAAATTGTTTCTTTCCCAACCACCATCTTCGAGTGGTGGTCTCCCTTCTCTTTCTCCATTCTCCAATATCCTCTTCAAGTCATTCTTCGGGGACTCATTTCCTTGATAATCACAGATAATGATACCCAAGGCAGGAACAATTAGTAGAGTTATGGGTGTTGGGATTAGGTGACAGAGTTTGAGTGTGGTTGGGAGTCTCCGACGATGCCACCGGCACAAACTACCACCCGCTGCCGCTACCGCTCTTCCATGATAGACAATGCAAGCATGTCCATCGTGACAACTGTGAATTTGTTACTGGTAGCTAGGAAATTGGATGCGGTTCTGGAAAATGGGCCCCAAATGATGCAGAGTTAGTGTTGATAGAGGGGAGAGTTGTGGTTTTGTCAATGTAGAGTAAATGGACATGGATCAACAGATCAGCGAGGGGAACATATAAGTTTGTCCCATTAGAGGCAACCCAACCTATTTTACCAGGAGATAGTAGATACAACAATAACAGGTCCCATGTAATCCCCAATTAAGAGACAGAGGTTAGAAAAAGAGAGGGGAAGAGACAAAGATTAAAAAAAAAGGTAAAGTTGGTATTTTGATGCATATTTTAGTTGACATCGAGACTTTCAACAGAAGGTTGGCTACAAAAAGGGGCTAACTGCTGCCCTATTTCACAAAGCAAGGGAATTTCATACTTATTCATAGAATCATAGGGTGTGAGTCTAATCTAACAAATATAATAATGACATGAATATCGACTTGCTAGCACCAGCATCGAGGTGAGGGATAAGGTAGAATATTACATAAGTGTGGACATAGCCAAGACCTAAGGTGGATGTGATCATAAATCCACAAAAGAGTCCGCCTCCAATCACTGAATCGAGTATTTTCTAAGAATGATCGCATAGTCCTGTCCTCCTAATATGGAAATTTGGTTTCTTGCAGATAGATTATCTATCTGACGCAGTGGATGCAGTGGTGAAATACAGAGGCAAAAACAATTGTGTAGAGAAAATAAATTGTGTTGGTACAAGAGTCAATTCATATCAGCACAAGATTTGAACAAGGAAATTAAGCTACAGAACAATGAAACTTATCGAAATACAACTTTGTGAAAGTTGTCCATGAATCTTATCTATTCATACATCTATGGACATTAAGAAGTCTACAAACTCATAATGGACCAGAAATTTTGCAGTTCTGTTTCATATCCATTTCAATGCAAGTACAACTTGACACGTACAAATTCTGAAACAAAGCAAACAAAATAAGATATGATAACAGCAAGACAATTAGTATCAGCTAATGAGTTTGCTGTGGCTGTTTCTTTTCTATTTTTTTTTTTTTTTTTTTGGCTTTCTTCTTTCATCATGTGAGATGTAACCACCTATGTCTTATGTCCTGTTCACGAAGTAACAAAAGATTCTTCAAGGCCTCCAGACTTCAAGTATATTTCGTCCTCTATCTAGGATTTCCCCAGATTCTAAGGTGCTACTTTATGACACTTTATGAACCTGTAACTATGTCGCTGGCCAATTACACTAGTTCGATAAGCTTTTCATGAGGTCACATTATTTTACGATGCCCATATTCCTTCTTCACATTCTTGCTTCTGCCACTGTATGGGTAATTTTAAACACTCTTTCAAGTCACAATAAGAGCCAAAAAAATAGTAATTGCATCAGATTACCAAAGCAATGTCGATGCTGGTGACTCTAAGAAGCTCATCAGGACAAACAAGATACCCAAACAATACCCACTCCCTATAAGAAGTAACATTTGCCAAGTCTTGCGCTCTCTGCATAAACAAAACAAAAAATTTAAAGATGACATGAGACTGCAATAAGTTCATATCAAACCTTTGCTTAACACAATAGCCATAGTTAATTGCAGTAAAAATATCATGCAGATTTCAATAAATCAAGGACATCCACGATTTTTCAGCATCAACTGAAAGACATTTACCATTGGGTGAGCTGAATTCGTAAGTATTTCGGGATATCGAGGATGAAAAGGACTTAGAAAGCCTTCATTTCTTAGCTTCCTTGTATCTGTAGAAAGAAATATTACAGGTCCAACTGCCTCTAAAACCTGGAAAAGTGTACGGGCAATTTAGTCCAAAGGAAAATTGCAAAGAGTTGGTGAATTAATACCTTTAGCGGAAAAAACTACAAAAGAAAATGGCAAGAAATTAGAATAGCCACATACATAAATAAGTGCATTTTATCATTTCCTGAAGGCACATAGACAATTTCAAGCAACACCTCTAATGGAATATTTTTTCCTAGAGTAGCTTTGTGACATTTGTATCTAAGGGTCTTTGCCAGATAGAGGACCACTTATACGAGTTTCACCACTGAAACCGAAAGTTCTTGGGAGTGAGGCGTGAAACGTCCACCTTTATCAGAACTCCATAAACAACTTGACTACCCGGTTTTGCTAATGGGTGGTGGTCCAGTGAATAACACTCATAAGGTGCCAAAAGAGTAAGAATTTCAATATACATTTCACAGATACCAACACACATTTATAGATTAGCGGTTTTTGCTAATGGACGGTGGATAATACTCCTATAATGCTAGAAGAGTAAAAGTTTCAACACCCGTATCACGTATATTTCAAGACTCTTTTGACGCATAACGATGTCTTTTTAAATATTATCCGCCACCTTAAGGGCAGTCATTAGCATTTCCCATAAATCATTACCATCATCGTGTAACTGAAAAAGAGTACTCAGAAAGCAACACAAACTTCTATGGCAAAACCAAACTTCTATCGATGCTCCTACTGAAAAGATACTGAGAAAATCTGCGGATTTTGAATCCAACATTTGAGCAGACCATACAATTTTAATAAAGTAGAAATTGAACTTCCTAGGAGATCCTTTCAGAAGAAGAGAGACATATGACCTCTCCAATACGAGGGCTGACAAAATTCAAGTCTTCCTGCAATCCTTTCAATGGTGGATCGTAAGAGTCAATGAATTGAACCAGCCTGTCAGTCATGAAAAAGGAATACATCAGCCACAGCATGTAACAATGTGATTAATAGCCTATCAGTGAAAATGGTTATGGCTGCCGCTGTCCACAACACATGTATCTTGTGTATTAAGTTTGCAAATATACAGTATTTCAATAGTAACCCAAATTAGTAAACTCCCATTTACTCCTTGAAATGTTTCCCTCTCTTAAAGGACTAAAACTCATTGTAGAATCTACAATTGTCAAAGAGCTATGCAGTAGGCGTATTTCAAGTGGATATTTGCCTATACTATAGGACCATGAACTAATCACAAGGAGGGACAATAGGCAAGTCTATCAGCAATATTTTCTGCTATATTCTGATACAACTGGAGCGTAGCTATCTAGTACTTTTGGAATCAGTATGTTGCAAAATAACATTTTCCAGTATATCATGATGAAATTAGAACGTAGCTATTTGGTAACTTTGTTGCAGCATAAACAGAGAACCACAGAATAATCACAAAATACAAACAAAAAAAGAATATATGTATCAACACAGCAGAGAACAGATACCTGACGACCATATGGAACTGTTTTTATCGATTAAGTCATTAACACAGCACGATGAAGAAACATTAGAAGAATAACAATGACTTGTTTCGTAATTGATGTCCTTCGATGGCACTCACCACCATCCTCAACATTTATTTTGTAAGAAACACAAGAAATGGATTGACACCTTCTGATGCGTCAGTCAAGTGGAAAAATAGACAAGCCCTCTTTAACTATCATCTCGCATGAAAAGTGTCATGTATTTGACCACTAAATCAAACAAAGATCCAAAAGATGTTAAGAAAGCTTGCTGACCATCCAGCAGGGCTAATGAAGATAACCATGAAAACAGTCCCTACCGATGATAAAAGTCACAGTCTCGATCATTACGCAACATGGCATGCAAAAGGTTGTAGATTTGCAGCATCATTTTTCTTGGTAACTGCAATAAAGGCATCAAACAACATATAGCACTAAAGCTGAAGCACATTTAAAGAATACAACAGAATTTATGTGTACATATTGGACTTGGATAAACGAATTAAACTCATCATAGAATTGACAATCTAGAAAACCAAGAGGAACTACATGGTTTATGGTCTTACCTTCTCCGCAAAAAGATTGACACGGACAAAGGCACAAAAAAGGTCCATAAATGCATGTAGTATAAGAGAGTTCTGATGGGGCTGCAAAATAAAAAAGTTAACCTAGACATCAGACATTACATAGAACATTATGTCATCACTCTTCTATCAAAAAACAAAGCAAATCTAGCCTTTGTGGCTATGTCGCATGCTGAAGAATTTTAACAGCATGACTAGCAGACATTTATTAGCATGGACATGATACAAGAACCAAAATTTGGAAAAGGAGAAAAGGGGTTTAAATCACATGAAAAGCAAATAGGAAGCACGTCAATCCTTTATAAACCTTAATCGAAGTTCATGTTGTATCCATGCTCCAATTTATGCATGTTAGATACTTACCAACAAGGTAATTACTGTACTGCTAAGATCCAAGATGAGCCGTAGAGCTTGTTCCCGAAATGCCATCAAATCAACAAGCAGCTGATTCAGAAAAAATAAAGTTCAACTCATGATAGATGCACAGATCTCTTTTGTTAATGTATAGTAGATTGACTAACAGAAATGTAATCAACATATAAGTGACTACCACTTCAACTCCAAAGTATTGCAAATGACCAAACAGGGAGAACATATAAATAAATAATAATAATAATAATAAACGAAGGTGATTTGTACCACGAGAATCATTTCAAGAGTTCCACAAAATCCAATACTGTTTCATGCTTCAGAGACAAAAAAAAAAAAAAAAACTCAGGGAAAACGGAACAGATATCGTAAATTAAACCTCTTGTAGTCTTGTGCAGACCAAACCAAACCAAACCAAACCAAGCCTTATGTCCCAATCAATTGGGGTCGGCTACATGAATCCTTTTTCTCCATTGAGCTCTGTCCAGTGCTGCTTCATCATTTAAACCTAGTATACTCAGATCTTTGCGTACTACCGCATCTAATGTCAAATTGGGTCTTCCCCTCCCTTGTGCGTTTCTACCCAAAGCTATCCTATCCACTCTCTTAACTACTGCATCCGCTGGTCTATGATAGACATGCCCAAACCACCTTAGCCTATTTTCCCTTAACTTCTCCTCTATAGGTGCTACGCCTACCATCTCGCGAATTGTTTCATTTCTAATCCTATCTCGTCTAGTCTTACCACACATCCACCTCAACATCCTCATTTCCGCTACACTTATCTTGTTCACTTGCTGCTTCTTAATAGGCCAGCATTCTGTCCCGTAAAGCATCGCTGGTCTTATGGCAGTTCTATAAAAACAAGACCGTGCACCCTAGTCTTAGGATTATCATAACAGTGACTGTTTCATAAGTACAGGAAAGGCTCTTTTGAGGTTTGACAATAGACTTTACCATTCCTGTTTATTCATTAATTGTATTTTGAGAGACTACTAAAAACATCATTGAAAAGAAAAGGCGGCTCCCCCTCCCTTCAATACAATACTTTAACATAGATTCGCGTACACTGGTTTCTTTTTGGAGTTCAAGGGAATTAATTGTTTTTTTATTATCAGAAAACAATGAATGTAATTTCCTCTTTGAATTGTGACCTCATTAGCAATTGAATATGAGGCCTGTACTTTGGCTAGTCACAGTATTGACTCACCACTGAGATCACAACTAGCTTGAATCCTTAATGCAAAATCGTAAGGTAATCACTTACAAGCTACACAATATCATGTTCCCAAGTGACTTCCACTCATAGTATTTGACCATTCTAAAAACTCTATAAGTAAACTCGAATTTGAGGAAAGGTATGGAGTACAGAGTCGGCGCCTTTTATGATGCCAACATATCACTTTTGAGCTTCACGCATTGGTTTAGATGCGGTTTTTTCCCCCCTGAGGAGGGATGGGGAAGTAACTGGTTCCAATCTTAATTTTAACCCAACAAAACGAAGTAAAACTACCTACAACACACAAAACGATGTAAGTTAAATTTTTGCCAGCATCTTACATTTGAACATGCTCGTGACTGGAAAACAAAGTTATTTAACACCGTACCTGGACCCATGGTTCCAAGCTTTGGAAATGAACTTCTGCGCTGTCATTCAAAGCATCCAATGCAACCTTGTCAACCTACACCAATATTCACCGACCAGTCGACAACACTCAATGCTATTCCCATGGACAACAACAATAACAAAACATTTGACAGTTAAACAGTCTCATTCTTACACGCTCAAGCTGTAATTTGCTGTGATGCTCCGGAAACTTCTTAGAGAGCAGGACACAAATCTTTGGATGGTTGGGGAACAAACCCGCCTTCCAAAACGCATCGGAAAACACGTTACCAACGGAGTCCGGATAGTCCAGAATTTGATTTAGTCTATACATTTTTGCCATCAGCCCTTCAGCAACTGCAGTAAGCTGATACAGCCACTGCATGTTCAATCCCTTGTGGGACCCACCAGAACTCGGAACTGTCCCTTCAGACCCAGCATTCCTAGAGCTCCTAGATGCCATTGGAGGGGTCATTTCTTGACCCAAATACTCCGTCCACCTGGCAGGTCCTTCCCATTCCCTAGACCTGGGTGATGACGACAATGCATCTTCTGCTGCCAAATTTTGCACAGACCTCGACATTTGCAATGATTAATTTGCCCACTAACTCTGCATGCACAATAGGATTCAGACACTAAAAAATTACGCAAGCCTTTCTCATCAGAATAAGTCAGATGATTGAAACCCTTGAATCCATGAACTCACAAATCCAATAGCTCAGGAAGTTCTACTAGAGCATCTTCACTCCTTACTCATATGTTGGGCCAAATTTAAGTTTGAGTAAAGAAAACCCAGAACATCTCTCATCTCCTTGACACAAACCAAGAGAAAATGAGTTCTCCCCTCAGTAAAGGAAAGTCATTTTTAACTCCAACAATTGAAGCCATTTTGTGGATTTCAAGTTTACCACTACTCAATCAGTGAAGGGTTTACTCAAAACTCATGCTTAAATGCATGTTTGCACTTTGCCCATAGGAACACTTCCTATTAAACGAAGCTCTGATTCATAATTGACCCTGAGGTTCGTCAGGGTGGCTGGTGGGTGTGCTCCCAACACAATTGTCCACAATTTGACCCTTGGGCCAGGCCGCAAGAAAGTAATTTCTTGTGAATTCTCTGTCCTAGCATGAATTGCCTGCCTTTGACCGGACAGGGAGGGATTGGTCATGGTGTGCGTAAGCTGGCCAAGACACCCCTAATCGTCCTACCAAGAAAAAAAAAAAGGGAGCTTTTACTCATATTTTCGCTACAACAAATTTGAGTCCATGACCGGTGATGGTCTTATTTCACATTTCAACTTCCGCAATCAAGCAAGAACAATAAACAGAAGGCATGCATTACAAAACTTACATTCTAAAAGCCATCTTAGGTTATGATTTCCACATTCTAAAAAAAATTTGGAAAACATCAGTGTTGTACTACGATGCCCCACTGAAGTCGAATTAACAGATCAATTTGCACCAAATTCCCAGTCCACTACGCGAGAAAAAGAGAGGGAGAGAGAGAGAGAGATAGAGTACCTACCGTTGAAACAAGAAGTTAAAGTTCAGGACCCACAAGTAGACCACTGGGCGCCATTGAAGCTTGAAGTGGGATAACACGGGAGGGCAAAGTTCAGATCTGAGCTTATGACAGAAGAGAGGAGAGGATTTAGAGAGAGAGAGAGGGAGTAGGGGAGGCTGATAGTTGAAATAGTTAATTGAGCTGGTTATGCTGACGAGAGAAGACTGATGGGTTTTCGTTTTTCTTTCTACTTTCCGTTTTTTTTATTTTTTGTTTTTTATTTTTTGGATTTGATTTTTCTTTGGCTTTTCTCCTTCCTTCCTTTCTCTTTTTTTGTCCGAGAGAGAGAGAGAGAGAGAGAGTCGCAAAGGCAGCGAAAAACAAGCACGCAGTCACGCACACCTGTGCATATTTCTAGGGCACACCCAACAACTATGCAACACTTTTGCATTGCAGGTGGGTGCCACACATCATTTGCAGAAAACAAGCATGCACACCTGTGCATATTTCTAGTGCACACACAACAACTACGCAACACTCTCACATAGCACGTGGGTCCCCCACACACTGGAAAGTGTGTGTGGGACCCACGTGCTGCGTGAGAGTGTTGCGTAGTTCTGTGTGTAGCATTTTTGTTTCTAATGTGAGCAAGTGAGACCTCATAGAATTCAAGTCTCTACGCTGCCTTCTCTGCGATATACGGCGTAACACTCATCTGAGTTGTCCATGAGTACTGATAGATATTGGTTTGAACGGCTCAACTGCGATGGTTCTATAGGAGGAGGGAGTGAGGCAAGGCGTTCTCAGAACTCAGATACTGACTCCCTTAAAAAGATATAGATCTCATATCGTACCGACTGTACAGCTAGCTACATCCGCCTTCTTTCTCGATGAATTCGGTTCTAAGAACTGTTAGCATTCCCATCGACCTAACTCAGTGAGTCATGGTACCTAACCTACCTAACTCAGCAATCAATAAATTCAGATTTGCAAAAACACACTTATCGGTCAGAGGAGTTAACATATCTGAATTATTGATTGTCAAGATGGACAACTAAAATGAGAGCATTACATTGTACAACACGCGGATGGGTGCGTGACATGGACCCCATCTTGACCTCATGCTTCTTGAGCTCTAGCATATTGATTTAACTTTCTTGAGCTCTAGCATATTTAACTATTCAAATCTTTCAAGCCAATTGCTTTAACTTTCTTTTTTTCCAAGGAAAGAAAAAGAAATTTCGAGATAATAATGAAACAATTTACGGAGGTACAATAAAGATAGGCTAACGTAAAACATCAGATACCTGCACTGTGTTCATCTACTGTTAAGAGTTAGGCAAAACCCAATTGTTTTTCTTTGCTTTGGTTTTCATTGTCTAACTAAAATTTTCTATCCTCTCTTCTTCTTTTTTTCACTTCGAATTTCTTTGTTGTACTAATTAGCCTAAAAATTAATATTGCTAAAAAAACGAATGCACCGTAACTTATAAGTTGTTATATTTCATGGTTGGTGTTAGAGGAGTCGTCGCAAGTCTTTACTTTGATTTTGTGGATGGTTTATATGTGAATTTATGCCTATGAACATAACAGTTTTAGTGTATAAGAAAAAATTTCTACACAATTTTATTTCCTCTTCTTTTTCAGAGCGTGATGCAAATTAAACGGTGTCGTTTAAAACTAAACTAAAAATAACACACAAAATATATATATATATATATATATATATATATATATATAACAAGAGAAGATCACGATTATGCAAATTGTGCAATACATACTTTTAGGATGGCATCGCAAGATCAATACACTTGCAGTGGTGCAAACATTGGTCCTTTTTTTTTATGTAACTTCCTTTCTTAGTAGGTTGGAGTCCTCCAACGCATATTAATGCATAATTTCTTGGGTTTTCTAGCTTTAAATTTCATAAACTACTAGTCAAAGGGCTTTTTGGGTTTCTGCGAGGTTTGGTTTTTTTTTTTTTTTTTTTTTTTAAATCTGTTTCAGTGTAGGCCTTATTGTTTGGAGTCACGGCAGTGACATAGCGTGATCTCTTTGTTGTCGATGGTGGGCTGCGACTGTGGCATGCGTGATCTTTTATCGATGAGATGGCAGTGAGGTTGAGGCCGATAGCTGTTTTGTTTGGTGTGTTTTCGTTTGTTTTGTTTTTGTGTCAATCAATCATTAGTTGATTTCCCTTTTTTCTCTCCTCCGACTTAATGTACCCATTGTAAAGTTTCTTACATAAACCTTTTGCCGTTAAAAAAAAAAAAACTACTAGTCAAGGGCTATATGGAAGCATACACCAGTTTTTTTTTTTTCCCCTCCCATTCAAATTAGGGTTGAACACTGACCCAGTAGCCCGTCCCTCCCGGTTTTTTTAGAGTTTGGGGAAAAATATTTAGGCCGATAGGGTCGGTCTAGATTGAGATTTTAAGCCCGTTTGCTAATTGCGCCCGGTTTGAAAAATTCCTATGAGTCTCGGCCCGGCCTGGCCCGATTTAAATAATAGTATTATTTTAATGCTTAAAGTTTATTTATCTTGATGAAGCGGTGCATCTCCTTATCTCCCCTTATTTAGTAAGATCTCATCTCTTATTCAAGGGTACGATCATCTTTATCTGCTCTCTACTATCTCCTCTTTGGAAATGGCTATAATACACACCCCTTATTTGGGTGTATCATATGCACCTATTGTATGGTTCACATTGTATCACCTCATTGGCAATCGTAACATTTTCTAGTGTTTTGTGACTTTTCAGCAATATGATTCGTAATATTTTCTATGATTCATAACATTTTGGTGTGTTTCGTAACTTTTATATAAAAAAAAAATTCATAAACTTTTTTAAAAAAAATTGTAACTTTATAGGGGTGCATATGATACACACCCAAATAAGGGGTGTGTATTGTAGCTTTTTCCCCTCCTCTTTTCTCTATAACAGTTTTTTACTATTCTTCTTGTTGATCTACTTAATCTTTTCGTTGGAGGTCCTCCTTGATCGTTAAGGTTGATTAATTTATATTTGTGATAGTATACTTTAGAAAAATAAATGGGCTTGTTGGACAGACTTAGGAAATTAAATTTTTAATTGGATCGGGTTTGGACATATTAAATGAAGCCCGATTATTAATAGATCGGGCTTGGAAAAGCACAAATCTCGCTATTATCTAGTATAACCCCAGCCACGGTGTTTTTGCACCCCTAATTCAAATGATTACTACACTACTATCTTTATTGCTCCCAATTATAAACGAAATGGTGGTTGTAGTATATGTATCATTTTTCGTCTTCATCGTATCAATTTGATCTTCATTTCTTAAACGCAAAACTAGTACACAAAAATCAGTATTTGAATTAATTCTAACATATTTGTGGAAATATGGATAAGAGTTGGTAGAGTAGATAATGATACCAGAGTAGCCAAATCATTAATAACTTCCAAGAAGAGAAATAGAATTTAATTCATAGCAAGAAGGGAATATTAATTCGACACTTACTATTGAATTTCAAAAAGAACCACAAAAAAAAGGGGTAAGAGATTGTGGGGTGGTATCAAATGTGAAGCAACATTAGAATTGGCAGTAGGTGTAGAAGCACTTGATTACATCCACAAAGCAGTGGTGCTATACATGAAACATATCCGAAAAGATTGTCAGCCTGCATAACGAAGACTTAAATCTAAAATCTAATGAGTCTTTGTCGGCAAAAAATAAAAATAAAAATAAATCAAACTTCTTGCTGCTAGTTACTAAGTGTCATTGAGTTTTGTTAATTTTACCTCCTCCTTTTTTTTTTCACCATAAAAATGCTTTTTTTAGGTACTCGTTTCGCAGACAAAACAATCTTTTGGGAAAAGCAAGTAGTTGTTATTGAATGTTATTATATAGATACATAGTCCTATACTTCATGCTTGTAGGGAAGAGATCACATTGTTAATGGGAGCAAGTGAAAAGTAGATGGGGATATTAAGACTTTGAAGGCTCCAGCTCCACTAACAGAATGTGGAAACATACTTGGCTTTCAGGTCAAGCCAACATCATTGCAAGCACATTTAAGCATGTCTTATAGTAAAAGTGTATGTATACAGGCATATGATATCATAGCAATCAAGTTCAAGAGTGTGCAACAATTCATTGGGGTCCTCTAGGTGAACTCCAATTTGTATTCAATAGAATAACACATTTGATACAATGGATTGTAAAATTAATTGTACGGTCAATCACTTCACACATCGCGACATAGAAACATGTCTTCTTCTTTTTCTTCTCTCTTTTTGTAATTTTTCTTGTACTTGAAAGGTATACCTTTCTTCTTTTCTCTGTTTCCTTGGGTTCTTTCAATAAAATTTGGATTCTTTAATGAAGAAAGAAAAAAAAAAATATTATATATATATATAGACACACACACACTTAGAACGTGAATCATTCCGGTACGATAACAAGAATGTGAAAGTACTGTAATAGGCACATCTCTTTATCCTCCTGAAAAAATTGATCAAGATTTAGCTCAATAGTTGTATAGCACTTCTTTGGAATTTGTAATCAAGGGTTCGACTCCTACGGATAGAAGGTTAGTCCCCGTAGCAAAAACATCGTGGGCTCATCTTGGACTTTTGGTGGTAGGCAGACCATGCAATGTCAAAAGCAGACTTCTCCGTAAGAGAACATTAGTCAAATAGTGTCATGTGATTCATAGGATATATAATTGTTACCGTATCTTATTTCTAACAACAAATAGTTGTTACCATTCGAAATCAAATATCCAATTAGACACAGTAACAAAGGCAGTTGTGTAATGATGATGTCATATAAGACTCATTTTCCACAGCAATGCTAGAAAAGGTATCCCGAAAATGGGAAAATGCTAACTACTCTAAAAAAATACCCTTAAAGTGAAATACGTGGTTCAGATTCACTTTATCTAAACCATTAATTTCACTTTTGGGATAATTTTCGAGGTAATTTTTCGGGTACTTTAACATTTCCCATATTCAATTTTCAAGGATCTCTCAACTTTCCAAAGTGCATATAAATTTTCACACCTGTACCAAAACTGATGAAAGAAAGTCTAACTTGAAAGCAACCTCTTGAAAGCATGTATACAAGTTTACTTGGTAGAAACTGAAACTGAGTACACACCCAAAATTTCTGAGAAAGAGTTCTAAATATGAGGGCACCGTTGTACTTGCTTCTTATCTACAATACTTTCTTCTTCTTAGCTAGACACATTTATTTTATCCATCCCATATGTAACAGGTTATAAGTGCTCAGTGTATTCTCGGTAAGCGAAAATTTTCTGAATGTATCACACCATTGTTTCACGGAGAAATTCAAATGCCAGCATAATCCTAGACCGTGGAGTGAGAAAGAAACTGCAAACAAATCTCAATAATGGCAGTGTAATAGATCTCATGAACTTATGCGCATGGTGTACCACATTTTTGTTCCTATTTCATGTACCGGAACAATATACGTTCCAACATGAACATCATCTATTTTGCAGAAACTCTGATGACATAAATATCAAACTCATACAAATAGCGATAAATGCATACAGATTTCTGGCTTATAAATGTATGTAGTTGAGTACATTGGACTATAGGAGAGAAACTTCAACTAATACCTTGTAAAATTCAAAAACCTTCCACTAATTCCTTGTAAGGTACAGCAGTGCTTCCCCATGGTATATATTCGTCTGTCAGAGAAAATCTACTAGTAGCTTTGCCAAAAAGGAAAAACATCTCCAAACTCAATATTGAGGACACAAAAGGTTTCGTAGACAACCCAACAGCCAAATATCCTAGCTGCTCATGGAATTTTGAACTTATTGCGACATTTGGAAAATGTTTTAGACTTGCATCTGAGGCATTTCATGCTCCAAAAATCCGAATCAAACCCGAGTAAAAAACGATTTTCCTCTGCTTGTCCTCTCCAGTTTGCATACCAACCAAACTCTGGATGATTAATGGCAGAAAAACAGCAGTTATAATAGATCAGTTACTTCAGGAATATGAGGAAGCAGTCGTTTGGGCTTCCTTCTTTTCTCTACCACCACAGCTTGAGTTGTTAGAACCACACTAGCAACAGACACCGCATACTGAAGAGCACACCTTGAAACCTTACAAGAATCAACCACCCCAGCAACAAATAGGTCTTCATATTTGTCTGTCATAGCATTATATCCAATTTCCCAGTCACTAGTCCGAATCTTCTCCACTACTACTGTTCCATCAACTCCCGCATTATTTGCAATCAAATTTGCAGGTGCAAGAAGGGCCTGAAAATTCACGGACAATAAATCGTGTGGGGCAAACACATGCATTCTATAAAAACGTGGCTTCCCCAAAAACTAATACCGAAATCAAAAGATTCAAGTTATCAACAATATCACAACAGAGGCGGAAGGATATTTATTTGGCAGAAAATTCAGAACATCAGTTCTGCTACCACATAACATGAATGCATCTTTAAATAGAGTCTTCATTTCCAAGCAACTCCATGCACCATGTAAGTTACATTTTGCATGTCAGGTACAAGGGTCGGGTGCAAGTATCTGTCCAAGTATCGGATTCATCTAATTTCCATCTCAATGACGCAAGAACATACCACAGAATTGGTATTTGTTACAGTATTTTTTTACTTCTACAAGTCTGCGACAGAGTATGTTTAGGACATTTCTTACTTACCTCACCCCCCAATAAAACGTCGGGCATATCATGTATAATATGGCAGTCCTAAGCCTTGATTGTGCTAAATCAAATAACAAAACATACTTGCAAGGTGAATATCCAACTAAACTTGCCACAGACAGGTGTCATAGCCTTTTCCGAGTGTCAAGTGTCCGAGACTCCGAACCCGGTACTTAGACATATTTCCAAAAGTTCATCCAGTAACTATGGGCTTACATTCCTATGCAGAGTTCAGGCAATGCGTGATGGTAATGTACTAATTGCAACCATTCAGTTATGATATATGGTATTTAATACAAAATATAAATATATTAATTTATTAGTCTCTTATAATTCTTAAATAACTATTTGGATTGATGTAGTAAAAAACTCAAGTTATTTTACATTTCCATTTATAATTTTCTCAATTCCTCTTATATAGATAAAAAGATTAGATAAGCACTCGTAGTTGCCAACAGAAAAGAACATAGTTCCAATCACTTTGTTCACTTCACATTTCCAAAAAAAATTCCAATAAGATTCTCTCCCCATCTCTCATCTCTCCAATCATTAATCACATTTCTCCCTCTACTCATACCGCTCTCTTCAATCATTATTCTCATTTCTCTCTCTATCTCTCTCCAATTATTACATCTCTCTCTAATTATTAGTTTTTCCAAAAACCCATCCAAACACTATCTCAAAAATATTTCTCAAAATATTCTTCTCAAAACTATCAACCAAACACAGCGAATATCTTTTGCTGCATTGGACCAGAGTAATTTCAGAATAAATGGCATAATGTTGAAACACAAAAGCTACACAATTTCAGTATAATTTTAGGTAGAAATATGCCTCTTAGATCAGCCCACGTCAAGCCAAAATCCTGCCTATGTCCCTAGACTAGAGGTCGAACACCAAACATACCCACCAAGTAGTTAGATCAATACCTTGAAAGATGTTTATGTTTCCTTTGATTCATCAACAACAACAATAACAATAACATAACCCATCTAGTCCCAATTATTTCCTTTGATTCATAGCAAATAAAAAACAAAAGTATATTATTAGCCAGCTAGTACCCCTTTCACTTGATCCTACCAACAAGGCAAAGAAACAGGTATCACTATCATTTATCAATACATGTTACCAAAGTGATGATGCTACAAGTTCAGGGTCCAAAAAAGAAAGATAACCCAATTAGCCAGGGCTCTTATAGAAGACAATTTTGGCTTCTGATGCCAAGAAAATTTGACATAGTACAGGCCCTGGAAAGGAAAAAGAAATCTGCCAATGACAAAATCCAATTAGTCTGTTTTTCATATGTTGAACTATGCAAACTGTGGAAACTTTATATCCAACTCCAAACCAATTGGCAATGAGTGGAGAGGTCCTAACATTATATTAAGTGATCACCCATTCTCAAGCAATGTGGGACTATATTACTCAACATCCCCCTCACGTGCAGCCTCATTTGAAGTCTGTCGCATGTAGCCTCTTCTTGGGTCATTGTGGGGTGTGGATTGTGAGTTTTATAAAATGTGGGATCAAATGGGCCCCGACTTTGATGCCATGCAGAAACTTTATGTCCAACTCAAAACCAATTGGCAATGAGTGAAGAGGTCCCCACATTATATTAAGTGTTCATGCATTCCATCCCCAAGCAACGTGGGACTATATTACTCGACACAAACATAGTCGACAAAAGATGGACTGTCCAAAGACAAGGATTAAAGAAAAGAGCAGATTGTTCTTTACTCCTTCAATGCTGCATTAAGTGTAGGGTGGGCCAGGGAAAACAAGCAGCACAATATCTTCATTGTCCCATTCCCACAGCATTATCTGTATGGTGGAGAGGTTTCAAGTTGTGGGGGTTGATTGGAAAACTCCTCCTTGTGAGATGTTCAGCATTGACTCTGGGGGTATCAAGTCCAATGCAAAAGTGTGGAAGCCTTCAGAGTAGCGGGTGCAGTTATTTGGCTTGAAAGGAACTCAAAATTTTTTACAAAATGTTTAATAATATTGAGAGCATATAAGAAAAAATTTCTTCCTGATTTCTTGCGAATCGGCATCTACTCCTGTCAAAAGGTGCCTTCATTTTTCTTACCTAGTGATTGGAGACCCATTTGAAAAGTTTTATGGCATTTGTACTTTTCGGTTTTTTGGGCAAACTTCTTGTCCGTTCTTATTGTAGTTTGCGATAAATATAGTTACATCAAAGCATGTATATTTATATATTTTATGTTCTCTTTCTCTTTGTGCAAAAGAAAAGAGCAACTAAGAAGCACCATACCGTCCCAACAATATCAGCACCAATCTTCTCATCCAGATCATCCAAGGACTTCTTTATGATTGGTATTTGTTCTGCGAGGTGTACATAGGTTGCCCCTCCACCAGGTACGATACCTTCCACCATGGCAGCACATGTAGCATTTTTTGCATCCTCAATTCTTAGCTTCCGATCATCAAGTTCCACCTCTGTGTGTGCTCCTACCTAAATCCATTCAAGTTGTTAAGTAGAGATGATTCTATTTCTGGATAACTAGAGTTGATGTACAAGAGAGAGAGAGAGAGAGAGAGAGAGAGAGAGAGAGAGGTACAGGGGGGCGGAAGGAGAAGCCAATTACTAAAAGCTACGAGATTCTCAAACTCCGATATTTTTATTCCCATTCCGCTGGAAACCAATCGTTACAGCTTAAACATTTCGTTTGACAAACATCAAATACGCTGGCATCTCTTACGCCATAAAATTTTACACCAATTCTCACTACTACAGTTCAATTTGATATGCCTTGATTGTCAATTGAGAAACAAGAAAGGATACACCAACAATTTTGAGGCATTGGATAACAAGCAATAAATATCGACAAAGTTGAAAAACGTAGAGATTTGGGATAACCGTATTGAGTTCAAACTATTAACCACATAGCTATAAAATATACATCTGGAATGCAGAAAATTGGGATAAACGCACTGACTTCAAACTATTGACTACGTCTGTTTTGAACACTTATGTCACAACTAAAAAAAACTTTTCTGTTTCGCCTGTCAATGTAAAATCTCTTATTCCAGCAAAATCTAGAAAAAAAAAATTGATTTGTTTCTAAAAATTATCAAATTCTGAGTCAACAGAAAAACTAAATCTGGAAAAGCAAAGCCATTTTCAATAAGGTCAACTACATCGGGAGAACAGATATCAGTCAAGCAGTGTGGACATTGGCATAGAGCAGAAAAAGATCGATGGGGTCCAATTATAAGGATTGCAGACCTTAATTACAGCCACCCCAGCAGAGAGTTTTGCAATTCTTTCAGAAAGCTGTTTAGCCAAATATTTGCTATCTGTCTTAGCTAGATCTTTCTTTATCTCCAAAACTCTAGCCTGAAGTTCATCTTTGGTAGAAGGGTCACCGAGAATAGTAGTTGATTTCTTAGTTATGGTGACTTTTCGTGCAATACCAAGTTGATCCGAGGTTGCATCTTCAAGGGTCAGGCCCAGATCTTCACAGATAAAATCAGCACCTGATCCAATTCAACTTTGTCAACAAGAATGTGTGAGCAGATAGGAATTTGAAGAGATTATGAGCCTACGTGGCCAATGGAAGACCAGTTCTTCATATCCAGTGGAACTCCTCTATGTATATGATTCTGATAGAAAATGGGTTCTCAGGTGACAATTTGAAATACAGCAGCAGACATTGTGTTCATAACGACTACCCATTTGAAATTTTGTACAAACAAGGAAAGTTTGTGCCATGTGGAACAGGGCACATACCACCCAAACCATAAATTTGATCCCAAAAAAATTGAACAAAAAGTTATCTGGTTCAACTTCAAGCATACTTCACAAAGAGTAAGTTCCAGGGTTCCATTTCAAATAGAACTCATATAAAATTTTGAGTGACCTTGAAAGTTTATTTATATTCAACTACAACCAGGGGTGTAAACGAGCCAAGTTTCATCCTGCTCAAGCTCAACTCACACTAAAAATGCCCAGCTCGAGCTTGGCTAGCCAAGACTCGTGGAATCTCGAGTTTGGCTCGTAGAGCTTGTTGACTCTTGGAGATTAACATCATCAGTATTGCAGTGGTGGAAGGGTTGTTGAGCTCATAACGAGCTGAGTTACGAGCAGCTCGCGAGCGGCTCGGCTTATTTGCAGCTCTAACAACATCGTTCTCTTTAATACTGACCTTCATCAAAACTGCCTGGAATGCTGTTTAATAAAGTGAGCAAGCCAACTATCAAATTGGATGATGTGTTGCACATATCAACTATGCCAAAGCTGATTTTAAATGTGTGGGAAAAAAGAATCGTATCAGCAATATGTCGGGAACCAATGCTTTTACCTACTCTTTCCCTATACCAAGATGAGCTTTCATAAATGAAAGTGCCACATTACTTGCTTTATATCTTATTCTTAAACTTTTTCTAGTAATTTTTTTACAGCACATACAACTGATGTGGTTGCACATATCTATTATGGCCAAAGCTGATTTTAAATGTGTGGAATCAACAATATGTCAGGAGCTAATGCTTTTACCTACTCCTTCCCTGTACCGAGATGAGTTTTCATAAATGAAATGTGCCACATTACTTGCATTATTCTTATTTTTAAACTTTTTCTTGTAATTTTTTCCAGCACTTACAACTAACACAATAGCTGAACTAAATTTATACCTTCTGCACAACAGCATGTGGCTGAAACATCTTGTTTAGAAGTAGAAAGCAAAGAAGCTCACCTGTCATAAGGGCAATATCTTGCAACCGACCTTTCTTTCCTTCTAAGAGTCCCGGACACTGCACAACAGCAACATTAACTATACCCTTCTTTTTGTTCAGAACCAGTGTTTCCATTACTTCATCTGAGATTAAGTCAGCAATTATTAGCAGCGGGACGCTCAGTTGGGTTGTCTTTTCTAGTAACGGCATAATCTCTTCGATACTGCGTATCATTTGATCAGTCACTAAGACTCTAGCATTTTCAAACTCCACTGTCAATCTGTCCGGGTTTGTGATAAAGTCAGGTGACAAATATCCCCTGTCAAACTGCAGGGAAATAATCCCTAAATACAAATTCCAAAAACAAAGAAGGAACATATGATTCCACAGGAAAGGAAATAAAATAAAAACTAGCGAAAATGTGTACCCCTAAATCTGCAATGCATATCACGCCAATTACACATCAATCCAATTTGTGAGAGAGATCTACAATTGGAAGTACTGCAGCCATTCAATTAATAGAGCACATTCCTTCATTAAAAAAAAAAACGTGGACGAGGAAACAATCCCTTCTATGACTTCAATCCTACAGACCTCCATACATGCTAAAAGCTGAACCAAAAACGAGGATTTCATTTTACTGTTTAAAGAAATAAAAAAAATAGCTCATATAGTTTCTCAATCTTTAGATTCTCAATTCTTCCAAATCCCAAAAACCTGTTAATCTCTGCAGTAATTAATTATCCAGCATTTTATGTACCAAGATATTGTACCGTGTTTTGATCATAAAGGTACATCTATGTCAAACTGATATTTGTATGGGTCACAATTACTACCAACTAACTAGTTAGCAATACTAAAAAAAAATAAGGAGCTCCTTAATAACGATCATATGAATTACCTTCATTCCTTCTTCAACAATCACATAGGTATCAGATGATGAGGAAGATTCAATATTGATTACTCCATCAGGGCCGATCTTATCTATGGTTTCAGCAATTAAGTTCCCAATGAAATCATCATTTCCAGAAGATATTGAAGCTATGGCTGCAAAGAAGCGAAAAAAGTTTCAATATTCTCTTACAGCAAAATACTACGAAGAAAATAATATGTATCTAACCTGAAAGTCCAAGTTCTTAGGTGCAGGGGTCCAAAGTCAGACTTGAGTAATAGCCCATTCAATAACCCCCTCAAACACACCCCAGATGAGGAACCTCTTTATGAGTCTGTCACGTGTAACCTTTTTTTAGGTCTACCAACGTGCAGCCTCTTTACAAGGTATGTCATCGTGGGGTTTGGGCTAATACTCTCTCAGCTAAATGGATGATGGGTCTGCCTCTTATACCGTGAACAAATTTGTATGCAACCCAATAGCTTAAGCTATTAGAGGGAGAGATCCAGGATTATATTAATTCATAACCTCTTCCACACCTAACTGATGTGGGGTTCTCTACCATAATTATACCCGGGAAATAGAGAAAAACAACCTCTTATATCATCCCTCCCTTTTACAGGACGGCTTTTCTTCCTCAGAATGTTGACCAGTTCTTTGACAGTCTTGTCCATTCCCTTCTTCAAAGAAACAGGATTAGCACCAGAAGCAATAGCGAGTAACCCAGATTTAATTATCGCTCGAGCCAGTATGATTGCAGTGGTAGTACCATCACCAGCTGAATCATTCGTCTTAGAAGCAACCTGCGAACAAGGCAAGTAAAAAAGACACAAAATAATTACTATTCTGTAAGTTTTAGAGCAGCAAATTCTGTAAAAGAATAAATAAATGGATTGAGTAAAGCATATATGACCTCTTTAATTAGCACCACTCCTACATTTTCAATTGTATCTGAGAGGTCTATGGCTTTGGCAATTGTAACACCATCATTGATAACTCTTAACTTCCCATCCTCCTCAAACACAACATTGCGTCCTGTACAATTTAGCTTGAAACCAGCTAACTCACATGGAATAACTATGATAACATATTTATGAACACCACCACTCCAAAATCAATATGAAAGAATACTAGCCTATATAGTAGCAGGAATTGGTATTAGGCCAATCAATCTTTTTCCTCATGCAAATGAGATACTATGTGCTTTTGCATTAAAGGGTGAAGCCCGTATTATACACATGCCAGAAAATTCGGAACCATGACCGTGTTTAGTACAAATGCAGAGCCCATAGTAAGAAGAGAAGATGATAATCATTTCATTCCACTTGACTTTTTCATTTTCAACTTTATCTGACAAAACAAGTATGGTTAGTGGCAGTGAATACATTGGAAATACAGAATTTACCCAAATCCCGAAAATAGAATATCATTCAAGAATGGAAGGGAAAGAAGGGAAACTTTTTCCATCTTACTAATTCCCAAATGAAGTTTGAGTTGTATAGAATGGTGGAATCACTGCCTGCATTGTCCATCTATGTATAAACATTTTACTTGCTCAGGTCTAGACAATTCAAAGTGGAGTTCTTAAAAATGGTGGGATCACTTCTTTTCATTTGATTAAGCAGTCCAAGACCACGCTTGCCATTACCATACAGGCAAACAAAAGAAGCATTCACATAGAGTTTCCAAAAAAGTTCCCCAAAGGAAAACAAAGACGACCCAGATGCATAAAGATGATATCAGGAAACTAAATCAACCCAGCACTGTTAACAGTAAATCCAATCCTATTGGGTATTGAAAAAAACCATACACGTCGAATTCAATACTAATCGGGACGGTGCAGTAAATTAATCATCAAAAGAAAACGAGAGAGAGAGAGAGAGGACCCAGATACCTTTAGGACCTAAGGTAACAGAAACAGCATCAGCAAGCTTGTTAATCCCCGCTATTAAGCCCCCTCGACATTCTTTGTCAAAGGATATCCTCTTTCCCCCAGCTCTCACCACCAATTTCTTCAAAATCTTTGTGTTTCTCCATGACCCAGAAACCCTTTCACTTCCCCAGTGTTTCTGAAACAAAACATGTAGTGAGACACTTGAATACACAACTCGAGAGAGAGAGAGGACTTACAGATGAAGAAGCTAATTGAGGGGAGAACAATGGAGAATAGAGAGAAATTGACATCTTGCTAGACTCTTATGCACAAGATTTTGGGACGACGATAGATGCGAGAAGAGACGCAAATGGGTTTATGGTGGGTTTAAGCCCTTCCAGGGCTATCGAATCGGACGAGTCTGTGTTTCCAAAAAAAAATCGGACGAGTCTGGAATAGAAGACTCACAAATTGGGTTTTTTTCAATCGTCTCTGTTTGGGAGTTAGGGAAAGAAAGAGAAAAGAAGAAAAAATAATTAATAAGGAAATTAAAAGAGAAAATAGGAGAAAATTAAGTAGGAATTTGAATATTTTCTTTGCTTTTTTGTAGAACCAAACAAAGAAAGGGAAATTTTTTAAATTTTCTCTCCCTTTCTCTTCCTTCCCCGAAGAACCAAACAGAGCTTATACTACTGTCCAATGTTTATCTGAATTTGGATTAAATAAGTAGTACTATATTACTCTCTCCGTCTTTGTTAAAGTGATCCATAAGAAGAATACGTGCAATTTCAAACCCCTAAAAAACATATTTCTCTATGTAAATTTTTAATTTGTTTTATACCAAATTAAAGTGCTCATCGAGGACTTTAATTTTGTGCAAAAAAATTAAAAAACAACATGCGAAAGTACATTTTTAAATATCTACAAAAATACACGTTTTCCAAATGAATCACTTAAAAATGGACAGAGGAAGTAAGCAGTGTTTAATATTCCAGCCTAAGTCCAATATCGTTGGATAGAAATTTCCTTGGTCTTAGTGTATGCTGTAAATTTTACTCCTCTGTTCATTTTAATTGTTATTCGTTTTTCTTAGATGTCCTAAAAACAAATGTCTCATTTCTAAAAACAACTATAAAAAACGTGTCAAACTTTCAATTTTACCTTTAAAAGTACTCTTTTTATCCTAATTAGTTTTGTCCGATGTAGATACTCATATCATTTTTAAATTGTCTATACGATACTTTTATTGTTGGCCCGCTGACAATAAGACAAGAAGAAGACAAAACCAAACCAAACCAAACCAAACCAAGCCTTATGTCCCAATCAATTGGGGTCGGCTACATGAATCCTTTTTCTCCATTGAGCTCTGTCCAGTGCTGCTTCATCATTTAAACCTAGTATACTCAGATCTTTGCGTACTACCGCATCTAATGTCAATTTGGGTCTTCCCCTCCCTTGTGCGTTTCTACCCAAAGCTATCCTATCCACTCTCTTAACTACTGCATCCGCTGGTCTACGATAGACATGCCCAAACCACCTTAGCCTATTTTCCCTTAACTTCTCCTCTATAGGTGCTACGCCTACCATCTCGCGAATTGTTTCATTTCTAATCCTATCTCGTCTAGTCTTACCACACATCCACCTCAACATCCTCATTTCCGCTACACTTATCTTGTTCACTTGCTGCTTCTTAATAGGCCAGCATTCTGTCCCGTAAAGCATCGCTGGTCTTATGGCAGTTCTATAAAATTTTCCTTTCAATTTCGTTGGTACCCTCTTGTCACACAGTACACCAGTAGCACTCCTCCACTTGAGCCACCCCACTTGGATCCTATGAGTCACATCATTCGCAATCTCTCCATCTTGACTAATAATAGATCCTAAATACCTAAAATGGTCCCTCTTTGGTATCTCCTGATCTTGGATCCTCACTCTTTCCTCATACGTACTTCTGGTATCACTAAACTTGCAGACCATATACTCAGTTTTACTCCTACTTATCCGAAAGCCCTTAGACTCCAATGCTTCCCGCCAAATTTCTAATTTAGTGTTAACACCACTAGCCGTTTCATCTACAAGGACAATGTCATCTGCAAATAACATACACCATGGGATATCCTCCTGAATGTGCCTAGTCAATTCATCCATAACTAACGCGAAAAGGTACGGGCTCAAGGCAGACCCTTGGTGCAATCCTACTGTAATGGGAAATTCACTCGTTTCTCCTGCTGGTGATCTAATGGCAGTGACTGCCCCTTCATACATGTCTCTAACCACGTCAATATAGCCTCTGGTCACTCCCTTTCTCTCCAGAACCCACCATATAATGTCTCTAGGCACCCTATCATAGGCCTTTTCCAGGTCTATGAAAATCATATGGAGATCCTTCTTCGTTGACCTATGTCTTTCTACCAATCTCCTTAGTAAGTAAATAGCTTCCATAGTTGATCTTCCAGGCATGAACCCAAACTGTTTCTCCGACACCGTAGTCACCATCCTCAATCGATGCTCAATAACTCTTTCCCACAACTTCATCGTGTGACTCATCAACTTAATACCTCTATAGTTGTTGCAGCTTTGAATATCCCCTTTATTCTTGTAGATAGGTACTAAGGTACTCCTCCTCCACTCGTCGGGCATCCTCCTAGATAAAATAATCTTGTTGAACAATTTTGTCAACCAAGTCACCCCCAAGTCACCTAGGCTTCTCCACACTTCAATGGGGATATCATCTGGTCCTAAGGCCTTACCCGGTTTCATCCTCTTCAAGGCCTTGGCCACTTCGAACTTTTGTATCCTCCGATAGAACTCGTATTCTATTTTCTCGCTATGGACATCAACTTCCTCCTCACCAAAATAAAAAATAAAAAAAACACTTCAGTGTACTTATCACTTTTCTATACACTTTTCACAAATTTCAATAGATTTTTTAAACCTTAAAAACAGTCAAGTGGACTGATTTTAGAACTTTCCTTTTAAAAAATCAACAGCAATAATTTTGCTTAAAAATGTAAGAAACCCTGCAGGGAGTAAAATGAAAAGAAGGGACTTAACAATATGGAATGTTTTCATCCCTTGGTCACAATGTAACTTTTAACAGTGTGGAATATTCTCCCGAGATGCTTTCACCTTCGTTCTCTCGCACCCGCATTCACATCATATAATAAGCCATCAAACTGGAAAGACCAACTTTTCATCCTTCCATACTTTATGTTTTTTATGTTTCCATGGTTCAATTTTTCTGCAGTGGCCTTAGAATCAATAGTTAACCTTTGAATAATCGACCAAACTCCCACTTTAGTATATTTTGCTCAAGTCGGAATTTGTATCAACTTGAGAAAAAAGTAAGAGTTAGTTCATTTGTTTGCGCCGGTTTGTTCCTTTGTCTATGCCGGCTTGTTCGAGGTAACTTTCTTAGTTAAAGTTTCAGGACAAAATAAATTAAAAAGACCAAGTTACCAATTTGAATACTAGTAATCATAATTCGGAACGGTAACGCAAATTTTGGATGACAATGACACAAAATGTGAATGTGATTCGGGTGGGTGGGAGGGAGGGCGGGCGGGGTCTCCAGGTCTCCCTATGATTCAACCATTTGAAGAAATGGGTAAGTGATGCATAAAGCTGCAGCTAGTAAAAACAGAATTGAGCTTTCACTTCAGAATGGGTAATCCAAGTTGTAAAACTGATAGCAATATTCTTAAACTAGATTTACTTCGAAAAACAAAACACCGAAAAGGAGTGCAGAGACGACGTGGTCGAATAAAGATAGTACCAGAAAACACAAATGCTTTCTTTCCTACTCTTGTTTCCTTCAGAATGGCGCCTAATGAGCAAAACAAACCCTAGCAACAAAGAGACCCTGCATTATTGCGGAAAATTCACTCAATGCTTCGCATCTTCCTCTTCGCAGAATTTCGAGTACTGCTCAGAATCCATTAAGGATTTCAATTCCTCCGCATTGCTTATCTCCACCTTTATAATCCAGCCGGTTTCGTATGGACTTGCATTAACCTGAATCAAGGAAGTAGATATTATGACTGGATAGAAATGAGAAGAAATGCACAATGAGAATGAAACAGCAACAAGACTTACCTTGGTGGTGTCTATAGCATGAGTGAAGCCACCCCAACCAATAAACACAAATAGGAATTGTGCAGAAAATGTTAAAGCATTCAACTCAAAACCCACTGGCAATGAGTGGAGAGGTCGCCCAGGCTCATATACTAGCTTTGGAGGTTATAATTAACCAATGTGGGGCAAACACTACACTCCCCCACACGTGTGACCCTGACCCACACGTGGAGAGGTAAACAACAGATCCACAATATTGGGATCATAAAAAAATGGAGCACTTATGGCACAAACAAAGGAGTAACATCCAAGAGATTCTTGTCCAAAATCCTCCGAAAGCCTAGCTCTGATACCATGTTAAAGCATCAAACTCAAAACCAATTGGCAATGAGTGAAGAGGCCGCCCAGGCTCATATACTAGCTTTGGATGTTATAACTAACCAATGTGGGACAAACTCTAACAGAAAACACGTTAAAAACCACTTGAACCAGCATGCATACCATCAAAGGCATTGGTGTTACCATAGTACTATGCTCGACTTTCGAAACACCTTTGCACATGTGTCAACCAGTTTCTATTATTTATGACAAAGTCCTAAATTTTCTAAAGTCAGAGAATTGTTTGTCATCACAGTCACGTCTGTATTGACCGCTAAATAAAGTAATTATAAGCACCCAAAATTCCTGATTATGATACAAAGAAAATAGTCTTAAGATCCTTTTATACAAATATTTCTTATCAGGAAAGATGGCTTGTCCACAAAACAATGGGAACAAAGTCTTAGGCCCCTTTTGTTTCTGTTTTCTTTCTTGCGTGGAATGCGTGTACTGCTCTTAACCCTTTTCTTTCCAGTTGGGGTGGACAAGGGCGAGTTGCGGTGGCGATAGGGAATGCCAATGCCAGTTCAGAGTAACAGTAAAGCCATTCATTAAATTCAATGGCAGTAGCACTACAACACGCATGCTTCCCTTTTCTGTTCCAAACAAACCATAGACAAAACCACATCTAATTTGAAACCAAAAATAGTAGCTATAAAAACACAAAGAACCACCACAAGTGTCGTTTCTTATTGTTCTTCCTTCTTTCTTTCAAACAAAACTTTACTTTTACTTGAATAATTTAATAATTACAATGAAAACTATGGATTATAAATTTGAAAATAGTAAGAAAAAAAACTAAAACCCTACTCGAATACTAGATAGGCATTTCAACAGTCCAGCCCCATCACACAAGGCCCACCAAATACTAGAGTATCTACTGAATAGCCTATTAGATTCCAATTAATGTAGCATGCGTCCTAGTGTTGTATGTATACTCTAAGGGTTTCAATTCAAATCCTATCCAAGAAGGTTTTCAAGTGCACAACTTGTGGGTCAAATGGTGAAAGCATGTAATATAACCTATTTCTACCGAAACAATATCAAATAAGTATTTGTACCAAATTAAACCAAACTCAAGTCATCTGAGTTAACAAGAACCTACACAGGCCCAAAAACCACAATTTCTTATCAAAAGCAGCAATGCACCTAGATGACTCACCAAACCAGGGGAGCTACTTAGCTCCTCATTGACTTCAACCACTGTCCCTGAAACAGGAGAGTTAATATCACTAGTGGCCTTCACACTTTCAACAGCACCAAAGCTGCCGCCCTGTGTTACAGGAGCCCCAACTTCTGGTAATTCAACATAGACAACATCGCCCAAGTGATCCTGAGCATGGTCTGTTATGCCTACAACTGCAGAGTTACCCTCAACTTTCACCCATTCATGAGAGTCAGCATATTTAAACTCCTTCACAACTGAAAACAATTCAAAATGGTGCTGTGAGACAAATATGTTCAAAAATCAGACTATCATAATCATAAAAATATGTAACTACAATTACCGAATGCTATACGTAACTGGAAATTCGTACAAAAAATAAAAAAGAAGACACAAAACATTAACTCTGTGAAGTCCCTCAACATATAAAACCACTTAGTTATAGTTCCAGATAATCACATTTTGCAGATAATGAATTTGAAGAAGACAGTAATCAATGAAGCAAGTAACAGAATGTACAGGACACGCGCAGTTTCATCCAAATGGACTCTAAAACTTTGAAACTTCTTGATTTATAAGAAAATTGTGTCGTATATATTTCACTTCCACATTCTCAGCATATTTTTCATTCCGAGATATAAAAAAAGTAAAAATAAAAACCTTTAGGTAGTAGGAATAGAACTCAATGTTTGCCATGGATAACACTTACACCGAATATCTAATAAATGAGGAATTGCAGGTTTGAGCCCCCACATTGGGTGAAGACCAACTACTTAGTATGTAAAAGGGCTATTTTACAACATCTTAGGAGGAATTCCTACCAAGTTACCTTTAGTATCACCTACCATACAAGACGCTGCATGGGCAAAAGCCCCCTTGCTGATGAAACAAGGGAGAACCCAAAGGAAATTATATACTAATGTTTAAACAATATAAAGAAAAGTGTTAGTAATTAATATCCAACCATGTTGAATATCCAACTTAAACATCATTTGGATCCTGTGAATTACTCAAATCAACTTCTGAAAGCCTTGCGCATCACCCGACTTGTTGCAATTGGCTTCAACAGTCCTTTCTCGTCATTATGCACTAATGAATGTAGTGGACATAAACTCGTTATTAGTCGTAGGTTTAGACACAGGAATGAGGGAGTCCCAATTCAGACCGCACAATAAAATTGAAGAGAAGTGTTTGGAACTACCCGTATTTCTGTGCGCAGGGCGTGCATTGAGAAACAGACAGTGCGTAAAATGAACTTCACTTCGGGAACGTCAGTGCCGTGCACTGCGAGCCAAATGAGTCTACCAGTCCAGTTCCATTTCTTTTTTTCCCTTTTTCCCCGATCCTCTGTAAAGAATTTTTCAGATCTCATGTTTCTTAATTTGTAGATTAAATGAAGTCATTGTCTTTCCGATAACTATTTGCTGATAAAATCAACAACATTCATGTCATTTCTTACTTTTTACACCACTTCAAACCAAAAATCACTTGACATTCTATCCACCTTTTTTATGCCAAGCGTTGTGCCGTTGTCCTGTTCTTCCAAACTTTCTTAGGCCAGCGAGAAACACTATGATAAAGCAGTCAGTGACGCAGTTGTGATAAGTTTACTATAGCTGATTTTAGAAGACTGCAGTCATCAATTTTTTCCATTGAATCCATTCATCAATAAATAAGTTTAGCAGTAATAAATCCAGACGAGAAACCGGATTCTTACGATACTAATATATATTCAATAAATCATCAACCGAATCCGATTTACAAGTATGTTCATCCCTAAATGATTACCCTATAATCCCACATTAAAATACCAATTAACTGCAAAAAGAGAGATGAAATACTCAAAAGTGGAATCCATTAGTTACTTCGTTGATCAAATCCAAATCTTGAATCGCACCAAACCAACAAACCGTATGGACACAACCCACTTCGAAAAAACAGATCTTTGATCGAACAGAACTCGGATCAAGCATTATAACGAACACATAAAGGAGATTTAATAATGAAAGGAAAATGGGAGGGAAGGTTATACCAGAAGCAAATCCTCTGTTGAAGGTTGAGATCCTAAGGTACGAAGCAGCCCTCGAAGCCCAAAGTCTGGAGGCCATGTCAACAACCGCCACCGAATACTGTCACCCAAAAACCTCCTCTCTCTCTCCCTCTCCTCTACCAATAGGATGGTTGGTGATTCTACATGGGAGTAATTAGAAATGTTGGGAAAAATATAAGGAAAATGGTGGGGGGGTCAATGTGTCAATTTGGCAGGAGCTGGTGAGTGCACAGTCAGCAGAAAGTTGGTGTTGGTGAGTGGAAAAATTATTCCATGTTCTTAGAGCACAGTTACGTGTGTTCCAATGTCTTTGTTCACCGTGTATTTTTGTGGGACTATGTATAAACGTGTGCGGATCTTACGGGAATATAATGAAAATTGAACCATTGATTTCTCAAATTAGCAATAAATGACATGTTGAAGTGGATCCTTATTCACTGTGCTATTTTTGTGAGACTAAATACAATGTATATGAATCCTATGAAAATGTTGTGAAAATGATGTTGGCACATACCCCAAGATCATAACTAGTTGGTTGAATGTTTGGGGTAGTGGGACCTCTCGATTTGCCTTACATCAAAAGATTTGTCTAGTTGACGAAGAATTATATGAAAAAAAGGAACAATAAAACACTAATTAAAATGTGATGGGATTGACAAACAATTTAAAAACAAAACAATTTGAAATAGTACATCCAAGGGAAGGGACCAAGAATTTTTAAAAAAAAAAAAAAAGGGAGGAGAGATCTTGTAGTGTTCTTGGTACTCATAATCTTTTCCATTTTAAAAAAAAAATAGAAGACTGTTCGAATATCAAGAACGAACAACATGGACTTTTTAAAAATAGATGATTAGCGTAATAAAAAATTACAGTAAAGTAAAAGACAAATCTATCCAGTGCATATACTTTCAAATTTGATTAACCTAAATTTTCTTAAAAACAAAGTATTTAGGGATATTTACAAAATAAATTAATCGGATCATGGTAATGAGGTTTCAGAGAGTCTCACCGAGGTGCATTACAATCTGATAATGCATTTGGTGCACTACGAGGATTCCAGGGTGAAATTTTCAATTTGTTTACCTGAGATGACAAATTAACTAACCTCACTAGTATTTTCTGTGTGTTGAAGCTTCTTGGAAGGTTCAAATTTTTAACCACTGTAAGTCTGTAACACTGATAAAGAAAGCATACCATGACAAGAAGAATCCCTTCAAAGTTCAAACATGCTCTCATTTCAAGTAAAGAGTAGGGCTCAAGTTTTAAAAAGGAAAAAAGAAGAAGAAAAACAACACCCTTACTGAGTTCTGCAGAGAGTTTTTGAACTCTATGCATTGTTGTATTGTATCAAACATGCATGAGAAATTGGTAAACCATTTTTCAAGATACCACTTGTAGCACTATAATCCACAAAACCACTGCAGTGGGGTTAAATTTGTCATTTGAGACGTTGGCCAAGGTCCCACACTTGTCTTTTAGGCCTTGTTCTCCAATAGATTTTAGGTAGATTTTATGAAAATCTCATAAAATGAGCATTTTATGGAGGGGTGATAAAATGAAGTTGTTTTCCCAACTGATAAAATGTAGTAGTTTTCCTATAGATTTTAGGTACATAAAATCCCACATTTTATGACATTCCAATCTCAACACATAAAATGTAAAAATCATTTTATGAGATTCTCATAAAATCTTCCTAAAATCTATAGGAAAACTACTACATTTTATCAGTTGGGAAAACAACTTCATTTTAGGTACTTAAAATGTGGGAGTTTGTCCAGGACTTCTATATCTCACTAGGAGGTCAAGAGTTTGAATTACTCCACCCGCATGTGAGTGTTATTCCCCTTATATTAGTTGGGATTATTTCTCTCCATACCTTAAAAGGCACTCAAACTTTCTGCATTTGTAATTTTCATTACAGATTTCTTTTTGATCCTAGAGTTTGTTTTCAGCAGAAACAAACTTCCAGATTCTTGGCGGTCTAGAAACTCAAAGGGTAATTCGGGTTTGGTTTCGTGTGTGCAAACGCAATCAAGCATCAGACTAAATTATGGGTGGTATCCTGAAAGCTATTCGCTGTGAACTCGGTGCAGGCCAGTTTTACAAGTACTGGTGGGGACGAATACTGTCCCAAGGAAAGCGGCTTTGAAACGCACCTTTGAAGCATACTGTTGTCTACCTTTTTCCTGCAGATTTTGAATTTGAACTAACAATACGTCTATTTTTCTAATCCAAACCAAGAGAGAAACATTTTAGCTTGTTCAAGGTAGTAACATTGTTTAACATGGGTCATAACAGAATTTCCAACTGAAGGGGTGACAATGCACAATCGGTAACATTTCAAAATCTCCAGGGCGACACCAGAAACAAATCTCAAAACGTTCAAGAAGCAAATTTTAGAATATTGTTTTATTCACCGGGTAAAAATAATCTTGTAACCTATAGTTCCAACAACTAAAAATCTACAATTTGTGAAAAAATCCAAAAAGGTAAAAGGGGTGGATCCCATTCTTCTTATGGAAACAACAAATTTTTACCCACAAGGCCTCATTTGAGAGTTCGCCCCTTGGCAGTTATCAAGCTGGCAATGTAGTCTTCATTTCCTTATGCATTGTTCTGATGACAGCAGTGACTTGTTCAATCTGATCTTCACTAGAACAAGCGTTGAGAAGTACTTTGGCAGTCCCTCCATCCGGGTAACAACCATCGTCGATCATTTCTTCAAATATTTCCAAACATCTTTTGTACTGTTTCTTCCTCGAATAAGCTCCAAGCCTAGAAGTCCAAGTCACCACATCTGGCTTCAAGTTCTTCACAGGGAGTAACTGAAACAACTCTTCCATTTTTTCGAAAAAACCTGCCCTTCCATATGCATTGATCAAGATGTTGTATGTGCTGGTGTCAGCGGATAAAGGTTCATTTTCCATGGCTTTGAACACTTCTTCCATTTTTCCTAACTGTCCTATTCGGCCATAGAGGTTCATCATGCTGTTGAAAACAAAAGTATCTGGTTGGAGACCGGATTTCTGCATCTGGTTCACAATTTCTTCGCATTTTGCGATGTTGCCAACTTTTGAGTAGGCGGATAGAAGAAGCATGTGGGATTTCATGGTTGGGGTTATTCCTAGCTGCTTCATCTCTTCAAACACAGCTTGTGCATCTAACCACAAAAAATAGGAGTGAAGCCATAAGAGGCGGATCGATTTAAAGAAAGTAAGTAAATTTAAGTATCATATATGTGCTATTTGAAACATTCTCCCATAATCCGTCAAGCATTGTGTCAATGACTCGAATGCAGTTATCGCTTGTTCTATATTCGTCTCAAATGTGAGATACATATTATGTAGCAATATCATTGAATTCAATCCCAAGCTTTTTGATCGGTTAACGAGTCATATACATTCATAGCCCCCTAATATATTTAGTTTGTTAATGTTTGGACAGAAAAATGTTATTACATTTCTCCCAGAAGACTAATAGTTGGAGACTAGCAAAGCCTCTAATCGCATCACTTCATTCTATTTGCTGTTGCATTCCATATCGCCCCAACCGACAGTTGAACTCTTCATAGCCATCAGTTGGAGTAGTGTCTTAAGTATGCTTTTTGCATATGGCTTTTCACATATTCGTGAAACCTATACCAAAAGGAAAATTCGGCTTTAGGGGTTCCGTTAGATGATTCCTAAGAGCATATTCAGCCATTAACTATTTGTATTTCGTCCTCTCATTGGGTTCGGTAATGGTAATAACGAAAACAGCAAATCAGCAGATGGGCGAAATAATACGTCATCTTTCATTTTGTCAAGTTTGAATAAAACTTTCAGAGAAAGAAAATACAAAATCAGGCAACGAATCCTCAGATGCATTATTGACAGACATGGATACATAGTATAGCAACTATCAAGATTACTTTAGTGTAAGCTTTTACCCTCATGAAGACCAGCTCTCCCATATGCATCTACCATTATATTGTATGAAGCTCTATCTGGTTCACAACCCATGTGCTGCATGAGTGAAAATATTTCTGCAGCCCCATAAGGAAAACCTGCACGACTATCAGGAGATGAAAGTCAGAGAAAGAAAAAACAACCAAATATGAGTGCATTTACATTTATTTTCAAGGAACATCTCTGTTCATGGATGGCAGAAATACATAAGAATAGCAACAATTAAATTATTCTCACTTACCGAAAGGACTTCACTGCTCAGTCCCTACACACTCCAGAAACACGCCATGGAAATTTTTTTAAAGTAAAGTTCGTTCTATGATACTATTATCAAAATAAAAAAACTCGGACCTATGTGGTTCGGATAGTCGATGTAAACTCATATACTTGGTTAAAACGACATTGTTGTTTGCAGCCTCAACACACCATCTTTTTGGCATACCTCTTTCCTCCTTGGTACCTAGGGGGTTATAACTCAATCCCTTAAAGAAATGCATAAATTGATCTATTTTGTATTTTCAAATTCCCAAAGAAAATTTCTGCACCATAACATCTGTCAGTATGTCAATTCCAAACAAAACAAGACCCTCATTGATCTCAACATGATCATTTCATCCGCAATCATTCCAACATGTTTGATCTTTACTACTACATGCTGTAAAAATTCCTATTGCTTTCAATTTGTCTTGTCAACTTCATACACTGTTTACATTTGATTTTCCTCATCTTCCACTTTCTTTTACATTATTATTTCTCAGGTCTATAAAACCACAATAAAATAGTTTCAAGTTCTTGAACGAAGAGCACATCAGGAGAAACTGATTTGAGAAATCACCTGTATGCTTCCATGAGGGCATTATAAGCATATACATCAGGCTCATGCCCAGCTTTCTGTAACTGTTCAAATATTTCTTCTGCTTTTTCACAAAGTCCATCTCTAGCAAATGCATTTACCAAAGCAGTGTATGTGCAAATATTTGGTTTACATTTCTGACTCCTCATTTCATGAAACAATTTCAAGGCCATGTATGACTGATTCGCCTGCAGTAATGAGGAATACTAGAATTTTCCAATCATAGGAAGAAACAAACTACTAATACAGTGTCAGGGGCAACATCAAAAGAGAAAATCTTAACATTGGAAAGTTCAATACATTAGCAATGGTATAATACATATCCAAGTCACATAAAGTATGTGCGGATGCGAGAGCGCAAGCGCGAAAGCATCGATATTTAGAAGAACTATAGTTCAGAGCATCTTGAAACCATTTAACTATGTACTTAAATTTCAAAATTTACTAAATTTCTAAAGGTTCACAACTTTCCAAGAAATGACAGTTATCGAGCTTCACTTTGCCATTTGTACTGCTTTTCTGAGAGAACATCATTTCACTTTCCCTCGTTACTGCTTGTTTTTTTATTTGGGCAAATCAGCTTGAAATAAAAAAAGGGGCTAATCGAATATACAGTCTCCAAGGGGCATACCCCAGGGAGGAAAGAAAAGAGAGAATAAATGGAAACAAAAGGATGGCCAAATTGGCTACATTGGGGAAGTTAGGTAATGTTTTAGCTCCATCTAAGAGAGGGAGGGAAAACACTTAACACTGGGATTTAACTATGACATTACTAACATGAACAAAAAATTATGACCGACATTAGAATAAAATTGGGAACAAACCAAACTGGATTATGGCTTGCCGAATACGGGAATGCCATTCAGCCGAGTGGGCTGGCCCAACTCTAAGGGAAATGGGCCATATAAATTGTCGATCCAGGAGAAAAATGCATCCCTGAAATGTAGATACTGGACACCAACAAAATGAAGACATCATGTGGTAGGACTTCCTTGAACCTTGAAACACATAGAACCTTGAAATCAGCCTTTGAATGCCACCAGATTAGATTTTGGACAGAATGGAAATTCCGGCAAGCGACTTTGAGCAAGGGCAACAGTTGGGCTAAAGTAAATGTAGTCCATTTAGAGGACAACCCCCCCCTCTAATAGGCAACTTCCAACGCATTGGAGTAATGTAAATGGCTCAAACCAAAGATACAGCATGTTAACCACTAAATTTGAACACAGTCCAATTACTGCCTATTGGGTTTGAAGAAAGTACAACAATTCTACTTATTGGACTTCAGAACTTCCACTACGGATTTCAAGATTTGCACAATTCTGCTCGAGTCAAACGCAAGAACTTCACATATTGTCATCTGTGGCGGTTCAGAAGTATGATTTGGTGGCGGATGTTTTATTCTGTTCTTTTGAACATGGATTCAGGCTTCATGTTTTGTCCTCCAAATTTGGCTTCAATGAAATTCAAGACTAATGAATGGTGATTAGATTCATTACTAAGAATGAGACCATCAAAAGTATGGTTCTGGTCAACCGGGCATTGTTCGGGTCTAATGTTTTGTTAGGCCCTAAGGATCTAAAAGACTAATAATCTCAGTATTGTTTAACATAATCAAAATTAGCTTAAATGTAATTCTGCGTTTTGTCTCATCCTATCTTTCAGTCAAAAAATCAGAATTGAATCAACCTTGCTGATAGTAAGTGAGAGTAGTAATTATGACTGTTATTGCTTTTATTTCTATTATTATTATCTTACTTGTCTATTGGCAGTAATGATAAGAGGAATTTGAGTACGATAAAAAGCCAAGAGGTGTTCATGGGCAAAAAGATGTAAATCAAATCAAGTATAAACGAGAGACCACCTTTCCGTAGAGGTTAATCATCATTGTATAAGTTTCAGTAGATGGTTTACAGTGATCTCTCTTCATCCTTTCAAACATCTCTACAACTTTTCGTGAGTTTTTTCCCTTCAGTAACCCATTGATGTAAGCATTATATACAACTGTACCTGCATACAAATAAGCATTGAAAAAAAAGCACGTCAGAGAAAAAAACATCGTCAAATGCTGATTGAGAATGTGCAGTACCTCTAATTTGGCCCAAGGATGGACGACATAAAATGTACAGGAAATTCTAACATTCCACTTATAGCCATTTACAGGTTCTTGTGGCCACACAGGCAATTGAAACAGTAATAATAGCATATGTGAGTTTCAGGTAAGAAGACAATCTACTGTAGACTTATAGTAGCAATTTGGAGTAATAGGAACGCCTAACAAAAATAGTAAACTGAAAATCTACATGATTACAAATGTTTTGTGAGAAGTATTTCAGAACCAAATGCATCCAGATACATATAACCAATAAAACAATATAAACCAAGTAATACTGGCATGTTACTGGATTCTGGATTTTGACATCTTGAAAGCTATGCTAGTGCGTTTGGCAATGGTTTTGCTTTTGGTTTTAGACTAGAAAATATCATCTAACGCGGCTTAAAAGCTGATTCTGAAAAGCTTCAATTTTGATGCTTCTCGATAATGAACAAGTAGGATATAGCTGAGGAAGACTTCAACAACTAAAATAAAATAGCCTTCCAAGAAAATTTTCTTGTTATAATTTTTTTCCATAATAGTTGGTTTAAATGTGAGGGCATAAAAGATGAGAATATACTTGGGGGGTGGCCATTTTTTCTCATCTCATCAATAACAGCTTCAGCTTTAGCTAGCAGGCCAGATATGCAGTAGGCCTTTACAAGAAGAGCATAAGTATCTTCAGTGGGAATACATCGACCTTGGAGAAGGTTCAAATAAGTGGATTCTGCCATCTGATATAGTGACTTCTGTCCGTAAGCATCAATAAGCAAATTGTAGCAGATAACGTCGGGATGGAAGGAACTCCTATGCAAAATCCACTCAGAGACCTGTACAGAAGTCATAAGTCCTAACTATTGTCTGGCAAAAATAAATATTAGAAAAAGAAGAACACAAAGTTGAAAAGAAAAGATGACAAAAAATACTCCTACTAGAATGGCTACGAACAGAAACCAGCATACAATTCTGTAGTCTTTGTATTTCGCAACTCAGATTAAGCTCAAATAGCAGAATAGCCAAACTGCCATTGTCACCTTCCCGAACAAGATAATACGAAGACGTCAAATACTTTAGGCTTTGTTTTCTGATTTATCTATCTAATGTGCATTTGTTTGGATTTGACTGTTCAATGCCTCGAGCTTTGGACTTAAGCGAGGTGTAAGAGTGGATGCATTTGAAATTATGTGATTTTTGGATTTTATATAAAGAGATAAATGCTAATGACAGCCCAATAGCCCATTGCGAGGCAGTCAAGGTGCAAAAAATATATTGACATATGCAAAAGGCGAGTAGAAGTACGTACACTGCATTAAAATGTGTGAAATGTGTGTTGAAGTTCTAATTTTTTTGGCCTTGCGTATATTTTGATATCTTCCAAATGGACAGTTGTGGCCCTAACCCTTAGACATATAATATACAGGAGCAGTGGAGGTTATAAGGACGTGCCTAAGCCCCGAAGTAAGAATATATTTGGCTTCAGCACCACGAAAGGCAAGAATATATTTGGTCTAGACTGAACAAGTCAAGTGCTTTCTTCAGAATTAACCAATAAGTTCGTTGAAGAATTTCAAATACATTTTGGATAATTACATCCAAGAGGAGTCCAAAGATTAATATATCTCAGTACTACAGAATCTTTTAGTGTTTATGCCACTGTGTATCAATCCAAGCCACAAAATGAAAGAAAGAAATAAGAATTTCAAGAGTGGAAGGTTCTGACCACTATGATTGGATCCCATTCTTTATTTAAACGAAGCTGGACTAGAACTGTAATGATGTCATCCCAAGTGGTGTTAGTGGGAGGAAGAGTATCAAGAGAACTCTGTATCCTATTTACATCCTCTTCCTTCTGTACAAACTTCAAAATCTGCTGAGCCATTGGGCTCAGCACTGGGAAAATTCCATCAACAAATCCAGATCCATATTTCCATCCTTGTCCCCTTAAAGAGCCACCTACAACACACATATGAAAAACTTAAGCATGGTGATTATTATTGCTTGGGTATAAGTATGAAAATCACATGACAATAAACAACACCTTACCTTTCTTTCTGGAAACTTTCTTGTGATTGAAGTGTCTAAATTTGCCACGTTTGTCGATGAAAAGACTGTCGCGTTTGAACTTCTGAATAGGTTCATCGGTTGATTTGTTTGCTCGACCTATGAAATCACACTTACAACTTCTTGGTCTCACGAGAACATAATTTAATGCAAATTCAGCAATCAACCTAGAATTCCAGAAAACATTCTGTCATTGGTCACTGCTCCATGGTAAAATCCAAACTTCTACTCTTTTTAAGTTCATTTTCCATTTGAGGCATCTGGTGTAAAGCAAGAAATAACAAGAATTGTCAAACAATGTTATAAGTAAAAGAGATGCAATATCCTCGTAAATACAGGAAGCAAATCCGATGATACGATATGTTGCATCTATTACACCATTGGACTATTTTTTTCTGTATATTAAACTAAACTTACACCTTCTTCCTTCTGTGAGGATATTTTCAACATTAATCAGCCTACAAAAGGTAAATGTAAATTTAGTCTGCGACTCTACGTTGATATTCTCTTAGACATGTTACTAGTTCACCATACGTTGAGACAGTCACGGAACAGGTGTTTTTGGGGGGTATCTAATGCAAGGAGACTCACTCTTATGCAAATTTATTGCGAAATAAGGCTATGACGTTGGGCTCTCAAAACTCTTTTTTGGTCACTTTGGGTCTTATAAGCAAACACATGGTGGGATTGAGAAAAGAAAGGGCGTATGAACATAATACAAGACACCCAGAAATATCACTGAAAGAAAGGGCATTTGACTGAGTTCAAACTGACTACAACTAACAATACAATACTGACTTTTACCGAGGAAAAACAAAAGACGGCGTAAGTTAATATGCTGTGTGTTTCCTAAACCCATATCAGACGCACAACTTCCAGCGCAACAGAAAGCAATTAAACCGTGCTGACTGCTAAGAAATATCAAACTAAGAATAGCCATCAACAAGCATGAGAGAGAGAGAGAGAGAGAGAGAGAGAGAGAGAGAGAGAGAGAGAGAGAGAGCTTACATGGGTGCATAGCAGTAGGGGGAAGGGAAGTCAGCCTTCAGTATAGTGTCTGTGTGTATCAGTGGTGAAGAAGAAGATATAGTATTATCATGCACCAGAGGAGGAGAAATATCTTAACTAGGGGCCTGTTTGGAGGGGTCACAGGAACCAGGAAGTGGCCGGATATAGAAATCCGGGTGGTGCTATATCCTGTCTTCTAGCCCAGAAATTATCTTCACCACTCTTTTTCTTTGTTTGGTTCTTAAACCGTGTGGCGGGAGAAATTCTTGAGTGCTGAGCACTATTCCACGTGGTGCCCGACATACACCTCCGCCGTCCAAAAAACGAGATTTTGAAAAGAAAAAGAGGGGAGAGATATCTGAAACAGTCTAAAATACTTTTGGACGGCCGAGATCGTGCTCGACCACATGGCCGTACCCACCCGGCACTGACATTTTTTCGTGTGGTGGACATACATAAAACATATCTATGATACATCTACCGTTGTCACATGTACGTGGGTCCCATATATTCCACGCGGGTTTTGCATACATCGAGCTGCTTCCGACACGGGAAATCTGTGTCCGGACTCCAGAGTATTTCCTTCAAAGTAAATGAGGTATATCTCGCTTACATTGTTGTTTCAACGGTAAAAAATGTCATTATTCTGCTCGATAATCTCTTGAGTGAAGAGACCGGACCCCTTCGATACTGTGGTTCTTCATTCCTCTTAATATCTCAAATTTATTTGTCATTCTATGTAGGCAACTCTAGTTTTGGTTCAAGACTAATCGAAATTACAGTTAATTTCGCTTAATCTAGATTATGAGAATAGGACAGAACCAAGTACGGACACAAGGGCGGGTTAGCCTAGGCGACCGCTCTATCTAAGTTTCAATTTTTTCTTATAAATATATTAACATTTTTTAAAAAAAAAATTACAACTATGTAGGTTCGTCCGCCCAACTAAATATTGTTGTATTGTTCGCTCAACTCACACTCAAATTCTTCATCCGTCTATGGACGAAACAACTTTTTTTGAAAGCAAGTATGGAAGTTCTTCGGAAGTCAATGTTGATAATGCTAAAATTTCAGATTACTGAGAAAAACACATTGATTTCCCCCCTCTTTAATAATCCCCATTTAAAGCCTCCAAAAATTAGTACCAGCAAAATTGTTGTTGGTTGGATTTGGTCCAATTGGACGAGCAATTTAGCTTTTACATTTTAGATAGCCGAAAATCTATCTGCACAATGGCGAGTTCGAACGTAGTAATTCTTCTTGAACCATATCACGGGTGTGAGATACCCCTTCCTCACACGCTTTTCAATTCACGTCGTGATAGTGACGTGCGATCTCTGTCGAGCACTGGTGAACTAAAAATTCCAAATGGTTAGGAACCTTTATGGTTCATTTGGGTTGTGAAAATTTGTTCATAATAAATGAGAGTCATTTCTCACCAATCGCCTATTTTATTGAGCCAAAATGGGCTTTTATGCGAATTGCTTGTTGCTGAACCATTCATATGTGGTCTAGGGCTTTTACAGAATGTTGATGAAACCTGATGCAGAATCTATTATGGGCTTGTAGCCCACAGCCCACATAAGACCCAATAACCATGTAAGTTTCTTTCTCATGGCATCTCATCTTCTTTTTTTTTGGTACATGGCATCTCATCTTCGTATTTTCATTTTTATCTTCAAATCTTCATTTTGGGAGGAGAATTTGTAATTTATACTCTTTTCTTTTATTTTTATTTTTTTTATACTTTATGGGAAAATCTTGGAGGATCATATTATCTCTTTTTTTTTTTAGAAATTTGGTCTCCATCAGTTCGCAATTATTGAGAAGCTCTCTTTTTTTTTCCCTTAAATTTATCCAACCAAAAAAATTGTAGATAATTTGATTTCTAATAGCGAATTCACTGAATTCATTTTCTCGATGTCATGTGTAACGATTTAGCTAGCACACGAACATGTATATGATGTCTTCAATACACGATGAATTTAAAGGACCAAGTCTCCATACTAGCCTCGTAACTTTATTAGAACGGCACCAAAATTTGATTGTGTTGTACCGTACCAAAAATAAATTTATAAGAACTAAGAATTAACCCTCCGCAAGACAATTAGATTGATCTTTATTCTAATCGGAAACGAAGAGGTTGGTTTGCTTGATTGATTTTTTGCGGAAACCAAATGAATTAGGAAAACAAATACAATTGCTTTGGTTGAAAATTATTAAGAGAGGCTCTAGGGTTCCGAATCCACCTCAACCATGTAACTAAGTTATGTTTAGGCTAAGGTTATATTATTCGAATAACAACTGCCAATCAAATAATTGATTTGTTAACATGCTCATAGTACAAACTGTCTTGTTAGTACAACCCGTCTCTTTCTTTCACGGGCTATATAGTGATACGATTCGTCTTACGAGCATAACCTATCTCAGTTATCCAAGCATAAGTGCATAAACTCTTTGATTAAACTATATATGCGAGAGTGCACACAAATACTCAACCACTTGGAAGCGTTGTAACAATTCCATTCGTATGAAATGAAAAGTGTCTTAGTTAATCAACTGATTCGAATAAAAACAAAAGAACCTAAAGATACACAAAGTTACTTGGACCGGGGCTTCATCTTCCCCTTAGAATGGTGTTGGCTAGCCATGCAATAAATGAGTTGCCTCTCTCCAACTTCATAACCCAATAATGGCATGGGATTCCCTTTATAATGTTCATAACTCTCTTGAAGTCCAAGCAAAAAAAATACCTTTATGAAGTCCATACTCAACCAACCTTCCTAATAATCCCGTTTTTTGCCTTATGTAGTCCACTTCCAGCTCGATTTCGATCTCCAAGACGTTCGAATTTGAAAAACTCATAAATTAGAAAGTTGTAGGAAATTGAATTTCCTTTACGATGAACCTTGCCTCAATCGAATGCTAAGATATGGCTAAAATACTAAAGGTTGTCCAAATTCCTTTTTAATTCGGAATTGAAAGATTTTCTTTCTAAATTGCATTTTATTTGGCTTATTGGTCTCAAAACCTACAAACACAATAAAATAATTAATCTGCATCAATTAACACTGTAAATGGACACACATCACACATGTATAAATTTAGCGATCTAAATAAGTACAATTAAACACCGATCAATACACTAACAGATGCCGTTCTTTATCTCGTTAAAACTTCTTATTAGTGCTCACACTAAATTCGTAAGATATGTACAGATATTTTACATTGATCAACAATTGACCTCCACAATTTTATAATCTATCGGCAATTCGACAATGTACATTGATCACGGACATCTGACAGTCAAAACAAATTCTCGTTGGATGTATATTCTTCATTTGTTTTGGTTATACTTTATGTTCTTCTCGTCTGTATTCTGTTTTATTTTGTTGTTTTCGTTTCCGGTAGTTTATAATAGCATTTCCATAATTCTCTCTCTTTCACCCAAAAAAAAAAAAAACTTTCAATTATTAAACTTTAGTTGTTGGCGATAATGGGACAGTTGTTAATTGACCGCCAAAATCGGTTGCTCAACTCCCAGATTTGACAACTGGGTTGGCCGAAAAAGTTTGCTCTCTTTTAAGGTATCAAGTTTGAAACTTCTTAGATACTATTAACTTTTTTAGGGCCACTCCACAAAGAACTTTGCTCTGATTTTAATTGGACACTTCACAAATACTGTAGTTGATGGGATTGGGTCTCAAGATTATTTGAGGTACGTGAAAGCTGGTTAAGACATCTAATTTATTAAAAAAAAAAAAAAAACTACAAGATTTGACAAGTTTTGATTCTTTTTTCCACTTGGTTATATTGTGCTGCTTTATGTTGGTGCGGTGACCCACTTGGAACTATTGTGCTGCATTATGTTGGTGAGGTGACGCGCTCCAAATTGTAAACCCAATCTTCCCCCTTACAGCCCGTTTGGATGAGGGTTTCACCCCCTGACTAAATTATCCGGCTTCTCCTCATCCCGGTCCCACTCCTCATCCAAGGTTTGGGAGCACCAAAACTCCCCCCCGACTAAATCATCCGGCCTCCTCTCATCCCCCTTCCCCCGGACTAAACATAAGCAGGGGGGTGCTTATGTTTAGTCCGGGTTCTCATCCGGGACCAAATTACCTGACTACCCCTCTCGGAACACCCCCACACAAGCACAATCCACCATTGTTAACAACATTCAACCCAAATTTTACAAAAAAAAAAGTATTTTACAAATAAAATTTCGGATTAACAAAAGGAAAACCCAGAAAATTGGTATTTTTTTTTACCTTGTTAGACCCAGAAACTTCCTCTGTTTCCGATCGCCGGAGGAGGATCGCCGTCGTCGGCGAGTGGGAGAGGATGTCGGATCATCGTCGTCATCGTTGGTAGACTTTGTTCTGTGTTCGTTCAAAACGAAGCAGAAAGAAGAAGAAGAACAGGAGAAAAAAAAGAAGAAGAAGAGAGAGAGAGTAATGGGACGGTGTGTGTGGGTTTAGTGGTGTAAATGAGAGTGACTTTTTTTTTGTTTTTAATAGGGCCGGTGGGTGCCTGAGTAGGTAATGGATTGGAACAATTTTTTTTTTCTTTTCTTTTTCAAATTGTTAATGCTTTTAACTTTATAGGAGTATAAAAAAATATTAAAAGAATTTTTATTTTGGTAAGGCTAACAAATAATAATTTTTGACACGAGACTGCATAATTTACTTGATTAGTTTTAGTATTTATATAATTATTTAAATGCATAATCTACTATATGCATTACGAAGGGTAAAAAAGTCTTTTAGCATGATTTTATATCATCCACCCTCCTTATCCTCCATTTTCTATCCCTCATCCAAATCATATACTATTTAATCCCCCCTTCTTAAAAGTGGACCCACCCTTCTTATTTAATCACCCCGACTATTTTATCCTCCCTTGCTATTTAATCCCTCTCAAACTAATACGTCATCCAAACGAGCCGTTACTCCATTGGTCTACTCTCATAGGTCTTGTTTGATAATAGAGATAGATTTAATGGGATTAAATTTAAAGAGATGAGATTAGGATTGGAATTTGATGTGAGTAGGATTAATAGTGAGGTTGATAGTTAAGTCTCCATATTTGTTTTGGGTGATTCCATTAACAACCCATTTTTTTCTCTATGCAACCCATTAAAATGTCCTCAATTTTCATTGTTGGCTAAAGACCCAAATGCCCCTATAATAATCACACCCAAATTCCTCTTCTTCCTCCCTGCTTCTTTCCCTCCTCACCGTTCCAAATTTTTTAAGTCTCCTGTGAAGGCAAAATCTCGCCGCCACCTCCTCCACCGCCGCTTTCACTGCCACCCCCACCGCCATGTCTTTTCCACCTGTAAACTTGTTGTTCTTTTCACTCTCAATAGAGAACGAAGGAGTAGGCATCCAATCAATGATGGGTTCGCATTTGAACATTCGAACACCAAGAACAAATCTAAAAAACTGTGATTTTTTTCCGACATGTATACCCGAAATATGTAAACTTTTTCAACATATCGATGTTGAAACTTTTCACTTAACTGAAATTATGCAAGACAAAGTTCAGTAATAAATTTTCGACTTAAGTTACTTTTTTCATCATCATAATATCGAATTATACGCATTACATCGACATTTGCATTCCGAAAACGGTACCTGAGAAATTCACATGTTTGATTTCACAAATTTTGACATTAAGAAGCTGAAAATATGGTTATATTTCGACATGTTATTGTCGAAAATAGCAATATTTTATCCACGTGTATTTAGTTCGACATTCGAAAGTTGAATATAGACATACATTTCAACAAGATGATGTCGAACATAGACAGGGTCTTTTCCCAAAAATTTCACAAGTGTTTGGTTCGACATTAAGAAGCTGAATAGAAACATAAATTTCGACATGAGGATGTCGAAAATAGACAAGGTCCAATTTTTGAAAATTCGACCTTCAATATAAATCGACATCTGGCTATCGAAAATGAGTGTGTATTTCGATATTCAAAGTATGAAAACTGGTCGTGATGGTGAATGTTAGTTTATCAAATAGACAATGGAGAGAGAGAGAGAGAGAGAGAGAGAGAGAGAGAGAGAGAGAGAGAGAGAGAGGGGGGAGGAGAGGAGATGGGTGGTGGTGGTGATGGATGGTGGTTGTGATGAGTGGCTATGACAGAAGGTAGAGGGAGGAGAGATGAGAGAATATATAGAGAGAGGGTAGAACGATCGGTGTATAGGGGGGAGTTAGATTTAGGTCTTTTTTTTAAGGTCAAGGGTATTTTTGGTAGTTTAGGTGTATTTTGTGGGTTGTATGGAGTAAAATTGGTTTGGGAATTTTAGGTGTGGGTTGGATGAGGAAAATGGGTTACATGGAGGAAAAATGGGTTGTTAATAGAATCACCCTTTTTTTTTATGGGATTAATGAGAGAATTGATTTTCACATCCTTATTTTGATATATGCATTTCCTTTTTTATCTTTTAATGAAATTTTTACACAAAAATTTTACTAAAAGACACACACACACACAAAATAAAAAAAGGTTCAAATATCAAAATGGGGGTGTAAAAATCACTTGCTTTGAATGATAGAATTGTTAACACCATGTTTGTTTATGATCGGATGGGATAGGATCACAATGATAATTTCCATTTTTACCCTCAACTAGGATAATAAAATATAGTAGCAAATTGCAAGGCAATTAATTATGTCTTCAGTTTTTTTTTTTTAACTTTTCCTTATTGCTAAATTTTTTCAATTAGTTTGAAAAATTATGTACCAATTAATTTTTTCCTCAAATTTCAAATAATATTTTGAAAATTACAATAAGAAATGAGTTCACTAATTTTTCATCATTTAAAGTGTTCCCAAAGCAACCACGTAACTGCTCTCTTAGACATTCCTTCCTCCCTAGTCCCTGGTTACCATTTACCAGTCAACCTTTTCTGTTGTGTTGGCCTTTATTGCCAACTGGGGAAATGACCAAAGTAGGGACCTGCCAGGCTAGCATAGCTGGCAAGGTCACCCCACCTCCTCAGTGGAGGCCTGGGTTCGAGCCCCGCGAGGGGTGTGGTTGGCCTAACCCACTAACACTACTAACCCCCCTTCCCGCTAATGTATATAGATTGGCAAAAAAAAAAAAAAAAAAAAGAGTAGGGACAATGGTGCTGTCCACTTTGGCAAGCATTCAATCCGGTCAAGTTTCAGTTTTTGAGGGCTCGAGCTCGTAACAATGATCGAAATTGTTCATTTTGTAGAGTTTGTTAAATTTTCTAAATACAATAAAGATTACGTTAAGGCCTCGTTTGTTTGAGCCGAGATAAATAGATGAGATATGGAATCCCATGGGATATGGGTGGGATATGAAATCCTTGGGATATTGCTCAGGATATAAATGGATGGGAAAAATCCATATCCGGTGTTTGTATACAACGGGATATAGCCATTGGGAAACCAGAGGCGGCTCTAAGAAGAGCCGAGGGTGGTCACTCGAACACTCTGAAAAAATAATTTTTTTAGAAATACATGTAAAAATTTATTTATTTTTTAATTTTTGTCATTTTGAATACCCTAACCAAAATATTTGAACACTCTACCCAAAATGTTTGAACACATTACCCAAAAATTTTGAACACCCAATCCTAATGACGGAATTCACCATGCACTATTTGATACTCCATTAGAGAATAGTATAAATTGGATATTTGAGAGTTTGAGTGTTTCTTTGTCTCAACACATTTAGCTCAAAGAGATAAGAACACTTTTGACTATCTCTATTTAATCTATTTATACTTATTTAAAGTGATTACTCATTACATTATAAAATATAGATCAATAATTTAATATATGCGCGCTATCTTTTTTTGTGAAACACTTTAATATATATGTACAGAGGGTGTATAGACACAATAGATTTGGATTATTACATAGGTCATTCATAGGTTTGATTCTTTTTTAATTTTTGTTTGGTAGCTGAAATCATGGACAAGTTTGTGATAAGAAAATCTAGAATGGTTCAAGAGTCATTTCCTATTGAAACTTTTTTTATGATAGCAACCCCTAAAACTCGTTGAAGCGAAGCCGTATTGACTTCGAATTGTTGTTTTTTCGGTAGCATTGTTGTATTAGTACAATTTTTATTTTTATTTATATATGTACAGTTATGATTTCTAGAGGACATTGGCTTTGGCCGGTTTAAGTCTAAATCTCAACAATGTTTTGATTTAACCAAAAAAAAAAAAAAAAGTTGGACGCATGAACATCATTTTTTCAATCCTTTTTAAATTTCTTGCACGAAGGTGTTAAATGTGTTATGCTCTCACAGCTATCGTGTCTGACCACACAGTTTTTGCAATAATAATATCCAATGCAAGACTCAAAAATTGAATGGTTTGGATTAACTGTTGTAAGCCTACAAAAGATCCACGAAGGCCCAAAATTGGATGGGACTGGATGGATTAGGACTAGAGAGTAGTCTTTCCTTGTCGAATGGCACCATTTTCTCATATCTTTCCTTATGTGTGTGAAATACAATTTAGAAAGATCAATCCCTAGTCTATTCTCTCTCTGTCAGTAAATGCAAGTGGAAGAGGGTGGGATGGAAACAGCCAAACAGGTCATGGCCCAACTCAAGTCTTTGTCTTTTCACGACAAAATTGCTCAATTTAGATTTCTTCCCCTTTACACATGAGTGTGCGTAGGATAGTCCGGACCACCCAGTTATATTAAAAATGATTTCTAGAGGACCGTGGTAGAATTTTTGAACACCTTCAAGAGAATTTGTGAAGCTGCCACTAGTGCAAAAGACTCGTGGATAAAAAAAAAAAAAAAGTACAAAGGACACGCCGATCCTTCCGGGGTAACATCTTGAGCAATCAACCTTAACTTCCAAAGAATAAAAGTTCAGGACCACAATATAGGGCCCCAAAAGCCAAGTCTATGGTCTTTGTCTTCAAGTTAAAACTTCTCTTCTCCTCCATCCACATCATGTTTAGTATCCACAAGTACTTGAAAGGTATAGATGTATTATTGTAAAACAAACTTCCTACTGTAAATTCAAATCTAGCACTAATACAAGTTGAAAATTTCTGTTCTTCCCAACTGTTGTGTAGTATGAGTTTGTGACAACAATATTTTGATTTAACCAAAAAAAAAAAAAGTTGGAGACGCACGAACATCATTTTTGCCATCCTTTTTAAATTTCTTGCACGAAGGTGTTAAATGTGTTACTCACAGCTATCGTGTCTGACCACACAATTTTTGCAATAATAATATCCAATGCAGAACTCATAAATTGAATGGTTTGGATTAACCGTTGTAAGCCTACAAAAGATCCACGAAGGCCCAAAATTGGATGCGACGGATGGATTAAGACTAGAAAGTAGCCTTTCCCTGTTGTAGGGCACCATTTTCTCATACCTTTCCTTATGTGTGTGGAATACGGTTTAGAAAGATCAATCCCTAGTCTATTCTCTCCCTGTCAATAAATGCAAGTGGAAGAGGGTGGGATGGAAACAACCAAATAGGTCATGGCCCAACTCAAGTCTTTGTCTTTTCACAACAAAATTGTTCAATTTAGATTCCTTCCCCTTTACACATGAGTGCGCGCAGGATAGTTCGGACCACCTAGTTATATAAAAAATGATTTCTAGAGGACCGTAGTAGAATTTCTGAACACCCTTAAGAGAATTCCTGGAGCCGCCACTGTGGGAAACAATAATTATGGCATGTTTTCCCCATTTTGTCCTCATACAAATCAAACAATTCCTAAATTGTCCTTAACACAAATTAAAAATAATAATATTTCCATTATCTCTGGTGAAGTTTTAAAAGTTACAGAAGGATGAAAACAACTTGACAATGCATATGTTTGTCAGCCAAAACTTCAACAGGGGTACTGGTTTGGTTTCACCGTGAAAATTTGTTTACATAGCCCATGGGCAAGAGAGTAATTTGAGCTCATTACCTGATGGATGGGATTCCAAATCCCAACCCCCCATGGGATTTCATCTACCGTACGGCATAGGATAAAACTTGACTGGGGATATGAATCCCATCCAATTTTAGCAACAACAAATAATGGAAATTGGGCCCCACCTCTTAACATCCCATATCCCATCCTCAAATCCCCCATAACAAACAGGGCCTAAGTGGATACTGATTAATGACTTATAGTAGGGAATGACATCAGTACACACTTATTAAAAAGTGTGTACCATATGCACCTATTGTGTGGTTCATATTGTGCCACTTCATTGACAATTATAATAATATTTTTTTTGTGTTTCGTAACTTTTCAACAATATGATTCGTAACATTTTCTATGAATCATATCATTTGGTGCGTCTTGTAACTTTTATACAAAAATTTCATAACGTTTATTAATAAAAGGTAATTGATTCGTAACTTTTACAGGAGTGCATATGATATACACCCAAATAGGGATGTGTGTTGTAGCCTTTCCCCTTACAGTAACACACTTATCTAGAATTTATCTTCAAAAAAAGAAATGAGCGGTTTGAAGTTTGAATCTTGCCCATTGATTTTAAGATAAATGTGTTCCGATTAGTCATTGATTAGTATCTGATGAGTAAACCAAAAATCCGTTGATTGGTATCCAATCAGAGATTGAAATACAATGGGTTTCGATAAGTCACATAAATCTCACTCGATCCTATGGTTGAAAATCACCTGACACACCAGTAAATCAAAATTCCGGTACAGGTGATTTTCAATGCATGGCAAGTGGCTTTTTCCGGGGACTCGGGTCCATTTGAGTCTGGCAAGCATTATGGACTCAAAATAATGATTAAAATCGTTCATTTTATAGAATTCGTCATGTTCACCAAGTAGTGAAAATCAAGTTCATTAAATACAAGAAAAACCGTTGTATGCAGGATCTCCTTGACTTGACACAGTTCTTGCGAAACCCACAATCAGGCTTGGAAGAAGGGCTTGATTCTCTGACAATGCACATACATGGAGCCCAGAAGCCCCGTCCATCCCAAATCTAGAAAAGATCTCACTTCTGAATTGAAATCTTGCTCTGTCCTTGGAGTGCTGAAGTTTCTTTATGGAAGGCCCGTCCAGAGTGGAACAACTGTGACAATTGTTTGTCGACATTTTGCAGGCAGGTCTCTGACGTTTGACCGCTAGATCATTTCTACGTTGGATGTGTTCTTCTTTTGATTTGATCGTGCTATTTGTCTTTATTGTATTTATTATGCATTTTTCAATTGTACTTGTTTGAACTCGGTAACTTGTATAATTATCTATTATCAATGAAGTTCTTATACTTTCTAAAAAAATAAAAAATACTATAACTACACATAAGTACATAAACAAATACACACACTTACATGACTTGTGTTGTGCGTCCCACACACACTGGCTGTGTTTGTTTATATATATATATATATATATATAAATAGTGATTTTTCTAATTACATTTTGCTTAAAAAAGTGAGGTTAAAAGTCCTTTTTTTAAAAAAAAAATAGGGGAACGGAAAACAAATAAGATAGTAAAAAAGACGATATTATCATTTGTTAACTGATTTGTTTCATTCATGTTTTCAATTATAAAGGTTGTGTTTGGTTAGATAGTTTAGTTTAGTTTTGATGATGCCAGCAGCCAGCAGGTGTAATGAGGAGAGAGAGATAGAGAGAGAAATGAGGGAAATTATGATTTTATCAAAACTAAAACTAAAACTAAACTGAGAAACGAACATGGCCAGAGTCTTTTGTGCTTGAAAAGGATAAAATAAAAGATAAACTAATAAAGAAAAAATGAAAAACAATACTAGCATTGTTTTTTTTTTTTTTTTTTGCCTTTTCTTTCTTCAACCTTTTGACAATGAAGTGAGGTCAAAATGTCACATTTTTTTAATTTGTCAAATAGAAATGAAATTTGTGAATGAAAATGGCTCGAAATGGATTAGGTCGAATGATTCAGAACACATGCACGAAGTTTTTCTAATAATTTGATTTGATTTTTTTTTTGCATTTTATACTACATATTCCTCAAAATGGTTCTTTTGCGTTAGGTAGCTCCTATAGGAATGAATGCCAGTAATTTAATATTTAAGTGTCCGTAAAATCGCAAGTAGTGGCTAGCTCGTGTAGTAGAACTCTTGGATGCCCCACACTGGATTCTGAGATTGAGTCTCATTTCCCTCTCCCTCGTGTAATAGATAAAAAATGACGAATGACAAAAAAAAAAAAAGGGTCTCCGTAAAATCTGATTTGGATGTCAATCCTAAAATCAAAGATTCTAAGAGCATCTAGACACTCTAATGATTTAAGTCATCCCATGCGCACGACACGTGAAATTATAAGTTTTTTTTAAAGGAAAGTCAAAGTCTATATTTAGAGTATAGATCCTTTGTGATATATTTAAATTTAGTTCGATTTATATTTCTATACAGTATATTAATAGAGTACATTAATTTCAATTAATTTCCTCCCTCTAGAGATCTCTCACGACAATAGCTGTCGACAAAATGTAATTTTTTATTTTGTTGACCATTTCAAAAACAATTTAACATAAATCTGTTTTGAATGATTTTGATTTTCAACCACATTCAATAAAATTGTACTGGAAAGCTGCGACAAAATTTATACACACAAGCTCAAAGACAAGTAGGGATTCTATTTCTTAAACTTTGCATATCCCTTTTTATGTTTTCGTGTCACCCGACTCATCAATACCATGATCTCATAGATTTGGTGCAAGTCGATTAAAGGGGACGGTGTAGTGGCCCAAAGCACTATACTATGAAACGTTCCCATCCGACCGTCTATTTCGAAAATGTACGGCTCGAATTTAATTCGAGCAATGGATGATTCAGATTCGTAGAATCTCGGATTAAATCTGAACCGTACATTATCGAAATGGATAGTCAAATGGAGCACTAAACAACACTATACCATCCCATCTTCCGAATACTATGCCGATGTGCACTTCGCTTAGCGGTGCCAAGCAATTGCAATATTAATTGAATTTATACTAGTTATATATGAGGATATTTTCCAATTAAAAAGTTTAGATTTTCAATTTTGATGGACTGTGGATTAGGAGTATATTTTTGTTCATTTTATGATACCTAGATCAAGTCCAATCACAAAACTACTTATGTTGTCAAAAGTCAAAATTTGACAAAACTTGTAGCAAAATTTGCTTTACCCTAAGCCAAAAATTGAGGCCAAAAATAGTCCAAGCGTGGAATCAACTTTGATTTTTCCAAATCATCATGGCCAATATATCTAAATCGAAAATTGAGATAAGTAAATTAATCTGAATTGAAAATTGAGATAAGTAAATTAATGGTCTGAATCCGAAATTGTGACAAAACACCACGAAATCAATGCAATGTCATTTTTACTTTTAGTTGTTGCGGCACTAGAGCAAAACACAAAATAGTTTTGCTAATTTATTTTTTCAAAAACCTCAAATATTATGGGTATTTATTGACTGTTATTTATTTTCTGTCTTTTTAAGATTGTTTGAAATTAATCATTTCCCTCAACGAGATAGATTGCAAAATTATGAAAATGTAGGCAAAAGTTTAGAAAAACATTCAAATACGACTCTAAACACATTAAGAGTGAGTTTCCACTCTGTTATTCTTTGTATTTTTGGTATTTTCATAAGCCAGAATATGCGTGCCAGAATACCAAAAATATAGAAAGTAATTTTAGTGGTAACTCAACCTAAGGCATTGTTTTCCATTTGCTAGAATGAGAATCCCATAAAATTAGGTTGGTTGCTAAAATCAACCCTTTTCCATTTGTTAAAATGAGAATCCCAAATAATTTTCTTATTTGCTAAAATCAACCCACTTGAATTTTTAGAATTTCTATTTTAGCAAATAGGAAACAAGACTTAAATATAGTGGGAAAATTGTTTCTTTTAGCAGTATGATTTTTTGTACTAATCAATTTCAAATTGCAGTTCGGGAAGATAGAATAATTTAATTTTAAATTATAAGGGCGATAAGGTAAGATCGTTTCAGTGGACCCGACATGCCCGAAACTGACGGTGCACGCGCCACGAATCCACATCTCCATGTTCTACAAGAAAAAGAACTGGGCACACTTTTCCACGGCCATATATATAGAAACATGTGAGCAGGACACGGACGCATAGTTTTGGTTTTACAGCGCGCGATTTTAGAGAGAGTGAGAGAGAGAGAGAGAGGGCAACAGTTATCGAATCGTCAAGCCACCGCGCGCTACCGCTTCCATCGTCATCGTCATCGTTTCTATCTTTCGCTTGGTAAAATACTCTTCATCTCCCTATTTTCGTGACGTAAAGTAATGCTAATTCTGCGTTTCATGATTAGTTTTTCGATCTGGTACTTCTATTGCCAGATTGATTTTCGTTTTCGTGATTACTTTTTTTTTTGTACTAATCGACCTCTGAATTGAGATCAGAAACCGTCGTGCCGTTCGGATTAGGTTATTTCATTTTGTTTATATTTCTATCTGATGATGGAAATGGGAATCGTTCGCGTCTCTACGAGTACTGATTTCGCCTTTTTTTAAGAACACTTTTAGGGAGTCAATTGTGGAGTTCTGTGGCAGTTATCGTTGAATGACTGTAATCTTCATCGTAGAATTTGATTAGAGCCGGTCAAATAAAGTAGATCCAATTCCTAAGGTATTCGCATTCATTACCTAAACAAAGGAATTTGAATTCGTTCAAATGCTTTGAATTAATTTAGGATCTCCAAAGAATAACTTTTTCTTTTCTGGAAATTTATTACTTTTCAGTATTGAGTTTCCTTGTGGAGGAGGCCTGGAATATTGGGAATCAGAGTCGGACTTTTTAAGTGGAATGGAATGTGGTTTCTGGTTGGAAATTACTTTGCTGGTGAATAGCCGTCGAAAAGGGGACTTCAGTGTTGTTTATGATGGACATTTGGACATAAGTGTTAAGATTTTCTTTCGGATAAAACCTCATTTTTGGAGAATGCCCTTTTGTCCATTTTCAATTGCAGGAATCATGGAGATACGAAACACATTCCTATTTCCCCTGAAAATTCCAGGCCATCCAAGATAACTTGAATTTATTATTATTATTATTTTTGTGAAAGGGGGATTTTCATTCACAATCAGAACAGCCCAGATGGACCCAATTTCAGAAATTTGAGGGTAAAACAGCTACCCCGTAAAGAAATATTACAACCTTTAATCATAAAATTTAATATCATCAATTGATGTCTGGATAAGCCAAGGAATTGGACCCATGTCAATAACCCTGACCTCCACTTCCAAAACCGCCTCTCATCCTTCCAAAGTTCACTACCACCACAACACCATTTTGATCATGAATGACAACACCAAACGCCGCACGCCTATCCGGTGGCCGGAAAGCACCATCATAATTTGAATTTCAAGCAACCAAGGAGAGGGGGTTGCCTAGGAAGGACATTACTATCCTCACATAGACTGGCTACTGGGCAGTTCACCTGGAAATAGGCTGCAGCTAGAACTTCGCCATTTGCTTAAAAAACTCCATATTCAAACACACTAACAGAACTTCATTTTGGGTTCTCACACAGCCAAAGAGAAAACGAAGTACCCATTAAATCCTAAGATACAGGAGATAAAAGGAACAGAACATAAAAACTCTCTCCTCCCTTCTTCTTTATCATGGCCCATGGAATCGTCATAGCAGTCTAACCACCATAAGACCTCGAAATATTGAGGTTATATAGATATTAAGGACTGATTAGAGCTTTTTGGTTAATATTAAGCTTGATAAAGTTGGTTGAGGGTTGGAAATGAGATGAAAGATGGATGGATAAGATTAGGAACTAGATTTGGGATTACATGAAAGGTTCTTGGGGACTAATGGACTATGATACGTAGATCCTTTTGGGCAAAGTACCTGTGTCAACATGACACAACAAGGGTGCGGTTGCGGGATATGTACCTGGTGTGTCTGGAAAAAATCGGACACATCGTGTTCTAGATTAGAGGAGAGCGGGGACGGATTACGGAGTTACTGAAGACAGAATGGAAAAAGCTTTGAGGAATCAGATTTGTAGTCAAGCTAAATGCGCTGAAACTCTAATCTAATCCCATATCTCGTTCTTATCTCCTTATGTCAATGATTTTGAGATAATGTTAAATTTTTCCTCGCGGTTAGAGGCTAGTACAAGCTCCTAAAAATAAATCGTTGCGGAGATGAGTGCTATTTTTGTTTCAATACAGAAGCGACGCTCGACAGCCATTTCAAATCTATGTGAACTTTCTTTGAGAATGGTAAATTTTACTAGTGCTTCATGCCTTTCTCTCAGTTCATATCCGGTGTAAAAATGAATACTTGAGAAGGTGCTTGTGATGATGACTTCTCAAAAATTGATTCCTTTGGCCTCTTCCTACATTGGCTTCCTATGAATCATATGTAATCTGCTTGCATGGGTTTCTTGTCAAAGCCATTGCCGTTCATAATTTTTTTATCTGAATTGATGAGGTCCTAGTGGAATTTAAGTTTGTTTTCTTAGAATGATGAATTCTAGTTGTTGTTGAACTCTCTCTCTCTCTCTCTCTCTCTCTCTCTCTCTCGTGCGTGTGCAAAATCTTATCATCCTATTTGATAAGATTAGGTTCAATGTTTATGCTTCTTTGTTCAATTGGTGCTGCAAGGGATTCTAAAGTCTCACAATCCCAAACCAAAAAAAGTTCAATTAGTTATTGCCTACATTTCTAGTCATCCAGGAATGGTTTTGTCTTTTGTTTTTGGATTATTAAACAGCTCAGATAGTGGCATGGCGAGCCCACGTTGGACATTTAGTGCATTGGAATTATATGCATATGTGCTTGACAGTTTTTTTTCTAACGAACCAAGTAAGCTTGTCTAGTAAATGTGGACACTTTATGACAACGCATAAAACTCTAACGTTGCATAGCATGGTTTATACTACTCTTTAAGTTACATGGACTCATCGAGGGTGGGTGCGCGAGTGCATGCCCAGGTGTTTGACCTTATACTCAAGTACTCAAGTATGCGTCCAAAAGTTGGGTATGGGTATAATGATGCCCCTAAAACTTCTTTGGACTACATATTTTACTATACTATTGAATGTCATGTTATAAGTTGCCGGAAAAGTACTTGAAATCAAACGAGATTGTGAAAAAATCCAGAGTTCCTATCTTCTCATCCATGTGAAATTATCACCAATTCTTTTCTAGATATCGGAAATTATTTTCCATTATTTGTTTCATCTTATATTAGTTTGAATTTTGACCAAGTAGAAACATGTTTGGAATAGTATGGATACAATGAAACTACTAGTACTATGGCCTCGTATACATGCGATTATTTAGTTTTTAGTACTATGGCCTCGTTTACATGTGATTATTTAGTTTTTCTTTTTTTGTTTTGCATTGACCGCCATTGGTTTACTTTATTGTTGATAGCGTTATTATCACTTGTTTGATTCAATGGCAGTTTGCGAGGTTTTCGATGGAATATGAAGTGGGGTATGATGTTCGAGGAAGCATTCCCGAGTGTGGTGCAATCTTCATGTCTAACATTTCAACGAAAAGGGAATGTTTTAAACGAAAGCTTTTAGGTCTTCCCTCTGCTCAGGCAAACTTTGTAAAACAAATTAAAGTAGGAATGGTTTTGTTTCTATTTGAATTTGAGAGGAGGGAACTTTATGGTGTGTTTCGGGCATGCTCTGATGGGTCAACAAATATAGTGCCGGATGCATATATTTCGTCCGGGAAGTGCTTCCCTGCACAGGTATGGATGCCTTAGCTTATGGTTGTTTTCAATTCGAAATAGGGTAATACCATTGACATCCCTGAGGTTTGCCTTGATGACAGAGCCCCTCCTCATGTATTAAACATGACTATACCCCCTGCGATTTCAATGTTTAATTCACCGACACCCAATCAACAACTGCTTGACCAAATAAATGGTTGAATTAGCCCAAAGTATCTTATATTCACAAATTCGCCATTTTTAATACTCCCTTCGTTCCAAATTGTTGGTCACTTCTGGGAATTTCAACTTTTTAAGTAGACATGTAATAACTGCATTCCATAAATGCATTCACATTAAATAGATTCATTAATTTCCAACAATGTCCTTATATTCCAACTTCTGAATAAAATAATTGTTGTTGGTAAAGAGGTTATTTTGGAAGATTGAATAAATTTTGTTTTGACTTTTCAAAAAGGACTAACAATTTGGAACATCCCCAAAATAGTATAAAGGACAAGCAATTTGAAACAGAGGGAGTAATCGAATCAATAATTAAATGATGTCATTTCTCTAATTTTTTGACCAAGAAGCAATAAATTTGTCCATTTTGAACAAAAAAAAATTCTTTCTAGTGGCAAAAATTAAATAGTTATTAATAAATTTTACCCCTTTTGATTCAAAATAGGTGAGAGTTCATAGTTTTTTTTTTTAAATAATAGTTTTTATTACCAGAAAGGGTAAACATTTAGTTATAAGTTGCTTTCAGCTCATTCCATTACGTCTTTGGACAAACAATTGTGGATAGGGGCCTAGGGGGTGTCGGTGAAATGCACATTGAAACCACAGGGGATTAATATTTATTTCTGATACTTGAGGGTGGTATCCATCATTAATACAAACCTCACGAGGTGTCAGAGAAATTTACCCTACAAAATAAAATTCGAAGAGAGCCAGTGGAATTAAATTGCTATGTTGCATTAGGCATGGATTATCTTGCCTTCAATTTGTTGATTTGAACTTCATTATCTTTGCAGGTTCGTTTTACCCCAATTTGGTATTGTGATCCTCTTACTGAAAATGAATTTCGAAATGCTATCAAAGAGAACTACTACTCGAAGAAGAAGTTCAACTTCGGTCTGTCTGAAGATCAGGTTTGTTCCCTCCCCGCCAAGCTTGCCTTATATTGTCTGAAATATTAGGTCATGATATATTCGTCTCCCTTTATTTTTTTCCCTTATCCCTTTGTCGCATGTGTAGGTTCATAGGCTTCTATGTTTGTTTAGTTCAAGGAAATTACAAAAACCTCTTAGACCAGTTGGTAAAATGGTCAGCAAATCAATGGGAAAAGAAAGGGGCATAACCGGTGATGAAGAGTATTTTCCAAGAAGCAAGGCAGAGAAGTTTGTCGAGGATGATAGTCTTGTCTCAGGCACCGATGCAAAGTATCCAGGGAACGCTTCAAGTAACAATGGAAGAAAACTAGATATTAACAGGTTTATGAAGAATGATGGGATACAGAATAATCTTGAGGGGAACCGCTGTCAAGAATATGACATCTTGCTCGAGTCACTCGGTGTATCTTTAGGGAAAAGAAGGAGAGATGATGACGACCAGTTTTCGATGCAAGATAGTATGGCATATGATCATGAATTGGACCGTGGCCTTGGACGGGTCATCCAGATTAACCACCCAGGTGATTGCATGGATAACTCAGAGAGAGTAGCTGAAGAAGGCAAGTTTTCACTTACTAAACATATTATGGGCAGCAATACTGGTCCCATTGCCACGCCCAAGTACTCTTGGGAATCTTTGGCTAAAGTCGGAAGAGCCACTGATAATGGCTGGTTTTCACAAGGGGATATCTTAGGGGACAAGTATACTCCAGACCATGGTTTTGGGTTAGTCACATCAATGGACCACCTTCAGAACTCTGCAATTAAAGCAAGAAGAGCATCTGATGATCGTGATTTTTCTGCGGATTGTGGTGTAGAAAATGACTATAACTTAGTCAATTATCCTGACCGAGTCACCTCTGCTGATCCCCCTCTGAACACTTTGGGTAGACTAAGAAAAAGTCAAGAGAGAGTATTCTTAGAGAATGGAAGGATGGAGAGTGGACGGGATGCGGACTCTGGCATGGGTGAAGTGAGAAAGGAAAGCGATGATGGCAATTTTTCAAGGACTGATAGGGTGGATGTTCCAAGTGAGCCTTTTGCAAAATTTCTAAATTATAGAAGTAGAGCAAATGATCACGAGAAGTTTTTCGCGAGAGTGAGTATGGAAAATGCAAATAATATTAGTTCTGGATATCCCGTGGACGGAAAAAGACAATTATCTGATGAAGGCATCCTCAAAAAGGCTGATGGATTGGATAATGCATACACTACGCAAAGTTCTTTAGGACTTCCAAATTTTCCTGCGTCTACCAATTTATGTCAGTCTAGGCAAACTCCTACCTCCTTTTCAAGCAATTTGGAGACTAACAATTCATTCCGTCAAGCTCAGCCTATGCTTCGCCCCGCATTCCGTCCTTCAATGGAACAAAAAACCTTTGATTTCTCTTGTCCAACATTTCATGATGCAATGGTCACAAGGACAGTTCCCTATGATCCTGAAGTGCCCGAATTTCACCATAGAAATCAATCATCTCTTGCGGGGGATTGCAATTCTCACTCAATGCACGATTTTCCTCCGCATCAGAATTCTAATGGTAATCTTTTTGCTGCTTCCTTCAAACAGTCAACACCATATTGCTCTGGGGAAGAAGGTTTTGGAAATAAAGTTCCATTGCCTACCTCTCCCAACTATTACACTCGTTCTGGCTCCCGAATGAGCAGTTCGTTGTTAAGTGCTGAATATCATGGAAAGATGGAAGCAAAAACTCAAGAAGTCTACAACGGTTCACTATTTCCCGAAGCCACTTCAGCCTCTCCACCTTATTCAAGGAGAGATGTATATGAGAGGAAAAATGCGAGTCCTTTCATCGAGTTTGATAAGCATGGCCTTACATCACCAAGTAGACATGAACAAAAAATTCCACAGCATGAGAATAGTCTAGCATTTGGAGTGGATGATGCTTCCTTTAACAGCAACACGGGCTATTGGCGTTCTGGTTTGTCCCATGAAAAATCAAAAAACCGTGAAGCCGAATACTACTACGAAAATGCTAAGGGCATGCCCACCGATTCTAAGAGTAAGAGAACAAGTGTATTTGCTCGCTTGACTTCTGCATCAGAAGTAAATCCACAAGAAAATGATTGCGACTTCTTCTGCTCGGCAGAAGAAGAAAGCAATTTTGACTTGCAATATGTTGAATGTAATGTGGGTGCATCAGTGGATCAGGTTATGGGCGCTCTACATGAGAGTCTGGACCACCGCATAATGAAGGCAAGAAAATCTTCATTAGTTGGAAAACAGGATACGGAGTGTGATGGGTTGAAAATGCCAACTTTGAAGATGGAATATGTCATTGAAGTGGATTGGAACGACATAATTAAAGAGACAAGAGTTGTGAGTTTTAAGCGCAGGAGCGAAACCAAGAAAATTAAGGACATGGCTGAGGCAAAAACATCTGTTGACAATTTAGAGCGTGAGAGAGAAGGTTCTGTTCAGAAATCAGGGGGAGAGGGATCTGAGGGCAATAGGAGGAGAAAGTTGGTTAGGCCAGTTTTTGGTAAAAAACAACAGTTGGATGAAGGTTTGAGCTGTGATGGAAGTTCAAATTTGCAGGTATCATCTTCTGAAGCTTGTCATAAAGACGGTACTGGAAACATGGATGATTCAGTTAAAAGTAGAGATAATGAGAATTTTTCATCCCCAAACAGTGTGTTGGTTCAGTTGACATCTCTCAGTGGTTGTGAAGGTAATAATGCTAACATCAAACAAAGTTCGAACTGCGGAGGGAAAAAATCTGTAAATTACGACAGAAAAGAATCATTTGATGGACGCACTAAGAGAGCTAGCAGTTCAAATTTGCAAGTATCGTCTTGCGAAGGTTTCAATGCCAAAGAGAATACTGGAAGCTGTGCTGGCTTGACCAGAAGCCATGAAAATGATAACATATAGCATCTCAAAATGTCGGCTTCATACATTTGATCAATCCAACCATGTATGAAGCTGGTAATACCATTTCAGACAGTTCAGACTGCAGAGAAAGAACTTGTGGGGCATCATTGAGAAGCGATGGGTGTAAAAATGGGATAACAGCTGAACGGCTGAATCTGAACCTCAACCTGAACCTGAACGTGGAATAGAAGACCTAACTGCATGACGGTTGGGAGCTGCTTAGGCCCAGTTTTCTAAAAGATTTTAGCACTCAGGTACTCAAATTATGATATTTCAAATCAAAAAATGAAGTGGTTCCGTGTATCGTTTTTCGATTTTTTTCACACCAAATTAAAGTAATCGAGGTGTACTTTAATTTGGTGCAAAAAAAATCGAAAAAGATACACGGAACCACTTCATTTTTTGATTTGAAATATCATGATTTTAGCACCTGGGTGCTAAAATCTTTTGGAAAACTGGGCCTTAATACACAATATCTGTATCGTACATACCCCATATGCATCGGTATGGTCGTACTCTGAAGGAATTTTTGTCTGGTGTTGGTGTGTATTTAGAAGCTCCCATGGTGGTGTCCATTGAATCCCGAGGAAAAGCAGATTTTGTGCGCGTTCTCTTCCAAGCATGCGGTGGAAAACAGAAATAGGTGGGAACTTGATTCCAACCTTTCAAGTTTTCAGCTTTGCCAGAAATTCTCTACTGAAGGGAGCGTTTTGTGAACTATTATGAAAGAATACTACTTGTAATGGGTACTTAATAGACGTACTTTCTAGTGTTTGTAATTATTCAGTTTGGTAATTTGGTTTCTCCTCCTCTCAGAAAGGGGAAAGGAATTGTGAACTCTCTAGTTTTTGTGTTTGCTGGTAAAAGAATATATTGACACGGATGTTTTGTTATGGGGTATGCTACCGAAGTTATGAAGTATTTTGGTGTTAGTTACTGGCTCACGAGTCAGAACAGAGTATGTAATATGTCAAGCTGTCTTAACTTACGAGGTTTCATGGCTTGTTACGAAGTATTGTGGTGTTAGTTTCTCACTCACGAGTCAGAACAGAGTGCGCGATATTTCAAGCTGTCTTAACTTATGAGGTTTTATGGCTTGTTACGAATCATTATGGTTTCTTGTTGTGAGGCTTTTTTGATGCTTTTGTTGCGAGATTTGTGGTGTCTTCCTTGCGACCCTTTGTGGTGTTGGGTGATTAACCATGGGGATAAATTTACAGAATTGCAAATAGAGCAAGCCTTTTTTGAGGCTTTGGATTCCTTTTCCTAAAGCTGGTAGGGATTTGGCTTTGTATCCTTTCTAAGTTGAGCACATCTTTGCCAATGTGGTGCAGCCTTTTTTGATGTGTGTAACAGAAGCTTTCTTTTTCTTATGGATTCCTTTTACTAAACCTGGTAAAGTACACGCGAAACATGCACGAGGTATCTGGATTTATTCACCAGTTGTCTTTGGTTTTGTTATTTCCTCGCAAGATTATGAAACAATCTGGAGGACATTTCGGAATTTTCTGTGTAATTTTTTTTTTATAAAAAAAGGATAAATTGTTGATTTTTGAAATATAAATGAATGTGTGTAACAGAAGCTTCCTATGGGGAGATACTGGCAAATACCTATGTGTCCGTTCCCCTTCTTCCTTCCAGAGTGAGCAAGCAACGCTTCAAAGTAGGGGTGTACAAGAAAACCGATATAACCGCTAAATCGATCCGATCCAGACCGAACCATTCTATTTGGTTAGATTATGCGGTTCATTGGTCCAGTTATGGTTTTGAAAAACGAAGAACCGGTAATTATGGTCCAGTTACTGGTTCTCAATTTAAGAACCATGATTAGAACAAAACCGGACCGTAAAATATATATACATGTACATAATTACGTATCTGGATTTGGTAAATCAATACTTTTTTCCCTAGTAAAGTATTCTTATGTTTATTTAGAGTAAAAATCTATTTTTTTTTAGGAAGACTTTAATACATTACTATAACAATTTGAACCTACTGATACCTAATTAGTAGGTTCAAATTATTATAGTTGTTTTATTGATGGTAGATTGTCAAGTACTTTGTGTATCATGTGAACCAAATTTGGTTTCAAATCTTGTACAATCCTATAATTATTTTATGAGTTGTTTGGTGCTCCAAATTCTAAATAATCTTTTGAGTTCATGTGTTGTGAAAAAGCGTTTCAACGCTAATCGGGTAGAACCGAAACCGAACCAAAATCGGTCCGGTCTTGCAGTTTGGATCTGGACAGATTCTACATGTGTATTGGTTAGGTTTTGGTTTTTAATTTTCTAGAACCGGTCGGAATGGCCCGGTTACTGGATTTCTCGAGAACCGGTCCAGTCTAGACCGTGTGCACCCTTAAATCAGAGTATTGAAAAGATGCAGAAAAGACTTATTGGGTGGAAACCCAATAACTTATCCCCAGATCTGACGCCCCATTCCACTAACTCATAAAGTTAAAAAGCCAGCTTGCGTTTTTTAAGACAAGTCATTCGCAAGTCATTTTCTCATAATACCTCACATAAAAAACCGCAAATAGCCAAAAAGCCAAGTTAGTGGAACTTATTCAATTGGTCACTTTTACCATTCCCATTTATGCAGACTATGGAATTGATAAGCTTAATTGTTTGGCATCAGGTTTGGAAAAGCAAGGATAGAGGAAGTCCTGGGCTTAAAAAAGCCAAAATCCAATATAAGACTCTTTTATCCAAACTTGGATGGAACTTGGTTTCCAACTCGGATAGTCTTTGGGCTATTGTTATCTGGGATACGTATCTTACAATTCGCTCTTTTTCAATTCGAGTGCCAATGGACCTTCTTCCGACATATGGAAGAATATCATGCGAACCAAACCTTAGGTACTTGGTAGAGGCATCAAATGGTCTACTGGAGATGGCAACACTGTTAAATTCTGGAAGGAAGAAGGATTGGTGGTGTTGGTCTTCCCAACTGGCCAAAACTTCGACGAAATCTCAAGTATACGTATCCCCAGACACACCAGTATTCCTTTTTTCAATTCTCTGTTACGGCAGCTTATGTTATAATAAATCAAGAGAACAACGACACTAAGGGCAGGATACGGATTTGGACACTTAAAATTCCTAAAACACTCAAAATTTTTGTTCTCCTATCGGGATGTTTTAGAAGCTAAGGATCTTTGGGCTTGTTTCCCTAATAGCCCTTGGAGCAGGAGTATACATGAATGCACAACCCAAGATGGGATCACATCCATTCTTAAGTTGAAAGGTAATATATAGGTAATGATGTTTCTTGGGAAATTCTTTTTATATTTAGCAAATTTGGAAAGACTGGAAGAAGAAAAGTTTAGATAATTTGAATATGGATATCAACACAAGCTACAGAAAAAATCATATAGCTTATTCCTCAGAAATACCGAGGTATTTAAGTCTCCGCTTCACATTGGCATCACCCATTCTGCTCTAACGAGTTGGTTGCCTCATCTGCAGCTGGTGTCAAACTCAACACAAATGGATATTGGTATAAGAGCAATGGAAAATCGGGATTTGGCATACTATTCTAAGATCATATGGGCAAGTGGCTTTTGGTTTACTGTGGTAAACTAAATAGCAATTCTAGATTGGAGAGAGAGCTTTATGGTATTTACAGATGCCTAACCATAATGCTGGAAAAGGGTTTAAGCAATGTGTGTATTGAATATGACTCTCTTGCCGTTGTTAAGTTGGTTAACGAAGGACCCCCGCCGGCCACCCTCATCAAGCTTTGGCTATTGATTCGAAAATGCTGCTGACTTGCACTCATGCTTCTCTATCTCATATCTACCGAGAGGCAAACAAGAGTGCTAATCATATGGCTAGGCTGGGAGCAAAACAAAGGGAGGAATTAGTCGTTATTGAAGATTCACCCCAATCGGTGCGTCACTTTGTGCTTGAAGATTGTCCGGGCACTGGACATCTTAGGGATTAGCAAGTTATTTGCTTTTATTTCGAACTATGGCTGTAGAACTCATTTCATTTTAATGGTTTAAATTTCCCTACTACCCAAAAAAAAAAGTGTGTAAACACAATTTTTTAACCATAGAACACACCCAGTTTTGACCTGTTTTTCGGGTGTGGGGGTGTTTGTGAGTTTTTTTTTTTTTTTTATGATGCATTGTGTAATTTTCAAATTATGGGTGTTAAGGAGCCAATTAAAAGTTCATTATGTAAATGCATTTTGCAATGAACTAGAAAATGCATAATTCATAATTAATCTTCGGATGCGTAATTTGGAGTATGATTATACTTTCACATACAAAATTCCTCTAAAAAATCTATTCTGCACATATTCACCAAACCTTTTTACGAATTCAAAAAAATCTACAATCTAAGATCAAAACCACTACAAGAATCCTAAGATCAAAACCACTACAATCTCTACAAAATTTAGAATCCCATAATCAGTCAGCATCTTAGGAAAAGCTTCAAACCTGAACTGATCACAACTTTATACCATGAATTACCAAAGAGAAGTCAAACAAATCTAACATGGAAGACTCAATTAAATCATGCAGTTTTCTCATGCTAGCAAAAACGATCTATGCATACATAAACATCTTTTTATGCTTGAACAACACTAACCTTAGAAAAGCTGAATTCATCCGGTGGTGATGCTTCCTCATAAAGTTGCACGCAAATTCGAACCACGAAAACTGCCTCTCAAGAAATTTAGTAAAACTACGTGAGCACGCCCCGTCTCTTTCAAAAGTGAGAGCCTTGCGTACCGAATCGCATTCTTTATAGGAACGTGTAACACACTGAGCCTGGGAACTGGGAATTAAGGATGTTGTGTATGATCATGATGGAGAAGAATGGGTTTTCAGAATCGGCAATTGATGAAATGAGTCGAGGAATTTGAGAGGGCGATTGCAGGGACCAATATGTAAGTCAAGCTCCAAGTCTTCTCTTATGGTCTTTCTTTATGGTCTTTTTGGCAAGTTGCAATAATGTACTCAGTTACAGAGTTGACGTGGACCAGAACTTATTTTGAACCTTTTTTTGTCGAATCTTGCCATTGGTACCGACCACATAACGATAGGGGTGTCAAACGGGCCGGGTCGGCACTAGCACGGCACGTTCGAAGGTGGCACGGCACGGTCTAATCTTGGCACGACACGGAACGACACGGTCTAAGTGGGCACGTGGCACGGAAATGAGCGCGCACGGCACGGGCACGACACAAAATTTGGCACGACACGACACGACACGAAGTGGGACGGGGCATGAGTCACGACACGGCACGACACTGTTCTAGCACGGCACGGGCACGAGCACGCGCACGGAAGTTGTCTTGGCACAGAACAACATGGAACTATGACGGGAATGGCACGGCACGGGCACGACACATCACGGATTCATGGTTCTAGCAAGGCACAACACGAAATGAGTCATGGAAAAAAAAAGTTATTAAATAAACAACTAAACAAGGAATTGATTAAAGAAAATTGGAAAAATGAAAAAATGCAAAAAAAAAGAAAAAGAAAAAAAAAGTTCATTAAAGACCAAAAATAAAGGGAACATATCATTATATTTTTATTTTTACGTCCCAAAATGATAGAAATTATAGAAATAATATAAATGAAATTCTTTTACAAAAAATTAATTAAAATTTCAAATTATAGAAATTAAAGTCTTTTACTAAATTTGAATTTGATTATAGAAATTATAGGAATTAAATTATGGAAATTATAGAAATTAAATTCTTTTAATAAATTTGAATTTGATTATAAAAATTAAATAATGGAAATTATAGAAATTTGAAATTATGGAAATTAATAAAATTATAGAAATTATAGAATTTATCAAATTAAATTATAGAAATTAATAAATAATAGAAATTAATCAAATTATAGAAATTATATTGTAGAAGTTAATATACAAAAATACTAAGTTTATTTAACTAAAATAAGCAATAAACTTCATATGAAGGATCTCGCAAGGTGTAAAAATTAAGACCTCCAATTTTCAGACAAAATTTCGACGATCTGAACCGTTAGATGTGTTTAAAACATGTTTTTAAGGTCCTACGTTAGGATTGGGCAAAAAAAAATACTACCCGGAAGGGCTTGATCGGAGCATTTTTCATAAAACCGCTATATGAAAAATTGCTCCGATCAAGCCTTTCTGGCATGCGTGTAGTGAGCTCCCTCGGCCATCCGATCAGAGATCAACGGTCTAGATAAATGAGATTGAAGTAAATGTAAAAATGCTTTTTTAAAGAGTAAGATGATCTGGAACGTTGATCACCGATCGGAAGGCTGAGGGGGCTCACTACAGGGCCCCCGACGGTTCTGGCTGATTCCACTAAATATTTATTTATTTTTTTACTTCAGCCTGATGACAAAACTCAACTCGTTGATTTTTTTTTTCAACTCACGGAAGGGGGTGCAGTATGTGGGACTACCTCGACCAAGAGATGGGGAGATGCGACTCTCTTGGGCATAGACAGCGGCGGAGCTATGTGAAGGTCAGTGTCGGCCTGTGCCCACACTGGATTTTGGAGATTTTTTTTTTTCGCATTTGTAAAAATAAATATATTACAAGTTCAATTAGACTATCAATTTAAAAAAAAGAGAACTAATTTAGTGTTCTTGGAGTGCCATTACATGATGTCAGAGTACCTTTTTCTCTACATATTCATGTGGGAATCTATACTCAACGTATGTGTCTCACCTAAAAATGTGATGGAAAAGGGCGTTAGGATACCAAGTGGGGATGTCCCAATATTAATTACTCCCTCCGTCCCTTTTTAAATGATTCATATGAGAATACGTGCAATTTCAAACCCTTAAAAAACATATTTCTCTATATGACTTTTTAATTTGTTTTTATACCAAATTAAAGTGCTCATTGAGGACTTTAATTTGGTGCAGAAAAATTTAAAAATGTTATACGAAAGTACATTTTTAAACATTCGCAAAAATACACGTTTTCCAAGTGGATCACTTAAAAAGGGACGGAGGGAGTACTTATAAGCATGCACCCTCAATTCATCAATTTTCGCCTCGAAACTATCATGTGTTATAAAATGATGATTATTATCATAAATGCAAGTCAAGAGAGAATTTTACATCGCACTTCTTTCTCTTCTTAAATCTATCATTAACTCCTCTCTTTTGTGTTAAAGATAATTCGTTGATAACTAAAAATTGAATTATTTTACTTATAAAAAACAAAAAATTGTCTAAAACATAAAATTATTTTTGATTATTCTCCATAGATATTTTATTTAATGTAATCGTTAAATAATTTTCAAATTGGAATATATGTTGAAGAAAAGTTTAAAAGAAAATCAAGGCATGTTCGCTTCTTAAAAAGGAGAGATTTTTTTCCCACAACAAAGAGGTGTGTTTGGATTGACAGTATTTTGCCTTCACTGATACAGAATTCTGGCTATGCCACTGGGCCTAGAGCTAAAGAATATTTTGGGCTAGGGCAAGAGATAGCATGACCCAGAGAAAGGGCAAATTGTGCGAAGGGCCCATAAACATATTTTATTACCTGAACGTCCATGTCTACTCCAGTAATAAGGCAAGACCCGCGGGGCTTTCCAAGCCTTGATTGCGGAATGAGTATGAGTGAGCTAGTCTTAACCTATTCGAATGAAAAAAAGAGAGATCGTTGGAAAGGGGGCAAACAATTGCGAGATCAACGCGGATGCCGCTATCGCACGGGACCTGACAATATGGAAGGGACACGTCAAGAGTTCATTGGACCACTTGGTTTTTAAGTAGTGGCCCAGAATGCCTATAAACAAGAGACATACATTTCAAAATTCTCATTGATAAGATTTTAGAGAGAGAAATTAATTGAGCACTAAATTCAGGGAAACAAATCCCCTAAGGCCCTATTTCTCAAAGATTTATGAGCGCTCTCACCCTAATAGAGTGTTCTAAATAGAGTTTTTTTGAATCTCTTCTATATTATATTTATCTACATTCTCTTTCACCCCTCTAGATTACTCTATTTAGTGATGATTAATCATCCTCGCCTCTTCAATGCAATTTTTTTTTATAAATATTGGGACTTAGATTTGAATCTCTTCTACAATTGTTAAGTGGTAAGAAAATTCAAAAGTTAGAAAATAGTCATGCAAAGGGCGTAACCTATTAGTTATGACAACTCTGCATGCAAGAGACATGGAAAAAGACTAGAAATTTTAGCATTTTATCAACTCCAACCCAATCTCACATAGACTGAATTTTCACTAAAAATATTTTTGGTATTTTGGTTATTCAACATTCTAATTAGCAGAAATACTGAAAATCTCGCATTTTAGTTGGCAAAAATATCATAATAGGGAAGGAGGTTGGCCCCTAACATACTAATGCTATCGTTTGGGGAAAAAAACTCTACCTTAATAGGGAGTAAAAGAACATTACTCATTAAACCTTTTCAATATAAAGAGCAGACTTGGGTTCCACTTAAGTCACTACATCCCTCTTTTATCTCAATTGTGGGTCCTCTAAATTTTTTATTTAAGATCTAAATCGTCCATCTTTTCAAAATGTTGAGCACATCATGGAGGCAAAACATTATGACAATCGGAGATTAGTAGGAACACATTTGAGACAAATTTGTCTTTCGGTTTATTTTCTAAATGACATTGGCCTTCCATTTTTGTAAAATAAATAGTATCCAATCATATGGCTATCAATATCCAATTAATTTGATTTTTTGCATGAATGATTTACTCAATATTCCCGATAAATTAAAGAAATTGATATTGACACTCCTTATTTTTTTGTCTCTTTCAGGTGAAGTTACTAAAATACCCCTGTACTTTATAATTTCATTTTCTCCTTCTTTCATAATTACAAGAGTGAGTTAGTAACTTCAACTAATAAAGACAAAGAAGAGAGTCTCAATATAAAAATGGAGAGTGTCAATATCAATTCTCTAAATTATACAGTTTTAATGTCAAATACAGATTATATATGAAATTAATTGAAGAGAAAACATTCTTTACATCGGCTGTGTAAACCAAAGTTTTCTTCAAATCAATTGTATTGAACTATGTGTTCATGTTCTACGAGACTACTATTTAACCACAGGACCCAATAAAATAGATTTAGAGAAAATTTTAATTTAGAGGCCGTTACATATTAAGAGAACGTTGTTCCGCAATTGAAAGCAACTATGGAGCAACTTGAGTTAACTGAATCCAGCAGAAGCAGCTTACACCGCAACCGCATTCGCGAGAAAATCACTTCACTGGCGACGTACACTTCAGCTAAAGGTACCATTCCTTCTCTGCATAACCACCATCAACAATTCGCGCCGTCGTCAACCACCTTCCCTCGCCGGGTAATCTCCAAAACTTCGATTCTCTCTCTCTCTCTCTCTCTCTCTCTCTCTCTCTCTCTAAATGTATACATATATCCACATGAACACCTGACGAACTGAAATGCTAAAAAACCTCCGAGCACGGCGGCGTCCCCGCTATGGCGCACACTTATGCGCCCTAATCGCCGCCATCCTCCTCCTCCTCTCCGTCTCTCTCCTCCACACCCGCCTCGCAGCCAATCAACCCTCACCTAAACACCCCTACCACCTAATCTCCGCCGACGACGTCGTTCTCGACCCCTTACTCGGCGACTCCGATCCCGACGACTCTCGCTCCCTCACTAACAAATCCGACGACCTCATCGACGCGCTCGACGATGTCGTTCAGGTCGACCCGAGGGTTTCCGATGGAGAAGAGATTCTCGGCGGGTTAGAATCGGAAGAAGAGGAAGAAAACGGCGATCAGTCTGGGGATTCTGGTTATTACTTCGATCACGTAAGTGGAGCCATCCGACGCCGTTTCGATAAGCGGTCGATCGACCAGTGGGAGGATTATGATAGTAGATTCGATGTGAATTTTGGGTTGGAGGATGAAAGCAAGGTTGCGATTGGTTCGGATGATGTGGCGGTGGACGAGGAAGTGAGGAGGAAGGTGGTTGAGGTGGAGGGGATTGAGGACTTGCTTTTGCTAAAGGTGGGGACTAGGGTTTCGAAATTGAGGGAAGGGTGGGGGGCTTGGTTTGATGCAAAGAGTGATTTCTTGAGGAGGGATAGGATGTTCAAGTCCAATTTGGAGGTTTTGAATCCACTGAATAATCCCCTTTTGCAAGATCCTGATGGGGTTGGGGTGACTGGGCTCACCAGGGGGGATAAGCTTGTGCAAAAGGGTTTGTTCAGTGAATTCAAGAAAGTGTCATTTCTTTTAAAGAAACCTCTAGGGATAGAAAATTCGGGTTTGGAATTGCAACGAAGAAAATCTGAGGAGGTTGAAAATGATGTCAAGGCCAAAGAAGTTGGTAGTGTTGAGCAAGGAAGGAGCGAAATGAAGAGGGCGGAGAGACGGACCTTGGATGACAATGCTAATAAAATTTCGTATAGGAGTGGAATTGGTGATGGCAGTGAAGCTTTGAGTAAACCAGCTGATAATTTGTCATTAAGGAGTGATAAGAATAAGGGAATTGAACGGAAAACTGTAGAAAGTGCTACTTATAGCAAGGTTTCCGATACTACTAGTACTGATTCGGTCCGATTAGGTGGCTCAAGAAAGGTGGAAGGTAATGGTGGGATTCAGTCTGAGTTTTCTGGTCTAGTATATGCTAATGGAAAGAGGTGGGGTTACTTTCCCGGTTTGCATCCTCGGCTATCTTTTTCGAACTTTATGGATGGGTTCTTTAGGAAAGGGAAGTGTTCTATGAGGGTTTTCATGGTATGGAACTCTCCGCCGTGGATGTTCAGCGTTAGGCAACAACGAGGCCTTGAAAGCCTTCTGTTTCACCACCGGGATGTTTGTGTCGTGGTGTTCTCTGAGACCATTGAGCTTAATTTTTTTGAAGGATTTGTGAAAGATGGGTAATTCCTCTATATATTCTTGCTACTTCTTTTAACTTTCAAGTAACTCTCTCTACATATTTGTCCCTCTATTTATAATTGTCTCTTAACAGATGGCTTTAAATTCTTGTATACACACTTGTGTGCTTTATTGTGGTGTCCTCCAATTTTTTGCTAGACTAATTTACCTGTCAGCAATCTGGCTTTCTGAGTAGTAAAAGGGTTACTTTTTTTGCCCGTTTCCCAGTTTCAAAGTAGCTGTTGTCATGCCAAATCTTGATGAGCTCTTGAAGGATACGCCCACCCATATATTTGCTTCCGTTTGGTTTGAATGGAAAAAGACAAAGTTCTATGCTACTCACTACAGTGAACTTGTACGGCTTGCTGCTCTCTACAAGTAAGTTCAACATTCTTTTGTATCCAGAAGGGTGATACTATTCTGAATTACATATCTATTTCAACAAATTTACAGCCAGTATTAGTTCACTTTGATTTCTTTTGTTCTATTAAATTTGCATGTGTTTCAATATGTTATTCAGATATGGTGGACTGTATCTCGATTCTGACATTCTTGTATTGAGACCATTATCTTCACTTAATAATACTGTTGGTGTGGAGGATCAGCGAGCTCGAAGTTCCCTGAATGGTGCTGTGATGTCATTTAGAAAGCACAGGTAGGCCTTCACTTGTAAGAGAGTTCACTTTGTGCCTCCATTACATAGATTTTTTTATAGAATTCTTTTACAGAATTGTTTAAACGTTTTTTTATTTCTACGATGTCGAATTTTGATAAAGTTCTTGAGTAGAGTTACAGTCTTAGAATCCATACCCACCAACTCCTGGTGTCATGACATGTTCTCCCTAGACGCCATTATAGGGATTAAGGCCAACTTTGTTATTTACATTCATAAGGCCTTTCTGGCAACTTTGGATTCTGGCTAGGATGGCCCCAGACCCTAGAATATTGATCAGTCATAAGCAGAACCAACTGTGTTCAACTTTATAGGAAAAGGACACCTTTCCTATTGCAGCAGAGTAGCTCTTACAAACTTAAACATCTAATGAAACTTGTACATTCAAACATTAGTTGACAGTTTTAATGGAGTTTCTCAGGCATATAAAACTCATGAGTAAATGACTACCCTCTTGGAGTTCTCTTTTGAAGTGCAATAAGTTGTTTGGGTTTTTGGTGGGTCTACTGGTAGAGAGAATTAAGTTTCTTTAGCATGCAGTGACAGCTCTTTTCGCATTTAACTATTGACACAGGAAGGTTTCGACTTTCGAGTAAAATAATGCTTGTGGCTATTTTTGTCAGTGGCTCAGTGCTTGTAACTTTTTCCCATTATCTTTATTCTGTCTTTGTCTATACTGAATTGAATAGTGCACCCTTTCAAAAGTTGGGGAATTTAGCTATGTGCGAAATACTGTATGGCTGCAAGCCTGCAACCCAGATATATTTTACATTTTTAGTATCCACCTCTAGACATAACTAATTCCCTCTGAACATGAATAGCTCGGAACGCAACTATTGTTTTTTTGCATTGGTTTGTTTTCTACATCTGAGATTTTAACGTTTCCATGCAGTCCTTTCATAATGGAGTGCTTGACTGAGTTTTATTCTACGTATGATGATCACCGCTTGCGGTGGAACGGGGCTGGACTTTTGACAAGAGTAGCCAGAAATTTCTTGAAAAACAAGACCACCTCTGACAATAGGATGGAGCTTAAATTGCAACCTTCTTTCATTTTCTTCCCTATTGGCCAGAACAACATCATAAGGTACTCTCCAAAATCATGCCAAAATCGATTTTTGTGTGCACGCTTATTCAAAGGTTTATGTTTCTCCTGAGCCTTTCATCGACACGACCAAAAGAGACCGATTCTTGTTTCAGTATTGAAACTCTGCGAAACTGTTAGTATTTTCACTAGTTGGTGTTTTTCATCTAGTCGTTTCTATTTACAAAGCAAATTTAGCATGTTCTTCGTGCTGCCTTGGGTATACACACATGGGCAATTGATATATTGGGGCCTTGGACTTTAAATTTCGATTCTCTAGCCAACATCCTTTTAGTAGTAATTGGTTGTACTCCATCTATTAAGCTGGCCCCCATCTGTGGCATAATTTGAAAGAATTTCCGATGTAGCAGGAAGGGCAGCAGAAATAATATTGGCCACCATCTTTCCCATTTATCTCTAGTAGACTGGTCCATATGATTTGTCAAGCTGCACTTATGCTGGTTTGGAGTCTTTGGACACCTGAGTTATAAAAAAGAACTATCGAGGTGCGCATATGTTGGCCCGGACACCCGAGTTCTAAAAGAGGAACAATCTTTCTAAAACAAAGGGAAAACTTCCATGCCGTCCAACTGTTCCATCAGGGGGCAGTGAGCAAAGCTGGCTTATGCATCAAAGAGCTATGTTTTAAGGAATTTTGTGTAATGAGTCGTTTGACCTTGCATCCAATGCAGTTCCTCGTTCACTTAAGACATTTTATCGAAGTTCCCAATAAGAAATTTTATGTGGGCCAAAAAAAGCATCTTTCCATTTTCCTCATTTTTAGCTCCATGTTGCAGTTCTCTCGCTTTTATCCATCTGGTTCAGAACTGGGTGATTGTTCTTGGTAGATTCTATCATTCTGGTTGTCACAATTGTCTATTATTTTAGTAAGCCTTGAAAATGTCAATGTATTTAGTTCCTGAGAAAAATATATTTGGTTTTATTGAAATTCCTACCAATGGATTACAGGTTCTTATAGATCTGGATACAGCACCATTGTTCATCTTAATTGCCTTCCTTTCCTTCCTGTAACCATCTTTTTGTGTCTATCCTTCAATTTTTAGATCAGCAATTTCATCACTTATGTTCATTGAATTTTTATGTTCTTCCTTTTACCTCTCGAGTTGGAACAGGTACTTCTCTGCACCTGCAACAGAGTCTGAAAGAGCTCAACAAGATGAACTGTTTCAAAAGATAGCAGATAAATCATTCACATTTCATTTTTGGAACAGCGTAACATCTGCTCTAGTTCCAGAGCCTGAAAGCCTTGTATCCAAGCTTCTTAACCGTCACTGTATCCGATGTTCTGATGTGTTGTAGTTTTCGCGATACCTAAAGTTTCTCAACATATTGCATAAAAATAGAATGTTACTAGGTTGCAATGTTATATAAACATCCGTAAGTCTACTGCCTCTGCAATCTGAAGCTGAAAGCTATGAAGGTCATTGTAGACATGGGGATAGAACGGATCTATGACGACTGACAGTGTAAAGTTATATCTTTATGTAATTACTAGATGCAGTTGGTTTGCTGATTGTATCACATCCTAACAGCCTAAAAGGCGCACGGTAGAGAGTAAAAATATATGGGAACTTGGAGAACAATCCTTTTTCGGTTTGCTGTGAGTAATCTATTTAAGATTATTTTGGTTTAGTGGTTAAAACTCTACTTGTTAGTTTTGAGGTGGAGATTTCAATGCCCCCATTGAAGCAGACTGTATTGGTTGAGAGACTGTTTGGTCAGAGACATATGTCACACATGTATTATAGTTTTGTACGTATATTTTGCAGTGCTCCTGGATGGCTCATTTTCTCTATCTTTGTGCTTTGTTTGGTATTATTATTTTTGTAATTCAATTTGTTCAGTTCAGCTTACGCGCATTGACCTCTAATGGTGGTCCTTTGAAAATTGGACCATAAGAGATCATATCACAGAGGAAGTTTTTTTTTTGGATCTGATAGCACGTAGAAAATTTCAAACCCGTATTTAGTTTAGGATAAATTACAGTATCCTCTCCTGAGGATTTTAACAAATAAATATATAGACCCCTGTGGCTTGAGAAACTACTTTGACTTATCTTACGTTTAAAACTATTTTGAAGACCTTCCTTACTTGCATTGGCTTTCTGGTACCTGTATCATTTTGAGGTTGTTTTGTCTTGTATGACCTGTGCTGTGCCAGTTTATTAGAATTGTGGTCATATTTGATTCTGTCAATTGATAAATTGATGGGCCTTTAATATTAGTATGAGGTTAGTTTTCTTAGTCTTGGAGAATAAGGAATGCTTGATCTCGTCTGTTATTTCACTTTTTATAGATAATAATTTGTAAAGGATAACACAGTCAGAACATATTTGTTCAAGTCTATCAGAAGCCATGTGCTCGTCCAATAATAGGCAGTCATGTGCCTATTGTTGGACGGTACAGTGCCACCATGTGTTATTGAAAACCTAGATAGTTACTCTTAAGGAGAAGTAAACCATCAAATTCATGCGACACAACATGCCTGCGTGCTCGCTCAACAATAGATGGAGAATCTATCTTTACAAGGGAACGAAAAAGGTGAACACGTGTCTCTCTATTATTGGATGGTTCTCCATGAAGATTATGGAGATATCAAACAGCAAAAATGGTACAAAGTACAAACACAGATGGATGCGCACTCCGGACACAAAATGTGTGCTGAACTGTTCGATGTGCCAGGTTTCACTGTGTGAAATTCTCGTTCATCGGGCGGTAATGGACACATTCGTGTCCGGATGTGGACACACTCTCTTGTGTCTGTAGCATACCAAATAGTTACTCTGGAAAAACACAATTATGTACAACAGATAAAGCAGAATTGTGTCCTGACTGCCCTGACTTTTTGGTCCCCCCAACATTGCCTCCTTTTGATATCTTGGGCATGAAGAAGTGGCAGAAATCACATGAAAACTATCATCCCCATGACATTGCTTCCTCCCTAGTCCATTGCGTTGGGCCCATAGCAACTCCTTTTCTCAGGGTTCCATAACCATTGCACAAGGTACTTCCTCCCTTTCACCCCATTCACATTAAACCCATTCCCCCATGAGTCCTTATACACTTCCCCAACATACCCTCCACCCCCACCAGACCCATACACTCCCAAACACAAATCAGCTATCTCATCAGGGGCACTTGGGTCATCTCCCGCGTACCACGCGTTCACGAGCGGGTTGCTCGACACCTCCGCCAGCTCGTGCCCGATCACGCTGATCATCCCGTCGACACCCGGATCCCCATTCGGAGCACTCATTATGTCGTTTACTCCGCCCGGTCCCCCGGGTGGTGGCCTCCCAGAATACGTGGGCCATGCAAAAGGGTAAGCACACATACCGGGGCACTGGGTACCACTGTACCCTATCCAAGCGTAGGGCACAGTGACACCCACAACAGAAGGAAAAGTAAAGTAGTGAAACCCACAAACGGCTCGACAAAACTCTTGGACCACGACCTCGGACGCGGTCAGGACCAAGTAAAGACCACTTTGATAATTGAGAGGCAAACCGCGGTTCGCGACCGTGGTACGTATGATGGATTGCATCGATAACCGCGTGAGGCTGGTACCGTGGGAATAGCTAGAGTCATTGTATTCCCCGGAGAGTAAAATGTTTCCGGTGACATTGGAACCTGTTTGATCAGTGTAAAGGCGGACGGTCTGCCACCAATCGGCGACGGAAGGGAAAGGAGCAGGGGAGGAGAGGGAATAGAGGAAGTCTCTAATGGTGGATTGGTGAGTTGGGTTCCAATGACCATACCATATAATGTAGATGTTCATGGGAGATGAGGCTAGGACTGGACCCATGTGGTATTGGACATTGACAAGGTTAGATGAGCCTTCAAAGTTGTTGGCTTGGTTGAAACCAGGGCCAATTTGTTGGCTCTGTACTGAAAGAAACAGAGAGAGTGAAAGGAGAACGAAATGGCAATGCAGGAAGCTCTGCATCTCTCTATTTTTTGATTGGTTGAATTGTTGTATGTCTCTGTTGGGGAGTTGAGTGTGTGGTAACAGTTGGAGAAAGTTGGTTGTTATATAAAGAGGGAAGATGATGATGTTGTGAAGAGAAAAGATATCTATGATTCTTGTTCGTCTATAAATATCTGTATGTATATTTATATATATTCCATGGGGTGGACAATGGCCTGCATGTTGAAATAATTTCATGTCCATCATTGTTTTCTTTTAATTGATTGCAAGATTGCCCCTTTTTTAATATGTGGTTATGATGAAAATAATGACAATTGATTAGAATCCCAATGTGCATATGTATTTTTGGTTTATATATATATATTACTCGCTCATTCCCATTTTAAATGTTTCATACGAAAAGTTGAGCTGATAATATTTTTTCGAACTCTTTTACCATGTTCGAAAGTACCCACTGAGATCTTCTGAACGGTGCAAAAAAAAATTGTCAAAAATTAATTATGTAAGTACTTTATTTTTTGAGAAAAAGTTGCACGATCTCCTGTAAGAAGCATTTGAAATGAGACGGACGGATTACTTTTTGGACAATCACGAGGCTTTGGGCTGTCCTTAGAGCTAGCTAATTTGATACGACGAGGCTAACTTGACCTCACTCGCTATAAAATATTCGCGGAGTATAATGTATGTTTAAAATTTGTTTTACTATAATAATCAAACTAGAAACCCTAATTTGACCCAACTTTTAAAGAACCCTAGTTTCGCTCAGATGATCATTATTATGTTTGCATATAATCGAAATTAAGATATTAGTACTTTGTGAGATGTTATTAGGCCAAGTAAAACCTTCCTAGTGGAGTATATTCCTAATGCACATTGTGCCACCGGCCCACCGCATCCACAACGGTAAATTAATAAGACCATTGGGATCACAAGGGAACATTTGTTTAAGTTCAAAACCAAGTTTGAAAATTTGAAAATTTGTTCAATAGGACAAGTTTATGATGGTCAGATATTTTTGAAACAAATCTACACAATTAATTATTTATTCTTTCTGGATAGAGAACGGTTCAATGCAAACAAATCGAGCTACTCGTGAGCAGTTCGAGGTTCGTCTCATTTAGAAATTGAGCCGAGCTCGAGTTGAGATTAACACTCCAAAGCTTGGCTTGGCTCAAAAAAGCTCGACTTGTTTGTATAGCCTTGGCTCGTTCATAGAGGTTCATTTAGTAAGAACTGGACTCGGCTCGTTAGTTAGGGGCGCTGCTCATTTAAAGCCAACCCGAGCTCGAGCTCGAGCTCTGGCTTGTTTAGTAAACGAGTTAAACTCGAATACAATACAGCTCGGCTCGTTTGTACCCCTACTGGTTCATAGAAAAACAAATACTGTAGTGGGTAGGTTAGGAGGAGTAAGAGTATATATGTAGCTAACCTGGGAAGGCTACTAGGTGTTAAAGATTACTTTACTCTTGTCATTAATTAGTTAATTAACCACTTTATCAGTTAGAGTCAGATACTGGTAATTTAATTACTCCCTTTAATACTAAACAACAAAAATAAAGCTTCAACTGTGATTGATTGGAGTTAAAAGCCATAAGTTTAGCCATCAAATGCGCTCTCATCTCTAAAACTACATAAAAAGGTTGTCGCATTAAAATGATGAAAGTCAAACCCAAAAGGGTAAAAGATGAATGATGGGTCATGTCCCCTACTATACAATTTATTTTTCGAAAGTCAGGGTGTCCGAGTCAATTTACGAGTATTTTGACTAATTCCTTCCCGTCTAGTTAAAGACAGGTATATCCATTTTAGGACTGGAAAATTCATAAGAAATTACTTTCTTTCAGGTTAGGCCGAAAAAATAGAATACTAATCAAATTGTGTGGGAAGCAAACCCACGAAGCGACCGGATTAAAACACGGGTCAATTGTGGCTTGCCCTACTACTATTACATAATGGTAAAACATGCATGTGGGTAGCTTTTTGTAGGTTTTCAACCTTTTGGACAACACTTCTTCCCTTTCAAAATCTTTGACTAATTGACTTTTCTAATTGGTAAATATGGGTTATAGTTAATTTCAGTTTGTTGAGGTTATAAAATCTGATTTTTAAGGGTTGGAATGGACTATGAGCCGTTCAGTCCGGCTCATGACTCCTCACATTCACCCTTTCTGTATTGATAATTTGGGCAAAACATTATGCATTATCCGTTTGATGAAAAAATGTATCGAACCAATCCTACGCTTAGGTCCGATTATTGATAATTAAGCCCTTGATTTGATTGCGTTCAGAATTGATTCGTACGATATTGGAAGTATAACCATCATTCACGTACGCCTTCTCGGGAAAGGGGAAAAAAAAAACCATCATTCACGTAGAAAACTTAGGCCAAATTAAAATTGATTCCTATGCTCGAATGTACCCAATCCACCTAGAGAGAAAACATGAGCCCTTGATGTACCCATATCACATACTACCTACTGAAATTTTTGTAGAGCCAAAGTCAAGTGTCAATAGCACCCAGGATAGTTCGGTTGGTTGGTGAGTTTGTTCTCCACACAATTGATCACCGGAGTTTGATTTTTTGGGTCAGATCGCAAGAAAATAATTTCTTGCGAATCTCTTGGTTTTCGCATGGATGCATGGTCTGTCTTTGACTGGACCGGAGAGGAAATTAATAGAAATGCGCATAAGTTGATCTGAACAACCCAACAGGCGGAAAACTGAACCTCCAGTTGACTTCAACTAGTGTTGCATGTTTACTTGCTCTTGTAAGGTTCCGTTTGGCACCAACATATTTTGTGGTTATTAAAAAGATCAAAGATGTATAAGAAGACAAGAAAACCACCATAGAAAAACTGAAACCCAGTAATATTAAAAAACCATTGCCAAATGAGGTGCTAACAGATATTGGTGGTCCATGGGAGCATTGGTCACTATAGATTTCCACTTTGTTGTAATTAGTTTAGTAAAAAGGTCCTTCAATCATGTAAAGTAGAGTTAAAGGTCCATGTGGTGGCAAAGCATCTTCATTTCCTAACCCTTAAAGATAGGAATTGAATAAAAGTGGCAAGAAAATCATCTGCAAGTGAATTGCATTTCGGTAGTGGTTGTGTAAACTATCAATAACAAATGCAGAAGCGGGTGGCTCAGGTTACCTTTCCCGAATCTTAACGGAACCGAATTTTTGGTGGATGAATTACAACCTCCCCAGGTTACTTACTAAAATAGCAACACTCCTTGCGATGGAGTTATACTACGAGTTTCGAGTATCACCCTCAATTCCACGTTGCAAAAGCTTCGAATCGCTCTATAATGACAGAGTAAAAACTCGAGAGAGGAAATTTTCTAAAACTCTATAATTAATACTCTTGTGTCTACCTTATGTGAATATCATGCAAGAATTATATGGAGTGAACATCCTAAATGTCTAGATGCATAAAATTTCGACAAATAAAAGTATTACTCCCTCCGTCCCTTTTTAAGTGATCCACTTGGGAAACGTGAATTTTTGCGGACGTTTAAAAATATACTTTCGCATATCGTTTTTAAATTTTTTTGCACCAAATTAAAGTACTCTATGAGCACTTTAATTTGGTATAAAAAAAATTAAAAAGTTATATAGAGAAATATGTTTTTTAGGGGTTTGAAATTGCACGTATTCCCGTATGGATCACTTAAAAAGGGACGGAGGGAGTATAAGCTAAGTTCGTTGAACAAAGACTGATTCTCGTAACTTAGCCCCGTGTTATAGTACATATTAGCTATAATTTCTGCAAGTGAAATATAATAATATATATATTGATTAATTAATTTGTCTGACCCCCTAGTTTAAGGAAAGATTAGATGCTTGGTAGGTTGGGAGATCTTTGGAAGATTTCCTGGAACAAAATCGACATTAATAACACTGTGAACACGTAGTTAAAGATGCACGACAAAACCCTATACTTTAACATGGACAATTAGAGAGACAATGCATCTTAATTAGTCCAAAGAATCAAAGGTCACATGAACACCCATCATACAAGTTTGATACTTCTCATTCTCGTATATTAATTCTCGTCTTCCTTGTTGCCTTGTTGGTTGTGGTCATGGTTCTTATTCCCATATTGCTGTAGTTATTAATTGGAAAATTCTACGGTCGGCCTAATAGACGGACGATAAAAGTGTTCTGACCGGTAAAAGTACATTCTTACAAGAAAGTGTTTTGCACTGTTACCGGTCAAAGAGCATTCTTTCGTTTAATTCTTTATCTGTATTCTGTCAAATTGCCAGTTATACGTACCCTTACATACAAGGTCACTAGATACCCATTTCAGAATTTGTGCATGAGTTGTCAAATGTGTTGGAAATTTCCTAAATTTCGGTGAATGAATATGGAGGCATTCGGAGGGTTTCCCGAAGCAACCGAAAGATCCTTTGTTTGGTTCATCGAATCTGGTGGTACAGAAGTTATTAGAACGGCTGGCTAATACCCCAATGATGTGAGATTGATGGCTAAAATTCATTCCAGCGATTTCGTGCATTGTTTCCAGTAAGGGCAACTCAGAGGTCACTCTTTGGTTTTTACATAGATTCGCCTCTCGTTTCTTTTGATACCGTTTTTCCGGATTCCATCACTCAAACTTCTGATATTTGTTCTTTGGTCGTCGGTGGTCTAGCGGTTCTATCCTGTGACACAGATGCTGGTGTAACCTCCAACACCCTCGCGGTAAATTCTGTTATAAGGAGAATGTGTTACATAGGACTCAATTCGAGTATTGTTTTTTTAAATTGTTTTCTGGATTGTGCCGTTTGTATTTCGTTTTTCCCAACAAAATGTAGGTGGGAACTGTGGAGGGATTTCTACTATTTCAGGAAAGAGTCTAAAGTCGCACATGCGCACACAAATATAGACAATCACATACCTGCATTAATTTGTGGGTCTTGGCGACATGATTGATTACAATGGGCCTAAATTTATTATGCTCCATGAACGTTACCAGGGGCGGTTCTAGCCTATTTGAGGCCAATGGCAAAATTTCAAACCAAGGCCCTTTCTTTTCTTATTTTGCAACATTTACAATCTTCTGTTTTTATATAAATGCAGCTTTATATTTCTTTTCAACTTTTGAACGGGGTTAGCCCTTTCTTTTCAGGTTTAATGGTCTGAATCGTTAATTTCGAAGAAGATTAAAAAAAAAAAAACCCCCCTTTATCGGACATCATTAGTCTTGTGAACAAGAAGTTTTAAATGGGGTATAAACATACTGTATAGTGTATACTGTAAATTTTATAAACAAATGTATATTGTTTTTTCACATGCTTTTCGATTTCTGATATAATAATGTGGGGAACGCTTCACCGGAATGGCCTCTTTGGCCGTTTGGCACTGTACGTGGGGGGAGTAGCTCGGCTGAACCTCACTGGGCCCTGGGGATTCGACGGAGAAGAAAGCCGGAGCTCCTGGGGTACGCCAGAGGAGAGCCTGCACAAGGAAGCAACCACGTTAGTGCCTAGCCCGGATGGTGGTGGTCCGGGAAGGCACTCCGATGGTTAAGTCAGTGACTGAGGGAGGAGTATAGTGGAGAACTTAGAGAGAGAAAGTGCAGTTGAGAGCTTTTGTAGAGAAAGAGAGAGTCAACCCTTAATCAAGATGTTGAGGGCCTTATTTATAGGCGAGGGGGCGCGTGTCTCCCACGCCCTCGGGGGCTCCACGCGCTCCGTCTTTTCCAAGGCATTAAATGCATGAATTGACGTATGTCCCTCAAGCGGCGCCTCGGCGGCTGCCCTCCCGGAGTTGTCACCTGTCACTGTCACTGATATTCCCATCAGTCGAGTTCCCCTGCAGGCGTAGCCTGTGGGGTTGGTGGCTTGCCATAAATACAGCACATGCGCAGTGGTTGAGGCCATTAATGAGCCATTCAGACTATCAGGGGTGCCTCGATCGAGCCCCCTTGACATCTGACGTGCCCCCTCCCCCTCGGCGCCGAGGTCAATCGACTCGGCCCGAGGAGGGCCTGGCAGAAGCCCCCCGAGGCTGCTATCCGAGGTCCCCAGGGTTCCCCGGATCCGCAAAACTTGTCAAGGATACTCCCCGAGGGGAGGGATTCATCCAAGAGGAGGGATCCGACCGAGGCCCCCAAGGACTGCGCACCTTCCTCGCCAGGGGCGCTCCTTCGGCATCTGCCGCCCCCCTACGGGAGACCGTTCAACGCGACCAGGGGGTCTCTGCCACACGTGGCCCCTTTGGTGAGGGTGGTCCAGTCTGACCCGTCCCCCACGTCTGGGGTTCAACCGAGGGCAATGAACCCTTGGGCCCCCGGCCGCTACAAATAATTTTTTGTAGTCCTTTTTTCACTGTAAAAAGTATGGGATCAACAGTTTGAATCATTGATGCAGTTCTGAAAATGATTTCACGAAGATAAAGAGAAGGGCTGGAGAAGTACGAGGATTGGGATATATTCAGGGGACACTAGTTTCACTTGGACACCAAAATTGGATGTAGAAATTGGAGGACTTCGAAATTAACGTGAGACCTTTGGCGGCCATCTCAACTAAGGGTCATTATTTGGCTCACGAACCCAAAGGCCACACAAAGCCTGTCAAGCAGGCAAGCTAGCCAGGCCCGAATTGTGTATGGGCTGGGCTTTGTGATCGAAGCTTGGCCGCCCGCAAGCCCACCCGCCTACCAAGCCTGCAAGTTTGCTATTTAGCCTGCAAAGTTGATAATAAATGTCCATACTTTCCATTTGCAAAATGCTCTTCTTTCCCTTATTATTTTCTTTGATGTCTCAATTAATAGAATATTTCATTTATCTCATGGTTTGTGCAAGTGTATAGTTTTGTTTCATTTTGTTACTATTAATGTGACTCAAAACAATTACTCCTACTGTTTTGGACCCTTGGTTCTTAAGTGGTCCTATAAAGTGGACTTTGTAAGTTCAAAATGGTTCATTTTTTTAGTGTTGGTACTTGCAACAACGGCCTTTTTCTTTACATGCAGATCGTTGCACTATTCACATTTGCTATTCCGCCCGTTTAGCTTAAGCCTGTGGATTGAGCTTGGATTTCAATTTTCGATACATTGCTCGGCCCGCAAAGAAAGAAAGTCCACTAAACTTGGCCTACGGATGGACTTGGGTAGCAACTTCGTCGCCGAGGCAGGCTGATGATGACCCTGGTCTCAACTATCTAGTGGTTGTGCCACCAATGCACGATACTCAATTTGGTTTTTACTGCCATTTTTTGGCATCATTTAAGCGTGTACATTTTTAAGATTTTATGTTCAACTGTTTTTCGCAAGCAAACCCTTCAGATCAGCTCACTCCTACTCATAAGCGTGATCCGGGTGCTGTAAATTAGCTTCTGAAAATCGCCCTGAGAATTGCCCAAAACGACGTGAATTTGGACTGTGCAATTTTAAATTCTGGGTATCCATTCTGGGTATGTGGCAGTACTCAAAATTATCACCTCGTAAGCTCATGCGGTAAAGCACTTGAATATCCTACACTATATCTCAGGATCGAGTCCCATTTCCCTCGTCATGTAATAGATTATGAATAACCAATGGCAAAAAAAATAAAAAAAAGCCTAACTGGGACAGCTGCGAAGAAAAAAAGAAAGAAATGAAAAAAACAGAACTCGAGTTTCTGCTTCCAAGTTCGTCTGGGTAGACATTCAAATCTTAAACGGCTACGACCCCATTTCTTCAAAACTTTCATGGTGTTTCTTCTCTCACTGCTTCATCTTCGTCGACTCCACCCATCCCATCCCCGCATTCTATCCACCACTACTCCAAATGCCCTATTCTTTCGCCACATATCTTACACTCATGTTGATCCGAACCTCAATTCAACAACCTCCACTCCATCACCATCCCAATCTGTCGTACGATCAGTGTGCTCTTTGGTCTGCCAATCATACTACCAAAACCAAACCCATTTCAGAAAAACACCTCCACGCCTACACCTCTCAATCGATTCATCGTACTTGACTCCTGACCAGGCCATAACCGTGGTCGCTTCCCTCGCCGACGAGGCGGGATCAATGGTGGCCTTGAGTTTCTTTTACTGGGCAACTGGGTTTTCAAAATTCAGGCACTTTATGCGGTTTTACATTGTTTTAGCCACGTCGTTGATCGGAAATAGCAATTTCGATAGAGCCCATGAGGTAATGCAGTGTATGTTGAGGAGTTTTGCTGAAATTGGAAAGTTTAAGGAGGCTTGTGATATGGTTATTGAGATGCAAAATCAAGGATTAGTGCCAAGCGCTGAGACTTTGAATTGTATAGTTAGTCTGGGCAGTGAAATGGGTTTGTTTGAAATTGTGGAGAAAGTGTTCGATGAAATGTCTGAGAGAGGGTTGTGTCCTGATTCTTTTAGTTTTAAGCTAATGGTTATTGGGTATTGCAGGATGGGTAGAATTGCAGAAGCGGACAGGTGGTTGAGTTTGATGCTCGAGAAGGGGTTTCTCGTGGATAATGTGACATGCACTTTGATCATCAGCAGGTTCTGCGAAAACGATCATGTGAATAGAGCGTTGTGGATGTTTGGTAAGATGCGGGAGATGGGGTTCTCTCCGAATATGATAAACTTTACTGCTATGATTCATGGGTTGTGCAAGAGGGGTAGCATCAAGCAAGCATTTGAATTGTTTGAGGAAATGGTCAAAAAAGACTGGAAACCTAATATTTATACCCATACGGCGTTAATTGACGGGCTGTGTAAGAAAGGATGGACTGAGAAGGCATTTAGGCTTTTCCTTAAGCTTGTTAGGAGTGATAATTACAAACCGAATGTGTACACGTACACTGCTATGATTGGTGGGTATTGCAAAGAGGAAAAGTTGAACCGGGCAGAGATGTTGTTGACTAGAATGGAGGAACAGGGATTAGTTCCTAACATGAACACGTATACCACTATGATTGATGGCCACTGCAAAGTAGGGAATTTCGATCGTGCTTATGAGCTGATGGATGTTATGGGTAGCAAAGGTTTCACACCCAATGTTTTTACATACAACACCATTATTGATGGACTGTGTAAGAAAGGAAGGGTTCAAGAGGCTTTTAAACTGCTGAAAAGGGGATTTAAATGCGGACTGCAAGCTGATATAGTCACATATAACATCATCATATCTGAGCACTGCCAACAAGCTGATACTATCAGAGCCATGGCATTTTTTAGCAAGATATTCAAAGCTGGCATTACACCGGATATCCATTTATACACCTCGTTAATAAGCTCCTTTTGTAGGCAAAAGAAAATGAAAGAAAGCCAGCAGCTTTTTGATGATGCCATCAGGCTTGGCTTGGTTCCAACTGAGAAAACATACACATCCATTATATCTGGTTACTGTAGAGTTGGAAATAGTAGCTTGGCTGTTAAGTTATTTGATAGAATGAGTAAGCATGGTTGTCTCCCTGATAGTATTACTTATGGTGCTTTAATAAGTGGGCTTTGTAAAGAGAGTAATTTGGATAAGGCTCAGAAGCTCTATGCCTCCATGATAGACAGGGGACTCTCCCCGTGTGAAGTTACTCGGCTGACATTAGCTTATGAGTATTGCAAGAAGGATAAGTGTTCCACTGCCATGGCTCTCTTAGGCAGATTAGACAAAAAGTTGTGGATTCGCACAGTTAATACATTGGTCAGGAAGCTTTGCAGCGAGAGGAAAGTGGAAATGGCAGTGTCATTTCTCCACAAACTAATAGATAAAGATCCGAATGTGGATCATATCACTCTTGCAGCATTCATGACTGCATGTTATGACAGCAACCAATATTCTCTCGTTTCAGATATGTCAGAAAGGATTTCTCAAGGAATTGGGTAGCAAATAGCAGCCCAAACATTATAAAGGAGTGATTCATTTGCTTTTGAATATTTGATATGCTGAAATTGATGGAGCCCAAAAATGGTACTATATTCACTTCATTCTCTTTGCTAATTGATGTTGGATTCTTGGACCTTTTGCATTGTCGATAGGGTTTTATTGCTTGTTTAACTTTTTGGGGGAGCTACAAGCATAATGAGCCAGTTACTTCTCAGAGGTGCTAGAGGAGCTATATGGGGATGTGGTGTTATGACCAGATGTGCTAGAGGAGCTATACGGGGGATGTGGTGTTATGACCTTGGACTGATAACTCAAAACAACATATTCTGGACATCCTACCAGCTTCAATAAGTGCATGGGCTGGAGGAATACCTTCTCGTAGTCTTCTCACAGATGATTGAGCTTTGAACATCCTTGGAATCTAGAATAATTGAGAGTCTCCTTAAAGTTAAGAAAGAATGTCTTGCGAGCCTTATGCTTGAAGAACTGATATTGTACAACCTTGATATTGCTTCATTATTAGTTAGCACTTAGCACAATCAGTATATAGGATCTAGACCCTAGAAGTCTTTCATTCTGTTCTTTTTTCTTATGTTCTGCAGCACCATGACTGAGCTAACTAATTTTCCTGTTTTGTTTTGATTAGCATTGTCTCTAGAGTTGGGTTGTTTTTTTCATTTTGTGGATTCAAATGCTTGTTACAATTTGTATGTCGTAAAAATTGTAATTTTACTGGGTAATTTACATCCTTCCATTTTTTAGATCTCTGCAGTTTTTCGAAGCGCAGATACGAATATATAGTGATGTCTTCACAGCCTGCCAAAGAAGTTTTCAAATTCCCTTGCACTGTAAGTACATTGTTTTTCACTACAGGAATAGTTATTGGCAGAGCACCAGTATTCTGGAAGTATACCAAAAGAAAGTTTGTTCACAATAACTCTTAGTATAGAGAAACACCATTTGTTATATGGATGTTCATACTTCTCTTTTGTAGTAAAGCACTTTATTTTGTCTTTATTGTGCAAAGTAATAAAACGAGGCCTAAGTGTGAGCCTAAGGTTTCACTCAAACCCTCAGCTTAAGGTTGTCATGAGTCATGGTTCTTATTGGCACAGGGATGTAAACTTGTGACAGCTTTTATGTGAACTGAAAGCACATTCAGGTTTGATTGAGGTCTCCCTGAATAAGGGTTTCCCCACTCATTTTGTAACAAAAAAACCATTCAAATCTGTTGGGTGGTTTTTTTAAGTCAAGAGTTGCTAATCAATAAGTGATGAAAATCCCATAGGATGACAAAAACTCAATTGAACATGCTTTTCTTCGCTTTGGTTGAAGTGTAGCGGTCTAGACTTCCATCTAAAGTAGCAACATAATACATATGATGTAATGGAATAACTTCAAAAGACTTAATCAATTTGAACGAAAAATTGAAACTGACTAACCTATTGGTGTATAAAAGAAGCTGTCTAATATGGCTAATGACCGTGTGACTACTTCTATCAACAATTCTTAGCACTTTTTCCTTGATAGCATGCATGACAATTGACAAGATATGCTCTCTTTGGTTGAAGATTTATTCAGATTCTATATCCAAAAAAAAAAAAAAAGATTTATTCAGATATGTATATTCTTGCGAATGCTGATCTAATCACCATGAATCAGTGACTGTATTAGAAGTTGGTCTGGCATGTACTCATGATGGAGTATCTCTCCTTTCTTGTTGCTCTTTCATCATTCAAACCTAGAAACGCTATCAAGAGAAGGCTCCTAAACCTCATATGCATATAGCCTCGTTGTCAGAGACACCAGGTGCTAAGCTACTCATCTCAGTTTGATCATATCCTCTGATACACCATTCATTCGGATAACTCAAAATTTTTCTAACTTCAAATAGGATCAAACCACAATTCCTTCTGTCTGCGCTCATAGGCATGAGGAAGGACTAAGGAGCCTAGTAGCGCATTTAAATTCTCAATGCTGTACTGATTTCTTGATTGGTTGCCAATGTGTTTAGCATAAACCTAGATCATTGTGCTCATTGCAGATGTTGATGCTCCTTCCTATTACCTGTTATTGGGATTATCTCAGATTGCAAGAGTTCTGTTGACAATGGTAAATGAAGCATATACCAAGAGAAGGAAATAGCTGTGCCAATTCTCCGGGCTAAGGAAATTGTTATTCATCAAGAATTGTTTTTATAGAGTAACCTTGTGATGGCATTTTCTAACTAAAAGCCATACTTGATGGGTTATTCGATTTACAATGTCGAGTCTAATGTATTTTCTATGGCTTCTTTGGCTTTTCGGAATGTATAATGTATTCATTTCTAACAAGTATTAAGAAGGCATGCTGTTTGAACAGACTGACAAATGACAAATTGACCCTCAAGATTCGTCGGTGGTCCGTTCTGTTTTTATTTACTATTTCCCCCTTGTTTATGATTTGAATTTCTTTTTTACTATGTTTAAATCTGACAAGTAGTAAAGCTGCCTTGATAATGGCGTTTTTGCTACTTTCCTTGCAATGGGAGTTTGCACTTAAGATTCTGGTTCCCACGTGACACAGAAACAAGCATTAAAAATCGATACCAATTTTTAAATCTGAGATAATCACTCTAAACATTCAGCTAATATCCAAAGACAGCTCATTTCCTCCCATCCATAGTTTTTTAAAACCTACAATACTAGGTACGTATCCCATCCCCTTTTTTTTTTTTTTTTAGAAATTCTATGATACGATGACATATCCTATGATATATTTGTGTATTCCGATTCGGTACATATCCTACATTACTTATTGAAAAAAAAAAAAGTAAATATTACTTGTACCATATTTTAATAAGCGGAATCCCAAACACGTACTAAATTGTTTGATCGAATTATGGCAACATTCAAACCATTTAAAGACACCAAAACACAATCTGTTACTAGCTTGAATAGAAGAAAGAATCTTCAATAGTGATGATATGGGTACACAACATATGGTTACCTAAATGCACCCCACTTTATTGGGGTCTTCCAAACGTTTTTTTCAACGTTCTATATTTAAAGTGCTCTCTAACCGATAAAAAATGTTTGGACGGCCCGAATAAGGTGGAGTGCATTTGCAGTACACTTGGCAGTGTACCCAAATCATTTCCGAAGAATCTTTTCCTAAAGTTGCAAGCCACTACACGTGGTATAACACCCGACTTTTAATTTATTTTTATGTGTTTGGTTTTGGGGGTGTTTACATTAATTGTACGCGTTACTAGCGTTAATTGGCGTTATTTGAAAGTATGCGAAATGGAAAGTTTTCATTGGGCGGAGCATAGAAACCATGTGGGAGCGGTAGCGTGGAATAATTTCCTTATAACCCATAAGTCTCCACTCTTATCTCTTCTGTTGACTCACATACACACACAATCAGTGAGGGAGGGAGTCAGAAGGAAAGAGGGGAGAAAGAAGAAGAAGAAGAAAGGGAAAAATTAGGGGAAAAACCTAATTCAAGGTAAGGGTTTTGATTCTTGATCTTTAATTTGATGATCTTTGTAACTTTTGGGTAGTAGAAATTGGTATTTTGCAATTGGGAGGAATGTTTTAGGGTGTTCTTTTACAAAAATTCGTGATGAAGCTTGTTAAGAGTGATTGATTGAGGTTGATTGTGGTTAAACTTGAATCTGCTCTGAATTTTGATGAATTTTTAGACATGGTTCTTCTATTCGTAATCTTCTGAAATTTTTACTGTAGCTACCCATATATGTCGTATATGCTGTGTTAAATTTTCAGAATTTTACGTGAAGTACAGAAAATATGAAAATTCGTGAACCAAGCTGATGTCAGGTTCGTGTTTGGATAGACTGCACTGTCGCGTCTTACAGGAACAGCCATAACTTGGTCTAGGAAGCTTGGATTTTGAATCCGTTCATTGCGTTAGAAAGTAGGCTCGTAAGGCTTTCAGAATTGATAGGCCGTGTAGCTTGATTATTTTCCAGTGATAGCAGCTTTTGACTTGAAGTTGACCGTGAATCTGTTTGACAGGGTTTTGTTGCGTGTTTGGGTTCATTTGATAATTGTTTAAAAATAGTTATCAGGTACAGAAAATTCTGAGTTTTTAGTATGTTGTTTCTGCTTTTGTTTACTGTCTACGGTTAAAATATTGGAACATTTGGATGGGTAGATTAATTCTATAAATTCGTGGACCGCAAGGGGGTGAGTTGTCATAAGTGTGTGTAAGCACTTTGTTTGTGTTTGAGCGTAAATTCATTGGACTATTTATGGTCTTAATTAGTGCTTATCGTTGATTGTGAATGATTTTGAGTTAATTGAGGATACGTGTACAGAGGAAGGTACAGGCACATCCGGGATGCCGAATACAATAGTCGAATCTACCTTTATCTCTGGAGATCGAGGTGAGTGTTTGATTCACAAATGTTTTTCATTCGGGTTGAACTTGTTAAATGTTATTGTGGCTGCGTGCCGAGGTTGGCTGTTGTTTAGGCTTCGTGCCGAATTGATTATACATTTCTGTTTAATTTTGTTATATATTGATGTTGTGGCTGTGTGCCGATATTGGCTGTGTGTCGTGGCTGTGTGCCGAAATTGGCTATGTGCCGTGACTATGTGCCGAGGCTGTGTGTTGTGGCTTTGAGCCAAGATAGTTGTGTGTCGGGAAAGGGCGGAGTGACGAGGATAGTTGTGTGTTGGAGTTGGGCTGTGTGTTTGGTTGCGTGTTGGAATAGTTTGAGTGGCGTGGTTGTGTGTCGGGGTTTGGGCTGCGTGTTGAGATAGGTTGCGTGTTGTGGATGTGTGTTGGAGATGGTTGTGTCGTGTAATTTATGTTTGTTTTCCTTTTGGGGGTTGAATGTAAAATTTGTTTGAACTGCATCTATGTCTCATAAACACTCCTGGAACCCGTTTCGGGTTTCAGTTTGCAGGTTGTTTTAGCTAGTGTCCACTGCTAGTCCCGTGGTGCGGTCGTGATCTATTACGGGGTTCATTTGTCAAGTCGGGTTTGGACTCGCGGAAGTGCTGATCCGGGGCGGGTCGTTACACGTGGCATCCACTGTCCTGCCGCTTCTCGACCATGTGCCCATAGATGTACTACTAGCGACGATGTTGGAGACTGGAGAGAGAGAGTAGACAAAAAAAAAAAGGGAGAACTTGTTCATTAGTGATCTAGAGAGAGAGAGAGAGTGAGGAAGCTCCAGCCATGGCAACGAAAAGCTCCAGCGACTCTTCTCGTCCCTCCCAAAGGTATATCCACCTCATAAAACTGTCTGGGTTTTTCCTTTTTCCTTCTTTTTTATGTATACAGATGCATACATAGTCATTGCAAGTGGGCTTATCAGTGAGTTTAAGCTTGTGCTTGAATTTTCACCCAAAAAATAGAAAAAGGTTTTGCTTGAATCACTGAGTTTTTTCTGGTCAAAGTAATGGAATCCAATTGGGAGTGATTCATAATCACTATGGTATCTTTGTTGTATAATTGTGATGATTTCTTTGGAAATCTTGTTGGCCTGAGATTATGGAATTGGGTGCTGTGATATTAAAGTGGGATTGGGTGCTATGATATTTAATGTAAAAGTTGATGTATCACTATGAGTAACTGTGATATTCAGATAATTAACATGTAGAGCTGGCTGCAGAACAAAGCAATAGCAGTTGAGACCACAGACCAGTGACTCGAGTGGTTAACCATGTTCTATGTATCATTGAAATTATCTTTTGCTCCGTTGTGTGTTTCCTACCCTTTTGAGGATTGCTAAGCTAAGTTGATAGCCTGACATTTTTGGGTGAAAGCACTAGGTTATGATCTCCCAAAGTGTCCTTGGAAAATGCTCTATATTTAGGAGGTTCAAGTTGTTGCTCAGGTAGCGGTAAGATCTTGTCCGTTGAGAGATGTGAGGCAAATGTAGGGTCTCATCCCCCATAAACCTCAAATTGAGGCTCTCTTCCATAAACCACATATATTGGGTGGCTGAAGAACTCGCAATCATCCCAACCAAGGGTCTCACTTCCCCACTTCTCCATGGACCACACAAGGGCATTGCAAGGAGGTTGACTCTGATACCATTTTGTTTTACAATCAGACTGGACCCAATGCATTTTTGTCTGCTTTTCCTGCCACATGCAACTTACCAGCCCGTCCACATTTGTTAAATGTGACAAGCATATGTTTTTGGTATCCCCTAGTTTCTAGGAAAAGGTTTGTGTATGCAGATTCAAGATCCTACATAGGTACTGAGACAACGTGAGGCTCCCATCCAGCATACATGCAGGGCTCAAGACCTTGTACTTTTAGTGGTTGTAGAATCTAGGCATTTAGTGTTGTTTAAAGTAAACATGTGCATCATAGTATTCCATATTTCTATTCATCTTGTTTATTGCCTTTTCTCTTTTCAGATTATTAGGAAAAGTGGCATTAGTAACTGGTGGTGCAACTGGGATTGGAGAGAGCATTGTGCGTCTCTTCCATGATCACGGTGCAAAGGTTTGTATTGCTGACATTCAAGACAATCTTGGCCAGCATCTCTGTGAAACCCTTGGGGGTGACAAAAGCACGTGCTTTTCCCACTGTGATGTTACGATGGAGGATAATGTCCACCGTGCAGTTGACTTTGCAGTGAATAAATTTGGCACACTTGACATCATGGTTAACAATGCTGGGTTAGCTGGTGCCCCTTCTCCAGACATCCGCAATGTGGACCTATCTGAGTTTGAGAAAGTATTTGATGTGAATGTGAAGGGAGTCTTTCTTGGAATGAAGCACGCAGCTCGTATAATGATCCCATTGATGAAGGGCTCAATAATTTCCCTTTGTAGCGTTGCAAGTGCCATTGGGGGCTTAGGTCCACATGCATACACAGGTTCCAAGCATGCTGTTTCGGGACTCACCAAGAGTGTTGCAGCCGAACTAGGAAAGTATGGGATACGGGTCAACTGTGTTTCTCCTTATGCAGTTGCAACAAGCTTGGCTTTGGCTCACTTGCCAGAGGAGGAGAGAACTGAGGATGCCATGGTTGGTTTCCGTGACTTTGTCGGGAGGAATGCGAACCTGCAAGGGGTGGAACTGACTGCTGATGATGTGGCTAATGCTGTACTTTTCTTAGCTAGTGAGGAATCAAGGTATATAAGCGGGACTAATTTGATGGTTGATGGTGGTTTCACTTGCACAAATCACTCATTACGTGTGTTCCGCTGAAAGTACCACATTCTTTTTATGGGTGGTTTCAGCAGGGTTGGGTTGGTGTTAGTGTTACCGTCTGGGAACTTTATACCTCATTTATCTTGTTCTTGTTAGCCTGCAAAATATGGGTGACTTCAATAGTTGCAAACAAACTGGAAATTTGTTGGATACGTGCTAGAATTCTTATGTCCCTTGACCTGGCGAGGATTCTTGTCACCGACCTCAGTTGATTGTAACATAGGACTTATTTCAGTTTTTTCAGTTTCTTTGCTAGGATTCATATATCTTGTTTCTGTAACTCCTTTAGATCAAACATGTTCAATTTTGCATCCTGGCAATGGGTGTACTGAACATGTAGAAACAAGTTTGCAATCTATTAGATGTGTTAGAATCACTGTATCTGTTAAAGCATAAATATTGATGTTTTTCTGCTGATTTTTGTGCCGAGCTTTGGACTGAAACTAAGTTTTGACTATTTGGTTTGATATCATCTTTTGTTTCCTGAATAACATCCCTTCCACAAATTTGAAGACATCCCTGGTGAAGCATCCACTGGTTTTTTACTTTCAACTTGCACAAGGCTTACAGTAGATGTTGTGTTGCGAAGATATGGATTTAAAGTAGATGTTGAAAAGAATTAGGTTGGGATTATGATTGAGTTGACATAAAATGTGGGCCCTGATGAGAACTAGTATGAAATTCTTTTTTTTAATTTTTTTTGAAAAAGTAAGAAGTTCATTATATTATTCGGGGAGGGAAATGAAGCCTCGGCGTAAGTCAATTGCATGGTAAAGTAAGAACTTCATTATATTATTCGGGGAGGGAAATGAAGACTTGGTGCAAGTCAATTGTGTGATAAAGTAGCTATTGTGAGTAAGGAGTATTTATGTCATCTTCAATATTGGAGGAGCTGTTCATCAAAGTGTATACTGGATACATTTGGGCAAAATGAAGATTGGACCAATTTATTGGGCTTAGCACAAAAAATGGTTGTACCAATTGGAGAAGCACCAAACATTATGGTAATTTTAATTTGGTAACATCTTAGTTTTTTTAAAAAGGTAACACATTAACATCTTATATGGTCCAAAATATCAACAACAACAACAAAAATAAAAATAAAATGTATCCTGCATTAAATTGCATGTCCTATTCTTCGATTACAAAAATATTTAATTGGTGCCTTCGGCTAAAAATCAAACTTTAAGCACTTCAATTTTCCACTTGCTAAAAGCAATGAGGGTGCATTTCTTATGCCCCCACTTTCTTTATTTCTTTTTCTTTTTTTCCCCCAGAATTCTCCACCAAGATGTTAAATTACCGTTTTACCCCATGTGTATGTATATGGTGCTTAATTTAAAATAAGGGCAAAATGGTAAATGATGCAATTGTGTAACACTTTTAGCAAAAATACAATTTAGTTGATGGGAAAAAAATGATTTTAACAACTTAGCTTTTAGCCATCTTATGCAAAAATTCATTTTAGCATTTGGTTCTAACAACATTCTAACAAAAGTAAGCTAGGCCTAAGACTGCAAATATAATTGATTGTGGACCTAGAACACCCAATAATTTTCCCTCAAGAAAATAAGGCTTCTGACGTGATGGCCCATCGGAGAACACGATGTTTAGAATCTGACCAAGAAAACCAGATTATGACAGGCTTCGTCTCTTTTAATCCCTAATTTCTGCTTCGTTTAATATCTTCGATACTGAAATGCAATCTGCCACTGCATTTTTCTTCTTCTTCCAAAGCTCTGTTTTTTTTCCCCAAGTGAGAGATACAAAGCAGAGAGATACAGCGAGAGAGAATGAACGGGTTTGCAATGTAACGAGTTTAAATTGCATTTTTGTCCCTTGAGTTGTGTTCAATTATGCATGTGCCACACCGGTGAGTTTTTTTCTGTTAGTTTTGTTAACGGAACCCTCAATTGGACTAAATAAAACGCAATCTGATAGTTCGAGGACTAAGTAAACAAAATTGATAGTTTGAGGATGAAGTAAACATTTGGGGCATAGTTTGAGGAATGTTTTGACAAAAAACTCAATCATATTAGAGAGCTCTTCTCATCTTTCCTTGACCATGACACTAGAAAACCTAAATGTGATAGACCCACTTGAGAAACTTGAAGAAAAAAAAGAACAGTTCTATTGGTACAGATGCAAGTGCACAGACCGTGCATAGATGGGTCACGGGGACCCACTTTTGGGTCCCACACGAACGATCCGAAATGAAACGGGGGGTTTTTGGATCAACTACTTACACACGTCCGATGGAGCTAATTTCTCGCGGGGCCCCTCGAAAAATTATTCTAAGATGATTGAACGGCTCAGATCGTTCCTGTGGGACCCAAAAGTGGGTCCCCGAGACCCATCTGTGCACGGTCTGCGCACTTGTATCTGTCCCCGTTGTTTTACCCGGAAAAAAAAAAAAAAAAAAACATAGTTCAAGTAAAAACTTATTACTATTTTTTTTCTTTCTATAGTACTCTTATTTTTTTTTTATCTTTAGTGAGTTTCCACTACGGTATTCTTCGATTTTAAATTGTCAAATCAGTTGTTGTATGTGGAAAATCAGTCTTAGAACCATTTTTTGCGTCGTAACTAGGTATAACAAACTCTTAATTGCATATTAACTTTTTGTTAACCTATCTCGCCATATGCGTTACGTGATATACAAAACCTGAAACGATTCATAAAATGGAAAAGAAAAAAAACGATACACAATACGCATCTCAATTTGAAAACATGGATCCCATCTAGTGGTCCTTTTAATTTAGCTGGGGGAATAGACATGTTGGAGAGATTTCTCAAATCCCACTGTCCCAGCCCAAAAATTAGCCGTTGGAGACTTGAACGTTCAGCCTACCGTTAGTTGCTACGGAACTACTTTAAAGTCAACTTCTTCTCTATAAGATCTACTACTTTCCAAATCACAAGCAATCTCTCTCCATTCTCTCCTCAAGAGTGTCCTATTTATTCTCTCTCCTGTCTCCCCTCTAGCTGCATCTTCGTATTCTCCGATCGAATCGAGCCTTAAATCTCTCTCTCTCTCTCTCCCCCGATCGATCAGTTTATTTTTCTCGGAGAGAGAAATGGGTATGGTAGTGGTGATATCGCTGCCATTTATTCTCCTCTGTCTGCTACTCGGTTTCGGGTGCTATTTCCTGGGTAGAGCCAAGGGAAGAAAAGAAATGTACACCAATGCCCAGGTTTTCGGATCCCCCACACCACCACCGGGTAGCAATCCTGCTGCTGCTTCTTATCCTTCACCCTATTTCAAACCAGACAACTCGGCCAATGTTTGAGCAACTATTTGATCCATTTCGAAAATGGAGCTTATTTGTTTGTTTGTTTTTTTATGCAGAGAATGTGATATTATGTATCTCCATATGTGTTGCATACTTTCTGTTTACGTAAAATTTTGCTGGCCGGACACCTGAGTTATCAAAAAGAAAAATTGTTGTGATTATGTAGTCAATCTTTTGTGTTCCTTCATGGTGTAAAAGCCTCAATTGAGATGGGCATATGTGAATTGGTGTGAATTGGTTCTATATGGTGATCGATAAGATTGGTTAAAGCTTCTTTTGGGATCTTAGAAGCCAGTTTTGTAATTTTTTATGGTCATAGATTTTGGTCAACTATTTTTAGCTTAAGGTTACTTTGAAATATGGCAACATATGCATCTAATTAAGGGTTTAGAATCGCGCAATATCATTTTAATGTCGAACCGGCTATTCAATAGTTTATTGAATCATAAGGATTCATAGGCTGGACCACAAAATTCATAACCAAATTTATAAGCCCCAGAAAACTCATGATCGAGAAAGCCAAAAACATTCATAAACAAAAGCAAACGTAGCACAAATTCTCATTAGCAAGTTCTTTAATTTCAAAGTTGTGGCTTGCCATAATGCCTCATACTAATTAGCAAGCATAACTAAGGCCACAGAGATTCAGAGTACAGGATAGTGCTTGAACACAAATTTTTTAGCTTTGGCCCATTTGGCCATTTGTATATCTAAACATGAAAAGATTCAAAACATGGGTAATTCACTTCAAAACTAGTCTTTTATGGAGAGTATTGACCATTGGGTAGCGGTTTTTGGGTCCTCCTGTATCGCTTCGGTCTCTTCAGGTGCTCCGGGACCAAAAATAATTTTTTAAAAATGCACTATCACTACACTCGATTCCGCAATCCCTTATTTAAAACCTTGGTTAATTTACTTCAGATCTAGGCTTTTATGGAGCAAGTTTAACTTTTTAGTAGTTAATTGCTTCAATTAATTTTTGAAAGCCAATTGCACTTGTAACCATCGATCGGCATTAAAAAAGACTAGGAAGATGAACTACAATCCCCCACTGATCCCTTTATTATATAGTAGGATTTGATCTGAACATTTGAAAATTCTAATTTCGCCCGTCCAAATTCATGACATGGTACTTCTATAAATACATACCGGGGACACAAAATACGTACCGAGATTTTTCTTTATAATTTTTTCTGTACCCAATATATGTCAAACTTTACCCAATACAAAAATAAGGATAAGTTGATAAGAAGTTATGTTAATTTCTGTGGTTAGCATGAATCAGAAACTTTGATTTGCACTTTAAGAAACTTTTGATTTGCATCTTAAGGTTGGTGTTAAACAGTTATTGATGTTGAATTTTTAATCGCCCTATTCATTTAATTATTTTCTTTATTTGACATGTAATTATTACATGTAATAAATTGTTCTATACTAGAAAATACATTTGTTAATTATAGTGGCACCGCACCGCAGCCATACCCGTACCATACATTTTTTAGATTTCAACGTATCGCCATAGTCGTACGCATACACGTGCTTCTTAGGTCAACTAAGTTGCTTACGCTATTTTAAATGACTTTCGGGCCACAATAAAATATGGCCTTTTACGTGGACTTCCCAGAATGTCCAAAACACTGAATTTTCTAGCCATCCCAAACACTAACCCAAATAAGATTATCTTGGCATACCTCCAAACAGGGGCTGTCCCGAGGGGATCCGGCTCATGCACAACTCCAAATATTCTCTCGTATTGTACTACTTTTCAAGTTAATCAAGAAAAATTTTTATGGTATGGTAACTATGCATATGTACACAATATCAACTCGTACCATATGATTCGGACCCTTACTAGACACAAATCCTGCGTCCGCCACTGCCTCCAACATTTAGGGTTGCAGTTGAAATCAAAATAATTTTCTTTTAAATGAATGACAAAACTACTACCATCCCACTTTGTTCGTTCATCTTTTCAGTTAGGAATGTCCTCAACTGCTTGGTTACCTTAAAATTTCAAATCACCTTTTAACATCATTGTTCGGAAGTAAACAAAAATAATAATAAAAGGAAAATATTTATATTCGAGCAAAATATTGATGTAATATACTCCTACTAAAAAAAATGAAACTCACAAGGAAGACAAACAAAAGGAGAGAGGTAAACCAAGGTATTAGGCCTGGTAATGATTCAGTACATTTGGGATGGAAATCTGAGTAAAGGGCAGGGTGATATCAAATTAAACTTTTACTCAGATTTTTGAACAAATTTGAGGGAAAAAAGGTTCAGGGGAGTTGCTATAAGAGATTAGTCGAAACAAAACGTTTTGGATACCCTCGATAAAAAAATTTAAAAAATAATTACCTTGGTCCAAACTAAACGCTTGTTAAAGCTCAAAAATATAATTACCTTGGTTAAAGCTCAAAATATAATCAACTTGTTAAAGGGACAAGTTGATTACATATTTTAACTTCAAAACCCCACATTCAGAGCACATCAACTTTCATTCAGCTTTGTACCTCTTTCCATCTTGCAGTCCTCTTCTTTCTTGCTTCGATCACTCTCCTGGGTTGTGAAATTAATAAGGTGATCAACAATAACCTTTTTTTTTTTTTTGCTATATCTCCTGTTTTTCATTGGGTTGGGTATCGTTTTCTCAATTTATGGATTTTAGTTGTATGTATTACTTGGTTCTTGGGTTTCTGGCAACCAAATTATGGAAGCTAAGCTTAGGCAGCACAATGTTTTCATTTACTTTCATAATTACTGAATGGGTTGTTCAAGTTTGACTCGAGTTTTACATTTGATGTGAGTGACTGCTCGGTCATTAACTTCAAGCCCGAGATTAGTCAAGGTACACGTAAACTAACCCGACACCCAGTTATCGAAAAAAGAGAACACCTGCATTGGTTGTATCTCTTGCAACCTGTAGTTGGGATGAGTTATAATCTCCTTTGGTAAAGCTACTGTTAAATAAATAAAGAGACAAGTTTTGGCTAGCAAATACAACAGCTTGACACAATTTAATTTACTCTTCTTATAAGTTTGTTCTTGGCATGTTGCCACAGCAGGGGTTTCCCATTGATGGGATACCCCATGGCCTCCACTCTCCAGTTGTATTAAGTTGGAGAATGTTTCACATTCTGCAATTACTTTGCATTCCACCGTAAGATGGAATTCACTTACATGATGTGGTTCTGAATCATTTGATCCCTATCTTAAATCTGTTAATTTCTCTTGTTTTAGATTCTTCAGCTCAAATGGATCGTTCTGCGTTGGACGAGAAGTGAGAAGTCAGACGTCTCTGGTGCCTTTTTGAGAAATCCTTCAACATTTCGCAATTTTATTTCCCGAGACGCAAATTCTCCTTTTCAACCAGAAGCTGGAAGATATCACCTGTACATACCCTATGCTTGTCCCTGGGCATCAAGATGCCTTGCATACTTGAAAATCGAAGGTCTCGACAAAGCCATCAGTTTCACTGTCAGTTATGCTCTAAAATTCGTTTGGTTGTTCCTTAGGACTAAGATTTTAAGTTCCTGACAAATCCATCAGTTTTCTAAGTTTTGTGGATGGATGCCAGAAATTGTTATCTGAGAAATTTTGTTTCGGAAAGAGAACCACATGTATGACAATCCAAAAAGATGCTTCCGAATTCTGGAAAAGCATGTTTGCCCAAAATGAACACGATGTGGAAACTATTTGTGTTTATGTTTTCAAAAGAATTTTCTCACGTATTGATCATGAACCGTTTAGTTTTACCTCTCTTTTTTTTTGCGTTTGTGTTTTTTGACATCTCAGTCAGTCAAACCCATATGGGAGAGAACAAAAGATACCAACGAGCACATGGGATGGGTCTTTCCTGCATCAGAAACAGAAGAACCAGGAGCTGAACCTGACCCTTTGAATGGAGCAAAAAGTATAAGAGAAGTATATGAACTTGCGAGTACAAACTACTCCGGCAAATATGAAGTTCCTGTATGTTATCACTCATCACATTTGTAGTTTTTCTCTTGATATGAGTTTTATTTGTGCTTGAATTTCTTGGAGAATCTGATAGATCTATATTTGTTGATAGGTCCTTTGGGATAAGAAGCTCAAAACAATTGTGAGCAATGAGAGTGGAGAGATCATCCGCATGTTTAATACTGAATTCAATGAAATAGCAGAGAATGCTGGTTTGGACCTTTATCCTCCTCATTTGCAAGCCCAGATCAACAAAGTTAACGAGTGGATATATGATGGAATAAATATCGGTGTTTACAAATGTGGGTTTGCGAAAAAGCAAGGGTGTTATGAAAGAGGTAATATAATTTCTTGTGTTTTTTCTCCCCCTTTTGGGAAGGGTAATGAAACCTGAATGCCTTTGAGATGCTTTCTTTGACCACCCGTTCGAATACTTTCATCACTGTTTCATAGGCCGCGAAGAAATTGTATGAAGCTTTGGAAAAATGTGAAGAAATACTAGGCAGGCAGAGGTACTTATGCTGAAGCACAGTATCTGAAGCAGATATCCGATTGTTTGTCACCCTTATAAGATTCGATGAGGTATTAATACTTGTCTTCAAAAGGAAGACTTGTGGCTGTTGTTTTTTACATTGCCTATGTTTCCTTCCTTTAATACAGTCCACGGATCAAGTTTAGATTGAGAAATACGGAGTACTTTTTATATATGAAAAAGGGAAGCGGCTACAATACACACCCCTCTTACGTTGTGTATCATATGCACCCTTGCTATCCACCGTTGGATCGCTAAAAGTTACGAATCAATTATAAAAAGTTACGAATTGGTAATTTGTTAACCTGAGCAACAGGTTACCCACCAAATTAAAGAAAAAAAAAAAAAAACCTAGGAAAGGGGAAAAAACAACCGCCATCTCCTATCATCATCGCTTTCTCATCTGAGCAAAGGAGCAGCGGAGTATGAACATCGGACACCGCCATCTCCTATCGTCATCGCCGCCTTCTCCTATTGTCGCCATCTCCTTGCCACAAACAAGTAAGTTTACAGAATCGACAAACCCTAGAGTCTAGACCCAGCGGTGTATCAAACGCCGCTCACCTCTACGTCTGTGGTCGTAGCAAAGGAGCAAAAGCAACTAAGATAGAGTAGGTTAAAGACACACCAAGTAAGTTTATAGAATCGACTTCTCATCTGATCTTTTGTAGTTAAGTTCTGGGTTATGATTTTTCTGTTTTGAATTACTGGGATGGATGTAAATTTGTAGAGATAATTTTATCTCTTGCTTCGCTTTGGATAATACCGAGAATTCATTAGCAGGGGAGAAAGTAAACAAGTTTGAAAAATGTGCATTAAACCTACCTGAGCCATTATGGCAATGTGAGGAACTTGGCGAATATAGCAACCCTTTCCTCCCATGTTTGGCCCCGTCACTATCGGACAGAATTCTCTTTCTGCATGCAAATTTGTGTCATTGGGGACCAAATTATCTTGTAATATAGTCATAACCTGGTTAAGAATTATTTTTGTGAGCAATGGCCTATGAACTGGTGAATCACATTGATTCAGAACTAAACAATCACTGCAAACATAGAAGGAAAAGAATAGTTTCTTTAATTTTTTCTTTCTTCTTTAATTCAACAGTTTGTGTAATTATCAAAGAAAGATCCCTGGCAAGGATCAAAGTGTAATGTTAAGCCATCTAAATATACAATTGAAATACCCTGATTAGATCAATGGTGAAATAGCAGAAGACAATAGTGTACATAGATTACTCATTAGAACACCAATTCAAGGGAATAAAATGGGCAATTGAAGAATGAAGTTATAGACACCTCATAAACCATACCATTCCCGCAAGTGTAGGGTCCTCCATAACCAGGCGTGTTGTAGGAAGCAATAGCAACAGTGAAGGAAAAACCATGAAAAGAACTCCTACAGTTTAGCACTCATGCTACAGTCTGTTCATGAAAACAGTGGTATTTGATACGAGTATAATCTAGAACGACAATCTACCAAACACATTAAGTGACGGGCATCATAAGCACAACTATCACAGCAAATACTCCTATCGGTCCCAGGTGTCCAAGGAGATAGCCTCATATTGTGCAGGTGAAGTAGTATTACGTCCAGTGTCAACAAAGTTGGGCATTTAACTGCCTAGACAATGATTTGAATTAAAAAAAAAGTAATAGTAACACCAATAAGTTTCTTATTTTTAGCACACAAGACACGAATCAGAGCCTCTGTAGTTGCTGAAACTGCTTGTTTAAGAGCTGAATTCTTTGTGTTGCGTGCTGGAAATACGAACCATGTGCCGAAAACATGAATTATTGGTGCAGAAACAGGGTTTTGAGTTGTTAAAAATAGTGTTTGTGGGTGCTGAAAGTGTAAAACAGTTGCTGAATCATGTGTTTTTAGTGCAGGAAGTTGCTTTTAGCTGCTGAAACTACTCTTTTAAGTGCAGAAACTGCACCTTGGAGTGCTGAAACTTGGTTGTTAAGAGCTTAAACTTGCTGAAGAAGAAACTTACTTTCTGAAAGTGTTATTTTTGTCTTGATAATGACTTCCTTAGCGGTTGCAATGGCTTTTAAGCGATGTTACATGCTGAAATGTGAACCCTTTCGCTGGAAACCCAACTGGCTTTTGTGTCTCAAATAGCATTAGAACATTTGGTTGATTATGTATCTTGGAAGGAGTTTTAGCATATGTATCTTGGAAGGAGTTTTAGCATATGTATCTTGGAAGGAGTTTTAGCAACTTGCTTGGTTGATTATGCTCTCTCTCTCTCTCTCTCTCTCTCTCTCTCTCTCTTTGTGAGTGAGTGTGTGTGTGATGAGCAACTTCACGTGCATGTGATATAGTTGGTCCTATGAGCATTGACTAAGGATGGATCTTGTTGACAGGGTGCGGTTCACTGTCCTTACTATATGAAGACTGGCACATGCAAGTATGGTGCAACATGCAAATTTGATCACCCGCCTCCAGGAGAGGTCATGGCTACGGCAACATCACAAGGAACATCCGCATCTGTTGGAGGGGAAGGAAAACCGAATGAAACCGTTAAAGAACTGCAGCAATAAAGTCTTTGGTCATGAAAGACTGGGAGTTATGCTGGCCTCTTCCACTCTGGTGTCTTATGACAATTTCCTCATGTCTTAATTTTTAGATTGCAGATTGTTGACTTCCTATCCAACTTTTGTTGTATCTCTTTGAACTCATTGCCTGCCTTTCCATAACTTCTGAAAAAAGTACTATTTCCATAGTGCAATTTAACGAGTCTTTGGGAATAGTTCTTGATACTCATTTGGGGTTGCATTGTAGTTGGCAGTTCAAATCCACCAGTGCATTCACTTTTGTTTGAATCCAAGTTTTTGAATTTGTCATTCTGTTCAGAAATGTACGACATTCATTGTCTACAGACCCTCAATGTCCTTTATTTGTCCAGGTTTTGTGGTATTTATGGCATCATAAGCAGGATAAGTTGAATTTGAGCGTAGTTCAAGTGAATATACTTTTTGGTATCGAAGGAAGGTCTGGGATTCGTTTGAGCTTGTGCAGAGGCATTGAATGCCCACGAAAAACGCTTCGCTAAACCTATTGAAACAACAGGGAAAAAAAAAAACTCTGGTATGAGACCGACCGAAGTCAAGAACCCATATGCGTACCTTTAATCAATAGGAAAAAAGGAATGCATACGTACCTCTCAGAGAGAGAGAGAGAGAGAGACAGACAGAGACAGAGAGTATTTTTACAGCCATAACAGCAGATGATAGACTCAGAGTGTTCACCTGTTCCTCAGTTTCAACATCATTCGCAGTCAAAGACATCGAGGAATCGGGAGAGAAAACAGGTTCGAAAAGGAAAGGGGGAGAGGAAACTGGTTCAGAGAGAAGGGGGACTGAGGGGAGAGAGTTTACAGAGACTAGCGCTGTGGGGACACTGACGACTAGGTTTTGGAAAAATTTGAAGGGTTTAAATTTTCGACTTGCGAGCCATATCTAATGTGGGCTGAATATAAGGGCATAAATTACAGAAAACCTAAGTTTGAATGAATTGGAAAAATTTTGGATCAACCACTTAGAAACGTCGGATCAAGCTAATTTCTCGCAGGGCCCCTCGGAAAATTATTCTAAGATCAATGAACGGTTTGGATCATCCGTGTAGGACCCGAATGTGGGTCCCCGAACAGCTCTGTACATTGTCTGTCTATTGTCCTTTTGTACGCCTACCAACCTCCTTTAAATTACGCCATAGGCTCAATAAGTTGCGCCATAACATTAACTATAGTTTGGGAAAAAAATTATGAGTTTAAATTTTTAAGTAAGTTGAGCAATAGTTATAGTAAAAGTGTTTTTAAATTTGAAGGGAAGAGGAGACCAAATTAATATCTAAAATTAGTTTAGAATAAAAATATCTTCTTCTTCTTTTTGGAAAACTGAAACTAAAATTAATTTAAAAAAAACTCATTTGATTCTTTGAAACACATTGGCCTCAACAATTACAAAGGCCAGATAATATCAAAATGTAATAAAAAGTCAAAACTAAAATTTTTTTAAACTATTTTTAAGACTGTTTGAAGCATGTAAGGTCAATTTTTTTCTTTTTCGTATTTTTTAAAAAATGCATATTTTCAATATATTGCACAACACTTTTACTTAAGAGAAAATGATCATAACTTTTTACCTAATTAGTTCTCAAGGAAATAATAGTTTAATTAAGCAACAGTAGAGTCGGTCATCCAAGTTAAACAAATATGGAAAACCAAACCATGAAGGTAATGGTTGAGCTATAAAGTTATTGACACGAGATTACCAAAATAATGTTAACTGCAAAAAGATAACATCGAGGACGCACTATTAGTGCCTTGCAAAATTAGTGCTCGTAACACGATTAAAAATAGTTGATCACTTCGATTTTATAAGATGGCCAGTCACATGTGTTATCAAGACCAATCAAGTGAGGAATTTGAACCGTAGTGAAAATAGAATCTTAGAATCTATCATTGATTATATGAAGTTATCTAGAGTGACTGAATGCAAAACCAGTTGCAGTGTTGTCTCTTACTCTGAGAACCCCTTAAGGAGTCTCACATCGGGAAGTTGATATACTAACATGTGGTATATAAGGATTCGTCACCAGCTACTGATTCCAAAATCTATTAGAAAGGTTATTGATAACAATCGATTGCCAAATCAAATACTCTACTCACCCAATTTGATTGCACAATCGATGTTGCAATGTTTACTCCTTTTATTGCATTGCATAATTGATTGTGTCGTATAATAGATTATAGCATTGATTGTAGAAGTGATAATGTATTCAATTGTTCCCAACCGTTTTTGATAACTCAAATTTGAAGATCACTTTGATTGATTACCTAATTGATTGTGGAATTGATTGTGGAATTGATTATGTATTCGATTGTTCCCAACCATTTTTCATAACTTAATTTTGACGACCACTTTGATCGATTGCCCAATTGATTGCATTGTATTGTGTAGTTAATTGTGGAATTGATTGAATAATTGATTACGTATTCGATTGTTTCCAACCGTTTTTTATTTCTCAATTTTGAAGACCACTTTGATCGATTACCCAATTGATTATGTTGTGTTTTGTAATCGATTATGAAATTGATTACATAATTGATTACGTATTTGATTGTTCCCAACTATTTTTTTATAACTCAATATTGAAGACCACTTTAATCGATTACGCAATCAATTATACATGGTTGAAAAGTTATGATTTTTTATTCCTAAAGTTACGAGACTAACAAAAATATTATGAATCATATATGTGAAAAGTTACGAATCAGATTTGTGAAAAGTTACAAAACGCACAAAAATGTTACGAATCGTATTTGAGAAAAGTTATAATTTTTTATCTCAAAGTTACGAGTTCCATGAAAAGTTATGAAACACATAAAAAGTTACGAAACAAAAAAAAAAGTTACGAAACAAAAGAAAATGTTACGAATCATATTGTCCAAAAGTTACGAATGCTTACTATAAAAGTTACGAAACATAAAAAAATGTAACGAATCATATTTGAGAAAAGTTACGAATTCTTAGTATAAAAGTTACGAAACAAACGAAAATGTTACGAATGACCGGTTCTCCAGGTCATTTTTTATGAGGTGGCGCAATATGGACCACACAATGAGTGCATATCGTGCACCCTAAAATGGGGTGTGTATTGTAGATTTTTCCATCAAAAAGCATCTTCAACGTGATATCTTTTCATTGTTTTAGTTGTCTCAAGATGGATCGAAATTTCATGTTTCCCTGAAAATGCTTGAACGATTGTGTCACATTTGTGTTTTGGTGAGCTATAAAGAAACATGGAAGAAAGGTTCAAATCACAAGTATTGACCGTTACTCAAACCTCTAGTCGTTTACAGTTGATCGTGTGACACTAGATAAAATGGCAATGACCTTGTTAAAAACCAAGTATTGACTGTTAATCTTTGTTCAGTTTCCCTTGATTTTTCATGAAAATTGTGACCGAGGGAATAATCGAATTCCCTACGTTGCAGGTTTATGCAGTTCATTTCAAGCGTAACAAGAAACTGTTGCGCGAGTTCCCTAACCTGTTCAATTACACCAAATGAAAACAAATATAATGCACTAACGAGTCCTAGAGGGGGGGTGAATAGGACGACAATTTAAAAATTAAATCTAATTAAGAGAAATCCAATCATCCATGCTCCATTCAAATTGCCACAATTTAATATGCAAGATATAAAGTAATTAAAGTAAAAAGACAAGACAAAAGATATACGTAGAAACTACTTAGGGTCTAAACACCCTAAGCATAAAACCACGGCCTAGTCCTACTTATGCATTCCATAAATCAAAAGGTTTACAAGAATTAACAAGACTAAGAATTACCCAACAAGCCCCTTGTGACACCTAGCTCCAATTCTTGATAGTACCCCGTACCCCTCTTTGATTCCATGGACTCCACAAGCACACCCGTCTTGATCTCCGAGTCAACTCGGCACCGGTCCAACCGGCTCACATAGAAACAAGGCAATATCCATCATATGAATGAAATGTTATGGAATGAAGATTTTTGTGAAAAACAATCAATCTAGATGTAATCCATAGAGTATTAGAAGATTAATCTAGATTGACAAAATGAATGATCAAACCCAAGGTTTAAATCATATCATACATCAAGAACCCATAAAAGATAAAAAAGACTTGATTTTTAATGAAGGTTCTTGATAAAGAAAATCAATCTAGAGCAAATACATGGAGAACAAAAGTATTGCACTAGATTGACAAGGAAAATGATCAAACACAAAGTTTAAATCATATCATGCATCAAGAACCCATAAAAGATAAAAGATATGATTTTTAGTGAAGGGATTTTGAAGAAAATAATCAATCTAGATATAATCCATAGAGTATTAGAAGATTAATCTAGATTGCAAAAGGAAATGATCAAACACAAGGTTTAAATCATTTTCACAAGAAGGATCACTCAAGAACAAAAGACTAGATGCATTTTTCTCTCTCTAGAGTGTATATAATCTGATTGTGTTACCCTAATTGAGGAGAAAAAGATGTTTATATAGGTGCAAACAAGGTTTAGAGCGCTGCAGCGCAACTGGGGCGCGTGCTAGCGCTACCCAAGTAATGAGCGCTACGGCGCATCTGGGGCGCGTGTCAGCGCTTCCCAAGCCTAAGCCTAAGGAGCGCTACGGCGCATCCACGGCGCGTGTCGGCGCTACCCAAGCCAAACTAAGCCAAGCTTCTAAGATGCGCTCTGGAGCAACCAAAGCGCTTTCCACCTACATGCCTAAGAATAAAAAGATATTTCTAGTAAAATGCAAGGATCAAACCAATGACTTAGCCTATTTAAAAACATGCATTTAATTAAACATTAAGACTAAATAACAATGTTAAATGCATGAATTATACCTTTCAATAATCAAAGTAAGCACCGGCATGAGCACCATCTTTTCCTCAACGCTTCAACACACGGAAAGGAGCATCTAGACACAATCCTAGACTTCTACCCCCAAACCCAAACAAAATACATACTCCAATGGTTTGTCGTAATCCGGAAATTGCCAATTACATTAACACCAAAGACATATTCCAAGTTCCTGGCATGAGTAGCACAGTCAACATGGAACACATCAAGCAGCTTTATTCAGTGGCGGAGCCAGGATTGAGAATCCGGGGGGGGGGGGGGGGGGGCGAGTTCAAGGGCGGCTCTAAAATTTTCATCTAACGCTGACAAAAATGCACATCATATTTATGATGAAAGTTGTATGCAAAGAAGTCGTCTAATTCTCTTCAATTTTTCAGTGTTTCCACATTGAACCTAATGTTAAACAACTATTATCATTATATGTTTATTATATATGGGCTTTCATAAGTGGGCCATACTTGTTTTGTTTTGTTAGGGTTATAACAATTTGGTTCAAATTTTGTTGGAAAATTTTATTTTAATTTCAAACGAGTAACCCTGCGCTGAAAATAGCAAAAAAAATTTAATTTATATCAAAATTTTAATTTTTTTTCAGTGCATTTTTCAAACTACGGGGGGGCCAGGGCCCATCCCAGCCCATGGCTGGCTCCGCCCCTGGCTTTATTATTGCAGCTAGCCATCCATCAATCCCTTTGGGATCATTCCTCTTGGTCCCGACATCGATTTTTCTACTCCTTGTGACAGAGAAAGGTTTTCCGATTAGATTGGCGTATCTGAAAATGTTAAAATTAAGCGTGTGTTGCTTGGTTTGAAATGCTCATTTTTCTTTCGACGTAAAGAGCAATGAGGCTGATCCCTGAAAAAGGATACTTTTTTCAGACAATTGGTCAAAACGACAAGTTTGGGGAATTAAAAAGTGTTTAGTCCAATTGAAATTATTTTAAGGCCTCCAATACACTGATGTGAAATTTTTTAGGGTTTAAGGACAACATTAGACACAAATACCCTTAATGAGAAGTCTTTCTGTGCCTTCATTACGCATTGCAATAAATTAAAAAAAAAAAGCCCCCAATTGTCATTGAAAGCCGGCAGGTACAGTTTGAAAGCGACTCGGCGAGAAAAGTCAAGGGAAGAAAGGTAGTGTGCTCTGACACCCCCGAAAATTGTGAGAGTTGTCCCCATTTTTCAAACAAAAAGCGAGCATTTTTCATCCGCGTGGGAGAAATTTATTGCCTCTCTCTCTCTCTCTCTCGTCCGTGTGGGAAAAATTTATGGGCTCCGCATGGGACGAATTGATGGGTGGGACAAAATTATTCTCTCCCCCCTCAATTTTAGGGGATTTAGGCTCTTTGGGGTAGGGTATAGTGAATTTAAGCATTTTGGATTTAGGCACTTAGGGTGCACTTTCCAATTATAGGGTTTTAGTTGTTTAGACACTTTCATAGGGTACCATAGGATTTAGGCATTTTCATAGGGTACCCTAGGGTTTTAGGCACTTTCATGGGGGTATCCTAGGATTTAGGTTTAGGCACTTTCATTAGGTTTGGAAGTTTAGGAATTTTCATAGGATTTGGGGGATTTAGGTACTTTCATGAGCTAATGGGGGCATTTTTGTAATGTATATGTGATTTGTCCAATGCCAAGAAAAGTTGATGTTCTTGTTGCAGTAAAGACCCCTTTACTATGTCCTCCCAGAAAACAGACCCTAGTTTTTTCAAACAATTGGTCAAAAGGACAAGTTTGGGGCATTAAAAAGTGTTTAGTCCAACTGAAATTATTTTAAGGCCTCCAATAAATTGATGTGAAATTTTTGAGGGTTTAAGGACAACATTAGACAAAAATATCCTTAATGAGAAGTCTTTCTGCGCCTTCATTACGCTTTGTAATAAATTAAAAAAAAAAAGCCCCCAACTGTCATTGAAAACCGACAGGTGCAGTTTGAAAGCGACCTGGCGAGAAAAGTCAAGGGGAGAAAGGTAGGTGTGCTTTGACACCCCCGAAAATTGTGAGAGTTGTCCCCATTTTTCAAACAAAAAGCGAGCATTTTTCATCCACGTGGGACAAATTTATTGCCTCTCTCTCTCTCTCTCTCTCTCTCTCTCTCTCTCTCTCTGTGACTCTTTCTCTCGTCCGTGTGGGAAAAATTGATGGGCTCCGCGTGGGACAAATTTATGGGTGGGACAAAATTATTCTCTCTCCTCTCAATTTTAGGGTTCAATTTTAGGGAATTTAGGCTCTTTGGGGTAGGGTATAGTGAATTTAGGCATTTTGAGTTTAGGCACTTAGGGTGTATTTTCCAATTATAGGGTTTTAGTTGTTTAGGCACTTTCATAGGGTACCATAGGATTTTAGGCACTTTCATAGGGTACCCTAGGGTTTTAGTCACTTTCATGGGGTACCTTAAGATTTAGGTTTAGGCACTTTCATTAGGTTTGGGAGTTTAGGCATTTTCATAGGATTTGGGGGATTTAGGTACTTTCATGAGCTAGTGGGGGCATTTTTGTAATGTATATGTGATTTGTCTTCTTGGCATTAAAGAAAAAGTTGATGTCCTTGTTGCAGTAAAGACCCCTTTACTATGTCCTCCCAAAAAATGGACCCCTTTTTTCAGTGGGAATTGGTTTTTTCAGTTAAGTTGATATTTGCTTTGATTAGTTTTTTATTATTGTACTATTGTTATTTTGCTACATTAGTGGTTAGAATAAGATAATTTGAAGTTTTTTACTTTATATTTTGATTGGTTTGAATTATCGGGCTTGCACTTTGATTTCATTATTGACTTCTTATATATTTTGGTTTGGATATGTCTATATATGGGGAAACCCCGATATCCAACGGGATGTGGGTTTGGTTCTTTATTTAATATTCACAGTGGGAATTGGAGCGGGGATAGTAAAAGACTCCCCAATTTGGGACGAAAGATAGAATAGGGCCCCCGATCCATACCCTACCCATTGCTATCCCTATCTTCAAAGAGCCGCAAAATAACCAAAATTATTTATGTGATGATGTTCACCAAGCACTAAGACAGATCATACTAGAAAAAGAAAAAATAAGAGTTTTTCTTCGACAAGGACATGGTAAAGGGATCAATCATGGAAATAGGATACAAACTAATTCCTTAATGGCCAAGAGGACAAATCACCCATACATTCCAAAAATGCCCCCACTAACCTATGAAAGTGCCTAAACCCCCTAAACTCTATGAAAGCCCAAACCCTATGGAAGTGCCTAAACCCCAAACCCTATAAAAGTGTCTAAATCTAAACCCTAGAATACCCTATGAAAGTGCCTAAACTACTAAAACTCTATAATTAGAAAGTGCACCCTAAACCTAAACCCTAGGGTACCTTATGAAAGTGCGTAAAATCCTAGGGTACACTATGAAAGTGTCTAAACCACTAAAACCCTATAATTGAAAAGTGCACCCTAAGAGCAAGAGCATCAGTCTCTTTATAAGAGCATCTTTGCTATTTTAGCTACCAAAATGAGGAAATTTGTGCTGCAACAGTCTCTCTGTACTCCTCGGGAGTTGAACTTGTGCTACAGTACCGAGCTATTAATACCCAAGCACTGTTTATCTCTAAACATTATTGTATCTTCTTTTATTGTCTCTCTCCTCTCTCTCTCTCCTCCACTTTCTTCCGCTTCTAGGCTACATAGCCACATGGGAGGAATAAAAAAAACAATAGTTTAAAAAAGGAGAGAAAAAATACCTTTTAGCTTCTGGAGAGAGTACGTGGGTAAAATAAAATATTATTTTTTTGTCTCCCTAGTTTACTTTATTTTCTCCTACACTGCTGCACTTGCTCTAAATACCTAAACTCAAAATACTCTAAATACCTAAACTCAAAATGACTTAAAACCCATTATACCTTATTCCAAACCCATCCCAAAAATTGAATAGAGATAAATTAATCAGAAATGTTAGGTACACACAATTTGGTACCCACAATGTACTCAAACAACACACACAAGTGTGTGGAGTCCACACACTTGTGTGTGTGTTTGGGTACATTGTGGGTACAAAATTGTGTCTATGTAGTGTTGTTGATCATTTGTGGTGGGGTCCCAGTTCCCACTTTTATCAGGTCAAGAATGGATAAACGTGTTGGGAGAATCTGATGGGTAGGGGACAGATTTTTTCAGGAACCAATCCGTCCCTTTGAAGTTTTTTTTGGGTAAAGTCCCTTTGAAGTTCGGTCAGTGCGTGGCTTTGAAGTTTCGGTTAGAGAGCAACATTTCTCCACACACGCGCACAATATTTTTATTAAGGGTTTTTTTCTAATATTGTCCTTGAGCTATCAAAAACTTCCAATCTATGTATGAAATGGCTTAAAATAAGTTAAACTGGACAAAAACCCATTAAAGCCCCAAAACTTGTAATTTTAGCCAATTGTCTTAAAAAATAAATACTCCTACAATGCCATTTTATTTGGTCATATTTTTAATTTGGAGACTAATCAAATGCTTGGTGGCAACTTAAAAAGTCAAAGCACTAAACTTCGAAATTTTTAACATTATTGGTTTGCCAGAAAAATGAATACAATACTAAAAGGAAAATATTAAATTTAGAGAACATTAAATTTATGTGAAGAAAGAAGTGAAACTCATTATGAAGTCAAATAAAATGAGGGAGGTAGCAACTTAATAGCAGTCAGTTTGCTAGCGTTATATATTATTGTATAGAGGTAATTACACAGCATGAGTAAAGATTTGAATGAATAATTACATATTCTGAAGTACGTTGTGTAAAGATTTGAATGAATAATTATATATTTCTGAAGTACAAGTGTCTTCTTCGTGATTGCATTTTCATAAATGGAAGTCGAATATAGAGGGTCTTTCGTCTCAATTGGCCATAATTATATCCAAAAGTGACCGATGCTACTATATCCATTAGTGAGCTTGGTTTGACCCCAACAAACATGTCGTAGATGTATTAAAATGTTTCATAAATTCTTTCCTAAATGACCAAAATGTTTCAACCACTTTCAATAAAAAAAAAAAATATCCATGATGTAGGACAAGATATACACTCCTATTATACACTAACTATTCTTTCGTGAACTCTGCTACATCAATCCAACTTTTTTTTAAGAAAGAATAAGAAATTTATTGATAAAAAAAGATAAATTACAAGTGACCGGCACCGCTACAGCGAGAACATTGACTAAAAATCAACAATATAAATTTTATATGACAAATGTCCAACTTCTCGTTGGAAAAAAGTGACAAGCTGATGACATATATTAACCCACATTCAGAACACTGTATTTGGACTGCAGCAAAGACACCCTTCTGATCTGCCTCCAACTCTCGTTCAAGGTATATTATCACCTTTGTTTACTCCTAACCTCTTCGCAGCTAGCAGCCCTCTTCTTCTTCTTCTTCTTCTTCTTCTTTCTTGCTTTGATATCTTGTGGATTATCACAGGAGGTATATTTTCGTTTCCTATGTTATCATCTATCAGCTGTTTTGTCTTCATCTCCTCCTTTTAATTGGGTTTCCTTATTATCTGATCTTGGTTCCTGTTTGATGAATTAATTCTTATTTTGGATTATTTCGTCTCCACCCAGAGAACTTTGGATACTGAATTTTTCTTTTAGGCGCTTTGTATACCGAATTAGGTATTGCTTTTGACCTGTTTTTTTGGGTATTGCTTATGTAGCTCAATAGGAGTATTTTTTTGCATAAAGTAGAATCTTGTTGAAATGTTCAGTGGAGAAACTGTTTCAAATTTTAAAATCCGATCGGTTTATTGAATTTTATTTGTATACTTTCATAATACCTGGATGGATCGTTCGAGTTTGACCCGAGTTTTACATTTGATATGAGTGTCAACTGTCAATACACTGCGTTGGCCCGATCCTTAACCTCAAGGAAAAAACTGTGTTGGGTCTGTTGGCTGTATCTCGTGCAACCTGTTTTTGATAACCCTGTAGTGAAGGATTTCCCAAAAGTGACATAAAAAAAAGTTCTGGGTAGAAAAAAGAGCAGCTTGACACAAGCAACTCCTACTTATAAGTTTGATCTTGGCATATGTTGCCACAACTGATGGGCAAGAAATTTTCCATTTCAACGAGCTGGTTTAAAAATGAATACTTGCCCCTCAAAAATGCTTGTTGCAGATGAATCTGAGCACATAAATATTGTGCACCTAAACATTTTTTACCCAGAAAGAAGTGGGATTAATGGTAAGATCCATTAAGGGTGTGGCCCACATCATACGGCTTTGAATCTATTCCACGAGCTCCATTCACCGGGAGAAGTCATTTTTACCCAGAAATAAGTGGGATTAGTGGTAAGATTCATTCACACCATCACTCGGCTTTGAATCTATGCCACAAGATTCATTCACTGGGTAAAGTCCGTGGAATGTGCAAATTATGGTATTTACACATGTAAGCTTTGCACGCAGAATTTTCATTCTTGCCACTGAATTCTTGAGTTCTCAGTACGTAGTTATTCTTTCTTGTCTTCTTTTTGTGGGACAACTATAACGTCCCTTCAGATGGCGAAGGGTGTTAGTGAGGATCGAAACCCAGACCCAAGAGTTTGGGCATGGGGTTCCCCCTGCTGGGCTACCCCTTGGCCTCCATTTATATTAAGCTGGAAGATGTTTCGTATTCTGTTACTACTTTTCGTTCAACTGTATGATGGAATTAGCTAATGCTATGCTGTTATTTTGATTAGCCGACCCCAATTGCTTGGGACATAAGGATCGATTTGGTTTGGTTTATGCTGTTATTTTGATCCATCTCTTAAATCTACTAATTCCTCTGGTTTTAGATTCTTCAGCACACAGCCCAAATGGCTCGCTCTGCGCTGGATGAGATGTCAGCCTCTGGTGCCTTTTTGAGAACTCCTTCAACATTCCGCAACTTTATTTCCCGGGACTCAAATTCTCCTTTTCCTCCAGAATCTGGAAGATATCACCTGTATGTATCTTATGCTTGTCCCTGGGCATCAAGATGCCTTGCATACCTGAAAATCAAAGGTCTCGACAAAGCCATCAATTTCACGGTAATATATTCGTAGTCTTTGTTTGGTTACTGTTTAGGACTAAGTTTTCTAGATCATTTTCGAGGCAAGTCATTGACGGATTTCGGAACTTGTTTTTTGAAAAACTTGTTTCAGGGAGACTGTCACTTGTGCGAAAATCCAAAAAGATGCTTTTGAATTCTAGAAAACCATGTTTGCCCAAAAATAAACATGATGTGTGTACTATTTGTGGTCATGTTCTTAAAACAGTTTCTTGAGAGTCGATTGTGAAAGAGAAATGACTAAAGAGTCGTCAAAGACTGTTACTTCCTGCAGTAATGAAACATTTGTTTTTAACTCATATTTTGTGTATTTTTTTACGTCTCAGTCTGTCAAACCCATATGGGAGAGAACAAAAGATACTGATGAGCACATGGGATGGGTCTTTCCTGCATCAGAAACTGAAGAACCAGGAGCTGGACCTGACCCTTTGAATGGAGCAAAAAGTATCAGAGAACTATATGAACTTGCAAGTACAAACTATGCCGGAAAATATACAGTTCCTGTATGTAATCACTCATCATTTTTGTAGTTTATGTTTTTTCTCGATATGAGTTTTTCTTTGTGCTTGAACTACTTTGTTAAATGATAGGTCTGTATTTTTTGTCGGTAGGTCCTTTGGGATAAGAAGCTCAAAACAATTGTGAGTAATGAGAGTGGAGAGATCATCCGCATGCTTAATACCGAATTCAATGCGATAGCAGAGAATGCAGCTTTGGACCTTTATCCTCCTCACTTGCAAGCCCAGATCAATGAAGTTAATGAGTGGATATATGATGGAATAAACAACGGTGTTTATAAATGTGGTTTTGCTAAAACGCAGGGGCCTTATGAAGAGGTAATAACTTTTGTGCTTTTTTTCCTTTTCCAGTTTAGGGTAGGTCTTGGAAACCTGAATACTTCTAGATGTTATCTTTGACCGTGTTTGAAGAATGCATTCATTACTTTTTCGTAGGCTGCGGAGAAATTGTACGAGGCTTTGGACAAATGTGAAGAAATACTAAGCAAGCAGCGGTACTTATGCGGAAACACAGTTTCTGAAGCAGATATCCGGTTGTTTGTCACCCTAATAAGATTTGACGAGGTAAGAATAATAGTGTTCAAAAGGAAGACTTGTGGCTGTTTCTTACAGTCCACAGGGTTTAGACCGTAGAATATTGTTTATATATCAAAAAGCTTCTTTAACTTTATATCTCTTCATTCTTTTAGTTGTGTCGAGATAGGTCAAAATTCCATGTTCCCTTCAAAATGGCTTGAACCATTGTGCGCATTTATGTTTTGGTGAACTGTAAAGAAACATGAAAGGAAGGTTCAAATCACAAGGATATTGTTATCATTTCTCTTTTTGACAGTGAGAAACACAAACTTTTTGCCATAGGCCAAGTTCCCTTACTGCTGACTGTGGCTAAATGAAAAATGTGATGGGTCTTAAGTATAGCTTGGGACTTGGGAGTGTAAAAGGATCGGGCTCAGGGTTCAATTCTTGATTTAAATGCAGGTGTGAACATTTTACATGTCACTACTGTTCACAATGGCCTATTGGCCTTGGATAAAAGGGCCATAGAGAGTGAATAACTTTGTTAAAAACCAAGTATCAAGTGTTAATCTTGTTCGGTTTGTAAGATTCTTTATCGAAATTGTGACTGAGGAAATTGAATTCACTATACTGCAGGTGTATGCGGTTCACTTCAAGTGTAACAAGAAACTGTTGCGCGAGTTCCCTAATCTGTTCAATTATACCAAAGACATATTCCAAATTCCTGGCATGAGTAGTACAGTCAACATGGAACACATCAAGCGGCATTATTATGGCAGCCATCCATCCATCAACCCCTTTGGAATCATTCCTCTTGGTCCTGACATCGATTTTTCTGCTCCTCATGACAGAGAAAGGTTTTCAAACTAGAATGATATGATGTACCTGCAAATGTTAAATTTGAGGTGTGTGTTGCTTGGTTTGTCTGTTTGTTTTTCATTCGACTCCTAGAGCCGTGGAGACTGGTTCCTGAAAAGGCGAATAGTTGTGTTATCAGATGTTTGTATAATACTGGATCTGATATGCTTTTGTTGTTAAATTACAAGGAGTAAAATAATATGAGATATGGACATGCCATGTCCTATCTCTCTGTTCCTCTTCAAACGTCTACAAAGCTGCTGTTTGTTGAATTCCCAATCATTGAGAGAGTGTTGATAAAGCCCAATTCTCACTTTTTCATTCGTTTGTTCGTTACTGTTCAATTTTTTTTTTTCCATCGGTCTGTATGCAGCATATTGGCATATATGTTTTCGTTTTATTGTAATCGTGAATGTTGCTAGAAGTTGTGCGCGCGCGCGCGCACAAGCATATGTGACCACACGAATAACCATTGTCCCTTTCATGAAGATTGTCCACAATTAGGTGTTGAAACTATTTAATGCGTCCTGTTAACCTATGAAGATATATGTACAGATATCTTTATACAGAAATCGTACGTATGAGTTAATTTGAATCGGAAATAATGTTTGCTAGTACCTTGTGAAAAATTAGCTCAATCGGATATGGTAATTCTCCATCAGTTTATCTAGTTTAAGAACTTCATTGAGATTAGAATGGGTATTTGTGATCCAAGCTCCAGCCATGCAAACGAAAATAATTAATGACAAATTTCAAAATATTATGAAGTAATTTATGAAATAAGCAAAATATGGGGTAACTTTTTTCCCATACGGGTAACATTCATCTCACCATCCTTTAGCCATTTTTTTTGCCCTTTTCTTCTTGCCTTGGGGCCGTAGAAAACTAATTACAGAAGTCAGACGATATCTCATGGAAGTTGGAAAGGTTTGGAAGGGGAAAAGGCGATAAAAAATTTGGGGGCGGGGAAAAATTAATGGCTATTTTAGTCTTACCTTATTGAAAATTGAAATCGTCCCATACTTCAATGTATCAAGTACTTTCATTAATTTCAATATAAGTGGGGTTAATCTTATTTAATGAGTTTTTTTTTTTTTTTTTTTATAACCAAGTGTCCGGACCAGCTTTCACGCACCTCGACTAATCGTGGGAGACCAATCTCACCGTCCACTAGCGGGCACCTCATTTAAAGCCAGAGCAAAACTCTATATAGACTGGCCCCAAAGGAGTTGAGACCTGACTCCTGAGACCTTAGGAGGGAGCAAACCCCTAAGTCTCAAGCCTTGACCACTAGGTCAACCCCGCATTTAATGAGCTTTAACACATGCCTTTGAGCATCTACAGCCCAACCAAATCTAAACTCAAATTCATAGTTGATTAAATATCACCAAAACCAGAGATCCAGCCCAGATCCGGTAATGAGGGGACTCACTACATGCGTGTAGTGAGCTCCCTTGGCCATCCGATTAGCAATCAATGGTCCGAATAAATTGGAATTAAAGTAAATGTAAAAATGTTTTTTTAAGTGTAAAATAATCCAGACCATTGATCGCCAATTGAACAGCCAAGGGAGCTCACTACACGCATGTAGTGAACCCTCTCATTACAGGGCCCCCGGTTCCGGTCTAGCCCTTCACCAAACAAGAACCAAATTGAGTTGTACCCAATTTTTTCACCATATTAGGCAAGAACCAAATCTTTCCTTCTTTTTTTTTTTTCATTTTTTTTTGGTGCTTCGGAATTTAAGAACCAAATCTTTCACCAAATTTGCAACAGTTATATTTTGGTGGTAAGAGGTGGAGTTTGATGGGGGTGGTCAACGTTAGAGTTGGTTTTCCGATGGCGGTGGTGGTGGTCGACTGTTGAATCTTACATCTGAGCTTCTCAGGTTGCTTATTCAGTGGTGGTTCTCACATATTCGAATTTGAGATTAGTGTGGTTGTGGTGTTCATCCTCTTTGGTGCTGGTGTTAGATGTCTCCCATTGTTGACAATGGTGAAGAGATTAAGGGGACAGAGAAGATCCTATTTTGGGGGATGAAGGGAGGAGAAAGATGAATAAAAATGTTTTTGAATTGATTTCAAATGGAAACAATACAAATGTAATGAAATCATATTTCCAACCAAATTTCATTTTTTTCATACAAGCCACCACCGACAAACCAATATAATTTTGCTCGTCCAACAACTAAACCTAACAAATTCAACAAAAGTGAAAATGACCAAAGTGTTGGCATATGAAAATACTCTTCATCTTCATTGCCAGTGAGAGGTTCCAGCTTATTCAAAGGATTCCTTTGCTGCTTCGCTCCAGCCCTCATTTTTTGAGAACATTGTGTCAAAGCAAACATAATTTTAACAATCCATCATAGTGGTTTAATGCAACTGCAAATAAAAAGTCCAATTCAGATCCATTGCCCAAAGAATTGCTTTGAAAATTTAGTAGGTCGATCAACCCACAAATCTAATTCACATACCATGGCATCTTAAAATAGAGGAAGAATACTTGGCCTAAGCTACATTGTGGAGTTTATGCCAAAACTTGTGCACCCCTCAGCCATCCGATCTGGTTTGGATGCATTCGGCGATTTTGATTTAAAAATCAAAACACATCTGGGCCGTCCAAAACACGATCGGACTGCCAAGGGGTGCACAGCACACCTTCCCCCACCCCACCCACACACCCCTCCATTTTACCTACTCACATGCTGTGCACACCACCCCCCACCCCCACCTCCATTTTTAACTACTCACAACTTCGTGAAAAATTGCTTGTCTTAAAGTTTATTCAGCCTATGAAGCTGAAAAAAGGACTGAAATGGCAAAACCCACCTTAACTAACATCTACTCACACTGGATAAAAAAATAAAATCTACCCACCAGAAGTAAGTATTCGAATTATGAGACATACAATTGAACAAACTATATGAAATTAGAATTGAGGAGAATCGCAGTTATTGAGTAAAGTTGCCCACTAACTATAAAAATTCAATCACTAACCGACTTAGGAAATATTGAGGGTAGAACCAACCTTCTGTTACTCAAAAACTCCTCAACCCTACGGGTACTCCGCCTATAACAAAAAAGTATATCTTCCCACATGCCAAGAGAACAATGCTTGATATAGAGAGTGTTAAAAACCTACCACTCCATAAGCAAGCTGCTGATCTTTACTGATGATGACAACATTAGAGGGTGGTTATAATCCTGCCCCTAACCCATATGATGAACATTGCACCTTAAAAGAGACAAAAATAAAATTAGCATTTGATTTTATGTTTTCTCATACGCCAACCACATATCCAAAGAACTGAAAAGACAGAAAATGTAGAAAATCAGGAGATTGATGAAATTCATGAACTGAAAATACAGAAAATCCAGCAGCAGGAATAGCAACTTCATGCATGATCCGGTGAACCTAATGGCTACGAATAGTGACATTCTAAAACTTTTGACTTTAGGTTAATTTGAACTCATTTGATTCAATAGTAGGTTCACTCACACAATCTCTTGAATGAATGAGAAGAAAAAAGTTAGTCCGCGATCACTCGAAATTGGTCTAAAACTCGATTTCAAGACTAATAATTCCGCAATCACTCAAAATTGGTCTAAAACTCGATTTCAAGACTAATAATTCCTATTATCTTTTCCTTTATTAGGTTCTACATTTTATTGTTCCAGATTGTAAAGCCTGATCTTTGTAGTTAGGTCAAGAAAGAGTCTATGAATTTCGATCTAATCCAAGAAGGAGTGCATCACCAATATTGATCACAATTCTCTTATTCTTTGTTCTCTTTCTTTCCTCAAATACTATCTACTATAATGTTACTTCGTACGGATCTTAGTTTTTACGGGAAATTGGTGTAAAGTCCAAAAATTGAGGTGCATCGAGCCTTTAGCCCAGGTTATGTTTTTAGAAAGTCCAGAGTCCATGAATTTGAGAAGTGTTACCTTTTTAGGTCCTGTATCTGACAAAAAAGCCCTTGATATGTTCTCTTCCAACTAAGTACTGTACGATACTTCTCTCTCTCCGCCCCTCCTGGCCTCCTCAGATAGAGAACCCTCCTCATGTCGTTGATGTCGAAGTTTCCGTCTCTGTCGTCGTCCGATTGAGAGACTCCCCTCGCCGGTACAAAGTTTCTCGAATCGTTCACCGAGGAATTCGAAATCGGGTCGAAGAACATCGCTTTTCAGACAGAAAAGATAGTTGGATTCGCCAATGGTGCAGTGGTTTTAGACATGGAAGAGACTAAGGTTTTACCCACTGTTGCTTCAGCTAAAGGCACGCCGTTTGCAACTTCCCGCCACTTACCGTATGTTAACATTTCTTCATTCACTGGGAAGCTTGTCTGCATTTTTGTGAGAATTCGTATTACATCGTTAATCCGTTGTTTAGATTGTCGACATTATAATTGTTGTCCTTCTTTTTCTAAATTGGATCAATGATAGTTTTGATTCTAATCTGTCGCATTATAGTAATTGAAAATGTTTGTACAACAGTTTTCAATATGTAATTTGGTCCTTATGATCAACTCCAAGAGAGCTTTTCTTTTCTCTTTTTTATCTGATACTGGGCTATCAGTTTTTATCTTTTTTTTGTTTGCTTGTTTAGCTTAATATTTATTGGAATTATAATTCTATTTTCTCTGTCTTGGACTTGTATGTGGAGAATCATAAAAAATGTTATAGCATCGAAGGAAAATTTGTTTTTCAGAAAATGCATAAGAAGCCCAATTTCTGCCATCTGTAATGAGAATATTAAGCCCAATTTGTCTCTACAAAGGTTACCCTCCGTGGATGACCAACCTATCAATAAGATTTGATTTGATATTCTTGATTCGTGCCTACCAAAAAAAAAATTGATGAAATTTAATCAATTGTGCACATTTTAGTTCGATGTCAATGGAACAAGAGTTGTGGAGTAAGTAAGTGTATTGTTTTTACGGAAACTACTTCGAAATTATGTCCATATTGCACCGGTTTGATGGTATGATTGATGAGCGTAATGGTAGGAATATGAACCCGAAAGTTTTGACATTGATTGCCCATTTGTGTTGGTCAGTATGGAAAGAGTGCAACCAATGTATTTTCAAAAACCAAAAGCCTAACCCTGTGCAAGTTTTGAATTCAGTTTTTGCTGCAAATGGCAAGTTCTTGGATGCAGTCTACTGACTCTACTCTCAAGAAATGTGCCCACCAGTCAATGCTAAGGAGGATAATAATGCTGTCTTTTGGCAACGTTCTCCCTTGGGCTGTTGGAAATTCAATTGTGCGTGATGCCAGATGGGTCTATGTTGGGTGTGAATTATGGAAGGATGAGGGCATCTTTGGCTAGCTCTTGCTGCTAAGGCTTGGGCTATTTAGGTGGTTGTGTCAATGATCAAATTCAAGCAATAAGACAGAGCTATTGTGGAATCGGATTGGCTGTTTTGATAAAGGCTATCTCTAAGGAGGACCATCACCATGGGAGGCTCATACTAGAGTTGAAGACATTCAGACAGTTGCTTCTATTTGTAATTTTTCTTTCATTTGGTGTAATCTAGAGCTAACTCGTATGCACATTGGATAGCTTGTAAGGCTAATGCTAGTGCTATTCCTGCCCTTTAGCTATTTTCCCCTCTGAACTATGTAATTTGGTCCATATGGATTCTTTTTGGTGTTTTATAAGTCTATATTAATGTAAAGATTTGGCCTACAAAAATAAAGACATGCTTATGTGATTTTGTTTTTGAGATATTGTTATCTCTTACTTTGTTTTATGGATAGAGAGAATGTTTAAGTTAAGATACTATTATCTCGTTCTTTATTTTTATAGAACCAAAACGCATAAGCTGAGATACCCTAATATCGATTTATTTTTACTGTTGAGATATTGTTATCTCTTGTTTCTAAATGAGATATCATTATCTCGTTCTTTATTTTTGTAGAACCAGATACTATTTCAGTTGAGATAGCAGTATCTCTTGATTTATTTTTGAATATGTAGAGATTGTATAACCTGAGATATTATTATCTCTTTGCTTTGTATTGTAGAATGTAGATAGAGAGAATGTTTAAGATGAGATATCCTTATCTCGTTCTTTATTTTTGTAAAATAAAACGCATAAGCTGAGAAACCCTAATCTCGCTTTATTTTTATTGCTAAGATATTGTTATCTCTTTTTTGTTTTCGATTGAGATCTCTCTTTTTCTATTTTTGTAAAACCCTATTTCAATTGAGATAATATTATCTCTTGATTTATTTTTTAATATACAGAGACTGTATAAGTGAGATATAATTACCCCATGATTTATTTTGTAGATAGAGAGAATGTTTGAGATGAGATATTGTTATCATGTTCTTTATTTTTGTAGAAACAAATGCATACACTGAGATACCCTAATCTCGCTTTATTTTTACTGCTGAGATATTACTATCTCTTGTTTTAAACTGACATAGTGTTATCTTATTTTTTATTTTTGTAGAATCAAATACTACTTCAGTTGAGATAACATTATCTCTTGATAAGCTGAGAGAGAGAGAGAGAGAGAGAGAGGGGCTATATAAGCTGAGATTTAATTTTCTCATGCTTTGTTTCGTAGATGAAGAGAATGTTTAAGATGAGATATTGTTATCTCTAGTTTTTTTTGTCTTTTTTTTTTTATTTGTAGATTATTCGAGATACCGTTATATCTTGCTTTATTTTTGTAAAACAAAGACAATATGAGAGCTCGAGGATTGAAAGCGGGAGCACTGTATATTTTGAAGAATTACGTGAATAATCTTCCAAGCCAAAAAAAATAAAAAAACAGCCAACCATTGTAAAAGAACAAAGCAAGAGATAATAATATCTCATCTTGTATAGTCGTCGTATGTATAAAAATAAAAAAAGAAATAACAGTATCTCATCCTATATAGTCTCTATTTCTTACTTTGTTATTATTGTTATTATTATTAGTAGTATTTTGTAGAAATAAACGATTGTTGTAACTGAGATACTCCTATCTCTTGCTTCATTTTGTATAAATAGAGACCGTATAAGATGAGATATTGTTACTTCTTCCATTTTTTAATAGATACATAGATTGTTTTAACTGAGATATCTTTATCTCTTGTTTTCTTTTGTTAGAAATAGAAACTGTACAAGATGAGATATTGTTATCTCTCTCTCTCTCTCTCTTTTTCTACATACGACTATACAAGATGAGATATTATTATCTCTTTCTTTGTTTTTTTAAGGTTGTTGAATTTTTTTATTTTTTTATTTTGTTGTCTTGGAAGCCTAGTCACATAATTCTTCAAAATATACCGTGCTCCCACTTTCAATCCTCGCGTTACACTCAAGATCTCAATTCTCTCACCCGCTAATTTTAGTGAGTAGGCTGTGCTTCAAATAAGCGTTGACAAGTGCGCTTGCGCTCACACATACGTGAATACACATACGCGAATTATGTGATTTAACTTGGAATTATGAGTAATGGGACAAAAACCCAACCCTTGACACAGACCCATTTCCGTCTCTTTCTCCCTCCAAATTCATCTTCCAAAGTCAAGTAAAAAGCAACAAATAAAATAGAATTAAACAAAAAACTTGTATAGACTGCCAATTGTAGTCTATGGTCTACCTCTAATAAAAAAATAGGCTTTGTCGAGGAAATAATGTACAGATGTAAAGTGATAACTCTCATTTGTCATTTTTACAAGCCTTCCTCATCTATTCCCATTTCCAACACCCTAGCCTCCCAAATCAAGTTCTTAATTTGACCACCAGATTCCAGCGCCATTCCCCAACCCTCATCGGACCCCCTTTTCACCTCGGCGACCGCAGAAACTTCGCCAGTAGCCACGAACGGCTTTCAAGCTTCGTCGAACTCCGGTGAGCTCTGTTGAGCACGTCTCAGAACCTCAACTCCGGAGAATCCTGTTGAGTTACTCCTTAAAGACCTCCGGCTATGCCTCTACAACTTTTTCGGACCATGCAAAGCACAGCTCACCGCCTCGACTGGAAGCCCGACGCCGGTGTTCTACAAAAGGAGGACCCGCGTTTCATTTGTAAGCGAGCGTTCTACAAAAGGAGGCCCAAGACTGATCTCGGACGATTACTCATTCTCAAAATACTGTTCGTCGTCGTCGACAAGTCGAGCTTCGTATTTTTTCTTCTTTTTACAGTATTTTTTTGTGTGTTTGAGGGTATTTTTGGAAGGTTGGGGGCAGTAAAGATCTCTGGGGTTAAGAATAGTTTTAATGGACCAATTAGGGCATGTACTCTGTAGCCTGTCCTTTTAAACAAGGCGCCCTAGTTTTTATTGGACGACTAACCAATCCCTTTGAAAAAGGATTACAACAAAAAACACTTCTACTACGAAAAGAAGATTTCTAGATCTGGCATCCTACTTAAATTGTAGCAATATGATAATCCCCTTCAGCGCAGTATTAGAAACCAATTTTTCAGGTTCACATTTGATCGGATCTTCCGTTTCTAGCGTGAAACTTACAATGGAGGAAAATAGGCTATTTTGAAGAATTTTTTATTGTGTGGGACATCGTTTTAAATCCACAAGTATATAACAAGTAAGGAAGAAAGAAATTATCTAGCACCTTCTTTCACTATTGATTAAAATTGCGTTACTGTGTCAGAAGAAGGATAGCTATACTAATTGGGTATACTCTAAAGATGCCCTTGGTACTCTATTGATGACCGTACAAAGATGCATTTTCAGTAAATGGAAATTTATTGATCTCATCTTTTACGGAATCGACCCCTTTCTGACTGTACAAGAATATGTGGAGCTCAGCATGTCTGGAAGCACAAGAGAACGTTCTTTTGCTGACATTATTTCCAGTATTCAATACTTGGTCATTCATAGAATTACTATACCTTACCTATTCATTGCGGGTTGGTTATTCTTTAGCACATGCTTAGCTTATGATGTGTTTGGAAGCCCTCGGCCAAACGAATATTTCACAGAGAGTCAACAACGAATTCCATTAATAATTGGCCGTTTTGATTCTTTGGAACAACTCGATGAATTTAGTAGATCCTTTTAGGAGGTCCCAATGACCATAGATCAAACCTATTCAATTTTTACTGTGCGATGGTTGGCTGTTCACGGACTTGTTGTGCCTAATGTTTCTTTTTTAGGGACTCCTTGGCTTGAGGTCTCCTCATGTTGTCCTTCCCCTTAAAGAATGTCTAGCTCTTCACAATCTGGAATAAGCTCCGTTCCTATATCCCTTAGTGTGTAGCTTAGCTAGCGAAAGGTCCAATCAGAAATGCATATGCAAATCATATATTTCAGGAAAGATTAAACTCGCAGCAATTCATATGCAAATCAGCTGAACAACCAAGTTATCAAACATTTTGATAACACCAACGCATACTGCAGTACTGACACGACACATAAGGAAATGTCTAAGTAATGATACAAAAACACCAGAAGAGAAAGAACAAAGAAAAGTGAAACAAAAAAAAAGGTTAAGACCAAGAACAAAGTGAGATGCATGGTGTGAAATAATATGGAACACAGAAAATAAATAGAAGTCATCCCATTTTTGCCTTCTGCAACTCAGTAGTCGAACATATAAGGAAATGGAAATGAAAGCATAACAAACAATAAACAGAGAGAGATAGTATGCTCAAGGTAATCTACAACTATATTGGAGTGCATATGCTTCATATCAAAAACTGTATGTGCGGTCAATGAAAGAAGTATATTGGAGTGCATATACTTCTATTCTGTTCATAAGAAAAAGATGAACACAATCTTGTCCGACCCCAACTAATTAACCCAACTTAGATCATCAACTATGGCTTTTTATCCGACCCCAATCTAAATTTAACCATCACATCCTCTTGTATTCACAATCCAATCCAATTAAAAAAATGTCAAACAAAATATCAATAAACATTTTCATAGTGACAAAGGCCAACCATGAGGTCAATTTTGTCCGGATCGTAAAATGAAAGGTTAGAAACAAGACATATTTTTTTAAAAAAATAAAGTTCCAACATATTTTGGATGGAAGTTGCAATAAAACAAAAAAATAATTTTTTTTAAGTCGTCATATTTGGACCGCAAAAATATTTTGAGAGGGAAGTTTTAGTTGAATTGGAATTTAGAAAGTAGGGGAAAATGAAATGGATGGACAATTAGTTAACATTTGGGAATTCTATTTAAGAACCCACTAGGGGAGCCAAAATTTAACTTACAATTTTTACTCAGAATTTGGTTAAAATAAATTCAAAAGCTGTTTAACGGCGCTCAAGATGATAGTTTCCATGTCTGTTGAGTTGCGATCCCTCTGCTCACTAAGGAGAGTTTGTTGCAGAACTAGACCACTGCATAGTTTAACCGAAACGGAATGAATGCACCAGTGAGACAATGAAATTGCCAGAGAAGAAAGCTTACCCATTGTGAAAACGACCGGGTAGAAGTAAAGTTTAATGCCTACTGAAACAGTAACCAAAGAAGAAGATGTTGAACATCGTGCGAAATAATGATGTATCATGAGAAATAACATCATTAAGATTCCCTTAATTACGAAAACGAACTGAGTCAACTGACATTTCGAAAGAGACGAAGTTTCCTAACAATTAGAACCCCTCTCTTTATACTATTATCACAACAAACAAAGTAATGGACAATCAGAAATAAAATCATTGAGATTTTCTTTTCTACATAGATTTTCTTTTCTACAGGAAATGAACAAAGTATCTCAATAATCTATACCCCACCCCGGTGCGCAAGACAAATATTTCTAGTCGAATAAACCCCAGCAACCGAGAGCATGTCTGGTATGTGTGTTGTGGAGAAAGAGAGAGATCTACTTCATGTACCTTGTAGAAATTGCAATTATCTTATGAAGTTGGTCCTGAACTGCCATAGGCATGGTGAGATTTAGCTTCAAAGTTTCAGCCAAAGCTTTTTGCGTTAGGCTAGATACCCCACTCACTAATTTCAACAAGCCGAGCCTCACCACCAAATCAACCCTCTCTCCCCTGCATTCCTGATGTTGATAATTTGGTGCTATAACAGAAAAACAAATGATTGTTAAAGCAATGCATATTTTCTATTAAGTAGTTTCAAACAACCATGAAATTTCTAATGACAGATAGCAGACCCCAACTGAGTTTTAACATTTAAACCTGTTCCACTTGTAGCATTTTTGCTAGCAGAAGGGACTGAAATCATTTAACTTCCACTCATTTTTCCCACACTAGTTTTGAGTGTGCTGGAAGGAAGAAGCATCTGACACAAAACTCTTAGTACTCGTCGTCAATTCTAGGAGAGCATTTGTGTGTTCAAGCCATTCTTCATCTTTGTCATCCCTCACAAATGAAAGCCACATCTTGTCCAGGGCACAGCAGTGAAGGCGTTAGAGGGAGGTCCATGACGATCTACAAAAGCATTTTTCAGGCACTCCAAATCGTTAGGCCTATTGAGAAGTGGTTCCATAGTTTTTAGACACGCTTTGCTGATTTCTATTGTATTAACCAAGTTGGGAAGATGAGATTCAAGAGGCTTCTTTTGGGTAAACTCCTCTGCTACAATACTATCTGCCATCTTTAAACGAGCTTCCAAGACAAATTGTCTGTGTCTCAGGCTTCAATTCGGTCTTGAGAAACTTTCCAAGGATTCAGAAATCGTTTTGGCACATGTCCTATGCACTTAAGTAACACTGTGCAGTACAGTAAGTGCAATTTGCTTGGTATGAAAAGGAAAGGAAGGATGTTCAATTAAGTGTATCATTAGTGTACCGAGACGGTTTGTGATTTCTTTCACTGTCCACCCGGGTGCACAGGCCAAGGTTACCATCTCTTCCAAAAAGGCATCACTCATATCTTGCTCTGAAATAATAAAATCAAGGACATTATCCGCAACCACTTGGAACAGTCTAACTTAACTTGCTATCGCTTGGAAAGTGAACAATAACACTGAATGATGCCTTTGCAGTATTGTAGGTGACACAATTAGAGTCGAAAGGGTTAACAGACACTAAATCAATGAGTTTATCAACTAGCGCATCCTGAACATGCTTTGGGATGGTCGAAATATAGGATTTGGGAAGACGGTTAAGTAAGAGCGCGAAAAGGTTCAGTAAAATTGAATCAAGACACCAGCTAAGGATACATTCAGTAATATATTGTTTGAGCTCGGGCCAGGATCCAAGTGGCACAATTTGACCTGCAATGGCCACAACAATGTCTACCACAATCAAAGACTCACGTTTGACTGCTAGATTTTGTAGATGCCGGATTGCATACGAGTTCAATCCTCCATTATTGCAGGTTTGAGTAATGGCCAAGTTGGCACTAGGAACTCGTGCAGAAGAAATACCGCGCGGGAAACGGTGGCCCGAGGGAGCTCACTAGCAAATTAGCTGGCTGCAATAGAAATTCGGCATCTGTTTTCGCCCGTTCCAAGATTTTAATTGAGATGTTGAAAGGTTCTCTTTAAAAGCAATCTTAAAACTCTCTCACTTGTTCGGGAGAAATTAGGGAAAGTAGAGCTTCTTCTTCTTTTTTTTCGAGGGAGCCATTTTAAATCAAGAAATGGTTTTGTATCTCAGAAAGAAATGATGTGTCGAAACTTGTTGAAAACGACTCATCTGTAATTGCGCTTCCTTAATTCGTGCTATAGGTCTTTCTCCCCGGCTCTTTAATCCAAGTATACGAAAGGTCATGCCCCTTCATTCCCTGCCGAGAGAATGCTGACACGAGTAAGGATGGCCTGCCTGTGGAAGGTTTTCTGTATTCAGTCAATCTACGCAAAGTGAATCAGTCTTCTTTCTTTAGTCACTTTTGAATTTGAAACCACCAATAGCCTAATACCAAGAAAATTACAATTTCTAAGCTATTGACAATGTCCACTAGATATTCTCGATGGAAGGGGGAGTGTGGCTTGGAGAAAAGGCACCCCTTTCTGCCTTCAACCGCGCTAATGGAATGACAAGCCCAAGAATTTGAAGCACCACACACTTCAATGGTTCTCGGAGAGAACCCGCAGAGAAACAAAACTTTTAGAGAGCGAGAGAGAAAAACATAGTCGAGCCATTAGGTTTTGCTCTGAAAAGGGTTTTACTAAGGGTTTTGCTCCGAAAAGGGTTTTGCATTTCCAAGGAAAAGTTCTAACTCCCTAACTTTGATTCAGTGCTATACTACTAGTATAAGAGCATCTTCATCCCTAGACCCGGGTGTTGTTGTGTGGCCCTGGTGTGCGCATCCAAGCCGTTGATCTCATCAATCAGTGGTTTGGATTTCATATTGGCAATAGTTGGCTCCGATATGTAAAGTGTCGAGATGAAATTAGGACCGCTAAAAACACATCTAATGGCTCGAATGCTGCACACCAGGATCCCTGTTTCCTCCAGCCTAAACTCAAATTTTTAGAGTAAAATCTTAATTTGGTATTAACCACTCCAATCATCAACCCATTTTTACTCAGTGTTATTGTTCACTTTCCAAGCGATAGCAAGTTAGTTAGACTGTTCCAAGTGGTTGCAGATAATGTCCTTGATTTTATTATTTCAGAGCAAGTAGAATGAGAACTTGAAAAGCTACTCTTGAGCTCCTTTTCACTTCTCCTCTCCAATGTGAAAAATTGAAAACTCATTCTCTTATAATGTGTTTTGGTGGAGAGCTCTCAAACACCCAAAAGCTAAAAACTAGAAATTGAAAATGCAAAAACTAAGCTCCCAAACACCCTCTTACTATGCTAGTGAGCTCACTTGGGCCACCGTTGCCCGCGCGGTATTTCTTCTACACGAGTTCCTAGTGCCAACTTGGCCATTACTCAAACCCGCAATAGAAGAAGATTGAACTCGTAAGCAATCCGGCATCTACAAAATCTAGCAGTCAAACGTGAGTCTTTGATTGTGGTAGACATTGTTGTGGCCATTGCAGGTCAAATTGTGCCACTTGGATCTTGGCCCGAGCTTAAACAGTATATCACTGAATGTATCCTTAGCTGGTGTCTTGATTCAATTTTACTCCACCTTTTCGCACTCTTACTCAACAGTCTTCCCAAATCCTATATTTCGACCATCCCAAAGCATGTTCAGGATGCGCTAGTTGATAAATTCATTGATTTAGTATCTGTTAACCCTTTCGACTCTGATTGTGTCACCTACAATATTGCAAAGGCATCATTCTGTGTTATTGTTCACTTTCCAAGCGATAACAGGTTAGTTAGACTGTTCCAAGTGGTTGCAGATAATGTCCTTGATTTTATTATTTCAGAGCAAGATATGGGTGATGCCTTGTTGGAAGAGATGGTAACTTTCGCCTGTGCACCCGAGTGGACAATGAAAGAAATCACAAACTCTCTCTATACACTAATGATACAATTAATTAAACATCCTTCCTTTCTTTTGCATACCAAGCAAATTGCACTTACTGTACTACACATTGTTGCTCAAGTGCACAAAACATGTGCCCAAACGATTTCTGAATCCTTGGAAAGTTTCAAGACCAAATTGAAGCCTGAGACACAGACACATGTCTTGGAAGCTCATTTAAAGATAGCAGATAGTATCGTAGCAGAGGAGCTTACCCAAAAGAAGCCTCTTCAGTCTCATCTTCCAAACATGGTTAATGCAGTAGAAATCAGCAAAGCGTGTGTAAAAACTATGGAAACATTGCTCAAGGGGCTTGACGATTTGAAGTGCTTGAAAAATGCTTTCGTAGATCGTTATGGACCTCCCTCTAACGCCTTCACTGCTCTGCCCTTGATAAGATGTGGCTTTCACCTGTGAGGGATGGCAAAGATGAGGAATGGCTTGAACACACAAATTAGAGAGAAATAGTTTTTCACTAGTGAACTTGAGAGTAAAAAGCTTTCAAGGTGGTTTGGGCAAATGAGGCCCTCACCTATTTATACACACCAAGGAAGAAGTCCAAAACATTTTGTAGAAGCTTCTCAACTAATCTTCCCTAGAATTCTCTACCATCATCAAGTCTAGAATTATATACAATATTCCAAATAATTCTATACAAGTCTTCATATTTCTCTATGTTTCTAGGGAACTTAAAACTCTAAAAAAATAACCAAACATTCCAAGATTTCAAACTTGTCACTTAAATATGTTTCATGTTCCTCTTGGCCACTCTCATGTTCTTCATTATCGAAATATGTTTCTTCTCTTCCCCAAATTCTCTCTTGTTCTTCATTTCCCGAATCTTCATGTTCTTCTTCCACCAAGTTTTCAACCAAACTTGAACTCTCTTTTTGTGATTTACTCAAAAACTTATCGAGAGCACCCACTTGAGATTGAATTAGGGCGTCTACTTTTTGCATGTCCAGACAAATCATTTCTAGTTACTGTGAATTTCAAGTTGGGTATCTTTTGAGTTTGAAATTGGGCTTTGTATACAATTTACATTTTTTTTTTTTTTTTTGGTATTACAAAAGGATAACTATGGGTACCTAGGGATTCTACAATATAGAGGCCCTTAAGATTCGTATTTTTTGGGGGCCTAAATCGGCCGCAACAGTTGCTTTAGCTCAGGGCCGACTCTGATTCCACCTAGGGGGGTCACCTTTGGTCTTGTGAAAAATCTGAGCCGTTCAATAACCTTAGAATGATTTTTCAATTGGCCTTGTAAAAGTTCAGCGGAATTTAACAATTATAGGTACTTGATCGAATCCTTTAATTTTTCATTCAAAATTTAAGACCATAAGTTCCAAATGAATTTTAAAGGCAACTTTGATAATTGTGTGCCAGGTATCCTAGAGACCTAAATCGTAGATATTGTAGAGCTTGTTGCGAAGAGAATTTATATAATAAAATTATTTTGATCCGACATGTGTGGTTAACAAAACACAAAGATTTTTTAAAAATATGAACTAAATTGATATCTATTATGGTCGGATCAAGAGAAATTTTTCTATCAGCACTCTTCTCGATAAGACTTACTATACCTATGGTTTAGATCACAATGAAATCGGGCACCCATTTATCAAACTTTTCTCCAAAATTCATTCAAAGCTAAGGGTCCTATATTCTGAATGAAAAATCGAAACATTCAATCAACTACCTATAATTATCCAGATTGATTTGATTTTTTACAAGCGCAATCAAACAGTTATCTAAAGGCTATTGAACGGCGCAGATTTTTCAAAAACTTACAGATTTTTCAACTACCTATATATATCGGTGATCCAGTCAAGGATCCCGGATCGAAGGTTTTTTGGTGTTTTGAAGGTTTTAAAAATTGTTTTTGCATAATCCGAACCGTCCAATGTGTTTAAAACGTGTTTTCCATGGTCCCTACGAGAAATCATAAAAAAAAATAACCGGGAAGGGCTTGATCCGAGCAGTTTTCACAAATATATCCGGACCTAGTCTGGGACCCATAGTTCCGGACCAAATTTTCATGATTCGAACCGTCCAATGTGTTTAAAACGTGTTTTCAAGGGTCCCCGCGAGAAATCGTCCAAAAAAAATACCGGGAAGGGCTTGATCCGAGCAGTTTTTCACAAAAACTGTATATGCCCTTCCCGGTATTTTTTTTGAATGATTTCTCGCGGGGACCCTTGAAAATACGTTTTAAACACATTGGACGGTTCGGATCATGCAAAAACATGTTTTAAAACCTTCAAAACACCAAAAAACCTCCAATCTGGGATCCCGGATTGGATAGTTATATATATATATGAATTTCAGGGGGGTCACTCTTATGTGCATCCGCCCCTGCCTCACAACCACCTCGCCTGCACCTAACCATCCACCGATAGATTTGATAGAGAGATGCAGAGAGAATGCAAGCTAGGGTTTGGTAATGAGTGACGGTGGTGGGAATTACGGGCTATTAAAGGTGGTGGGTTGTCAAAGGTCAACATGAGCCTTAAAGTATCCTCGTTTAGTATTTCCTACGTGACTGTAAGAATCTCCACAAAATCAATATATTCTCTATTACATACATATCTCACAAGAGACGTTCTTATTCACGGAGGGTCCTGAAAAGGGCCCTTTAAGAAAGCCCCAAAAGGGGCCCTACTGACCTCATCGCAAAAATCTAAACCGGTCATCTTGTAGGGCCCGCAGGGTAGTGTGTATATGCAAAAAATCAACTTGATCCGGCGTCGATAGGTATGTCAAAAATTGAATTTTAGTGCAAAAAAACAATGGTCTGGATCATTTCAGAACTATACACACTACTCTGCGAGCCAAATAAGATGACCGATTCAGATTACTACGATGAGCTGTCAATGGGGCCCCTTTTGGGGCTTCCGTAAAGGGCCCCTTTCAGGACCCTCCGTTAAAAAAAAATTTCTCATCTCACAATTTAAACTTACAATTATCGTTCAAAATGGTCATGGAGTACCTATTTATATTATCTCCAATTGTAGATGCGCTTAACATTACTTTATCTTCTTCACCGTAAGTTGTTACTACTTTCTTTTCACGGTGTGTGGCTATACCTCAAGTTTACTGTGCTCTCTCACGCATCCCTTCCCATTGCTCTAGCACACAACCGTTATAATTTGTTGCAAACATGCACGCACCCCTCTAATTTGTTGCAAACATGCTATCTACTAATTTTCCTCCTTATCAAAATACCTACTTAGAGCATCTCCACCCCTTACCCAAATTTGAGTAAAAATGGAGCACTCCAATGGGCAAAAGCAAATCTAGGCATAAATTTGAGTAAAAGCCTCATTAATGGCATCGTTGTAAATTTGCGGGGGAGAAAATAGCCTTCAAAATTTGATGTTGGATCTGGTTCTCACCAAATTTGGTAAAAAATTTGAGTAATATCAGATTTGATGAAGGAGTGGAGTGGGTTTTTTTGGGTGTTTTTTACTCAAATTTGAGTTTGATGTAGGATTTGGGTAATGAGTGGAAATGCTCTTACACGATAGTTCACTTACAAAAGGGGGTGAGAATTACCTACCACTCTCATTGGTGAAGAAAGTCTGGGGGCCACCAAAACTAATCCCACCACCACAACCACCAAAATTTGTATCGATTCCATGGGACCCACAACCTCCCCACAAATGAGATGGAGGGTAATGTAAGAGGGGTGAACAAAATCGGACTCCCTTAATGTTCATGTAGTCTATCATGTACCTCGGAAAGAGCAAGAATGAAAGTTCATATGTAGGGTGGCACAATATATGAAAAGAAAGTAAAACCATCAAACTAGCTGCTCTGGTTATTCTCCATTACACACCACATCTCTCAACATATAGTAAACAAAAGGATAAACGCAAAGAAAATTGCAACAAACTGAAAACGTAAGCGGAATCTCTTGAAAGCAATAATACTGCGCAAATTACCATCCGGTAAAGGAACGGTGGGAATCTCCTGGTCACTCAGATACTTGGGCGGCCAGTTATTTCTGCTTGAGGCGGGTTCATGCTTAGCGACGAAAACTCGGAGGCGAGGCGAGCCTCGTGAGGGTTTTGATTTTGGGCAGCCTCTTGGATCTCGCGACGCTCCAATTCCCGTACGAAGGACAGAATATCGAGCTTCATCTGTATAAACCTTCGCTCTCTTCTCCAGCCAGATTCGGTCCAGGAGTTCCTTGGACCGTCGTTCAGTTTCCTCCTCCGAATCAGGGCCGATAGGAATTTGTTGAATGATTAGGTCAAGTTTACGAACAGATCCTTGAAAGGCGGAGGAGGACATCGTGAGATTGGTCCTTCATGTTTCAATTTGTACAAAATAAACTTCAATTTTGAGATTGGTTTCATTTTCAACCCTCAATTGCATTCCATTAACAATTTGCACGGAAATCAGACATGTGCCTTACACATGTCCACTTATGAGGGGCATTTATGTCCATCCATCCCTTTTTCTTCATTCATCCACTCTAATCTTCAAACCCTGAGAAACCCAAAGAGAGATAAGACATCAACAGCAATGAAGTCCTTCATCCTGAACTCCATAACATCTCTGCCGTCAAATTCAACAACTTCAAGCTCAAATTTGACATCTCATCTCTAATCTACATCGACCTCCGCCTCATTGTTTCCTACCCGACCCTCCTCAAACAAATCTCTCAAACCCTAATCTCCTTCGTGTTACCGCCATTGTGGTAGGATATTTCTATGGTTCCTTCTCATTCTTATTTTGTTTCACCGCAAAATCATTTCATTGTCTAACTTTTACCTTCTCATTCCATCGTAGAAAATAAGACTCACCTTCCTTGATTTAAGATCCAAATGGTTTTCGATCTCAAGAAATCAAAAGTCATGATGAATCCATTTATTTGTTTGCGATCATAAGCCCCAATACCATATGGCAACCAATTTTTTGGGGGGAAGACCCAGAAGAGTAGATTTACAAGAGTAAACAATCCCTTTGGAATCAATGGAATTGAGGAATCCCAGAAAATGAAGCTATCTTTTATACATTGGGAGGAAAAAAGTCTTCCATTGATTTAGGTGGTGTGAGAAATCTCACTCGTAAAAAATCCAAACTCAAATAATCAAAAAATATGATTCAGGTTGATGATTGGAAGCTATTTATCAAACAGATGAACCATGTGGTATATTTGAAAAAACAGGAAACAATGGGTAATCATTATAAAGGATTATGGTGGATGAGGGAAGAAAGAGAGATGGATGAACATAAATGCCCCTCATAAGTGGTCATGTGTAGGGCACATGACTCGTTTCCATCCTAGTTGTTCACGGAATCCAACTGAAGGTTAATATTGAAACTAATATCAAAATGCAAGGTTTAGTTTGTCCAAATTGAAACACGAAGGACTAAACTGAATTTTCGCGTAAAGTCAAAAGGATATAAGAGAGAGTTTTCCCTATTTTGGTGTTAGCCAATTTATAAAATTTTGCCCTTTAATTTGGCCACAATCAGGGTATGTTTGGTTGGTGAGTGGGTATTTTGTTGTTTCATATGGGTATTTTACGTCTTTTAGAGGCTGATGTGGATGTCTTTTGTAATTTCGCAATTGCCCTTCTTAAGCTTTTGCCATTTTCCATTTGGGTTCAATTTTTTGGCTATATTTTGTTCGTTTATTTGAGGGCATTTTTTTGATATGTGCACCCCTGCTTTTACTCTATAATAGAGGAGATTGAAACAAATTTCAGTGCTGAGTGCACATCCCGACCATCGAAAAAAGTTTGGCCGCCCATAGTTCTTTTTTCTCTCTCACATCAACTCTTTCTCTCTCCTCCTCTCTCTTTAAAATCAGGACCATCCAAAATATTTTTTGGTCGTGCCCGTTTGGCACTGAAAATTTTCTCGACAAGATGGGATTGTTGAAAGACATCCTTTATTGTGCTTCCTCTTGCACGAAATTACTCCATATAGGCGTATACATTAAAGGGATCAAGCTTGTGTCACGACCCAAATCTAGCGGATTCACGTATCGTGACCGGCTAGTGAGATCGACTCACCAAAGGCTTATATGACTCCTTTTTTTATTCAACTGGATTCACGTATCGTGACTGGCTATGTTGCCGCCATTGTGGTAGGATTTTTCTATGGTTCCCTCTTGTTCTTATTTTGCTTCACCGCAAAATCATTTCGTTGTCAGACTAGGGTTGCACACGGTCCAGATTGGACATGTTATCTAGAAATCCAGTAACCGAACCATTCCGACCGGTTCTAAAAAAAATTAAGAACCAAAACCTAACAATTAAATGTGTAGAATCTATCTCGATCCAAACTGTAAGACCGGACATGTTTTGGTTCGGTTCCGATTCTACCCAATTAACATTGAACACTTTTTTCACAACACACGAACTGAAAAGATTATTTAGAATTTGGAGTACCAAACAACTCATGAAATAATTATAGGTTTGATAACATTTGAAACCAAATATGGTCCACATGATACACAAAGTACTTAACAATCTACCATCAATCTCGTTGTAAGAGCAGTTCCGGAAAAGCTCAAAGAGCAAAAAAGGCATTGAGAAAAAGAGGAGGAGAATACAGCAAAGCTGCCTAGGTCTTGCACCGTCGTTGCTATCCCATGTTGAACCCAGTCTCACTTAGAAGATATCATCGATTTCATTTTATTTTCTCAGCAAATACACTTCGATAATGGTTGTGAGATCTGTTTATTGAAATCATCAAGCAATGCTTTCTTCGACGATCTTCTACGTTGCCGATTGGGTTTGTTATATAGATACGTGTTTAACTATTGGATCCGGGGGGCGTGCTGCACATCTATGCGATGTACAGCGTGCTGTGCAACTTTGACCATCCATCTCGGAAAGCAGTCAGGATAACACAAAAAATCTGGACCATTGATAAACTTGGGGGGTACTATAGGGGGTAATAAACTTGGGGGTAATAGTAATCCGAGACCCACCATTATGGAATGGTTTGGGAGGAAAAATGGGAGGGGTAATATGTATCACTTAGGGTGTTATGCAGGAGTGTTATTTATGGACACCCTCCTATGGTGTCCATAAATATAACCCCTTAATACCCCGTTAAAATTACCTTCCTACCCTAAGTAATAACCCCGCCCGACTCCAATTATGCGCATTGCTTGCTGCTAGTGTGGATTTTTTTTTTTTTTTTTTTGCTTTGTAATATTCTTCAAATTTAAAAATAAAGTGCTTTTGCACATAATTTTTATTTTTTTTCACCAAATTAAACTACTAATATAGATTTTTAATTCGAGCACCAAAAACTTTCCATCAGACGATTACTATGACTATATAATTGCAGGAGATGGCACTGCCGGTTGTCCATTGGCAGCCACCTTGTCACAGTCCTATTGAGTTCTTGTGCTTGAACGATGCGGCGTTTCCTATGGCAACCCCAACTTGATGACCTAAGAAAGATTCTTGGCCACACTCACCGAGGTTGATACATTTGACTCCCATGCCCAAGCCGAGGATGGGATTAAAAAAAATTAAAAATATTGTGGCCCGGAAAATGCACATTTTCTTAGATCTTTATATTTTACACCACTAGTGCTGTAAAGATTTTTTTTTAAAGTAAACATCTATAAAAAATTAATTCATACATAATAAGTTAATATTTATAATAAAACAATTAATATAAAAACTAATTACAATTAATTATCATAGCTTAATTAAGTATTGAATTTGCATAATAAATAAATTAATTAATGGATTCATCTAATTAAAAAAACACATAACTAATACGGATATGTACAAGGGCAAAAAAGTCTTTTAAGAGTTTTTTACATTATCTTAGTACTTACGTAATTCCCCTATAAATGTCGCATCACTGTGGGGCTATCCTCTATATATATTACTCCTACTATCTTATACCCCCTATATATACAATCAGAAATGCTATGCGCAAGAAAGTTTACGCCAAACCACACAAAATGTGAGTAATATGAGAACATAAAGTCGTGTTTTGCAAGCACGTTTTAAAAAACACACACTCACATTCTGTGTATGATTCGGTTCAAACTTCCTTTGCGCATAACAATTTTTTTTATATATAATACCCCTAAAAATAAAGGGTGCTGATTTTGAGGCTCCCTTTTTTTGTGCAGACGTTCCAAAATTTAATGAAGTTACAAAACTACCCTTTTAAAGATATAAAAATTACTGGAGGCACTCCACCCCAAAATAATCTCTAAGGCACTCGAAGCAGAAAAATAAACCAGAACTAAACATAAATGTTGGGTTCTAAACATAAACATTAACTATAGGTTCCAAATATTAAACATCCATAACATAAACATTAGGTTCCAAACATTAAACATTGCTTCACGCCACTTTGCGCAAAAAAAAAAAAGCTAAAATTCTCCAAAATAAACAGCACACAATTGAAAAGGTTGATGCTGCAAAATCTTCATAATGGCTGTGACACAAGATCTTCATATTTTCATACTCGTTATCTATCATTTTTTCCTCAAAATCTTCATAACGACTAGAAATCTATATTTTATAACTCATAGTGAGACAAACAAAGCACATCACCAAAGTTATGAGAACTATTGAGAGGAAAAGTAACAGAACTCCCAAGAGACTTTGCATGGACAAAAGGATGGTTATACAATCATATGCCGAAGACCACTTGTCTAGTTAGTACTGATGCAAAACACAGAGACAATAACATAAAAGCTCTATCAAGGAAACATTACATATGGAAGTAGGCAATACAGTGACGTGCAGTAAAAGGAGTTGAACGACTATCTGTTTTTTTTTTTTGGGGAAAAAAAAAAAACTATCTGCTTTTTTGGAGTGCCTGAAGTAAAGGAGAAGAGTACAAACTTTTTGGAGTGCCTGAAGTAAATTATAAAACTTGCAAAAGGATAATTTTGGGAAATTGTTTTAGCTTGGAGCGTCTGTATCAAAATTGAGATTGCAAATATCAATTTTCAAAATAAATCAGCCGTTAGGGTTTCAGTGGTTATTAACACTTAACAGTTTAAAACACACTTCTTTCACTTGCGCCGCACCCCCCCAACCCATGGGTCTTACCCTAAGGGTCATCATTGGGTCCAACCCACGAACTTTCAGCCCAAGCCCGCCCGCAAGCCGGGCTAATAGGGCTTTTTCTTTTTAGCGGGGTGGGCGGGCTATCTCTTGAAAGTTGAAGCCCAGGCCCAGCTCACGAGCTTATCCTAGTCGGGTGGGCGTCGGGCCAGTATTTGGGCGGGCGGGCTGGGCTCTGGTATTTGGGCGAGCCAAATGCCTTTTTTATTTTTTTTTTTATTTTTGTTACAGCTAAACATTTTGGAGCAATTTATTATTATTATATCTAAACCTTGTCTAGTCTACCATATGGTGTAACAATAATACACCATGAGCAGTTGTTACACATGCAACAAATGGATAGTCAAAGTTGAATACCTTTTAAAAGGTAAACATTGTTGATATTTTATTTTTTTTTGGAAATATGGCAATCAAACCATTGTCTATATCAAAATCTCCACCATCAGTGCATATGTTCAGTTGGATGGTCAAAGTTGAATACCTTCTCAAAATTTCAATGCATATGTTTAGTTTCCTATTAGAACTTTACTCCGAGATATATACACATAGTTACACACATTTGTCCAACTATGTGTATTATATTTTTTTGGGTACATTTCTATTGTGTCTCTTTTTTTTTGGTACATTAGATATTATATCTTATGTACATTAACCGTGCAATAATGCATTGAAAGTGTACGGGGCTACGGGCGGGCTAGTATCTTGGGCTGGCGGGCTGGGCTATCGAGCGGGCCAACGGACGGACGGATTGTAGCTAAAATTCTTAGGCCCAAGCCCGACCTATAAAAAAGTCGGGCTGGGCTAGCCCGCCCATTTGGCAGGCTCGGGATGGGTAAAGTCCCACGGGCCTTGCGGGCTTTGGGCGGGCCGCGGGCCAATGGGCCTAACGATGAGGCTTACCTTACCCCACGCCTCTCACTTCTGATGACTCCTGGTCGTCTATTTAGGGTTTCCGGAATCTTCTATAAAAAGTAAAGAGGCGAGCCTCATTTCTTTCATCGTCAAGCCACAGCCGCAGAAGTTATTCTGCTTCAGAAGTTACGACGATGGAGTATGCGGGCTTCCCACTTGCTGGATCTGAGCTTAGCATTCCGCTCTTCATCCTCAATATCGATCGCCTGTTCCATCGGCCACCACTCTGGTATTGGTAATCAGTCTACCTACTCACATATTTACAGATGCTTGTATGTGTTCGTAGTATATTCATGTTTGTTTTATCCGGACTAATCCGAAGCTGTTTGAATGCTTGTTTTACAGATTGAAGGCTTATGAACCTGTTTGAGATTCTAAGCTTTCATAAATCGGCCCCTTTGGACTATAAAAGGATACGGCCTGGTGCTGAAAGGTAATTATGATGCCTTGTGAAAATTCTTGGATCTGTTTGATTGTAGTTTATATTACTGCTGCTGATGTTTTATGCATAATCTGTATATACTATATATGCCTATTTGTATGTCAAATGTACGTTTGGAATGATTTTGAATCAAAAGTTTGATTTTTTTTGCATTTAGACCTAGTGCTGGGAGTCTATCTATCTTACTAGTTTGATTTTGTTGCATATTTGTATGCCAAATGTACGTTGGATAAAATAATTAGTAATGGCTCTATTACAAGAGTCAACAGCAGGCGCTGTATATAGTAGTGCCCTGACTGCCGCTTAGAGCCAAGATGCATTCACCAGTATAAGACCCATGAAACTCACAGTTGTTTCATGATACAATAGTCTGGTTACATTCCTTTACAATTCTGTTTTTGTTATTCAATTTGTCCTTGTCAAGCATTTGGGTTGAAGGTTTATTTTGTGAATTGTCATCTTGTTTGTTTTTCACCATTTATGAGCCAAATGGTAAAGTTGAACATACCTATTTTTATGTCTGCCATTTTGGTTTCATTGGACTATTAAAGTGCTTTTATGTCAAATAAAGCTTTTTACTCAAATTTCTTCTCGATTTGAAGTAAAGATTGGATATGGTCTTGCACACAATGGCACTCCAGTCAGACACGGGGGTTTTGTTGGACAATAACAGACCACCTTTTGCACGGTGCCTATAAAATGCTACTTATCACGATTGGAGGTGCTGCGAACACTCTGCGGTTCCCTTAAATTTAGAGTAGCAAAATCAATTTTCGATCACTATAATTCTTTGGGCCAGTATTTGTAAATTGTATGTTTGTTCTATAAACACCAACAGATGGTGGGTGGGTACATGTTTGTTTCTCATTTCTTCTGTTGTCAAATCTAAGTTCCAAAATCTGAACACAATTTTTTTTGCTGATGTACATGACCAGTTAACGTATCAGTTGAACACATCTGACTTACTTCCATCCCCTTCCTTCCCCCTTATGCTTAATTGTTAATGTTGCACAAGCTCTCTCAATTAGTATCGCATGTATGATCACTCTTGTTGCAACAAAATATCTGGCTCTCAAGCTATTGAGGAATTTTTTTCCCAATCATGGTCTTTGCTGGATGTTATTGGCTTTAGACTCTAGATGTGTAGAACCATTTTAGTGGATTAGATCATTGATTAAACCGTGTGTTTAATACTTTTCATTAGTGGATCATTTTTTCATTTGTATTTGCAAATCAATGCCGTGATGAGAAAGCTAACACGTAAGAAGAATCCACTTTGTGTGGTTTCTCCGATGAAATATCTTGTTACGCTTGGCTTCTGAGCATTCTTTATGCAAACAAAATGCAATGGTTCCTCTTTGTGCATGTTTGAGCTTCTGTTGAAGTTTTCCCGATTCAAGCTATATTGCGATATATAGAGGAAAGCCCGACCTTTGTTTGGTTTTTATCATTGTTCGCACCTTTTTTTTTTTATTATTATAAAATGTGCAGTAGAATGATGGCAATGCATCTCTAATGCTTTTCTTTAAATGGATCACGCTTTTACAACATCTATACTCAAATTTATGCGGTGATGAGAAAGCTAACACGTAAGAAGAATTCACTTTGTGTGCTTTCTCCGATGAAATATCTTGTTACGCTTGGCTTCTGAGCATTCTTTTGGTAATAAACTAATTTACTCTCCACTGATGGCCATGAATTTTTATGATGTTGGTTGCTGTGGCAGTCATTTCTTTTTTTTGGGTAAATTGTGGCAGTCATTTCTTTCCCCCTGTTACATGAGAAATGGAGTTTCCTTCCCCCATAATTTATATCCCCTTTACAACATGTATTCCGAATTGGGCCATGTGATGGTTGTTGAAGCGCATCCCTTTTGCTATGTTGTGCCAGCATTGATTTTGGACATTCTTGTATTTTCTTCGAGCATCAATATGTTCTAAGGATTTCATTTTTTGTTTTGACTGTGAGAAACAGAAAGTTTTGCTATATGCCCTTATTGCGGACCTTAGCTAAACGGAAAATGTGTCAAGTACCAATTATAGATTGGGAGTGTAAAATGGATCGCTGAGGTTTCAAGTCTTGATTGAAATGCAGGCGCGGACATTTACATGCCCACTTGTTCACATATGGCCTTAGATAGAATGGCCATAGAGAGTGAATAACTATATTAAAAATCAAGTATCAACTGTTAAACTTGTTCGGCTTCCCAAGATTCTTTATCAAAATTGTGACTGAGGAAATCGATGCTGCAGGCATCTGCGGTTCACTGCAAGTGTAACAAGAAGCTGCTGCCCGAGTTCCCTAACCTGTTCAATTACACCAGAGACATTCCAAATTCCTGGCGTGAGTTCAGTCAACATGGAACACATCAAGCGACATTTTATGGCAGCCATCCATACATCCATCAATCCCTTTGGGATCATTCCTCTTGGTCCTGACACAAAATTGCTTTTGTTGTTGAATTAGTAAAATAATATGCCATCTCCTCAAAGTTCCTCTTCAACCGTCTACAAAGCTGCTATTTGTTGAATTGAATGCCACATATTTGAGAGCATCTTGATATATAGCCCAATTCTAGCTTGTCGTTCGTTGATTCTTGTTCAAATTAATAATTTTTTAAATAGCGGTCTGTACATAGATGGCGTATTGACTGATATGTTTTCGTTTAATTGGCCTGCCGATGTTATTGTGATTTTGAAATCATAAGTAGGAGTATTTATTTAGGTGTAGGTCAATAGCTTCTTAGAAAAAACAATGAAAAAATTTACTTATCTACACTCAAAAGGAAGGTTAGAGGATGAAGACGGTTTTGATTGAAGTGGTTAAAAGGCAAAGCGGATTTCTCTCAAATTTTAAGCTCTTTGATAGTATTAAGAGAGAGAGAGAGAGAGCGTCGTGTATCACGTATTCATTTACATATGATCAGGGGAGAGAGGAGAGATAAAAAAGAACGATATTATAATCGTTAGCTCTTAGAAAACAAGTTTCTGAAATTGCAACCGTGCAAAGTTAAGAGCACAACTTACTGTGAAAGTGATGGCTTTGTCAAGACCTTTGAGTTTCCAGTATGCAAGGCACCTGCATGCGAATGGGCATGCATACGATATATACAGATGATATCTTCCAGCTTCTGGATCGCGAGAAATAGAATTACGGAATGTTGAACGAGGAGTTATATAGTGAAGGCACCACCAGTGTCCGGCATCTCATGTAGCAGAAGAAGCAATTTGAGCAGTACTGTGCCTGGAGAAATTCGCACCAGAGGGAAACTCATAAGAGACTTCCGTTATGCAAAAACTTCATGCTATGGAGGAAACTAGAAACTCGTAAGAGAACTATATGAGCTTGCAAGTACCAACTTTTCTGGAAGATATACAGTCCCTGTAAGCAATAATTCATCACATTTAAAAAAAAAAAAATCGTTCTGTATAGTTTTGTCACAGGATTGAATTTTTTGAACCGTAATGATTTGTATTTTTCGATAGGTTCTTTGGGATAAGAAGCTGAAAACGATTGTGACTAATGAGAGCGGAGAGATAATCCGCATGCTTAATTCTGAATTCAATGAAATAGCAGAGAATGCAGATTTGGACCTGTATCCTCCTCACTTGCAAGCCCAGATTGACGAAGTTAACGAGTGGATATGCGACAGAATAAGTTCCGGTGTCTATAAATGTGGGTTTGCTAAACAGCAAGCGCCTTGTGAAGAGGTAAAAATCTTCTTCTGTATGTTCCACTCTTTTCTGGAGTGGAAAGGGATACGAAACCCGAATACTTCTGAGATGCTTTCTTTGACCATTTTTCATAGGTTTCGAAGCAATTGTACGAGGCCTTAGACAAATGTGAGGAAATACTAGGCAAGCAGCGGTACTTATGTGGAAGCACAGTTTCAGAAGCAGATATCCGGTTGTTTGTTACCCTCATAAGATTTGATGAGGTGTGAATGTGTTTTATACGCGTCTTCATCAAAATTGAGATTAAGGATATCGAATTCATTGTACTGCAGGATTATGTAGTTTACTTCAAGTGTAACAAGAAACTGCTGCGCGAGTTCCCTAACCTGTTCAATTACACCAAAGAGACGTATTCCAAGTACCTGGCATAAGTAGTACAGTCGACATGGAACACATCAAGCGAAGTTACTATCACAGCCATCCATCCTTGAATCCCTTTGGGATCGTTCCTGTTGGTCCTCACATCGATTTTTCTGCTCCTCATGACAGAGAGGTTTTCCGATTAGACTGACGTATCTGCTGATATTAAATTGAGGGGTGTGCTGCTCGGTTCGTATATTTGTTTCCTTTTGACATAAAGAGCAGTGAGACTGATCCCTGAGAAGGAGGATAGTTGTGTTCTCGAATGCTAGTAATGATTTGATATTTGCTGTTTAGAATTGTTCAAATAATACGAGACACGTTCGTGCCATCTGTTATCTCAAATGCTTAAAAGGGTTTTGGAATTAGTTGAGTTAAAAGGCGAAGTTACCACCAAACAATTCCTTTAGTTGTGGATTTACTTGGACGGTCATCCTCTAAGGGCTGGTTTTAGGGTGTTAGTGCTACCTGCCAAATAACCTGCTTTAAAAAGGGTCGATCAAATAACAATTTATCAATAGCAAAGTCGAATTCTACAGGTACTCATTCCGCTGGATTTGTAAACAAAACCAGCTATTCATAGTCATCATTCGAGTTTACATAAGTAGCTCGTGCCACCCTCTGTTCTAGCTTTCTCCCTTCTCAAGCCCCTTTTACATTACTCAAGAGTGAAAGTTCAGGAACTACCTTCACGTAAACGTACACCACAATAAGAGCTCACCGTATTACCATCACCATATGAACGTTCACAGCAAATCTTCACTTCGGTGGCTGAAACGAAGTGCAACAATAGGGTTGAGAACTCGATAGGTAAACCTAAAATTCCTAACCAATCTTGCTAGCATGTTTCACCAACTGTACATTAAATCCTCAATACCTTTCGTGTAATGCAGCTTATGAGAATCACACCTTAGTGTAATGCAAGTTGCGAAAATCCCATAACCAATACCATCAGTGTCTGCTAACCTTAAATTACGAGTCACTCTGTGTACTATGTCGTGTAACTTCCAACTGAAACTGTCCTCCAAACTTGAAAAGATTTTAGAACCTACTTTTGGACTCGAAAAGGATTTTAAAACACGAATATCCTGTTGGTAGTAAAACTTCTTGAATTCCATCAATAAAACTGAGCCAAGGGAAGTTTAAGAAACAAATAAACACGAAGGCACCAATTGGCTTAGTTTTTATCAAGTACTCATGATGAATCAGTCAAGCTATGTCTTCTACCTCTCAGGCAATGTGTAAAAAAGCATGATAAACAGATTTTACAAGCCAACTATCATATTTGTTTAGTAGAGTAAAAATTAATCTCAATCACGAACGACACAGCTTATACTCCACATTCCTCCCATTTCGTACACCACGATACAAACTAAAATATTACCATTTCTCGAGCAAATATATACATGTATGTATTTATCGACTACATAGAACAAAATTATCAAACAGGAAAACCATGCACGATCACGTACTTTGCCCAGAGTAGGGTCGGGTTTGGACTAAATGTATTGTTCTTAAGAGACACTGGGTCTTAAATGGTTTCCAGTGATCATGTGTTTAGTTTTTTGTTACAATTTTCATGATTAATAATTCATCTCGCCGAGAGGAATTAGAAAAATATATAATATTCTACCCAAGTTACAAAAAATTCAGATAAAATAACACTAAAACAGTGGTTTCGAATTTTTTCGGCCTCAGCGAACCTCTTTTTTTTTTAAAAACGTTTTGGTCATAATTTCTACTCCACTTCTTACATTTATCTCGTAAAGACAATTAATCTAAAAAAAATTAACGCAAACTCAATAAATAAAATCAGAAAAGTCGGAAAAGAAAAATACCAAAATGAAAATTTAGGACAAAGAGAGCCAATTTGCCCTTGATCTCACACAGAGAAATTGAGGCCAAAATTACATAAAATGATACAATTCTTCAGCAGAATTTGGGTATGTTGCATATTGAACTAATAATTTGAAATGAATCAGGAATGCATACCTAAACAACAGAACCGATCGGCAACGGAGATAGAGAGGGGAAGACATGCGGATTCGTGTTAAGTTAGGGTTTAGAATCAAGAAGGGGTTTGGTGGGAAGAGAGACAGACGGAGAGGGAGAGCTGGGCTTGCTGACACTGGGACCGCTTCAGAGCGGTGCCACCGCTTGAACAGAGGCTCCGAACGGCCTCCAATTCGGTGGGGCAGGCCTCCGCCACCAGGCACTCCGCCAGCGATCGGTTCAGGTGGCGGCAGGCCGCCTCCCGCGGCGGACCCCTGGGGACACGCCGGTGGCACTCGCTCAGCGCCCGGTGCAGCCGATCGCATCGACCCAAGTTCCCTCTGTGGCTACTTGCTGACATGTCTTGTGCGGGTCCCCCCAAAACGTAGGAAAGATTCGTACTTTTCGTGCAGTGTTTGGACGTGACCCAAATCAGTTTGAAACTTAGACTATTTAAAATATTATTGAATGGTTGTGATGGAGCTTTGTCAATATCACGTAAGGCGTCACGTGGTACTCGTCTAGCACTGAAAATTTCTTGTGGTGTAGTGCTCAAGACATTGTAGGTTCCAAAATTCCTTAAGAGGGGGACCATTAGACGCGCCCACAAGGTCGAATTCAAGGATCCTCTAGTGCCTCTCGAGCACTACACCGTGTAGTAATCCCCATTCGACTTTCCATTTTGATAATAGGCGGTCGGAATGGACCCTACATGGTGTAATGCTCAAGGGGCACAAGGACCCCGTGTCCCCTCTTGGCTACTTATAATTGCTTTCCATGGGTTTTGGATCCCTGCGACCGGCCTTAGGTGGATTAGTCTTATCAGTGGCGATTTCAAGCGTTCATTAGCATAGGGTCATTCATAAACATCAACTTAAATCATACTAGAAGTAAACACTAAATTTGCAAGAGAGACACAATAGAAAACCAACGAGGACTTCAATCGACTGCCCAACAAACTGACGATGAAAGAACGGAGGGAGTGAAGACTGAATTTTTTTTTTTTTGGATACAATGCATAATTATGACGCCCTCTGGCATTAAGTGAGGCCCATGTATACATAGGTTCCATCCCTTGTGAGAGGAGCGTAACAAATAACCGTTATATTGAAAATTCTATGTTGAGGGCTAAAAAGGATTTGTATTTTAGTCATTTGATTTGTATTATGTTAGTTTAACAATTATTAGGTTTCAAGAGTAGAAAATTACCTTGTGTGGCAACAACATCAAATTGGTTTTGGTCCTTTCGTTTGATATTTCCTCGTAACTTTTAGTAATTTCAAAGATTAGAAAATTCTCTAATGCGGTGTCAACATCAAATTTTAATAGGATCATTTACAAATTAGGAGAAAATTTTAATATAGTAATAGTAAAATATTTCCCGGAGGTATAAAGGTATTTGCTGTCATAACGGTATTGAGAGTATTAGTTAGGTCGTTCTAAATTTTCTCAAATACTCCTAATATTTCTTTTAGTCATAAGTAGGAACTTCATGTGGCATCAAAATCCAAATCAAATGTGATTTTATCAAACTTGGGGATGATAATGAAGCTCCACAAATGAAAGTTACACAAAAATAGTCTTTTTTTTTTAAGAGAGAAATATATTAATAAAAAACACTGGTCCAAAAACCTGCAAATAACATAACCAAAACAAAAATTAGCCCTTAAAATCGCCGGCCGAAACCACCTACAAAACTAACAACAAAAAAATAAAAAAAGAGCAGAAAAATAAAAACGCCAGAGCAAATCGCCGGAGCTGTCACCCACAAAAATAGTCTTGATTTAGAGGGAAAAATTAACACTTATCCATTAGTGACGACTACAATGTTTAGGAAAACTTCAAAGTGATCCGCTTGTATTTGACCTGAGCCCAAACAAAATCAAGTTTGGTCAACCTTCAAAAAACATTGGTTTGGCCCAACCTACAATTCCGTGAAATTCTTTCAAACCCACAAAGTAGACATTGACCCGTTTGGGAGTGTTTCCAAGAATCAAGAAGGGGTTTGGTGGGAAGAGAGACAGACGGAGAGGGAGAGCTGGGCTTGCTGACACTGGGACCGCTTCAGAGCGGTGCCACCGCTTGAACAGAGGCTCCGAACGGCCTCCAATTCGGTGGGGCAGGCCTCCGCCACCAGGCACTCCGCCAGCGATCGGTTCAGGTGGCGGCAGGCCGCCTCCCGCGGCGGACCCCTGGGGACACGCCGGTGGCACTCGCTCAGCGCCCGGTGCAGCCGATCGCATCGACCCAAGTTCCCTCTGTGGCTACTTGCTGACATGTCTTGTGCGGGTCCCCCCAAAACGTAGGAAAGATTCGTACTTTTCGTGCAGTGTTTGGACGTGACCCAAATCAGTTTGAAACTTAGACTATTTAAAATATTATTGAATGGTTGTGATGGAGCTTTGTCAATATCACGTAAGGCGTCACGTGGTACTCGTCTAGCACTGAAAATTTCTTGTGGTGTAGTGCTCAAGACATTGTAGGTTCCAAAATTCCTTAAGAGGGGGACCATTAGACGCGCCCACAAGGTCGAATTCAAGGATCCTCTAGTGCCTCTCGAGCACTACACCGTGTAGTAATCCCCATTCGACTTTCCATTTTGATAATAGGCGGTCGGAATGGACCCTACATGGTGTAATGCTCAAGGGGCACAAGGACCCCGTGTCCCCTCTTGGCTACTTATAATTGCTTTCCATGGGTTTTGGATCCCTGCGACCGGCCTTAGGTGGATTAGTCTTATCAGTGGCGATTTCAAGCGTTCATTAGCATAGGGTCATTCATAAACATCAACTTAAATCATACTAGAAGTAAACACTAAATTTGCAAGAGAGACACAATAGAAAACCAACGAGGACTTCAATCGACTGCCCAACAAACTGACGATGAAAGAACGGAGGGAGTGAAGACTGAATTTTTTTTTTTTTGGATACAATGCATAATTATGACGCCCTCTGGCATTAAGTGAGGCCCATGTATACATAGGTTCCATCCCTTGTGAGAGGAGCGTAACAAATAACCGTTATATTGAAAATTCTATGTTGAGGGCTAAAAAGGATTTGTATTTTAGTCATTTGATTTGTATTATGTTAGTTTAACAATTATTAGGTTTCAAGAGTAGAAAATTACCTTGTGTGGCAACAACATCAAATTGGTTTTGGTCCTTTCGTTTGATATTTCCTCGTAACTTTTAGTAATTTCAAAGATTAGAAAATTCTCTAATGCGGTGTCAACATCAAATTTTAATAGGATCATTTACAAATTAGGAGAAAATTTTAATATAGTAATAGTAAAATATTTCCCGGAGGTATAAAGGTATTTGCTGTCATAACGGTATTGAGAGTATTAGTTAGGTCGTTCTAAATTTTCTCAAATACTCCTAATATTTCTTTTAGTCATAAGTAGGAACTTCATGTGGCATCAAAATCCAAATCAAATGTGATTTTATCAAACTTGGGGATGATAATGAAGCTCCACAAATGAAAGTTACACAAAAATAGTCTTTTTTTTTTAAGAGAGAAATATATTAATAAAAAACACTGGTCCAAAAACCTGCAAATAACATAACCAAAACAAAAATTAGCCCTTAAAATCGCCGGCCGAAACCACCTACAAAACTAACAACAAAAAAATAAAAAAAGAGCAGAAAAATAAAAACGCCAGAGCAAATCGCCGGAGCTGTCACCCACAAAAATAGTCTTGATTTAGAGGGAAAAATTAACACTTATCCATTAGTGACGACTACAATGTTTAGGAAAACTTCAAAGTGATCCGCTTGTATTTGACCTGAGCCCAAACAAAATCAAGTTTGGTCAACCTTCAAAAAACATTGGTTTGGCCCAACCTACAATTCCGTGAAATTCTTTCAAACCCACAAAGTAGACATTGACCCGTTTGGGAGTGTTTCCAAGAATCAAGAAGGGGTTTGGTGGGAAGAGAGACAGACGGAGAGGGAGAGCTGGGCTTGCTGACACTGGGACCGCTTCAGAGCGGTGCCACCGCTTGAACAGAGGCTCCGAACGGCCTCCAATTCGGTGGGGCAGGCCTCCGCCACCAGGCACTCCGCCAGCGATCGGTTCAGGTGGCGGCAGGCCGCCTCCCGCGGCGGACCCCTGGGGACACGCCGGTGGCACTCGCTCAGCGCCCGGTGCAGCCGATCGCATCGACCCAAGTTCCCTCTGTGGCTACTTGCTGACATGTCTTGTGCGGGTCCCCCCAAAACGTAGGAAAGATTCGTACTTTTCGTGCAGTGTTTGGACGTGACCCAAATCAGTTTGAAACTTAGACTATTTAAAATATTATTGAATGGTTGTGATGGAGCTTTGTCAATATCACGTAAGGCGTCACGTGGTACTCGTCTAGCACTGAAAATTTCTTGTGGTGTAGTGCTCAAGACATTGTAGGTTCCAAAATTCCTTAAGAGGGGGACCATTAGACGCGCCCACAAGGTCGAATTCAAGGATCCTCTAGTGCCTCTCGAGCACTACACCGTGTAGTAATCCCCATTCGACTTTCCATTTTGATAATAGGCGGTCGGAATGGACCCTACATGGTGTAATGCTCAAGGGGCACAAGGACCCCGTGTCCCCTCTTGGCTACTTATAATTGCTTTCCATGGGTTTTGGATCCCTGCGACCGGCCTTAGGTGGATTAGTCTTATCAGTGGCGATTTCAAGCGTTCATTAGCATAGGGTCATTCATAAACATCAACTTAAATCATACTAGAAGTAAACACTAAATTTGCAAGAGAGACACAATAGAAAACCAACGAGGACTTCAATCGACTGCCCAACAAACTGACGATGAAAGAACGGAGGGAGTGAAGACTGAATTTTTTTTTTTTTTGGATACAATGCATAATTATGACGCCCTCTGGCATTAAGTGAGGCCCATGTATACATAGGTTCCATCCCTTGTGAGAGGAGCGTAACAAATAACCGTTATATTGAAAATTCTATGTTGAGGGCTAAAAAGGATTTGTATTTTAGTCATTTGATTTGTATTATGTTAGTTTAACAATTATTAGGTTTCAAGAGTAGAAAATTACCTTGTGTGGCAACAACATCAAATTGGTTTTGGTCCTTTCGTTTGATATTTCCTCGTAACTTTTAGTAATTTCAAAGATTAGAAAATTCTCTAATGCGGTGTCAACATCAAATTTTAATAGGATCATTTACAAATTAGGAGAAAATTTTAATATAGTAATAGTAAAATATTTCCCGGAGGTATAAAGGTATTTGCTGTCATAACGGTATTGAGAGTATTAGTTAGGTCGTTCTAAATTTTCTCAAATACTCCTAATATTTCTTTTAGTCATAAGTAGGAACTTCATGTGGCATCAAAATCCAAATCAAATGTGATTTTATCAAACTTGGGGATGATAATGAAGCTCCACAAATGAAAGTTACACAAAAATAGTCTTTTTTTTTTAAGAGAGAAATATATTAATAAAAAACACTGGTCCAAAAACCTGCAAATAACATAACCAAAACAAAAATTAGCCCTTAAAATCGCCGGCCGAAACCACCTACAAAACTAACAACAAAAAAATAAAAAAAGAGCAGAAAAATAAAAACGCCAGAGCAAATCGCCGGAGCTGTCACCCACAAAAATAGTCTTGATTTAGAGGGAAAAATTAACACTTATCCATTAGTGACGACTACAATGTTTAGGAAAACTTCAAAGTGATCCGCTTGTATTTGACCTGAGCCCAAACAAAATCAAGTTTGGTCAACCTTCAAAAAACATTGGTTTGGCCCAACCTACAATTCCGTGAAATTCTTTCAAACCCACAAAGTAGACATTGACCCGTTTGGGAGTGTTTCCAACCCCCCCCCTGCCCCCTGCATTTTAGACTGTAAATTATATATTTTTTTGCAACGCTCTGATTTTTCGGAGATGTTAAATAAACTATTTCTTGAAAAATGGCTCATTCAAATAAAAAAGATTAACTTAATAGCAGCAAAATTAGTGAAATGAAACACCGCAATTAGCTTAATCTTGTTGCAAACGGAGACATGTACTACCTGGTTTTGGAATTTAAAAGATTACATTAACCAAATCTAAAATACAGGAATGAAGAGAGTTCTCTAGGTGACTAGGTCCGAGGTTACAATCCTGGTGTTCAACTATTTTCTTCATAACAACAAGGTCCTTTTTAGAGCACTGTAATTGGCCTGAGCCATCTAGTTACACGATATCTAACCGTGTCGCAGTTCTCTCGACCTGGGGTAATATGTGGCTCCAAATAGTATCGGACAGTTTCTGTTGGGAAGCCTCGTCAATTATGGAACTACCGAGGCTGCCAGATTATTTATTTGATTTGGTGGTGTGATATCTTGCCTGTTTTTGTTTGCACTCGGTAGGTTGTAATAGTCTTTATTAATGATGTAGCGGCCGGGTCCGTGGGAGTCAGTAAGGGCCTCCTCCACGTTGCAAGGAGCTAAAAGGGGCACTACCTCAGTCTGCAAAACTGAATGCAGATCGCTCCGCCGGGATGACGCCGAGCGCATGGCGCCTTCGGTGGGTACCGCGGATGCGCGGTTCTGTACGAATATGGATTTAAATAAAGTCCGCCGAACAGTTTGGTGCCGAGGAGATGTCATTCACAGCTTGGTTCACAGAAAGCCTTCGGGGGCTCCGCCGATCGGCGCGCCGAGCGCCCGAGGGCTGGGCCGCGCACGCGCCGAGTCGGTTGACCTCGGCAGCGTGGGGCTCGGATACATCTGGTCTGGTAGAGGCGTGTCTGACAAGTTAGATATGCCATGATGAGACATTAAATGCGGCAGTCACCTGCTCTGCCACCGCCGCCTGCAGGAGCACATGGGCGATGGGAGAGATCTCAGGTTGATTTGACCACGCGAGCTCACCTGCCCTGACGACGGTCAGGGTTTGGCGTCTGCAGCAGGGATAAGGGTCATATCACCTGTCATTCCGAGGGCGAATGACAGGCGCGTGGGGGGCGCCGAGCGCGTGGAACGCACTCTCCCCTCAGCCTATAAATACCCAATCACAACTACCACAATGGGTATTCTTCTCTCCTCATTTACTACACTCATAACTCCCTTTCTCTCTCTAAGATCTCTGGTGCATTTCTTCGCTCCGGTGACTGACTTAATCATCGGAGTGCCTTCCCGGACCACCACCGTCCGGGCTAGGCACTAACGTGATTATCTACGTGTGCAGGTGACCCTCTCCGGCTAGCAGCGGCGGTTCAGACTTGCATTGCACTCTCTACCACTCCCCGTTCCACTCCTAGAGGTCCAAAGAGCTCACTCCGGCAAAGAGACCCCCACAAATGATATTCTTCCTATTTCTTCAAAAAAAAAAAAGCAGGGTCTTTGTTTTTGGAAGTACTACTTGCCTCCGACTCTGTCAATACATGGCATGAAATGTCAGGGGAATAATAACACCATGACTGAGAACACTCAATAGAAGGCTCCAACCCCATTAACTCTTACTTTAAAAGCAATTCATATGGCAGTTCAATAACAATAATAGGAAACAAATTGTAGCACGTTTCTAAATCCTTACTAGCCTTTAACTTAAAAATTTCAAAATTTTCTCCCACACATTGACCATCTCCTTCAACCTTTTCTCAAAGTTGCTATTTTCCTTTGATCCATCATAGATTAAGGGTTCTCTGATTATAACTAAATTCCATTTCTGACCTTCACAAGGTTCGACTTTTCACCATTTCAAGATTCGCTTTCCATTATTACAAGATTCATTTCTTTCGATTATCACAAAATTCAACTCTTTTCTCCTCTTAAGGATGTACATACAACACATTTTCAAGATGGACAGACAACACATAAGGTTGTAAAACAACACGCTACCTCGAGATGAACATACAACGCATAAAGACTACATCACAAAACATTTCCCTCTTTCTCCATCAATGTTTCATACTGAGCTATTCAGCTCATAAAAGACTCTCACACAATCAACTCATATTCATGTTTTCATTTGCCTAGCAAAGTCTACGTGGTATCTTACATACTTACACTAATCCCAGTGAACCTATTTAAAGACCCGCGTTAGTGGACTTGCTAACCCTTAACCTAATCACGTGGCTCAAAAAGTTAATTACCTCAAGTTATACAATAGCTGCTTGGGTTCCCTTATACAGTAATCTCATTTTACTTCTTCCACCAATGTGGGACAAAATAAAGGTGTCACAATCTCCCAATCTTATGATGCAATTCCTTGTTGCATTGGCCCAACAATCTTTTCCCGGTGGCTATGGCATAGCATTTAGTTCTGCATGATACTTTATTCCTACTCCGGGGATTCAAGAGGTAGCTCGTACAGATTCTAGAGGTGGCCCCCACTATATAAACCAGGGTTGTGCTCTGATACCAACTTTAACGACTCACGCCAGCTAACTTGTTAACCCTTAGCGTAATCATGTGGCTCAAAAGGTTAATCTCAAGTTATGCAGTAGCTGTTTGAGTTCTCTTACTTATTAATCTCATTTTACTTCTCCCACCGATGGGGGACAAAGTAGCGGTGTCACAGGTGGAACCAAGATTTTGTACTAGGGGATGCCAAATTTTTGAAGTTATGAGGCATGTATTATAAGACTAAGGTGTTTTGGCAAAAAAATGATAATCCAAGATTATTGGCTTATTAAGAAGCAATAATTCTACAAGTTTTGGCTTATTGGCTACAAATAATTGAAAAAGTATATCTATTTTTTCAAGCCAAAATAGGTCTAAACTTATAGCTTCTGTTAAAAATTTGCAATGTAAATTTATTTAATGCATAAATGTGGATATAATTGTGATTAATCCATGTAGCTCAACAATCTAATATAACCAAAACCAATGTTTTTTCAAGTCAATGTTCTTATCAATACAGAGAACTAATGGAGTTCATTGGGTCAAGGCCAACCAAAGATTGATGTGTTGATAGCAAGTCGGGCACGCCTGCTTCATCACATAGGTCCGCCATTTTCAGTGGAGAGAAACAGAATTTCAAAGCTGCTATTATTTATTTATTTATTTTTTTCTGTTACGTTAAAGCATTTAAAATCGAAAATTGTTGGTTGCGAAATAAGACCTAAGTGATTTCAAATGAGGGAAAAAAAAAAAAAAAAACAAATAACTTTAAAAAATAAAGAAAAAAGATTTACAAAAATATTCAGCTTTTTAGAGCATTCCCAACAAAGCTCTTCAAACCCCTCCTATCTCTATTTTAGGGAGTCAAACTCTAAAATTCGCTCCAAGAGACTCCCTAAAATAAAAATTGCTACAGTGCCTCCCTAAAAACTTCCCCATTTGGGGAGGCACTGTTCACTCCATACCGTTTTTTTTTAATTCTCTCTCTCTCTCCCTCCATCACTCTGCCGTAACTTTCCAAATTACTTTTTTATTTTATTTTCTCTCTCTCTTGTCTTTCTCCTACTTTTCCCTCATATATCATATTTTATATAAAAAAAAAATAGAGAGGATAATAAAAAGGATTGTTGGAGACATGAATTGGTAAAACGAAAAATGTGCACTATTCATGACTTTTTTTAGAAAAAAATTTAGGGAGATTGTTAGGGATGTTCTTAATCATCCCTAGCAGGCCTTAAATTCCACTCACGGAAAAATTTCAGCAAGATTGGAGAATGGAGTCCACCGATCATGATTTGATAATGGAAATTGAAAGTTGGAAGTGGGTGATGTGAGGCAGAAAGGTGCAGAAGATAATGGAAACTACTATGATAATGGAGGAAGGGAGAGGATAGTGATTTTTTTAACTTATTATTAAATTTTGGTCTGCTATTAATTACTACTACTATTTGAGATAGGGTTTTGTAGGGAAAATAATGGAAGTTTCACATCATATCATGTCTTGTGTGACGCAAAGAGGGATCCAGGGGTTGTTGTGCACCCGGGTGTTGCATGTTTCTTGGCCGTCTGATCGTGTTTTGGATGGCTCGGATGCATTCGGCAATTTTAATTTAATTTTGATTCATTTTTACCGGTAAAAAATTTTCGAGCCATCCAAAACATGATCAGATGGCCGAGGGGGGCACAACACCCCGTTTCTGGCAAAGAGGAAGAGAGAAAAATCACAAGGTGCTCTAATAATTAAAGACTTCATATTTCTTTTTGTAACTCACGTATTCGGATCAATTTACGCGCAGTTCGACTGGTTATGAAGGCTTTAATTCCATTACCTACTTGCACAGAGTCCAAAGCTTCACGTGGATTCACTTCAAATGAGTCGATAACATTTGAGAAATTTCAAACTTTGAGATCTTAAATTTTAATCCACCAGGCCAACTCATGTTGAAGACTTTAAACATTTGGTAATGCTAATTTATTTTGAAAAGAATCCTTTCATTTTCACCCATGATCTACTTTGTCCATTTTTCTCAAGCAAATCGATAGAGTCATTTGACCATTTACATCTAGGTCTTTGCTTGTTGTATTTTTTTTTTTTTTTAAGGAAATCAATAAATAAAATGATCTGATAAGTCTTCGTCTTCGTTTATTTAATTTTAAAGGAATACCCGCAAGAATAACAACACATAAACAATTAGCAGCCAATTGAATTTTTCCTTGTTTTGTCTTTTACTTATTCACAGGGCTCGCTCATGGCATAAGCCAATGAAGCTAACGCTTCAGGCCCTTCAAAAAATGTAAAAATTAGGGGCCCCCAAACATGTAGGCCTCCTATATATTGTATTGGTTTAATTTTTTATGACTATATGTTTAAATTTGTGAAATGATAAATAATTTTTAGTTGTTTTTTATGAAGATATGTGTTGAAAAATTTTATTATGCAAAATACATGGAGGGCCTCACCTCATAAGTTCGTTTCAGGCCTTCAAAACTAATGAGTCGACACTGCAAATTCACGTATTTCGTAAAACAAGCAAATAAGCTAGTAAACAAAGGGGAGTGATTTCCACACCCCCTAAATTGTTAACTACACTCCCCAAATTGTTAATTTTTGGGGGTGCGATAATCAATTTGGGGGGTGCGAAAATCACTCAGAATTGATTTTCACAACCCCGAAATGGTGCGGTTATAATTTGGGGGCTGCGAAAATCATTTCCCTAAAAAAATGAGACATTTATACTTAAGTCTCGAGAAATTACTAAAAAGCCTAGCTCAACATCTTTGCATGCTATCAAACTTCGATATTAGAGTCCAATTAAGGGTCATCATTGGGCCGGGCTATGCGGGTTTTTTCTTTTTAGCGGGCCGAGTTATCTCTAAAAAATTGAAGCCCAAGCCCGCCCACGGACTGTCCAATTATTGTCCAATTATCGTACATAGAAAATTTTGAATATTTATACCTCTTAATGCATAAAAAAAGGGGTGTTGGAACGTCGCACAAAACCACTAAATAATTTAGTGACAATTACATAATTTGGAAAGACAATAAGCTTATCACTTGTGTGGTTGTGCTCTTGGTATGCTAAGTTATGAATTCCTCTGTTTGTTTCGTAGCTCCTATAAGTTGAGAGTTTTGCTTCTTGTTGCAACTTACCGATTACAAATGTACTAGTAATATTATTCTGACAAAAAAAAATGACAATTTGTTTATAGCAAAAAAAGATTCTATAAAAAGGAACAACCACCCCCATTGAATTAAATTTATAAATTGTAACAACCTTCCCCATTCAACTATTAAATTTAAAATGAAGTAACCCATATGCATATTAGTCCCACGCTGAGCACGCACTCTGTATACGGATTGGTGGGGTTTAATTTTGGTGCAGTGCAACTTTAGAGGATCAAATACGGATGGCCCCAGCCCCCACAAAACCTTATGGTATCCATGATCTGATATGATATGGATCCAAAGAAAAAATCAATAATTTTCTCTCTCATGCCTCTCTGTCTCTCTCTCCTCCGCTCAATTGCTGTCCATTTGTCTCTTTCACTGGTGCTAGTCTGGAGGGCTCGGCCAAACTAGTAATAAATACGCGATGTGTGAAGACTGTAAAAGTAAAAAAAACAAAAAAATAAATTTTTATGAGTGGCCTTATTTCAATTCCTGATTTATTGTGTTTTACGAGATATGTCATTTTTTCACAATGCATTATTAAAAAAACCAACTTAAACCAGTTTGTTGACTTACGTAATAAATTGGAACAAGGACATGGGTGACCCATCACCCACCAAAACACTGTCGTCTTGCTTCACAACCTCTTAAAAATTTTAATAGTATTTTTCAATTATTGTTGATGGATGACTAATGTATGTATTATGTATGATTAATCTTGGAATAGATGGTTTTTTTTTTTGTATTAAATACTTTATCTTGCGTGGTTTGGAAAATGAGAATATCAAATAAACGTATTTTGGTTAAAAAAATTTAATATTTCTTACACATACTAGATATCGAGGTTCTTTTAATTTTTGACTTTTTTTAATTTGTTCTAATGAAAACATATTCTTTTAGGTTTTTCAATTTGCTGACCAGACATTCTTTTTAGAACGTAGAATGTATATTGATATTTTCGGATGCACATCTAAGGGAATTCTGGCTCTTTGCCACCATCCCGATTGTATGTGAGTGCATTCACAGTTCGCTGATTTTCACTATCCGTTGAACGAAGGAAATCCAATTGCATGATTCCGTATGGTATGTATTCATAACTTAGAGTTTATTTTACACATTAACAATTACCATTGTACTATAAGTTGGATCCCAAATCAATAAGACTTAAGCCCCAACAGCTAGATTGTTAAATATGGGTGATCAAACGATCCATATGAGTGACAAATTAAGAAAAAGAAAAGAATGATGGAGACAGCAAAAAGGACAAAGGAAAAGGGTAAGGAAAAAAACACTATTTAATGGCAGCAGATACTATAGAATAAAGATTTTTATTTATAGGTTTATTTATGGGTTTCTTTCTCCCCAGCAGACAAATTGTTGTCATCAGAACTTGCGAAATGGGCTCCTAGATTCCATTCGTATCATCTGATTGGAAGATGGGTGTGGTGAGAATTCTGTATTAGGGCATGAAAATCTACAAGGGGGTTTGCTCAGAATCTCCCATCCTCATCTCTCCCTCCATTTTTATAGGTCAGTCGTCACTGAATTGGCGTCAAAATCCGTACTTGCAGTATTTTTCTTGTTTTTGCTTTCTGGGTTTGGTTTTTTATTAATCTCTTCCACATTCTTGAGCTGTTTTGAACACTTTTCGAGATACCCATTTTCTTATTGTTACCACTGCTGTGATTTTTATTACGTTTTCCTCTCATTTGTTGGCAAATTCGAAAGAATAATAAAGAACCTGTTTTTTTTTTTGGATAAATAATAAAGAACCTGTTGTCCAACTGTATCTGGGTTTTTACCTCTTGTTTCACCTCCCTGTCTCTCTCGTCGTCAGCAAATCAGGTGAGTGTCTCCAGGTGCCCCGTTTTGTCCCTTTCCTTCAAACTTGTATTTTCCTTTAAATGGGTTTGCTGTATTTTTCAGAAAATCTGTTTTTTTCTCCCCCTGATGGGTACACTAATCAAGTCCAGCAATTAAATAGTTCAATCGCTTATATTTGTGGTTGCCCTATTGCTTTCTTGCCATTATGTTTTCAATGCTCCATTTTGGTAGGTATCGCTTCTAGTTGACTTGGATAGAGTTCTGATTGACTTGCTATTGCTCTCTACTGTTTCACCCATTTGGGGGTTGATGTTGGTTCTCATTTTACCAATTTTGCAGGAGCACACTCTAGATTGGTTGGATTTTGGTTGCTTTTAATGGAGTATTCGGATGCCAATTTGGTACGACTTTCATCTACTTGCTTCTTTCTCTCTCTCTCTCTCTAATACCCCAAACCAAACCAAGCCTTATGTCCCAATCAATTGGGGTCGGCTACATGAATCCTTTTTTCAATGAGCTTCATCAACGGCTACTTGTTCACTTAGACTTGTAGAGTTGTAGACTCATATCTTTGCGCACTACAATATCCAATGTCAATATTTTGATTTGGACTTCTATAATTACAGTTCCTCAGCTAAAGAATGTCCACATTTGATTCTACTCTTAGCTTCTTTGGTTTTAATTCATCCGTATTATTGAGGAACCATTTCATTTGTATATTTCATATTCCATATTAATCGTAGTTTGAGTAGTGTTGATGTATTTATAAATCACAGCTGTTGCTATTGGACTTGCTTCTTCATTCTTCTTTCCCAACAATTTGGTCAACAAGTGCTTAATATTTCTTCAAACTAGTCCATCCACGACATCATTTTGTCTAACATCTCAGACTAGTGCCCCAAAATGGTTTTTGGTTTTCCGTTTGGAATGGTTAAGATGGTTCATCATTTGATTTTCTGTTGTAATTGGCTTTTAGAAGGATTAATGACGGTCTGAAAAATATAGGGATTATTAGGTACTTCAAAATTTCTGATTTGAGTACAACAGGCTAAATTCTTCGGGAAGTTAAAGTTTCGATGTTGTATATAAATATAGGATACCGTGAGTAAAAATTTAGCCTTGGCGATTGAATGTAGAAGATGAGAATCTTTTGTTTTCAAGCTCTGAATCTTTCAAAAATATCTGTTTTCTCTTGTAGGAGTGAAAATGGATAGGGGCAGATTGGATTTAAGATTTCATCATGCTGGTTCCACCCCTTCGGAGGAATCAGCTTTGGACTTGGAGAAGGTCTACTGTAACCACACAAATCTGCCATCATCTAGCTCACCATCTCAGCAAGGTTTCACATCAGGTAATCAGCATTCAGAGAGCAACGCGGCTTACTTCTCATGGCCCACTTCCAGCAGGTTAACTGATGCAGCTGAAGACAGGGCTAATTACTTTGGAAACCTTCAAAAAGGGGTTTTGCCCGAAACTCTGGGGCGACTGCCAAGTGGGCAGCAAGCTACCACCTTGCTTGAACTGATGACTATTAGGGCATTTCATAGCAAGATGCTGCATCGGTTCAGTCTTGGGACAGCAATTGGATTCCGGATTCGTCGCGGTCTGTTAACTGATACACCAGCTATTCTTGTTTTTGTTGCTCGCAAAGTTCATAGACAATGGCTGAGACATATACAGTGTCTACCAGCTTATCTTGAGGTTAGGAATTCTTGCAGTTGTGCCTTACCAGTGCTTTGTTTTCAAATCATGTTCACTTTTACATTCCCAATGTTGGATTTGCATCGATCTTTGTTTTAGTCAAAATACGTAACATCTCGTCAAAGTACAATATTCATGTGACAATTTTTGAATCTTCGTCAATCTAATGAACTTATGGATATTTTGAAAGCTTTTTGAAACTTCAAATTGAAAGTAAAAGTCAGGACTAGCCTTTCATTCAACTCTTAAAAAATCCTTCATGTTCAGTTTTAGGTTCTAAATGTTGGTTTGGCATCAATTTTGGTTTTGGTAAATTGCAGCAGCTGTCAGCTGCTGAAATCTAGTCAAAGTTGTATACTCCCTCCATCCCAATTTGTCTGTTCACTTTCTCATTGTTGGATGTCCGAGATATTTGTCCATTTTACAAAGTCAATGAACCAAAATTCTGTAAAGTTACCTTTTGAGTGGAAGGGACGATCTAAGAAAAAGTTGAAGGGTAGTTTTGGAATATTAAAGCTTTTTAAGTGCTATAAAAGTGTTTCTTTAAAGAGCTGAGATTCCTCGAAAGGGAAAATATTGGGAGGGAGGGAGAAATAGATGAGGCTAGGTTTTGAATTTTTTTCATGCTAATAAAGTGGTGGACATTTGGTGGATTGTGAAGACTTGAACTCGGGATCAAATGTTAAGGTTTGCAAATTTGGAAGCTTACTTTTCAGTGTTCCACCGAAATCTTGGAAGTCAAATGTGTTTTGCTATTTGTTGAGCAGGGACCTGGAGGTGTATGGTGTGATGTCGATGTTGTGGAATTCTCTTACTTTGGTGCACCTGCAGCTACTCCAAAAGAGCAATTGTACAATGAGCTTGTAGATGGTTTGCGGGGAAGTGACCCATACATTGGTTCTGGTTCCCAAGTATGCTTCGTTCTTCTTATTCTCCATAACTGGTTCTGTTCTTCAAATGGTTTTTATGTTAGAGACTTAGAGGGAGTCTTTTCACATACATTTACATGAGGATTAGACTTCATAGTTTATTCCACTGATGTATATAAATATTGTAAGTAATGTTCAAATGACTAAAAGGAAGTAAAACAAGTCCAGTATTCTTTTTTCTTTTCTTTTTTTATGAAAAGTTCTCGTAGAGTCGAGTTTGTATTCACTATAGTAAACTTTAATTTGCTGGTCATGGACGTATGTCGCTCCTCAGTGTGTGGATTTCTTGTTTAACCAAAGTTTGTTGTGCATTTACTTAATTATGGTTTCGGTCAGGATGTATGACTATGGACTAGCTGTTTGCATTCTGAACTTGAGATGAGTTCACTGGTAGGTATCTTATTCAATCTTGGTGTAAACCTCTTGAAATTGGGATTTCTAGGCACAGTTGTGGTTGTGCTCATCGATTGTTAGATGCTAAATTAAGGTTTCAACATCTTCTTTGGGGGAGCTGTAAATCATGGATTTCGGTTGGTAGTTGTCTGGTTTAGGAGAATAAATATGATCATGATGTCCCCTTGGAACTCCTTAGTCCTTACTGGCTTATACTATATGTATTTGACGTTGAGTTTGAGAGCTTCATCTTTATGGATCTGAGTTAGCTATTTACTAGGAGTGTGTGACATCTGTCATGTTATGAGTGATACCCATACATTGATCCTAATTAAGTATGTATCTTCTATTGAAGTCCTTTTCCCACTCTAGTTTTGGAAGCCACCCACGGCTAAAGCTCTTGTATTTTAGTTAAAATTGATCATGAATCCCTTCATAAAAAGTCCTCATCTATCGAAACAAACACGTGCACACCTACACCCACATACACACACAAACACATGCCGGCACACTCAATAAGGAAAACCGGCACGCCCAAAAAGGAAAAAAGGGAAAGACCATAAATCGTACGGGGAAAGAAAAAGTATTTGTGTTGCATATTTCTTAGTACATACATGTTCCTTACCTAAATTGCTTTATTCGCAATGTCTTGTGGCATTTGCTAATGATACATTTATGACTCAGAGACTCAGATGCGGGCGTTGGGTGCGTGCATGTTTTAGCTTTTCTGATCCATCTAATTCTCATGTCCAAGGATGCTGGGACACAACTTTGTTTCATTTTTCTACAACTCTAATTTGGTATAGAATGGTGTTTAGAAGCTAACATAAAAGCATGAATGCGAAAAAATTGAAATTTTATGCATGGCTGTAAGATAAACTCGGCTAATTCGTGTATGATTGGCTTTTGTTTTATTGGGGTTGTCTAGGATGAACAATGAACATGACCATTGAAGAAGAAGGGCTTATGTTTTTGAGTTTGCAGCAGTAACAAGAGTAACTAAAGTCTTTTGTTTTGTTTTTTCTTTTTTTAACTTGTGATGTGGATAGAGGTTGCAAGTTTTCTGTAAATGTGTCTTATTTGCCCTGTATGCCTTTATCAATGGAAGCTAAAATATGTTTGTTACTCCATTTTGATTCACTTATGGGGATTCAAAATTTTGCTTGCCTCTTAACTTTCAAAACTATACCACCTAAGTAGTCTCTGGATTATATAGCAGTCATTATATTTGTTACCAATGTTTCTTCCACAGGGACTGATGCACTTTTTCCGTTGTTTGTTATGTTCTTCCGTCATTGCAAGCTTGATTTGTTAAGGTTAATAAGTTTACACATTCAGTGTTATTGCTCTTGAAATTACACATTGCATATTCTTGTTTAGGTTGCAAGCCAAGAAACATATGGAACCTTGGGTGCTATTGTCAAGAGCCGAACAGGTACTCGACAGGTCGGTTTCCTCACAAATCGCCATGTGGCTGTTGATTTGGACTACCCAAACCAGAAAATGTTTCATCCGCTCCCCCCTAGCCTTGGACCTGGAGTGTATCTGGGTGCTGTGGAAAGAGCAACATCTTTCATTACGGATGATCTTTGGTATGGCATCTTCGCCGGAACAAACCCAGGTAACATAATTCCAAATCTGATCATGATGCACGTATCGTCACATATTTCACTGAGCTATTTGTTCTAATCAGTTCTCTGATATCATGGTGATATTATGTTGTTACATACTGCTTATGTTGAGAAAAACTAGGTGCCATGAATTTGATATTATTCTTATATTTCAAATCTTATGACATTCAAGACATGTATGTTACAGTGGAGTGGGGACTTGGGAACAGGTGTTGGGTGTCGATATGCTCCTAGGAATCTGATTCATGTACTTCCTCCGCATTTTGATTTGGGAATATGTGAAGGTTTTATCTTTATAGGTTTCTACATGAAGTATTTAGTAATAATGTAAACTTCAAGTATGATGAATTTGTGAATTTTTTCAAGGATTGTGAAACCCTCATCAACTTTGTATGTTGTTTGGGTTTTCTAGAGCTAAGAAAAACGGTTCAGTAAACTGTGAAACCCTCATTCGACAAGCAAGTTATGAACAAGTTATACTTACGGCCCATCAAACAGTACTGATATATATGCCAGGGTATTAACCAAGAATCCATAAGATTATTCAAATCAAAACTGGAGGGACCACCCAAATTCTATTTAAGTATTCCCCAACTGACAGAAGGAATCTCTTTTTATTGTGGTTTTCTTTCACCAAGCAAACAGGGGGACAAAAATTCCCGACATCACAGATCAGGCCGATTGGGTTTTAATGAAATCAAGGCTTGTGATTAAAAACAACTGAATGTGTTTGAAATTTGGCATTTTTGGACGGAGCCAGCGCTGAAAGGACCAGGTCAATCCACCATATTGAGCTAATCTGTTTTCTTGAATTTATTTTAAGCCTTTTCAATTAGCCAAAAACAAACATTTGGCTACAGGCTACATCATTTTATCATCTGTCATCTAGATTGCCGAAGGTTTTCTTTTTCAATACTTTGGTTTCAATCGTAGCAGTAGTTGGTGGTGCATTAGAATTCTGTTTCCTATCACTTGGATTGAATTACATTTGAAAATTTCTTAATATGCTGAACTATCTCTGATATTACATTTGTGCTAATTTGTTTCATATTGTGTCTTGACCCCCACACATGCCCATCTCAATCTGGTGGTCTGGCAGAAACATTCGTTCGAGCTGATGGGGCCTTTGTTCCGTTTGCTGATGATTTCGACTTGTCCTATGTATCGACGTCCGTTAAAGGAATAGGAGAGATAGGTAATGTCAATATCCTCGATTTGCAGTCTCCAATCAACAGTCTAATTGGAAGACAAGTGGTAAAAGTCGGAAGAAGCTCTGGATTAACAACTGGGACCATAATGGCTTATGCCTTAGAGTACAACGATGAGAAAGGCATTTGTTTCTTTACCGATTTTCTTGTTGTTGGTGAGAATCAGCAGACCTTTGACCTTGAAGGTGACAGTGGAAGCCTCATTCTGCTAACGGGTCGTCAAGAGGGGGAGAAACCACGGCCTGTTGGGATTATTTGGGGTGGGACCGCTAATCGAGGCCGGTTGAAACTCAGAGTGGGCCAACCTCCAGAGAATTGGACTAGTGGAGTTGACTTAGGGCGCCTTCTTGACCTCCTTGAACTTGATCTGATTACAACCATGGAAGAGCTTCAAGGTTTGTCCTTCAGAAAATTCTAGTTATTTTTTGTTGAAGCAATAGCTTCTGTTACCGTTGACATTGAATTTATGTTGGCCATTTCAACGCCGCCTGCATTTTACGTAGGTTCATTTAGAGCATGTTTTTAATATATATTAAGGCATAATTGGAAACTGGCAACATGGTGATGTATTACTATTGACCCAAATATCCAACTAGACTGGCATGAAAGAAGTATTAAAGTGTAATTGAGACGTGAAACAACTTCTGGTGCACGAAATTTGTGAGTAATTCAAGGAAATGCAAACGATCCCAGAAGAAGAAGAAAATCTGTATAATATGCAACATTGTTTGCACGCGTCAATTATGCTCGTGTCCACTTACACGTGCATGGTTCCACCCGCTAGGTTATCTTTTTCAACCGAAGTTGTTTCTTTTACGAAATTGACAAATTTTATAAAGTTAAAACCATAAATATTGCCGCAATGGTAAATGTTGAGTGCTAGGATATTAAGGAGTACCCTATTCTGCATTACGGTGCATTGCATGATTTTCCTTTTTTTTTTTAATTCTCTCCTCCCTCTCTTGTCAGTAGAGGCCAACCTTATTTTTGTCCAAAGTACTATCTCACTGAAGAAAAGAAGCAGGGAGGTAGAACATTGGGGCCGCATAGTTGGGACTCTTATTGGCAAAAAAATTCGCATATTACTCATCCTCGCAATTGATTATCCGTTTTTATCTTATGTTGACAAGTACTGCTTTCTCTGTCTTCATGTTTTACATAGCTGCACTGCAAGAGCAAATAAACGCTTCCTTAGCAGGGATGGATTCTACAGTGGGAGAGTCATCTCCACCCGATCAAGTGCTGAAAGTTCAAATCGAGGAGAATAATCATGAGCCTCTTGGGCTAAACATCATGAAAGTTCCCGTAGACAGGAGGCCCCACAATGGGCTGACCCCACCATTCATCCACGATGAGTTTCGAATTGAAGGTGGTACTGATGCAGTTCCAAATGTGGAACACCAGTTTATTCCGTGTTTTATTGGAAGATCCCCAGTTGATGAGAAAAAACAAGGAAGCACAGAATTGAAAAACCTTGCAGTGTTGAGAAATGGGTCCGATGAAGAAGAGATTTCCATGTCCTTGCAATTGGGTGAGCCAGAACCAAAGAGAAGAAAACAATCCGATTTTCTACTACGTACTGAAAACTCGAAATGAAGTGTCCGTAATTCTTTTGGAGTTTTGAGTTCCAAGGTCCAAAATTTTGAATTGTATCTGAAATTTCAGATTGCAGAGAGGAACCCAGGTCTTGCCTCCAGCTACGTAAAATTATTGTTTTTTTTTCCCCCTTCTATTTTTAGTATATTATGATCAAGGTTACGATTATATATGTTATACATGTGCGTTAAGCAGTCTTTAAGGGACAAATCATTGTAGAGAAGTAACTGTATATTATCGCCTTTGATATGTATCATTCTGTTAGAGTTCTGTAACATATATGGTCCTTCAGTGTGGGTGGTACTACAACTTTTGGAATTTAGGGAGCAAAAATGGTTATTTTCGGCTGACTGCTCTTACAGGGAAATGCTTGATGGAAGCGTTACTAAAGTATTGTTACCCTCTTTGTTCAAATGTTACTTTCAGCACATTGCTGTTGAATAAAATGTGGCATTTTCGTGTATCTTATTTCCATACTCTCCCGTGTGGGAGAGCCTCGCGTATTGCACTGCATTTGTTTTGTTGCAACATTGATGTTGCTAAATCAATGAATCATTATTTAGCCAAGAACATGGGTTCAAGCCTTGGTTCACTGCATTTGGTTTTCGTTGCCGTGTATCACCTTTTTCCTTTTTCCGATCGGGTCATTGTCTGTATCATCACTAGTAAATTTAGACATTTGTGTTTTACCTTTGCTGGCAATGTCTCATGTCACCTGATTCGCAAGTCCAGATCATTGCCACCTGATTCGCAATTCCAGGTTTACCATGCCGATGCCGGGGTGGGTGCTGGTGCCGTGTGAAAGTATAGTCCAGGTTTACCATGCTGATGCCGGGGTGGGTTCAATGTAACCAGCAAGAGGAAGCTGGTGCCAGATGAAAGTATAGGGTTTTACTATTGTGTAATTTATCTTTTATGTTGGGTTGCTTTTGTAATCTTATTTTATGTTAAGCGTAGTTTAGTCTTTTTGCATTATTAGGGTTTTGTTAAGTTTATTAGGATTAATCTGTTGGTGCAGAATCTGGGTACTCCGGAATTTGAACAGCTTGATAGAAAATGCTTCGGGTCGCGTTACAATGTCGTTTTCCAAAAAACAGTATTCGCCCACACCAATTGGTATGCACCGGGTAGATAGCGAATTTTTTCGAGAATACAATGAAGTCCGGTCTATGGAGAATACAACGAAGTCCGGTCTATGGACCTTCTGCATGTTTCCGCACAAACGAAGGTCAAACAAAATACCAAGTCAAAAAGTATCATGTTGACACTGTTTTTGCAGAGTAATGATGTAACAGAACAAGAAAGCAACTTAAAGAAATTTTGACAGAGCCACACAAAAATTGTGTTGAATGAATGTGATTTGGGCTCTATTTATAGACCTAAATGCACCTTCTCGCATGGGGTTACACCCATTGGTATAATGGCCTTTAGTTAGAGTCATAACCATTCCAAACAGAGTCACAATTGTACCGAAGCAATGCCTGAACCGCCTGCAAATTTTGCGCAGACCCGTTGGTACCGATACCTAGGTTTAGTGGTTTCGATACCGAAACTCTCAGCTCGTCATACCTGTACAGATACCCATCGCTGACTAGCCACACTTGCACCACATGAGATCCACGTTAGTGCTACCTTACAACCAAGTCGCAATAAGAAAAAGCACCTATAAGGCGCCTTAAGCCGAAGTGTGACATCAAAGCACCACATTGTAGCCACACAACTCATTGCCATGCTCGCACACACACGCAGGTGCGTGTAGGAGCCAAGCCACTTTACACAAAGTGAACTTAATAAATGTGCTCCCTTATATAAACCATTCAACCCAAATAGACAATGTGGACAAACCCAAAAAACTTTAATGAAGCTTCCTCAAGAGCACAAGGAATAGTTGGAAGGTTTTAACCTTCTTCCGAGGATGAAGCAATCTTAAAAGAAATGATTGAAGCTGATCTCAAAAGAACTCCCTCTAATGGCTGGCATTTGGAAGGTTTTCTGTTGTTCCTCTGTTGTTGATTTGGATCCTTATGGTTTTTGGTGGTTTTAGCTAGGGTTAGTTTCGGGTTTGTTGTTTGTTTCGATTGTAGCGGCTTAGGGTTGTGCAGCAAGCGCCAGGGGCAGTGTAGGGATTTTTGGAGGCTTTTTTGGGTTTGGCACCTTTTGGTGCTTTTGGTGTTTTTTTTTCTTTCTTTCCCCTTCTTTTCTCTTTCTTCCAACCTTGGTTGGATGTATCCTCCCCCTTCTCTCGATGTACCCCTATCGAGTTTCTTTTATATATTTTCTTTTTCCGATAAAAAAAAAAAAGAGCACAAGGAATACTTTGATAAAACCCCAAAACAAAACCCATTTATTTTGAGAAATTCCAACATAGCCTATATATCCCCTTCATCCCCTTCATTAGTCTTGTAAGCATTCAGGGCTTCAAGCTTTCTAATGCGATAAGATTGTTACGTTATTTCTTCTCTTTTGCAATGTCACACCGGGGTGGGCTCAACGTAACCAGCAAGAGGAAGCCGGATTACCCAAAAGATGAACTTGAGGGAGGCACCAGAATAAAGAGCTTTTCACAGCATCCCTTTAGGCAAATAAAGTAAAATATTCAATTGACGTGAATTTTTAACTCGGATAGCCAAATGAGCTTTGTACGTCAAAATGAGCAGCTTCAAGTCTTCAACCACAAAAGAAAATGCTGAAAGACCAAACTTACTTTAAACTCCAGTAGATTTCCTTTTATAGCCAATGCTCTGTACAATTATATGTTCACGTCACACTCACAAGGGTAGAAGGTACTTCAAGTCTAGAGGGCTCATATGCAGATATATACAAACAAATATACGTAAAAACACAGACGCATGCACAAGCATATGTTCCCCCCTCTTTCACATTATGATACAACAACTTCAACCCCAGATAAGACTTTTACGCATTCGTGGTCACACTCACAGCATTCAATTCAACATGCTGCCTACCTTCACTCTGAGGGTGAACTATAACGGTGGCCCTCGCCTCTTCCCGCATAGACTTCTCATCTCCGACGTTAGAAAGAGCGATTGAGCTGACCAGAGGCTTCTGGTTAGCAGCCCCAGTTTCTCGGTTATCTTGATCTTCCCCTATGATTTCCCATTCCTCCTTGAGTGAAGTCACTTGAAAGCCTCTCTCTTGGTGCCTTTCAATCTCGAATAAAGTGGGCAGGATCACATAATCGTTAAGAGGGTTGTAGAAAGGATCTGGATCCCCAGCATTCAGCCAGTGTTTAAGGATCCGGAAAAGGTGACGGTCGCATAGGATTCCTCTGTGCTCACCGGGGATTCCAACCCTTGCTTCTGCTTTAAGCCCATCAGCCTGTAGTAAAGAAATGGAATAGCAACTAAAGGCTCCATTTGAATGGATATGGATTTCAAATGAAGGGATTTTAAATTCAATTTTAACAAAAACCTAAGAAGTTCAGCTACAAGTGGCTTGTGAGGTTGTGATCTCTATTAGGTTTGTTGTTTTGGTCAGGAAAACAACATTTCTGAAGCACTTAAAGATTGTAGCAGGACTATGATGGGAAATGGGAATGCCTTTGATAGGTATCTAAACAACTCAATAAAGGGCTATCCACTGCATGAGGCCCCGCCGTTGCCGGGTAAGGGGAACGATTTGGTGTACGCAGTCTTACCTATGCAAGTGGAGAGGCCATTTCCGTGACTCGAACCCATGACCACCAGGTCACACTGGTGCAACCTTACCGTTGCACCGAGGCCGCTCTACGTCTAAACAACTCAATGTAGCGGTATATTTCCTAGAATTTGAACATGTTTCAGGGTGTTTTGATCTGTGACAGTGGAAAAATTGGAATTTCGTGATTCCACCAATGTTTTCCTTTTTGTCTCCTATGAAAACATAAATGCTTTGGCATTTTCGCAGGAAACGGAACAAAATTTTGCTCCTTGCTTTTACTGTGATCCATGTTAACCGCTCTACGCATTCGACCCGAGTGTTACAAATTTTATATACCATAAAGGCATATCTTAAAAGCACAATCGACTCATCTCAAGCTGGCTTTCCTTTATTTGACTACTGTTGAGTAACATAACAGATGTGAAAACATCTGTTAAATAGTCCTAGTCCCGTTTCTACAATAAGGTTAGAAGACATGTACTTCTGCATCTAAATTTTTGCTCTTACATGACACTGATGTCCAAACAACTTCATCCATTTCTAAGTCCAGCACTTTCAGCATATTAAGGTGATATCTCTGGTTATTCTACAACCAGAAGCTGAAAATCATAGCTATAGAAGTGAACTGATATCCGAATATCATATGACAAGTTGATAAATGACATTAATAATCACGAAGAGATTGCTCGACTGTTAAAGCCACAAACCAGAGTAGCTTTGAAAACTACTACCATCACTTAAACAAAAAAGAAAATATAATAAGGCGAGAGCACAAATAGATAACTGTACCTTCGCAGATTCTACAGGAACTGTCCCATCTCCATCGACACATATGTAGTTAGCCTGCATTCCAAAAGCATTTGTAACCAAGTAATCAAACCAAGGATATAATGCATACGATACTGTCTCTCATACAATACTAGCATTCATCAAATGCAGACATACATCTCATGCACATGCATAATGCATTGATAGCCATGATGATATTATATTAGCTCAATAGTTAGTGAAATAAATATACCATGAGAAAAGGTAATTGTTTTAAATCTGTGACAGGTGCCGCCTCACTTCCATAACTGCAGTGCAATACACAAATATCAGAAACTAATCATATCATTTTCTTTTTAAACAGAATCTAGGCACTCAGTATTTTAAGCATCAACCTTCTCTTTTCCCATACTCCTTATTACAGACGCCAATCAAAATTTAAGCACTGAGTTGCACTGTAAAAGAAAACTTAATTCAAAATGCTTAAAAGATGACATTACCACACACTATTTGGTGTATCAAGATTTGTCCCATATACATTGAAGAATTTAACTTGAGGTGGAAGCTTGGCAGAGGATAAGAGCTTTCGCGTCTCATTAGCCCATTTCAAGATATCTAAGTTGAATGGAAGTGGAATATTCACCCCATCATACTCCACCTGGATGAAAAACGGAAAAGATCAGCCTAATACGGGTATTGAACACTTCCAAGTACTGATCCTACAACCCAATTCAGAACAAGAGAAAGCAAAATACAGGTAATGAAAATTCCTACCAAAAAAAAAAAAATTCAAAAATTATACGCCAAATATGGCACCGAATGAATATTTCTGCACATTCCAGATAGTGGGAAACTTCATGAAATATCCCTGAAACATCCGTATGTTGATTACCAGAGATTGTGTAGAAAAATAAATCAGACATCTTTCATTTCATCTATCATACCAATCAGATTGACCTTAAAACAGAGACTTTCTTTTTCCTGAAATATATACGACAGGAATATGGGAATAACAAGCTACATTCTGTAGAAGTAACAACTCAAAACCAGACATCACGCTTGGTGTGGGATTGCTTATCTCCAGTATCCACTAGGCCAACCCCATGTCATACTAAAACTGAAACTTCAACAAAGCCACTAGCACTATTTCCAACACTTTCAGTGACCTTTTGAACTCCAGATGAGTAGTCATCCATGCAAAAATGAAGTTGATCAAATATTGGCAAGTGCCTAATGGAATCATGTTTCGAAAAACTGACTTCAGAATAAACGTCCACTTTTTACAAGATTCGATAAGGTTTATATGGATGTCTGATTAAAGCTGAGTACCAACAATCTAAACATTGAGGGAAACAAGATGAACAATTTGGGGTGGACCACGTGGGCCGGACTATCTCATTCAGTGCTGAGAGAGGACTGGGGAGAAGCTTGATGCTAAAAGAATGACATTGGAAAAAAGCATGAAATATTACTATTAGTATAACTTTATCGTCTCCTTTAACAAAAGAAAATCATATCTTACCGTGTTAGTTGACAGAGCTTCTGTGAAAATAGATACGCTTTCTTCTGGGGAATAAGACTCCAGCATAATAATGGAGTTTCCATCACCATCACCATCACCATCACCATCACCATCACCATCACCGTATTGTTTCCAAATTTGTAGAAGGGGACTTTTTTCCCAACAGAAATCAGGACAAGCCATCAATTCATAAAATGAAGGGCACTCTAGGAGCTGAAAAATCACAGCTCATCAAATTAGTCTAAAAGAAATAACAAGAAAAAGCTTTTTAAAAAAATTAAGAACAATAATTTCGAAGATCGGAAAAGAAAATTCTTCTCTTTTATTCATGAACCACCACAATACAGTATAACACTATAAGCAGAAAGCAGTACATGCACATCAAAACCAAAGCAGAAGGGATTATGGTATCAACCAAGCTGAGGGAAGGTCCCTGCTATCATCAGCAAGGGCAGAGGGACATGGTAGAAGCAGGGTCAAACAACCCCACGGCATCGAAACTTATACACGAGCAGAGCATAAATTTTCTCGGTATTTTACGCATTGACCACGCCTATATTGAAAATTTCGCAAAGAAAAACAAACCAGGTATGCCTCTATCAAGACATTCATTCTATGATAACTTTCAACTTCCCTTGCATTTTTGTGCCTTTAGTAGGCCTAGTATTTCCGGCAATACAAATGGCTTCTTCATCTCTTCATATTAAAAAAAAACAAGACTATTTAAATTCGATAGGGCAAAATCTCATCTTTTATTTATTTCAAAACTTAGACTTGTATCAATATCTATGTATTTGACACCACTGAGGATATGTGGTCCTGGCTCCGCCCTGATTGTCATATGCCTAGGAAGCACTAGAAATAAGATTATAATAGAAAACACTAGAAATAATATTATAATAGAAGTGATAAACTAAAGGATGAGGCAAATCGACACCATAGACTTTTAGCTAGATACACCATACCTGCTAGGACCGGTATTGTGAAATCAAACTTCGAGCAAAAATATAAAAGTTGTAGATTGACATAGAAGAAAGGTTTATTTCACTAAAACAAGCACGCTTTAATTTGATCCATTTCCCTATTTCTCATTACTATCCCCATGAAAAATGAAATTATATCAACATAATATTGAACCAAAACCTAAGGGTTGGTGTTAATGCTATGAATAACCAGAGTCAAAAAAAGAGCTACTAAGTGATTTATATCCAATACACTTTGAATGCATGCAACTTAGCATTTGACATATATAGGGTTCCAGCAAAGGTTGTTTCCAAAATTATTTCTCTCGTGCTCATTCGTCATTTTGTTGTTCCCTATCTCATGCTGAAAAGAGAAGGGACAGGGACAAAAATATGACTGATCAGAAAGCTGGAAATACCTTAGATTGTCATTCTCTGCTTAGGTTAATCTCAATGCCCACTCCTAAGTTTTGCCGCCACTTACTTTTTGTCATTCAAAAAACAAATCCATAAGAAAGACTCATAAATGAGCAGACGGTGACTAAGCCTATGATACTTTTCAGAGAAGACAAAACAGATTGTATTACTGAATTGATTAATGATACAATGCTCAACAGGTTTAAATAGGGAAAACCTAGAACAGAGAATCTACTCTTAAGAAAATCTATACCTAAAACAGAAGATACAGAAAGATATGATCACAATATGATTGCATGCCTAAATAGAAGATACAATGACATACATATACACAGCCTACCCCTTGCTTTTCTAATAGCAATGGCATAGCATACCAACGAGAGGGAGGATTAATGATACGAATCAAACTGATGAGAATCCAGACAGGTTAATTTTGAAATGTCTACAATAGACATGAGGTTTAAAATGTGAACAAGATGGTGGAGTTGTACCAGTTGATGCATGCTCCATTTTGATATGAAGAAGTTTTGCTCCCACCCTTCCACAAATGACATACCGTTAACAAAGGTGGAGGTAACATATCCCGGCGCACCTGTCAAAGCGCAGCTACTCTATCAGAAGACTCAGACACCTATTGGGATACAACTGCTGGCCATCTAAAATTAGGTATTCTTCTCATTGCTAGCCAGTAGCATAAATTTAAGGAATCATAGAATCTCATCAAATTAGAAATGTTTTCTGCACAAGATATGGAACTTTAAAATCCAAACGCTTCAGCTCGTTACAAGAAAATATTGGGAAATAAACATTTTTCCAGAAATTTAAGATTTTGGCTCATCCACTTCTGCTCAACAAGTCTAAATTTCAAATAGAATGGACCTGAATGGTCAAAATAATTTTTAGCTTTCAAAAGGTGAACCTTGAATTTCTTGGTTTAAACAAGTACAAGAAGAAGGAACACAAACCCAAAGATTCTCATAAATGGGTGGTAGAAACTAAAAATCCAAAGAACTTGCACAACTTGTTAGGACTTTCATCTTCATACGAAGAAGTCACCAAATGCCAATAGCAATTGGGACTATTTTACATGAGAGGATAAGGTCCGTCAAATAGTTGGCCATAAGAAGTTTTTACGATGTCAAAGAGGATTCAAGAGTAGTATATTCTGCATATGTTTTTGGTAATAAGGACTTTGAACAAGAGAAACTTATATTTAATTATTTATGGCTTTCTCCATGTATTCAAGTCTGCTTCGAAGTATCTTGGAGTTACGAACTTGAAACTAGTATCTTCCCATTGGTCTCTTTACAGAATCACTTACCCTGAAATGGTGCGGCAATTGCTATCCAATTCTTCACATATTTCTCAAAGATCTGCAGAATAATGTTATCATCAGGACAGTATAGGGCATCCGCTAATACAAATAAAATAAAAGGATCAGTCCAAATCGGACAATAGATCTAAAATGGAAAAAAGAATGAACTACAAGTGCAACTCAAAAAGGGAAAAATGTGGAAATTTACATCACTGTGTAGGCACATGAAACATTTCACAAGAAGGCCACCCATGGAATGAGTTATTATAGTCATCTTTTTCCCTCCTGAGGCAGTAAATACGGTCTCCATTTTTGCTGCCAAGCGCTCCATTGTTTCCTGGAACCTACATTCAGCAGAATCAGCAGGAAAACAGTTCATATCCACATGATTACAATATAAAGCTGACTAAAACAGATCTGATAGGTCATATAAGATCCGATGACCCCCTACTCATTGTATGCTTGATCAGAGATCTACTATCTATCAGCACAATGTCCACAAAACACCACCCCTGGAGTCTGGGCAATATTTATTTTTTTTATCGGCATTTTTTTTTTGTTGTTGTTGTTGATTGGCGTTTGGGCGATATTTATTCAGTTACCACATGAAAAAAAACTATAACTACCAGCAGAAATAGATTAAAACATAAATCAAATTCTTAATATATGGTCAATTGAACTCAGACAAGCAGATACCTGTTGCTCTGACGGAAATCATATCCAAAACCAAACAGTGTTTTCCCCTCTTGGAAGCCCCATTTGATCATTTCAACTATCATGTCATGGAAATAATATACACATTCACGCCCAATGATCTGGGGAAAAAGAAAAGGAAAAAAAATGCAATCTGAATTCATCAAACGAGAATGCCAAGTCAAATGAGAGGGACAATAATCTAAAATCAGAAAAAGCATATCCAGTATAACCACCTCAAGCAGTTTAGAGAAGGTAACAACTAACAAACTAACCGCAGACATGGACACAAAGATTATCAAAGAATTAGTTGCAAAGAGGACACAGTCAGATGATTAACGAAGATTCCAAGACACGAAATCGTAAAAAAAAAAATTTGACATAAGATATACGGTAAAGGGGCCTAGTGAATGGAAAATCCCATTTTATGATCAGAACTCCTCTTTCTCTACTTGTGATACACCTGTGAAAGGACAATCAAGCAACTAACATGTATAGCAGTCAGATGGTAATTTCCAGATATTTATCTTCATTGCTCCAGATATGGAATTTGGGTGCACATTGTAAATGTGTAGGTTAAGGCAACTTAATCATGACACTTAAGAAGCCTATAATAGACATCGGCTTGGCTTCTAAAGCACCGGCGTAACTTAGTCTCAACTGAATGGTCTTCGGCACTTCTGTTGAAGATGACTGTTCCTAAATGGCATGTATAAGAGAGCAGTTCCACCAAATCAAATGAAATCAGCAAAGAAAAACCAAGCTTCTTACTAAAAGCAGCCAACATGAAGATATAGGAGATAACACATACCAAGTCGGGATCCAAGATATCAATTGCATACAGCCCATCTCTGTCTTCAGGTACCATGATGTTTGACTCGGGATCCAAAGACACGGTTTTACCTGCGTCATAAGGGGGGAAAAAAAACTTGTATGAGGATTCAACATATACCAAAAGCATTTGTCTTCTCAGTTCTCATACTAAACAAACTAAACTAAATGCCTCGTATGAAGAAAAACATGAACGTCCATGCACATTACTAACGCGAATAAGCAGCCACATCATTTTAAAGTATTCAGAATTGGTGAAAACTCAGGGAAAAAGACTACTAGGAAAATAATGTAAAGCATATATCTGAAATACATTTTCCAAACAAGAAAATATATTCTGTTAATGTATGCTGCACACATATCAGCACACATTCATCATCCACAAACAATATCGTCAGCAGTTTTTATTCAAACTTGGGGTCAGGTCATTAACTTCGTAGCGCCCGGACACCCATTTATCAAAAATAAAAACCCTTATAATCAATCATAAGATGCGAATTCATATCAATCATCAACAGCGCAGACAATGGGATTCTATTCATAACCCCACACACACACAAAAATCAACACCCGTTCTGAAAAAAGTAACTATTTAGTAGGAGACGATTAAAGGCAGTTAAATTGTAGACAAGGGTTTACCGGTGGAAGGATCAAAGAGGGACCAGAGCTTGGTCCGGCACTTGTAATCGGCGCTGAAAAGTCGAACCCACACACGCTCTTCTTTTCCGTTGTCGTCAACGGCTTTGAGAATCGAACCTGCTATGCCGGGAACCAAGAGGACAGGGTCGAGGTCGGGGTCCACGTACGGCTGAGGCTTCTTCCTGATGTGTTTCAACCACAGCTCTACCGATTCAATGATTTCTTCCAATAAAATCGCCATCTCTGAACCCCCAATTCAACAATCCCCCTGTCAACCTCGCTAATATTTGCAATTAAGAATGCGATATATGGGTGGATAGGGAGTTCCAAGCTAGATTTGGGGAAAATTTGATGAAATTAGGGTTTGGAGGACTGATTTTGGAGCGGAGGTTGGGTTAGAAGAAGGGAAGTTTGGTGGCGGAGGGAGTCAGAGCCGTGACGTTATCGGAAAAGTGTGAATGATTACCCAAAATTGATGTAAAGACAAGTTTTTGTATACTTTTTACGGTACCAGGGAAATTCTTTGTTCGGTTTGGGTTTTGAGAGAGGTTTTTGAGGTAATGAAATAATGAATAGAGAGAGATAAGAAGGCGGATCAAAAAAAAGAGAGAGATAAGAAGAAAATTTTATCGGGAACCGGTGTGTATTGAGACCCAAACCAAACAAGGTGTATAATTGACCTTTTTGCCCCCAATACTAATAACCCCGTCACAAAAAAATTGTTCGATTCGGAAAACGATAAATAAAAGATAATTTTTTTTTTGAAAAGCAGATTAAAGATAATACTCTCCTCGTCCCAACTTTCTTGTCCACATGTACTATTCACGGTACCTCAAAAAATTATTGATATTTTCAGATGTATAATTTTATGTATATTTAATATGAATTTCGTTTGATAGTTCTCGATGAATTCTATTAAACAAAGTTTTTAAAATTGTAAAAAACGTATAGAAGGAAATATATAAGTAATTGAAAATTGGCATGCATGCACGTAAATTGACAAAAAATTTGAAACGGAAGGAGTAATATTTTTATTTAAACAAATTAAATCTTTTGCATCCAGTTACTAATTATGACCCAATGAGTTATTTTAATTTACTATATAAAAACACTTTGAGTTATTCTTGATAAAAATATATTTATTTTAAGTAAATTCTGCATATCGGACAATTTTTTTTTAGATGGAGAGAGAGAAAGTAGTATCGCTTTGGGTGTTTAACACATTATCCCAAAAAAACTGATCAATAATTTCGACAATGTCAAAAAGTTTCTTTTATTCCTATTTTGTGTGGTATAATTTAAAGTAATTTTTTTTTATCTGGATCATTTGCAGTAATTCATTCTTCTCTTTTTCGGTTCTTGAAAATCAAAATTTAATTCTAATGTTTAGAAGCAACTAAATTTGAAATTCTTTCCAATTTTATGCAAAACGCCTTTATAAATTATACTTGTTATGTCTTTGAAATCTTTCCAAGACTAATATTCCAACTTAATATTGTAGGACTGTGAAAAAATTCACAATAATTCTCAACATCGCATCGAAGAAAATATCGATGTTATGGACGTCACAATAACTATGTCATTTTTTTATACTTGTGAAAACGGTGACTTCGCATCACTACATTGATTAAGTTAATCACAATTATAAGTGTGATGGTCTATGAGTTGTAATTTTGTGGGAAATTCGTGAGATATCTTTTCAACTTTATTTTTAGACCCATGTAGTTATTTGTTTATAGTTGGAATCATGTGACAAAAAATAGGAACTGAAGCAAGGGGATGTCATAGGTGGTTGTCTACTTCATTGTCGAGATATTGAAAACATGGGTGTCAACTTTAATAATAACTTTATTTTACTTGACTAGTATAAATTGTGTTTGTTTAATGTGACATGTTTCGTGCAGAGACCAAAAAAGTTACGTAGGGTCGACTGTTGTTGCTTATTATCCACAAAAATGGAAGAAAAGTTTAACACGAGTTACATATTTTGGGTTCAACGGTCAAGAGTTGTCCGAGATAGCTTCTGCACACTTTAACTACTCTCCTTCTCAGTTTGATTAAAGGCGATCCACACGAGTTATATGTTGGCCCATCAAGCCGCATCAGGACGGCTGTTTCGGGTCGACGAGAACATCAAGGTTGTGTTTTGTTTGAGTTTTGGGTTTTAGTTTTTGTAATGATTAGAGGGAGGAATAGAGATAATAATTAAAAATAGGGATTAATGATTAGAGATAGATAGAGAGAAAAATGTTAATAATATTTAAAAATAGGAGGAATGATTGAATAATAATTAAAAAACCGGATCTTAAAAACCCAAAACGAACAAGGCTCAAGTCTCTTACTAATAATTAAAAAACTAGATAGATAAATGTAGAAAAACAAAATTTACTAGCATTGAACAGGTTATCTCAAAGCATTTTATTTTTGCTTTGAACCTTTTCAGGTTTATTTTGGATTTGGGACCTAACTTTTAATTATCTCTTATTTGATGGGTTGCGTGTAAATAATGGCCGATAGAAAAAAATGTTCCAGGCGTATTAAAAAGGTCTAACATTCCTAACTGACTACCAGAGTAGGGATGGCAACGGACATATCTTGAACGGATTTGATCATCCCCACCTCCAATCCCCAAACACCATATTTGCCTCCGTCCTCGCCCCATTCCTTGAACGGTGAGTCATCTCCACCCTCCATCCCCACTTCTAACGGGGGATCAGGGATCCCCGCCCCGATCTAAAAGTCACTAAATAAATAAAGTAAATCCAAAAAAGAAAAAATACCCTAGAGTAGGGAGGCATTGCTTGATTATGTTTAAGAATGTAAAGAATGAAGTGATTACTATGTATAATCTCATATCTATATTGGGTAAACCCTCGTAATTAACAATAATTCTAGCCTTTAGGGTCTAAAATGAGTACTATACTAGATGCATAATAAAAACCGGGTCTGAGAACGTGTCGGAATTTGTAGAACCACCTCCAACCTGTTTCCTGATTCCCCCTACAAATGCAATCCGATTTCTGAAAAATTTCCCGAAACTCCAACCCAAACCGGTCGGGGACAGATCCGATCAGACCAGCCCGAATTGCCATCCCTACACTGGAGGATTTAACTGGTCGTTAATTTCGTCGTCTTTGCTCAGTGTCGACATTGGGCCAGTAGACTAATGTTGCCTAAGCTTCAAAACGTATGGCCCAAACTTGGTATAGGCTGAGCTTTGAGCCCGACAATCAAGGACGGGTCGTGGCTGTCGGTTCGTTCTGAAAACCTGAATATATACTGCAGAATTTCGACGTTTCAGAATTCCCCCGAAAAGATTTTCCTACCAAGTCATCGGCTCAGCAGCGGAGATATGGAGCTTGCATCACTGTTGCCTGGTTGCAAAATCTGGAGTTTTCCATACCTCCGAAGGTACTCCTCTCTCTATCTCTCACTCTATACGAAAATGTGTGTTCATATCTCTGTATCCGTTCCTTCGGCAACCGGGCGAACTAAACCTTAATTGGGTTCGATTCTCTGGAGGGAAATTGTAAAGGAAGGAGGAGCAGGGCAGAACCCAGTTGTTCAAATGCAAAAACAAGGAGTTAAATTGATGAGGAGCTTGGCTCCACCTCTCATGGCTGCATTCGTAGCCTTATCCCCGGTCTTGAATCCCCCAGGTAACAACAAATTCAAACACAGGATTATTCACTTGGTAATATCTTCAGTTTAGTTTTAGCTACTGCTAAATTTTCCCTTGCGTTTGAATTTAACTAGTACCGGTGCCATTAGCAACACTTATTTGCATGGAAAATGGAAATGCTCAAAAGACTTGTGTTTTCGTTGGTATTTAGTTTATGAAGAGATACCATGCTATGGTATATATGCAATATTGGTGCAAATAGTGTAGAATTGGGTCAATGCTGGGGAACTAAGTACTTAGTTGGAGCTAGAATTAGATGAATATAGTAGTATAACAATGAAGGTAGCTTAGATACTGTTTATGTACCAATGTTCATTGTCGTGGGTTTTTCGGCGGCGGTGGAGCTTGTTCGAGAATGGTATGGGGCTAGCGTCGATAGAAGAAGATGGACGCTTTGCAAGTTCATCTTGTTGTGCTTGATGTGACTGATTTGTCATTGAAGATATTTTGTCGGGCAGAGATGTTGTTTCTTAGATTTAAGAGTATTTTCCTTTCTAGTTTGTTTAGCTGGGAGTCAAGGGTGTGTAAACCAACCCTGGACAAATTCCTTGGCATGGTAGATATTTTTGGCATTTAGAGAGGTGTATAGGCTCCATTGATTATTTGTTCTCTTTTGGTAGTGTCGGCTTTTTGAGATTTTGTTATTTGCTTTCAATTGGACATGGGTGACATCCTCTTGAAGCCTTTTTTTCAATAATTTTCTTGCTTATCAAACAAAACAAGTTCATGTACGTCTGGTTACAAATGCTAATTTTGTGATCCCTTGTCATTTGGCTTGTAAGGCAGGAAATTCAACCTGCTATGATATAAAGAACAAAACAAGAAACATAAACAGTATGAAAGAAATCAATATTGCGATGATAAATTAGCACTAAATGAAGGGGGATTTTTTTTGCTAGATTTACAAGTGATTATCAAGGCTTAGAATGGGGGTGCATGCCTTATCCCAGCATGTAAGCATGGGTATAATTTCTGTCAAAGGTCTAATTGGTAATAATTTGCTGGGACTTGATTGAAAGTACTGTTCTTCATTTTCAAGATGGAGGAGGCATCCTGCAGTCATTCTTGAGAAGTGTTGGCCTTAAGAACAAGAACATCCAAGTGTCAAATGGGGGTTATCTGGGAGGGTGCAGCCTTAGCTAAGAGTTTGCCTAGTTGGTTGCTGCTTCTGTCCGATTTTATGCTGCTATTAGCAGATGGTTTGTCTTTTGTTTTCTAAAATTTTACTTGTAATGGCTTCATGCATAGCAGGGGGAATGCCCCGTAGTGGGTATTATGTTGGTTTGAGCTCTAATAAAATGATACAGTGGTACTGGCATAGTTTGTTTCCATGACTTCGGCTGACAGTAGGAGACAAATACTTATGGCAATATCCTTGGTCGTTGCAACATGGTTCTTATTTCCATTGTTTTCGTAAGAATTACGGAAATATGGATATGTTTTCATTGTAAGCTGCTTGTATAACTTGAAAACCATGTCTATCCTCTCTCTCTCTCTCAATGTTGTAGTGTCACTTGGACAAGCAATAGATGTACAAAGAGGAGCCACATTGTTTCGTCGAACTTGCATTGGATGCCATGATGGAGGTGGAAACATAATACAACCAGTGAGAGTCCTAACCCAATAAAATCCCAGATGACAATTCCTTGCATACCAATCACTTCATTTCCTAATCCACAGCTTCATTGTCTTGCTACAGGGTGCAACGTTGTTTTCAAAGGATCTACAGAGGTAAATTGATCCAATTTGAATTTTAGTATTGAGATTTGTATTTCGACATTCTCACCAAGTTCAACTGCCTGGCACAATAATTCAAACCATTTTTAGGTATAAAAGATTAAAAGTCGAACATTTCTTCCAAAACTCATAATAACCAAGCTTGCAAATTAGTTCACACTTCACAGTTCAACTCTTTGATCTGGTAATGGTTTCAAAACAAGTTGAAGATGAAAAGGCATTTGAGACACAGCTACACATAGTTTGAAACATTTCTACTTTTGGATATTGGAGTTGTGAAGGGAGAGAAAAAAGAGGGGAGAAGTTAGGGAAAATTTTATATTTGTTTGGATTGCTTTTCCCCTCTTTCATTCCCTTCCACAAATACAAGTTCCAATGGTGGCCATAAGGAGACTTGGCTCCTTGCTTTCGCGACGACTGATGATTCTCGATTTTGCAGAAATGGAGTTGATACAAAAGAGGAGATATATCGCGTTACCTATTATGGCAAGGGAAGAATGCCAGTAAGGTTTCTTGAATCTAGTTATATACATATTTTACGTGACTAATCTAAGAAAAAGGAGATAACGTGGTTTTTATATTTTGTTTTTGTCATCCCAGGGTTTTGGAGAGAACTGTACACCAAGGGGCCAGTGCACTTTCGGAGCCCGGCTACAGGAAGATGAGATCAAGCTGTTAGCAGAGTTTGTGAAGTCACAGGCTGATCTAGGTTGGCCAAACTTAGAAACTTATGGGGATTAAATTTTCTGCTAGGTGAAGTAGAAAGATAACTTCTGCTTTCAATTCAGTGAGTTTGTTTCAGCTATTAATGGCCAAAAAAATTCATAAACCTTGAATTTGTAAACCAATAGTGTTCAGCTTTTAGGCAAATAGTTCGATGGTAACTCATTCTGCATCTCTGCTAATTCCAGGAAACTGTTGGAAACTGTTTTTTTTTTTCCTTGGGTGTACCCTAGGGTGCGTTTGGATGGTCTTTCGTGTCGATTTCAGATTTTCACCACTTGTGTCCAGCCCTGGTTTGTTTGGAATAAAATGCTAGCTTACCAAGAAAGAGTCTGTTGGATGGTTGGAAAATAAAGGGGTCTACTTGAGGAGATCACATATCTTTGTCTTCTGGGGAATGGAAATCAAGAATCATGTACATGTTTAAGGGTCACGGCGCACGCTCAAACGCACAGTCGCACTCTGAACACACAAAAACTTTGCAAAATATTGCTAATAGCCTTCAAGCTACAGAATAACGGCCAATTGACAGCTTTCCCTGCTCTTTCTTTTCTTTTTATTTTGTATTTGCGGAGAGAGGTCTATTCATGACCTCAATCCATGTCACAGTGTGGAACGGAGGAAAACAAACTACTGCCTGCGTTAGAAACTCCGGCGAAATCACCGGCCAATAGGTCTTTGACTTCATCAGGAGGAGTAACAAATGACACCATCCGGTCTTGTTGATTGACTCTCCTCGCCGTCTCGTGAATTCCGTAGTTCCGAATACGGGAAAAAAGAAGAAGACAAGCCTCGTCTTGATAAAATTCCATAAATAAGTTCTGAAAATTGATATTCTCACTCTTGTTTTTTACCGTTTGTAATTTTTATTAATTTATTCATGTGGATGTACAATATTGCCTTTTTATGTGAGGAAAACTAAATCAACGAAAGGACCATATTAAATTAACATTCATAAAGAATAAAAAAAAGAGTGTGTATGAGATAAAAAGTTAAAAATCATTACGTTTCAAGTTAACAGTTTTTGTTATAGTTCAATCCAAATGTACCCAACTGATGTTTTGTAGTCCAATTTTGTTCGCGCTCATTTAAAGAGGGTGAACATTACTCATCTTGGTATCGAGTCTCATTCCCCCCTCTTCCATGTAATAGATTAGGAATGACGGATGACCCAAAACAAAAACATTACTCTCTTTTTTTATTGGTGGAAACAGTGTAGGGTTCAAGGGGATCAATACACTTTTTTTTTTTTTTGTAATTATGGGGTTAGTTTGTGTTGGGACCCACACAATTTTCACCAATAATGAGGGAAATGTTCACCCTCTTTTAACGAGAGTGAACAAAATCATTCCCATTTTTGGCTTCTTAACCTTGTGAACTGAGACAAAACAACAATGCTTAATTCCCTGCAATCTCCAGATCTACCAAACAAATAAAGACAAATTGGAATTCCATTTCAAATATTTAACCTCCACTGTCAAAAAGGGGCCCTAGATTTTTGGTATTTTGGTATTTTCGTTAGTCTTTTTGTGATATTTGCGATTTATTTTTTGGATTAATCATCCGTCTTGATGAGAGAAGTCTAAAAGTAAAAATTGTGACCAAAAGTAAAAATAAAAAGTTCACTAAAGACCTAAAAAACCAAGCAGATTGCATTTTTTTTTGGGGTCTATAGTGTAGTCTTTTATGTCTATGTGGTGTCCTGAATTTCCAAATAAACCACTGAACCTTCACTTGACCCTCTGGAAAGACGAGCAAAGCTTCCTTGATGCTCCTGCGCACGTAGCACCCGGCGTTAGTACCAAACGTGGCCGGAATGTGGTCAGGGTAGGTACTCCGACGGTCTAATGAGAGATCGGAGATAGAGAAGCATCAGAGAGAGTATTAGTTGAGAGAGAAAGTGTTGTGTACCTCTTTAGGGCTCCTTCACTTTGTTTATATAGACTCCCCAAGTACAGAGGTAAATCCGTAATCTGGCTCGGATGACGTCACCGAGCATCACGAGCTAGATCTGTCGTGATTTGCATGCAAGCGTCTTCCAATATGGCTCCGCCACGTAGCGTAACTGCTTCGGGTAACGTCATGCTGACGTAGGGACAGCTGTAGCATGCACATGTGCCTTTCCAAATTTGTTACAAGCGTTAACTGCCTATAGTGACGTCACAGAGAATGTCACCGATATCTCGGATCGTCCTTCCGAGCCATTTGGGATATCATCCGTCTCGGACGACCCGTCCGATTCATGGTTCATTCCGGCCGAGCCACCGGGTTGTCTCTGATGGGCCCATCTCGGATGGCCCATCACGTGTGCCTCTGCCGCTGAGCTCAGGTATTGCGCCTGGGCCTTGGACCTTCTGGGCTCTCCTTCCGAGCCCCTTTTGGATTGCTAGATTTAGACCCACTACAGTCTATAATGTCGTCTTATATACCAATCTTTTTCAACTTCGGTCCACATTTTCACCATTTTTATTCCTCTTGTTGAGACGAATGATTAACCTCAAAATTATGACGAAAAGCTAGACAAAAACTTAGAAAATGTGAAAAAAATATCAAAACTAATGTCAGACCAAAAATATAGGGGAAACCCACCCAAAGCACACGTATGCTCGACGCGTGTTGCAGAGTGATTATTATGAGGGCCAACTTCCTGTCTATAGGGTTCAAACCCTATATCTCAAGTTCTAAAAAGGAGCGCTACATAACTATTGGGCCAAACCCCATACTTGGCCCTAATTCATGGGGATTAATTGGACGTAGTCACGTAATCCTTTTACTTGTCAATTTGATTGACGCATCTTAATCGCAATTATGGAGGGATTTGGAGTTTCAACTAGATGTTTGCTATGGTTATATGTAACGTACCATACATCCTAATGCATCATTTAACATTTTTTTTTTCTAGACGATATACATTAGTGGGGTTAGAGGAGAGTTTAATGTGTTAACTATTAAAGGAAGTTCGAAGTCTCTCTATAGACTCGGCCTCCAAACTTTCCCCTTAGGAGCAAGCGATACAACCAAACGAGTTAGGAACCACATCTGATCGTTTAACATTAACAACATAGGAAACATGTAGACATAATCACGTTGTGTAATGACCCAATAAGCCCAAACTTTTTCAAACTAGCTCAGTTTGTTAACGCTACCTGCCAAGGCCCCACACACACGCAAACAAATTCTTATGCTTCATACTCCTTCCGTCCCACAAATATCATGAGTAATTATTTGGCGGTCTTCGGGCACTATCACGTGGTGTCTCAAGACCACTGAGTAATTTTTCCACAAAGATGGTCCATCGGAAAAGCGTGCAACTTTTGGATTAGAACCATACCTAGTTTTTCAATTTTCTTTACACATATCACTTAGTTCTTTAACTGCTGCAAAAAAACTTAAAGAATTATTTACTAGAATTTTATTTTTTTCATTCCAAAATTAAAACGGGTCAATTCATAGTAGAGAACCATCTTTGCAGGACGGATGGAGTAATATTTTCCCCTATCTTATACACTTTTATAATCCGACCAAAACTTTGATGGCCGAGCTTAATTACGATCAGTTTTTTAAAATGATTTGTTAAGTGGGTCCTACTAAGGCCTTGTTTGGTTTCTTTAAATGGCCAGCTTTCTCTCACCATTATCAAACTATATTTTTCCAAATTAAAATACAGAAAATGATCTAGAATCGTAAATCTATAGACCAGATTCATTTCAGCTATGTCCCATAATACACTAGGGTTGAATTAATACACTAGGGTTGAATTACGCGCACACTACATTTTTCAGAATATTTTTATTTTTCAGAATATTTTTATGTGGTTCTAGGGTATGCAGAGGAAATCAATAACCAAAAGTAGAGGGAAGAGGAGAGGTTATATAGTACTCGTAGAGCACGTGCTGCTTCAAGGATCTTTTCCACTAAACATTTGAATGTGAATTATATGCTTGGTGGTGGAATCCATACAAATGTGTGGTGGGAAAGAATTCAAGAGTATCACGTGACGGTGCTTAGAGCAAATAACAATTTCTCGGAAAAGAAGAAATGGTATAATGTATTTTACCACTCTTGGTTAGGCTTTGGAGCACTTTACGCCCTCAAGCTAAGAAATAGCCAATCCGGTGGGTGTTTACGAAAAATTCTAAGAGCAGATTTTGAGATTTTCGTTTTTAAAAAGCTATTAAGAGTGTTTGTCAAAAATTCTGGTAACAAATTTTAAGAATCTAGGGATTACTAGATGCTAAAATAGAAAACAAAATAAAATTCTAGAGAATTAGGTTTGGGATGCTTTTTGGATTAGAGATTTTAAGTACCCTGCAAGTTTTTTTTTTAACTGAGAAAGGATGGAGAAGGGCAATCAAGCAACCCTCTTGGGCGTAACCATAGGGATTCCCGACCAGCTGTGGAATGTCCGGTTTGAACCATAGCTACATGCATTATGGAAAGGCAAGTCCGTCACCACAACACTACCTAGGTACTAGATGGACAAATGACCCTTTTAGCAAGTCCCGCAGTTGGCAGGACTCGAACCTGAACGGATCTTGTACAGGAAGGAGGGAGCACTCAAGTCTACTCACCTGTGCCATTTAGGCTACCACTTTCGGTGGTAGTACTCTGCAAAGCTGATTCACGTAATTATAATTCACAGCAAATAGTACCAACTTCTAGTATAACTTAATCATAATTCATAGCTATTTCAAAGAGTATATCTGCTTTGAATGAAATCTAAAATCTACAGAAGGATCTGTAGCTTGCATCTAAAAATCGTATTCATAGCTATCACAAAAACGCCCTTACCTTGATATCATTTTGGTCCTCTTATAGTTCACCTTCCAAATACAACATTTTTTTCCCCAGTTCGACGGTTAGGGATGTCCAAGCTAACTTACACACATCTCGATTAATCCCTTTTCCAGGTTCAAAGGCAGATTATCGACGCATGGACAAGAGATACGATAACTACTTAAATTTAAAAGTTTTCAAACAGAATTAAGAAAGTATCTCATTAATTTCCTTTGGCCGGGGATAATTTTATCTACTATCTTTTGTATATTTTTTGTTCTTTTCTCAATTTTAACATATATCTCAATAAATTAATGCAAATAAGTTGAGAGATTAACAAATTCTTCCATTCAAAATTAGCTAGCCATGATCACATGAACCAATACATGGGATGCACCAAATGAACCTATTCCCCTCTTAAGAGAAACCAATGGTTGTGAGACCAAAGGCATCCAAAAACCCTATCTTTTAAAATTAAAAGCATGAAAATGAATAATCAGGCACAAACTAGTGGGGACCAAAAACATTGGAAATTAATTAGCAAGGAAAACCCTAGAATATATATTTTGCAGGGGAAAAGAAAAAAACTCTTTTTCACAACTTGGACAGCGTAATTTGTTCCACAACCACAAGTAGGGCAAACCTTAAACAAATGAAGATTCAACTTTTTTAGCTAAATAACAAAGCAAAACCATGTGACCCTATCCATTAATCAGAGACTATAAAGAAAAGTTAATTTGTGGTCCTTCCTTCTCCATTAGGGCCTGTCTTTATGTCATTGTTTGTCAACCATTGGACACCAAAGACAGAAGAACCACCCAATGCTAAAGACAAATTTGGTTGCGCCCTTAACTGATTCCACCAACCAGCAGGCCAATATATACCTTTCATGAAATAATGCAACAGGTTTTGTCAGAGGAGGGTTGATATTTTCCCCCACAGTGACCTCAAGAGCTTGGTGCTTCTTTTTTTTTTTTTTTTTTTAATTTTTTTTTTCCAACATTGTATACATTAGTGGAGGCCAACGAGGTTCAACGTCTCTCGACCCAAATCCCAAATCTTTCTCTTGGAAGATAAGCAGTACAGAAGGACGAAGAGCCAAATCTATTTAATTAAAAGCTTGGTTAATTACTAGCTTCAATTCATTGTTTTAAATAGTGGTGTGCGGAGAAGTGAGTTGATTTCAATCATCACAATGCAATGCATGTTACATCGGGAGTGTTAAATGATACGTACCTATATTAGGAATGGCTTACATTGTCCTGATTCTTTTTCCTGCAAATGAATTGTCAAAAAAGAGATATCAACTGAATCAGCTGTATGATCAGTTGAAAACTATGTTGTAAATCTTTTGTAAATTTGTGGGCCTGTTTACTTGACAAAATTAATAGCGATGGCACAGATTACCTAAAAGATACTTCATATAATGTCATCTACCTAGCTAATAAGTACGATGAGACTAATAATACAACACACTCCACTATGCATAACTCATACTACTTTGTGGGATTATATATACTGATGCATGTTTAATTTGAACCACAAGAATACTAAATATCGAACATATAACCCCCTTGGGTATATATTTATCCATCTGATTCTCATATCCAGTCAAACAAACGGACCATAAATGCATTTGAAATTAACCCACACCCAAGTATTTCATTCGGACGTATGGTTGTGTATCAAGACCCACATGTCTGCCGATATTTAAAACCTAGTGAAGGGGTCTACCACAGAGAATTAAAACCCTTGGATACAGAAGGGACATTTTTTTTTTCTAGGATTTTCCTAATTAATTTTGCCCTAAACATTGAAAACAACTACTAACAGCTGGTGTATTCAAGCATATGGCATGGAGGACCTTGCACAATACTGTCTTGCTATGCATAGGACATTGCCCATGTGACTCAAGCACGCCTGCACTATTTATATATATCCCCATCTTCCAACCATATTATAAGACAATTTGTTGTTTGTTTATTTAATGTTTTGTGGTTTGTATCTGTTTTCGGCGATGCTGTAGGGATCACGTTTCACGTTTGTACACAAGGAGCCAGGATTCTTCCTCGGGTGGCGCTCAAAATCAGTATTCTCTATTCCTCTCTCCCACAAAGATAGTTTGTCATAAAGCTGTAGTTTTTGGATAAAAATCTCACTCAGTTCTTTAATTTTGTGTCAAGGAATGTAAGAAATTACACAAGGAAATACTTTATTTTTAAATCTGAAAAATTAGACCTTTTTTGGTAGTGGACTATCGTTACGGGGGTGGAGGGAGTAATTATAATAACATAAGTAAAAGTGTTCTAAGATTAGGTATTGCCTGAAAGAATACACATTTTCCTATGTTCATCATCCATCAAGATACTTAATATCCAAAAACTACACATTTTCATCGGTTAACACTCATTGGTATGCTTAATTAGTACAAAAAATAATACGCTTGTTTTGAAAAATAACATTGTTCTTGCAATACAATTTTTTTATTTTTATTTTTACCCGGGAGTGGCACGTACCACCCCGGAACCCATACTAGCTCCTTCCCTGCACTATTTTTAAACACCATTTCGTCTGGCACCGCGCCGTCTCGTGACAGTGCGTGTATATTTATATGTGATTAGTCAAAGTAATTAAGATTTCACTTTGAATAGAATTCAAATATGATCACTGTAACATTGCACCGCGTTCCACCGATATCCTTGCTTTAGTTAGATCATTATTTTTCTAACTCTATAATTGAAACCCTAGGGCTATAGACATATATAAAACCTGCACTAACGTGGTTGTTTTTTTTTAAAAATAATTTCGAACTAAATTATTAAAGCATTTTAATTAATTAGATTTGACCAACCACTTTTTCTCTTTTATCATTACTGACTACCAAATTTGTGAGAGACAAATTACCTTGATTGAGGCCTAGTAATAAGTTAATATTCAAGGTTAAAGACGAACCAGTGGTCCCATTTTTTACATTGATTTCCCCCAACAATTATTACATTACTCAATAAAATCCCAGATCCAGAGAGGAGGAACAATGGGTCAATGTCAACAGCTGTTAAGAAAAGGGCAAAACCCACAACTGAAAAAACTCTATATATGACACTGTACACATAACAAGAAGAGAGAGAGATATAGAGAGAGAGAGAGGTGTAAGAATAGTCACGAGAGAGAGTTCCAGCCAAACAAAAAGAATATGTGCATGGCTTCCCTTTGAAGGTTTTGCTTCATTAAAACCCTATTGGCAATTTTCTGAGATGTTTGGTTTGAGAGGTTGAAGCTGCCAGCATGATCTGATCGAATCAAACCGAACCAAATCAAACCGAACCCTTTCTTTTCTGTCTTTTAATTTTTTTTTCCTCTCTCTTTTTCTCGTCTTCTTCGAACCCTAGATCTTGATTAGGGCAATTTGAATTCTTTTTGGAGCTTTTTAGATAGCCTGATAGTACTATATACCAAGTCACGTTATCTTTGCGTTGTAGGTGAGGGGATTGATAACTCGGTAGGTTTGTTTTGTACTAGGTTTTAAGGTGATTTCTAGGTTTATTTTCTCTCTCTTTGTTTTTTGTTTTTTTTTTTGTTTTTTCTCTTTTTCTTTCCAATATAGTCGAGGGAAAAAATTGATTTTCAGAAAGTGGTTTGAAGTTTGGGTTTATAGAGATGGATCCATCGATCAGGTCATCTTGCAGCTTCAATCACTCACTCACCAACAAATATGGAAGCTAAGCTAAATTCCTCAATTCTATCAGCATGTTCGATGTATCAATGAATCCAGGTAATTCTCTGTGGTACGTGCATTACACACACATCTGTTAAATAGTGGGAACTGGCCGATTCACCCCGTGATTTTTGCTCACAGCGGTATACTGGTGAGTATTCGAACCAGTCCCTAAACCACTCTGAATCGTCTGATACGGTTTGTCTCGGCCAGTTTTGAGTATGTACCATATGCATCCTTTTAGATGGTATAAATCCATAGCATTTGCAAGAAAATTTGTGGGTTTTTGATAAAATAAATTTTTAGCAAATGTTTTGAATCAATCTTTATATTATGTGTTATGAGTTTAAGCCGATTTACGAGATGCATATTTCAGCTTACACCCACCAATAAGAATGTGTTGTAGCATTTCCAAATATATGGGCATCGGATTTTAATAAATTCTTGTCATATGATTCTCGGCTCCAATTGTATAATGCAGTAATTTATACTATTGAGATATGGATGAAGTACAACTAACATCTTTTTTAACATCACCTACATCTTTTGCAACAGGTGCTGTGTCAATGAGAATAAATAATTTTTTTTCCCGACGGTTAGGGTTGCTTGGTTCAGCTTTTGCGGACTTCTAATTTTATCATTGGTTAAAGACAGACTCTCAATGCCGAGACTGGAGAATTCACAAGAAATTACTTTCTTACTACCTCACACAAGAATCGAATCCGGATCAATTACTTGGGAGCAAATCTACTAACCAACCTGACTAACCTTTAAATCCAATGAGAAAATATTTTGTTTCACATTATCACCCCACTCTCTATACATACATACATACATGATACATACAAGTGCATATGTTGTTTGTTTTTAGTATGCACATGGCATCTAGAGTCAACAAGCCCAAAAAATATTAATTTCAAGACACGAGAAAGACATGCCGGCCAGTCTGATTTTTGTAGTATTTACTAAAATTAGTTCTGTACTTTGTTTGAAAAGAATATGAAAAATTGACCCATCGTTCGCCAATCTATTTAGGATCTGTCAGTTTATTCTTACTAACCCCAAACCATATATACAACCTTATCTAGAATATTTCAGAATCAATTTTTCCGAGCACTTTTAAACATTTGAGTTCGGAAAAACGAAACGGATATTTCTCGTATTAATATAGTACTTGTTTTCTTAGCTAAAATAATTTTCTTACAAATTAAGAAAATAGTTTTGGATGTTTTCTAGTATATGGGTTTTTTTACCAGTAAATTTTGGGTTAATCAAACACTAAAAAAACAGCAATATTTAGGTGGGAATTAATTATATAAATATGTTTAGGTAACCTAAGACAAAGTAAATCCCATCCATCACGTCCTTGTCAATGTGAATAATTATTGCTTAAAAATAATTTGGACTAACCTTTTGCAGTTACGGTGCCATACTTTGGTTTTGTTTAATAATTATTTGTTAGAATAATGTACGTTTTACTTCGAGAATCATGTGATGTTTGGTGGTTTGTATTGAGCCACAAAAGACTGCAATAAAATAATTTTGAGCCACAAATGACATTTCATGGTTTTGGTAAACTTTTGTCAGTTAATGTTTGCTTATTTCTTGATATGTACTAATTAAGCTAATATGATCTACTTTATAGGCCATTTTTTATCCAAAAAAGAAAAAAAAAAAAAAAAACTGCATCCTCGTATTTTTCTGTTGTGTGATTTGGGAAGCCGGAAGTATTGGGCGTGTATGCGATAGCTGTGATTACAGATTTCAGATTTTAGCTTCAAATTTTGCTATAGAATCTATATTTCAGATTTTAATCGGAGCACAAATATATGTTTGCTGCTAATAATAATAATAATAGTTGGTACTGTTTGCTCTAAAAAGATAAGAACCAACTTCTAGAGTACTTAGAATCTAAAAACTAATCCGGAAAGCACTTCAAACATAACTTCTCTAGAATCTGATTTTATTTTGGCATCTACAAAGCAGTAGATTCTCAAAATCTGTTGTAAGAATTTTTTATAAACACTCATAACCGTTTTTAAAAGAGTTAAAATCTGCCATATTGTCAACAAATAAAAATTAGGAAAGTATAATCAAATCCTGGTATATATGGGTAGTCTTGTTTCTTACTATTTTCATAATGGCTGATGATAATGCCAAAACTATTTTTGTTAATAACAAAAGGAAATTGATATTTGCACTCCTTTTTTTGATGCAGGCGCTCTAAGCTACAATGGTTTTTCAAAACTACCCTTTTGCAAGTTCGATGATTTACTTTAGGCACTCCAAAAAAACTTTACTCTTCCGCTCTACCTCCTGTCGTTAACATAAGAAGAAAAAAGGAAGAGGTAGAGAAAGAAGGGAAGATGGTGACGATGAAAGATGGGAAGCAGCAACAGCGTCAACACTGCTTCTCCAATCCAATTTCAAGCCTTTTATATTGTTATTGTTGAAGCCTTTGTTCTTAGTTCATCCGAAGTAGCAGTAATTTGATCCCGAAAACATATACCTCTTTGTTAGACGAACTTAAAAAAAGCGGTCATGCTTGCCGCTCGACCAGCGGAGAAGGCTCACACGCTTAAGATCAGGCCTTAAGTATCTTCCATCAAACAGACCAATGAACAAAGTCCAAAGAGAATTAAATTCTACCCCTTCTCCTCAGGTCGGACCCTAGAACGAGAACTACCTTTCCGTTTCAGATTCTTGTTGGTTGCTAAAAAATGCGAGATCCAAGCACAGCCCTGTGTAACCCTATCCAAGAGGATCCCAATGCATCCTTGCCAGTCACCATCCGACCGCCGGAGCAGCCCCATGTGCAGCCTCTATTTTTTTGCATTAGATCCACTCGCTATGATAATAGCTACTTTTCGGGGAAGTTTCCTCCCGCTTTGTCTTGGTTTTAATGGGTTGTCATGAAAAAGATCCATTATTTCTTGCGCATGTGATTAAAATCTGTTTGAAGAGTTAGTGCATACCTAAGGTAAGAATTGGAGATTTTCAATCTAGCAGAGATGTTGTGGATGCAATTTCGTTTGGCATAGATGCATTGGATTCCAGATTTTTGTTTGGTTTTGGTTCATTTTTCCTTTTAGAGTGCCTAAACGAGGAGAAACTTTGAGGGTGGAGTGCCTCAAGTAATTTTTATATCTTGAAAAGGCTAATTTTGTAACTTCATTAGATTTTGGAGTGCCCGCATAAAAAAAGGGAACCCCAAAATCAGCTCCCATAACAAAATTAAAGTGCATAAAAATCTTGTACCATGGGAAGGATACAAGCCTTTTATGTAAAATAATTTTGGCATTATCCTTAACAATTGGAAACCATAATCTTATCTTCTCCCCTAGTCGGGAGACTGAGGGTTCTTGTGAGAATACAGTGTGTGAGCCGTCGTTTCCAATGTGACTATGTGAGACAGTGAGTGTGTAAGTGTTTGTGCACTATATTTCCGAAGTACCAAAAAAAAATGTGCTTGTGCACTTGTATGTGGTCCTAATATAGTTGATAATGGAAAATTGAATACATATATCATGGGTTCTACTCATGCACATGCATGTAATACATCACATATAGAGAAGTAAATGATGAAAACGAAAATCAATTACCTTAAAATATCATGGTTGGAGGAGGATCTCTCCGGTCCATGAAAATGGACTCAGCCTTACCGTTCAGTTTCCTTATTTATGGGCTCTTTCCGGACCCACGTTGATGATCCAAACTGTTCATATTTTAAACCTAGTCAAGTACGTTTGTCACGTCAAAAATCAAGTTGATCGGATACCGTTTAATATAATTTCCGAATCCATTCGTCTTGAGATGAATCAGTTAAATGGGTTTCGAACTGGTGTTGTAATCTTTTTATGTTCTACGACAAATATATTCTGAAATCATATCAAATAGTATCCGATCAACCTGATTCTTTGGCATTGTTGATGTTCTTGATGAACTCTAAAATTTGAAGGATTTGGAACATCAAAGTAGGTTCGGGAAAGGCCCACAAAAAAAAAAAAAAGTAAGAGAAGAAAAAGGAAAGTTTCTTATAGCTAGGTTTTTGTTCAGCTGGACGAAACTGATGAGAAAGTTGACAATTAGGTGAATACAGAGAGAGCAGTTTCAAACATATGGTTAAAGAGTAGGTAAACTCAAAGCCTATTATCCAATAAGATAGGAAGTGCGCGCTTACCTAATCATCTCTTCTTCTCAATATTTTCGCTTTAATGTGGTATTTTTTCTTTGAGAGGTCGCTACCTTCTAGAGAGCCATCGATGAACCTGTTACTTTTCTTATTAGTACTATTATTAGTAAGTTGGAGAAGAATCACTTTTTAAGCCCATAATCATGTTGGAAAATATGTTTACTTTTTGTGATAAAACCAAAAATATGAATGCAAAACCTGAAAATTGATGAAAAGAAATGATGATCAAGGCAAGTGTATAACACTCTGTACTTAAGACAAATTCGCCCCCGCTACGGTGCTTACGGTTTGCATGGACGTCTATCTCCCAGCACTACTTGATCTTCACCGAACGGAAGTAGCACTCTAATCTGTTCGGTAGGCGACCCAAACTTGTGTTTGCACTCTCTCTAATGAAAAGACTCTCAATGAAAGTGTAGAAAAATTAACAACATGCTAAAATGAAAGAAGATGCCATATATATAGGCAAACTGGTGACTCTACAAATAGTCACAGGGTGAAGAGACACATCTGTTCACGAAAGGACGCGTCCGTTCATAGCGAACAGGTGCCACTAAGAAGACACAACTCTAAATCAATTCAATTTTCATTCACACTTTAAATAAAATATTAAATTCAAAATATTTTTTCCAACATTCCCCCACATGAATGAAATTGACTCAATAACAAATGCAAAAACAATGCAAGCAACAGAGAGAGTACATGTGGAAATTTCTTGCATGGGGTAAGGTAGCTTTTGGCTTTGAACCTCGCCTTGTGAATAACTATCGGACTTACTAGCTAACCAGTGAACGCGATGTCTTGAACTGTTTAGCTGTTTGTGTAAGCCAAGACAATAGTCAACACACAGAATATTTCTGAACACAGTTGGTTCTTACGGTTGTGCCCATTTCGTCCCTAGAACACGCGACTGGTTTCAGAGAGTGTTTTTTAAAGAATTCAGCCTTAAAATTCTCATAGAAGCGGCCCACTTCACACTCACATAGGTGATCTCTTATTAAGAGTATCCTGCTATACCCCACTTGGATTTACCAAGATATAAGAATCATTAAAAGTTAAACTTAACCTAAATCGCTGCAGGTGTCACTGTTTCGCCATAGGAATGAGTTGGAGAGATATATCTCCTCAGTGATACTCCTAAGTCTCATATAACTCGGTTGTCCCATTGAACCTAGATCTTGGGATCTCCAGTCAGCTAGGTTGGGTTGCCGTTATAGAGACTTTTAATTGGTAGGCTTTAAACTCATTCCCCTCAATGATCATTTGTTCTCTGGTCAAAACCATTTGGTTAACGGATCTGTATTTCATTATTGACCTTAAATGGTGCTAATTTCAATTGAGAACAAAGTGTTGTATGGTATTGTGTTTGCAATTATCACGTCAGGACTTACCATACTATCTCGTGCCTTTCTAACGTTGAGTGTCAAACTTACGAACACTAATCAAAGAATAATCTGCAATTTTTTTGGCACAGAATTAAATTACTTGTATGAGTAATTTTCACAAAAAAAAAAATCACGTATGAGTTGCTTGCAAACATCGAGTTATTTGCAAATAAGCACCTTCCCCCACAATTATGTGATAATCTAGAATATTCACATAATCACCTATAGTTTGACATGATTGTTTTAAGTCCGGACAAGTATCATTGTCACAACTATTAACTCATACTTGTATTTTACTAAAAAATACTTGTGACCACCAAAAAATATTACTACATTTATTTCGATAATTCATTCTTTAGCGAAAACAAATGTTTAACGGTACAAGTCTACAATATCGAGACTTACCGTTCTTCGTGGCCCTCTATGCCTTTCCAGCTACCGATGGCCATTGTATTATAAATTCTGGCACAGAATTGAACCACATTGAAACATCCTCTAAGAGATGACTTAGCCACTTTGCTTACTGGTTTTGTCTAATGCAATGAGTTGATCAGGCTCCATTGTAGACATTGTTATACACGTTTGAGGATTTCCGAATTAATGTTGCACTCCAAATGTAAAATTAAATCCACCCTTGGATTCGCAAACTTTAAATTAGATACTCGTATCACAATACTTCGTTCATCAAGTATAGTTCGACGTCTCCTAAGTGCAACAAACAAATTATATGAAAATTATACATATTGCTTCCCCCACAATTCTGAAATCAATTCAGAATTTAGGATCTCTTGTGTTTCAATACACATTTGTAAGAAACAACCCCCACATTGAGTAACTCACCCAATATCGAGTAACACTTTACTCAACTTCCATGATTTTCCACTCGAAAAATTGCCACGACTTTATATTAAATGCAATATGCATTCTAAAGTACTCTTTCATGCTTGTTAGATACTCTCCATAACATAAAAATCGATTACACTTTGTTAAAAAAAAAACCTTATGGGGCGTAGTTGTTTGACAACTACAAAATATCCGAGAAGATTATAGAGATATAAATATTTTAAATCTTAGTATCACATCAAACATAGCAGGCCCATCTGCTATGTTTATCAAAACATGAATTTGCGTGTTTTATATTTCCTATCGATTTGGCTCAAACAAATTAGAGACACCATTATTTTGGCCCAAGGGACACGCACTATTTGAAACGGTGCTGAACGAAATGGGCAACCACTAATTGAATTGGTTCTGAAGTGAATCAAAACGTTGGAATGCTTAAAACAATTACTCTCTTGTGCTTACAAACCAATTCACAAGATCCAAGTTCAAAGAAAACTTCTACAGGGAATTAGCTATGAAAATAGTTTAAACCCAACAACCGACAATCGTGTCATATGATATGTGACTTATTTACCAATTGTCACTTTTATCGATGACTTTCTGAATAATCAAACGATTTGTGACTTTTCACCAACAGTCACACCTGTTGGTTCAAACCCAATGTTCACATCTTTGGGTGTAAACCCAACATCAAATTCTTCATTCGTAATGTCATGGTCAGTGCAATGCGCACGCACTCATATATCTTTTATTCATGATTTTAGGAACCGTATATTTCCTATATCTTGAATTTCCTAGTGACCATCTCATACTTGCTCTAAGTCACGAAAAAATGACTTCTCTAGGTTAAAATATTCAAACTACTCATTTGAATACCTAGACATATCAAGATTTTGAAAAATCCACCGAGGAATCCACCAAACCAGTATGATAATAAATGTTTCTAAGAACAAACTAGAATGGAACATTGCAACGGTTACTATTGAAACAATTGCCTGACGTCATCTTGTAACAAACAACCATTGGCCAAACCACACCAAACAGTGCCTCCGAATTGTTATTGGAAGAAAACGACAAAAAAAAAAAAAAAAAGAGTTTCACAGATATAAAATGAGTCAATTCATATAAAATTTTTCCAAAGGTCACGTCTTTTAAATGCAATGGTCACACCACTTGATTTAAACCAAAAGATCATATCTCTTGATGTAAACTCAATGGTTAAACCTTTTGGTGTGATCTCAATAGTCACACTTTTTCGATCTCACGGTTTGACCGCAAGGGTCACATCTTCATTGTTTTAAACCCCCACACCTCTTGGTTTACATTGGTTGCCTAGCAATGCATCATATCGCACGAAAACAATTAAAAATCAACAATAAGAAAGAAATAGAGGCTTCTACCTTTTGCCATACATGTATGTTTGTGTATAAAAACCAAACACCTCATTCAATCCCCAGTCTCGATGGTTAACCATTCAATATTAATCAAGCCGAATAGATGCTTAGCAAAGAAACCATGCATATACCGTTTCAATATATTCTCTACAAATTAACCACCCCCATAGTAAGAAAACTATTCCAGAAACTATTCGGATAAAAAAAAAATAGTAAGAAAACTATTCCAGAAATCATATTGTATGCTCTAAGCAAAAAGTCCTTTAAGAAATCCAACAACTAAGAAGAGGAATGAACCGATGCATTAGTATCTAATGAACCAAAACAAAAAGGAAATAGGCTATGTTTTCTGCAGCAACAATATGATCCATTTGGATCTGATCTAGTACGCAAGAATCATAAAAGCAACTACTACTATCACGGCATCTCAATAATGAGATTCAAACCACACGAAATTGTATATACATGTTGGTGGCCGGGGGGTGACGGAACTCTATTGCCATTAAAGACTTGCCTACTGTTTCCACTGACTGGTCACAACTGTTCGTTAAAGTCACAACTTTTATTCGAAATCCAAAAATTGCACCTTTTGAATTACAAGGCAACATTTGGATAATCCAAATTAAGCACCTATTCGGTGCTTTCCTACTGAAACAAAGGGATTAAACACCATTCGGTTCATCTCCAAATGATACAAAGACATCCCTTTAATCCCCTTAATTAATGGTACCCATTCGACTAATAGCCACGTCCCTTATTTTTAAAAGGCACACCCTTTGGTTTCAATAACCACATCTAATTAATGTAATATTAACAGACACAACAAATTAACAAAAAAAAATAATGAAATCAAAAGTTTGGTTCCAGAAACTCTAGCAATGAACGTCACATGAAAACCATGTAGCCACGGGGGATGTTCTAGATAACACAAGTGGACTGATCCAACCAAAAATTTTCACACTCATACACATCCGATCGAAATCCGACTTATTTCTACCAGCACCAACAAGAAATTAATATGTTGTTTATATTTAACCGTTTCGGCCTATTCCAATATTAGTTTATTGTTTATATCATATCCAATTATGACTATAAACGCCACATGCAAGCACATCAAAAAACAAATGACAATCCATTATCTACGCATAATCATAGGCAAAATAAACACAAAAAGTAACGGGATCTGCCTTAAGATTGTTGGAAAATATGTTTTACTTTTTGTGATAAAACCAAAAATATGAATGCAATAAAATCGGAATGCAAAACCTGAAAATTGATGAAAAGATATGATGATCAAGGCGAGTGTATAACACTCTGTACTTAAGACAGATTCGCCCCCGCTACAGTGCTTACGGTTTGCATGGACGTCTATCTCCCAGCACTACTTGATCTTCACCGAATGGAAGTAGCACTCCAATCTGTTCGGTAGGCGAACCAAACTTGTGTTTGCACTCTCTCTAATGAAAAAACTCTCAATGAAAGTGTAGAAAAATTAACAACATACTAAAATGAAAGAAGATGCCATATATATAGGCAAACTGGTGACTCTACGAATAGTCACAGGGCGAAGAGACACATCTGTTCACGAAAGGACGCGTCCATCCATAGCGAACAGGTGCCACTAAGAAGACACAACTCTAAATCAATTCAATTTTCATTCACACTTTAAATAAAATATTAAATTCAAAATATTTTTTCCAACAAATCATACTAAATTGAAAGTCCATAGCTAAACAAATAACCACATTTTTTGGGAAAATAAATAATCAATTTTTGAGTTTGATACAAGGGTGGCTAACTGAGCTAGCTACAGTAGGTTTATGAACCATTTGGTTAAGTGGCTAATTGTGTCACTTATTGCTGGGTTTATATAATCGGTAATTAGTCGGCGCATAGTACGGTCTCTAATTGGCTGGACGTTATCTCCCATCCATTGATGTTTTATTTGTTTATAACTAGATGTTTGGGTTAGCTTTCATAAGCACAATTAATTCCGGCACCCTGAATTTGACAATCAGGCCCGTGGTCACAAAGTTTGTTATGTTCAAACATGCGACCTATGAAAGATGAGCAAGAATGCGTGGGTCACTCTTTTTAGGGGAAAAATACATAGAAAATGGGATGATTCAAGGGAACTGAGGCATTGAGATTAAAACACCCAACACCAATGTTTTGTTGATTTCTTGCTAACATGTTATCCTTCTCTCCTCACTCTTGTAATGGTTTATTGTTATCAATGAAATAATGAATTATTACTTTCTTTGCTGATATATATATAAAAAAAAGTGATCTTACAATAATCATTCACCTTTACCAAATCTTTACTAATGTAAAGAGAGAGACATTTCTCGAATAAGTAAGCTTGTCTGCAATTTCCCAACGGAGACTTGCCCTCCCCCGTTGAATTCGGGGGAGATGTTGTGCGGTACATGTTGTGCGCCGTGTTGTACGGCAAAACGACGTAGTTTTGTTCATTTTTTTGGTACACTTCAATAAGCCCTGTTTGGAGAGTTAATTTTGAGATTCAATTTTAGGTTCAATTTTAGGGGATTTAGGCTCTTTGGGTTAGGATATAGTTGTTTTAGGCACTTTGGGTTTAGGCTCTTTGGGTTTAGGGTTTAGGCACTTTGTAGTGGCTTTTTCCTAATTCCAAACAAGGTCTTTGAAAGCTTCAGAGGTGTGCCAAAAACTACGTCGTTTTACCACACAATATGGCGCACAACACTCACCCCGGATCCTCTCCCGTTTGTTGATTTGTGGATCCTTCCCGGATTCAAAAAAATGATCAAAATCGTTTACTTTTAAAATTTCATCGAAACCAAGAACCGTGTCAAAAAAAAAAATGTGTTGATCAAATTCGATGTGCGACATGCATTTATTTTTGGGCCAATTCCCTGCAGGTCCAATTTTCAAAGCATAATTCCCAGCAAGTCAGCTACATTTCAACAAAGCGCACATAAGTCTAGCTGTCTAGGTCCCTCGCTCGGAAGTGATTACCCGACACTTCTCTCTCTCTCTCTTTTACATTAAAAATTTTGAATTTTAAAACTCCCAAGCCGTATGAAAATGCCTAAACCAAAACTCTAGGATACCTTATGAAAGTGCCTAAAACCCTATGGTATCCTATGAAAATGTCTAAAACCCTAGGGTACCCTATAAAAGTTTAAAACCCTATAATTGAAAAGTGCACCCTAAACCTAAACCCTAGGGTACCCTATGACTTGGGTACCCTATGAAAGTGCCTAAAATCCTAGGGTACCCTATGAAAGTGCCTAAACCACTAAAACCCTATAATAGGAAAGTGCACCCTAAACTTAAACTTTAGGGTACCCTTGTGACTAAGGTACCCTATGAAAGTGCCTAAAATACTATACCCTATGAAAATGTCTAAACCACTAAAACCCTATAATAGGAAAGTGCACCCTAAACCTAAACTCCAAAAAAGAGTGAGTTACCTTAGTGGTAATTAAAAAAAATGACTTACCTTAGTGGTAATTAGACATCTCTTTTCTAGACCTAGAGGTAATAATCCCTTTATTTTTTATAAGGGATGCAATGTAGCCTAACTCGTTTATCTCAGAAAAGAATATATGCCCAAATAATATATACTCAATTCCAATCAACACTATTTTTGCATGGGTAACTAAGTAGTGTCGACGATGTCTAAAAAGTAAATGATAAAATGGCCTAAAAATTTTCCCAACCTAAGGTGTGGTGTTGGTGTACGGTTCTGGTGTGCACATTTGAGCCATTGATCTCGACAATCAACAGCTCGAATTACACCTTAGCAATGGACGACTCAGATCTGGAAAGTGCCCAGATGAAATCAAGACCATTAAAAACACATCCTATAGCTCGGATATCGCATAATAGGGATGCACACCAGAGAGCGCATACCAGTACTTCCCCTTCCCCTTAAAAAACTGAAAAAGGGTTCCTTTTAATTTTTAAAACAGCATTGATATAAATTCTTACCAAATATGAAGATATATTTACGCCCCCTAAAATAATTCTTTGGAACATATGGAAAGGAAGGGAAAGGTTTAAAATTTGCTTTTCCTTATTTTGTTCCTCCAAAAATAGAAAGAAAAATTTTCAAACACAAATTCAAGTGTTCAAACTTTTCTCTCGATTTTTGTTGAGCTTTTTCTCCCATTTCCCTCTTAATTATTTTCCTTTCCTTCTTCTTCTTCTTCTTCTTTTTCTTTCCACAAGTTAGGGAAATAAATGGAAAAAAGAGAAAATTAAAATTGTTTCCTCTCATTTGTTTGAATCCGGGGGAGGCGTTGTGCGGTAGATGTTGTGTGTCGTGTTGTGCGGCAAAACTACGTTGTTTTGCTCATTTTCTTGCACACCGCTAAAGCTTCCAAGGGCCCTGTTTGGATAGTTAATTTTGGAGATCAATTTTAGGGGATTTAGGCTCTGGTTTAGGCACTTTGGGGTTAGGGTTTAAACACTTTGGATTTAGGCACTTTGTAGCGATTTTTTTCTTCCTCCAAACATGGCCATTGGAAGCTTTGGAGGTGTGCCCTAAAATCAAGCAAAACGATGTAGTTTTGTCACACAACACGGCGCACAACACCTATCGCATAGCACCCATCCCGGATCCTGTTTGTTTGGTTTCCAAGTATAAGGAGAAAGGAAAAGGAGGAGGAAGAAGAAGAAAGTGAAATCAACACTCTTTTTCTCTTCTTCTCTCTCTCATGAGTGCATATTTTCCTTTCTATTTTACAAAATCAAACAAAAGAAACAAAGAGGATTTCTTTGTCATTTCTCCTTTTTTATTTTCTCTTCAATACCACAAGTTTCAAACATAGCCTAAGCAAACCCTAAAGATCAGTTCAGAAAAGCTATGGTCCTTAATGAGAATACAAAGATATTTCCCATACACCCACTTTTTAAGTAGCGTTATACTATAGAGCTTTCTACAAAAGAGTGAATGGCTACAATACATACCTATTAAAGGTGTGTATCATATGCACATATTGTATGGTCCATATATATTGTGTCACCTTATGGCCAATCATAACATTTTTTAGTGTTTCGTAATTTTTCAGTAATATGATTTATAACATTTGTTTTATGATTCGTAACCTTTTTATAAAAATCGTAACTTTTTATTCATAAGAGATAATCGATTCATAATTTTTTTAGGGGTGCATATGATACACACCCAAATAGAGGATTTGGGTGTGTATTGTAGCATTTCCCAAAGATAATGACGTGATTAACCATCATCCCCCTTAACCCGATTTAAGGGTCATCATTCTGCCCACAGGCCCAAATCCTGTCCACTCCATAAGGCTTTAGCTTGGCCTAAGCCCATCTAGCGGGCGGGCTATCCCAGCCCAAATAGTGTATGGGATGGGCTTGGTGGTTGAAGCCTATCCTGTCCTACAAACCTGACTGGTTACCTGGCCCGCCAACCTATTATCTAGCATGAGAATTAGATAATTAATGATCATACTTTTCATTTGGAAAAAATTCTTCTTTTGGTATTTTTATTATCTCACACTCACGTAACCAGGCTAAAAGGAGAAAAAAGAGTGATTGTGATTGTGAAATAACTTAGATGATCAAATTTGTAGATATAATATTATTTTTTTCATGTTTAAATTGATAAAATATTCCATTTAGCTCATGGTTGTGCTAGTCTGCGGTTCTTGTTTGATTTTGTTAATGTTATTCTATTTTTTGGGGAAAAACCTCCGAAAAACAACAAATTTATTATGATAAAAAATGAAAATAATGAACAAAGTTACTCTTTTGGTTAAATAAAGTGGATTTTGTTGGCTTAAAATAATCTATTTATCTATTGTTGGTATTTGCAACATTGAAAATTTTCTTATTCCTACAATCGGTACAAGTAGGGACATAAACGGTTCAGTTTGATCGGTTCTTATAGAAAAAATAAACTGAACCAATTTAATCTGTTTTTATTATTGGGTACCAAAACCGACAAATACCACCAACAAACTGCACTGAACCGTGTAGTTAACCCGTTTGGTTCGGTATGGTTTATCGGTTAAGACTTTATATAATTGGGTAAATTCATTTTCATAAACCAAACCAACAAATACAAAGCCTAACCCGTTTCGATCCAACCCGAATGCACCCGCGTATTGGATTTTGGGGGATTTCCCGCCATTTTACAGAGAAGAATCAAACTGTACAGAGCAAGAAGCGGCTGATCTGAAACGAAGAAAGTACAGAAGAAGAAGAAGAAGAAGAAGAAGAAGAAGAAGAAGAAGAGGAGAGAGAGAGAGAGAGAGAGAGTACAGAAGAAGTTCAGGATGAGCTCAGCGGTTCTTCGTAAGAAAGTACAGAAGAAGTTCAGGATGAGGGGTTACACACTCAAAGTGGAAGCCCTAAACGAAGTCCTCTCCTTCCTCTCCCATTACCCCCAAGACGAAGCCCTCGATCTCCTCCTCGACGATCTCCACCGCCAATCCCGTAATTCACTTTCTCTGCTTATGCGTATACATACCCACCAATTTGGTGCTAATTCACTATGCTGCTGATTTTTGCAGTGAAGTCGTCAATACTGGACAAGGAAACCGTGCATCGTGTCACGAGCCTTCTACTAGAGGCGGAATCCGCCACGGGAGGGGTGGATGAAAGCCCTAATTGTACCAGCACTTCAGCGGCTCTCCGCATTATTGACACCTTCATTGTCCCAAAGTTCCGCTATGATCCGGTCAAAAAGATCTTTTACGAGTACGTCGTTGAATCCCCAAAACCCAACTACCTTCTTTTTATTTGTCCAGGCTTTGCTTAATCTGTTCGTATCTTTATTTTTGCTTTGCCTGTTTTTGTGGGAAAATGCTAAGCATAGGCCTTAGGGTGGTGGATATTGTGTAAAAAGTGCGTGGATATTCTAGAGAAGAGTATTTATATCCATGAAAGTGTATTTTATCCATGAAATGTGTATTGATATTTGAACTTGAGTGGCATTATATACATGATATCCACCGCTTAGTAGGCAGTGGTTAGCTCCCGTATTTGTGTGCCCGTATGTACGAATTGGAGTTTTGTTAATATTAAGTTTCTGGCCCAGAATTGCCGTCAAGTTGCTGGTCATTTTTAGATTTCTCTCCTTAGTTCCTGCATGCTCTTGGCTTGGGGCATTTCCAACCCTTAACCAAATCATTCACCAATGGAAAATTTGATGAACAGGTTGTAGACATCCTCATCAAACCTCTTCAAGTTGTTCAATTCAAGTTTTTGAATGCCAAACTGATGCTAGTTGATGATTTTCCATCAGTTTGTGGGGGTGTGTAGACTGTAGAGTGTATTGTGATTGGTTGTTGAAGTAATTACATATAGTTTGGTTAATAGTTGGCTCCTTACTCAACCTTGGTCCTTATTTTGTTAGGATTTAGCATATTAGCTGCTTTAAATATGCTTCCTCCGTAATCAATCCACTGAAATGAAATACAATGAGATTATATTCTTGAGTTTCATCAAAACCAACTTTGCACCAAATCAAGGATGCATCAAATCCTTCACCAAATTTGAAATGGCCATCTTAAAGTCAAATTTGACAAAATTTTGATTGAAGGGTTGAAGATGGTTTTTGTGCGTAAAAAACGGTTAGAAAAGGTTTTTAGATTTCATGGGGAGTTTCACGAAGAGATTGGATGAAGAAAAGAGAAAAGGAAGAATAAGGGTTGCAGAGGCCTGACTTGGCTAACATCTTTCCTTCCAAATTCCCAAATGACTAAAGTTCTTTATCAAGTTCTGTTAAAAAAAAAAAAAAAAAGTAACCAGAAGAATAAAAGACTGAGGTTTGGGGTCTACTTGATTTTTATCTGTTACCAAGATAATCCACGAGTAGGCATTGCTGCTTTCTGCCAGTTCTTGTTTTACTTCTTGTTTAGGTTTTGATTGTTCTCTTAGGAATTGTCCCTTGATTTGTATTCTGGTTTGGGCTTCTAATGAAATCATACTTATAAAAAAAATACAAAGTTCCATCATTGCTGCTTTCTGCCAGTTTCCTTCTTGTTTAGGTTTCAATTGTTCTCTTAGGAATTGTCCCTTGATTTGTATTCTGGTTTGGCCTTCATGTTTATTTCTGCCAGAGCGATGGGCTTGGTGGAGTTTTGGAAGTGCTTTTGGTTCTTCTGTCAATTTGGATATGATCATGATGTCGTCGTTATTCTAGACTCTAGTTTCTTTTTTTGATAACTTGTAGGCATACAGGAAAGATTCCAATCCATGGTGATGCTTCTTCCAAAGCAATTTTGTACAGGGATAGATTTCTCTTGTTGCTCCAAAGGCTTTCTCGTGATCCACACTTTTCTAAGCCTGCGTTTGACAGAGAAAGGTCTCAGTTAGGCAGCTGCGAGGTAAACACAACACTTTGTCTCCAAATCCCCGCCCCCCCCCCCCCCCCCCCCCAAAAAAAAAAATAATAATAAATAAATAAATAAATAAATAAATAAAAAATCATGTCATAGACACGAAAGAGTTCGGGGGAGCCTATCTTAATTAATGGGGTTTGCTTATATTTGTGCATGTTTGGGCAGATATCTCCAATTCAGAGTCTGATTGGACTAACAGGGAGAAGATGGGTCATGGGGCTTATATCTCAGTTGGAGGATGGTCATTTCTACTTGGAAGACCTCACTGCAGCTGTTGAAATCAATTTGTCCAATGCAATATCCTCTAAATGTGTATTATTTTGCTACATGTGCATAATTTTACCCATTCAAGGGACGTATTGTCTATGGATGCTTGGAACTGTGCTTTTGCTTTGTAATCTCCCTAAGTAAAATGTTAAAGCATCCAACTAAAAACCAATTGGCTATGAGTGGAAAGGCCGCTTAGGCCGATATGTTAGTTTTGGAGGTTATAATTAAACCATGCGGAACAAGCTCTAACATAAACTATCTCATTAGTCTGTGGAATACCCTATATCAAAATAACTTTTGGAAAACACTCTTCCGTGCTTCGCTATTGAGTTTTTGTTTTAAATCATTTCCTTCTTTTCTGTTGTGTTTATGTTTTGGTTGTAGTTGTTATCTATTTTGCCTTTTCCTTCTTTGAACATCAATGACTAATTAATTTTCTTAATTTTGGTTTGAAGCCAACTTGGTGATAATGTATATGTAGATTAGATGCAACATTTTATGTCTTGGGCATGGCTCAACTCTGGATTCAAACAACTCAGAAACCTTTTTTCTTCATCAGATTCATTTTCTCGCCAATAGTGAATGGGAGGCTCTGGAATTTAAACTCACTTTGAACCTCTGACTGGGGCTCACTCAACAGTTTAGTTCCACTGAATTTAGCAAAAGAAGTTGATTCTGAGATTCGCTTCTATGAATTAGTAGCTATGTGATAAAGCATAGTTAGTATGCTTTTGGACACCTGTAGATGTCATATCATGATCTAGAATCTTAGATGCTAGTCATGACACTGTAAAATCATCGTTCTCCTTAACATGCAATACAAGGTAACGACAGGATTTTTCTCAGAGAACACTATAGTTTTAGCAGAAGGTGAAATGCTCTTGGATGGGATTTTTCAGGTCAGAGCTTATTTTCTCACTTTCCACAGCTTCGTTTCCATACACATGTTGGGATTCTATTGGCATTTATTGATTCTTTAGTTCCTCTCTTCTGAGGATGTTGTATGTGCATCTGATTGGATCTTCTTCTAAAATGCGTAATGGACTCGCATTATATTCCTAACTCCAGCTCTAGCTATTTGGAATCTTGGCCATGTATTGGATATTAGTCATTCTTTTCTGTGTTAGCCAATGAGATCCTGAAACATACAAATGCTTCATTTACTACACACATTATGCAGGTGAAAACATTTGGTTTCCCTCCCTTAGAAGATAGAGACAAGTCAATTTCAGCATTTCCCGGACTGGACTTCTTCGGTGGTGGAACACTAACAAAAGAGGAAACTGTATCCATTTTCTGGCCTTTTCTGTTTATCCTTTATAGAAGTCCATTTCTATTTTGTTATTGAACGCCCAAGAAATACTGTAAAAGGTTCTACTAAACATTTCCAATAGCTGAGACTTGATGAGATGGAGAAAAAGGCAGTGAATGACATGTTTGTTGTCATGTCTGATATTTGGCTAGACAACGAAGAGGTAATTAAGTCCTCCAATTTTTGTTTGTCCCTTCTTTTTTTCTTTTTCTTTTTTTAATTTGTAGCTATCTGCTTTTGGGTGTGCCCATTTAAAGCACTGCCTAACCTCAATTGTCTTCAACGTAGTCCATTTTAGAGTCTTTATTTCATTTCTAGTCTTAGTCTTAGTGGGTTATCCGTACTGTAGACCATGAGAAAGCTAGAGAAAGTCTTAGACGGCTATGAAGATGAAGACGTGGTTCCATCTCTATTTGTGTTAATGGGAAATTTCTGCAGCCATCCGTGTAATCTTTCCTTCAACTCTTTCTCAAGTCTCAGGTGAGGGCTTTAATGGTACCATTTTCTTTGATTTAATGAAACTTCTTTAGAGGAAAACTAAAGCTATTACAAACAACACGAGCATGCAGAGTGCAGTTTGGAAAGCTTGGGCAGATGATTGGGGCCCATAAAAAATTAATGGAGCAAAGTAGATTTCTGTTAATTCCTGGTCCTGATGATCCAGGTGAGTTCAGTCTATCTTTTTGCTTCTTCAAACTTTCCTTGATGTAAATTGTGTTTCTTGTCCGTGTGTCAATTTTCAGGCCCTTCAACAGTTTTACCTAGATGTGCTTTGCCATATTATGTAACTGAAGAATTTCAGAAGCACATACCTAATGCCATTTTTTCAAGTAACCCTTGCAGGTATATCTGTCTTATTAGTCTAAGACATATGAAGGACACCTTCAAGCTAGTGCCTGTTGTGTTCCCTTTATAGCTTGTGCGTATTTTGTTTTTTTGGCTGAAAAATGGTTGTGGTGTTTGAAACCAGAGTCAAGTTTTGCACCCAAGAAATGGTTTTCTTCCGTCAGGATCTTCTGTATAGAATGCGGAGATCATGTCTAATTCGCCCTTCAACAGGAGAAACCAGCGATCCTTTTGAGCATGTGGGTTTGTTATCTACCTTACTACTTCCTTCTCCGCTTTAAAATTGTAGAGTGATATTTTGGCTAATCTTGAGTGATGATCTTATGGATTCTAGAGGGTCAAACGTTGATTGAATAAGGTGTTTGTTGCAGCTTGTTGCTACCATTACTCATCAAAGCCATCTCTGCCCCCTCCCTCTCAGTGTACAGCCCATTATATGGAATTATGATCACTGTCTTCATCTTTATCCGGCTCCACACACGGTACTGCTCCTGTTTTGGTATCTTTTGTTTGGCCTGATCTTTTACTATATTCCTAGGAATGGGGAATAGGAATAGAAGTACGCCGAGGAAATGGTTTATTCGGTAAGCATGCTATGTCAGTGAGAAGTAAACAAAACAATAAACATGGTTTATTTGGTTAGCATGCTATCTTTTAATCATCTTGATGCTAGATGGTTCCTTTGTTTCCAAATCGACTAGAGGATACCAACGAAGGGATAGAGTTTATCTTTATCATTTAGATAAAGAATAAACCGATCCAAAAGCCAGTTGTTGAATATTTGAAGTCCAGAGAATCCCAGAGTAGAGATAGGAAAATCACTAGAATTCCAAACAGATGTAGTATATTGTTTCATATGGCTTACACCTATTGTACTTAAAAAAAAAAAGCTTCATCTGACGAATCATGGACTTTTACAGACAAATTTAAACACCCTTTGATTGAAAGGTTTGGAGTTGCTGTTAGTCATTGGTTTTGGTAGGATTGTGTCAGTTACTCAGTTAATTGCCAAAATTGTGAAATTAAGCTCTTTGGTGTTTCACACGAACTATTATATAGCTTGACCACAAAGGAATTACTTAATGGACCTATCACATGGCAGGTGTTGATCAATTTTTTTCCCATTTGGCGCAAACATGGCATGTTTCTACTGGAAACATGTTTTCTTCAATTGTTGGAAATCAGTACTAAACTTTGTTCCGTCTGTGTGTGTTGGTTTGTTGCTAGTTCTCTATTAGGCAGTAATCATTAATGTTTTTTGAATTCTCTGATTTCATGGTGCTTATAAAATACGGGAGTTCCATCTTTTCTATTCTTGTCTTTATTTTAAACCTTCTATGTTTTTTCCTTAAAATTGGAGGCTTCCTTTTTTTCTGTATATGTTGGACAAACTTTAAAATGACACGGACACACCAAGCCGAAAAATTACCACGAGGATGACATCTGTGTGTTGTAATGTTGAATTTTCGAGGATATGCATGATTTGTACCCTTAGCTCATGTCAACTGATTCAACCGATCACCTCTAACTAGAATCCCAAGTTAACAAGTGAAAGGAATTCTATAAACCCATAGAAAGCAATATTCTGTTTCTTCCTGCAGTTGGCTTATATTGGTTAACTGGAAATCAACAATTATTTTCCCTCAGAATTGGCATGAATAACAATGGAAAAGTCATTTTATAATACTATATTGCTCTTTGGTCCCTATGCAGATCGTGTTGGGGGACAAAAGCGAGCAGAAGGCGTTTAATTATGCAGGAATTACATGTTTCAATCCTGGTTCTTTCTCAGACGACGACACTTTTGTGGTTTATCGTCCTTGTACTCGCGAAGTTGAATTATGTGAAGTTGACTTGCCTTCAGTATGAGTTTACCATCTGTCTAATTTATTTGGGCCGGCAATGCAGTCTGGTGCGAGAATGTACAATATATTAACATTCAGTATGCTCTCTGGCCAAATAATCAGGAAAAGAACTGTTCTGATTTCTAATCCTAGATTTTAGGGAACTGCTTGTTGTAAGTATGTTGATTAACTGCTTCTCTGGGCAAAAAAGTAGTTATTACCTGCGTACTTTGGTGTATACATGTATTATGTTGAGGATGGAGTGCGGGTTTAAGATAAGCTCTCTTGTTCTACATTCGGTCGAAGAAAATTGAGGATGGAGTGCGGGTTTAAGTCGCGTTAATAACCGAGATTGGTGTTTATAGATATGCGGGTTTAAGATAAGCTCTCTTGTTCTACATTCGGTTGAAGAAAATTGCTGTGCAGTATGTGATAGAGAATTGGTTTTATGTCAGTGAAATGAAGGATGTTCTGGCAGAAAGGATTCAGGAAAGATCCGCAATGTTGGATGGAGATGTTCGTACTACTAAGCTGAATTGGTTCTCTCAATTTATTACTCTCATTTCTTTGCTTTTTATTACCTCAAAACCGTCCCACATTGTTCCTCAAATGCACTCTCTTTATATTTTCTCCGCAAAAGTTAAAAAAGATATTATTAATGAAGAATTTTTTTTTTTTTTTGAACAGCTTAATGAAGACTGAAACAGCCTACATATGTAGAAAAGTAGAAACACAGATAAGAATGACTCAAACTTTTGGAGGCTCTGATTGTGTGCAATTAGGTAACCTAACAATAAACAAAAATGTAGGTTACACGAAAGTCAAAGATATCCTCGAAAGTCGAAAGTGTTTAGGTGAAAGAATGTCTCAGATTCAAGTGACCGTGAATCTGAGCCGTTCACGCGAATGTAAGTACTTTATTCTCCTTTCCTGAACACTTTTGCAGATACTTTTCATGTATCCTACCAACCCTCAATAATAAACAATAAATAACTTATGATGCCTCTTTTGTTCTACTCCAAAAAAAAATCCAAATTTTATTATCTCAACTGTTGCATAGTAAAAAAGCAATTAAAGCCCATCAATCCAAAAATACATTCTATATTTCTACGTGGAGGAAAGACAGTTTTTCCTCGTTTGGAATCAATTTTTCCCTGTATATGCATGACTACCAAAAAAAAATGTGTATGAAAGAATACAACTTTATGATATTACAAACCCCTGACCACCCATTTTATTTTATGTGTGTGTGTCTGAGAGAGAGAGAGAGAGAGAGAGTCTCTGTGTGCTAAGGATCCTCAAAAGCACATATCCACGCAGCAGCAGCAACACAGGGTAGCACAACTGCATTAGGTAATAGAACAGTAATATTAAGTTCTAAACTCATGAATACATATATATATATATATATATATATATATATATATATATATATATATATAGAGAGAGAGAGAGAGAGAGAGAGAGAGAGAGAGAGAGAGAGAGAGATGGTTTTAAAATGCATACCAAAGCTTGCAGCATAAACAAGGTCCACCAAACCCATGCTTCTTTTTTCTACCTTGGGGAGGAGCAGGAGCAGGACCATTTTTAATGGGGTGATTCACGGGCGGCGGCGGAGCCATGTGATAAGGACTTGCAGTTACAGGGTATCCTTGTACTGCTGCTGGTGGATACAAAGAATAATAAGCCGCTACCGGCGGTGGCGGCGATGGATGAGGATAGGCCTCGGCTGGTGGTGGATACGCAGCCGGAGCTGGCGGCATGTACACATGATCCGGTGGAGGATATGGAGCAGATGGTGGAGGGGATGGTGGAGGGTACAATCCTGCAATCAAGATCAACACAATTTACACAAACAATCTTGTTGCCACCACTATCAAATTCTCAACTTTTTTTTTTCTTTTGGTGGGTAAAAGCATTTTTCTTGTAAAAGTTTATAAATTCGCGATTTTTTCAGTTTATTATACAGTGTAACATATCTGTGCTGCTAATATGAGAATATCCCTTTTTTGATGAAGCTTATGGGGGTGAAACCAGCATTCAATGGATAACTCAGAATTTGTATTTTCCTTGCCAAAAAATTGAGAAAAAACAGAAGAAAATGAGTTTGATGGTTGAGAATATACCTGGAGATTGATGTTTGTTAAAATCTCCCATGGCTAAGGTGAGATGTTGAAAATGAAAAAAGGGAAACTAAAGAAGATGAAACTTTGGGCTGCTTTCTGATTTTGTCTCTGAAAATGGCATGAAAATGTTGAAATTCATGAGGTTGTTGTAAATGAGTCATGGTCTTGGGACACGTGGTAAACCTCTATTGGTTGGCGTCTTTGATTAACCTGTCATGTTTGACAAACGGTGCAGAAGTGGTCATCAGTGATATATTTAAAAGAGAAATACTTATTTACGGATGAGGCGCAAACGGAGAGTTTGCGCCACGCGGATCTCGGCCGTCCATTCCGAGATTCAACGGCTCCGATCGATGTATAGTTTTTTTTTTTTTTTCATCTGCAGTGCATTTAAGGAGGAGAGAGAGAAAGCACCGCTCGGAGCCGTTGAATCTCGGGATGGACGGCCGAGATCCGCGCAGCGCAAACTCTCCGTTTGGGCCGCTTCCGTGAATTTCTCTATTTCTCTATTTAAAGAGTCATGTTTCAGATTCTCAATTAGTGTCAAACTTGCGAAAAGGACTTACTAGAGGAAGGTTCGTTTGGGTTTGGGGTAGGACTTGGGAGGCTGCTGCTGCTTCTAGATGCTGTGCAAACGGCAAAGTTGAAAATGTCAAACAAATGGATTAGGAAAAATGCTACTCCCTCCGTCCTGTAAAGATAGTCCTCAACGAAATTTCATGAAATTTTCTAACTTAAAAATAATGTACTTGTCGAAATATTTTGTATGCAATAGGGATCTTGTTTGATAGTTTTCGATGAGATATTTTGAACGGTGCAAAAAAAATTGAAAATTATTCTAGTAGATACATTGTTTTTAAGTTTGAAAATTTGTATAGTTTTGTAGGGGACATAATGGAGAGATACTATTAATATCCCCTTACGGTGTTCTCCAATCACAACATGATACGCTTTTTAAATGTTGATGTTATGCCAATGATACGTCTTCTAAATGATAATGTTATGCCATTTAGTGGTTAATGTTATGTCATTGAGTGTTTAACGTTATGATAGGAAACACTGCATGAAAAGAGAGTCATAAAATGTTATGCCATGATATAGTTACAATGTTAGGTTACCCCCCGTGACATACTCAAAACTAAAATATTGCTAAAGTTAGCAATGAGTGGGCTAAAAAGTGCTCACAATAGAATAATCAAAGTTAGCAACATCTTAGCCAATAACCAAATTTGGTATTTACATACTTAAAGTTAGCAACAGTTTCACAATAATTAAATTTAATGGACCTCACATCTCCTCAATTGAGTACACCTATCATTACACAAAAACCTTCTCTCTATTTTCTCTCTCCCTTTTTCAACAATGTTTTCAAAAAATTATTTTAAAAGCTTTTTTCCAACACCACGTCCCTCTTATCTAGGACACGGTGTCCCTTAGACAAGAAGAATTGTTGTAACAGCTTCCAACAAAGAGATAAATAACTCAAACGAAGAAGACAGACCAGCAAACATAAGGTTGCTCCTCTACTACGGATCTTACGGATCTTGAGTTCAATGAGGGTTTGGCGTTGGAGTGTGAGACGTGGTGACAGATCAATACATTCTAATAGTCTCTCCATTCGGGTTAGTTGAAGCGTAAATTCAAATATTCCAAGATAAATGGATTGCCCAAATGATTTGGGGTCCTTACGCTGGTTCAATCCTATCCCTTTTTCATTAGCAAAGAGAAAAAGACGACAAGACCAGGCTCTCCTTTGCGTTATCCAAATTTTGAAATCATACTGAATGTAGGCTACATCCAGTGCATGCTCTTCCAAAAAAAAAAAAGGGTTACATTCAGTGAACTGAGAGCTCCTTTCGGCTTCTTTAGTGTCCAATCTGGTTCAGTTGGAAATTTTATATGGATCCCTTATGGGCCTATAGTAATGAATAGAATCATTCATTTAGAAAGCTCGTGGGGCAGGATCATCTACGAAAGCCTAGCCCATGTAGGTGTTATATAGCACTAAAATTGTATTCTTGGACTCTTCAAAACAAAAATGAGGGGTTATGAGTCTTATGAGGAAAAACCTAACCAATTATGTACAATGTGTTTGGTTTAGAGTTTTGAGAAGAATATTTTGAGAAATATTTTTGAGATAGTGTTTGGATGGGTTTTTGGAAAAAGTAATAATTAGAGAGAGATGTAATAATTGGAGAGAAATATAGAGAAAAATGAGAATAATGATTGGATAGAGGGGTATGAGTAGAGAGAGAAATATGATTAATGATTGGAGAGATGAGAGATGGGAAAAGAATCTTTATGAAAATTTTTTTGAAAATGTGAAGTGAACAAAGTGTAATGATTTCTTTTAGAGCAATGTTACAGACACGTATGATGAAACAAATTCGAACATATTCATATTTGGAGAAGCCTGATATATATAAGGCTATGTTTGGAACATGAGGAAGAAAAGGAAAAGGGAAGGAAAATAAAATGAAAGGAAAGTAGGAGGAAAATTTTACTATTCACAAACCTTAATTTTTTTATTTTCATTCCTCTTTCTTTCCAAACCAAACAAGAAGGGGGAAATTTTTTCATTTTCCTACCCTTTTCCTTTCTTTCCTCATGTTCCAAATAAAGCCTAAATTTCGCAAAATGCATGTGAAATTTACACCTGACAGTCCCAAACACTTCTATATTAGGGCATCCTTATCAGAAGCACCAAAATTTTCACCAAATTTAACTTCAAAAACACCTTTTATAAATTAGCAAGTCACTTTATTAAAAAGTCACAAAATCAGACTCTCTATTTTAACTTTACTATATTAAACCATTCCTCTCAAATCTATTAAAAAAAAAAACTCCCTACACACAAGTCTACACTTGGGGAGAAGTTTCGGACCAAACAAAGGAGTGGACCCCTCCACTAACCTTCCTCCTCCCCACACACAAGGCTACACGTAACCTGCCAGCGTCGCCACTAACCTGCCAGCAACACCTTTCTCTGCGTCAGAGAGCAACAGTAACCAGGAAAAAAATAAAAAAAGGTTTGGTCCGTGAACAGTACCGCACCAAATTTGGTGCGGTACTGTAGCAAAGTTGCAAGTTTTACAAATTTGTAAAATATTTGTTAAGTCTGATTTTTTGGGGTTTTGTTACATTATACTCATCAAATTTAGCCATGAGTTAATTTGTTATGTCTGATGGTGACGCTATTACGATCAATATACTCCCTCCGTTCCATATTAATGTTCCACTACGAAAAGTCGTGCCATTTTTCAAATAAAAAAATGAACTACTTCCGTAAATCATTTTTTGAATTTTTTCGCACCGAATTAAAGTACTTGACAAGTACTTTAATTCGGTGCGAAAAAATTCGAAAAATGATACACGAAAGTACTTTATTTTTTGATTTGAAAAAAGGTAAGAGAGAGAAAGTAGGGACATTATTTAGGAACGGAGGGAGTATAAAGTTATGAACACCAATGTCCCAGCTATTTTCCAATTTTTTATAGAAGTAACTCTTTTGTTGTTAGCACACCTATATATTACACATGCTTCGCGAGCTGGTCTAAAGAATTGTTCAGGTGCTTTATTACCACAAAGAAATCGTGTGGCGCGGCCACAGTATCCAAGAACCGATCAGCCCTCCACTGTGACAAGTGACAATGGAGAGGTGTCTACTCTCATCCCGATTAAGCCCCCTCCGATTTTCTGAAATACCCAGATCATTCCCGTTGTTTTCACACCCAAAACTGTATCTTTCACATTGTTCTAATCGAAAGTTTCAAACCCAGAAAGATCTCCTACATGGGTTTGGCAATTCTCCTCCTTTCTTCAACTCTGTACCCTCAAGAACATCATTATTTTGCACGAAAGCCGTGTTATCTCCTGAAATTCCCAGTCAGAAGAAGTACTCAAAAGTTGCTGCTGAATCAACAGGGCCCATTCCATCCAATCAGCTTCTTCAAGTGGTTGAGACTGCTGCTAAAACTGGTGCTGAGGTATATTCCCAATTTCTATGTATGTACTTGGCTTGAATACGCTTGTATGCATGTATTTTTAATATTCAAAGAGCTCATTTTTTATGATGGAAATACGCTTGTATGCATGTATTGTTGAATTCAAAGAGCTCATTTTTTTTTTTTTTTAATGATGGATATTAAGAAATTTAACTTCCTATACTATTTCTTTAGGACTTTGATTTTGATTCCCAACTGGCTCTTCTAGCTTTCATGTTCATTCTATCAAAAGTTATTATGAAGTTTCCCTACACAATTTATTGTCCAATTTTGGTTACTGTGTATGTTGTTGCCATGAACTTCTGTCTTTTAATCTGGCCTTCTTTCTGAAATTCTTTCCTGTAGGTATGCTGACGAATTATAGATGGACCATGAGAATATGTGTTTAATCTCCTCCCCACCCCATTTTTCAATAGATTGTTGTTGTTGATTTTAAATTTTAATATGAATGTTCAGGTTGTGATGGATGCTGTGAATAAACCCCGGACAATTACCTACAAAGGACTCACTGACTTAGTTACAGAGTAAGACTAACATTCTGAGCTCTCATTTTCGTGGTGTATGATCTTATGTTTGTTTCATTTTTATGAAATGAAGACATATGGTTTGTTCGCACGTGATAGTGTATGACGTATGAGGATAACAAGCAAGAGCACTTTGAGGCTCATGAGGGTCTTAGTTCCATAGTTTGGAAGGGTAGCCTTACCTAATTTTATAAGCTACTCTTTTGGATAGTGAAGACTTAGAGTATATACGAGCTAGGTGGAACTTCATGGTTCTCCTATCTTCTGTTTGAGTTGTCAAGTGTGTAATGGCCAACCTTTTGCCAACAAGTTGTAATGCATTCGTTTTGGTGATGAGGAAAGTTCTTCCTGCTTTCCTCATAATGAAGACTTCACTTAGCACAAACTATATAGTTGATAACTAGCCTTGTCTTGGTCTTTTGGTTTCCTCTGAGATTTGCTCTGATGCACTTTTTCTGCATCATCTATGGGTCGATACCATTTATGTGCTATATGATTGAGAACAACAGATACATGGAAATTGTAGAGCAAAAGCTTCATATTAAATTATGTAGCATACACCTTTGACTTTCTTATCTTAGTTTTAGCATTCTTGTTTTGTGGCTCCTGTGTTGCTTTTCTTTTTCTTTGTTATATTTGTTGATCTGAATTTCATGCTCTCTCCTGTTTTTCTTTTGTTTTGATGTTGTCTACTTGGATTCACTGGCAGGACAGATAAAATGAGTGAGGCTGCAATTCTAGAGGTTGTGAGAAAGAACTTCTCAGATCACCTTATTCTTGGGGAGGAGGGAGGGCTTATTGGCGATTCATCTTCTGATTACCTTTGGTGCATAGATCCCTTAGGTTTGGCTTCCAAACTATTGACTAAGTTCCTTCGAATACGTAACTCCTGATTCTTGGCCTTTGGAACTGGATAGAAACAAATTGGCAGTGTTTTATCCTAAAAATTTTATCGCTCGGGATGCTTTAATGTTTTCTGCTAGAACTTATTCAGTGTCATGTGCATGTTCTTAGTTTAGTTAGTAATGTTCTATTAAATCTCAAGTGTTCACCATTCAAGCACCGGTCTATATTCAAAGGTAAGTTCTGAATTTTGGTTCAAATCGCAGAAACGAAACTTCCTCAATCTCTAGGTTTCCTCACCCGTGTATATATAGGTTTTGGCGATTTCTTTAAGAGGGGATTACACTAGGATCTTCTGGGGGACCATTTAATCATTCATATTGAGTGTACAATTTTCTTTGCGATTTCGCGAGCAAGAGCATTGTTCGGTGAGTGGGGGATTGGTTAGATTACAGGAATACAAGCATCACTCGACACAAGCATATGGCATACAATCATAGAAGTGGTTCCATGGGGGCTGTTAATTTTGACTTGGTTCTGATATCGTTTGTGCGGCTTTGTGGTCGCATGCAATGTGGACGGTAGATCTGAAAGTTTTAAAGGATGACGAAACAAAAGGATGAAGAAAGTCAGAACTGAAACTGCTCATAGTATTTGACTGAGTAGGAAGACGAACATAGTTTAGGAAAAAGATAGGGTTCAAGTTGTATTAAGGCCTCAAAGGACAATCAGTCTTTCTTTTACTCTTCTGTTCAATGTGTCTGCGTGACCCTTGGCTTGGATCTTGTGTACGTAGAAACTTCATTTATCGGCTAGCGGATTGAACATCACAGTTTAATCCTTCACATTAGAGTTTTCTCACTACAAATCTTTCTCGTGTCTATGATCGGTTATTACATAGTGGATGATGCTCCTACTTAGGTGAGGTTTGGCTAAATAAGTTGGCTAAACTTTTTTTTTTTTTTTTCCCGTCTTTATTTGATTTTTTTTTTTGCGTTTGTTAGTTTTGCATCGATTTTTTGAGTATTATTGGTTCATCTCGACAAGAGGAATCCAAAAAGGTAAGAGATTATGATTAGAACCCTCAATTTTTTGAATAAGATCGAAAAAAGTGTAAAAAGCTGACTTTTTGGCTTATTTTTGTCTTTATTTAAAAAAATTTAAGCTTCGGTCATAATTTTTTATTTTTTTGATTCCTCTCGCCGAGATGAACCAATAATACACAAAAAGTTGATGCAAAACTAAAAAATGCTAAAAAAAATTCAATAAAGACGAAAAAATAAGCCAACCAACTTTTTAGGCCAAACCTCACCTTAATTGCGGGCTGAATTGATATTAACATTTGTGCCATTGTACTGAATCAGAGGTCCTTGGAATTAGACTTTGGTTTACAATTCTGTGATAACTCACCACATTGTTGCCGTCTGCTGTCATGAGTGTGGAACTTCACTTCTCTGTATTTACCTGTTTTTCATGGCTGCCAGTATTCCAACCTCTAGCCATCTTACTTCTGCTAACTATGTAGATGGGACAACAAATTTCGCACATTGCTACCCTAGCTTTGCAGTCTCTGTGGGAGTTCTCTTTAGAGGAAAACCAGCTGCTGCTGCCGTGGTACTTAATCAATTATAGTTTATGAAACGAATTTGTGTAATTTTCTTTTGGTCCTCCAGATGGCAAGGAGAAATATGGAATAATATGACGCTGATCCCGTAGTTGGCAGAAGATATCTCATGAAATGGCCTAGGAATCAGAATATATCAGATTCTTCTGATCTGTAGAAAACTTATTAATTGCTTTGTGAACAATATAGATGACCTTTACTCTAGAAAAAAACATCCCCATTTAGTTTCCATTGATGGAGTCGGGGAGGGTTAAGAATAGACCTAACCTTTGGCATTTCCGGCACAAAATGGTTTCCATCTGGTTCAAAGTCATAATCTCAAGGTTAACAGCCCAACCTTTAATCACTTAAGTACATGGGACTATCATCTTATTTCCCTTAGCTGCATATCTCATGCCATTTCACTGTATAGTCAACCAGGTGGTCAAAGAATGACTGTTGCTTTCCAACTGGCTTTTGCGGAGGTTAGAGTTAAAGACGCTAATAAAAAACTGAAATAACTAGTTATAATAGGCATGTAGGAGCTAACTGAAGAAAGAGCTCATTCCAGGGAAAGTTAATTGGGCTTGAAGCGAAAGGGATGTCTTAGTTCTGCATTTTCAAAATAAAAAAGTATCTATTTAAACCGCGATCATTAGCAAGTGTTGCTCTCTCAGCCAGAAAGAGTTATAACTTCTGTAGGGCCATCCATTTCCGAAATGTGCTTGGATTTCTCAACTGAGTTTGTGCTCCCCAATGTAATAGATTAGGAATGACGAATGACAAAAAAAAGTTTGTGCTCCCCACCTGACCAATTTTGCATTACTCTATGAAAGGCTTGTCTAGGGTATCCATTGAAAATTAAAGGGTGAAATGGCGAAAAAGAAAACTAAAAGCATAACCCAAAGCCATCCTGAATCAGTTGGTTGGAGCAATGATCAATTTCTATCTTATTTCTAACCTATTGAAAAGGAAAGAAGTATTGTAATACACATGTTGTAATCAATTAGGCAATTAGGAAGATTGTAATTAGTCTAATTAGGTAGGTAGCAATTTTCTTATTATTTCGTTTCCTAAAGTATCTTGTACACAGTCTATATATTGTGCCTCCTAGTGAGAAGAATACATATCGATTATAATCTTTCAACATGGTATCAGAGCTAGGTCTTGGGTGGCCTCATCTCGCGTGGTCAATTCTCCTTTGCCCGAGTCAAATCTCCTAGTCTTCTCAATTCGTACCTCCACATGTATCCGGGCTACACGTGAGGGGGAGTGTTAAATCATCCCACATTGTTCATCTAAGCCACCCAAGCCTGGTTAATAAATTCTTGAGGTTACTCCACCTATGGCCAATTGGTTTTAGGTTGGAACCGTCCAATAAATTTAACATGTTAAATTATCCCACATTGTTCATCTAAGCCACCCAAGCCTGGTTAATAAATTCTTGAGGTTACTCCACCTATGGCCAATTGGTTTTAGGTTGGAACCCTCCAAGAAATTTAACATGGTATTAGAGCGGGTTCTAGGAACCTGACTTTTCTTTCTCGTTACCTCTGTCTTTTTTCGTCAAATACTCTCCCTCTCCCTCTCCCTCTCTCTCTCCCTCTCTCTCTCTCTCTCAAATCGACCATAGTCGAAACCTCTCTAACCTCAATCAGCAACCCTTGATCCAGAAAAAAACCACCATCCAGCCGTGAACAATGTTCACGTGCACTGTAGTGGTCGTGAACAGTGCTCGCGTGCACTGTAGCAGCGTGAATAGTAACCCTAATCTTCTACCCAGGCTTGAAATCCTATTTTCTAAATTCGTACTTTCGAAATATTGATCGAACAACCTGATCAACATTCGAAGTCTCTCTTCGGCCCTCAATCAATCTTTCTAGAACTCGGTTTGTCTGTTACAGGTGTTCTTTAGGCTCTAAATCAACTGGGTACCCTCTCCTTGCACTTGCCAATCCTCTGGGTAACTACTCCTCTCTTTTTGGCTTGTGTCTTTATCTCTTGAATCTATTATGGGTGATAAACCTAAGCAAACAGACACTGCTGAAACCTCTGAAACTAAGGATATTGTTAGGGATTATTGTCGGTCTCTAACCACAATCAAATTAAATGGATCTAATTATTTGCCATGGTCACGGGCTGTGACTGTCTCTCTACGCGCAAGTGGTGAGAGTTCCTATATTACCAATGATCCACCTACTGATCCCGATTCTGCTTGGTCCCAACATGATGCTCATATTATGACTTTACTGTGGAATAGTATTGAACGTGACATTTTTAATAATGTTGTTTGCCAAGAGACATCCAAAACTGTTTGGGACACTCTACGCGAGTTATATTCATCAGATCAGAATATCTCTCGAGTTTTTCAGATTTATCAGAATATTTTCTCCCTTCAACAAGGAGATAGATCCGTTGATTAGTTCTTTTCCAGCTTAAAGGGTATGTGGGATGAGTTAAATGTTTACCAGCCTCTCTCTACAGATTTAAAGGTTCAGCAGAAGTACAGAGAAGAATTCAGAACTTGCAAATTTCTGTCCAGATTAAATTTAGACCTTGCTCCTCTTAGTTCACAGATTCTTTCTAGCAGGGAAGTCCCCACCGTTGGTGAGGCCTTTGCTCGTGTTCGACAGGCTGCTCCTCGTTCTTCTGATTTAGAGCATCCGGCTCCATCCGCCCTAGCTGCCCCCACAACCTCTCCTGCTTCATCTTCTGGACATTTTGGGAATCGCAATACCTCCCACAGTCGTGGTAGTTCTTCTGAGCGGGGTGGTCATCGTGGAGGATGTGGGGGACGTGGTGGTCGTGGCACCAAGAAGTATACTCATTGTGGTGCGACCAACCACGATGTTGAATTCTGTTGGAAGCTGCATGGCAAGCCCGCTTGGGCTAATTAGGCTACACTTGAGGGGGAGCCATCTGCTCTTGCTCCTACTCAGATTACTATGTCCAAGGCTGAGTATGATTCTATGATTCAAAGGGCCAATGCATCTTCTTCTTCTTCTTCCACTGCAACTCATGTCACCTCAGGTAATACGTGTCTTCACTCATCTTCTCGTAGCACTCCTTGGATTCTCGATTCTGGCGCATTTGATCATATGACAGGTGATTTGTCTCTTTTGACTAATGTTGTTACCCCTTCTGTTAAGTCTTATGTTATTATTGCCGATGACACTAGAATTCTTGTTCAAGGCATTGGTACATATCGTTCATCTGGTCTTGTTTTTCCTTCTGTCTTATATTTGCCACAATTCCCGTTTAATCTTCTTTCTGTTCATAAACTGTCTTATACTCACCAGTGTTCTATCCTTTTTTCTCCTTCTCATTGTGAGTTTCAGGATCTTAAGACGAAGGGGATGATTGGTGGGGGGTATGAGAAGAATGGTTTGTATTACCTTCAGGAGCAACAACAACAGTCATCAAGCCATTCTGCTTTACATACTACTGTTACACCTTATCAGTGGCACTGTCGTCTTGGGCACCCATCCTCGGCCAACCTTCGCAAGCTAGTTCCTAGTTTACCTAGTTTTTCTCCTTTTAATTGTGACACATGTGAATTGTGACACATGTGAACTTAGTAAACATCGTAGAGCTTTTTTTTCCTTTACGAACTGAGTCACCATGTGTAGAACCGTTTGCTTTAGTTCATTTTGATATTTGGGGACCTTCGCGCACAACGAGTTTGTGTGGTGCTCGCTATTTTGTCATGATTTTTCTCGTCTAGCTTGGGTGTATCTTTTCAAAGATAGGTCTCAATTATTTTCTGTTTTTTCAGTCTTTTATGCTGAGATTGTCAACCAATTTAATGCTAAATTACGTATTTTGCGAACAAACAATGCCCAAGAATATTTTTCTCGTCCATTTAGACAGTATACTGAAACTCATGGTATTATTCATCAGACTACTTGTGTCACTAGCCCACAACAAAATGGGGTTGCCAAACGGAAGAATGGGCCAGTTTTAGCCGTAACTCGTGCCCTTATGCTTCACATGAACGTTCCAAAACATTTTTGGGGATATGCTGTTCTTACCGCGAATTATCTAATAAATCACACCCCTTCTCGGGTTTTGCATGGGAAAATTCCTTATTAGGTCATGTTTCTTGACAAGGATCTTTATATTCTCCCCCCAAAACTTTTTGGTTGTGTGACATTTGTTCATAATCTCTCTCCAGGTCGTGATAAACTTGATCCGCGTTCTTACAAATGGGTTTTTCTGGGTTACTCTCTGACACAGAAAGGATACAGGTGTTATAGTCCCTCATTACGAAAGCACTTTGTAAGTGCTGACGTGACATTTTTGAAAATATCCCATATTCTCTTGAGGGTGCTCAGTTGACACCACCCTTGTTGGCACCACCTTGTCTTCTTGAGATTGCTCCTTTACCGGCTGCCCATGGCCTTCCTGAGACTGCTACTCGACCACCGATTACAAAGGTATATGTTCGACGTTCCTCTGCTGATGCTCCTCCTGTTGAAACTCCACATACAGCTTCTGTACCCACACCATCTCCTCAAGCGCCTCCAGATCCAACTTTCGATCTTCCTATTGCTCATCGTAAAGGTATTCGTTCATGCACTTCCCATCCTATCTCTCAATTTGTGTCCTATGATCGTTTGTCTCCCTCTTTTTGCACTTTTCCTGTGTCTCTGTCCTCTGTTACTGTTCCTAAGTCTTATCAGGAGGCTCTTTCTTATCCTGGATAGCGTTTTGCTATGGAAGAAAGAGATGCGCGCTTTGTCACTAAATCATACTTGGGATCTTGTTCACAAGCCTTCTGGAGCACATATTGTTGGTTGTCGTTGGGTGATTACTGTCAAACACAATCTTGATGGTACTCTTGATCGTCTGAAAGCTCGTCTTGTGGCCAAAGGTTTCACCCAAACCTATGGGCTTGACTACACTGAGACTTTTTCTCCAGTTGCCAAACTCAATTATGTTCGCATTGTTATATCTCTTGCAGCCAACCTTGATTGGCCTCTCCATCAGCTTGATGTCAAGAATGCTTTTCTTCATGGAGATCTCTCTGAAATAGTCTATATGGCTCAACCACCCGGTTTTGAGTCCAAAGGGGAGTCTGTGTGTCGTCTTCGCAAATCTATCTATGACCTCAAACAATCTCCCCGGGCTTGGTTCGATAAATTCAGTAGTACCGTCGTGTCTTATGGTATGACACGAAGTCAAGCTGATCACTCTGTCTTCTTTAAAAGGACCACCAGTGGTATTGTGATTCTCGTAGTCTATGTGGATGATATTGTCATTATAGGGAGTGACAATGATGGGATTCAGGTATTGATTTGTCACCTTTGTTCCAGTTTTCTCACCAAGGATCTAGGCAAGCTTCGGTATTTTCTTGGCATTGAAGTTGCTCGTTCTAAAGCAGGCATCAGTTTATCACAACGGAAATACACTCTCGATCTCTTGAAAGATACAAGTTATCTTGGTTCTAAACCTGTGGCTACTCCTATGGAGACTAATCATAAACTTATGCCTGACGATGGTGAGTTAGGTGACGATCCTGAGCTGTATCGGAGACTTGTGGGTAAACTTATTTATCTCACTATCACTCGACCCGATATCTCCTATGCAGTCAGTGTTGTTAGTCAATTTATGACTTGTCCTCAAGTTTCTCATATGGAGGTTGTGATTCGTATCTTGAAGTATCTTAAAAATGCTCCTGGGTGTGGACTTCTCTACAAAGCGTCTGGACATCTTCGTATCGAAGGGTATACGGATGCTGACTGGGCAAAATCTCCTGCTGATCGTCGTTCTACCATTGGTTATTGCACATTTATAGGTGGCAATCTTGTGACATGGAAAAGTAAGAAACAGTCAGTTGTAGCACGTTCTAGTGCCGAAGCAGAGTATAGAGCAATGGCTCATACCACTTGTGAGTTGACTTGGTTGCATACACTTCTACATGAATTTGGGATTCCAATACATGATCCAACTCCCTTATATTGTGATAATCAAGCTGCTATCCACATTGCTAATAATCTAGTATTCCACGAGAGGACCAAACACATTGAAGTTGATTGTCATTTCATTCGGTCAAAAGTGGAGTCTAAAGAGATCAGCACGCCTTTTGTTCCTTCAGGCTCTCAACTTGCTGATATTTTCACGAAGGCTCTTCTCAGGGCTTCCATTGATTCTATTTGTCGCAAGCTTGGAGTGTACGATGTATACGCTCCAGCTTGAGGGGGAGTGTTGAAAAGGAAAGAAATATTGTAATACACATGTTGTAATCAATTAGGCAATTAGGAAGATTGTAATTAGTCTAATTAGGTAGGTAGCAATTTCCTTATTATTTCGTTTCCTAAATTATCTTGTACACAGTCTGTATATTGTGCCTCTTAGTGAGAAGAATACATATCGATTATAATCTTTCAACATAACCGAATGAAATTTTACCTTTTAAAACAAAAGGAGTAGGCTTTTCTATATGTTCAAAGTTCAAATCAAAAGATGGGTTAGTTTATGAAACCTAATTATTACTGATGTTCGATGCTTATTTTTCGTTGATGAAGCGTGGTTACTTCTCTATTTATGACTGCAAGAGATGACAATGTTGCTTGTCTTTTAAGGTTGAATTTGTTGGAGGACCTATGTGTTGGAATACACGGATCTTTTCTGCTGTTGCTGGTAAGAAGGTTTTATCTAAGGAGCTATATAACATGCTATTTTGCATGCAAGATTGATTTTAAAGTTACTGACTCGATATTTATTCCTCTTGATTCTAGGTGGAGGTGCATTTTGTAATGGGCAAAAAGTTCACGTGAGTCTTACTGATAAGGTGAGTTAACATGCTATGTAGTAACAGGTTTTTGTTTTGATCGGCTATGTAGTAACAGGTTGCCCTCGTGTGTTTTGTCTTACTTCTTGGTCATCTTGGAAAAGAAGCTGCACTATGATAATAAGATCTTGTCATTTCGTTTGGCGGTAGATGTGGCAAGAGGGACTGATTGAGCATGTGCCCAACAACAACATAAAATATTCCAATAAAAAAAGAGTGATTATACAAGAGAAGTAGCTTTTGGGACAGTTGGTTCCAACAGCGGCCCATAACATTAATCAGTTATGTAAGGTAGCATATGCATATCCATTAGTCTGTTGGCATTGTTGGTCATGTCTGCCTATTTGTTTTCTTTCCAAAAGTTGTGACTGGGAACTTGAAAGGAGTCGTCATGGGGGAAAAAATAACAAAAAATTGACAAGGAGTTCGTTTTACAAACTCTTAGAAGAGCATAGATTTCAGAGGAACTTAAAGCTAGAATTTTTCTTTCAAATCTCATCTTTTTTCGATGCTTTTCTTAGGTAGAACGATCTCTTCTAGTTACTGGGTTTGGGTATGAACACGATGATGCATGGGCAACCAACATTGAATTATTCAAAGAATATACTGACGTCAGCCGGGTAAATATGATTTCTTTGCTTTGATATCTTGTTTTTGTACCTATATCATACAGAGAAGCAACGGGCCGCTTTAGATTTTGTTCTATATCACATATGGGAGTGTATTGTGTGTAATATTCTCTTCCCCTTTATGTCTATCTCTCTTTCTCTCTCCCCTTTTTGGCATTTATATTCAGGGTGTGAGAAGGCTAGGTGCTGCAGCAGTGGATATGTGCCACGTAGCTCTTGGAATTGTAGAAGCATATTGGGAATATCGTCTAAAACCATGGGATATGGCTGCTGGTGTTTTGGTAATGTCACTTTTTGAAGAGGTGTTGAGTAATTTGAAGACACGATTCTATACTTAGACATCTTTGCTTTCGGGACAAATCAAATCAGGCTTGTGACGTCGTCGTTTAAAATTTTGTCAATTTTATCTAATGTATAAACTTCGGTATGGTATTACATGGTTACAAGTAAATCATATAAGTGCTTTCCCCCCTTTGTCATGCAGAACAATAAACTCGAAAATGTGAGTGGCATTTCCCTTGTGATGCTGCGAGCTCAAAAGGACATTCAAACTTTCTTTCGCGACCTTAATGAAGACGACATTTCTTATAGCTCTTTTGCATTGCAAGATACAAAAGAACAGAGGGACCAATATAATGGTTTTTGTTGTTTTGACTATTGGGCTTGGCTGCTTTAGCCATTTAACAAGCATTTGAGATGGATTTATAGTTGGAGGGAAATTGAGGATTAGCAAAATTGAATTAACAGATAAAATGATTCACACTAACTAAAAATAACAATACCACAGTTTGCTCAACAATCTCTTCTTGCCTACGAGATATCTACTTTGAAGATCAGTATTATCAGCATAGTTATGATCATGTAATTGTCACCTGCTGTTGTAAACTTTTGTTTTTTATGGTTTAGCTGCATTTATAAAATTTGCACTTCACACAGATAGTTGAAGAAGCTGGAGGGGTAGTTTCTTGCATGGATGGTGAAAACTTTTGTGTATTTGATAGATCTGTCTTGGTATCCAATGGCGTGCTTCATGCCCAGGTTCGTCTTACCATTATTTTGGGGAAAAGTTTATTTTGACATAAATTTGCATTGTTTTGCTGTCACAGCACAAGTCTTAGGCTTCTCATTGGTAACTTAAAGTTTCATGTATCATAGTGCGCATAAGTTACATGTGTAAATTGCAGCTTCTGGAGAGAATTGGTCCTGCTACAGAGAAACTGAAGAACAAGGGCATTGATTTTTCTCTGTGGTTTAAGCCAGAAGACTACCGCACTGAACTTTGACGTGCCAGAGTGCAATTTCATTTGAAATCTCGCAATCAGGTGCTGTCTAAATTCATTCTGTTGTGCACTGTGTTTGAAAAGGGAAATAATTGAAAAATGTGGCTTCGTTGGTTGCTATTACTTGTTACACTTGTATTCTTTTCACATGGTCATACATAGCCGATAGGTCCGTAGTTTTAGACTGATGCCTCAGCGAAGGCCACATCTCCCAAATCTGTGGTCTGGCCAGATTTTAATAGATCGATTAGTTTTCTCTCTGCTTGACTTTCTTTGACAATTTTTTAGTTCAAGACATGGGTGGACTCTCTGTCCTGGACACTGCATGCATCACATTTGTTGAAATATGTTGAATTTCGAATACAAAACCAAGCCAATGTATCAGAAAACACTTCTATGTACATTTGCACAATATACATATACTTACACACACACACACACACACAGTGATTGTCCAGGAACCTGTTTGGAATGACAAGCAAGTAAGCAACTATATTGGACCAGGCAATGACCAAGACAAAAGGGTAACAAAGACCATTTTAGACCATGCCCCACCATTATTAATTATCCCTCCCTCCCATAAAGTTGGTCCCTTACGGAACTATGGGCAATTTTCGAACTTAAAAATAATGTATCTACTGAAATAATTTTAATTTTTTTTTTGCACCGTTCAAAAGATTTCATCCAAAACTATCAAACAAGATCGATATTGCACAAAAAAATATTTCTCCAAGTACATTAATTTTAAGCTTGAAAATTGCACGTAATTTCGTAGGAGACTAACTTTATGTGACGGAGGGAGTATCGCTTCTAAAACTAGTATATGGCCCCGAGTGATATCTCTGTTGATTCTCAATTGGTTTCGAGTTAGATGGTTTAACATAATATCATAGCTAGGCTTTTAGGCAAGATGCTCTAGATTGACTTTCCCTTTGCTTGCTTCATAGAAGCTCTTTTTTCAATTGTGATCTGTGACATTTGGTTACCTCTAGTCTGATTCAACCTTGGGGGGTTGCACGTACAAGGGAGTGTTGGAGCTTTTCCCACATCGAGTGATTATCACATTGAACTAGTTTACAACCCTAGGTGGTTGTGCACTGATTTTTACTTTGACTGGTCATGGAAACATTGAAAAGAGAAAAGAGAAGAAGATTGATCTGTAACCTTTGCATAAAAAAGAAAGTGAAGCATTTGTTCGACAATGTAACTGTATTATTGTGCAGCCTCGCATAGTTACGTTTGTTTATTACATCTCTTATACCTAGTTAGCTACTAGGCTTCCCCTTACAGTTGTGTTTGTAAGGGACAGCAAGTAGTCATTATTGCTTAATCTTTTGTGCAGAGACTGATCATTTTAATACAATCCTGAGCCCGAAACTAGCATTATATAGCACTTGCTTCCATGGTAGGTGACGATGTCTGAATAGAAAGCTACTTTAGAAAGCGTATTGATCTTCTTGGTAGTTCTCAAGCTTCACACTTTTGGCCGAATGACAACGCCTTTGATGATGAGACCGCTCTTCCATTGCCCACTTTCGGTTTCGTATAGGGAGAATTGAATATCACCAATCTTTTCAGATGATGTCCCAAACTCCCCTGCTGGTATTTCTATCCAGCTTCCCCTTGGCTTTGCCATAAATTTTTCTTGATGCTGTTGAGTGGTTCCATCTGGAAGAATGAGCTTAACGTTCACTGGGACTTCCCAACCAAAAGAGGAATCTTTCAACATGACCAAAAACACCACCTCATAAACTGTGTCCGGTGAGAGGTTTACCATCTCAAATTTTCCGTTCATTTCTAGCCAGCAAACTCTTAACAGTTCAGCAACATCAATGAACCCATGACTGCAGAACAGGAAGAACCAGACATAATTGAATTGATACTAGGATCCTGGAACAAGTTGGGCTTGACAGCATGACTTTGATGGTTATGAAAGTTGATTTTACGTTGAGAGTTCTTGGTGGACAGATTGTGGATGGGTATCAATTCGAAGAATTGGAATTTTGTGAAAGACTATCCAACTAGGTCCTGGCAAAACTAGTAGGTTTAGGGCTTGTCATAAGTGTATTTGGTTGCAGAGCTAGTTCTAGGATGAGGTGTCATTGTATTTGGCTTGTCATAAGTTTGTGTTTGGATATTAGATTGCTGGTAACTTTTACATATTTTTCCTCTGTTTTCATGGATTTGTAGATGGTTTTATCAAGGGGAGAGGAAATTTATAAGTAACCATGAAACTTAAGGCAAACCCTGTGAAGCGAAGTCCCACATCGCCCAGTTACCAAAGTAATATGAAATATATAAGCGTGAGGGCACCCTCACTTCATGAGCTAGCTTTTGGAGTTGAGTTCTACCCAAGACCGTGTAACATGGTGTCAGAGCTGGGTACTAGAGATGGGTAGGGTGCGTGTCTCTAGCCTGCACGCGGCAGGTGCTGCCGAGTGAGCACGCTGCGCGTGAGGAAGGGTGTGAAGCGAAGTCCCACATCGCCTGGTTACCAAAGTAATATGAAATATATAAGCGTGAGGGCACCCTCACTTCATGAGCTAGCTTTTGGAGTTGAGTTCTACCCAAGGACCGTGTAACAAACCCTTCCTTTTAGTTATTACCTTGCTTCCTGGAGATAGGGCCAGTGCCAATATCGTTTGTCTTCACCCCAAGTGATTGAGAGATCCCGTGCAAATAACATGAAGCAGTTCTTGTTGGACTTCCCATCAACCCAATACTTCTGCATGTAAAAAGATGCCAATGGAGAAAAAGAGACAAGAATGATGCCAATGATGTGATGATGATAATTGTTTAAAAGATACTATGCAATGAATGGTTGGATGCCTGGATGGGATGTCTGCGATGATTTTAAGTCAGAAGATTGGATGGATAGGTGCTTGAGAGCTTAAACTCTTTCTCAATGTATGTACTAAACGCGTGAACACACACACAAACCAAAAAAAAGAATCCTTATCCAAGGAGGTACTAGCTTAGCGAATGGTCCTAGTTTGCTTCTAATATTTGAATTCTTTGTGGGAACTGGTTTTGGAGATATGACTGAGTGTGAATTGCGAGAAAAATAAAACTTGCATGGTTGCACTGCTTTTTTTCTCTTGTTGGAAACTGATTTGGGAGATATGACTGTTTAATAGTCGAAATTTCATCCAGTTGTGAGAAAAATGAAATTTGCTTCCTTTTTTACTCTGTTGGGAACTTTTGGAGATCAATGATACTATGGAAATATTGTTAAACTGAAAATAAAATGAAACTTGCCATCCTTCTTTACTCTTGTTGAACCGGTTTTCTGGCGATATCACTATTTCATGTGGAAATTTCATCCGACTCTGAGAAAATGAAACTTGCCTGCCTTTTTGCTCTTGTTGGCAGTTGGTTTTGGGGATATGACTGTTTGATTATGGAAATTTCCTCCCATTTTGTAAAAAATTAAACCCATCTTTCCATCAAATTGTATGAAAATTTTGAAACTTACCTTCTTCTTTTGGTTCAAGATTATGCCGCCCCGAAGCTGATTGTACAGCTTTTCTGTGGAGGAGTTGTCAACTGGTGAGTCTGCATCTTTGATGATGGCTTCATAGTTATGGGGCAGCTTCACTTCTGCTGTTTTTGCCTCAGTAACCCTAGAACCTTTGCCAGAGCTCTGTGGAATTACTGATTTGCTTGTCTTAGGATCTGTAGGAACCTGTGGAGCTCCATCTTTTGACCCCCCTGTTCCCATCTCAGTACTTGCTCAAACTTTGCATGGAGATCTCGCATGTATTTATAGTGTTACAAAGAGTAAAGAGGTCTTGAGTATTCGGATGCCATTAATCTTATTTGAAACTTATTCGTTGTATTTCTATTTGTTACAACATAATAATATGAGATTAGAGTGATTTTGATTTTTTTTCATCAACTTCCTTTTTTACTTCTTATTTCGAGTTCCTTTTCTACATTTGTAATAGTGTGATTATTTTTTATTTTTTTGTTGTAGCCTGAAGGGAATCAAATAACGAACGAAATAACTTTATAAAGAAAATATAATAAAGCATCAACTTTATAAAGAAGATAGCGTAAAGCATCTTCGCGATGATTTTCTGTTCTAGATTTGGCATCTAGTTCTATGCTTCATTTATCTTGGGTTGCTTTTATCGTGTACCATTCTTATCCATGAAGTTGAGTTCAAAATAAATTTGGTTTAAAAATTAAAAACTGAATTGTGCATGCTACGTACAATTTTCGAGCAGTGGCATTTACTCCAGGTAGTTTTTTTTTGCGGCCAAGTTTCTACGTACACTGTTTCGTAGACATTAGATGATAAAAAGCGATAACAAGTAGTACAAGGTTCAGCATTAGTCCAAGTTTGGATAGTTATAACAAACCTCTTTTCACATACCATACTTAAAAGAACGAATTGAGCTTGATATACCGTTCAAAAAATAACTTCTTTTTTTTTTTTTTTTTTTTTCCTTTCAATATTGCATATTTAGGAAAGAGGAGGAAATTCGAAGCCTTTATATACAGCTTTTTTGTACTTTTTCATTTGTTTTTCTCCCTCTTTTGCTAAGGAAAAGGAAGGGGGGGATTTTGATTTTAGGCTTTCTGCACTGGAAGTTCCAAAACTGGAGTTTCCTCTCACTTTCTTCTTTCATTTCACCGCTCATTTTTCCCTCTTCTCCCGTGTAATTCTGCCTCAGGTGGAAGAATGCCAAAAGCGAGGTAGTACTTTACCCGATTTTCAGGGATTTCCTCCAACTTTCTTCCTTATTTGCGGTGTCTCATCTTATAATTGGAGAGGATGGTCTAATTAGAGTGCAATTTCATTTGAAATCTCGCAATCAGGTGCTGTCCACATTCATTCTGTCATACACTGTGTTGGAAAAGGGAAATAATTGAAAAAAGGTGGCTTCATTGGTTGCTATTATTCGTTGACACTTATATTCTTTTCACATGGTCATACATAGCCTATGGGTCCATAGTTTTAGACTGATGCCTCAGCGAAGGCCACATCTCCCTGATCTGTGGTCTGGCCAGATTTTACTAGATCGATTAGTTTTCACTCTGCTTTACGTTCTTTGACGATATTTTAGTTCAAGACTTGTGGACTCTCTGTCCTGGACACTGCATGCAATTTGTTATTTCATCACATTTGTTGAAATATGCTGAATTCGAATACAAAACCGAGCCAATGTATCAGAAAACAATTCTATGTACATGCGCGCAATATACATATTCTGACACACCCACAGTGATTGTCTAACCTGTTTGGAATGATAAGCAACTATTGTAGCTGACAGGACCAAGACAAAAGGGTAACAAAGAGCATTTTAGACCGTGCCCCACCTTTATAAATTATCATTTCTGAAACTAGTATATGAACTCTCTATTGATTCTCAATTGGTTTCGAGTTAGATGGTTTAAGGTGACATTTGGTTACCTCTCCAATCTGATTCAATCTTCGGACTTGCACGTACAAGGAAGTGTTAGAGCTTTTCCCACATCGAGTGATTATCACCTAGAACTCGTTTACAACCCTCGGTGGTTTCTGCACTCATTTTGAATAGGTTTTCAGATGGATACTTTGACCGACCATGGAAACATTGAACAAAAAAAAGAGAAGAAGATTGATCTGCAGCCTCACATAGTTATGATTGTTTATTTCATGTCTTATGCCTAGTATGCTACTAGGCTTCCCCTTACAGTGGTGTTTGAAGGCGATAGCAAGTAGACGTTATTGCTCACTCTTTTACGCAGAGACTGATCCTTTTAATACGAATCTGGGCCTGAAATTAGCATTATATAGCACTTGCTTCCATGCTAGGTGACGATGTCTAAATAAAAAGCTACTTCAGAAAGGGTATTTGATCTTCTTGGTAGTTCTAAAGCTTCACGCTTTTGGCCGAATTCCAACGCCTTTGATAATTAGACCTCTCTTCCATTTCCCACCTTTGTATCCGTATAGGGAGAATTGAATATCACCAATCTTTTCAAAAGATGTCATAAACTCCCCTCCTGGGATTTCTATCCAGCTTCCCCTTGGCTTTTCCATCAAATTTTCTTCATGCTGTTGAGTGGTTCCATCTGGGAGAATGAGCTTAACGTTCACCGGAACTTCCCACCCAGAAGAGGAATCTTTCAACATGACCAAAAACACCACCTCATAAACTATTCCTGGTGAGAGGTTTACCATCTCAAATTTTCCATGAATTTCTAGCCAGCAAACTTGTAACAGTTCAGCAACATCAACAAACACATCACTGCGGAACAGGGGAAAACAGACATAATGGTTTTGATACTAGGATCCTGGAACAAGTTAGGCTTGACAGCATGACTTTGATGATTATCGAAGTTGATTTTACGCCAAGAGTTCTTGGTGAACAGATTGTGGAGTATGAGTATCAATTCGAAGAATGGAATTTGATTGAAGAGTAGCCAACTAGGTCCAGGCAAAGAAATACTAGTAGGTTTAGGGCTTGTCATAAGCGTATGTACTTGTTTTCTTTTCACAAATTTTACCCCAAGTTTTGAGATGGATACTTTGACCGACCAGGGAAACATTGAAAAGAAAAAGAGAAGAAGATTGATCAATAACTTCGCCTAAAAAAGAAAGTGAAGCATTTGTCCGAGAATGTTACTGTATTATTGTGCAGCATGATTGTTTATTACAGTGGTGTTTAAGGCAGTAGTAAGTAGGCATTATTACTCACTCTTTTGCTTAGAGACTGATCCTTTTAATACACACCTAGGCCCGCATTATATAGAACTTGCTTCCATGCTTGGTCACAATGTCTAAATAAAAAGCTACTTTAGAAAGCCTATAGATCATCTTGGTAGTTCTAAAGCTTCACGCTTTTGGCCGAATGACAACGCCTTTGACGATCAGACCTTTCTTCCGTCGCCCACTGTGTTCGTCTAGGGAGAATTGAATATAACCAATCTGTTCAGATGATGCCCTAAGGTCCCCTGCTGGGATTTCTATCCAGCTTCCCCATGGATTTTCCAGCAAATTTTCTTTATGCCCTTGAGTGGTTCCATCTGGGAGACTGAGCTTAATGTTCACCGGAACTTCGAACCCAGAAGAGGAATCTTTCACCATGAGCAAAAACACCACCTCATAAACTGTTCCCGGTGAGAGGTTTGCCATCTCGAATCTTCCACAAATATCTAGCCAGGAAACGTCCAACAGTTCAGCAACATCAACAACCACATCACTGCGGAACAGATAAAACCAGACATAATTGAATTGATACTAGACTCCTGGAGCAAGTTAGGCTTGACAGCATGACTTTGAAAGTTGATTTTACGTCGAGAGTTCTTGGTGAACAGATTGTGGAGTGTCAGTATCAGTTATTGGTGATGGATCACTGTAGTTTGAGTTTGGATATTAGATTTCTGGTTTTCTTGGATTTGTGAATGGATTTATCAAGAGGAGAGAAAATTTATAAGGAACCATAAAACGTTAGGCAAACCCTTCCGTTTAGTTACTAAACTTACCTTGTTTCTTGGATGCTGCGCCAGTGCCAATATCGTGTGTCTGCACCCCAAGTGATTGTGAGATCCCGTGCAAATAACATGAAGCAGTTCTTGTTGGACTTCTCATCAACCCAATACTTCTGCATGTAAATAAAACAAAAAATCTTTATCCAAGCGGTTACTAGCTTGCTTTCCTTTTTGCTCTTGTTGGGAATTGGTTTTGGGGATTTGACTCTTCGATTATGGAAATTTCCTCCCATTTTGTGAAAAATTAAACTCGTCTTTCCATCAAATTGTGTGAAAATTTTGAAACTTACCTTCTTCTTTTGGTTCAAGAATACGCCACCCCGAAGTTGATTGTACAGCTTTTCTGTGGAGGAGTTGTCAATTGGTGAGTCTGCATGTTTGATGATGGCTTCATAGTTATGGGGCAGCTTCACTTCTGATGTTATTGCCTCAGTAACCCTAGAATTTTTGTCAGAGCTATGTGGAATTATGCATAGTTTATGATGTTCAGGAACCTGTGGAGCTCCATCTTTTGACCACCCTTTTCCCATCTCAGTACTTGCTCAAACTATGCATGGAAATCTTGCATTTATTTATAGTGCTACAAAGAGTAAAGAGGTCCAAAATTGAGTATTCGGATGCCAATAACATTATTTGAAACTTATTCGTTGTGTGTCTAGGAGTATTTGTTTTACAAATAAAAATGTGAGAGATTAGAGTGATTACACTCTTTTTAGTTCTTATTTCGAGTTCTTTTTCAACATTTATAATAGTGCAATTATTATTATTTTTTGTTGGGAATCGAATAACTAAAGAAATAACTTTATAAAGAAAATAGAATAAAGCATCAACTTTATAAAGAAAATAGAACAAAGCATCTTCGCGACGATCATCGGTTCCAGATTTGGCGTCTGAGCACTTGTAATTAACGACTGAGCACCTGTAACGACCAGCTCCAGCTGACCTGCTAACCCTTAATCTAACCATGTGGCTTAAAAGGTTAACCTCGAGTTAAGTAGCTGGTAGCGTTTCATTACATTCCACCTAATTTTCTATGACTCCCCGATGTGGAACTTTACCCAATAGATGGGTTCTTACAATATCTAGTTCTATGCTTCATTTATCTGGTTTTTTGTGTTGCTTTTATGGTGGACCATTCTGATCCATGAAGCCAAGTTCAAAATAAAATTGAGTTTGAAAATTTAAAAGTGAATTGTACATACTACGTACAATTTTCGAACGTACAGTGGCAAATACTCTTGGTAAATTTTTGCGCAACCAAGTTTCTATGTACCATGTTTCGTAGACATTCGATGATCAAAAGCGATAACAAGTGGCACGTGGTTCAGCATTAGTCCGAGTTTGGATGCCTGTTCGCTTAGTAGTTTTAGTTTAATTTAGTTTTGGAGATAGGGTAATAAGTGGAAAAAGATAGAGAGAAAAATGAGAATAATGATTACAGAACAAAACTGAAACTACACTAAAACTGTGAAACGAACAAGGCCATTAATGAAACTCTTTTCCACAAACTATACTAAAGAAAGAGTTGAGCTTGTATTACTGTTCATGGGCTGGCTTCCATTTTGTCACTTTGTACTGATATTGCCCTCTTGCTTTAACCAACCTTTTTTTTTTTAGGCATTACAAAGGAGGAAAAATGCGAAGCCTTTGTAGACATTTTCTGTTTTATACTTTTTCATTTGTTTTTTCCCCCTCTTTTGCTAAGATCATCTCCTATCAATCTCTATATCTCCATTTTAGAGAATGGCATTGAGATAATGATGGGAGATTTTGTAATTGGTTTCCTCTTTTCTTTAACTTTTTTGTACTTGTGAGAGAATATTGGAGAGACCAAGCGTCTTTTTAGAGATTTAGATACCAAAATAGAAGTGGGTCTCTCACATCTATTTTGGTTTCTAAATCTCGAAAAAGGATGATGAGTCTCTCCAAAGAGTACAAAAAGTTGAAGAAAAGAGGAGATAAATTACAAAATCTTTCCTCATTATGTCATATTCGGCTCAACAAATGGAGATATAGAGATTGATAGGAGATGCTTTAAGAAAAAAGGAGTGGCGGAGTGATTTTAGGCTTTTTGCACCGAAAGTACCAAAACTGAAGTTTCCCCTCACCTTCTTTCATTTAACCGTTCATTTTCCCCATTCTCAGTTGTAGTTCTGACTCTTGTGGAAGAATGCCAAATGAAAGTAGTACTTTACCCGATTTTTTGAGATTTCCTGCAACTATCTCCCTTATTTTCGGTGGGCATGCGATGAAGAATACCAAGGCCCCCTTCAGATGTCAAAAAATGATTAGGTATTAGTGCACGTTCCTCCCTTATTTCCTAAAAATGGAGGGGAGGTAGGGCTGCGAACGCGCTGAGCCAGGTAATGTTCAAGCTCGGCTCTTAATTAAACGAGTCTAAAACTCGAGCCAAACTCACCTCGTTTATACATGAGTCGAGCTCTTAACAAGCCAATCAGTTCATTAACTAAACAAGCCTCTACAAACAAACCGAGCTTTAGAGAGTGTTGAGCTCGAGTCGTTCACTACACAAGCCTAAAACTCGGGCTTTAGCTCAGGTCAATTACTAAACGAGCCAAGTCGAGCCTTAACAAGCGGAACCTCGAGCTGTTTGCAAGCAGCTGCATGTAGCTCTGTAAAGACCCGGATTTTATGAAAATCTTTTAGAATAAAATATTGTCCAAGAACCTGTTTGGAATGATAAGCAACTATATTGAATTAGGCAGAGCTGCCAGAGTTCTTGTGGCTGACAGGATCAAGACAAAAGGGTAACAAAGACCATTTTACCGTGTCCCACCTTTATTAATTTGCACTTCTAAAACTAGTAGATGACACTGAGTGATATCTCCATTGATTCTCAATTGGTTTCGAGTTGGATGGTTTAACATAATATTGATCAAAGCTAGGCTTTTAAGCAAGATGCTCTAGATTTACTTTCCCTTTGCTTGCTTCATAGAAGCACTTTTTTCAATCGTGATCCGTGACATTTGGTTACCTTTCCAGTCTGATTCAACCTTCGGAGGGTTGCACGTGCAAGGGAGTGCTAGAACTTTTCCCACATCGAGTGATTATCACCTTGAACTAGTTTACAACCCTGGGTGGTTTCTGCACTCATATTGAACAGGTTTTCAGATGGATACTTTTACCAATCATGGAAACATTGAAAAGAAGAAAGAGAAGAAGATTGGTCGGTAACTTTGCTTGAAAAAGAAAGTGAAGCATTTATCCGAGAATGTAACTGTATTATTGTGGATCCTCGCATTGTTTCGATTGTTTGTTTACATGTCGTATGCCTAGTTCGCTACTACGCTTCCTCTTACAGTGGTGTTTGAAGGCGATAGCAAGTAAGCATTATTGCTCATTCTTTTGCGCAGAGACTGATCCTTTTAATACAAATCTGGGCCCGAAACTGGCATTATATTGCACTTGCGCGCTTCCATGCTAGGCGACGATGTCTAAACAAAAAGATACTTCAGAAAGCGTAGTGATCTTCTTGGTGGTTCTAAAGCTTCACGCTTTTGGCCGAATGACAACGCCTTTGATGATCAGACCTCTCTTCCATTTCCCACCTTTGTATTCGTATAGGGAGAATTGAATTTCACCCATCTTTTCAGATGACGTCCTAAACTCCCCTGCTGGGATTTCTATCCAGCTTCCCCTTGGCTTTTCCATCAAATTTTCTTCATGCTGTTGAGTGGTTCCATCTGGGAGAATGAGCCTAACGTTCACCGGAACTTCCCACCCAAAAGAGGAATCTTTCAACATGACCAAAAACGCCACCTCATAAACTGTTCCCGGTGAGAGGTTTACCATCTCAAATTTTCCATGAATTTCTAGCCAGCAAACTTGTAACAGTTCAGCAACATCAACAAACACTTCACTGTGGAACAGAAAAACCAGACATAATTGAATTGATACTAGGATCCTGAAACGAATTAGGCTTGACAGCATGACTTTGATGGTTATCAAAGTTGATTTTACGTTAAGAGTTCTTGGTGAACAGATTGTGGAATATGAGTATCGATTCGAAGAATTGGAATTTGGTTGAAGACTAGCCAACTAAGTACAGGCAAAGAAATACTAGTAGTAGGTTTAGGGCTTGTCATAAGTGTATGTACTTGTTTTCTTTTCGCAAATTTTACCCCAAGTTTTGACATATGGAAGTGTAATCCACATGTCCCTGGTACCTTGTGTCTTACAGGAAAAAATCAATTACATTAAATGGACAAAACATGCTGTGTATTCACATCTCCAGCGTGTCCGACACTCATACAGCGACCAATTAGGTGTATTGGTGCTTCATAGCCGAAGGTTGTGTTAGGTATTGAAGAGCTGGAACAAAAATACATATCTTTCTTACACCGATTTCTTTTTCCCTTTACAAATCAAGTTATTGGATCTTAGATGCAGAGCTAGTTCGAGGATGACGTTTCATTGTAATGGATGATGGATCACTGTAGTTTGTGTTTGGATATCAGATTGCTGGTAACTTTTACATATTTTTCCTCCATTTTCTTGGATTTGTGGATGGATTTATCAAGGGGAAAGAAATTTTATAAGGAACCATAAAACTTAAGGCAAACCATTCCTTTTAGTTATTACCTTGTTTCTTGGAGATAGGGCCAGTGCCAATATCGGTTGTCTTCAGCCCAAGTGATTGAGAGATCCCGTGCAAATAACATGAAGCAGTTCTTGTTGGACTTCCCATCAACCCAATACTTCTGCATGTAAAAAATTGCCAATCAAGAAAAAGAGACAAGACTGATGCCAATGGTGTGATGAACTGAAAAATTGAAACTTGCCATCCTTCTTTACTCTTGTAGAACCGGTTTTCTGGCGATATCACTATTTCATGTGTAAATTTCATCCGATTGTGAGAAAACGAAACTTGCCTTCCTTTTTGCTCTTGTTGGGAATTGGTTTTGGGGATATGACTGTTTGATTATGGAAATTTCCTCCCATTTTGTGAAAAATTGAACTCATCTTTCCATCAAATTGTGACAAAATTTTGAAACTTACCTTCTTTTTTTGGTTCAAGAATACGCCACCCCGAAGCTTATTGTACAACTTTTCTGTGGAGGAGTTGTCAACTGGTGAGTCAGCATGTTTGATGATGGCTTCATAGTTATGGGGCAGCTTCACTATTGTTGTTATTGCCTCAGTAACCCTAGAATCTTTGTCAGAGCTCTGTGGAATTACTGATCTCAATGGGCTAGGATGTTCAGGAACCTGTGGAGCTCCATCTTGTGACCACCCTGTTCCCATCTCAATACTTCCTCAAACTATGCATGGAGATCTTTCATTTATAGTGTTGCAAAGAGTGAAGAGGTCCAAAATTGAGTATTCGGATGCCAATAACTTTATTTCAAACTTATTCGTTGTATTTCTATTTGTTTACAAAATAAAATATGAGAGGTTAGAGTGATTTAGATTTTTCTCAGCAACTTCCTTTCGTTAGTTCTTATTTCGAGTTCTTTTTCTACATTTATAATAGTGTGATTATTTATTTTTTTTTCTTCTTTTTGTAGGGAATCGAATAACAAAAGAAATAACTTTATAAATGAAATAGAATAAAGCATCTTCGTGAAGATTGTCGGTTCCAGATTTGGCATCTAGTTCTATGCTTCATTTATGTATTGTTTTAGGTTGTTTTTATCGTGTACCATTCTGATCCATGAAATCAAGTTCAAAATAAATGAGGCTTAAAAATTAAAAACTGAATTGTACATACTACATACAATTTTTGAGCAGTGGTAATATTTTTTTGCGACTAGGTTTCTATATACCATGTTTCGCAGACATTATATGATCAAAAGTGATAACAAGGTTAGCCCTAGTTTACATAGTTATAACGAATCTCTTTTTCACAAACTATACTAAACGAAAGAGTTGAGCTTGATTATACTTTTTCATTTGTTTTTCCCCCTCTTTTGCTAAGAAAAAAGAGTGGGGGGAGTGATTTTAGGCTTTTTCACTCGAAGTACCAAAACTTGAGTTTCCTCTCACTTTCTTCTTTCATTTCACTACTCATTTTCATCCCATTCTTACACGTAGTTCTGACTCCGGTGGAAGAATGCCAAAAGCAAGTAGTACTTTACCCGATTTATGGGGATTTCCTCCAACTTTCTTCTTTATTTTCGGTGTCTCACGCGTAATTCTGACTATGGTGAGACTCTCACGTGTAATTCTGACTTCGGTGGAAGAATGCCAAACGCGAGTAGTACTTTACCCAATTTTTGGGGATTTCCTCCAACTTACTCCCTTATTTTCAGTGGGCATGAGCTGAAGAATACCAAGGCCCTGTTCAGATGTTAAGAAATGATTTGGTACTAGTGCACGTTCCTCCCTTGTTTCCTAAACATGAAGGGGAGGTAGGGCTGCAAACTCGCCAAGCTCAGCTCGTTCACTACACTACACGAACCTAAAACTTGAGCTCTAGCTCAACTCGATTACTAAACGAGCAAAGTCGAGCCTTGACAAAATGAATCTCGAGCTGTTTGCAAGCAACTCGATTGTTTTGCAGCCCTAAGGATTCATAACTATCCATATTTTTTCTTCTTAATGCTCTCCTATAGTGCCTATTTCGGAAAATAATGGAATAACAAATGCCGGAACTTGGCCTTGGAAATGAGAATGGTAACAATCTTGCGTTGAAAGTAGGGATGGACATTTGTCGAGCCGGGTCGGATTTAAACTAGATACTAATGAAACTTGTGCATGCTCAAGCCCGGTCCATTAATAATTGGGCTTTATTTTATATTCTCAACCCTAGCCTCTTTAAAGTTTCATTTCCTAAGCCCGTCTAACTAGCCTATGTATTTTTCTAAATTATAGTACCCAAATATAAATTAATCACCACCACTATTATAAATATGAGTTTACATCCATAACAATAGTATTTATTCAAAGACAAAGGAAGATGTATATATATATATATATGAGGAACTCTCTCGTCCGGGACCCTTGGGTCCGGATCTCATAGTTCCGGATCAAATTTTGACGATCCGAGCCGTCCAATGTGTTCAAAAGGTGTTTTCCAAGGCCCACGGGAGAAATCTTCAAAAAAAAATACCGGGAAGGGCTTGATCCACGCAATTTTGTAAATATGCAGTTTTTGCGAAAAATTGCGTGGATCAAGCCATTCCCGGTATTTTTTTTTGAAGATTTCCCGCATGGCCCTTGGAAAACACCTTTTGAACACATTGGACGGCTCGGATCGTCAAAAAAATATCGGGAAGGGCTTCAAAACGCTTCAATCCGGGATTTCCGGGATCCTTGACAGGATCCTCCGCGTATATATATATATATACACCGGTGATCCAGTCAAGGATCCCGGATTGAAGGGAAAATGGTGTTTTTGAGGTTTTAAAAATTGTTTTTGCATAATCCAAACCGTCCAACGTGTTTTTAATGATCCCCGCGAGAAATCATAAAAAAAAAAATTAAAAAAAAAACGACCGGGTAAGGGCTTGATCCGAGCAGTTTTTGTAGATAGTTTTATGAAAAACTGCTCGGATCAAGCCCTTCCTGGTATTTATTATTATTTTTTTGTTATAATTTCTCGTGGAGACCCTTAAAAACATGTTTTAAACACATTGGACAGTTCGGATCTTGAAAATTTGATCCGAAACTATGAGTCCCGGATTCGGGATCTCTAACTGGATCGAGACTGTGTATATATATACTTTAAAAAAAAAAAAAAGTATGATAGTGGCTTTTCTTTCCTTCTTAATATTTTTTCAGAGTACAAATAGATAATGAACATAATTTTCATTATGTTACATTGTTACAAGGGCCGGGCAGGGCCAAGCTTGATTTTAAAAGATATTCATAAGCCAAACCCACTTTTTAAACGGGATAAAAAAACTCAACCTAACCCAACCCAATGAGCCTAAATATATATCTCAAACCCTAAAAAATCGGATTGGGGTGGGCCAACTAGTGAGCCGGTGTGCACCGATAGTTGAAACTTGAAAGCGATGCCAATTCACCCCACACACACACACACAAAAACAAAATCTCCAATTGATTCCGCGAATTAGTCTTGCTTGTGTTTATTCCTACTTTATCATTGAGTAGTGAAAAGAGAAGATAATGAGCATCTTGCTTTCAATATAATATGGAAGGAAGGAAGATCAGATGCTCATGGGACCAATAGTAAGAAAATGGCAACTTTGAGTGGATGCAGTCAACATGATGCTTTCTACATATCATTTTTTGTGGGTTTTAAAATTAAAAAAAAAAAAAAAACTTTTGTGGTTAAGTTTCATTAACGAAATCTGCTAGCAAAAGTGGACATAATATTTTCGAACCTTTTCATCTCAGTTGTGCCATACAATTATCAAACAATGGCACTTGGAAGAGGACCCATTAGAACAATTAATCTAATAATCTGTTAGGAGTTCACAATTAGTAAAATAAGACCTTAGGAGATGGGTCTTGAATGAGACACATTATGGTGCGAAATTCAGACTATCTACCTCCGTGTAAGCCATGGCATCGAAACTCAGCAGAGAGTATTTGGATTGCAAATGTACGTTCAGGCAAAAAGGGAGAAGGTTTTGTGCCAAAGCAAGAGACAGGCATTGAAGCTCCCGACAAAGCTCAGTTACTTTGACTGCTGTGAGTTGGAAGCAGATTCCAAGTCTTCAGGAGTCACTGGCTGATGCAACTGCACTCACAAAAAGAAACCTCAAGTTAAGGTAAACTGGGAATGTCTCGTCACATACGAACCACAAAGCAATGATATCATGAAACCAACTAGGAAAATAGGAGGTATGAACTAGGGATATTGACAGGTACATCTTTTGTACCGAAGTTCTGTACGCTTGTGGTTTGGCAGGCAAAACAAGAAATTGAAAACAATAGCTTCGGTCAAATGCCAAAAGAAAGTTTAGAAAACAGATACGGATGAAAAGAAGGAAAAAAAGAGTCCAGTATGCAGATTTTTGAAAGGGTCAGCTTGAATGTCTATCAGAACATAACGATTTGCAAAACATAACAGCAATTTGGTCTTTGCTCCTGCCAGGGCAAACTACCAATATGTATCAAGTCATCCAGCCTGAATCTTGATTAACATAATCCCAAAGGAAACGTAATTGCCACTTAAATTAACAATAGCGAGCTCTAGACAGCTTGGCATGATTAACAAATCAGGAATAGGGTAACTTTAGTAAGCTCGGGAAAGGAACTATTATTCAGGCATCATATATGCAATTTGGTTGCTTGCATTGGAATTCAAAGCCATCAATTGAACATTTACATCTGAGGCTCTCCAGAAAGCTGTGGCATTGACTCAGCAAGTACTTCTAACATCTTTAACCAAGTTACCAAGGACACAGGCACCAATGAATGATCAATTCTATATTTTCTCTCTTCAAGACTCTTATGAAAACTTACAGCTTTTGCAACACTCAACCAGTGAAAGGAACGAACGAAAGCATCATCGTGCGAAGGAAGGCTGTCATGATTCCAAAAGGTAATACTTTGAAACTTTGCATTCATCTCCCAAGAATTTGAGATTTCTTCAGACTGATCAGGGGCTTTTCCTTTTCCCAGACTCTTCTTGCCTATGACAAAGCCTGCGCGCACCAAAAATTGTTACACGTATGGAAACATAAAATAGGAAGAATTAGGGATTGACCATTTACGATTTTTGAAGCTCAACCCTCACAAGAAGATTTTGCAGTTTCATGACCCCGCAATCAGAGTTTGCAACACAATTGAGGACAAATAACAGAATCAAAAGCCAAGAACTTAAAGCAATCATTGACAATCTGACGAGGACAAAGCTGTTTATGGAAATGCAAAATTCTCTTCGGCTTTGAATGCTTAGGCCAAAACGTACGCTCTTTAAACCAGAACCTTGAACCCTCTATTAATTTTTTTATCCTAGCACTGACACATTTTGTATCCATTGGGTCAACTCAAGGCCAAAGTAAGCTAGTAGAGATAATGTGAGATTAGTAACCGGACACTTTTAAATGGAAAATCAAAATGTTTTATTATAGTCAATCACATTGAAACCAAGGAAAGCATTTTCGAATTAGTTGCACTTGGACTCCGTTGTCTTTTGGCAATAAGTTCTTGCTAGAAGCCACAATAATGCGCAGTACGTCAAAAAGCTTGTTCGTGCCTCTTACCCACACTGAATTCATAATCTACTCGTTATAGCTCTATAGTAGGTCAAACTAATTGTCTAATACCACTAGTTCAGTCCACCTTTTGCTTCTAAAGATTGTAGCTATAAAGTGTCCACATCTTGATTGTGCTTGGTTCCATGGTTTGCAACAAGTTTTTCAGAACTAAAAATCTTGATAGAAGGTAATCTCTGATTCTCTGAACTTGAATTTCCGTATCATTTTAAAATTGTAGAGGATGGTCTAACCCAAAAAAAAACTAAGAATCAAAGCCCGGAAAGAGAGAAAAAACTGGACAAAAGAATTGAAAATGGAGTTACAATTGATGATGCTTTGGAAACCAACAATAACACTCTTCTCAGTTCATCGGGATTACTCCAAAAGAGTGCCGAGTGTCTCAACTTGATGCCTTCTCACTATTTATGGAGCTATAAGAATGCATCATCCCAATTTTCATTGCAAAACACACCGGATTTTCGTCCTATAGAAAATCCTTATGTAGGAAATTAAAGCAATTAAATGAGATTTCACCACCTAAGGGCTTCTTTTATGAACAATGATCAATTGTAAAACTAACCAATGACTAATTAACACATTTCATCATAAAATGGCATCTCATTTTTAGATTTATGATACATACTAGAGACAGGAAAATGGACAGAAATTACTGACCAGAATAGCCTTGAGGAAGGGGAATAGTGGTGCCTTGCAACTTCCTTCCCCTGAAGTAAGCTTCCTCTATCTTCAGGCCATCTACTTCAATCCCTGCTATTCCACTCTAAGCTTGTAAATCAACTGTGTATCGCGTAAATATTTGTTTCCCATAAGTAATAAATTTTACCGAAAAAGCATCAACGATGTACACGAGTCTAAACTCCAAAAGTATATGTGTGTGATATAGTGTGTGTAGGGCCGCAAACGAACTCAGCTGTTCGCGTGCAGCTCAAGGCTCTTCTCGGTCGAAATCGTTAGGTAATTGAGCTCGAGCTTAAGTTCTTTAGGCTTGTTTAGCAAACAAGCCAAGCTCAACACTGAAAAACTCGGCTTGGCTTGTTTACAAACATGCCTAGCTCGAGCTTTAGGCTCATTTAGTAATCGAGCTCGAAACATTACAAAGCTTGGTTCGGCTCGGCTCGTTTGCCCCCTTCGCGTGCATGTGCATACTCGTAGAGTGTCTTTTAAAATATAACTCGCTCTTTGACTGTAATTATCAAGGATTGAGTGCACGAGTGCAGAACGAGGATTGAAATGGAAGCGATGGCCCTATGATTATGTGACTAGACTAAGCAGACATGTACACACAAACACACACACGCAGAGAGAGAAGAGAGAGAGAGGGGTGGACCGGTGGATTTGGGTTTGAAGTAGTGGGAAACAGGGGAAGGTCCATCGTACTTGATGCAGCAGGGAAGCTGATGGACCTGACCCGTCAGATCAACCGCCGTCGGGTCATCGAAACGGCTCAGATCGATGCCTCCGACGGCGCCCGTCGCCGAACTTCCCTCTGCGCTGCCATTTCCGTCCATGAACTTCGACGTAACTAAAAGGATCCACTGTTTGCAGGCTCCACAAAAAATTCCCAATCTCAAAATTGAAAACCCTAATTTTAGGCCACTTCCAAGCTAGTCACTTACATATTTTCCCGCGCGTTTTTTTTTCCCCCCTTACTTTTTCCCGGGCCGTTTGATTAGAGCGAAAGCGAGAGAAAATGCAAGGAAGGCAGGCGTTTGATTAGCATGAAAAATAGTACCGGGTGAGTTTTTCAAATAATAAAATTAATATTTAACAAAATCAACGGGTGATTTTATTAAATGAGGAAAATTTCAGCTAGAAAGTTTATAAAATAGTAAATTTTCTTGTTCATTTGAACATAAGTACTTACCTAGCATTCATTTTCTTTCCAAAAACTTTTGAAAGTTTACACTCTTTATGAAACTTTATACGAGAGCAAATTTGTTCACCCTTGCGAGAAAGTACTCATTCTGTGGCTCACATCAAGAATCAAAACCGTTCATTTTGTCTAAATTCATTCCTTAGGAGCCCAAGCGAATTTTTGAGTTCAATTCAATATTATTGCACTTTTGATGTAAAGGTTCAATTTTTTTTAGCGAGAATTTTAAAGAAAAATAAATAAAACTTTAGATGAAATAGTTATCTATATTTGATTGGGTTAAATTTTTGTGTGGCCTCCTAACAAGTGAATTTGGATATAATGAATGATTTCGATCATCGAATTAAGATACATAATGAGTAAACCCTCGCCAAGGGTGAACAAAGCAAGGGTGACTACAAACATTTTCTTGGAAGATTCTTACACCTATAAAACTTTTCATTTTAATCGAGTGCATAAAAAAAATAAATTTTCTTTCATTTACTTCCTTTTCTCTCCTTTTCATTTTCTAGCGTAATTTTATTTCTAATCAAATGTGCTCTTATCCTTTTTGTGCTTTATTTTTGTTTATCTTTTAAAAAATAATTTTGCACTCCACATCTTATAGATGCGCTCCAAGTTTTATCTTTTAATGCAATTGTTGTGTAATAATATTCTCTTTTGGTTCCGTTAGACACTAATGAGATACCAACTAATGAACTAAATGTGCATTCGACACGCTTTTAGTAAATGAATTTATCCCCATATTGAACAATACATTGATTTGAATGTGAACATTTAGTATAACAGTTTGTAAATTGTGCTTGACAAAGTGGTGATTTCGCATCCCACCGGCCCCATCTCTGACCCTGTCTTAGTAGAATAGGTTACTTGTATTGTATAAAATAAAATAAAAAATGGAAATAATTTAGAGGTATACCATGAACAATAAACCAAAATAATTTTCCAGTCAAAATGACATAAAATTGCACCATCTTTTCACTAAATTGCTTTGGTTTACAATAGGGCAACAGCCCCAAACTAAATTTCCAGACATGCTTCTACCATGAACAACTTACAAGTGAAGATAATTACTACTAGAGGGCTTCTTCAACATATACTGTAAACTACAACAGCAATAACTATGAAGTCTGAACTGCATATTCCCTAGCACATGAACCTGTATATACTAATCTCTCGCCCTAGCTTACAAGATCTCCATTTCAGACATGAATTCATTAAAAGCATTCATCAAGTTCGCCCATCTCTGCAGAAACAAAAGACTCATGGGAACCGAATGTTGAAAGGGAAGAAGGAGAGGCATCAGAATCAGAGACGTTCTCGTCGTTCATTAAGATGTGAACACCATCGTTCATTATCATGTGTCCACCATCATGCATCATCATGAGGTGTTCTTCATCGATGTCCGATGTATCTGAACCGGAGGCTCCCTGTAGAAGCTTGTTTATAGCCGTTTTGGCAGTCTCGGCAAACCATTCATCCGCAGGAAGTGCACTAACAAGAAATGAAAGTTTAGTTCTGAGGCAGAAGAAAGTGACAGTCTAAGCAGATTTTTATATTTTTGTTGGAAAACGTCAGACCAAATAGATGCCTATACCTTTGTGGATCTATGCCCCTGGCAGAGAAAGTCCGGATTGCGCGAGCTATTATGGAAGATGCTACCTGGAGGATCTGTCGTGATGGGTAATTTGCATAACGTGCAATTTCAACAGTGAAGTGCATGTCTAGAATCAACTGCCAACAAGAAGTTGAGGGGGAGAGAGAGAATGATTAATGCCAATCGCCCACATAAGCTAAAATCTGAATAATCTTGGTTGATAGAACTTAATAAATGGAACATGATTTCGACAAACACAGATTACAAAGAGGCCAAAACAAGAACCTAGCTGGCAAATAGGTGGGTTGGGTAGGGTTGGATTTGGGCGGGTTGGTATAGGTCATGGGTTGAATATGGGCTGGTTGTATATGGGTCGATATTATGCGAGTTGAATGTGGGTGAGTCGAATATGAGTAAACTCATACCCAACCCAACCCGTTTGTTTCCCTTCATGTTCTCATATTCTGCGCTGTTTTTCATAATCCGAAAAAAAAAAAAAAAAAGGGTGATCGTCTGGAGAAATGAGTGAGGCCAGCTGATCCGTCCCCTGCTTTATTTACAAAAATATACATACAGAAATCTTAAATTCAAGATTATACTGAATTACTGGTACATATTAGCTAAATCTATTATATATGTATTCAGAAACTTTGGATTCTATTATATATGTATTCAGAAACTTTGGATTCTTTGAATTGGCGAAACTCTGACGAACCGTTCGTTGTCTTTGGCAGCAGCGGCGGATGTGAGGGAACACAGCCGGTCCTTCAGCCTCTGGCTTCACACTTGAGATTAATTCCTTGGGCCCCATTAATATTCTGCTCCAGTATTACTGTGGAGCTTTGAATTCGGTGAGCCCCTTTGCATGTTCGATATGGAGAGAGAGAGAGAGAGAGAGAGAGAGAAAGAGGATGGATAGTTGATTTGAAGAGCTTTCAATTCAAGACTGTGTATTAACTCAATTAGGACTTCCACCGATGGTGGCGGGCGAGGGGGTCCGGACTCCTGAGGTAGGTTTTTCTCCCCTTGTATTACGTAGCTGCTCAGCCATGGCTTTGGACCCATTTAAAACCATATAGATATGGGTTAATGTGGATTGACCATTCTAAACCCAAAATACAATATGGGCGGGTTGGGTTGGGTAATAAATGGGCGGATTCATAGGTTGGGTTGAAAATTGCCATCTCTAGGAAATACCAATGCATCTCTAAAACTCTATAGCATACTAAGAAGTATACACACTTCTAAGTTCTGACAAAGTGCTTTTTTTTAAGTGTCGGCTCAGTGGCACTCATAGGACACTCTCTATGCTTGTCTTTCAAGTTATTTCTAATTCAAATGCTCTTTATTGTTGCTGAACAACTTAAAATAGAATATAGAGGAAGAAGAAGCAAACAAGGGTCATAGCCTTGTCAACTCAGTTCGATGAATCAACTATGACTCAACACTTGTGTCAAAGCTCTTAGATATAGAGGCTAATACCCAAACAAAGATTTTTAAAAAACTAGAATCCTAATACAAAAGAGAAACAGCCTAAAAGCCTCCTAGTAAAAATAAATTTAAGGGAAACTTTTTTTATAATTATTAGTTTAAAGGAAACTAAAATCAACGAAATCACTAACCAAAATACAATTAAACCCAAATCGGAAGTAGCTGTGCACATGCAGGAATATTGGACTTGGACCCTATATTCCACAACACAACTGTGCACACACCTTCCCATCTGTTAGTGATTTGCATTTCTTACAATATGTTCAACTTTATTGTTGGAAAAATGGACGAGGAGCAATATGGATGAGAAAATCACCTGCCGCAGCCCTGGTGCCTGAAGAGATGCAGACTGATCCTCTAACGCACCCCAGAACTCCTGGTCATCAGATAACCACATAACCACAGTCAATGTTAGCCTGGCAAGCAAAGTTTTCTGTATTTTCTCTTTTCCGGGCAACACATCTCCAGCCACAGTTGCTAACTGATGCAGCTTCCCAAATAATGCCTGCAATACCATGAGATCTATTCAGCAAGAAATCAAGAGGACAAGCTCCAAACTAGAAAAGGAGAAATGTATTTTTTTATCTGGCTACATAAAACGAAAAACTCATTAGCGCATTTGCATTCCCATGTTGCTGCAGAATTGCACTTTGCAGCAAGAAGGAAAAATGGAAGTTTTCAGAATGAACTGAAACAGATTAAGGTAGTATTTTTGAAGAATGGTCTCTGTATGTGTTTGCATAAGACAATAACAAAAGGGATATTGTTACACGGTATTGGGTAACAAGACCGTGTGACAGATATTCTGCCAACTTTAACTTGTGTTCTCTTGTTGCCTGTTCAAGAGTTATCACACACACACACACAGTGAAAATGAAAGAGAATTCAAAACAGGTAGTTTTAGAGAGGGAGAAGGGTGATCTATTGACGTGGATAGCGGGTGTAGGTGTTAGATAGATATACGTTGTTGGTCATTTCCTAACAACTTAAGCTTTTAGGACAATTGGTAACTTAACATGGTATTAGAGCTCTGGTGGAAGAGGTCTTGGGTTCAAGTCTTTCCATTTGCATTTGTTCCCCGTTTGCATTCTGCTTCTCCAATGAACATTTGCATCTTCACTTGCAAGATGGGTTGCACGTGAGGGAGGGTGTTAGATAGCTTGATATATATTGTTCGACTCATTTCCTATCAAAAAGCTTTTGGGACAATAAGTAACTTAAGAGTAGGATGGGTAGCCATCAATATAGATTCTTACGCTGCCGTCCATATCCATTGACAGAGACTATAGTGTAAAAAGTCTAACTTTAGGGAGACAGTTTTGGCAATAGAAAAAAATACATAATCTCAAGAAAGGACACCAAAAGGTGTATTCCTTTGCATATTACTATAGGTAGGATTGCAAATACAGGTAAAAATGCACTCAAACATGTTTAACACAAAACAAACAACACATGAACCCGCACACTAAACAATACTTAACATGGATAAAACATGAAACAGCAGACAACTTGAAACTGACAAACAAATTTAAACCAATTGCAACTATACAACTGACAGGGGAGAACTATTCAAATACTGAAACAAATTGCATTACTATAATACTCCTAAATAAGATTACATGAAGTCGCTAAAGTTGACCCAGTGTCCACATTTTTATAAGTTCGTCAGAGAAATTTTACCAGTTACCTTTGACATAAAAATCACTTTTGACCTAAAAAGAAACATTGTAATTAACAAAACCATGCAAAATCGAAGAGCAAAAAAAATCAACCAAATGTGTTACTTTCAGCAGGTTGAGGAGGAAAAGATAACCTGGAAGGGTAGTGAAGGCAGAGGATCAGAATCCCAAACCTCTCCTTCACCAGTTAAATATATCTGTGCAGCTAAACGAGTATACGCATCTCCGTGATAGATGAAACTCACAACATATTGCTGACAGAAGTGCTCTCTGAGCTTCTCCACTGCATGTTGAAGTTCGCGCTTCCAATCCTTGAGTTCTATAGTACTACTTGATGTGGCAATGATGTTATCACCTATTCCACTCCCTGCTTCCTCGCTTTCATTAAGAGCATTCCAGATTCTGGACACAACCATTGGTAATGACTCGTCCGCAATAGTATACGCAATGCCCAACAGAGCAAGCTGTTCAGAATCTGTTTCTACTCTAAAAGGTAGAGCTTCTTTCAAGTCTGTAAGATTGTCATCTTCAGATTGGCTAGGTAACGCTTTAATCAAAGAATCCACATACTTGTCAAATATTTGTGAAATTCTAGTCAAGATGTTCACTCCAAAGTGCAAAATCACTAGGGGAGTTAGCTGCTCTACGATCTCCTGCAAAGAATATGTTATCGTCTAGGGTCTCAACTGATAACTAAACCACGAAAGTAGCAACATTCATTTAGATATTTGAGATATCTACTCATCCCAAAAATATAACAAAACAAACAAGTCCGATTCCGGCTCCCATCTCTATTGGCTACAATATAATTCAATGCCTGAGAAGGCCTCCAAGATGGACATTCCAAGTCCATTCCTAAGATAGCATCCAACCAACTACACGACATATCCATGCAGAGAATTTTGAGATATGGGTTTAAATTGATACCAAATTAATGTTGAAATAAGTATGCACTCGTGCATATGCTGATGTACTTACCCCGCGAATACATATCTCTACTGATACATCATACAACAAGGCATGAATGCGAAGACATGGCAAGTATACAACACAAAACTCGACAAAATATCATGTCAAGTTTTTAGAGAATGAGGAACAGAATATACACAACAACAATAACATAACCCATTTAGTCCCCAATAATTGGGGGTATGGGCGGGGGAAGGATAGGAGACAGACCTAACCTTTGGCAATAAATGCACAAAGTGGCTGCTCCCAGAATACCACTGAAACAGATGGATTGGAGACAGACCTAACCTTTGAGAATAAATGCACAAAGTGGCTGCTCACAGAATACCACTGAAACAGTGATCCCCCTATACCGTCGCGTTTGCTGCGGAATCATGCCCTCAAATCAAAGCCAAAAGGCATCAAAGAGGGCAAACCCAAGAATCATTTTGATTTATGTGCACATTACCATGCTTCTTTCATTCAGCATCCAGAGCATTGGCGTTGCACAATCGAGGAACAGAATATGCAAGGATTTATTTATTCATACGCAACATAGTAATCAATTATTTTCTTTATGGTTCACACGTTGAAGAAAGCTCAAATAGGAAACCCTCAGCGGTTAATAAGGTTACCATCGCAATAACTAAATAGCCAAATGCATAATTCTTTTAATCTTCCATTTTAGTTCCTCAAGGCTTGTGTTAAGACCCCAGGGGTAATCAATCAGGTTCATTTTTCTGAACGCCTCCATTGTGATTTTTGGAAGCGTGTGTGAAGACCCTAGAAGAGTTTAATGTGCATCCCCTACGATAGATGGGCGTTTCTGATGTATATCTGAAGCATAGACTCTTCCAAATGAACTATAAAAGGATCTTGATAACCAAAGACTCGGTGGATAATATGCATATAATGCCAAACAAGTTAGAATTTCAATACACATCTCACGGATATTAATACATTTTCACGGATATCAAAACATTTTTCTCGGATATCGATACACGCTTTACATGTTACCCACCACCCTAAGGGTTCTGGTTAACATTTTCCATCATAAAACAATAAAGACACATTTGGACGTTTGTCTCACACTTATACATTAATGCCCGACAATTATCATAGCCAGATACAAGGGATGCAGTATGCTAGAAGGAGTGACTATGCCACTAAGGCCCAGTTTTCCAAAAGATTTTAGCACCCAGGTGCTAAAATCTTTTGGAAAACTGGGCCTAAGTGTAGGGAACGTCTACATGTAAACTGACCGAACAAGCTCAAAACTTTATACCACATGGACTAATACATAGAAGCTTGTCTTCTTGGATTTTGTCGCTAGATGCTTAGGGTCATTGCAAAAATCACAACAGATCAGGACCACATACTGGTGGACTGACAACAAGTAATATGGTTAGACATTTGACAGTACATTTATATGATGAAAAAACTGATTATAGATCACCCAAAATATTCTTATGCATGTCATCTCATAGAGAAAATGGTTTTGTACACTCTCGAGTAACAAGATGAATCACATGGTCAAAGTCATTCTCATATTCCTAATAGTTCTCCAATCCCTGATGTTTATGCACAGCAAATGTTACGTTTCTAGCGCACCCGATGGCAAACCATGTACTACAGAAGTTTCATTCCTTAGATCAAAGATAATTATGTAACAGATAAGTAGGATTAACATACTTTGATGATGAAAATGAACCTCTTTCCATAATTGATGAGAAAGTTATCAGATGATGTTGCAAAAATAGAGAGTGGAGAGGCAAAGCGAGGTGACAATGGCAAGCTCTCATCGGTTTCAGCAAAGTCAAGAACTTGTCTTCTAGCCCGTCTAAAATTCAACTCCATGACTTCGTCAATGTATGGTTGCAAAAGCACCAAAAGCAACTTTGAGAGTTTTAGTCCTTGCGATTCCAATGCAGAACAGTGACTAAGACTGGCCTGAACACAAATACAGGCTGCACGTAAAGCATACACTGTCTCAGAAGGAGGAGCATTCTCCTTAACCAACCGTACAAAAGATTCAATTTCACATTCTGCCCATTGAATGACTCTGTTTGTATAAGTAGGATTGTCGCCAAACACCAAGCTAGAGTCCTTTGATGTCAATGAGATTGCCGAAAATACAAGGTTAGATAATGTGGCTGAATATGTTTCCGGGTAACTGGGGCAACATGGAAGAAAAGCCTCAATGTTTTTTTTAAGCCGGGATCTATGAGATTTCAACAGTAACTGATTAGCTAAAGCACTTTTTCCAAGCTTTAATAATCCAGATAAAGCCTTCTTCAGTTCAAGAATACCAACCAAAGGTTGTTCAGTGATCTCAATTAGCTGATCCTCAACCATTGCCTTTCTTTTTAGAAAGGCGGACTTGTATGACGAGGGTTCAGTAGATGAAGTATCTCCTGAGCCTTTCAGCTCCGGGTGACCTTTCTCTTCAGCGTCCAATGCCTCCAATGCTTCTTCCACTTTGCGTTCGGCCAAGAGAACATCAACGTTCTCCAAAAATATCCTTTTGTGATCGTCTGCTTTATTTGGCAAGGGATCCTCAAATTCAGAATTTTCATGGTTTTGCTCAGTTTCCTGGATGTCACCAATAACTTGCTTCCACTCATCCAATTCACGGCATACACCACTCATCAAATCATGCACAAGGATCCCTTGAGCAGAAATAAGCTTCCTTAGATCATTCAACTCATGCTCCGTTTCCACCACTTCTTCAGACAGCCTACAAAAATCACCATAATTAATATTCTGCATATGTGGATCTGATCTATTTACTAAATCACAAAATGAAAAGACATTCAACTAAGCTTATGTGCAGCTGAGGAATCATTTTAGCAGACATAATGTTACTCAGGAAGTATATTCAACAAGGAGGTGATATCTCAACAACGTTATTGTTGAGTGATATCAACAACCTTACTAAAAAACATTTAACCGGTAACAATGACTATAGCTACAAACATGAGAAGTCAATGACTCTTTTAAATTGCTAGTTCATTTAACAGTCCCAAAATATGAAAACATTTGACCGGTAACAATGACTATAGCCACAACCATGAGAAGTCAATAACTCTTTTAAATTGCTAGTTCATTTAACAGTCCCAAAATATGAAATGCTGATACTTTAGGAGTTTAGTGGCTTTAGGTGCAACATTTTGCGACTTCATGTTTCTAACAATATAACTCAACATTCAAGACAACATAGTGACCTTAGCCCAGTCATTGCATTTATACAAGCATGTCGTGGAAGACATGCCTGAGCTTCACAATCATCAACATTTAACAATCAACCACATTTGACTTCTAAAACTTACTGTTCCTATTAACTAAGATTCATCAAGAGATGGGCAAAACTTGTAAATGCATTGCTTAGGGGTGTAAAAATTTGGTTCCTTGATGGTTTTAACTTTCTACCACGATCCATCCTTATGAACACACTGAAAGTAGACTGGATATGAAGTTCCTTTTTGCCCTTCATACTCTATGTCAATAGTCATATAACCACGCCCCAAGGGTTTAGAAAGAGATTGGACATGTAGGGAAGTTTGATAGAGACATTTTTGCAGAGGTTTATGACATGTTTGGTTTGTACGCTTATTCACAAATTTGCTCATTATGTGCCATTAACAGAACAGAGAGATGTCAGCATTACCTCAAGAAAGCCAGGTATTTGGTGCGAGTATTTCCGCACAAGTTCTCCACTGCATCCTTTAAATCCAAAAGCTCAAAACAGAGCTTTCTGATTCCCTACACGCATAAGGTTTTCAATTTATAATGGTTGCATTTATCCAAGGAAATAAGGGGGGGAAATTGCCGTGGTGGGCATTTGACTAACTCAAGAAATCAAAGTAACAAATTGAAAAGCTATTAAAACCATCAAGGAAGGCACACATCTCTGCTGAAACATGCAACATCTGACATCATATTCAGCACAGCAGAAACAGCTTAAAAACACAAAACTCAGATATTAAAGGGGCTTCTACCTCTTCTGGGGCATACATATCGCATATCAACAGCTCGAAGATCTGTGTCCTTTTTATATGTAGTTTTCTTTCTTAAACAAACGAGAGACATAATGAGGAACAATTCTACCAAACAATGAAATAAATCCTCTTTAGATTCAAACATGCAGGCACGTGACATCACATTTGGCTAGACTGCAAAAACTCCTTCAAAACAGAGGAGTCAGACAACAACCAAACCAACTCCCCATCCTTCTCTTCCACGGTAGCCTTTCTCTCAGCACAGACAATGGCCACACCCGCAGATTTACACTATTAGCAATGGGGGCATACACCCCCCACCAATTATGTTGTCACCCATTTTATATATATATAATCTTCTAATTTGCCCTTTAAAGTTACTTCCTACTGAGTTCTGTGTGTCATTCAATGTTAGTTCAATGGAACCACACCTTCTACTCATATTGTCCTTTGTGTTGCTAATTTTATTGTAAAATGACCCCGCATAATATACAAACATGTCACCTTCTATCCTGATGAATATTGATTTGCGTTATGCTTTCACTGTCATAGTATATTTTACACAGATGTCACCATGGTTCCACTTAATGAAGAAAATTCTGCAGGTTAATCTAATGCGGTACTAACTTCAACAGAGTCCTCGTACTAAGGACATCTCCAATCCTTAATCCAATTTTCCATCGAAATTCAGGTGTAATTATGTTTAGAAGGTTAATTTGATAAGAACCCCTCCAAATGGTTCTGACCAGATTTTTTGAAACATTCTTGGCTTATCACAAGAACCTACTATTTTTTTTTTTCCTTGCAAAATGAATGCTCCAATCATATTTTTTTCTAAGCATTTCATACGAAAAATATTTAAGAAAAAAAAAAATCTAAGCTTAACCCAAAAACTTGTTTCAACAAATTTGGTGAAAAACTTGTCTCTTACTTGATCCGATTAACAAAACAGAACAAGTTGTTCCTTAACATGATGTCGTCTCGGTGAAACAAATGGAGCTCATTTTTTGGCACCTTTTTCACTGGATGAAAAGTTCAGTGAAGGGTTGGAGACATCCCAAAAAGGAAATGTCATAAAAAAATTCTTCAAATATCTTATCAAAGTAATCACCTTTAATCAATGGTTAAGGTTAAAACTGATAAATTTCAACATAGGACTAAGTAAGGAGTAACACAAGGGATGGCAAATCGAAGTGGAGCACAAGAATTTGGGCACAACATCAACTGCATTAAATCAGCGACCAAACAAATGGGACTGGAAAAAAGAGAGAAAAATTCACACCTTTTCAGTCTTGGACTGGTAAATGGTGTCGATTTTGGACTGGGGAGTGACGGATTCTATTGATGGGAAGTCGTCTTCTTCTTCACTGCTCTCCATTTCTTACCCCGATTATGCTTCACCCACCTCTCTCTCTCTCTCTCTCTCTCTCAGAGAATACGAAAAAACTGGACCTGATAGAGACCGAAAACTTCAGTGAAGAAGAAAAGCAACCCCCAAAAATCTAGCAAGTAAGCGGCCACGAAGGTTGTCGCTTGAATTTAGATGGGTCAGCCTGAAAGATCCATGTAAATAATGATGGGATGATACGACATACCGTATTAAAAACGAGTACTAGTATTTTTTAAAGAAAAAATTTCATAAATTAAAAAAATTCATTAATACCTAGGAGTATTAAATTTGATTTTTTTTTAATTTTAAATCTTGTACTATTTTTATATCCATGTACCGAACAAATATTTTGGGATGAATGGTATACTAGTAAAAGTTGTGATCCCCCACCTATGCTTTAATGACATTATGGTACTGAGAGTTTTGTCTGCTAATAATTTGTAAGACTGAGTAAAAGTATGTGTAGCATTGTTTGGAAAAAATATTTAAATAGTTGCTTGAAAGCTAAGATGAGGGCAAGGGCACAATGTCCCGATCTCTCGCATGTGAAATTGCATAGCAAAAACAAAAGTTCTACAATGCTATGTATTTACATAAAACATTTTTACACATATCTATATTTATGTTAACCCACTCATGCTACATATCCAATATATGTGCGGCCTCTACATGAAAGTGATTGTGTTATCAGTATGTATTCTATACAAGTAAATATGTGCCTCCCAATCCTAATTTTTTATACTTTTGATTTTTATTTTTTTTAATAATACTATGAGAGAGAGAAATGCGAGGAAAGAGAGAATAGGGGGAGAAAAAGTGATGAACGTGGACAGGGAGATTAAAAAAAATTATTATATGCTATTAGAGCATTGCTTCACATGCGATCTGGGCCACGCATTTATGTGGGTGGAGTGTACACAAATGTGCGGTGCAGAGTCCATGTTAAGCAATGCTTTAGCAACATGGAACAATCATTCAAGTGAGAGATTTTAGAAAGTGGGGAGTTATAACCTATAAGTGTTATTTTTAAAAAAATAAAAAAATTATTCCTTTTAATTTTGTTTATTTACATTGCTTATCTTACATTTTTCGTAAATGTAAATTAATTTGAATTTTTTTTATTTACATTTCATATTTTTAATTCATAAAAGTAAAAATATGTCTTTATGTGGTATCAATGCTAACTGCATCAGAACACTAGGCCGGGAAAAAAATTAAACTATATTTTCTATCAACTAAAGTTGCACCGTCCGATGCACAAAAAATTTGAATTTGGTTGTCTCATGCATCGGACATTCGCAACTCTAGCAGTATTTATATAAGAGCATCTTCTATCAATCTCTAAAACTCTATTTTAGATACCGAATGTGACGCATTAAGAAAAGATTTTATAATTTAATCATTGTTTTCTTTAAATTTTTGTATTTTTTAGAGGGACTCATTGTCTTTTTTAGATATTTAAAGACCTGAAAAAAGTGCGAGTCTCTATATTTAGAGACCCAAAAGTAATTTAGAGACCAATCTCTAAAAAGAATAATGGATCCCTCTGCATAGTGCAAAATGTTGAAGGAAAAGAGAGTTAAATGACAGAATCTCCCCTTAATATGTTATATACAATCTCTAAAATACGTAGTTTTAGAGGTTGATACTTGATAGGAGGAGTTTTTCTTTTTCACGGAGCCTCCTTAAATAAAGGGTCTACGGAAGTTCCTTTGGAGGGCCCACGGGCACTTCATCACATTGATCCGAACCGATCATCTTATAGGGTCCACATATGTCTGAAATGATTTAGGTCCTTGTTTTTTTATTCCAAAATTTAATTTTTGATATATCTATTGATGCTAGTTCAAACTGATTTTTTGCATATACACACTACTTTGCAGACTCTACATGTTGACTGGTTCAGATCATTGCGATGAGGTACCCGTGGGCCCCCAAAGGGGCTTTTGTAAAATGATCCAATCCCTTGTGTTTTTGCACCAAAATATAATTTTTGATATACCCATCGTTGCCGATTAAAGCTGATTTTTTGTTTACGCATATTACTCTGCGGACTCTACAAAATGATCGGCATAAATCACTGCGATGAGTGCCAGTGAGCTTCCGCAAAGGGGCTTCCGTAAACTCCTTAAAAACCCTCCATTTAAGAGGGCTCCGTGAAAAATGCAAACTCACCGATAGATGAGACTTAGGGGGTGTTCCACTAACAAAAAATTATTTTTTTCAAAAATCAAAACAGGTCATTCTCTCACAATACATCACATAAAAAATCGTAAAAAATTAGTTTTTTCAAAAAACAACCTTAGTGGAACACCCCGAGGAGATGAGTTGAAACGGAGCCTAGTAATCAAAGCACTCCATTTTTCCCTAGTTTCGAAGGGAGACAAACCCAGAGCCCCAGCCTTCACCTCCGCTACACTATCTCAACCAGTCGAAACCCTCGATTGCCTCTCTTCCTCTTACTCTGGTTTCTCATCGAAGAAGATCAGAAACCCTAGTTTTTATGCGCCCGTCTCTCTCCCTCTTCGTTGGTTCAGCGTCTCGATCGCTCATTCATTAGCGAACTGTTTAGTCGATTCGGTAAGTGGAATGAATATAATTCCCTTAATATATTAACTTAAAGTCGTTATTGATACCATTTACTCTCCACTGCGAGTTGCGATTTGTGTTGAGCTCTAATTTCATTTTTCAAAATTAGGGCGCCCTTATTTGGTTTGTTTGCAAAGCACCAATTTTTTCTAATGGGAATTTTGAATTTATGTCAATTTGAATGCAGGCAGTATGTTTTCGTTCCAGTGTAGAAACCTTGTTAATTCTCCTTCAATTATTTATTTATTTATTTATGGTTTAGGCATAGTAGTATGGTATTACGAATTCGTGTTTTGTTGTTACTTATATAATAATAATATTAAAAGGAATAGCAGATTTGTTTCTGTTGAATCTTTTTCATGGCTCGATAGAGAATTTTATAAGCCAATGATTTATTTCTGTGTTTCAAAATACAGTTAATCAACATAGTAGTATGGTATTACAAATTCATGTTTTGTTGTTACTTATATAGTAATAATAAAAAGAAGGAATTCATGATTTGTTGTTGCTACTCTCTTCAACCCACTATTATTTTTTCTGTTTAGAGATTTGGTACAACTACCAATTCCCTCGATATGTGTATACACTAGACACCAAAGCACATGCGAAGCGCATTACGCAAAAGAGGAAAAGAGGGAAATCTTCAATTGAAATTAATCTCTAATGAAATCTCAGATGTAAAAGTAGGAAAGAGGGAGAAAAAAATTAGGGTGACAGTTTTCTTAGGCAGTTTAAAATGTGAGCCAGCCTCAAAATTCACATTCATACCAAAATGGGTGTTTCCTTTGTCATAATAATAATGATAATAATAATAATAATAATAATTATTATAAAAACAATAATAATACTAATAGACGTGGATGAGTCTATTGTTAAATAAGGAACGACACAAGGACACCAAATCTAATGCTGGAAAGCGCGGTAGGGTTCATTGTTTGGTTCCATTTCATCAAATTGAAAAGTGAACCAGATTAAAAAAAAACCCAGGACTGCTTGCAATTGGTGTGATATGGATTGTGCATGTGATCCAATGTTTAATGGAGGAAACTAAATGTTACCTTTGGGTGAATCAACCTTTAGAATATCCATCAGGGAATAAGGATAAGAAGCAGATGTTAGGTTTTAAATGCACTAAAGAAGCGGAGAGGGAGAACGTCGCCAGTATTGTGGCAGTAATTTTCGGTGTGGAATTGTGGATGCGTGTAGATAGGCCCTTTAGTTCATGGATGGTGTAGGATTTAGATGATTAAAGCATTTTGGTAGAAGTTCTGAATATGCCTTACCAGAGACAATTTGACTGCTGTATGAACTTAATGTGTCTCACAGCGCTTTTAGTCATTGTGATCGGAAACTCCTTAAAAAAGTTACAAAGATGATAAACTCGGAAGGGTGTTTGAGCTGTGTTTGTTAGATTGAAAGCTTGAGAAGCTTATAACAACTATGGTTGGCTGTGAAAAAATGCAAAATGTACCAAAGATTGAACATTTAGATCAAACAGTTCAGATCCTGGTTTCCATTTACAACAGAACAACAAATGTATTCGACTGGAAAGTGGTTCGTCTTGTCAGTGAATACAAGATAAATGTTTCAGTTGCATATTTGACTCTTGTTAGTGAAGCAAGTCAGTTTTTGCAACGAAAACTCTTTACCTGTTGCATTACTCATACACGTGGAATGACATACTGGGCCAACTAGCGATCTATGGTGTATCTTGTGATGTTTCCAATAATTATATTTTACACATTCTGTTTAACTTTTGTTCTTGCTTTAGGTGAATCACAATTTCTAAAGCTTTCTCGAAGAGAATTGTTCAAGAAGGTTGATGGATCGACAGGCTCATGACTACGCTGCTGCAATGGCATTTGCCCAGCAGCAGCAGCAAGCAGCTAATATTCAACAGCAGCAGCAATTTGGTTTCCACCCACAACACCAACAGTTTCCGCCATCAGTTCATGGCCCTCCGTTTCTATCCCCACATCCTTCTCTCCAACAATATCCTTTCCCTCGTCACTTACAGCAGCCACACCAACTCCACCCTCATCCTCCCCCCCATCCTCACCTTCTTCATCTTCAGCAGCAACAACAGCCACCACCTTCTTTTCCTCCTCATCTGCCCCCTCATCTTGGTCCTTCACCTTTACTGGGTCCATACGATTCTCCGCCGCCCCCTGTTGCTCCCCCATCTGATCCTGAACTCCAGAAGTGTATCGATAAACTGGTTGAGTATACCGCCAAAAATGGACCTGAATTTGAAGCCATGATCCGCGAAAAACAACAAGACAATCCTGCTTACAGTTTCCTATTCGGGGGTGAAGGGCATAATTACTACCGCTACAAGCTTTGGTTATCGACTCGGCCCCTTGGTGGGCCCTTCAACCCACCTTTCCCCTCATCTTCTATGATACATCCTCCAAATCCTATGATGAGCCCATCGCCTTTGAATGCTCCTCCTATGGGTCCCCAGTTACACCAACCTCCTTTTCCACCACCACTTTATGAGCAACAGGCTTTTGTTGGTCATGGTCGATTAGATTATGATCAATCTTCTAGGCCATTCAAAGGTCTCTCTGGACCTCTTCCTTCTGACGTTGCGTTGGAACTGAATAATGTGCTCAACAGTCTCAGCGGAACCAAAGAGTCGATCAAAGGTGCCAAGATTTGGTTCATGCAGAGGTCTCCATTTGCACCGGCTCTGGCTGAGGCACTTAGGGACAGGGTATTTGTCGTGGATGACTCTGAGAGACAATTGCACATAATTTATCTTGCCAATGACATTTTATTTGACAGGTATACTTCCATTGCTCTTGCCAACTCCAGTACATAAATTTCGGTGCTCATGAAACACACTGTATTTGGGCTGCTTTGCTGGAGTCTTGCCTATTGCTTCTTTAACATCTGTTTTTTTATTCTTCATTGTTGCTTTTATTGCGTAATCCTTGCTTGTCCTTCTAATTTAATTGAACACTTGATAACTAGAGATCTTCCTCACTTTCTCTAATGTTTCGTGACTTTCGTCCATATGGTAATTGGTATCTGAGTTTAAGAATTCGCTAAAAACAGGTGAAACATGTGTGGTTTGTGCAATTATCTGAATAATAAAAGGAAAGCAAAGGTCTAACCGTTGAAGCTCAGATATTTCATGTGAGGAGATAAACGCCTTAGACTGTTGAATGGGGGTAACCGACAAATGGTTTTGTTTCTGGGAAAGTCTATTAGCACAACACTTTGCACAAATATACAACATGCTAATGTGGCACTGTATCAATGGGCAATGTAGAATGGCATCTCATCCATGTCCCAATGATACAATACCACCTAAGCATGTTGTGCATATTGTTGGGCAAAGTGTTGTGTTAGTAGCACTCCTTTGTGTTTCTCCAGCCCTATACAATTAGGGGTGTGTTTCTTGTAGCTTTTTTGTCTTTAAGTTGTAGACAAAAGTGAGTTTGTTTTCTTATTGTGCCTTTTTGGGCTTTTATGTGAGGAGAAACTTTTGGGATTTTTTGAGCAAAAAGTCGAAAACGCCAAAAAGTCTATTAGAGGAACAGGGCCTAAGATTGGGACATAATCTAAGGGCCCACTAAGACTTGCCAAGAAGGCAATGAAAACTCTTGAAATCAGATGTGCCTAATGGCACAATCTCGCCTAATAGAAAATAATCCTTGCAACCCGAGGGTATACCAAAGAAACCAATACAACAGACAAACAAAGCAAGCCATCCAACAGACAATGAAGCATAACTTGCTTGCCTAGAGGAAAGGGCACGGTCTCCTTTCACAACCTTAGAGGCTAGGCTTAAATGAGCACAAGATACTGTATAATAGTCCACTCCACAAGTCCTTGCACGGCTTGCCATCCTTGATATGTGTTGAAGGAAGTCTCTCTGGAATGAAAGATTAATAACTTTTCTCTATTGCAACCTTTAGCTTGTGTCTAAAGCCCTTTTAAAAGCCTTCTCTTGTTCTCGTTCCTGTGAGAAAGAGCGGTTCTGTAAACAGATCGGTTTTTAGATGAAAACAAACCGGACTATGGTCCGGTCGACTGGCCAACCGGTTGAACCGGGCGGTCTGGTCCGGTTTTTAAAAAACTGATTGGGGGACACCAAAACTTTGTGCTTGCTTCCCCTTCTTCAATTCCTCCACCTCCTTTGGGTAACACAAGACTAAAATGTGAGAAATTTAAGATGAATATGCACAGGGGAAGGAAGGCTTTAGACAAAGACGGGCCCTATAAACTCGCTTGTGCACCAAAAAGTTATATCATTACAAGAAGAATTGATCCAAGTCAAGATTGTGTTCCTTAGATTTCCACTATTGTCATTGAGCCGTAAAAGATTGTTTTCTTTCTTAAGCGCTCCTGATGTTATCTTTCCATCTATCTGATGTGTGAATAGATGCAAGGTTGCTAGCATATCCAACTTGGGCTTATCCTTGAATGTGCAGCTTGCAGCGTAGGAGCAACCCTCATGAGCTTGATAACGAGGCACTTGCATTTAAGCCTGTTTTAGGGTCCATGCTTGCCAGGATTTTCCACAACCCTCACAACAAGGAGGAAAATCAGTCACGGTTACAGAAAATCTTGCAGTTCTGGGCTTCTAAGGAAGTGTATGATCACGAGACTATTGGTGCGTTTGAGAATGAGATGCTTGGTGGACCCTCAAAGAATTTTTTTTCAGGGCCTACGAAGGATTTATCTGCTGGTTCGACTGATCCCTCAACTGCAGGTAACGCCCCCCAGCCTTCTCTCTCTCTCCTTTTGTGCATGCGTGCGCATTTTGATATGTGCTGGTCAATATAGTCGGACATTTTGGTTTGATAGTAGTAGTTCTTATTGCTGTGAAAACTAGAGGTCTATCTCAGTACTTAGCTCATTTTTTTTGTTTTGCTCACACTGTCTGAATGAGGTATTCAGATTATATTTGTTACAATCAGGAATGGATCCGGAAGAGCTAGCCGTTACCACCTATTTTTGAACTAGAAAATTACAAGTTACCAACAAAAAGGATTTAGAATCTAAGAGTATGTAATAATTAGACTGCCATGCAGTTTGATCTTGTAGGCTATAATATAAATGATGTTGACCGTATCACGTAATTTAGGTAGTAGTATTTTGCTGTGGTTAGATGCATCTTATGTAACATGTAGAATCATAAACAAACTCATGTAGGGGGCTCATTTATTGTGCATTGTATCAATGATCATATCATAGATGAACTGTAGAGGAATTTTTTAACACACGAGCACTAGAGAAATTTTGGAAGTTGGAAGGGACTAGGCACCCTTGGCGGCTTGGCAATTGCATGCCTCCGTCCTGATTACAATTTAGTTATGTACTCTGTTTATCGTGTTTTCCTCTGCCTGCATGAAATGTTTAGATTGTCTATGTATTGTACATGCTGATGCTACAGCTACATTTCTTTCCATGCAGGACTGCCGCAACAGGCAACAAACCACAATGCCCTACTGTGGCAGTCTGATAAGCAGGGAGCGGTCCCACATTTGCTCGATAAAGAATATCCCGGTAAACAAATTCCCCCTATCGGGGCAATGCCATCATCCCAGCAGTTTCTTCCAAATTCGGTCTCAACTGGTACTTTTCCCGGGTCCCTCCCCATGTCATCAACTCAACCACCAAATCAACAGGCTTCTGCTAATGCTGGCGAAAAATTACCCCCATACCCATTATTCCCACCCGGTCTGATTCCCGGAATGGTTAGAAAGATGCAAATTGGAAGTGGGGTCCCCTACTCTCCCATGAGCCCTCTGGATATCCCAACCGTAATACCACCTTCTAATGTATCTCCATCTGAAGTTCTTGAAAGGGTATCGAAATTCTTTAAGGAGATTGGGGAGATCAACCCTTCTGAGGGACCCCTGAAAACATCTGATTCGGACGACGACGATTACTACAAAGAGAGAGAACCTCCAGTTCGAAAGGGAGGAGCGTGCATCCCTCCGCCACCTAATCTACAGGTGGACCCAGAAACTGGGACTTATGCTGACGGGAGCGTTGATCGGAAACCCGGGTCCAGTGGGTCCGGAAGGTTGGGACTGGGGGCCACGGCTGATCCGAATGAGATTAGTCAATATGACGATGTTTATTCTTCTTATAGGAAACAGAGAAGCACGAATTATCATACGTCTATGAGTGCGAGAGCAGCTACTACTACTTCTGCTACTACTAGGTGAGAATCAGTTTGTTGTACCCCTATTTGTAGTCTGAACTGAAAACTGATTCAAGTATCTTTTGTGTTCAGATTTGGACAATTTTGCAAGTTTAATGCGTAGGAGCATATGGCGTTTTTCATTTTCCGACCCCGCCTTTTCTTTTCCTTTTTTCTAATTATAAGTAAATATGTGTATATTAGAAACAAGGCCTTAATGCCGCCCATGTAAAAAAGTAGGCGATTACAAAAAGGCCTTCTACCTCACTATCAGTATTAATGAGTCTATGATTAAGGGAAGGATTGGGTTATTTACTAGGACACCCCCTGTAAGTTAACGTTTTTCACCAAACACCCCTTGCAAGAAAAAAACCTATGACGAATTCTCTCTATCTTTCAAAACTTTACCCCAAGATCCCTTCCGTCACCCTTCTCAAAGTTCTGGGTCATGTTTTGATAATCCAACCCATTCAAGTTGTTTAAAACATGGTTTTAAGGGTACTCGCGAGAAATCGGGTCAAAATATGATTGGGAAGTGCTTGATCCAAACAATTTTTATGAAAAATTGTTTGGATCAAGCACTTTCCGATCATATATTGAGCCGATTTCTCTGCAGGTACACTTAAAACCATGTTTTAAACAAATTGAACGGTTTGGATGATAAAAAAAAACTGATGGTTCTAGACGGTTTTAGACGGAAGCGGTCTTGGGGTAAAGTTTTGGAAGATAGAGGGGGTTCGTTGTATGTTTTTTTTTTTTCTTGCAGGGGGTGTTTGGTATAAAACGTTAACTTACAGGGAGTGTCTTGGTAAATAACCTGGGAAGGATTACATCCCCCTTGTCCCAACTATAGTAGCAATAAACACTCTAAATAGAGGTTGTTCTTCAAAACATCTCATATTCTCACTTGTCCCAACTATAGTAGCAATAACCACTCTAAACAGAGGTTGTTCAAAACATCTCATTTTCTCACTTGTCCCAACTATAGTAGCAATAAACACTCTAAACAGAGGTTGTTCAAAACATCTCATTTTCTCACGGCGTATTATCCACATCAAACGAAGATGGATCATTGACCTAGACACGATTCTTTCTTTTTCTCACTCTAGCGCCTCTCCACGCGATTAAGAGTTCCTTCTTTTTCCCACTCTAACGCTTCTCTATGCGATTAAGAGCTCCATGACATTCCTCGAAATGACCCACTTCAACCCAATATAAGAAAACACCAAAATCTAAAGCACCAGGCAATGAATGAGAAAATGATCAACCGTCTCTGCATCCCTTTTGCACATACAACACTAATTGACAATGATCTACCTTGTGCTGAACACCATCCAAAAGATGTCACTTTCAATGGAACATTAGTCTTTCGAATTTCTTGTCAAGGGAAGGAAGGATTAGCACCACACCATAAAGCTTGGTAGTAATATTTCACTTGAAAAAATCTTGTCTTGGAAAGATTCCAACGAATCTCATCATACCCTCGCCAACCCTTTGCAGACATACACTCTTAACAAGCAAGGCCATCAATGCCGCCTACTCCCCAATCATGCAACTCTATCAAATACTCCATCTGTCCCATTTCAAGTGTCCACTACGGAAATTTGTGCATTTTTAAACCCCAGAAATATGTCTCTCTTTATAATTTTTTTTATATTCTTTACACTAAATTAAAGTGCTCATTTTGTGTGAATTTTTTTTTCTAAAAACTTGTATAAAAATACATATTTTTCCGTCCAAGAAAATACACGTCTCCCCAAGGAGACACTTAAATTGGGACGGAGGGAGTACTAGCTTATGATGTTTGTGAAACAAACGCAATAACAACTGGTTATACTCCCACTATTTGTTTGGGTTATAAACTGCCTTTGAGCCCATTGCAGGCTTCGCTTTGGACATCCCCTTTGACGGACTGGAGTAGAGGAGGGGCTGGAGATCAGCGTGGCAGATCTTCAGTTTTTCAGAAAAACAAACATTGAACAATCAACTACTTCAAGACCCGAAAGAAAAACAAAAAGTCTAAGAACACAACTTAAAACCCAACTCTGAAAACAACTGTGTTTGGAACCGTTCGATGTATGGAGGCCCACGTGCATCAAACGACTCTCGATGCAGTTATGTCCGGAGTTGTGCTCAAGAAAACAAAATCAGCTCCTTTCCCTGGTTTGTCAAAGTCTATTTTTCTCCCTTGTATCCATCCATCTTTGCATTCTGGCTCACAATTTTCTCAGATTGTTCACAGAAGGAAGAAGGTTGGCAAAAGAGCAATCAAATTCAAATATTGGAAGGGCGACAAAAAATTCTACATGAGTATTATGCCACTAAATAAACAACTAGTCAATGCCACAAACATGTAAAAGCTCTCTACTCAAAAATCCCACCCTCACATCTTCCCTTCAAAACGCAAGTAAAATCAAAACATAGTCGTCCACTTGTATAAATATGGAACAAGATACAGAGTGGCATTTTGTATACATGTTACAATGAAAATCCTTCCAACCGAAAAAACTAGAAAACAATATCGATAATAACAGACCGGGCTCCCAAGCTTTCTCATGGATCAAAGAAAATTCAAGAAAGCAAGAGAATGTCACCCATCTGTTTCCTCCTTCAGGGTCGAGCATCAGTTGATCTGTAAGCATCATCGGCTGAAGAGGTATCAATATCATTGAGACCCAACTCCTCATTCTGCTCCCACGACCTCTCATACTTCTCAACTGATCATTGCCCAAAATATAACACAATAAATAAGAGCAAATGTGCAATAACTGTATAGGGGAAACTCTTCAGCAACAAAGAAAGTATCATAAGGTCCTGCTTAGTTAGACAAGACTGATAGCAAAGGGATATTGTTACTGCACCTAACGTGTTTATAACCCGTATTTTTAAGGATGTCACCTACGCACCTATCTAATCCTAGCCACAAAAGTTCTAACCAAATGTGGGATACATCATCCGCTTGAATTTATAGTCCAATCTGATGCTCGAATCTGGAAAACCAAACTGGGCTAAGTGAAGGACAATATACACAAAAGAAGTTTTGAAATCTGATCTGCTTGTACATTATTCATAGAATACGAAGAAAAAAAGAACACCAAAAAACAAGGCTGTCTCAAAAAACATGATTACGAGGAATTTCAGTTTGGCCATGGACTTAATACCACATCTCCATGGTGCTTGATAAAGCAGTCAATGTCAACACTTTCTCCATGACAAGTAGATGTGTGTGGTCTGTCAAAAAGTCCAGCCATTTGTCTAAACTTAAATGCGACCAGAGAACCATTTGAGGTACTTACAGGTTAACTAATGGTCATCTTGAATATCATCAGTTGCCGGTGCGACAAAAGAATTTGCCAGGGCATCATCAAGAATCAAAGTCCACGGTTCTTCCAAGCTCAGAAGCTGCAGTACCAATCAGACAGTTGAAGGATCAGATGGGTAGTTGAAATAATAGACATGTTACCCAAAGCCTCCGTTTGATGCCGAAACGGAAAAGGTAGAGGAAACCATAATTTGAAAATGAAGTTAAGAGCTGACAGAAACAACAAAATAGTGGCTTGTAAGATTGAATTGACCTTATTTCCAACACGTTTATGCACAAGCATGTCATTTATATACTGAAATATAAAGAGAGAACCCGTTTTGGAGTCTCTCAAATTCTCATGCTATCCATAATTATGTTTTCCCAGGAACCCTATATAAAGTTGAGTATAACTTGCCCAATTACTTTGGTTGAAAAACCATCGTATGCCAACTGGAGTTGTCCCGATGCTCCTAATAGAGTGATGTACTTTTTCAGACTTGGGTCTTTGATAGTAATGGTTGAAAGTTTTCTAGTGAGGATTTTAATAACCAGAAAATGAAGAAACGGAATATGAGATTATCTGTGGCATTTATACAATAATAACAGGGCAAAAGTTAAGCAAATAATTAAGTACTATTGTCGAATGGCAGATGGTAGCAGCAAGTTTGCACAACTAAAGGCATCATATTGGACATTTGTTTATGGACAAATAAACGGTTCCTATCCCAAATAAAGATTTCAAAGGGCCCACAATTAAAATCACCATGGGAATGTAGTGACTTGGCTCATACAGAAACCCCAAGTCTTTAGTTAGGTATCTCTCTCTTCTTTTTTTTTGTCATTTGTCATTCATAATCTGTTATATGGGAGAGAGAGAAATAAGACTCAATCCCAGAATGTAATGTCATCCAAGAGCTCTATCGCATTAATGTTTATGGACATTTGTTTTTGACAACACACAATGAGTTTTTGCTTAGCTAGTGGTCGGTATTTCTCATAGAGGTATAAACTATACTTCGAAATGCACACCGCGAAACTAATGTCATAGATGCAGCTAGAAGGAGAGGAACCACCAGAGAAAACTTCATAAGATATCAAAAATAGAATTAATTGATAATCCTGATTACATCAATTATCAGAGCTGGCATACAGTATTAGAACTGTTTCATTTCTAATCCTATCATGTGTGGTAAGACTAGATGAGATACAATTAGAAATGAAACAGTTCGCAAGATGGTAGGTGTAGCACATATAGAGGAGAAGTTAAGGGAAAATAGGCCAAGGTGGTTCGGGCATGTCTACCACAACTACCGCCGCCGCTGCCACCACCATCATTCACACTATTACTCTATCAATCCCACCACCACCACCGCCACTACACCACCACCACCACCACTCATACCACCACTCCGCCACTCTCACCAACATTGCTGCCACTACACCACCTTTACCACCACGCCGCCACTATGATGCAACCACTCCACAAATACTACCACAAGCACCGCTATACCACCATCACAACCATCACCGCCGCTATACCACTATTTTGCCAATATTTTGTATATTTTTATTATTTTGATAAATGTATGTTGTTTTTTTTTTCATTTATGCATTCCAGTATGAATTTATTATAGGCAAAGTAAAAAAATTAGTGAATTTAATATTTTAGCTCCTTGTACAGATCAAAAACTTATTTATTTCAGTGTTTAAGATTCAGTACATATCAAATAGCTTATTAGTTTAATAAATTAAGTATTCAGTACTTAATTTTCAGTTTTTGGTTTTCAGCTTTATCAAACACCCCCTTAAATTTATTCCAATTATGAGCCTACTATTCAAATCAACCCGGATACCATAGGATGCAAGCCCTAGCGATATCTCCTAATGATAATTCATGAATCACCAATCAGTATGGACTATCTCTGCCTAGCATGAATCGTATTACAAGTACGAACCGTCTCAAATGGGCACGAATCGTCTCATCTGCACAACTCGTCTTACATAGTATAATCCATCTAACCAATTATCACAAACAATTATAAACTATTGTATGAAGGTGCATAAAACCTAGGAATTCATACACGAGATTTGATAGGAAGTATTGATACAACCATGATTCCGAACTTCTATTAAATCTTCTTTTTATCCAAAATCTTGTACAATGAGCTCGATCCACTTATAAACACAACAAGAGAAAATAATTATCAAATAATAAATATAAATGACTAATAAATGTAGATTGGAGGGCCAAAATATGAATATTTCGGCACTTATTAGGCGTTAATAAACATAATATAAGAGTTTTTCTAAACAGAACGCGAATAGATTAAAAATTATTTTTTTATTCCATTTTTTTAAAACTTAAATTGCCATCTTGTTTGGGAAACTTATTTTTCCCCAATTGTTGGCTTGAATAATTAAGTCGTCATCTTTAAATTTAATTTTCTAATTTTCTAAATATTTCTCTCTCTAAATCGGACTCGGGGGAGGTGCTGTGCACTCCCGTGCCATGCACCGTGTTGTGCGCTTCTCGGCCGTCCGATTATGTTTTGGACGGCTCGGATATGTTTGGCAATTATAATTTAATTTTGATTTATTTTGGTCGGTAAAAATCAAACACATTTGAGCCGTCCAAAACACGATTGGATGGCCGAGGAGCACACAACACGGTGCATGGCACGGGAGTGCACAGCACCTCCCCCGGTTCCCTCTAAATCTATTCTAATCTCTCTCTCTCTCTCTCTCTCTCTCTCCCTCCTATCTTGCAAATCTTCTTTTTTCCTAATCATTTAAATTATTTTTCTCTTTATATCTTCTCTCCCCAAAAATCTGAAATAAGATTGGTAAAATAAATGAATTTGTATGAATATTGCAGGATAATACATGACGTATTTCAGCACAAGAAATAAAGAAAACCACACAAACCAACCATTAAATACGATAAAGTATATAGTCACATAATTAACAAAGACAAATGTGGGGCTTACAGTTTGAATACAAATAATTTCATGTTGTTTAATTTTGAGCGGAAATTACAAAAAACTGATAGTAAAATGGATCAAAAAAAAAAAAAGAGAGAAAATATAAAAGAATAGGGAAACATATGAAAGAAAAATAAGATTCCCTGAATTCATCCTCTTTTTTCTCCCTTCGCCTTTTGCACTTTCTTCTGTTTCCAATCGGACAAAAACACAAATATACTTGGTGAACGATTTTCAGAGCGTAAGTGGAGTAGACTGCAGTTAGTTCCTCCCTTATACTCTCCTATACACGGGCAGGTAGCACTCATCCCCCTCGCCAAGTCCCCTAGAATAGAGTATATTAAGATTAACGAAAAAATAAAAAAAAATTGAACGATTCGATTTTTTGAAATAACTTACACCATCGCCCACAGAAGGATGAAAAACTACTACTATAAATGAAAGTATATCATTTGGCTGATCCATCCTCACAATTTAAATAAGATTTAGGACATCTCCAACTAGTCTTTATATAATGATACCTCTTTTATAATATCATTCCGTTCCAACCCACCCTTCAAATATTCTTCCAAATGAGATATTGAATTTTGGTACTTCAAAATATGAAGGATGTAGCCACATGCATAGAGATGGTCGATAATAATACATAAATAATGGTATACGAACATCAAATATTCATTTATTTATTTTTGAAATTAGTATCCTTTAATATGTTTACAGTATTTGAAAAATAAGGCTAATGTTGTATACCTTGAACAACAATTTTGAAACATGATAGTTACAATTTCTGAAAGGAGAGTGTTGAATGCTTGAGATTTGACGTAATCTTTTTTTTGGAAAATCTTTCAAAGTCTAACAGAGATGAGATTACCCAAAGAAAAAAAAAAAGGTTTGAACAGAGAATCCTTCAAAGTCTTTGTGTATAAATTACTCCTAAAATATTTCGATATCCTCGAATCGAATTATAGAGGTAAAAGTAAAGTATTTTGATTGGGTAGTTCAAATTCTATGTGATTTGTTTGGAAATGCAATTGAACATCTTGCTGTTCTTGCATAGTTGCCGGCTTTGGATGTGGACGCGAGCGTAAACTTCATCTTATTTCAGGGTCTTAAAATTTTATACTATTATATTATATTATATGTATCCCTATAATTAGTACGAGTTCAACTGCTATTTTTTTGATCAACTAAAAATGCGGGAATAGTGATGTTTGAGTAATACATTTTGAACTAATGAAATTATTATCTAGTTTTTTTTTAAATGATATTTCTGAATACTTGTACTACTTCTCTTTAGAATTTATTTTATCTTTCCAGTAGTATTTTTTTTTTATGTGAATTATATGGGGGCTCTATTTCAAAAGTTCTCATCGGGTCCTTGAAAACTTAGAGCCATAACCCATGATCTTGTGCGCTTGTCGAAGTAATGTGTATGTAATTCAATTACCGAAAATTCTCTTTTTATCAACCAAAAAGGACCCGTCATCGCCAATCAAAAAAAAAAAAAAAAGGACCCGTCATTGCGTTTTGGAAAAAATCAATTAAATACATTAGGATGGAATACTAGTTGGTTTCCAATCAACATGTTTTTTTACTCGATAAATTTTGTTTACAATGGCTAGAAAATGAATAGACCCGATCAATGAAATAAACTCAATTCTAGCATAAAATCCGGACGTACCCAGTCTCCCAAGGGTTCCTAACTTGTTCAAAACGCAAGTGGAGTGGAGTGCAGTTGGTACCTCCCTTATACTCTCATGCACATGGGTAGAGTTCGATTCTCGTAAGTACTCATCTCCCTTCCCAACTCCCCTAAGATAGAGTTGATTAGGATTAACGAATAGCCAAAAAAAAAAAAATAAACTCGTTCAAAACGACATAGTTTAATGACCTCGCAAGTTGAAAACGCGAGGTACTTTGCACTGTGTGCTCATTTTAAAACCCCCACGAAAAACCTTTCCCACCTTTCACTTTCACCCCCTCCCCTTCTCTCTCTCTCTCTCTCTCTCTCTCTCTAGAAAAGCAGAAGCTGCCGGAGGAGAAGAAGAAGAAGACGATTTCTGACCCAGAAAGGAGAAGAGAGAGAGAGAGAGAGAGAGAGAGAGAGAGAGGAAGGATGGCTCAGAAGTCGCTGATTTACGCCTTCGTGTCTCGTGGTCCAGTGATTCTAGCCGAATTCACGGAATTCAGCGGCAATTTCAATTCCATAGCGTTGCAGTGCCTCCATAAGCTTCCCACATCCAACAACAAGTTCACTTACAACTGCGATGCCCACACCTTCAACTACCTTGTCGATAACTCCTTCAGTGAGTACTCGCCTTCTTCTCTGTTTTCTTCAGCTTTTTTGAACAAATTCTATTAAGCCCTATTTTGTTCTTCTTGTTTCTCGATCGGGTTGGTTTAGTTTTTTCGAATAAGGTCCTATTATTCTTGTTGTTTGTTGATTGGTTTGGTTTAGTTTTTTCAATTTATGATCCAGTGGAATGGGAACGTGGATCGCCTGCGTGCCCTAATTCGATATACAACAGAGCTGGGTAGCATCAGATTACAAGATTATTTAAGTGTTCATTGAAGTAAGATATAGTTGACCTTTGGTCTGGTCTATTTTTTTGGGGGTAAAGATTGGTCTGGTCTATTCCCATCCGCTTGCTGTCAAGTACTATATGTTGTTGAGCCAGTACATGCGGGGTTTAATTGAACAGAATTAGTGGACGGTGGGATTGGTCCTCAACAATGAGTTTTCAACAAAGGTAAAATACAGGTATTCAAGTTATTTGTGCAAAACACATTTCTAACAGCATAATAACCACTTTTTAACATAGTTTCTTGGAAAAGTCCACCATCTCCAGCCTTTTAGTTGATTTAGGCTTTTATTTTTCATTTGATCTTTTTTTTGGACAAACTTTGCAAACGAACATGTTCAACGATTGGATGAAAGCATTCAATGTTTTGGAACGTGCATTAAAAGACGTAATTGAATGAAGGTTTTCTACTCTTTCTTGCAAACATAATTCGCTAAGGCATCAGTGTTCCCTTGTGACACAGTTTAAAACTCTTCGGTTGCTATGAATATCAATTTACTTGGTTTGTTCCGAATACTCATGAAAGACAAGTATTATAATTATAATTGTGGTTTAGTTTGGTTCTTTTTGCAAATCAGAAACAACTCATCGTATTAAAATCCGATTTGATTTGAGTATTTTGGTTGGGATGATATGTCTTACTCCCTTTGGCCGCAGTTATTTAGATGGTATCCTGAGATGAGGAGATCGAATTCCTCCCGGGAACACGTGAGTGGGGATGATATGTAATTATGAGAAATAGAACTTGCTTAAATGTTTGGTTTACAGATTAAGGGAGAAATGGAAAGGAAGAGAACTCTCTTAATTGACTAGTTTTGTTTCTCGCCAGAAATGGTATAATTGGTGGAAAACAGAATTATTTGCTCACCTACTTCTCAAGATAACAATTTCGAAAAGGAGAAATTCTGCTGGGAAATGATATTTTAGGCTTCATTAAAAGGAAACGTGCTGGTTAAAGGTGATTCCATAATGTTTACTGACATTTGTATTTTACTTGTAATAAAGCTTAGATGATGATATCCTAAAGGACCTTAACGATTCTTTGTTTTTGTAACATGTTTTTTTAGTAGAAAATAAGTCTTCACGTCATGTTTGAAAGCCCTGTGGTTATTACTTTGTAAATGATATTTACGCAACGAGTCTTTGTTGTTGTAGCTTATTGTGTAGTGGCAGACGAGACAGTTGGAAGACAGATTCCAATGGCTTTTCTGGAGCGTGTTAGGGATGACTTTGTGTCAAGATATGGGGGTGGCAAGGCTGAAACTGCTCCTGCGAACAGCCTAAACAGAGAATTTGGGTATGCTAGTTTGATTAGGACCATGATAAGACATGGAAGGCAGATCTTGCTACATAACTAACGGGACATTACTTGCAGATCGAAGCTAAAGGAGCATATGCAGTACTGCGTTGAGCATCCTGAAGAGATAAGCAAACTTGCAAAAGTGAAGGCTCAAGTTTCAGAAGTCAAAGGTGTTATGATGGAGAATATCGAAAAGGTATATGTGTTTTGTACTTTTGTTGGTTCCATCCTCTTTCATGCACGGAAGCGCACCATTGGAGTTCTGTAACAGATGATAATGAACTCAAACTGCATGAGTTTGTTGCCTTCTATAATTTAGTTTGTCCAATATGAACCATGGGAAGTCTATTAGGTAGGGAAGCATGGGAACTCCCTTGCTTAGTTTGAAAGTATTGCCTGAACTGGTATCTCGAGTGTATTATACTTATATTAGTAGCAAAGTTGAATGGCTGAAAGAAACATAGTAGGGGCATATATATATATATTCAAGAGGACCGCATATATGGCGTCTGGTAAAATTTTTACTGCCCGGGTTAAATATCCATCAGCATCCGTAAAAGTGAGGGATATGCATTATCATGGGGTGTTGGGTATTAGTCCAATGAGGCTATATATCCTATGGATTATCTAATCTAATTTCCCCTCATTATTAGTCCGTCAATCAAAAGGGACCGAAATGGATCTGCATTGTTTAGAAGGAAAGACACGAGGCTGGTAAGTGGTATCTTGAAACTAAGTTTGCATCGTGGTAGCCCACATTATTTTTATTTTGCAATTGTGCAGGTGGTCCTCCCTTTTCATTGTGCAAGCATGATACAAATTGTGGACTAAGTGCCATTGCATAATTTCAACTAGAGTAATCGGTAACTGAAATTTCTGTGATTACTAATGTTGTTAGTGTTGTTGATACGAAAACTTGGACTAGGCTAAAATGTCTTTATTGTCAACATACATAAAGGGATCAAGACTTGAGTCTTGAACTTCTAAGCTCCCTCAAATCTATGCTAAAAGTAGGATGAAAAAATAGTGGCGTTTCACATTTTATATTTTCTCCCTTGTTCACAAAATCTCCGGTACAGTAATTAAGATATCTGACAAGTTGGCTATCTTTTTGTTTTATGATATAGGTTCTGGATCGTGGGGGGAAGATAGAGCTTTTGGTGGATAAAACTGATAACCTCCATCACCAGGTTAGTCATGTTCTCTCTCTTTGACAATTACGCGCGTGCTGTGCGCGCACAGACAACCTCTCCCTCGTATGTGTGGGCGTCCATTTTCCATGAACTTTCAAAAATTAGGCGTCCATTTTCCATTTTCCATGCACCACCCCGATGAGATTTCAGCCTGGTGTTATTTAAACTTACAAAAATTAGGTCTTGAGCAGACAAGTGAGACATATTTATTTATTAGGTATTGGATCTTGAATTTGGGGAGGGATTTTGCAAGGGAATTGAGCAGACAAGTGAGACATATTTATTTATTAGGTATTGGATCTTGAATTTGGGGAGGGGTTTTGCAAGGGAAAGGATTATGAGAGGGAAACCAAAGAAATAGACTTGGCTTCCTCAGGTCATTATTTCCTATTCCCCTCCCTGGTTCCATGATCCAGCTGCGTCCTATATCTCAATAAGGGCCAGTTCACGCTAAATTTTCGGTCTCCAGAATCACGTCAAAATACTAGTTGTTTCCGGCAAAAATACTAATGTTGGTAAAATAATGCTAGTCGAATGATAATGTTGATGCTATTAGATCGTCCTACATTTACCTTGCAAAAAAGAGTTTTACATTGTCACATTATTTTTTAACTTGGATCAGGCGCGAGATTTCCAGACTACAGGGACAAGTATGAGGAGGAAGATGTGGCTTCAGAACATGAAGATCAAGCTCATTGTCTTGGGGATTCTGATAGCTTTGATCCTCATCATAGTCCTTTCTGCTTGCGGTGGGTTCCATTGCGGGAAAAAGTGAGAACCTTTCTACGACGATCATATGAAAAGAAGTGGATTCGTGCGCGTTTATTCCAGGCCTTTTGCAATTACATCTGCAAACGTGTTGTGATTTTGTATATGTAGGAAAACTACTAAGTACCACCTGTATTGGTGCAAAGAAAACTAAATCTTGTTGACTCTAGACATTGTAAAAAGTTATACAGGAAAATTGTGTTGGAAAGGATAAAGTCGTTGCGATTGCGAATGGTGGTTGGATTCAACAGCTGGTTGTGTTTGGGATAAATTTAGTGAGACCATTCAATAAATTTAGTAAGACCATTACAGAGAAAGAGAATGAGCGGCTGAATTTGTCTTTTACAATTTAAGTATCGACCCAGCTTATGCGCCAAGCAAAGCTAGATTAAGATCAATTTATTATTATTTTTTTTTTGGTGCAACAGGAAATAATTAAGATCAATTTGACCCATTAACTAAGATCATTGCAACAACACCCTATTGATCTCAGGTTATTACTGCACTTTTTCCATAAACAACTATATAAACTATATCAATGGCATCGAAAACAATAAAACAACACAGGCTAGGTGGCTTCACAACTCTCCTCTACGCATTAGGTTCAGGGTTCCATTCCCCGTAGAGCCAAATGAATTACAAAACGAAAAAAAAACTTCATTTTGGCCCTTGGGAAATGAAGGAAGACAACACATTCATCACCTCCAGCAACTCCTAATTTTTCGATCAAGACAAACTGCATTTCATCACCATGCAATCTCTAAGCAATAGTGCATTTCATCACTACTTGCTTAGTGTTCTATAAAAAATATCAAACCATCAATTTCTTTCACAAATAGAGTCTTCTTAGATTGAAATGGTCTCCAGCATAAGTTTCCAGTATTAAGCGCTTGCGGGATCAGTCCTCTTATCAACCATCTCTGTTGCCTGTTGGCATACAAATCTCTATTTTTTTCCCCTCAGCAAAAAAGGGTGAAAGAGGAGGTGACCGGTGTAGTAACCTCTCCTAAACACGACTATAGGAACTACAAACTCGCGACGAATCCCAAAAAGAATCAGCCATCCATAGATATCTATCGCTGCACCAACGACGCGATCTAGTTCACAATGAATACCATTACTAATAACGCAAGCTCGGGCGAAGGAGGCTGCTCTCTCTATCTTGTTGGATGATCAATCAAAAATCCATTATCTTGGTTACCGGGAGGAGCTACTACATTTTTTTTCATCCCTCTTCTTTTTCTTGGAACATCACTCTTCTTCCTCTTCTTGCCATCTTCTGTGTCTTTACCATCAACATTCCCATAAACTTGGCATGACACCCTTTTCCCTCCTCTACAAACCCCATTCCTCAAATCCACACCCACAATTCCCTCCCCCACTTCTCCCTTAACCCTACCCCTACCCACCCCAAAACCCATCTTGAATCTCACTCTATCCCTCTTTTCCAACAATCCTACTTTCATTTTCTCACCAACCAAACACCCCCCATCGACTTTCCCACATAACTCAATCCCAAACCCACTTCTCTCCACTTCTCCTTCTGTCTCCTTCACATTAATGATCTCTCTCCTAGGGAATGCTGGCAACCAATTTGGAATGTGCGAAACACCCGCCGCCCGAGAAGTGGTAACACGCTTCTCGGGCGGAGGACAACAACGGGGAACCGGTTTCGCGAAGGGGATTTCGTCTACGCATTCGACGAATTTCGCGAGGTTGACGAGGGTGGGGGAAGCGAGGAGCGTTCGGGTCCTCCTCACGTCCCACGCGCCGCGGAAGCCCTGGACGGAGCCGAGGTCCTCGAGGGCGCGGACGACGTCGCAGAGGTTGGACTGGGTGCGGCCGGAGGAAGCGGCAGAGGCGGCGGCGGACTCCGCCAGGGCGCGGAGGTACCTGGCGGCGACGTCCGTCAGGGTGTTCAAGGCGGAGCGCTGGGCGGACGTGAACCCTACCGATTGGCAGATCTGCGCCGTCGCGATTCTTGTCACGGCGAATGCGAACTTGGACGGATCGGTTTCTGATTCTTGAGAATTCATGGCGAAGAGAGAGAGAGAGAGAGAGAGAGAAGCTGCTGCTGCGTTGAAAACCCTAGAAGATTATAAATGAAGATTGAAATTGTTCGATGCCAGGTTTTGAACTCTCAACCTCTGGGAATAGTGGCCTACTTGAGGCTAGGTATTGAACCACTGGTCCAAGTTATGATATGTCGTTAAAATGGGCTATGAATTTTTTATTTATTGGCTCCACCCTCCCCCGGCCCATATACCCTTCATGATTTTCGTTGTTAAAAATATTACAGCATCTCCAATGGCATCACGGCAATCACTACATTTGGCATTACAAAAATGATTATTCGACATAGCCGTGCAGTGAGCACAAAGCGAATTATTCTTTTGCCTTTTACTAAAAAATGATTATTTGGTAAATAGTCCACTCTTATCTAACCTGATCTTAATTCCGTGTGCAAACAAACACCAAACTGTAAAACTACGTAAAACATTTGGGTTCACTCTTAACCCCTTTCCGTAGTCCCACCTCTCTTATCTCATTAAAAATAGGGGTAGGCAATATGTACCTTTTTTTTTGGTTATGTATCAGAATCTTATTTACGAATTTTCGCAATATTTTTCAACTCCCGAATTTTTTCGTGTCATGTCTTGGGCCGTGTTGGATTCTTGTTGTCATGCAATGTCAAAAGTCCTACTTATAGTTAAATTTTTATTTTTTTAACTTGATAGTTCATCAAACTAATGTTTAATGTATAAAATTATTCATAAAAATATTCATTTTTAACTCAATTATATAAATTTATTTTATTTTTCATGTCCCACCCTAATTAAAAGTGTATGTCAAAGACGTTATTAACTTATTGTAAACATGAGTACTCCACTGTGCTATACTAGAGTTATGGTATCAATCCTGACAACAAATAATTTGATTATGTCTTACCTTTTTTGAGTATCCTTGTCTAATAATCTCTTTGCCCGTTTGTTGGTCCATTTTGGGGTTTCCAAGTTTTTTTAGGGAACATCATGATTTCTTTTGCACAATTCTTGTCTTTCTAATTTTACCCTTCAATCATAATTGATTTGTTAATTAAATATTTGAAGATAACAGTAAAAGAGTAATATTGATGCAATTTACGCATTGGACTTTTAACATGGACAAACTTTTAAGAACGAAAAAAGTATGTTTTTGGATCAATAAACACGGACAGAAGGAATACACCTTTTATTTTTGGACCAATAAACACTGACGGAAAGAATACACCTTTTATCCCTAGCTAGCCTGTAAATGGAGAAATTAAGATGCAAATCTTTATCAAATGGATTTGGTCTTCGGCCCACCTTAACTCCTCGTGCTCAACACCAAAATCAAGGTACTAATAGGCCCAATCCTCAATACGGTAAGAAGAACATGGGATTTATTACGGGCCGGTACAAAAAATAAATATTTATTACTGCTAGCTCCAATCATTCTTTTTAATTACTACTAACTCCATTAAGGTCAATCACTCTTTTTTGGGTTTAGGCACTTAGGGTGCACTTTCCTATTATAGGGTTTTAGTGTTTTAAGCACTTTTATAGGGTACCCTAGGGTTTAGGTTTAGGGTGCACTTTCCTATTATAGAATTTTTAGTGGTTTAGGCACTTTCATAGGATTTGGGGTTTTAAATTTAAAAAAAAAAAAAAAAAAAAGAGGAGAGAGAGAGAGAGAGAGAGAGGGTGGGAACTGCCCTGGGGTACCGTGGATCTGGTTCATTTGATTAAGGAAAGCCGAAAGGATTATTACGGGCTGGAGTGGGATGTAATTTTTTGGAGTGGGATGTGCAGGCTTCCACAAAAGTGGAGTGGCCTGTCATTACCCCAAGAACATGAGGCATAGGCTCTAGGGATTTTCTCCCACAAACTGATTCTCAAAACCGGTCCTTAAAAATCAGTTCTCAAAACTTGTATACAAACGTAGTCTTGATGGTTTTCATCAATATTGCGAGACCATATGTGCAGAGTTTTGGGTTCCAGTCTTTATAATTCGGATGCCTCTTTTGAGGTTTTGATTTCTTAATCAAAGTTTCAGCGGTGTTTTTTTTTTTTAAAAAAAGGTATTCATCACAATATGGGTTCCTTTATTGAACCGGTTTTGATTATTTGAATTTCTCTTCTCAAAGCATAGCTAGCTCCCAAATGCAAAAAGGTTTACTCAGAAAGGCATTATGGGCCTTGTTTATCTTCTCAGGCCCTGTAAATCACGGATTGGGCTTTGGGCCATCAGGCTAATTTGTGCCCTAACTTTCTTTAAAACTTGCTCCGCCATTTTTGCTGTAGTCAAGTCACCATGTGTTATTATTCTGTCACGAATTAGAAACCCTGTTCTCTTCTAATAAAGGTTGGAATTCTCTCTCGTAGCTATCCAAGGCCATCCAAAAATATGCGAGAGAAATTAACTGACTCACTCTCACGCATTTTTGGATTGTCTCGGATAACTATTAGAGAGAATTCATTAATTTCTCTTCTTTTTTTTTCCCGATAAGTGCTGAAACCAATAGAAAATAGTCACTTAGCAAAAATTTCTTTGTTGAATGTTTGTAAAATATTATCACCTTTACGATGTCACCAATGAACATTCAACTAATTTTGGATTTACCTTTACAATTTAGTGGATTGGCCTCTAGTAACAACTTGGCATGTGACAACATAACTATTTATTTTTCTGCCATTATCTCCTAGGTGGATCTACACTGATTGCTATACTTAACCATTTACCACATCTACACCTCTCTTTTTTTTTTTTTTTCTATTTTTTTTAAAATCAGTTGTTGCTATTGGAAGCTAGTACTCTATTTCTTTTTTTTATTTTATCTTCATCTCACTTACCCAACTTGACTTCTTATTAAATTCGTCTAAATAAAAATCTTTTGAAACATTTTTAAATTCGTTGATCAATCTCTTAGTTGAGTTTTATTATATAGCTCATGTACGATGACCTCGTGTAGTGCGGTCTTGTGACTGTTCCCTTTAGTTGATCATAATAATAATATTTGTTTTCTTATAATAGATTATTTTATGTGATTTGTTTGAATTTTCAAATTCAAATTGTTTCCTTAAGTCTATAGTATTAGTTTGAAGTAAAAGAAAAAAAATAATAATAACACATGAACATCAAAAACACTTTATTTGATGTGACTTGGCCCACATCAAGAAATCCCATTTTGTAAGTCTATAATAGATTTATATAAACTTGTTTATATTGGATAGTATTAGTGTCAAATCTCAATCAGTTAGGTTTCCTCTGTTTGGTTTACTTTACTAGAGATTTCTCAAAGCAAGTGATTGTATGCAAGGGATCCATTGAATATACACAGTATATGATACAAAATTACAGAAACAGAATATTCTCAGATTCTGTAAAATTCAGAATACAATTCCATTGAATATACACACTGTATAACACAAAAATACAGAAACAGAATTGCAGATTACAAAGAATGTGGTACAAAAAAAATCGGAGATAATACTGAGAGTGTTGTAGGATACACCGATATTATGTCAGTCTCTTTGGATAGAATGACTAGATCACGAGCGTTTGAACACCATGGATGAATGCCTTAACGAACTGAACACTGGCTGCTTGTCACTCACGTAAAGAAAGAATTTCAGGAGTGTTTTTAGAATTCTGAATTTCTGATCTCAAACAATATGGGTTGCCCTCTGGCCTCTATATCTATATAAACAAGGTGAATGACTCTTGAGCAGCCAAGCTGTAAGCTATCAATACATGATACTGCTGAAATCAAAGCTGCAATGAAGAGGCACATCATGGGGCTGGGATCATGGCATTACCTAGCCGTCGCACATTAACTTCAGGAATGTTCGGATACGTATAACCTAAAGGGACTTTTTAGTTGCCTCGGAAGATCCTCCGAATGCCCCGATTTCATTGATTCGAAGTTCCAAAAATTTCCAATGCATGCTTAATTTGCTAGAATTTGGGAATCCAACATAGGATTACGACTGCCAATATTAAACTAAAAAGAAATCACTCTCAAATTCATCGGATTTACTGGGTTTACTTAGTAGAGGTCAGGTTTGCAGTCTGATGAAATTATCAAGAATGAGGATATACATCAAAACAAAAAGGATATGGGTACAAACTACAGACCCACCCATATGCACAGATTGTGCACGGATCACAATGTGAGTCTATTTTGGAATCTCACACAAACGAGTTTTCGAGTCACCCTGCAAAAAGTCAGCTCAATTAGATATCTTTAAATATTTGATTAAATCGTTCAATTGCTTATTCTCAATTTTGGATTCTAAGTTCTGAAGGAAATGTAGACTACAATTGTACCGTGTGATCGTTACAATTTACCATTCATTGATGTAATGTATTTAGCAAACCATTTTTAAAGGGTAAGAGTATGTTTTCAGACCGTTAATTGTCGAACAGACGGCAGTACTGATTGCTCACTACAGCCTCCTCGAGTCTTTATAATTGCCACTCTTTCCAGGAAAGTACTGTACAAACGTAACGTGGATGAGAATAGAGACCAAGCTTAGGCAAATTCACATGTTGATTGTATTATTATCAATTCAAACTGTTCCCTTTTTCTATCTTTGGCTTTCGGATGCGATGAATTCTTGTGGTTCTACCTACTAGTAATTACATGCAAGACTGAAAACTACATTTGTAAGAAAACATCAAAAAGATGATTTCATGTTAGGGAAAACGGTTCTTTTACTTGTAGGCGGAGCTACTTGGTCGGCCGGTGTGGCACGTGTCAAGCTTGTACTTTGCCCTTAACCGTTGTCTTCAATTTTTGTTAGAAATACACAACAATATCAATAGACTCCTATTAAATAGCGCCACCCCGAACCTAAATTCTTCTAGAAAACTAAAAACAATACTATGAGACGAATGGGTTTTTCTTTTTTACGCCAATAATTGGAAAACAAAAACAAAAAAACTCAAAAAGTAATGAAAACAATACCAAACGGACAAATGCTGCTTAATTAGGGTAATTCTAGATGATTGCTTTTCCAAATAGAGCCAAGGTAGTCATCTTTAAGTTTGAAATTGGTCCATTAAAATAACCCAACAAAACAAAAAAAACAAGAAGTACACATCCACATTTATCATGATCTTTTCCTACTAAATGCCAAAAAATTTGGTCCCAAACGATGGCTGGCTAGCACACTAAAATTTGCAGACCATGTGTTCACAAATTTAGGCTACCGTGTGCATCTGGCAATAGATAAATGACTAAACTTGCAGACCATGTGTTCACAAATTTAGGCTACCGTGTGCATCTGGCAGCCTCCAAAACAGAAATTCTAAAGATAGGGCCAATCACAATCACTACTGTCAATTCATTGATTATTCCATGTTCCCGGAGCATTGCTTTGGCAACATGAGTTACATCACACATTTGTGTTGGTTTTACGCATACTGGTGTGGACACCATAAAAATTTGTGGTGCAGAAGCAGCCGGATGGAACAATGCTCCGAGAGCATAAAATGATTTCTCGTTGAGTAGCACTTCACATCCACAACTTTGATTTCGCTTGAAATGCTGTCTGAAAATTTCTTTAAAATGTTAAACTCAAGGATAATATGTAAAAGATGGAGAATACTGATATCCGAAAAATTTGTTTTTGATATGCCTAGAAGTCCTGATATCCGTCAGATTTGTTTTGAAATTCTAATTTTTTGGGCATTTTAGTATTTATTATTCTCTACTTAATAGACGGTGATTAGTATGCATGACTCGAGAGGTAGTACAAAACAGGAAAGAAAACCCAGAAAATGAACATGAAAAGGCAGCCACGGGCTGCGATTCAATCGGTACACATTTGCGATTCAATTGGCTGCCTTTTCATGTTCATTTTCTGGGTTTTCTTTCCTGTTTCTTACCTTTTTCCTGCATGACTCTTTTTTAAAGAGGTATATGAAACTTTGTTTCAGCTGACGTGTTGCCTAGCTACATGCATGCTAATAAACGTCAAAACCTAACATGAATTGATTGGCAGGGAAATGGAAAGATGACTATAGTATAAAGAGTTACTTCTTCAACGTCATTTATTTCAATACTGTGAGGCCGTGAGCCTTTTGCGTGTGGAAACAGGAAAAAAAAAACAAAAAAAAAATTCAAGAATTAATAGTACTCTAAGATTTTTATGAGTTGATGATAAAAAGTAGGCATGGTACTCTGTAAAGTACCTTTTCCACATTATCTCAGTTTTAAATCATTGCAAGTGTTTAACCTGTTAAATTATAATTAGGGTTTGTCGATAAATTAGAAGGCGTGCTGATCACTCTTAGCGATATAATTAATCGTTGTACAACAACTTGAGTTTTAGATGAGATTTACGCATTTAAAGACCTATGATCAAAAGCAAACTCAATTTAAAGGACGGAAGTTTTGTAATCATAAACAGTTCTGTGGTGTCTTCTGAGCGCCTACGTCAAAATCAATTACTTGAGCTAATTAAAAACCCACTTTTTGTTTATTAGATTGCCGACATTTACGCTTCAACTGCACCAAACTCTCTGTTCTAAATTTCATGATCCGTCGACTCATTCGTGAAAGCAATTTTTCACTTATCCAAAAACAAGGAGAGAGGGCATGAACCTAAACAACCCATCAACTTCAATTTGGAGTTATAACGTGATTTTCCATTGAATTATCTTGTCATTATTTAGGAGGTTGGAATGGATTTGAGTATTGCAAGTGACAGGCATGCTAGGTGTATTTTAATCCTTGTTTGGATGTTGCTGAGAAGAAACACTCCAAGAAAGGCCACAAGAAATGATTCTAAAAAATTAATTTGAAAGCGACTTAATTTAACCCCACGAGACATGTTCGATTTGATTTAGGAATAGTGATTGATTTTACGTTTTGGAGATAATTTCTTTTATAAGTATCATGCAACCAAACAAGACATTTGCTTGTCTTGAGGGTCAATTTTAGGCATGGAATTGAAATATCACTTCAAGAAATAGCAAACTCCTAACTGATCATTCTGATATGTCATTTCAAAATACACGTTCTATAGAATACAAAACACGTGTGTATACATCAAAATGGAAAGAGTACAAAAAAAACAAATGAATCTATAAAGTATCACGTCGATGGAACTTGTGAGATGAAGAAATTGTTACCAATGGGCCTTGAGTGATATGAATGGATGGAGTTAGGATTCTGATTAATTTAAGAATGAATAACTTACGTATTCAGTAGGCGATCAGAGTTAGTGGATGCCGTTATAATCTGATCTCGAATTTGCGTCTGAAATTTATGCTGCGACATTTGAAATTTTTTATACTAGAGTTATAGTAACCGTATCCACCTTATAAATTGACAACAAAAGCATTTGTCAGTCTTTGGAAAATGAATTACAAATATTAAAGGGATCAAGAGAACGACAACATCACAACAAAGAGAAAGCATTCCAACTATGTGAATACCCTTACCCAACAATCATACGCAGGCGTTTTATACCAAAAGAATTGTGGATTTAAACTATAGTTCAGCTGAGGAACCATTTTGGATTTATCCGTTCTTTATGGCTTGGATTAATTCACTACCGACATCATATGATCCGTATGTACAGTTGGCAATTCGAAACTTGGCTCGTTAAAACTTTTGTTTTCATGACCACAAAGAAAAAAAAAAGAAAAAAAAGAAAAAAAAAATGAAAAAACAAACACAAAAACTTACGAAGTTGTGTCCCAATTCTTGAATGGATAATAGTCGCATCATTCAATCTCAATCAGACCTAATTTTCTTTCATGTTGCTTTTGTTTTTGTTTTCAATTTAATCGGTCAACAATCACAGCTTAAACACAACCAATGCCAAAATTTTACTCCACTTTGTGGGCACAAGTGTTCTTGTAACTGTGAACCTTTTTTCCCTCCAAAAGTATATATGATCTCACTTTATCTACGAATCAATTCACATTGAACTGGAATATTGTTTTTGGCTTGTAAAAGTCATGCAATGCAATTGCTTTTCTAAGTCTTTTTATGGTGCTGATCTAGCTGTAAAAAAGCTTTTCTAGAAAACTTAAAACGCATAAAAAACTACTTTCAATATTTGTATATCACAAAAGACCGAGAGCCAAGTATACGCATCCTTCCAAAGGTTTTTAGTTTTGTTATATCTGTTGGAATTATGCCTTGAATTTTAGACGTTCGAAGAAAGGTGTAGTATTTGTCGCAATCGAGCAGTTTTTGTTCAGGACTGAGGAGGAGCTCTCTAGAATTCCCGTCCGGCCGGGTTTCAAGTAAATTGAATACAAGAATACAAATGAAATACTTGGTAATTAATTGAAGAACAAGGTAAAGAAAGAGAAAGGAGTACATCTGTATATCTTTCCTTAGCTTACACAAGAAGAGAATAGGAGTATTTATACCATTTGCTAGGACCTGGGTTGCTGTTGTGCAGCTTCGTGCACAGTAAGTATTGTATACATTCGGGTTGTCCATTACTCAGATGGACAGTTTTGATTTCATCTTGCATGCACGACAACAAACGGTTCAGATATAAAGGTACTGAGATGAAATTTGGACTGTCCAACGGACGGTCAGAATATGCACAACACCTGCTATGCACAGGGCTGCACAACAACCCCAAATCCCATTTGCTACATATACATTACCGACTTCCTTTCTCTAGCAAAAATAGAAACAAACTGTTAAACTTAAAAAACTGTTTGTTAGTGACTAGTGGGCCATCGGTGCACATATATCCACACGAACTTTTTCCCATTGACAATTCAACGTAAAATTTCTTTTGATATTGATTGTTGGGAAAAATACAACACAAGCACAAATTTCAGAGAACAAATTTCGTTGATAACGAAATACACAGAATACAAATTACAACAACAGAATTACAAAATGTAAAACGTGTAGAAATGCGAACAGAATTTTGAAGTACGAATTGAGTTGCGTGTTAGATACAATTTCCTTTAAATAGATTTGTCGCCTATTGATGGTGTTGTAAAATGCACCGGTGCCTTCTTCCAAATAAAATGGCTAGACCATAAACCTCCGGAACACCTCCGTCAACGAACTAAACCGGCCAGCGTCTAGCTCTCTCTCTCTCACACACACACAAGAATCGAATAGCAGAGTATGCTCAATAAGAATGCCAATGTCTAGTGTAGAACCAAATTCGGGTTTGTACAATATATAGCACTAGGAAAAAATTCTTGAGCTGCTTGTAGAAATTAACCCATGAAACTGTCGGAAAGAATGTAGCCGCCATAAAATACTTCTCTTCATGAGGGGTATTAACCCGCCATAATGGGTGGACCTTTGGCTTTAAGCTTGCTCTATAGGGAACTCGAGATAGACTGTTCTGTTGCCTTGAGAGACCTTCCAATGCCCATCTCATTCATATGTTTCAACAAAAGTAAACATACAAACTATAACATCAACAATAAGAGAGAGCTATGAACTTTTTTTTTTGGAGGGTGGAAGCGTAAGAACTTCAATAGATAAACAACAGTTTACAAAGGATTACATCATTACAACACAGATAGTAAAGGCTACAATGGATAAGAAAGAACACTCCGAGCTCTATTAAAAATTATTGATCTTTCGCAACTAGAACCTGCATAAGTAGTTATTAAAGAGCTCTTTTGGCAAGAGAATGTGCTCGGTGAACGTCCTTGCATTCAATCTTTGAGATCCTGCAAAAAGATTGATTCGAGAGATCTCCTATATTAGGTTGTGCAACAAAAAGTCATCAACAAAATAACACTCATATTGTCCTCCTATCTACATGACAACATTTAAACAATCAGAAAAAATATAAGCTGCGGCGAAATTATGTTGGTTAGCCCATTTAACCACATGCAAGATAGCTTGGATTTTCGTTTGGAGAGGCCTCGAACAGTTGCAAGAGACAAAAAAGTTTTGCATGTAGTACTATACCATCAAGATGATTTGAAATTATGCAAAGCACTACAAGTCCTAGAGGGGGGTGAATAGGACTACCAAATTAAAAATTAACTATTCCAATTTTAATCCAATTAATCATTATCAATGGTGAGACAATCAAAACCACAATATAATTAAGGAACTATAACAATAAGCGAAAGAACACAAACACAAGGATATACGTGGAAACTACTTAGGGTCAAAATACTCTAAGCATAAAACCAGGCCTAATCTACTAATTGCTATAAATCAAAAGATTACATCAAGAGTTACAAGATTAGAAATTACTAACTTGACCCAAGGTACGCCTAACTCCACTCCTTGATTTAGCTCCCCGAGCCCCTTCTTGATTCTATAGCCTCCACGAGTTTAACACCCCTCGATCTCCGTATCAAAGATGGCTCTGGATCATCCAGCCACGTAGATATGTAGGCAACACAACATGATGTATGAAAGATATAATTTTTATGAAAGTTTTTGAAAACTAAAATCAGCCTAGAGTGGATCCATAGAGAGGAAGACGTTTGAAGAAAGATGAGAAGAGCAAGCTCAAATTATCAAGAACATCAAGTTCACAAAAGAGAAAAGGGATGAGACTCTCTCTCTCTAAAAGGGGGTTGATTTTCTCTTAAGTGGGTGTGTGAAAATGAAAAAAAAAATGGCTTTTATAGTGCCCATTTTCGTACTCCCAAGACAACCACTTAAAGAGTTTGGCAGACGCGCGCAGACGCTGCGACAGGATTTAAACACATGGCACAATAAGGGCTGTCCACAAACATGCATTTGCAGACGCTTGAAAACGCTGTTAAAATGACCTCAATGGTCAAGATTAAATGATCTCCATCTTCAGGTGGTGGCGATTAGAGTGGGTATGTCCTCCTGATCTTATTACACTTTCCCAATTCTGGTTCTCTTCTCCTTTCAAGAATTTGGAAAAGAAATGTTGGGAATCCTGCTTCTTTGTCATTATCTAGTCCATCTGGAAGGCCAAAAATGACCTCATCTTCAACAACAAAGCTTCAACTTGGGAAGAAATCTCAGAACTGGTAAAAATTAGGGTTGCTCTTTGGATTAAGGGTCTGAATGATTTGCAGATATACTCGGTGAACGATTTCCTGGGAAATCTCGATGCTATTAAGCGCGTCAAGATTTAACACCTAGCTAGACCGGAGTTCAAATCTGGTGGTCTTGACTTAATGTCTCTTTGGTTCTAGCAATCAAACGAATATCTGAAATTTGAAGATTGAAATCTCATCTTTATCTGAATTGGTCTTCTTGCCCCTTTTTTTCTTTTTACGGTTCATCAACCCTTGGTTGATATCCTTCTCTTCTCCGTCATTTCTCTCGATGTACCCTTATCGAGTTTCAATATATTCTCTTCTTTTGCTGATAAAAAAAATGGTCAAGATTAAAACACGTGTCAAAGGATGTCACTAGATGGACAAGCGTCTGCAGACTTATGCAAACACAACCAATGAAAAGCCATAAACTCACACTAGAATCATAGGATTTTAAAGGAAAATCAATGCCGAAGTTAATCCAAAACCATGCACGATAAAATGAGACATTTGAATGATCTAAATGCGTGAATGATTATGCATGGTTATACCTTTCCGGATAGGCCTCAAAGTGTTTGGTGCTGCATCAACTTGACAATGAAGCTTTGAGAGCACAAGAGTGGAGCATCTAGACTAACACTTAGAACTCTACCACCCAATCCCATTACACACATAAATGGTTTGACAAACCCAGAAATCGCCAATAAGCCTAACATGATTAGCGGAGATATCGATCCAAGCCACTCCAAGGGCATCCGTCCTTCCAAGCACCATCAAACATGGAGATTAATCAGACGATGATGGGTGCTTGGAGAGTTGGGATACTGCTTGATGATAAAGGAACCTTGTTTTAATGCCTAATTAATAGGAGTAAAATTCTTTTCTTGATTAAAAAATGATGTCTCTTAGAGGCCTACAACAGGCCTACAAATTTTTAAGGTTTGGAGGGTTTCAAGGACTAGCCTGTTAAGGCCAAGGGCTTTAGGAGATGTTCTTGTCCCATATATAGCTAGGTGTTTCACACATAATGTATACAGTGCCCACACTCACTTACGCACTCACATAATGGTACGCGTACGGAATTTATGAGATGCAATTTAATTAAAAAAAAAGTGGTACAAATATATGATATGAAATTTTACAATTTAAAACTTTATTCAAAAATTCGTATTGTTACAAAAACAATTAAATATTTTGAATCCGAAAAGTTTACACAATAGCTATATATGATCCAAACAAGCCTAATGGAACAATCGACAGTTTGACATCACATGCCACGGGTCTACCTGCCCTCGGGCAAAGGGTTGAATACGCAATCAAAGAGTCGAAAGGTTAGTGTGGTTGGTTAGTGAGTTTGCTTTTCACATAATTGATCAGGATAAGGTCGCAAGAAAGTTATTTCTTGTGAATTCCTTAGTACTCCTGGTATGGACGGCCTGCTTTTGATCAGAGTGAGGAAGAGATTAGTTGAGTTTCGCGTGAGCTGGCCCAGATCAGTAGCACAGATTGTCTAAAAAAAAAGGAATACGCAATCAAAGATAAGATGATCAAAGTTCGTTCCACTCTTTTGGCCAATCTCACATATGGTGCTTTCCCACGGACAGAGGGGGTGCTGCGCAGCGATGTCCGGTATCGAGCCGGCATTGTTTCTGCGAACTCAACGATATAACTTGATCGCTAGAACAACAGTACCGGCACGGCGTCAAAAATTGCTGCACAACACGCTGCGCAGCACCCCCTCTTTCCCACAATGACAAACATCATTAGAGTGGAGTTTCACTTTCTTGCAAAACTAACAGTGGTTTCCCACAATAGACAAACCAGCAAATTTGTCAAAAATAATGTTGTTGCTAGCTTGGCATTGAAAGCCAAAGGTGGTGCTTTCATTGGCAGCATTGACAATTTGGAGATGTTGTCATGACAAACATGCATGTTGAAAACAAATTAGCTAGGTGCCGACATCCACTTTTGATTTACATACTTTATTAAAACCAAAATTGTTGTATTTAATTGGTGTTGTAATGCACCCACAATTGTGTTTATCTCATTTCTTTGAATGATATCTAGATTCGTAACATGTGACGTATAAAGATATCAACAAAGTAGGATTAGCTTAGTTAGTTACCCATGTATAATATCACCAATTATCATTTTGGAAAAAAATAATAAATTTCAACTGAGAGGACACGAGGTCAAATCTTTATAAGGCAAGAATTGATTATTATTTCATTTTCATATAGTCGTTTTTTCTTCGGTTATTTCTTTGATTGTTGTAGACTCTCACATAGTTGTTGTAGTACCCCGTTGTTGTAATTTACATCGTATGAATAGTTCTTTTATTGTTTGACCAAAACAACGCGTCCAAAGATATCAATTAGTTAAAAAAATGAAGAAGGACTTTAGGTATATATTAATGTAGTTGGGATCAAATCCCCCGTATTGCTCCACGCTTCTATTTCCTTTTGTAATAGAGTTTATGAAGAAAAAAAACACAATGGGGGCCCGGACGGTGGATGGGGATTATAAAAAAAAAAAAAAATTAAGAAGGGAGTTATCATCATGACCTTGCATTCAAAATTGAGCAGAGTACAAAATTATTAAATTTCGTGTGTCTTTTTTTGACCTATAATATTTGAAATTGGGAATTTTCTTGTTTAACTTGTTAAGGACGTAAAACTTTGAAATTACTCCGAAACGAAGTTTATTAGCCTGGGACCTGTTGCTTTAATTTAAATTCTTGATATTTGAGTTCAGTAAATTAAACTGATATAAAAATGAAATTAACATAAATTAAGGATACAACTTTGTAGTGGCTAAGGGTCATAAGGGGCCAATAGGTCCAGCCTTCGGCTCTTGTCGATCTCTCAAAGGACGAGTTGGCCCAGAATAGCTAAGGGTAAACTTTGGCTAAGTACCGCGTACCAAGGATGGAACTACGCCTCAGCAGGACTACACACTTCGGCTGATGCGCCAGTCAATTGTCAAGTCCCCACCGAAGCGACCATTGCCGAAGGGGCGGGATTCATTCCCGCCCTAGCAGAAACAGAGACTCCATTGGAAGTAGATCCTCCGGCCATGGGCATCACCGAAGGGAAGACAACTAGCACTCATCACAATGATGATGGCCACAACACGGGCATACCCGCCGAGCCCGTGGGTGTCAGCAGTGCCCTCGTGCGATGCTGAACCGGTGGGTTTGACGGACTACGGTCTCCACCGAGCCGTTGGGCTTTGGTTGCTTTTGGTTGAGCAGGCTGACTGATGTGACTGGTGACAAATGCGCTGTCAGGCGGCGTCTGGATGGCGTGCCAGTGGCGTTTGACGGACTGGGGAGTATTCCCAGGTTTGTTGACTTATCGAACATGCCAGGACATGATGTTAGCCGAATTGGCGGCGCTGCCTGAGACACTCATGACCTTCCCACGTGCTGTGTCAAGTACAAATGAGGCGTGTGAGGACACGGATAACTTAATGAGCAAGTCTCCCTTTGCCTTTAAAAGGAGAGCTCACTAAGTTGATCCGAGATCCTCCTCTCCACTCTCTCTCTCTCTCTCTCTCTACTCTCAGACCTTCTCTCTCTGCATTTCCAGTTACTTTCATCACTTTCGGTCACTTATTAGACTGCCGGAGTGCCTTCCCGGACCACCACCGTCTAGGCTAGGCACTAACACGTTGTTACTCGTGCACGTCATCTTCTCAAGCGATCACACTTGGGCTCAAGCGAGGTTCAACCATTTTTCTAACTCCTCACCCCATTTCAGAAGGTCCGAAAGGTTTACTCCCGAGAATCACTCCCACAAGCTTCAAACAAATCATTTTCTTTTTATTTACTAAATTGCTCGGTAGACTATGATAACATTGACAATTCTATCTACTGACTTCATTGAAAAGAAATACCACCACACATGACCAATCAATAAGTGGTCAATCTGAATTCTGAATTCAAATATGTAGCAATATCACAGACTTTCTTTAATTTTTTTGTTTGGTTTTGGCTAGTACAATATATTTTTTGTTAATTAAGGTAGAGTCAACTGGATTAGCCGAGTCAAGTAGGTGCATGATTCTAAGATCTATTTGGTTTTTCCAACATTAGTTTAGCAGTCCCATGCGTTATTCAAGGAAACTTGGATTTAAATTAATACTTCATAGTACAATATTAGTATTTCCAAAGGTGGACCAAATTTATTCATCCAACCAAGGTTGACATACAAACGCCGTGTTTTATTTCTTTCCTTCACTCTAAAACCAAAGCTCCAATTTTTTTCCCCCCACCCCCCTTCTCTCTCTAAATATATTTTTATATAATTGATACATGCGTACGTAACAGATAAACTTGTTTGTTCACATCCAAATGTCACGTATGAAATTACGATGGTTACATTTCTACGACAACAAAATTTCAAATCTTTTTTTTTTTTCACAATTGATTGACTTCTAGTTTTTGAATGATTCAATCATTCCAGGGACATTTCGACCTTCCTCACACTTGTATTTTGACTTTGTAATAATGTTTTCATTTTTTGAGCATCACGGATTTGTGTTTCTTTTATTTTAGAGCCAGGCCAACTAGTAATCGGTTTACAATTTCCTATGCTTTTTTTTTTTTTAAATTAATTTGACGCAATGTTTGTTATTAGTATCTTTTACCTAATGGGAAAAAAAATCGTTTTACAATACTATTGCTTTTTCTAAACTTAAAACACCTTTTTGGAACTTCTAAAGAAACATCTAACCATCTGGCATCAGGGCCGGTCTTGACCTAAAGCGAGAGGTGCGGCCGCTTTAAGCTCAAAAAACTAAACAAAATTTTGGAGCCTACTTGCATATAAGTCGATTGCATATTATATATTCGGTTTTCCGAAATGTAGTGCAAGAGGATTTATGGGCTGTTTGGTGTCAAGGATCAGTGTACTTTCTTGTAAGCAGAAGGTACTGGGTTCAAGACCTACCAGCACCATTTTAGCAAAATAATCTTTTTCTTATTTTTCTTTGGATGTAAGTGTAGATAACTCTTGCATATTATATAAATAAGTTAAATTTGTAAATGTTATTTAAGACCAATGTTCAAATCTTTCGTATGCCCTTGTGATAAGTTTTTTTCTTTTGTTTTTAATTTTAAATAAAATAAAATATTTTTGACTATAAATAAACGACACTAATTTTTTGCACTCCGCACAATTTGCTAGGAAAATGTTTCTAAGAGCATCACTAGTAGTATACTCAAACACAAAAATACTCAAAGATGAGTATTTTGATACACAAAAGAGGCTCAGAGCATCACTAGTGGTATACTCAAACACAAAAATACTCAAAGATGAGTATTTTGATACACAAAAGAGGCTCACAATGGTATTTGGATAAATACTCGAAGTTAAAAACATTTGTTACAAATACTCAACTTTTGGCATTTGAATACTCAAAACTACCAATCTTTCTCAATAACCAAACCTCAATAACCAAATTTTGGGGACCACACCGTATCAAAAGTAACAACATTCTCTCTCCATTTTTCAAATACTTAATTCAAAACTCAATTTTTTTGCACTTTCTCCCAAAAATTAAAATTATCAATTTTTAATCTTTACCAAAATATGTTCAAGATTGATCTCATTTTAAACGTATTGTAAATATCTTTTAAATGGTAATAATATTATAAAAAAAAAATGTACAAATTTAAAGTTGTGCCCATTTTATGAATAAAAATAGAGTGAATAGTACTTTTTTGATTATGGACACAAATGAACCATTGTAGAAGGTAGATACTCAAACTTATAAATCCATTAAATGAATACTCAAAATGTGGTGTGGCAATATTTGAGTATCCATATTTGAGTATACCACTAGTGATGCTCTCACAATGGTATTTGGATAAATACTCAAAGTTAACAACATTTGTTACAAATACTCAACTTTTGGCATTTGGATACTCAAAACTACCAATATTTCTCAATAACCAAACCTCAATAACCAAATTTTGGGGACCACACCGTATCAAAAGTAACAACAATCTCTCCATTTTTCAAATACTTAATTCAAAACTCAATTTTTTTGCACTTTCTCCCAAAAATTGAAATTATCAATTTTTAATCTTTACCAAAATATATTCAAGATTGATCTCATTTTAAACGTATTGTGAATATCTTTTAAATGGTAATAATATTATAAAAAAATATATGTACAAATTTAAAGTTGAGCCTATTTTATGAATAAAAATAGAGTGAATAGTACTTTTTTTATTATGGACACAAATGAACCATTGTAGAAGGGTAGATACTCAAACTTATAAACTCATTAAATGAATACTCAAAATGTGATGTGGCAATATTTGAGTATCCATATTTGAGTATACCACTAGTGATGCTCTAACAAGTAGTTTTCTTATTGCAAATAATAGTATTCTTATAATAAAGTTAAAAATATGATTAATTAGAGAAAACAAATTGTATGAGTTGTATTTCGTTATAGTTGATCCATTCTTCTAATGTTACAAGAATTTTAATAGTTTATACTATTATAATTAAATTACGAAGCTATAATAACCTATTTAATCTTTTACCATGTATTAGCTATCTCCATTGACTTTTTTTTTTTTGGGTTTAAAAAAATAGGGCCCAAGTTTTTATATTCGCTTTAAGCCTCTAAAATGTTAGGGCCGCCCCTGTCTAGAATTGGTTCAGTTGGCCACACTTGTACACTTTCAAATAGGAAGCCAGAGAATCGTTCCTTGCCAAAAGCAAAAGATTGAGTAGTATTTCTTCTGTCGAATGTGGGTTTTTTTGCATACGTATATGTCCCTTAATAGGGCTACCAGTTGGGCTTAATGCGATTGCGCTTATGTCCTGTTTAATATAATTTAAATATTTGTAATTTTCTACTGCTAGTAATAAAAAATAAAGGAAAATCTAGTAATTGGGATGGCGCTTGTTCTCAAAAAATCAAGCTTTAGTCGTTGAAAAATACTTAAAACTGCTTTTATTTGGTTCAAGAGATTTCCCCACTGTTTCTGATACTTCGTTGAAAATAGTCAAAGAGTTGCAATTATCACTTCTGTATTCTTTGTTAATTTCGATGTATCTATGTAGGGGGAGTTTCTCAAAAAGCTAAGTAACAGGCAATATCATGAGAAAACCTATGGAAATCACCGAGAAGGAATTGGATCCTCTCCAGTCTGAAAGGGATAGTTACTGGTAAGAGTACTTTGAGTAAAATTTGAACCATTGATTGTAATTGTAGACGATTTAGATTTTAGAACTGTTCCGTCTAGTTCGAAACTTGAACGGAGAGATAGTGAACCCCACCCGAAAATAAAGTACGATGTGAACAAAGTGTAATTTTTGGAAGTATATAAGTTTTGGAGAGTTTCATTCAAAGCAAAATCCTCTCCGGTCCTTAATTAAAACTGGACGGGATAGTTACCGGTAAGAGTATTTGAGTACAATCTAAACGATTGATTGTAATTATAGATGATTTAGATTTTAGAACTGTTCCGTTTAGTTCGAAACTTGAACCGGAGAGATAGTGAACCCCACCTGGAAATAAAGTACGATGTGAACACAGTGTAATTTTTGGCAGTATATAAGTTTTGGAGAGTTACATTCAAAGCAAAATCCTTTCCAGTCCTTAAATTAAAACTGGACGAGACAGTTAAATACGAATTTCGAGACAATTTGTTTTCATCACATACATCAACTAATTTTAACACGTTTTGGGAAACTTGGCCTTATTTTGAGTTTAAGTTTGATTTAGAGTCCCTTCCCATTTATCAAATTTCTCTACGAACATGGGAGAAATTTTATATGTGGAACGGATTATATTGTTTCATATTTTACTAGCAAAGAAAAATATTTTGGTTTTTGTAACATTGCATTGATAAAATAAGTAGGGTACAAAAAGAGAAATTATTTTATGTTCGCGAAACATTATTCCACAGGACATCTGAACTACACCTTTGTATGATGCCCACATCAAAATATTTTCACAACTCAAACTCGTTACCACGACAAATGTGTGATGGGAACTGTAAGTACAAAATACGCATGATCGATAAGATGATCCCACACTCATTTATATATATGATGGAGCCTAGGTGCACATAACATTGTTCAATTATACAAATTTGGCCTTGGACGACTCAACGCACATTTTATTTAGTGCATTTTTTCATTAAGGCACTCTTTTATTTTGGATAAGTTACATTCACCTCCCTAATGTTTTTAATAATTTCACTAACTCCCCAGTTTTATCTGTTAGATTGTTAACCACCAACTCATCTAAAAGCTTAAACTGTTAGACAGACGGACAACTATCTTATTTATATTCCCAACACACCCCCTCGCCTGTGCTCTCCTCCATAAGCAGGCTAAACACGTATAAATTTTGATCATTAGGTAGGTTGTGAGGTTCGAACACAGGATCTCTTACATGCTTTGATACCATATTAAGTTGCTAACCACCAACATACACCTCTTTTAAAGGTGTTTACCATGTACGCCTAATATGTGGTCAAAATTGTGCCTTCTTATAAAGATTCATAACATTTTTGTATGTTATAACTTTTCTGCAATATGATTCATAACATTTTCACTAAGAATCATAACATCTGCTTCTCATAACTTTTCAACTATAAAACTCATAAAATTTTCATTAAAGATCATAATAAATTGGTGCATATAGTAACTTTACACACCTTTCATCCTAAATTTCTTGTCCATTTATATGCATGCGTGTCATTTTTCAATTGCTTATATCTTTTAATCTATAAATTCTTTTACAATTTTCAAAACTTTGTTTAATGGGACTAATCAATGACTATGAAATGAGATCCATATTGAGTATATACAACATTATATGTTAGAAAATATAAATATTTTTTTGGGTGTAGTGAATAGTAAAAGTGGACAAGGAATTTGGGACGAGGAGTACTAAAAACTCGTAAAATTTAGGAGCTGCATATGGTACACACCTAAATAAAGGTGTGTATTGTAGCCTTTCGCACTTGAAGACAAGTTGTGTTTGGGCTACAATACACACCTTGTTTTTCACTTGAAGAAAACTTTTTTCAAATTAATAAAAAAGACTGTTAAAATTTAGTCCCAAGGCACCCCAAAAACAAGTTTGAACAAATTTTAGATAGTTATTATGTCAGTCTCTTATAGCCTAAATAATGCCAATTTGATTTTATCACAATTTAAGTTATTATATTGTCATAAGATTTTTTTTTCTTACATACAAAGGAAATAAGTACTGGACTAATTTATTTTTTAAAAAATATATACTTTGTTGTTGCATTAGGCTAGTAAAATAGAGTGATAGACATTTATAGGTGTCACATATGTAATAGTTTAGTACCCTCTTTAAGTGTTGATATGATGACATATTTTGACGCTTGAGATTGAATTGGACCAGCATGAATAAGGATAACATATATGAACATTTAAGAATTCTTGTCAAAGTGAACTCATCTATTATATAAAATTAAAAACATTTTATTTAAGAAATTTGGTTCAACTGAAACATAACTTTTTAATTCTTCTTCGGTTTCCTTTTTTAGTTTTTATGAATGGAGATCATGCAAAAAGGATGTCACTAGAAGCATATAAACAAGAAGTTCAACATATTCTGATCGTATGTTATTTATGAATATGCAAGTGCCACATATATAATAGTTTAGACTAAGTATTTTTAAGTTAACAATTGAGATTACTAATAAAGTGATACTCCGTTTTCATCAATTTATTGAGATATGGTCAAAGGTTGAGATGAAAAAAGTAAAGGGAGAGTCAAAGTAAAAACGTACGATAACTCATCTCAACTCTCATGACGTCAAACGTGACACCTCCATTTTGACCATGATCATTCTTGTCTCCTTCAGTGTGCAAAACAACTATCGTTGAAAGTAAAATTGTGTTATTTGATAGAATCTGAGGAGTTACTCAGGAATGTTTCAAATTATCAATTTAAAGGGCCGGTTTGAATAGAAAATGTCCTCAGATTATTATATTATTTATATATTGCCTAAAGGCATTCACAATCTACAAACAATTCTTATCCCGTTGTATTACAATTGAAACCTTATCAATTCAATGGACTTTATTCAAAATTTTGCTTTTCAATGTAACCGTTACGTAGTGCCAAGGGGAAAAAATTAAATTCATCCATGTTATTTCCTTTCAGTGGAAATAAATTTGAAGGGGGAAAAAGAACACTCTGCGTTGTTTATTTCATCCATCTAACTTAAGCACATAAGGCAAAATGATCAACTTTTTAACGGGCCGGTTTGAATAGAAAACGTCTCCAAATTGTTATATTATGTATATATTGCCTAAAGGCACTTCACAATCTACGAACAATTCGTACCCCCATGTATTACAATTGAATCCTTATCGATTCAACGGACTTTATTCAAAATTTTGTTTTTCAATGTAAGCGTTACGTATGTAGTGCCAAGGGGAAAAAATTAAATTCATACATGTTATTTCCTTTCAGTGAAAATAAATTTGAAGGGAGAAAAAGAACATTTTGCGTTATTTATTTCATCCATCTAACTTAAGCACATAAGGAAAAGTGATCAACTTTTTGTTAGAACAAATTTCACAATGCAGTTTAAATGCACTAGAAAAATAATCAACTTTTTAACAGGCCGGTTTGAATAGAAAACGTCCCCAGATTGTTATATTATGTATATATTGCCTAAAGGCACTTCACAATCTATGTGCAATTCTTACCCCCATGTATTACAATTGAAACCTTATCGATTCAACGGACTTTATTCAAAATTTTGCTTTTCAATGTAAGGGGGAAAAAATTAGATTAATACATGTTATTTCCTTTCAGTGGAAATAAATTTGAAGGGAGAAAAAGAACATTCTGCGTTATTAATTCCATCCGTCTAACATCCACCTCACCAAATCAACTTTTTGTTGGAACAAATTCACAATGCATTTTCAATATACTAGAAAAAAACACTTCCTTAATTGAATTTAAAGTTTGGAACAAAATTCCAAAAAATTGTGGAAGAGGGAGAGGGACCGAAGAGAAATCCACAAAACTTGTAGAGAAAGAGTGCAATATTTCGGGAGGAAAAATTCTCTTATTTTGGCCCCTCTGAAACAGAAATAATGAGTCATGACCCTGCTTCTAGCCTAAGTATTCCATCCTTTTATTAATAAAAACTTAATTAATAACATTTCCTAATTTTCGTTGTTGACAACTAGAACGGTTAATGCGTGTGGACCTTAGTTTATAAATTTCTTTTCCATATTGGAAAAAAATTCAATATTTCTATGTATTAATACTATTCTATATAGGAGTAATACTTTTCCCCATCTGTTAAGTAAGATTCCGATCTAAAAGTTGAAGGAGATAATCATAAATGCTTTTATACCAAAAAAATGTTGTATTAAAAAATAAATGAAAATAACAGTGAAAAATGAATTACGTGTGATTTTTGTTTTCCTTGTAGGCACTACAAAAAGGGTAATTTTAATAAGGTAAATAGTATAATAGTATCCCTAATGGTTAATAGAGGAAAATGAATATTAAATGGGGAGCAATAATACCCTCTCCACTTCTGTCTGGATTTGTTTGACACCGTTCTATTACAATCAGGTAAAAAAATTAAGGATATCTTTGAATTGGCAAATAATTATATGTCTAATATAGATCTTGTTGAATATATCTCGATTATTTCTGTAAGACAATGTTTCTAAAATTACATAAAATATTATAAATTATAAGATATAATCATTTAAAAAGTGACACATACGAACTCTGAAAATAAACTAACAAATCCGGACGAATTGAGTATTTATATCAATTCATAGGTTCATACAGATGTTTCACAACCGTTCGATGCATGACATTTTGTAATATGGTAAAAAAAATCAAGCGTAACAGAATCTGATGGTTTCAAAAACTCGATGTTACGATACTCAAAAGGGCAGTGATCCTGTTAAAACTGTTTTTGCTAATGTCTGCTAATGTCAAAATTTCATTGCACAAAATCGTTGTACAATGCGCATTGTACAAGTCTTTTACACATTAAATTTTTGGCACTAACGAAGCCGGTTTTGGCAAGAATATCATTTTCGAAAAAAAGGATAGCCTAACAAATCATGTGGTGAGCATGGCCCCACTGGATTATTTTCCCAAATCCGTACAAAGACAAAACACAGACATCCAGTTAAGGAAGGGGACAAGGTTGCCAAACGGGTAAAACTGAAGATTGGGGCCCACTGTACAACCACACACACAAAAAAAAAAAGTGGGTCCCACGCAAAACGTGGGCAACAGGGTCTAAATTAGATTTGTCCGGATCTGGACACCTCGCACGTGCGACTGTAGCTGGGGCCCACTCTCGGTCACGTTCTCAACGCTCTCCACTGATGTGGCATGGGCTATACGTGTCGGATTTTGAGCCCGTCCGTTACGGGAAATAAAGTCACAGCCATGCACGCACGGAGTCAATGCCCATCCGGTACCACGGCCGAAAAGACCTGAATTTCCGAAACCGCCCCTAGGTAACAGGCAATATCATGAGAAAACCTCCGGAAAGCTCCGAGAAGGAATTAGATCCTCTCCGGTCCTTAATTAAAACCAGAAGGGACAGTTACCGGTAAGAGTATATGAGTACAACTTGAATCGTTGATTGCAATTGTAGACGATTTAGAACTGTTCCATTTAGTTTGAAACTTGAACCGGAGAGATAGTGAACCCCACCCAAAAATAACGTACAATGTGAATAGAGTGTAATTTTTGGACGTATATAAGTTTTGGAGAGTTTTATTTAAAGCAAAATCCTCTCTGGTCCCTAATTAAAACTGGACGGAATAGTTACCGGCAAGCGTATTTTGAATACAATTTGAACCATTGATTGTAATTATAGACGATTTAGATTTTAGAACTGTTCCATGTAATTCGAAACTCGAACCGAAGAGATAGTGATCCCCGCTCGGAAATAAAATACCATGTGAATAGAGTTAATTTTTGGAAGTACATAAGTTTTGGAGAGTTCCATTCAAAACAAAATCCTCTCCGGTTCTTAACTAAAACTCGACGGGACAGTTACCGCCAAGCGTATTTGAGTACAATTTGAACCATCGATTGTAATTATAGGCGATTTAGATTTTAGAACTGTTCCGCCTAGTTCGAAACTTAAACCGGAGGGAATAGTGAACCCCACCCGAAAATAAAGTACGATGTGAACAGAGTGTTATTTTTGGGAGTATATGTAAATTTTGGGGAGTTTCATTCAAAGCAAATCCAAAGCACATTAATCAAATCCAGCACAAATCAGCAACACTTTGTTTTACTAAATTTATGGAACGGGGGGAAAAAAAAAGGTGGTGTATATATAAGTCCAATCTCTCTAGAATTTCCAAACCATCAACCTCCCTCTCTTTCTAGGAATCAATCTTGCCCCTCTCTCTCTCTCTAGAAAAAGCCATAGCTTTTGGTCATCACCCCCCATTTTATAGCTCTGCTCTCCATCTCCTCCTCTCTCTACATATACATACATATACATATAACATCTCTCTGTAGAAAAGCATTGGGGATAGAAGAACTTCATGGCTGTAGAAGCAAATCTCAACCTTTTACGTTCACAGCTCCTCTCAAACAGGTAATTAATTCAAACAACTCTGTTTTTCATTCTTCGTCATATCGTGCTGTGCTGGCCTTGCCTGGCCGGGCGACAAGCACATGTCCTGCCATGCCTAGACGGTCTTTTTTGTCAATTGCCTCTGTTTCTAAACTGTATTTTTTGAAAACAGGAATGAAGGAAACGGGGGAATCTACAATACCCAGATGGGCTCCGGCGGGGTTTTCGCCGGAGCAATGCCGGGGAATCTGCCACGTTTCCCACAGCCTCTCGTCGGCGACTCTGTTCCGATGAAAATACCAGCAATGAAGTCAGACAGTGGGGTTACGTACAATGTGCCATCTGCTCCAAGAAAGCGTTACAGAGATTCTGTCAATGACCTGATTTCCGGCACTAATTTCAGTGTGCTGCCTAATCAAGCCAACAACAACAACAATGGCAACAGCAACAACAATCTCTCTGATATTCCGATGCTGATTCATCAACACCAATTGGAGATTGATCACCTAGTTTCAAATCACGTAAGTTTCTCGATTTTTGTTTAATTTCGCTCTCGAGTTTTCTATATTGGTTTTTTCATCTTATCCCGGAGAGTTTCCGCTACGGTATTTTTGGACTGCCAGTTGTGAAATTAGAATACCAAAAATACTGAAAAATGCCTTAATGAAATTAAATAGAACTTTTGATAATCATCCCATCATAGATAACGCATAGAACTTTGAAAATTTCACTGGATTACTTTTTTTTTTTTTTTTAAACTCATTCTTTTTATCTCATATGTGAATCGAATTTACCTACCTTTTTAAGGTTTTTATTTTCTTTTTATTGGTCCAAATTTTTTGGTGTCAGTTGTTTTTATTCAGATTAAAGAATGTTTTTCATGAATTTACCCAATAAAATAGATAGATCATTTTTATGAATTATTAATTTCTAAGTACAAATTCCATAGCAAAAATCATTCTACCCTCTGGCCCAAAATGACGAATCCGGTTCCCAAAACGCGTATTTTTTTTAAAAAAAAGTTCAAATTTTTTTCATGAATTAAAAAAACTAATTGATATCTAGTAAATTTGGTAAAAAAAAACATTTGAATTTTTATTGGAAAAATGCATTACTTTTAACTTATCGTTGCACAAACTAGACTATCATTCGAAACAAAAATATTATTATTTTTATTGAAAAAACTAATTGATATCTAGTAAATTTGGTAAAAAAAAACATTTGAATTTTTATTGAAAAAATGCATTATTTTTAACTTAACTCCTTTTTTTTTTTTTTTTTGTGCATCGGATTTGTTTTTAATCTTATTTTTCTTGGGTATTTACAGACAAAGAGATTGAGATTGGAACTAGAAGAAAGGCAGAAGCAGCAAGCAAGATTACTGGCATCGGCAATTGGAAAGGGAGTGGTGAAGAAACTGAAAGAAAAAGACGAGCAAATTCAGAGAATGGGGAAACTCAATTGGGTGTTGCAGGAAAGAGTGAAGAGCCTGTTCGCAGAGAATCAATTATGGAGGGACCTAGCACAGTCAAACGAGGCCACAGCCAACTCTCTCCGTACCAACTTGGAACAAATCCTCCTGGCGCACGTTAGCAACGACCGCCCTGTCACGGGCGGTAACGGCGGCGGCGGCGAAGATGCCGAGTCGTGCTGCGACAACGGCGATTTCGGGAAGGACGTCGGAGGCGAGGAGGTGGAGTGGCGCATGTTGGCGGCCGAGGGCGGAGACAGGAAGGGGGTGAAGGATAAGGTGGTGGTTGGTGGTGAGAATGGGAAAAGGATGTGCAAGAGGTGTGGGGAGAGGGAATCAAGTGTGTTGTTGATGCCATGTAGGCATCTGTGCCTGTGCCGCCAATGTGGATCCTCTCTTACCGGTACTTGTCCCGTATGTAATTCTAGCATGAATGCTACCCTCCATGTTAACATGTCGTAGAAATTTTGATCATATTTTTCAGAATAGAGAAAAGAAAATTTAAATATATGTATACACATTTTGTGTTTACATAAAAACTAGATTAGATTAGTGAAATTTCCTTTAATTAGAGAATCGAATTTGTTCATTCTTTTTCTTTTATTTTCTTGTAAGCGTTAGCATATTTCTACAACTTTGAAAAAAGAGCTGATTGTACAGTTTGGAGTTACTTTACTTGAAATAAATTGCTCATATTCTAAAGTTTGGTTGCCTTTTCTTTTGTGCAACTCTCTCTCTCTCTCGTGATCTCAAGGTTAGAAGTGTTCGGGTTAACTTAACGCACATTTTGACTGATCCGGTCAAAGACAAGTCATCCACGCTCGAACTGAGGAATTTTGCAAGAAACTAATTTCTTGCAGCCTTATCCCAAAATCAAACTCCAGTAAATTGTGTAGGAACGAACTCACCGAATCTCTCTTTGGCAGAGAAAGACTCCAACAGTGCTCATAAATTCGTAGGCCCAAAACCTTTTTCTTTTTTCTTGTGCAGAGAATCCTATCTTTCCAAATCTTTTTTGGAGTCAAATTAACATGGTGGGGGTCCTTGTCCTTGGGAACAATCATGTAGGGGAGGGAATGAGGCACTTTGTGACATTCTTTGCTTTCCCATTAAAATTGTCTTTAGAATTTTCCTTTTTTTCTTCTCATTTTGTGGTCACCACCAAAGGGTTTCGAATTCTCTCCTTTTACAAGATAGGGATTTGGATTGGAATAAAAGATTTTTGTACAAAATTGGGTTCCTTCCAATAATAGAGTACAAGAAAATGACTACAAAAAATATTTTCTATTTGGGAAAAAAATTGTCTTTTTTTTTTTTTGTATTCAACTTATTAATAGAATTCTATCTATTGGGTTATGGGTCATCCTCCACAATTATAGGGCTGCTGGCATCTATCTCCATTATATATGGTGGTTGAAAAGTCAATTGTATAGTTGATTGAAATAAGAGTTTTTTTTTTGCTTATTTTTATAGCCCAACTAAGCTAAAGGAGGCGGCCAAGCAACTCTATTGCTATTAGTGATGTGAAAACCACTCTATTTCAAGTACTCTTTTGAAACCTAACCTCTCTTAAAAAATCTTCTAAGTTGGATGGTTGACCCATATGGCCATACATCTTAGTTTGTTTACAAATGCACTTCTTGTGAAAGGTAGATCAAAAAAAGTTTTCAATCTACCTAAAAAAAAAAAAAAGTTGTTCTTTTAGAACTTGGATTACTCTTTTTTTTTTTTTTTGGTTTGGTAACTTGGGAGTCCATTTTGGTAGGTCTATGTGGATCCATCCGGCACGGCGTTTTTTGGATTTTGTCGATGCAATCTTACGATTTTCTAAATACATCAATTATATTTCGTTTTGAATAGGAAAATCTTACACATACCGTGTCAGATTACACAGTGCCAACCGATATGAATCACACGACCCTTAAATAGTCCCATCTTTATGAATGGTTCTGGCACGATGACTTTGCTAGTTTATGTTAGATCTTTCGGATTTTGTCGATGCAATCTTGCTATTTTCTAAACACTTTCAATTATACTATTTCGCTTTGAATAGAAAAATCTCTCACATACCGTGTCAGATTACACATTGCCAATCCGTATGAAACACAAGACCCTTACCTTAAATAGTTATCCCATCTTTAGAGTACTTTCATTATGAATGGTAAGTAATCCATTAAAAGGTCAATTAGATTTTGCTTTTTTCTAATCTTCCACCACAATGAGACATCATATGACTACCAAAAGGCCACAATGGCCGGCAGAAAAACTGCATTTTCACATTAGCCTCTCTCTCTCTCTCTCTCTCTCTCTCTCTCTCTCTCTCTCTCTCTCTCTCTCCAATTATGGTGGCTAAGTGGCCTGCCATTACATGATACCTAAAATCCAAACCTATCTTCCTAGAACCAACCTCAACAATTTTAAAGTTTCTAACTTCGTCAATCAAACAATCAATTATTTTTTTTACATTTCACATGGCCTTTCTGATCGTGCCTATAAAGTGTGAACTCATTGTTGCTTAGGTAAAACCAAAAGTGGGGAAAAAAAAAGGGTACTATACTGTATATGTGAATACTTTTGTGACCCTTTCATTATTGAAGTAAAATGAAATTTCCCTTTAAAAAGATACTACTAGTCTATTACCCCACTTTATTCTCCTTTTCTCTTGAATTTTCCTTTTATTTCATACACAGTTCACTGCCTTCTTTCCCTTCAAAAAGGTGACAACTTTCCCTTTTTATGTATACTTCTATTATTAAAAGACGGACCTGTATAGCCATAATTAACCCTTCAGATTATTTAGAGATAATTTCCGGTTTACAAGGTCTCGACCGCCCTTAATCATATATGTTTTCCTATGAATGTAGTAGAGTACAAGTAATGATGATGCATAAAAAGAGACATTGATTCCTTAAAATAAAAGATCTTAACATAGGAAGTGGGATCATTATGATTTTTTAATAATCCAAAGCCATATTGAATAGGTGCATGGATCAATTGTTTCAAGTATGTGGTGAGTTTGACCCGTTGGAAAAATCTTATAATTGGGTGGAGATCGGAATATAATATTTCTCTCCTCATTTTATCTATAATTAAAAAGGATGCCAAATAAATGTAGCTCTCAAGGTTTAGGCAGTGTCCAAGACTATTCCAATAAATAAATTAAGCGAAATTACAAGAATATATTATAGCTGTCCATGTTGATGATGATCCATCTGATGACATCCAAATCACATGGACTACTAGACATGCCAAACCACCAAGATCAAAACACCCTAGGGATTGGACAATTTTATTTTATACTTTCATTAGTTGTTTATTTGCTTTGTGATGTCAAGAATAATTCAACACAAAAAATAATAGCTTTTTATTCTCTATTTTCTTCTTAATTTTTTGCAGTTTACACAGTTGTCTTGAAAGTAGGAGAAACGCTACAATGTAGATCTCACATTTAGGTGTTTCTGGCATCAAAATTTGTAACATATGTATGTAAATTTACTATATTAAATTTACACATAAATTCGTAGTATCAATCTTGTATTTATTACATGTGTATATTATGAATCCTTCCTTTGATGCTGTGAGATTTAATGCAACTGTTATAAATCGATTAAAGAGTCTATTTGTGCGCAAGTAAAATATATTGTACGTATCACTTAATTGAAAATAAACCTACCACGTTATATCACCGTTAGTTGTGGATACGGTTGTAGGTATGATAAATCTGGTTTTTTTTTTTTTTTGCTGAATTATTAGACTGAGCTTAGGAAAGAAATGTGAATTTTAACATCCATATATCATGCATGACTTGAATAAAAATGGAAGAAGTAAGAAAAGAATCATTTGCACATGTATCACATCATATGTTGTCTAGGATGTGTTTGATTCTTGCCTCCCCTAGATGCCTTATATAACTAGCTAGTTAAAAGAAGCCAATTAAACACACTTTGAATATGGTGCATGAAAAGTGGATCTTCTATCTTCTTTGGTGGCAACCCCATTTGGATCAATTATGTGGTGTCATGACAAATTTGTGGACTATGATCCACCTATGCTGACTTGACTAATCACCTACTACCAATATATAAATACATCCACATATATATTGTCACATATATATTGTGGTGCATTGTAATTACATTCTGACCAAGGCAAATAATTAAGTTTTCTTTTATGTGAACAATAATATTAATTTGAGTCCTACCTTATTATTTAAAAGTGCATGTGGCATTGAATCAGATGGTTAGCGATTTGCTCGGCATAATCTTGCTTAAATAACACTACTACAATAATGGTTAAAGATGACACACCAAAAATTGAAACAATGACAGTTTTTGTAAAACTGTCATCGAAAATATGAGGGTAGAGTTTTAATGTTAGTCTATCCTAAAAACTGTCATCTTTGCGATATAAGATGACAGTTTATAATAAAAGTGACATTATTATCTATTTCTTTAATGTCAGTTTTTGCTTAGAACTGGCATTAAAACAAAGCTCTTCCAGAAGCCCATATGGATAACCTTTGAATGTCAGTTTTCCTTAAAAGTGACATTGGTTGTGTTTGGTTAGATAGTTTAACTTAGTTTTGATGATGTCAGCAAGTGTTATGAGTAGAGAGAGAAATGAGAGAAATGATGATGTCATCAAAACAAAACTAAAACTAAACAGAGAAACGAACAAGGCCATTAAAACTAAGCCCTTTTAATGTCAGTTTTAATTAGAACCGACATTGAAATTGATCATAAAAGATGACTGTCAAAAAGTGTCATTAAACGTATAAGATGACAGTTTAAAACTATCATCTTATATTAAATCTAAAACTGACATAAAAAGTACTCAGCTAAATTTTTCGAAAATATAGTATAAATATTTTTGTTGGTCTTTTTTCAACAACAAGCGTGCTAGCTCAGTTGGTAACATGCGCGCGCGCGAGGAAGTCAAGGTCTTGGGTTCGAGTCTTGGGGCAAGCAAATATTACCTAACCACACAAGTACTACGTAGGCGCCACACAAGCGCCACGAGGGTGCCATGTGAACTCCACTGGGCGGTCATGTGAGGGCGGCCACACAAGAGCCACGTGTTCGAACTAGAATTGGAATTTTTTTTTTAGAATGAAGGATAGATAAGATGACAGTTTAAAATAGCCATCGTTGATTGTAAAGATGACATGTTTACACTGTCATCTTATTGCAAAGATGACAGGTTTAAACCGTCATCTTATATGTTTCAATGACGTTTTTTGACTGTCATAACAAATCTAGACTTTTAATGTCACCTCTAAAGATGACCGTTTTAAAACTGTCATCTTTTATGATTCATGACACCTTTTAACTGTCATGGTTTAAGGTTTTTGTAGTAGTGTAAAATCATAAGACAGTACAAGTACATGATTCGTTTCTATCGACTCTTATTATATAGTGTATTTATAATATCGGGTCAAACTATTTTTTTATTTTAATAATTCAGGGTGTTATCGCCTTGTAAATCTTAAACCTCCCATGGGTTTCGTAAGGTTAAACAACGAATATCAACATTTGACAAAAGTGCTAGGAGAACTCTTCCAAGCTCTCTCTCTCTGATGGCTGTCCTTTTTCCTTTTTAATCATTTCATTTCTTTTTATCTCTACGATAATGAAACTTTATTTGCCGACCAATATAAAATACTGGCAGCCAGACACCCAAAACTAATAATGTTACTAAACCTAACTTGAGATACTAATATTAACCAAATCACTATCACAAAATATTGTTATATAAGTCTATCATTTGTCCACTAATGATGTAATTAGAATGGTGACCCTTATTTTATTTGTTTTTGTAAACTTTGTCTCCATCAGGCTTATATATACAAACGTTCGGATTTAGCTCACCATCTCCCCACGTGAATTTGACAAATCCCAATATTTGCCTTGTAGACCAAATCACTAAATAATTAATACCATGCATCTCTATATTGTGGTGCATTGTAAGTTTAAAGTCATTCCCATTTCTTTACTGCAAGCACGGAGATATCTTGAGTTCGAAACATGACAATTTTTTGTCGTCAGATCATAGGAGTTTCTCTTTTGAATTTCAATTCCGATGTGAATGACATTTTTTATCGGACCGAAGAGAAAATCTAGTAAAAGCACACAATAAGATGACCCGAACACTCTTGACTGTTGCAGGGAAAAGGTCATTAAGTTAGTTTCCTGTCAAGGTCAAAGGAGGAGCCACCCAAGAAACAGTCCAAGTTGGGGATGGGGGAATAAAAAGGGGTGACAGATAGATTAGTAAATGATGAGAAAGGGTATATATGCACATGAAAGCAATATATAATGATGCAGATTTGTCTGTGGGATCTAGGAAAGTGGGACCCATTAAAATTGTGACATTTTGTCCCTCTGTGACCGGCAAAAGACTTTTAAATTTTTCTTTTTTCTCCAAGTGTTGAATGGAGAATGAATGAGTGAGAAATGAGAATCCCACATCCCCATTAATTTATCTTTCTTGATTCCATGCTTAGAACTAAGCAAATTATTAAAATAACTAAACCCTATTTAAAGTTCCATTAATTTTTAAGTAGCAATCACACTAACCCATATTCTAATCCTGTGGAGCAAGTGATGTGTACTCTAATATTAATAAAGGCACGTTTGGGTGTGAAAGACTATTTTATATACAAGAAACCATCATTTCAATATGACCAACCTGTGTGAAGAAAATCTATTTCTCCTACGAATCATATCTAAATCAAGGGATCATTGCGTTTTAAATAATGTTCCTCTTTTTTTTAATTTGCAAGATTAATTAAGTTGTTTAAAGGTGTCACTACAACCAACTTCATGTCAACTTTAGTAGTTTTGTGCTTAAATCTTACTGACAAGCCAATAATGTCATGTCAGGTTTCGATATGCTAGGGTGCTTTGGGTAAAAAATCATAAATTGGTTTTTTAAAAAATTACTTTTGTCCTTATTCAATTTTTTTTTGCATTCGTTAGTTTTGCATCAAGATTTTGTGGTTTCTGGATTCCTCTCGACGAAACGAATCTAACAAGTATAAAATTATGGTCAAAACTCAATTTTTTTTGAATAAAGCCAAAATAGGTGGATTATTGGCCAATAATCCAAGTATTTCGGCTTTATTCAAAAAAATATTTGGTTTGATCATAAATTTATACTCGTTAGATTCGTCTCGCCGAGAGGAATCCAGAAACCACAAAATCTTGACGCGAAACTAACAAATGCAAAAAAAATTTGAATAAGGACAAAAGTGGTTTTTTGGTTTTTGGTTTTTGGTTTTTTACCCAAAGCACCCCGCTTATATCGTTGGTGGATTCTAACTCTTGAAATATTCTGTGCTTGTTGATTTAGTATAATTTTTATTCTGGTTGTTTATCAGCTTACCAAAAGAATATCTTTCTTCATTTTTTGGGTAGGTATCTTTCTTTATTTTCTTGAGAGAGAGAGAGAGAAAAGTGTATGTACATATATATGGTTTAATGAAGCTTTTTCTTTTTGTGGGTAAAATGAAACTTCCAAGTATCGTCCATGTTTTATTTTGAGTTTTTCAAGATTGAAGAAATTAAAAGGGAAGTTGACCTAATAACCTTGACTTGATATCAATACCTCATCTAGAAGATCAAAAAACCAATATTGCCAACGGCTCTTTAATTTGTTGAATTGTTTAATTAACATTGGATTTCCAACCGTTTAGGCTTTCCACATTGGATGCTTAAAAAATTGTCTAACTATGTGAAAGCATTTAAATTTAACTCAAAATCAATCGGCAATAAGTTGAGAGGTCACTTAGGCTCATGCACAAATTTCAGAAGTTATAATATATAAACCGACGTGCGACAAACTCTAAAAAATGACATGAGTAGGGACTTCTAGTTCAATTGGTTGATTTAAGTGTTGGAAGGTTCTGGAGCCGATGGAACATTGTCAATACCCTTTTCGTTCAATTAATTTAAATAGCGGTAGCATCGTTACGCTAGCGATAACAGAATTATGGTCATTGCATACTTAATTGAGGGCTCCAGTACTAAAAAAAAAAAAAAAAATTATAGTAATCTCCTTACATGACTAATATTCATGCAAAATGCCATATTATAATATGTGATGCTACTTGTATGTTGCCTCCATGTTGTCCCCATAACATTGGTTGATTTACAATTGCCACTTTATATATTGTTAGTCTAGTTGGGGGCATTTAGTCACAAAAGTTATAAATCGAACCATGCATGACATTCTGAAAAATCTTGCGAGATCAATTGTAAGAATACCTTTTACAGTCCCATCAATTAAAATTTAATTTTTGTGGTTATTTTTAGGCATTATTGTGAAAACTTTGCATTACATACTTTTTGTGTCTAGTAAAGTAAGATATTAAACAAGTTTTATCTTGTTGCGTTTAGTGTGAAACAAATTTTCAGTACTAATAGTCATAGTGCCCCATTACATTAAACATTTGGGTCCGCCACTGATTATGATAGCGGAAGTATTCAAATGTCAATGTAACGTATTGAGAATTGAATGGATTTGAGAGAATCAAATGTTACGTAAGTCACGAATTTGAACTCCGTACGCGTTCGATATTCTAAGGGCATCCCAAGGACTATGCCGGTGATTATCCTATATATATGTTCAATGAGGGAACTACATGAAACCTAAACAATAACTTGAGATGCTACTATCGTACCGACCCTCAGGGTATCGAAATTGTACAAATCGGCGTGCGCGGTCCACTTTTGGATCCCACACAAATGATTCAAAAAGTTTAATAATTTTTTAAATAATTTTTCGAGTGTCCCCTAAAAAAAATAAGCTCAGTTGGATATACGTAAGTGTATGATCCAAACTTCTAAGTTTTTTCAAGATCTTGAATTTTGAATGAAAAACTTGAAGTTTGGATCAAGCAATTACGCATATCCAATTGAACTGATTTTTTGCAGGGGACACTCACAAAATTATTTAAAAATTATTAAACGGTTCGAATCATTCGTGAGAGACCCAAAAGTGGAATCCGCACTTCAATTTGTATTTTTTCGGTACACATATCTTTATCAGATAAATTGTGACAATTTCAAAAAAAACAAAAAACAAAATACTAAAAGTCTTCCCCACAAGAAATGTACCACGTAAAGAAAAGGAAGACCACTTTATATGCAGCTGCTTATACGTCGTGCCAATTTTCTTTTGTTCTGTTCAAACTTCATCGATAAGCAATTTGTTTGAATTGTTCTCTTTTCTTTTCTTTTTTTTTTTCAAATATATAGTAACACTGGCAGTTTTCTTATCACACATGAAAACGACAATTCTTGGAATATGGTGGAGAATCATTGTCAACTGTTTTTCAGCACATATTCATTTTTGATTTCTCTTTCAAATTATTTGACTTTATTCATGACTTTGTCTACTATTTGATTTGAAAACCATATCCTCTATTCCATCACCTTATGATTATTCAACATTTATCTCTAAAGCTGTTGGCATGAATTCAATCAATCCGTCTATGATTTTATTTTCTATTTTTTGAATCAATCAATCCGTCTATGATTAATTCAAGAAATTTGACTGAGTTTCAAACACCCGTGAACCCCATCCCTCCCCGAAAGCTGGTCTCCCGAGCAACACACTCTATTCGTTCACTCACCCCCTTTAAGACTCAACATTTTTTTTGAACGACAAAAGATTTCCATTAATCTTGAAATTGTTACAAGACTAAAAGAAGTAAGGAAACAGCATCATGCTCAAGGAGCAATTACCTATCCCATCCGAGACCTAACCCATTGATTGGCAAGAAACTAGCTACGGACAGCCATTGGGACAAAGCGCAAAATAGACCGAAGCCCAACAATCCTATGGGTCTAAAAATACCCAGATAATATATAGCCCCCGCAAAATTCTACTGCTAAGTACTTGAAAACATGAAGTCATGATTGAGTAATGCTATGTGCAAGGAAGCTTACACTGAACCATATGCACGCAGAATGTGTATAGTGTGAGAACATGAAGTCGTATTTTGCAAACACGTTTTTAAAAAAAGCACTCACATTCTGTGTATAGTTCGGTATAAGCTTCTTTGTACATAACATTTTTCGTGTATAAAATACTACCATATTCAACCCCCTCTCTCTCCTCCCCACCCACCTCTCTCTCTCTCTCTCTCTCAGCCGGCAGCTACCACCCCTCCCTCTCTCCTCCATCACTGTTTTGATATAAGAAACATGTTTAGTTTCATATGTATAGTGTTATTTTGTACTATATTTTTTTGAGTTAGTAAAAATACACATCGTTTTCCCTCTTGATTTAAATTTTTTTGATTGTATATATTCATTCCTCCTACACAAAAATTCTGACTTTATCCCTGCTCAGACACATATGTCCACAAATAGGCGACGTGTAGGTAAAAGCACCATACATGAATATACACAAAAACAAATGTTAGAAAACGCCATGTATAGAATCTCATTTATCAATCAAATGGCAAAGAAAATGAGATGAAGGAAGTTTAATTAACTGGCCAAGGTACTATTCGACACTGCTTGTTTTGGTCATACTCGAAAAAAGATAGAAAATGATGTTCAAGAAAGAAGGAAAAAAAAAAAAAAAAGAAGATAGAAAATACAGGTGGAAAAGGCTACCATGTGTATGATACACAACCCTATAAAAGTTATGAATCAATTACCTCTTATTAATAAAAGTTACGAGACGCAGAAAAATGTTATGAATCAAAGAAAATGATACGAATCGTATTGCTAAAAAGTTGCGAAATACTAAAAATTATTATGGTTGTCAATAAAAGGAACAATTTTACTGAATGAAATATGCCTCCCGAGATATGCGTATGCTGACCCAGACACCCGATTTGTCTTTTTCATAAAAAGGAAAAATAAATATGCCTCCTTATTCTTGTTTTCACATTGTGAGATGTGGCCACTTTGCTTTCGCTCTTCAACTTCTGTTACGTAACTACTAATGACATAATTGGGTTTTGGAAATTTGTTTAATGATATCACATCACTACTTATCACATTATTATTTATCCCATCTATCTACTATCCCCACCACCCTAATGAATTTTCCTTTTACGTGTTTAGTTTATTTTAAATCACATACTTTTGAATTTGTGGACAAAATTTTATTTAAAGTTTTCACCATTTTTAAACAAATGTAAGAAACTTAAAATAGGGTGCAAGGGAAATATTTGAAATCAAAACAGTTAAGAGAAAAATCAACATATATTTAGAAACTTAAAAAGAAAATCTAAATAATCTTACAATTAATGTGTCAAAGTATGTTTTCTATAGAAGCATTTGAAATAACTAATGGTAAAAATTAAATTAAAAGAAAAAGGGAATATAATTTCTAATTCAACAAACCTATTTAAAATCATATGAATATTGCAGACATTAACCAAGTCGATACGAAACTTTGCGCTGACTTTAATCAGACGTCCCTCGAGTGGACAATAGGATTAGACCTTTAGAACTGTGCGTAAGTAGACCCGGACATCTTTAACCTACTAAAGAGGCCCCACCCAATTAGCTCATCCCACATGCCACGCCGAGACTCTGCCATCACACAAACAGAAGAGTTGACACCCAAACCGCCCATTTAAATGCTTTCTCAAAATCCCATTCCAAAATGGGCCCTACCGTGACCCAAAATCAGGATCCCCCACTATCTTGGCCCATATTTTTGTCCTCACTCTATGATGAAAAGCACTTGGGCCCACATTTGTAAAAGAAACCGAAATTTCATGTCCTAATAAAGTTGTCCCACTTTGGAGATTTATGTTTATCTATGGTCCATCCACTTGGGTGGGCCCAAGGCTGGACCAGGAAAGGTACTGGATTTATAAGGCAAGTCTAGAAACCCTTCAAAAAAAAAATGAAAAAGAAAAAGAAAAAAGAAGGTGAATCTAGAAAATTAGAAAACTGTAAAATAAGAAAACTTGTAGTACACAAATGTTACAAAATGAGATACGATTTTTGAACTTTGTCCTTGTTCACGGGGAATTACTAAATTACCCTTTATAGACGAAAAGAGAAATATAAGATTCATGATAATTTCACGTGAATAAAAATGAAAAAGGGGGTGCCCATTGAAAAAAAGAGTGATAAAAATCAATTCCTAATAAAATTGTTTGATACTTACACTTGAAGCAATTGCATAGTAAAAGAAGGGGTGGAGTCTTGTCGTATTTTTTAAAAAAAAACGTAAAATACAGAGACACGATAAAAGGAATATCCAAAAAAATAGGGTTTCATTCATGTAATACGCTGTTCAGGCTGAAGATTCACGTGACCTTTTCCTTTCCTATTGATGGTAAAAAAATTCAATGTGAAGCGACAGACGCGATTGCAATGGGGTATTAAAATCTAGAGTCGTGTTGATTAAGGTTGCATTGAAATTTTCAAGGAAAAAAAAAAAGAGAAGGTGTTTTGCTGAGCTTTTAATTAGTTAATGATAGAATAAAATTAACTTAAATTTAATGGTAAATTGCGTACATAGACTTTGAGATTAGTCGCAAGCTGGCCCGTACCACCTTGTTATAAAGAAAAATATTTAAAAAAAAAATTGATGTTAGACCTCTGCAAGGTGGGGTATGGAGAAGGTGGCATTGAGTAGGCATTTTAAAAATATGGGTACCAATTAAAGGAGTTATGGACCCCCAGATGTGAACTCTAGCTTTCTCTTGTTCTGTCAAGTGTGGTTGGGGCACACATCCACCAGTCCCTCCACCTTTTCAATTGATGTTGCTTCCTAATTTGTTCTCTTACAACACATTTTCCCTTTACATCATGGGTCCCACCTCCATATCACACCTTGAGAGAGAGAAAGAAAAATGAATCATGACCACATTACACTTCTCTCTCTATCTAGCTATGTGGGAATACTATATTTTTATCAACATGATGACATGGATTTTACTTTTTGAATGTTGGATTTAGTAAGGAGATAATTAGATAGTGGAGTTGGAGTAGAAAGCAAAAGCAAAAGGGTAGAATGTACTTATTTCATGGTTGAATGAAAAAAGCCAATAAAGATGGAAAGCATAAAAGGGAAAAGAAAGAAAGAAAGAAAGAAAAAAATGAAAAAGGAGGGGTTATTGACAGATGGGTTTTTCAAACATCAATTTTTTTTCTTCCCCACTAAATTTATGCTTTTGTTCCATGTGATAAAGCCTACAAGATTTTCTTATCCCATTTATGGGGTTATGGAAATTGCACCATCCAAAAAGCAAAACTTAGTGCAAACCTAACTCCCCATCTTGGAGAATATGATTGTGTCTTGCTTTTTCAAGTTTTATCACCTTTTAACAAAAGAAAAGAAAAGAAAAGAATAGAAAAAAAGAGGTACTAATGAACCAACAATAACTCAACCACCTAACATGGATTCTTTTGGTGCATGATTCTTCTCTTAGTGGAGAGAGAAAAAGGGGAGACTATGCAAAATCCAATTCCAATGGGGATTAGTGGGCACCCATGACACCTTGTAGAAGTGACTTGTGTGTGTGTGTGGAAGGATAGGAATGGAAGATCTTGAAATAGGCTACTTTGTACTAATATCTACAAAAATAATCATAAAGTTTTAAGATTCAAGTTAATCAATCAATTAGATGGTCTCTTTCATTCTAAATTTAGCATTTTCCTCCCTTTTTTCGACGAAATATGTAGCCTAAGTTTTACGATTACGAGCTGTAAATTTGGTGCAACGTTTGGTACTTGAGCTTGAGTCTTATGATAATGAGCTGTAATTTTCTTTTTTTCCTTCTTGAGTTGGTTAAAGAAATAGTCACTAAATCTTAGTCCGATCATTCTCTAGTCGCAGAAGAGCCTGTTTTAGGGAGTTTGGGATGTATAAACCTTACTTTTCCCACCTCTCTAGAGAAACTGTTTTTTTCTCAGCCAGGGTGTTGGAAAAATTATAGTGGCAATCACAGATCCAAAGAACAAATTCTTCTTATAACATTATACATGAACAAAATGTAAACAAATTACATGAACCGAAAATAATAGAATCGAAACAGAGATACAAACAGTAGATTGGAAACTGCCGAGTCGTGTGTAACCACACTCTCCTTAACAAAGATTCGCCGCCTACCGTGGGTGTTGTAGGTTGAACCGACGTCTTCGTCCCAGGATACAACGGCTAGAACCACGAGCCGACGAAACACCACCGTCGACCGCCTTGGCGAACTAACTAACGCCTGTCTCTCTTCCTGACTCAAATGAAATTTGTAGGAATGAATTGGATTGTGTTGTGATTCCAAACACAATGAGGAGTGACCTATTTATAGGAGAAACTCCAAGTGTGAAAGAGGGATAAATTAAGTAGCCCACAATGGTGACTTCTAGTGTGAAATGAGGAAGATTAGGTAGCCTACAAAGGGAAGCCACCCATGTGCACAATTCATTCACATTGAAGCCACCCATGTGCACAAATTCATTCACATTGAATTGTCAAAATTCCAACAATCCCCCCCATGAATGAAATTGGCATGCATTCTAATGCAAACTATAATGCTGACCTAGAAAGAGAGACAACAGATAAGTCCTGCATAGGATAGGTAGCTTTTGGCCTTGAACCTTTCCTTGTGATAGCCTATCGAGTTTACTGACAGACCAGTGTGCAGTCCTGCTTTGAACTGTTCCGTCGCTGGTGTAAACTTAGACAACAGACGTCACACAGGACTTCTCCTGACGTAGTTCAGTTCTCACTGTTGGGTTCATTTCGGCCTTGACACCCCCCTTCCTGGTTCTGCAAGTATTTTCTCGAGAATTTTGCCCGAATTCTCACAGAAGCGGCCCCACTTCATACTCACATAGGTGACCTTCTTATAAAGGGTATCCTGTTATACCCCGCTCGGCATCTCCGACGCATAAGAGTCATTAAAAGCAACGCTTAACCTTTTCCACTTTACAGGTATCACTGTTCTACATCTTATACAGGAATGGGTAGGAGACCTCGTCTCCTCAGTGATCGTCCTCGAATACACGCAAAAAGTAGTCTCATTGAACCTAGATCTTGGGATCTCCAATCAGCTAGGTTGGCTACCCTCACGGTAACTATGAGCGTATTGGCTTTAGCCCCATTCCTCTCGATGCTTTCTCAACTAGCTCTCGAGATAACCCTTTGGTTAGCAGATCCGCAATATTGTCCTTTGACCTCACATAGTCAATTGTGACAACCCCACTTGAGAGCAGTTGTTTAATGGTATTATGTCTTCGACGTATATGTCTAGACTTACCATTATAATTGGCACTCAAAGCCCTACCAATTGCAGCTTGACTATCACAGTGGATACTAATAGCTGGCACTGGTTTTGACCATTTTGGAATTTCTTCCAGGAACTGACGTAGCCACTCAGCCTCTTCAGTTGCTTTATCTAAAGCAATGAATTCAGATTCCATTGTAGACCGTGCTATACACGTTTGTTTAGAAGACTTCCAAGCAACTGCTGCACCACCAAGCGTGAAGACATATCCACTTGTGGATTTTGAGTCCTTCATATCCGATATCCAATTCGCATCACAGTACCCTTCTAGTACTGCTGGATATCTGGTATAGTGCAACCCCAGATCACGAGTATACCTTAAATAATGTAGTACTCTGACTATCGCCTTCCAGTGATCATGTCCTGGATTACTCGTGTATCTGCTCAGTCTGCTTACTGAGTAGGCTATATCAGGCCTTGTACAACTCATCAAGTACATGAGGCTCCCAATTATCCGAGAATACTCTAATTGGGACACCCCTTCCCCCCCATTCTTGGATAAATGGAGACTAACGTCCACGGGGGTTCTTGCGATGCCTGTGTCAGACTGATTGAACTGTTCAAGAATTTTGTCAACGTAGTGTGTCTGAGACAACGCAAGTCCATCAGATGTTCTGGTGATCTTGACACCTAGTATCACATCTGCAAGGCCCATATCCTTCATGTCAAACTTAGAGTTCAACATATCCTTGGTAGATTGAATGACCCTGTCATTACTACCAACAATGAGCATATCATCAACATAGAGACACAGAATGACATATCCTTCATCAGTGTTCTTGACATAAACACATTTGTCACATTCGTTGATGCGGAAGCCACTAGACAACATTGCATAGTCAAACTTCTCATGCCATTGTTTTGGAGCCTGCTTTAGACCATACAGAGATCTAACAAGCTTACAGACTTTCCTCTCTTGACCTGGCGCGGAAAAACCCTCGGGTTGTTCCATATAGATTTCTTCTTCTAAATCGCCATTTAGGAAAGCTGTTTTTACATCCATCTGATGTATCTCAAGGTTTCGCAAAGCTGCGATAGCAATTATTATCCGAATGGAATTGATCCTTGAGACTGGTGAATAAGTATCAAAGTAATCTAGGCCCTCTTTTTGCCTATAGCCTTTAATGACAAGCCTAGCTTTGTACTTATCGATCGACCCATCTGCTTTTATCTTCCTCTTGAAGATCCACTTATAGCCCAGAGGCTTACTACCAGGTGGTAAATCCACTAGTTCCCACGTATGATTCTGTAGAATGGAGTCGATTTCACTTTTAATGGCCTCTTTCCACAAAGGACCTTCAGGACAGCTAACAGCTTCCTTGTAAGTCCGAGGCTCACTTTCTAACAAATAAGTTAGAAAATCTGGACCAAAGGACGTTGATGTCCTAGCACGCTTGCTACGTCTGGGTTCAACATCAACTTCCTTTTCTTGGTCTCCACTGCTATGGTTAGCAGGATGCAAAGTCCGTTTCACTGAACTGGACTCCCCAATGGATCTATACGGAAAAATGTGCTCGAAAAATGACACATTTATAGACTCCATGTAAGTGTTTTTGTGTATATCTGGTACTCCAGACTCATACACAAGGAACCGATATGCACTACTATTGTGTGCATAACCGATGAACACACAGTCAACGGTTTTCGGTCCTATCTTCTCATACTTAGGAGGAGGTATTGCTACTTTAGCAAGACACCCCCACACTCGCAAGTGCTTAAAGTTAGGCTTCTTACCTTTGAGCAACTCATAAGGTGTTTTGTCTAACTTTTTCCGGGGCACTAAATTCAAAAGATAGTTAGCGGTCAACACCGCTTCACCCCACATGTTCTGAGGCAACCCAGAACTAACCAACATAGCATTCATCATTTCTTTTAATGTGCGATTCTTGCGCTCTGCAGTTCCGTTCTGCTGAGGCGAGTAAGGTGCAGTGGTTTGGTAAATAATACCGTGTTTAGCACAGTAATTCCCAAACGGTGATTCAAATTCACCACCTCGGTCACTTCTCACCACCTTAATCTTACTGCTAAGTTGGTTCTCCATCTCATTCTTAAAGAGAATGAATTTATCCAACGCTTCATCCTTGCTTTTTAGCAAGTATACATAGCAATATTTCGTGCTATCATCAATAAAAGTAATGAAATACTTATTTGCATTTGGCGTTTGGACATATTTCAGATCACACACATCAGTGTGGATTAGCCCCAATGGTTCGGTACTTCTCTCAACCGATCGAAACGAAGTTCTAGTTAACTTTGCTTCGACACAAGTTTCACACTTGTGATTTGTATCAATATGAATAGCTGGAATGTGGTCCAAGTTAACTAATCTACGCATAGATTCATAATTAACATGACCTAGTCTACCATGCCACAAATTGGAAGACTCAAGCACATAAGCAACTGGGGCAGTTGTCTTATTAATAGTAGGGATAACAATCATTACATTCATTTTGAACAGCCCATCAGCCATATAACCTTTCCCTACATATGATCCAGCTTTAGTCAAAATGACCCTATCTGATTCAAACACCATGCGAAAGCCGTGATTGCTCAGCAGAGAGCCAGATATCAGATTCTTCCGAATGTCTGGCACGAACAACACTTTGTTCAGGGTCAATGTCTTCCCCGAAGTCATCTTCAGGACCACTGTTCCTTCACCAGTAATATCTGAGGTCGCTGAATTCCCCATAAACAGCTTCTCCCCATTAACCGGCTCAAGTGACGTGAACATCTTCTTGTCACAGCAGATATGGCGAGTAGCCCCAGTGTCAATCCACCACTCCCATGGATTTGAGCCCACCATGTTCACCTCAGATACCATAGCTGAGAAGTTCATTTCAGAACTACCTCCCAAGGCTTCTGCAATATGCGCTTGTGGACGAGGTGGCTTCTTGCATTCTGATGCTTTATGGCCAAACTTGTCACAATTGAAGCATTTCCCTTGGAACTTCTCCTTGGGCTTCTTAGCGACACCACCCTTTGGTCCCAGATGGACATTCTTGCCCTTCTGCTTATTAGACCGCTTGTCATGTTGGTTCTTTTTCACACCACTTGAGGAGGGACGACCATGCTCCACCATATTGGCCTTTGCCATTTCGTCCTCCTTGGCAGCCATCTCTCTAGCCCGGTTTCCTTCCGTGACATTGAACTTGTAGAAGAGAGTCTCCAACGTCATCTCCTTGTTCTTGAACATGAGATAACTCTTGAACTCCTTCCAAGTTCCCGGAAGTTTGTGGATGATAGCAGCCACCAAAAATGGCTCAGGCAATAACATCCCTTCTGCTTTGATTTCATTGATCAACATCTGGAGCTCTTGGACCTGTTCAGTCACAGGCCTTTCATCTCTCATAGTATAATCAAGGAAGCGGCCCACCACGAATTTCTTAGGCCCAGCCCCCTCGATCTTGTACTTTTTGTCCAAGGATTTCCACAGTTCCTTGGCTGATTCTGCCTCATTGAACACAGAGTACAACGAGTCATCAAGAGCATTCAAGACATAGTTCTTGGCCAGATAATCAGCATTCTTCCACTGATCCAGAGCCTGTCGCTTCTGGTTGTCCTTCTCATTTTCAGCAACAACTGGGGCATCCTCAGATAAGCACCCAGCGAGATGGAGAGTGGTCAGATAGAACATCATCTTCTGTTGCCACCTCTTGAAATCAACCCCTGGACCAAACTTCCCAGGCTTATCAACATGGGACATCGGTATCGAGGGGACTCCATGCAGAGGAGTAGCAGCACTTGAGCTTCCCACATTTGGAGTCTCATTGTTCTTTGTCATCGTACCTTGAGAAATGACAAACCACAAATTAGTGAAACTATTTTCACAATCATGACAAGAAGCATAGATTAACAATCTAAACTTAGCAACCAAAAAATGGTCTTGCACCCACAACGCACAAGCGTACCCCGGGGGTCCCAGGTGGGGGTTCTAGGGGGCTGTGCCCCCTAGCGGGGTTCCTAGGGGCAGCGCCCTCGACGGGGTTCCGCCTGCCAAGTATACCAATCCCTGTGCCAAGTTACTACACTGGCCATGTACTAAGGCTGAGTAATTAACCTTCCACTGGTTATATTACTTGCAGGCAGAGCACATGCTTAGGCCGAACTAGCCCAACCACTGGCTGTTCTTAAACCCAACACAAAGACTACTATCACAAAGCAGAGATCCAGAGGACTGTGGCTAAGCAACGTCACTGCTTAAGCAGAGTAGGTTGCTCCAAAAGCCAAACAATCCACTGATCAAGGCCAGTTGCGCACAACTGCCTAAAGCCGTGGCTTAATCAGTGAAGTTCAATCGCGCACGATTGACTTAGGCCGTAGCCTCTGATTGTTGTTTGTATTTATTTCCCACACGAGTAATCTAGTCAGATTACTCTATGATCTCAACGAGATACCACCAATTCTGTCTCTACTTCGATTCTGTTCTTGCAACTCAAAAGTCAATACCAAAACAGAATTATTTTCTGGAACTCGATTGCCAATCGATAAGAAAAATCTTTGTTAAGACTGTTGGAAAAATTATAGTGGCAATCACAGATCCAAAGAACAAATTCTTCTTATAACATTATACATGAACAAAATGTAAACAAATTACATGAACCGAAAATAATAGAATCGAAACAGAGATACAAACAGTAGATTGGAAACTGCCGAGTCGTGTGTAACCACACTCTCCTTAACAAAGATTCGCCGCCTACCATGGGTGTTGTAGGTTGAACCGACGTCTTCGTCCCAGGATACAACGGCTAGAACCACGAGCCGACGAAACACCACCGTCGACCGCCTTGGCGAACTAACTAACGTCTGTCTCTCTTCCTGACTCAAATGAAATTTGTAGGAATGAATTGGATTGTGTTGTGATTCCAAACACAATGAGGAGTGACCTATTTATAGGAGAAACTCCAAGTGTGAAAGAGGGATAAATTAAGTAGCCCACAATGGTGACTTCTAGTGTGAAATGAGGAAGATTAGGTAGCCTACAAAGGGAAGCCACCCATGTGCACAATTCATTCACATTGAAGCCACCCATGTGCACAAATTCATTCACATTGAATTGTCAAAATTCCAACACAGGGTACGACGGCCGAACGCGAGATATTTGGATTTAGCGCCAAGCTACGAGCGTTGCGGCCTCACAGTCATTTGTTTTCATCTGGAAAAAAAAATATATTACAAAACTGTTAGGTATATTGTTACGTACGTATAGATATACCCACCCCCAAGTTGGATGACTTCATTACTTATTCACCAAATCATACGGCAGAAATTTTGAGGACATGCCACCACCAATAACAAAAGTTATTGGAGCTTAGCTATCTGACAAAGATAAGCATGTATGTGGCCCATTGCACTTTATGGGCCTAACTAGTTAAATAATCCTTGCTTTCTGGTTGGACCAACAGTACATGGGATTCACATAGGTTAGTGCTCCTTACGTTCATTGAAAGGTATTGAGAACCCGCTTTTGAGGACTGGTTTCAACAGTCGGTTTTTGAGAACCAGCTTTTCAAAATTAGTTTTTGATAGTCGGTTTTTCAGAATCAACTTTTGAGGACTGGTTTCAACAATCGGTTTTTGAGAACCAGCTTTTGAGGACTGGTTTTGACAGTCGGTTTTTGAGAACCAATCCATTTTTTAGAACCAACTTTTGAGGCCTGGTTTTGACAGTCGGTTTTTGAGAGAAAAAACATCTAAAACCCAAAATAAACAAATCGATTAGACTATGTTCATTTATAGTTTTCTGAGAATCGGTTTTTGAGGACTGATTTTGAGAACCAACAATTTTTTAGGGGAAAAACCCCCTAAAACCCAAAACAAACAAACATAATTTAGGTTTGTTTTTCAGTAGTTGGGGATTATTTACCTTCCAAGTCATTCTGGTCAACCAAATTCAAGTAACACGTTTAGTCAAGTCAAATGATTAGTTCCTTCCAGTAGGTATCCTTTAATTAATTAAGGTACGTAAACTAAGTGCGGATTAATCATGAAAATGATTACCATATGAAAGGGATAATGGAGTAAATTATTTAGTCTTCCCGAGCCACCGGCCCACCGGTACATGTTTTTCAACATTCTTTCTAACCACATACTCATACGGGATTCATATACTCAATCGTGAACGTTATGGAATGACAACTACATGTCTCTAATTGTAACAAGTGATCAGCACCGGCTTTGAACATACGACAAGGATATCTGACCCCCAAATTTTCACTAATTTTGTGGACCATCGGATATTTTATACCATTATATATATGAGGTATACATCTATAATATACATCTTTCTTCACTTTATGACAGGTTTGAACAATTTCAAGAATATGAGAAGGTTTTTGGGTTTTTGTTTGATTTGGAGAAATTGAAGTCTACGAATGATGATTGCTTGATTACCTACTATGCCAACCTTGAAACATGTTTGAGACATGGTGAGCATTCTGATATTGATGGGAGGAATTTGTTTTCAAAATTGAAAGTCATGAATGATATTTTACCCAAAGAGCGAGAAAATCAATGTAAGTGCTCAATTATTTGAAGCTAATGGGTGATTTTTTTTTTTTTCCCCCAATGCGCGGATTGCTTATAGAATATTGTTGACAATACCAGTCATGGTTGCCTCCAGAGGAAGAAGTTTTTTGAAGTTAAAGTTGATCAAATCTTAGCTCGAAATCAACTATGTCACAAGAAAGGTTAAATAGATTAGCTATGATATCCAATGAAAAAGCTATAGTATCTAAACTTGATTATGAGAACTTAATTACTACTTTTGCTGCGAAAGTGTGAGAAAGGTAATGTTTAAGTAATATATTTCGGATTAACGTATATAAATAATCGAGCTTTGTGTTACTATTGTTTTTAATTCTTGTAGCCTTTTTTCCTTTTTTTTTTTTGTATTATAGAATGGGTTTCAAAAATAAAGTTCACATCCCTCAAAAAACTCAGAGCCGGCACTGACAGTGATCTTTGAGCTTGAAGTACCTCATCTATAACCAAGCGACTCTTTTTTCTTTTTCCTTTTTTATTTTTGTTGACCGTGGGCCTTATCCAAGGACGATTAATGCGACATTATGTCGTTGGACTTGGTTGCCCGTGTGTCTAAATAAGCCCAAATCGGGCCCGTACATTAGCTCCTTGTTCTTGACAAAGCCCATCTATCTAACTTAAGAATCTCCGCAGGCCACAACAGCCAGGCGGCCTATATTGAGTTGGGTTGAAGTTTGGCTGATCTGCCCACCGACCCACATCCTGCCCTTCAAAAGATCAAATCAAACCTCCTTAAGGGAAAACTACTGGCCAGTTCAGTTTTTGTGGACTTGCAGTGTTCCACATCAACTGATTTTTCAATTTTTTGATTTTGTTTTTATTTTTTTGTGTTAGTTTTGGGTCAAATTTTTTCCGTCTTTTGATTCTCTCGACATGAGGAATCGGATAAGTAAAAAATTACGAGAAATATCCAACCAGAAGCAACCTTAAGTCAGTTCAATTGACTTAAGTTGTATTTTGGTTGGATATTTCTCAAGAAATTTGGGTAATTTTCATAAATATTTTACTCTTCCGAATGCTCATGTCAAGACAAATCAAACAACGAAACAATATTTGTATTTTCAAAAATCATTGGTTGAGTCTTTGGAATTCAGGAAATAAAGTTTTATTTGGTAAAATGTTTTGCAGGCATTAAGGTACAGGATTATAAACTCCAATTGCAGAGAGAGCAAAAAGAATTTATTTAAATATTAGGTTACTTAAATATTAGGTCATTAAATACAAAATAAACTATATTTTTATCCTTTAAACTGCGATTACAAACAGCGCTAGGGGAGTTCTGATGCAACTATTTAAGATGTGACTTCGTAAATACGACACGAACATAGAGTAGTTCTCTTATGTCGTGCATAACTCGGGTTTTCTGCTAGTTAGACCGACAACAAGAACACTTTGCATTGAAAGTGACACATCAACGTGAAGAAATGAAAAAGACAGTGAAAAAAAAATGACATGTCATTCTTAAAATCAGTAAAAGTGAGCCACGTGTATATCCTGAGTCAAAATGAGTGGAGCTACACACACCCCAAGGCGCCAGCCACGAGCTCTCAGCATCCCATGTTTTTCGATTAACTGATCACAAAACATTTACCAAATAAAACTTTAGGTACATTATTTGGTGTACGCCAAACTAACACCGACTTGTATGTGACCCATTTCGGGGTTCCATCTAAATGATCGGAGCCGTCAATTTTGTGTAAAACATGTTTTTACGAGTTCCTATCCAAAATCAAATCATTCTGATTTCGTTAAGGTTTTGATCGATTTTCGTCCATGAATTTGCAAGAATGAAATTGAATGAAGTGATCAAGTCTTTACCGATATCCAAATGAACTGATTCTTTTACACAGACGACTAGATTAATATTTGAACAAATTGAGCGGTTTCGATCATTAGCCTGGCATTCCAAAACTGGCTTCGGACAAGGTGGCGTACATTTGGTGTACACGGAAAGGTGTACCCTAGTTGGGCTCAAAGATTTACAACACCAACAAAATTCCATCTATATAATAGCATCCAAAACACTTTCAACAACAACAACAACAAACCAAGTCCTCACTCAAAGCTCAAAAACTGCAAATCCATGGCCATCCCCACGGCCAAATCTCATCTCCTCATTCTCTCCCTCCTCATTTCCACCGCCGTGGCCTGTGCTTCGGGCGAATGCGAGGCGGACTCCAGCCGCGGGTGCCACGACAAGTCCAAGGCACTACACCTGAAATTGATAGCCATCCCAACGATCCTAGTCGCGAGCATGGTGGGCATATGCCTCCCTCTCTTCACGCGATCCGTCAAGTCTCTCAGCCCGGACACGGACCTGTTCTTGATCGTGAAGGCTTTCTCGTCGGGAGTTATTCTTGCGACGGGGTACATGCATGTGCTGCCGGACTCGTTCGACGATCTAAAGTCCGAGTGCTTGCCCAGGAACCCGTGGAAGTACCCGTTCACGACGCTGGTGGCGATGGTGGCTGCTGTTTTGACTATGATGGTGGACTCGTTCGCGCTGTGTTATTATAGGAAGAAGGATCGGGAGATAAAGGAGGAGTGTAGGAGGAAGAGAAAGACGAATGTGGAGTTGGGGCAAAATTGTAGTAATGGAAATGATAATGATAAACTTAATGACAGTGGTACTGTGGATGATCAAGAGGTTGAGGATAAGGCCGCGACTTTGCTACGACATCGCGTTGTTGCTCAGGTGAAAAACTCGAACTACGATTTCTGAAATTAATGCATTATGATTTGTCATTCGCGGTGATTCTAGGGTTTGCGTTGTTTTTGTTTTTGTTTTTGGACCATTGATTGCCGAACGTGGTGGTGCCACTGCAGGTTCTAGAACTGGGAATAGTGGTGCACTCCGTGGTGATAGGACTGTCAATGGGGGCATCAGACAATCCATGCACCATCAGACCCCTTGTCGCTGCTCTTTGCTTCCATCAACTCTTTGAAGGCATGGGTCTCGGCGGTTGCATTCTACAGGTAAATTTTTACCAGTAAATCAAATCACATCCATCAAACATCAATCTTCTACTTCCGAAATTTCTAGCGAACGAAACGACTCTCATGTAAGCAGGGGCGGCCCCACAGACCATTTTGGCCCCTGCACTCCCTCCAATTTTCTTCTTATTAACATTACATTTTTCGATGTATTTGTAAATTTCTGAATAGTGGTCCCCGCAAACCTGACCAAATTAGTAATCATGCGTCCGCCACTGCATATAAGGGATTAGCAAAATCTAATTGGATTCTTTAGTCTGCATTAATTTTTTCTGTTAATTTGTTAGGCGGAATACGGAGCGAAAATGAAGGCAATAATGGTGTTCTTCTTCTCGGCGACGACTCCATTTGGGATAGCCCTGGGAATAGGGTTGTCGAATATATACAGTGAGAACAGCCCAGCAGCACTGATAGTGGTGGGAGTGCTGAATGCAACATCAGCTGGGCTGCTCAATTACATGGCTTTGGTGGATCTATTAGCACACGAGTTCTTTGGGAATCGTAAGCTGCTGGAAAGCATGGAGCTTCAGATGTGGGCTTATCTTGCTGTCTTCTCTGGTGCTGGTGGCATGTCTTTAATGGCTAAGTGGGCTTAATCAATTTACTAATTCGTTAGTACTGTTTTCTTAAATTTTCATTAGATTTAGTGACAGTAATTTTGTTTTGAATAATTGAAGGCACTTCATTTGATTTTGTCCAGATGGGTTTGAATAATTTTCATTAGATTTCGTGACAGTAATTATTGTTTTCAATTAGCTCTCCATACAATCGCGTGCAAGAGACCTCACTGCAATTATGTACACGACATATGTGTAGGACTTGAAATTCTTCTAGACCAAAATCAATTTGGCATAAGTCGAAATCTATTTTGGTTGTTTCTGGCAGATGACTTAACGAATTGGTTTCGGGTCAACAAAGAAAATTTATGTACACATTTGTTTGGGACACAATTCGCGAGCGACCGATCCCTTTGACGATTCGCACATATTCAGAGTCCCAATAATAGTATGATCACGCCCAAAAGAAGTAACTAGCGGATGGCCGCCCCGGGTTCCAGCCTTTATGCCTAGCAAAAACAAAATGAGCTTTGCTAATTTCTCAATCCATACAAAAGAGACAATACCCACAGCCAGCAGCAAACTCAGGCTGCACTTGTTCTTGTCCCATCCCATGCTATACCCTTTCCTCCATGAGGTTCAACCACGTCCCGCAATATGGTATAGACACGTGCTTTTGCACCATTGAGTTGGCATAGTTGATTAATGCCACCTGCTAACATAGGAATGGACCACTTTTATGGGCTTTCACACTTTTTTCCCAACCGTTAAGGGGTGTTTAGCTCAACTTACACGCACCTCGACTAATATTCCTCTTTTACTTTTAAGGGCGTTACAAAGATTAAAAGGATCTAAGGAACGAGGCATCGCAACAGAGCGAGAGCAAAGGCAAACTCACACTCTGATTAATGATCACAAAGCATATGATATGTTCACGGAGGGATTGATCATCCTGGTTAATTTGTATAGACTCGTACGTTTTAATTTTAATTTAGTATTTGAACTTGGCTCGGCCCCTTAAGGGTTTGACTCGGACTTAAATTTTAAACTCATTCACTTAACGAGCCAAGTTAGAGAACTTCAAAACTGAGCTAATTTGCACCCGCAATACTCTAACTTCAAAACTCAGTTAATTTGCACCTGTAATACTCTAACTTAAAAACTCAGCTAATTTGCACCCGTAACAACTTGGTATTGTGATCACTTCATGAACTCTTGCCAACGGTGTAAGATCCTCTGTGCTGAGCGAATTTGAGCTGTTAGATTGTGTGTTTTTGACTTTTTGTTTTTATTTTTTTTAGTATTTTCAAGTGATCCAACGGCCAGAAATTCCTCGGCACAGAGGTTTTCCCGAAACAAAACTTCATGATGGCTTTTCTCTCTTAATCACTAATGCTTTGGTTATTGTGTCTGATTATCAGATTTTTAAGTATCATTTGATGTGTTACCACTGTATTGATAGAATATACCCCATTTATCATGTAGTGGAATACGTTTTACCAATGCATTAGTAACACCTCACATAGTATAATAAAATTACTATAATAAAATTACCATAGTATTACTATAATAAAATTTGTTTTGTTCAAAAAATAGCATACACTACCATCTCAAAGTACTTCAAGTTGCATTTCTCTAAGTACATAGAAGCCACCCAATATACATTGAAAAGCCCATCAAGACAACGAAAAACAGAGTCCATAAATGGCAGCTTCTTCGACCCTACTCAAACTCATCTCCATCTTCTTCATTCTCATCCCCCAAGTCGTCCTCTCCGCCACGCCCGAAAAATGCTCGTCGGAATCCGGGGACTGCATCAACAAATCCAAAGCCCTACCTCTCAAAATTATTGCCATTGCCGCCATTCTTGTCACAAGCATGGTGGGAGTCTGCCTCCCTCTCGTCACTCGTTCGGTACCCGCGTTAAGCCCCGACCGGAACGTCTTTGTGATAGTGAAGTGTTTCGCCGCCGGGATTATTTTGGGCACCGGATTCATGCACGTGTTGCCGGATTCTTTCGACATGTTGACGTCGGGTTGCTTGCCGGAGAAGCCGTGGCACGTGTTCCCTTTTACAGGTTTTGTGGCTATGTTGTCTGCTATAGGGACTCTAATGGTGGATTCTATGGCTACTAGTGTTTATAGCCGGAAAAATGGTACCGGAGGGGTGGTGTTACCAGAGAATACTGAGGTGGCACAATCGGCGGTTGAGGGAGACCGAGACGTGAGGGCTAGAGGTGGTGGCGCCATCATGGGCACCACCACCAACGTGGGGCCAAAGAAGGACCCCATGGCGCACAATTGCTACGTTACAGAGTAGTTGCCATGGTCAGTTCATAGGGTTCATTTTAATCATGTGAACCATTTTTTTTTAAAATATAAAAAAAAATGATCAAATATCAATAAAGACTTGAATAATCATACTTTTCCATGAAAGAAAGCAACGTGCACAAGTCATACGGCGAATTTTTTTACCTCAAAGTGATTCATTTAGATGGCTACATATTTATAATGGACTTGATTTTTTTTTTCTAAAGGATAATTATAAAGTGTCATCTGCAAAATAAACGACTTTAATCATTAAAACGAACCAATAGTGGCCCCACAAGTTAACTATTGTCTATGGGGATCGGAGGAACTAGTCTTGCTCATTAATTTGTCCATGAAATTGATTTTTGCTGGTATGCAATATTGGCAGGTGTTAGAATTGGGAATAATAGTTCATTCGGTGGTGATAGGGCTGTCAATGGGAGCTTCAAATAACACTTGCACCATAAAGCCACTAGTCGCTGCACTCTGTTTCCACCAAATGTTTGAAGGAATAGGCCTTGGTGGCTGCATCCTCCAGGTAACTTAGATACACTTCCCTGTCCTCCAGGAAATTTTCAATACAATATATAACGCCTGTCTCACATAATGTGGAACCTACACATATGAGGGACTCACGTTATACATGAGGATATTATATATAACTGTTATATGCAAAATCTTTTCCATGTCCTCACTCGAAGTGAATTTGAACCGTTAAATTTCAAATTCTGCGTACTTAGACTTTATGATCCTATGAATAATTTTTTAATAAAGTGGGGCCAATTACTTTAATGACCAATTAAAGTACTTTAAGGCTTCATATGTAAGATGCACCCTAAATTTAGAAAAAGTGTTAGGAGTCATGCTAGGAGCTTGTTTAGTGTGTCCATGGGAGACCTAAAATAGGGAAGAAAGTGTGCTAAATACTAATTTGATCATTTGAGAGCCTCACTCAGGAGCAATTTTAGGAGTCCATTAGAGATGCTCTAATCTGTTGGAGTTGATCTAAGAATTTTTATATTACGAGTTGTTCCGTATCGTTGCAGAGATTGACCTTGTTTATGTTGTTCCTTGCGCGCATTAGTATTGTAGAACATTTTCTTTCAATAGATTCTTTGATGTTTGCCAAAAACTTACAAATTTTCTTTTCTGTTCTGGCTCTATTGCCTCTGCTATCCTCTACATCATATGTAAATAATTTACACAAATAGGCAGAGTACAAGGTGTTAAAGAAGGCAGTGATGGCATTCTTCTTCTCAGTAACAACACCATTTGGGGTAGTACTTGGGATAGCATTGTCAAACACTTACAAAGAAAACAGCCCAACAGCTCTGATCACGATCGGAATCCTGAACGCGTCGTCGGCCGGGCTTTTGATTTACATGGCCCTGGTGGATCTCCTGTCTTCAGATTTCATGGGCCCAAAGTTGCAAGGAAGCATCAAGCTCCAGATTAAGTCCTATGCTGCTGTTCTTTTAGGTGCTGGTGGCATGTCTCTCCTGGCTATATGGGCCTGATATTTGAATTGTAGACATGCTTCAATATTGGAAGTTTGTGAGACATAGTGAATGAGAAAGTAAGTGAATTGACATGTGGTTTTGTTTGTGATGCTCCAATCACGCGCAGTCTTGATATTTCTTGAATTAATTTGCACGCATTTTTGCTAACGAGGGTGTTCGAGCTTTTTGCTTCGACTACTCCACAAGGCATAGTAGTCTTATGTGTCACATATATTAATTGATTCCATGGCCTTAGCCTTATCGGTGTCAACCTCGAGCAAATGGCAACTGAAATTAAAGCATTAGTCCTCCTCTCTGAGATTCGAATCTGTGACGTTTTTAAGAAAAGTGCGGCTGGCATGTCTCTCATTGCTAAATGGCCTTAATATGTATATTTACAAACCTATTTGTAGATATTCATCAAGGTTGCAAGTTGTGTGAACAACGGACAAGTCAATTTTTTACTTAGGCCAAATGGATCCCTCAGTCAAAGTATTGTGGTACTATTTTTGATGTTCCAATGGTGCAGAGTTTTTTCATTTTATTCAATTGGTTTAGTGGCCATTTGGTTTCATTTCCAAAAATCATTTCAAGCTAGCTGTATATCTTCGTTTGTGATAACAGCAAGAGCAACATTACTGTCGGTGTTAACATGTTTTCCGACTAGTTTCCCGTTTGCTAAAAACTTTGCTTTTAGCACCCCCGATTCTCATTTGCTAAATACAACAGAAGGGTGACTTTACCAATTTGCTTTTAGCAAATTAAAAGAATATGAGAGATAATTGGTTTTTAGCAACTTACCTTTTATCTAAAGAAAAATAAAAGTGATTTTAGCAGGTAAATTAAATTCAACTTTTATGGGAAATTTCATTTTAGCAAATGGAAAACACCACCGAAAATGGCTAAGCTAAATTCAACTTTTACGCCGGGGGGGGAGGGGTTTTGTGTAAGTGTTTGAACAATTTGTGTCTTATTAGATTTATTGAAAATCCCTTGTTACAATCAATAGAAACATCGAAAATAAAAATCACCAATTGACGTAATTAATTGGATCAACATTTTGAAATGGCAAAGTCCTCATTCATTGGAGTCTATGTGTTGCCATCTCTGCTTCTTCTTTTTTTCCTGTCAAATCTCTATAATTATGATTCAAGTGATCCAACGGCCGAGATGGCCGATTAAGGTCAAAAACAACTTTGACACTACTGAAACAACTTTGTTGAAATTTGACAGAACACTTACTATACTATAGCATCCAAAACAATAGTTTTGGCTTGAATGAAGAAAATGGCTCAAACCATTGGTTGCTAATCCCTTTTTTTCCATTGTATTTTCTCTTTGTTATGATAGCCAGTTTTTATGTCTTCTAGTGCACCATTTTTTTTTTTTTTTGGATGCAAGTATGATCAGCCGTTCAATCATGTTTTGAACGGTCCGGATATGCTTCGATTTTTTACCATTAAAAACAAATCAAAATTGCTGAATACATTCAATCAGTCTAAAATAGGATTGAATGGCCGAGGGCTGTACAACACCGCCCCAGATCCAGTTAGGAGCGCCAAGGTACCTTTCAAACTTAGAATCTTTCCCTTGGGAATTTCATTTTCTATTAGGTGTCTGATGGCTTCCTCTCATATGGACCCCTATTAGAAGTTCACAGCCAGGCATTTTGATAATTTTCTTGGCCTCAAACCGTTGGTTGCTGATCCCTTTTTTCCATTGTATTTTCTCTTTGTTATATAGCCAGTTTTTATGTCTTCTAGAGCACCATTTTTTTTTTTTTTGGATGCAAGTATGATCATGGTGGGTGTTATCACCCCTCAGTCGTTCGATCGTGTTTTGAACGGTCCGGATACGCTTTGATTTTTTACCAATAAAAATAAATCAAAATTGCCGAATGCATCCAAACAATCTAAAACAGGATCGGATGGCCGAGGGGTGTACAACACTGCCCCGGATCCAGTTAGGAGCGCCAAGGTACCTTTCAAACTAAGAATCTTTCCCTTGGAAATTTCATTTTCTATTAGGTGTCTTGATGGCTTCCTCTCATATGGACCCCTATTAGAAGTTCACAGCCACCCAACATACATTGAAAAGCCCATCAAGACAACGAAAAACAGAGTCCATCAATGGCAGCTTCTTCTACCCTTCTCAGACTCATCTCCATCTTCTTCATTCTCATCCCTCAAGTCGTCCTCTCCGTTGCCCCCGAAAAATGCTCGTCGGAATCCGGGGACTGCATCAACAAATCCAAAGCCCTACCTCTCAAAATTATTGCCATTGCCGCCATTCTTGTCACAAGCATGGTGGGAGTCTGCCTCCCTCTAGTCACCCGTTCGGTACCCGCGTTAAGCCCTGACCGGAACGTCTTTGTGATAGTGAAGTGTTTCGCCGCCGGGATTATTTTGGCCACCGGATTCATGCACGTGTTGCCGGATTCTTTCGACATGTTGACGTCGGGTTGCTTGCCGGAGAAGCCGTGGCACGTCTTCCCTTTTACAGGTTTTGTGGCTATGTTGTCTGCTATAGGGACTCTAATGGTGGATTCTATGGCTACTAGTGTTTATAGCAGGAAAAATGGTACTGGAGGGGTGGTGTTACCAGAGAGTACTGAGGTGGCGCAATCGGCGGTTGAGGGAGACCGAGACGGGGGGGCGAGAGGTGGTGGCGGGGCTAGTGGTGGACATTTTCACGGCCACCACCATGGCGCACAATTGCTACGTTACAGAGTAGTTGCCATGGTCAGTTCTTCATTTTAATCATTTTTTTTAAACTATAAAAAAAAAAAATTGATCGGATATCAATAAAGGCTTGAACAATCATACTTTTCCACCAAAGAAAGCAGCGTGCACAAGTCATACGGTGAATTTTTTTACCTCAAAGTGATTCATTTAGATGGCTACATATTTATAATGAACTTGATTTTTTTTTTCTAAAGGATAATTATATAGTGTCATCTGCAAAATAAACGACTTAAATCATTAAAACGAACCAATAGTGGCCCCACAAGTTAACTATTGTCTATGGGGATCGGAGGAACTAGTCTTCCTCATTAATTTGTACATGAAATTGATTTTTGCTGGTATGCAATATTGGCAGGTGTTGGAATTGGGAATAATAGTTCATTCGGTGGTGATAGGGCTGTCAATGGGAGCTTCAAATAACACTTGCACCATAAAGCCACTAGTCGCTGCACTCTGTTTCCACCAAATGTTTGAAGGAATGGGCCTTGGTGGCTGCATCCTCCAGGTAAACTTATTATACTTCCATGTCCTCGATCGCAAAAATTTTTAATACGAGAATAACAGTTATTTGTAACGTCTCTCTCATATACAATGAAACCCACACATTATGCAAGAAGATGTTCCAAATAAGTGTTGTGTCCAAAATCTTTTCCATGTCCTCCCCCATATAACAAGCTACGGATAGCAAGTAGTTTCTTAAAGGCAATCTTAAGAGTGAGCATCGTCAACACTAATACTCCCTCTGTCCCAAATTTTTTGTCCACTTGCACTATTCACAGCACTAATACTCCCTCATGTGATAAGGCTGAGCATCGTCTAACTACTTTACCTACTCAAAAAATGCATTTTTTTTTTTCATTTTTTCCTAATCATTTCTTTGGTATTTGATCCAACACTACCATGCATTTTGACAAAAAAGTAAACACCTATTTAATGAGATAAATGATGTGCCAGTTTCTAATTGCTCAACAAAATTTGTATAATAATAATAATAAAGACTAGCTAGAGTGTTTGCTATCTTGTGCACAACACTGCTACATACTCAAAAAGTACCCATAATTTGAAATTCAATGGTCCAGATTCACTTGAGGTGAATCGGATTGTTAAATTTAAAATTCTGGATACCTAGACTTTCTGATCATGTGCATAAGTTTTGAATAAAGTGGGGCCAATTACTTTAATGACCAATTAAAGTACTTTAAGGCTTCATAGCTATGATGCTCCCTAAATTTAAACAAAGCATTAGAAGTCATGCTAGGAGCTTGTCTAGAGTGTCCATTAATGGAGACCTAAAATAGGAAGAAAGTGTGCTAAAATACTTATGTGATCATTTGAGAGCCTCACTCAGAGCAATTTTAGGAGTCCATTGGAGATGCTCTAATCTGTTGGAGTTGATCTAAGAATTTTTGTATTACGAGTTGCATGATAAATGTTCCGTGGGATGTTGAATTTTCGTTGTAGAGATTGACCTTGTTTATGTTGTTTCTTTCATGAGTATTGTAGAACATTTTCTTTCAAAAGATTCTTTGATGTTTGCCCAAAAAATTACAAAAACTTTCTTTCAAAAGATCCTTTCTGTTCTCGCTCTATTGCCTCTGCTATCCTCTACACCACATGTAAATAATTTACACAAATATATAGGCAGAGTACAAGCTGTTAAAGAAGGCAGTGATGGCATTCTTCTTCTCAGTAACAACGCCATTTGGGGTAGTACTTGGGATAGCATTGTCAAACACTTACAAAGAAAACAGCCCAACAGCTCTGATCACGGTCGGAATCCTGAACGCGTCGTCGGCCGGGCTTTTGATTTACATGGCCCTGGTGGATCTCCTGTCTTCAGATTTCATGGGCCCAAAGTTGCAAGGAACCATCAAGCTCCAGATTAAGTCCTATGCTGCTGTTCTTTTAGGTGCTGGTGGCATGTCTCTCCTGGCTGTATGGGCCTGATATTTTAATTGTAGACATGCTTCAATATTGGAAGTTTGTGAGACATTGTGAAGGAGAAAGTAAGTGAATTTTGTTTGTGATGTTCACTAAATTTTGGGTCTCACTAAATTTTCTCCAAACACATAGGGACCTTTGTAATACAATTAATAAATGTGATTAAATAAGAAATGCATCACTATAATTTGAATACATCCCAATTAGGTTGACATCTACTCAACTATCAATCATATGCATTCCTTAAAATAAACACAAAAAAAGGCAAAATAAAAACAATATTTTTCCAATCGAGCCGTTGATTTTGTTGTTTCCATTGATGAAATCTATTGTGTAAAATTTCTTCTTGGTTGAGTTTACTTTTCGTACTTTACTTTATTTAAGTCTTTCTTATGAGTTGAAGATCACACTACTTAAATACTCTTTTATGGTATTTTGCTTCTGGTTCGTTTAGTTTTCAAATTAGAAATCTAGTCGATACTTGATACAACTTGAATTGAAGCTGACAAAAATTTATGCTTACACATGAATACCATGTCGTGTCGTTTCGTGCCAACGATAAACGTACTGTGCCAACCCGACCCGTCTACTTGTAACTTGATTTTAACATTTAATTTGTAACTGTGATTCTAGATTTCTAGTAATCTATTTTTTTTTTTTTTAAATGATTGGATCCCCGAATTCCCATGGGGATCCCCATTCCCCATTTGGAGTGGAGATGGAGGATGAAAATAAAGCCCCGTCGAGGATTGGGTAGGGGATGGATATGGAGAAGGGGTTAGAGATTGGGGGTGGAGATAGTACTTTCCAGCCCCGATCTGTCCTCATACCCATCCCTACCCGTAATGCTTTGGGCACTACAGAGTCTCAGACCGCATTTAGAGCATCCCCATCAGGGGCATCAAATCCCCTCAGAGCCAAATTTGATGAGTGAAATATAACAAAATCCTCCAAAATCAGACTTAACAAATCTTTTGTAAATTTGTTAAACTTGTAACTTTGCTACAGTACCGCACCAAATTTGGTGCAGCACTGTTCACTCACCAGAGAACTATTCATGCACGGTTCACTTTTTTTATTTATTACTTTTGGAGAGTAAGAGTAGAAAGAAATAATAGTTTAATATAATAAAGTTATAATAGAGAGTCAGATTTTGTGAGTTTTTGGAAAGTGACTTGCTAAATTTGTAAAAAGTATTTTTGAAGTTAAATTTGGTGTAAAATTTGGTGCTCCTGATAAGAATACCCTTACAAACACATTTACTGATGTGTGGGCCCCTTTGGAGCTGTATGGCCCTACATATGTGACTGCATAAATGTTTGCGAATTTATGTACTAAATTCATTGCATTCAAATACCGATATCAAAGTCCCGGTGAGATCTCCATCTGTATTCGTATCTGTGTAAGTGTTTGAACAATTTGTGTCTTGTTAGATTTATTGAAAATCCCTTGTTACAATCCATGGTAACATAGAAAATAAAAATCACCAATAGTAAATCTAGGAGCCTATGATGGAGTAATTAATTGGATCAACATTTTGAATTTCTACCCAACCAGTATAGATGGCTTTTTTAATGGGTAAGCCAACCTAAACCCAAACATAGAGATTTTCGTTTGGATTCTTTAAATATTTTTAATGGGCTTGGTTTAAAACTTCACCTAACCTAGGGCCATCGGGTTGGGCTTTTGTTGAACCCTTGGGCAACCAACTCCAACCATATCATCCCTCCGCTCCAAAAATGTTTGTCCCGTCTGCAGACGAGAGCTTATAAATAATACAATTTCTCAAAGATAATATTTTTTTAAAAAAATCAGCAATTCTCTAGATTTCAATCAATCATGAAAAAAATATGAATTTTTTCTTGGAAAAAATGTACCATTAGTTTTTAGTCTTCGTTTTGCGGACCGGACAACATCTTAAGACAGAGATAAAATTTGTTCCCAAAATGCTTGTTTCCTCGAAAAAAATTTTTTTTTTTGCTCCATTTAATTAATGAAAACATATACTCCTAGCATATTAGGGGTTAAGAATGAGTTTAGGTAGCTGGAGGTTTAGAATTGTTGAACGACCAATTTTCCTTTGTATCCTTCTTCTCTTCTTAATCTATTAAGAATTGTTGAACGGCCAAGTTACTCATACCCGATACGTAATTAGGTTGTTTATTCATGTATTTTTCCGTGACTAATTTTGTGTCTAGTTTCTGTATCTCTATTGGGCTAAGTTTTAGAACTATTGTCTTTCACGTTTTAAACTTCTAATCAAGCATTGATTTTGTGTTTCAGCTTTCGTATCAATGTTGCAACAAATTTTGTTTCTAGAAGTCAGATTTTTTTCCGTTATATAAAATTTCTCTGCATGCATCCTTTTGGAGCATCTACAATGATAAGTTATTTGTAAAAGCCAAAAGTAATTATTTGGCATGAGATCTCAAAAAATAATCTATAATGATCAATCATTTCTCAAGCCGAATTTCACATGAGAAATGGCAAAGTCATTCATTGCCACATCACTATCTATGTGTTGTCATCTCTGCTTCTTCTTTTTTTTCCTGTCAAATCTCTATAATTAAGATTCAAGTGATCCAACGGCCGTGATGGCTGGTTAAGGTCAAAAACAACTTTGACACTACTGAAATAACTTTGTTGAAATTTGACAGAAAACTTACTATAGCAATCCAAAACAATAGTTTTGGCTTGAATGAAGAAAATGGCTCAAACCATTGGTTGCTAATCTCTTTTTTCCATTGTATTTTCTCTTTGTTATGATAGCCAGTTTTTATGTCTTCTAGTGCACCATTTTTTATTTTTTTTTAGATGCAAGTATGATCAGCCGTTCGATCGTGTTTTGAACAGTCCAGATATGCTTTGATTTTTTACCAATAAAAACAAATCAAAATTGCCAAATGCATCCAAACAGTCTAAAATAGGATCGGATGGCTGAGGGCTGTACAACACTGCCCCGGATCCAGTTAGGAGCGCCAAGGTACCTTTCAAACTTAGAATCTTTCCCTTGGAAATTTCATTTTCTATTACGTGTCTTGATGGCTTCCTCTCATATGGACCCCTATTAGAAGTTCACAGCCAGGCATTTTGATAATTTTCTTGTTCTTCTGAGGGCCCCTTTTGATTATTTGTTTATGGTGACTCATTTGCTCACTGTAATAAGTAATAACCAAAATCTATTAATTACTAGAAGAAAACCCATTTGGAAGCACTTAATTGCTTATAGGATTAAATAAAAGATTGTACTAAAATAATTGATTTATTGTTCCTAGCTCATTTGATCTTTCCTGTGGGATTGTTACTTATTTGACCCAATAAACTCTAAGGCATTGGCTTCATGGTCAATACCTGGACTAAGAGGTTTGGTCCCACATTCCCGTGTAATATAAGGTTCGAACTTTTGAGGTGCTATCAATTTTAATGGCTTCAATACTAATGGTGCGTTGATTTAATTTTAGTCATTAGTGGACGATGTTATTGTTTTCTCAAGATTATTTGTCAAGCTATGTGCGTAAATTGGTTCAAACACCCAATTTATCCAAAGGAAAAAAAATTAACCAAATTGGTCCCTAAGTGGGTAGTGAGGCAGAGGCAACCTAATGAAAGAGACTTCTCTATTTCCCCCTCTTATTTTTCACTTGCTTGCAAGCTTTAACAACATATACTTGTAAAGTCATACTAAAAGTGTCTTGAATAATTTTTGTAATGTGACTTCCATATGTGACAATTTTTATTTTTTGGTAATAGCCCTCCATCATTTTCTCTTCATTTTGATATAAAAAAAAAAAAAAAAGTTTGGCGATCAGTAAGTGAGAAAGAGCAGCCTACACATAATTGTGAAAGATATGGTGAAAAGACATCTGTACTGGACTGGCCGTGACTTTTTGAGGCCCAACGCAAACTTAAAAAATGATCTTAGATCTTAATTCATTTCACGAACAAAATGATGATAGAATAAGGCAAGTTCAAATTAAAGGTTAAATTATTAGTCTTCAAGAAGATACTGAAAATTTTTAAAATTATGCATCTTTACAAAAATCAGGAACAGTTGCTTAGAAGTCTCGCTTTCTAATTGTCTAGTAGTACAAATTAATCAATTATCAATTTTCTCTTATTTGATATATCGACATATATAGACAATAATAATCCATAATTGATATACATTCCGAAAATAATCCATAACTATTTGGGGCACTTTTTAAGAAAATTTTGGTGGCTCAAAACAAAAGCCCTTTTCTCATAATTGATATATCGCATGTGTACCAACCCAGACGGTCCATTTCTCTTCCCATCAACCACCCAACCACATCAAATACGATAGCAAATCAATTGAGGTCCCGTTCCTTTTATCGACTTTTTCTATTTTTTGCTAAAAAAGTTTCAAAAGTCGCTCATCTCGTAAAAAGTCCCCAAAGTCAAAAAGCTATAGTAAGAAAATAGTCTTATTTTTGTCTACAACTTAAAGGCAATAAAATTACGAGAAACACACCATAGACAATAAAATTACGAGAAACGCACCGGGCCGGGATTGGTCAATATGAGCTAGTGATGGAGGATAATGTTGTCTCTATATATGTTCCCTCGGTCCATTTCACTTGATTAAGTAGCTATAACAACACATACCGACTGCACCAACTCCTTACCCGAATAAATTAAATATGACGTTCTGCTAATAAGGACAACTGGAGGTGGGCCTAATCATGGAATCACACAATTGTCGCTGATGAACCCATTAATCAAATGGGATTAGAAAAGAGTAAGGTACATGAAAAGTTTTTCAAATATGGTCCGGGACTATTGATTTTTCTTTCGTGGACAAATTCGGGAAAACTTTTCATGTATTCTTTCATTTTTTTTATGTGAATAAGATTGCAATTTTGTTATTCAAGTAATTAATTAGACGGTGCTTCATGTGTGGCCGATAAAAAGAGATTCCGTCACAAAAATAATTACTTTTTTTTTCTTTAACAAAAAATAATGTCACTTTATGAACTGGCTCCTGGCCTAACAAAAGGAGAATTAACTGTGAATGAAAAACAAGCACAATTGACAAAGTGCTGATTAAGTATTGAGGATTTGAATGGTTGAGAAAAAAGGGTAGTTCAAGTGGCCGTAAGGTGTTCTCTTCAACAGATTCTGTGTTCGAGTCTCATCGCAGGGTTCCATTCCCTATTGATCTTTTATATTAGGGTTATTGTTCCTCGGGTTTGAGTTTTGAGGTGGAGGTCGTGGTTCGAACTGATGGAGCAGCGGTTGGTCCCTTATAATGACCTAACACGTAAACATGATACAACCTGGAAAAAAAAAAAAAAAGAAGCGGTCAGTCTCCTATAATGACCTAACAAGTAAACATGATACAACCTGAAAAAAAAAAAAGAAGCAACAAAATTTGTGAGTAGTTATATATGATTTCTATGTCATGCTTTTGTCCTCTCTTTTTTTCTGTTTTTGAGAGAGAGAGAGAGAGAGAGAGAGAGAGAGATGGTAATCATGATTTGTCTCATATTTTAACCTACTCTTGACTCCTTTAATTACAGTTCCCCTCCAGACTGCAAGTTTCCATTTGTTTAGCTTGTCTATAGTTTTTTAATGGGTTTAGAGTCTTTTGACTATCTACTTTGTAATTTTTCCGCGCGCTACGGGTCTTTTCTTAATGGGATTCAAATTGAATATTGTACTACACAATATAGTCAAGCATAATAATCAGACATCGGAATCTAATCGCGTGATCGTATAATATGATCTTTTGAAAAAAATAAAACGACCAATGTAAGTTTGGGAATAGTCCTCCTAATTTTTTTCCTAAACAAACGGATGATGTAATTATATATTCGCCATATATCATTTTCATAGCAGCTCATCAGACAGCTAGTAGCCCAGCCCCAAACTCTACTGCCTCTCCAGATATTTTTTTTTTTTTTTTTGACAAGGAAATTGTAGATTTTCCATTATCACAAGATCAGGTTACAAGATCGATTACACGTCAGACAACAACCAAGAAAAACTTGGACAACGATGTGCCTCTCCAGATTAATAGTAAAAGTTTTCATCGGAATTGGGTGGAGTCTGCCTCTAGTTTTTGAATGGTTCAAATTGTATTAGTATATTATAGACATTGTCAAGCATAGTAATCTGATACTCCCTCCGTGCTCTTTTAAATATGTAACTTCGTAATTTCAACTTATTAAAAAAATATTATCATTACATTTTTTACATCAACTTTTGCATACACTTTTCACTATTGCCCGTAATGAATACATCATCATTAAACTTTACGTACCAACTTTTCAAGAAGGAAATTACTTTTAAGGGCAAAATAGGAAATATACCAACTTTTACCCAATAACTTTTCAACATCACACTTATTTAGGAACAACCCAAAATGGAATACATTTCTTTTTAAGGAACCCAGGTTCGGATATCGATACTCGCTTGATCGTATAATTTTTGTTAAAAATGGAATGACCTATATAATTATTTTGAGAATAATCCTTTTGGCAAATATACAGCCCTTTTCCTGTCTCTACTATGGACGTTAGCAAGATGAGATCCATTACGCCAATTAAAATAAAAAGATTATATCCATTACTAGTTTTATTTTTTAAATAACATATTTTTATGGTTCTGTTCAACATACCGTTTAGATCATAAAAATATAGCTTGAGTATACTCACAATTTCAAAGAGAGAGACAACATTGACCCATTAATTTACCTCAAATACTTTATGGCTTGTTTTTTCATAATTTTCTTTTTATTTTGAAGCGGTAGACAAAAGTACTATCCACCTTAATTTAGGTTTTTCTTCCTTGGTTGGGGCATAAAGCTTGGCCGGCAGATAGTGTCTCAGCCTTATAAGGGAGTAAAAAAAGGTCGTATCCAACTGTGGTGGTTTATCTTATTTTGAATTTTTGGGTTTTTTTATGTGAGGAGAGACTTGTTGAGTAAAAAATCAAAAAAGTCGATAAGAGGACGAAAAATGGAGTAATTAAAGGGTAAAAAAAGATTAGCAACAGCGTTGAATAAGTCAAAACAAATCCACGTTTTGCTGTTAAATCTCACATGCACCCTGAAAACTATGCCATTTTTTACTCCTATATTGTTCGAAGTGTTATGAGACATGAAATGGGGGGGGGGGGGCTGCCCCGCCGTGCCGGCCACGACGGCATCGTTCCGACGATCAGAGACATTCACCGTGTGATTTGTCGAGTTGAACAAGTTTTCAAAAATCAACTCCATTAGATATAATTAAGTGAGTTAATTATATATGAGATTGAAAATGCAATCCACTACGATACAAATGAATGAATGATACAGACATCCACATAGTGACAAATATCCTAAAGATCTATTTGAAAAAGAATAATTTTTTTTTGCATTTCTTTTTTTTTTTTTAGAATAAAGACAATAGAAGTGTCATATTCGCACCGATAATCCACAGGGAATACAACATCTTAACCGGGGTGACTCTAGCCACGTCTCAATTTTGAATTGGTTGTCGATAATTGACGTAAGATAACTCGAATAATCTTAGTTATCTAAACAATATATTTCTTTGGTCCCAATTTGTTAGTCCTTTTAGAGTTTTTGTTATTTTTCAATTGTTTATATCTTGCCATTTACAATGCTTTATACGATTTAAAATTTTTGTTTATTAAAAATAATTAAGATTTATCATATATATATATATATATATATATATATATATATATATATATTGGTTCGATCTGTGGATTTTCAGTCTAAAATCATGGATAAACCGAACTAAATTGAGATATTTACAATTAATGCTACATAACAATATAAATAAATATGTGTGTGTGTGTGAGTAATATTTGGTGAATAATTATAATTTATCTATTGTTATATTATTTTTAACTATTTTACCTTATATGAAATTTGGTTGCTGGAATCTGATGCATAGCCTAATTAGCTAACTTAACTTATTTTTTTGTCTTTATTTGATTTTCTTTTGCGTTTGTTAGTGTTGCATCGATTTTTTGAGTATTATTGGTTCGTCTCGACGAGAGGAATCCAAAAAGGTAAAAGATTATGATTAGAACTCTCAATTTTTGAAATAAGATCGAAAAAAGTGTAAAAACTGTCTTTTTTTTACTTATTTTTGTCATTATTAAAAAAAAATGATTCGATCATAATTTTTTACTTTTTTTATTCCTCTCGCCGAGACGAACCAATAATACACAAAAGTTGATGCAAAACTAAAAAGCACAAAAAAAAAATTGAAATAAAGACGAAAAATAAACCAGCTAACTTTTTAGGCCAAAACACACCTAACATATTGTTTGTTGGTTTTTCCCCGGGGAAGGGCTCTCTGGTTGTTTTGTTTTGTTTTTTGCCATTTTTTATCCTTGCATTTAGCGTTTATGGAATATAATCCGTAGATAAAAATTGAGACCGGACTGTTACATGCATTGTTAAGGAACCGGACCGTAAGATTTTTGATCCGTAAATTATATTTTTTCTTAAAACTATGACTCGCAGTTCGGTTTCTAGCCTAAAATAATAATAAAAAAATCCAATTCAATCTAGACCGTGAATGCCCTACAAGTAATTACTACAGTACAAAAATAAAGTAGTACTGAAATTAACGTGGTACCACTAATAAGTGCACCGCTCATACCTCACATGTGCACGAGCCTAGGTTTCATACTCCATAATCTAAAGACTTTAATTTTTGTCGACAGAATCTTAATCCACATTTTAATGCGTCATTCTTTACTGTTACTAATAATAAATGAAAAACATTGCCCCCAAAAGGAATTTCATCGTTTGTGTTGAATTTGTGAAAGACAGAGACAGCAAAAGAATTTCTCCGAGTGAACCAAGGGTGCAAGTCACCTTCCCTCCCTTTCTCCTAACGCCATTGACACCCCCACACCACTAATTGATAAATTCTCTCTCTCTCTCTCTAGAAAAACTAGTTTTCTTGAGACCCAAAAAGGGCAGTTGTTGTCAGGTTAGGGTTTTATATGCCTGTGGGAGACAAGAGTTTCAGAGCCCTTAAAAAAGAAATCTCAGATCAAATTCCCTCCGGATAAGGTGTGAACACAGAAACAGGGGCAACAGGCCATGGTATGGAACCTTCCCTTCTTCTCTGCTTTCATTTGATTCCTTTGTCTTGGATTTGTATTTTTCCTTGTTCTCATAATTGCTTGTTTGTTGATTTATGTGTTGACTTCAACCCGTAATTCCAGTTTATAAAAAGACTCGACATCTGTAGATTGGACCCATTTGTTAAAGGCTATATGGGCTTCCTTTGTTGATATCAAGATTGAATTTTGATGGGGGGTTTTTTCTTAAATTTCGTTTAGAAATATGAGAATCGGATAAATCACCAGTTTGTACACTCTTCTATTTGATTCTGGAAATTGGAAGACTAGTTTGGTCTTTGGTTTTTGGGTTTGGTGAATTTGATTTATTAGGTCCAGGAGCATAGCATATTTGATGGCAATATCTTGTTTGTTTTGAAGTTTGGAAAAGATGCAAATTTTGATAGTTTCGCATTGATTTGTTGGTGTTTTTGCAGTATATAGCGATATTAGCCATATATTGAGCATTTAGAGTCGTAGAGCATCTGTGGATTTTGAGAGAAATTTGCGGAAATGGAAGGACAGATGATTTTTGGTTGTGGGTCTTCTGTAAATTCAGTTAGGGAGTTGAAATTAGAAGAAGATGAAGAAGATTTTAGGAGCTGTTGCGAAGATGTAGATGATTTGAAGGAGAGAGAAGAACCGGCAAAGGAAGTTTCAAAGAACATTCTTGATCCGAAGAACATTCTCGATGAGGTTTCAGTGAATATGTTCTTCAAGGGTGTATCAATAGCTGGGGCTGGAGAGGGTGGTGCTGGACTTTCTGGGATTGGTGTGGTTATGGACAGATCAGCTAATATTCCTTCTATTCAAGTGCAGAAAAAGCTTGACTTCTTTGTGGATGAATCTGTGGCTGACTATTTAGCTTTGATGGATGGACTGTTGGAGGCTGCACAGAATAAGGTTACGCGAGTGTTTGCCTTTACAGACTCCGAGATTTTATATGATCAGGTGAGGGATCCATTTTTTCTATAAAAGCATAATGCTCTTTACCTTATATTCGCAGTTTTGAATTTGGGTGAAGGCATTTGTTTTTGTTGCTAAAGTATTTTATGGTGTTATTGATATATCTCTGCTTTCAATCCAGCTGTGATCCATAGTTTCCTTCTTGGGGTCTGTTTCACAATTCCCAGTGGTCAGTCTAGTGATATACTGATATATATCTATATTTTCCCCTATTTTTTCTCGTTCCCCGAAAGTTTGGTTTTTGATATTCGATTAAGTTCTCAGCAATTTGTGATTTCAAAGTTCCATTGAAACAAAATAAGGGTAGCTTGTCACTTCTCATTTCGCTTGGTAACTCAAAAGATTGAGATTCAAATTGCATCGAGTCCTGTTGTTTAGGTAACTCAATCTTTGCAGAAGAAAGAGAATTTGATTAATTTCTTGGAACTATAAGTAAGTAAACCTTTCATGGATTTAAAAGGTTAGCAATAGTTGGTCTCATGCTCTTTTAACTTCACATGTACTCTTTCGGGGTACCAACTAATTTGATGTCCATTTCCCTACTTTTCACACTTCTATGACCTTTTGACAGATTATTAACGAGGAGAAAGTTGACAACCCGCTTCTCCTTGCATTGAGGCAAAGGATCCTAGAACGCACTGAACAGCTGGAAGATTTTATTCTTAAATTGGTGCCCCGTATTGAACTAGAACGGCCGCTGTCCTTAGCCCGAGTGGCGATCGGCATCGTGTCTTTCTCCTCTGAGGGAGATGAATCCTTTGAAAATTGTTCCATTTGTTGTGACGAGAAGCCCAACCAAATGATGATCACAATGAAATGTTCCCACAAGTTCTGTTCCCATTGCATGAAAACCTTTGTTGATGGGAAATTGCAATCTTCTCAAGTCCCCATTAGGTGCCCTCAGTTGAAATGCAAATATTACATCTCCGCCACAGAATGCAAATCCTTTCTTCCGGTCGCTTCTTATGAAATGTTGGAGAAAGCCCTAACAGAAGCAAATTTTCTCAACTCGGATAAGATGTATTGCCCCTTTCCCAGTTGCTCAGTTCTTCTTGATCCTCATGAATGCTTATCAGCCAGGGCGAGTTCATCAAGTCAGTTAGAGGATAGTTGTGTGGAGTGCCCAGCATGTCAGAGATTCGTATGTATTGAATGCGGGGTCCCTTGGCATACTTCGATGAGCTGTGAAGAGTATCAAGATCTCCCCTTGGAGGAGAGAGATGCTGGTGACCTTACGCTCCATCGGTTGGCACAAAATAATAGCTGGCGGCGCTGCCAACAGTGCCAGCGGATGATTGAACTAACACAGGGCTGCTACCACATGACATGCTGGTATGGATCTCTTCTATTCACATATTGGCGTTTAAGCCTTTTACAGATATATTTATCACCCCCCCAAAAAAAAGAAGGTAAATGCCAGGGGTTGCAATTATTGGAAATTGCGAATGATTGAATAAAACACTAGTAGTTTGTCATTCGATTATATAAACATCAACGGAGGAACAGATTTCAAGTAGAAGTTCCTTTATATTCCATGCATGTATGGATGTTGAGACTAAGTGCATGTGTGAATGTCTCAGACTAAGTAGGTTGCCTCGAAGTGAAGTTTAGATCTGCTACTACAACCAGTCATAACTTTGAAATGCCTCTCTGGGACAATGATTGAGTTGGTGGTGTTATAGCCCTTATTTGTATCAAAAGATTTGCTTCTCTAAGTGGCTGGGGTGACCACCCATCATGTAAGGATGAGCTGTAGGCGCTTCAGTTGGTGGTGTTATAGCCATTATTTGTATCAAAAGATTTGCTTCTCTAAGTGGCTGGAGTGACCACCCATCATCGTAAGGATGAGCTGTAGTCGCTTCAGGTTATGAAGCTGATTGGAGAAAGATGAAGAAGGAGCTGTATGCATAGGTTCTTTTAACTCTGCCAAGATCTATTGCATCTTGTCACCGCCAAAAATTCTAGATAGCTAGAATCGATGGAGACTTAGCTAATAACAAATGTGCAACATTTAGAAACTAATGGATCTAGTCATGGTTATGATCTTTACTTTTTAAGTTCAGGGCGTGACTGCTTACAATGAAACAGTACTATCCATGTGGGTATGAGCAGATCTCTGCCACGTGTCATATCCTTAGTAGCTCCACAGTCCACACCAAACCCAAGTGAACGAGCAAGTGATTTTGCTCCAGCTCCCTCGCCTTAGAACTCCTCAAGCTCGCAACAAATTAAGAATGGCAACTTGAACAATGTCCTAGGCTGGCTGGGAGTAGGGCTAGGTGCCTTGCTTGGGACTGAAGGGCTCATTTGGTTTGGAGGCTAGAATGATCGGTTGTCAAGAAAGTTGAGGTTGCCCCTGCAAGCTCCACCTTGTCCCCCCGATTGTAGCGCCAACATTGTGTCTTGCCAAGGCTCTCATGTCTGAATTTCAATTCATTATAGTTGTGTTTTTTCCCCTATGAAACGTTTCAAGGAAGTTAATGGGGAGCAAAAATTGAATTTGTTAAATTCGTTCTTTTAAGATGTTAATGTATCATTTACCAATTGAGAAATATTGAACCAACATGAATGAATTGGATAAAGAAACAAAACTTCAAGTCATGAGGCACCCAACCCCCGTACAAGCCCTTGTGGGCAGGTTTAAGTATACTTCCTAAAGAACTTCAGGGCTTCCTAAATGTGTTAGTGGCTTTGTGTATTATGAGTTCAGTGTCTTCAGAAAAATGAATAGAACAGAATCTGTATGTAACGTCTTTTTAGCATCTCTTCAGTGATATGATCTTCACAGTAGCAAAAGATCGTTATCTTACCACTTGATATCGGGATTTCTTAGAATCATGTAAGTTGCAAACTCTTAGTTGGATGAAACATCGCATGTTACTGGAATACCTTCGGAAGAAATTTCGAGAAAGATAGTTGATGGAGTTCTACTTGTTTTGGAATTCAACGTAAGCGAGCCAAGTGTCATTATTTTGACAGGTCCTTTACCAGTGTGGTTGGAGAAAATTTGTGCTTTGGGGCTCTGTTATATTCCTTATTCCCTTTACATATATGCATGTGGATTGTATGTTCAATCCATATGCTTAAACTAGGGTTTGTTCCTTTCTGCTTACAGAATCTGCAACTGCAGGTGTGGGCACGAGTTCTGTTACTCATGTGGTGCTGGCTACAGAGATGGCCAACAGGCATGTCAATGTGCATTTTGGGACGGAGACCACGAGGACAACACCGCTGAGGAGCACATGGTCACTTACCCTTCCCAAGAATCTGAACAATGGGCATGGGATTCCTTTGACTCGCTCCCCATGAGTATGGACGCTTACTCTGATCAAGAGCGATCACAGCTGGCGTTGATCCAAAGGTTTCTTCTGGGGGGATTTAGTTTGAGCGATCACAACCCCTACCAATCACCACCTCGTTGTACAGCAGATTCTTATACCGATGCCATGAAGGACCTCCATCAGCTTCCTTGGCTGGAAAGGTTTGTTTCCGTTATAAGTGATAACTACTATGAAGATTATGTCCAATGAAGGAAATCCATGAAGACTACGGGTTTTTTTTTTTTTCAGAAATTTTAAATAAGGTTTTTTAGATTTTCGCGGAAGTAAATGGTTGGAGGTGGTAGAGAGTCTCTCACTCTCACTTCATTTCCATTTCTAATGACTGTGCCAATAGGTACTCTACTACTACTTTTTATGTAGTGTTTTCATTGGTCTTTCTGTGGTAGTAAAGTTGTTACCATGAATTTTCTTGCTTTGAAGAGTGAGGAATTGTTGCATGATGGAAAGGATGAAGGGAAAAGAGAAGAAAAATTAGGGGGAAACCCTTGTATTGAAACCATATTGAAAATCAATGAAATTGGAATGTTCACCATTTCTTTTCCATTTTGGGTGTCCTTGCAGAACCTTGTGGTGGAGATGGAGACCACCACATTTTATTCTATAGAATGGAAGGCAAATAAAATTTCAGAATTTAAGTTGTCCTTTTTATCATATCAAACAAAATGCGATCAAGGACAAGATTCCCACTATAGATAATCTTATACGGCGTAGGATGGTTATTGTAATTGATGTTGCATGTGTTTGAGGGATGGAGAGTCAATGGTGCATTGTTCATTTGTTGTCAAGTTGCCCGTGATCTTTGGAATTTGTGGGGTACGGTGGTACTGGAGCGTATGCAATAATGGTATGGGCTAGAGTGGGTAGAAGAAGCGGAAGCTTTTGAATTTTGATACCACTATGCTTGATGTGGTTAATCTTGAGAGAGGAATTAAAGATTTTCAACAAGAAGAGAGATCCATTTTTTAAAAAATGAGGAGTTTTTTTTTTATTTTAGTGGAACCTTAAATTGGATCAATTCTATGATGGAGTATTTTGTAGAGGGGTGTATAGGTTCTTTTATTGTGGGCATTCCATTATTTTGGAGTAAATAAGTGGGCATTCCTTGATGCCTTCTTAATGGATTCCTTCTTAATAAAATTTGTCACTTGTCAAAAAAACTTACGGAAGCCCGATCAAGTTGATTTTTAGCAGGAATGTTTCTACTGTTTGACACTCGCATTTTAGGGATGGCAATTTCCCCAAGTCCGATGGATACCCGCCCCATCCCCGGCTATATGGAGGTGCATATTATTTGATTTTTCATCCAATAGGAGTGGGTATGATAGAACTTAAAGAATCCCGGTTGAAAATGGAGCGGGTATGATTTTGTGATACCCGTCTCCGAATACCTATACCCGCGCCGTTTCAAATTGTATACTTATTTTTATGAATGTATGTATATATGGGGGCATATAGTAGTATATGTATGTGTGTATATATAAGTATGCATATTGGTATAATTTATGTATATTGTTCCAAATTAAAACTATATATGGTTAAGTGTTAAAAAAAGTTTAATGATGTTAGTTTTTTAAATTGTATATAATCTTGGTAGACTATTATTTCTTTGCAACTTTCTATTCTATTTGGTTTTAAATGGTTGTTTTTGTTAGTATAGAACACATAAATTAGATCTTATCCTCTTTTTTTTTTTTTTTTCTCCAACTAGTTTGGATATGGATTTAACCGAATATACCCGATCCCCAATGGGAGGCGGGTATGGTGGATTGTTCACTATCCCTTATGGGTATAGAGGTGGGGATGGGGAAGAACTTCCCAATTAGGGCTCGGGGGTAGAATAGGGTCCCCCGATCCATACCCTACCTGTTGCCATCCCTATCGCATTTCACAGACTTGGGGTTGTTGCTGTGCACCCCATGGCGGGACCGCGCTGGAATTTTTTCGACGATCGGAGACGCTCGCCGCGTAGAGCTCGTAGAGTACTACAAGTGTACCAAAAATCAACTCGATCGGATATGGTTAAGTGCCTCATCGGAACACAAATAACTAGAAAAAACATAGGTTCAGCGGTTTTGTTCCAGTGTTTGTGTTCCATTTTTTTCAAGGTATTTGTGTTCCGATGAGACACTTAGCGATATCCGATCGAGTTGATTTTTGGTACACTTGTAGTACTCGACGAGATCTACGCGGTGAACGTCTCCGATCATCGAAAAAATTCCAGCGCAGCCGCGCCATGTGGTGCACAACACGCTGTTGTGCAGCAGGCCGCACAGCAGCAACCCCAAGTCCGCATTTCACAATCCAAAAACCCATATTTCTTAGGGCATCCTTATTAACTTTTGAGTTAAAATAGGGAGTCAAACCCCCAATATCAGCCTCTCTATACTCCCTCTTCAAATTATTTTTGCTACAGTACCACACCAAATTTGGTGCGACACTATTCACGCACCAGTTATTTTTTTATTGCTCACGCATAGTACTTTCTCTTGCGTCAGAAGAGAGAGAGGGAGGGGAATAGGAGGAGAATGGGGGTTATGGACACATGGCTACCTATTAATGGCTAAAGGGGGGGAGGAGGGCCCAGTCTGCACCGAAACATCTCCCCAGGCGGGAGATTAACCTTTTATAAGGGGAATTTTTTTTTTTTTTTTTGGTATAAATTTGAGGGGAATAGTTTAATATAGTAAAGTTAAAATAGAGAGTCTGATTTTGTGAGTTTTTGATAAAGTGACTTGCTAATTTATAAAGGGAGAGTTGGTATAGGGTCTACTATAGCAATTTCCTAGAGTCTAAGGTCCACCCAAATATTCTCTAAGACATAAGATCCGCTAGAATAACAAAAGACCCAACTACCCCCATCATCAACAGCTCCGGATCAAATCCTCGACCAAATCCTCGCCGTCCCTTCTTCACCGGAGACACGACCGACTGTTCTGGCCGTCTTCCTTCAGTGGCGGCGGATGGCGGTGGTGACGATGGTGGGTAACTTGGGGCTACCAGCGCCGGCGACTGGCGAAGCCATGGCACCTGCGAGCAGTTGTGGCGAAGCGGTTCAACTCCTGCTACTTTCTCCCTCTGCGATGTAATCGATCGCAGCTATTATTTGCAGCCTGACGACCTAACGATCGACCTCTCCCTTCTACTGCCCACGTTTCCAGGTGCCTCTATGCTATCAAAAATTGTTTCGCAATCACTTCTTTCACTATTTATTGTTCATCTGTGTCTTATTTTGTTATATTGAGGTATGATGCTTAGCCCTAACACATTGGTTAGGGAAGATGAAATGCGGCAAAACATTAGAGAAAACACCTTCTAGGTGTTCAACAAAATGCCCAGCAATGGGTGATGAGGTAGGAGGGCTAAGGGCATCAAGATTAGATTAAAATCTATGGGTTGGTGGAATGGGAAAGAGTAAACGCCCTTCCTTGGATTTGTTTAATTGTTTCCCCCTCTGATGGATGAGATTATTTAAAAAAAAAAAAAAAAGGAGGTTCAAAAGTTTACGACATATGAATCAGATTAATATGGTTTAAAGTGGGATGTGTGTTTGATTAAATTTTGACTGAAGTGGGATATGCTCAAAGAGACTGTTATTCTGAATTGGTGAAATAGTTTGGGCTGGCTTTAGCATCAAATTGCTTGGAATTGAGAAAATAATTCATTTATAATCCAGTATGAACTTGGGAATTTTGGTGGTAAGTTCTTGTGGTGACAATGATGACTGTGTTGTCATCGAAAAGTCATGTGTCAATGCTTCTATATTGATCCAACTCCAACAATAGTAGTACTCTAATATGAGAGGAGGCTTGAAACCGGTTATAAAATGGCGGGAGAGCGTGATTCAATGTATCGCAGCTCCTTTCTATATTGGGCCAATTTTTGGGAGGTTCACTATAGGGTTCAGATAATCACATCTTATGAGTTTAGATAACCACCTCTTTTGAGTCCATATAACCATCTCCATTTTGAAAAAATGGTTTTTTTGTTTTATTCAATTTTTGGGAGGTCCACTATAGGGTCCAGATAATCACATCTTATGGGTTTGTGCTGCTACCTTGTAGTGCTTGGGTGGTTGAGGACTTGATCCCAAGTAAGTTTTTTAAACAAAAATATGCTCAGATAACCACATCTTATGAGTACAGATAACCACCTCTTGCGAATCAAGATAACCACATCTTGTGTGTCCAGATAACCACCTCTTGCGATTCTAGATAACCACATCTGTGCCGGTCAATTTTCCGGCGAAGTCCAATTTTCCAGCGACTTTCCCGGCGCCGGCAGGATTTTCCGGCGAAGTCCAATTTCCCGGCGAACTTTTTTGGCAAACTTTCCGGCGCCGGCGACTTTTCCGGTAAATGTATATTATGTATTAAATTTAATGTAAGGGTACATTTGTCTAGTAAAAAAATAGAATGGACCTAAGAGAATAAAAAAAGTGGTTTGGTGGATTAGAGATGTTATGAAAACATTAGGTGGACTAGTGGTGTTACAAAAAGCTATAATGGACCCTATAACAATTCTTTAATTTATAAAAAACGTTTTTGAAGTTAAATTTGGTGAAAATTTTGGTGCTCCGGAAAAGGATACTCTTAGGAGTAATCTCAGTAGAATACTGGAATATAAAGTAACACAATGCATGAATTTCCCATTGGTCACTCACCGAATTAGGGTCGGTGAACCAAATGATATTTTTGTTCCCAATTTTTTTTAAATATAAACCGTTGTGATTCACATGATTATAGCTAATCAACCCAAGGCGGTGGTAGGCATAGCAATTAGGTGCCTCAGAAAGCTTTTCGTTTGGAATTCAACTCTCAACCGCGTCCTATCAATTGAGGCTGTGTTTGGACGTCAGTAATCTCAAGGGGGAATGGGAATTTGATTCCTTCTACCCATGATTCCGGTCATCCAAACACAGCCTAATTTCTTAGGCCAGGTAATTCAAGGCTTTGCCCAGACTTTAATTGGACTCTCCGCTGGTAGACGATAAAATTGGTGTCCGGGGACCAGGTTAGCAAAATATATATCATCACAGCTAACAAGCAAAGGTTTATTACAAGAATGGTATTGAAATATAACTCAGATCACGGTAATCATGGAATTCTACCAGAAAATGAATCACAAACCAACAAGAAGACCAGGATCTAAGCTATTACAAAGTGGAGCGATTTCACATTCATCAATTTTTTGAAATGATAAAACCAACATCAACCACATTCTTTTCAGGGAAGCGGAGATAGTGCAACACGCTTAATACGCTGCACCGTGTAGCGCAGCATCCCAACAGTCCAAAATTGTGCTTAATGGTCCGGATTTAAAAAACTCTTCTAGGGAGAAGAGTTCTTTTTAAAATCCAGACCGTTGAAAATATTTAGGACAGCTCATATATGCATTGTACAGTGCAGCGCATTAAGTGCGCTACAGGTCCCCGAGTCCTTTTATTCAGCTTGTAAGGATGAGATATAGCTAGTGACAGCAGTTCGAAATGTCTAGCTAAACTTCTACAAACAGAAGTATCATCTTCAGCATCAATTTTCATCCGGTTGCTTTTTAAGAGCAAATTGCCAAAGATCATCCAGATGAAGCAGCACTGCCAAACCACCAATCTTCTTGACAATGACATACCAGCATTGTTGAGAAAACCAACTAAATGCTTTGGAATTCAACTACAAAAGACGAGCGCAATCGTATTTATTGAGTTATCAAAACAAAGGATAACCTGTTTCTACTACTTTCTATTTTCTGGGCAGTTACAGCACAAACTAATTGATCAAAATACCTCAGTATCATCAGATCTACCCAGCTGATTGTTGTTAATAAAGCAACCAAAAAAATGAGAGACGAAAGAAGCGATGCATTACAGGAGAAGATACATTTCAACGGCCATGGAAGATTGGAGCCATAGATGTCCATTGTAAAACAAAATGAGCCAATAGTATGATCAGCGGACGCATAATATCATGCTTGATCAAAAGAAGCAAGGATTAGCAATCAGTAGCGCAAGTGGTCTCGGCAGCTAAGCAAAATGACATATGAGAAACCTTAGAAGGGCTAACTAATTTAGCATCTGAAAGCAAGCAAGGACAGAAAACAAGGGCAGAAAAAGAAAGAAAGAAAGAGTCCATCAACAGAATGCCTGGCCTTTCAACGAAAACGATCATGAAAAAGGAAAATTTCAATGTTTACAATCAATCAATAGGATCGTAAAGGTAAGATTTAACTTGAGAATGAAGTTCCTCCAGAACAAAAGTTGTATGGATGACCAAGCATTGACGGCCCGTCCAGATGTGAGGATTTCAAACACCAAAACAATTCTATCAATATTCTTAATCACAAGCATGAACATATGAACAAATCAAAATTTCAAATGTAAAAAAAAAAATAATAATAATAATAAATTCTAAAGCTGTGACCATGATCTATCCAATCAGGTTAAAGATTCTGAGTTTTCTAATGTAAATATGCAATATTGATGGCATCCAGGGTTCCGGGAAATCTGGAGGGACTTCAGAAACTCTGGTTTTCTCCAGAGTACAGGAAGCTCAAAATAAACTCTAAACATTACGTATTAATGAACCCGGATTTTTTTTTTTGGTAATGTTTGGTTTTCTTACCAAAATAACAGCAAGCATACAATTAACAACAGGGGCACACCCCTGGAAGAGGCTCTCTGCACCCAGAGCAGCACCAAAACAGGCACCAAAAGAGGACCCACCTAATGATACATTCCACTTCATAACATTTTAGGATTCTGACAGAAAGGCATTGCCCTATTTATGTCTTTTCATTCTATGTTGCCCAACAAGCCAAAACGAGCCTTATGTCCCAATCAATTCGGGTCAGCTGAATTTATCCTATGTTGCTCCAAGAACAAATCTATCTGTCTGACCACACAGACTATTGGGATCAGCCTTTCTATAGGTGAAAATCTAATCGTTCTTCGCTCTCTAGATATAATTTACACAGCTACCGCTAGATAAAATCTATAGAAGGCAAAGGAAAATCACTCTTCTTCAGATGCTGTACAGCCCAGTTCTTCTCCCCCTCCCATTTACCAGGGCATAGTAGTGAGGACCATATGGACAAGAAGCTATTCATTCCTACAGAATACTTTGTTTCTTCAATGACAAATGGACAAGAAATACCAAATCATGTGTTCTACTCAAGTTCACAAAGAACACAACTAGTGAACATCATTCATGAATATGTGGAGGTAAAACATAGGATACACAATCAAAAAGTGCTAAAAACTTTCAAAAACATACCTTACAACTGCCAACTACACAAATTTTCTTATCCAAACGCTCTTTTAGGTTCTCTATACCAACTAATGTCCACTATAAAGCATCAACAAAATTTCAAAAAGCTGAACCCTATTATCCACACTGGTTTCGAAGATGAGCACTAAAACTGCACATAAATTCTTCAACAAGAGATGTCATTTGAACCGTAGCTAATTGCTTGCAGATTCGTAGCAGACATGTTTGTCATCCATCTCTGAGGACCATTAGATTCCCCTAAAATATTATAGGCATAGGAAGGCCACCTTACGTCCATTGCACATGGACTTGTGACACCCTCCCTCATCATCCTCTGGCTTCTCTCAAGAACTATAAGACTGGAAAACGTGGAAAAGCTGTTCCCCACAAAAATATCAGCTCTTAAGCAAACTTCGTAATCTATTGCCGATTGAATGAGATAAGGATACTTCTTGTAAATCCCTGCTACTCCCAATTTCCTCTTCTCAAAAGGAACCAACCCTTTCTTCCAACCATTCAAGATAGAACTATCTTCAAGAAGGCTATCTGCAACAGCAAGGTAAACAATGGTTGGGGCTTTCGGGCCCACAATTTTCGCAACCCTCTCCATGATCTCCTCCTTGCTGCTGCAGATTTCACGGATATTTGATCTTTGCTCCCGCTTTTTACAGTGAATCATCCAGTCCTTCTCTATCCGCATGTGAACAGCAATATAAGGCACTGACTCCAACTTAGAGTTCTCTGAAACAATGTCCCTTCTTAACCCCCTTCCTATCTTTCTAAGCTTAGAAATAACCCTATCCGCTTCGTCGGATATTTCGTCCACTAAAGCTAAGCATTCGAAGACCTTGGCATAATCTTTAACAGGCCAGTGATCATGCCACAGAAAAGGGTTTTTCCCGACAATCCTGATTATCTCATACTCATCATATGGATCGTGGCTGAATTGTCTCAATTGATGAAAATCTCTCTCAACTGTCCATTTCCTTCCGCTACCCTTTTGAAGTTCAATAACATCAGTTCGGTTTGAAATATCCGAATATTGCCCTAATTGGACAAACCCCTTGCAATGTGAATTGAACCTCTCGAATTGGAACACCTTGTCAAATGAAATAGGTAGCAATTGATCAATTTCTTTGTAAAATAATGAAGCACTTAGGCTCGGCAACAAAAGAGTTCGATTCAGCATTCTTGCAGTTAGGCAGGATCTCGCAAAAGCAATCTTCTGATTGTTTAAACCCCATATAATTTGAGGAACCTCCAAGAACTTGATTTTATGAATTCCAAACTCCGACTTTAAAGACAAAGAACGGTTTTGGATCATCACAACCTCGTTGTTTTCTATACTAGAAAATCCTGGGAATGTAGGAAATAGAATAGCTCGAAGAACAAGAGCAATGACAAGCAAAGGTACGCATTTACATGTCACAGAATTCCAATGTGTTCCGAAGAATCTGAAATGTTTACGATTCAAGTAGTCCATCCAAGATTCAATTGTGAAATCCAATTGATTAATCGTTCAAACCATCCGAAACAAAAGCTCACTCGCAACCAAATCGTCGTTCATTTCAGTATACTTCTGAAAACCTTAGCAGCACAGCAGTTCAAACCTAAGGTACTCAGAAGGATCCTCAGGTCAACGTTTGCTGAAAAAAAAAAAAAAAAAACCATTTCAATCCCAAATTGTACATTAATACATTACTCCATTAATAACCCAAAACGGGAAAAAATACTACAGGAATACCAATGACAAGGCTCAAAGTTAAACGAAAAAATAAAAATTGAAAACCCATATGCCAAATCAGTATCGGAAAATCCCCTTATGAGATTCTGGCAAATGGGCATGTATACTACCAGTTAATCACTGGAAATAACGGCAAATCCTAGACTTCTCACTCGACTCTCAATACTCAATGGAAAAGAACATCATATGTTCGATATGGATGCAAACAAATCTCAAAGAAACAGGAGGATAAGGTCTCATTCAGTCTTACCGTTTAAATCCGCAAGAAATCTAGCAAGAGAGCGGCTCCAGACCCACCCTCTGATGCAATTTGGTAAGTACAAAGATCTGACAAAAGCGATCAGAACTATGATGAAACCCAGATGAGAAATACTTCCAAGGAAATCAAAAATCATGCATGTAGATGAATCTAGAAAAGGCAAATCACCCGTAAATCAAAAGCACATTGGCCTATACCCATCACAATCATGACAGCCAAGAAAGGGAAATCTGTAATCAGTAAAACCCGGTTTGGATATAGCAACAATTGGAATATAAAAAGGAACTGAGCCAGGTCATGAGCCAATGAAGACAAAAAGGTTTTGGGCTCCGAGAAAATATCTCTCAATAAGCGTGGCAGTCCCAAATATGCAAACCTCTTATATGTATATGTTAGATTTAAATAATTTTTAATTTTAATATATTATGGAAAAAATAAGTCCAAATTAAAATTTTTAGTACGTTTGGAACTTATGGGCGAGAAAAATAATGTTCAAATGACAAAATTTTAAGTGATATATATCTTTTGTAATGATTTTTTTTTTTTATGAAGATATGTATTGAATAACTTCTTTACGCAAAATATATGGATGGCTTCATTCAAGGGATCCATCTCGGGCCTCCGAATCTCTTGAGTTAGCACTGAAAATTAGTGGAAAAGAAATTTCAAGAAAGGGTCTTTCTATTATGTACCTACTGGACACACATTAAGCACAAAAAAAAAACACTCACATGCACTTTTTATATTTTTTTAATATATTTACACTTACTTTTTTATAGTACTTTTTAACGCATAACATTTTCCTTCAACAGACAAAAAAAAAAAAGTTGTATATTCAAAAGAAAGGGAAGTGTGAGTGTCAGAGATGAGAAGAGGAAATGGCAGAGCATAAATTGGGCATTGTTTGATGAACCCAAAACTATGCTAGTTGAGAATTTATGTCAATCATGTGAGTAGGGCCTTCAGGATTTTAGGGAGGGAGCAGAACAACGTGGACTCTTTATATGCGTAAGAGTTTAGTGAGTTGACAATAATTACATAAGAAGGAAAAATACACATTTTAATGTATTATTTTCCATCCAGGTTTGTTAGTCCATTTTGAGAATTCGTGTCACTTTTTAAATGATTACTATATAATATAATTTATAACGTTTTATGGAATTTTCAAAATATTGTCTTGTAAAACTAATCGAGATCTATCAAACATTTGAGTTGTCTATTTCGACAATCAACGGTTCAGATATGTTTTTATATGTTGACCGGTAAGAATATATTTTGACCAGTAAGAATTATTAGAGAATCTGAACCATCAATTGCAAGGATCACCAGTTCTCATTACTCACTGCACACGTGTAGTGAAAATGCTCACTACAGGTTTCCTGAATCCAACAAGATCCATATCTGACGTATAATAATTAGTTAACAATTTAAAGATATCACTAATTTTCTATTCGGTTGCAATAAAACGAGGGTCCAATAAATCGGGACGGAGGGAGTGTCTTTTTTTTTTTAACAGGTTTTTAATATATCTTCACATATTTTTTTATACTATTTTTTACACATTTCGATACACTTGTTAAACCTTAACGACAGTCCCGTACACTTTACTATTTTAGAATTTTCCCCATTGAAAAAGGCTGGGGACAGGTTGTACCTGGGGCTGGGAGGGGACCAACCGGACCAGGTGGCTTTAGACTTCTCACCAGAACAGAACAGAACAGAACAGAGCACTTTGTTCAACTTTTTGGGGAGATTCTATTTGCACCCCCTCTTTCGTCTCAGTCCAGGCTGGCTGTAGTTTTTGTTTCCGGGTTCGGCTAACATGAGCCCACTAGGCCAACTTTAAGGAATGTCAAAATTGAGTATTGAATTGTTATTTTCCTCCACCAATTGTACTTTCTCTTCCAGTTCAAAAAAAAAAAAAAAAAAAAATTGTACTTTCTCTTCTCTGGGTATGTTTTACAGACTTTTTCCTTTTTACATTACCTTTTGTTTCTTTGTTTTATTAAAACTTCTTTTTGTAATTTTTTGTTTACCATTTGTCGTAATTTTTTTGAACTAATCGTTCGTCTCGACGAGAGCAATCGAAAAAATATGAAAATGTGGACCAAAAATGAAAAAAAAAATTATACTCCCTCGTCCCATAAATTTGGGGCCTTACGAAACTACGTGCAATTTTCAAGCTAAAAAATACTCCCTCCGTCCCAATTTAATGGTCCCTTTTGGGAGTTCGTGCCATTTTTTAATTGATTATATCTCGTAATTTACATTGCTTTACGCGATTTTGAAAATATTGTCTTATAGAATTAATTGAGATCTATCAAACAAGATCCATATTGAATATGAAATTCATTACCGATTTCAAGTTATAAGTAGTTTTTTATCCGATTAGAATAGAACGAGGGACTATTAAATTGGGACGGAGGGAGTAATTCACTTACAAAATAATTTTTTAGCCAATATGGATATTGTTTGATAGATCTTATTGAGAACTTTTATATGGTGCAATTAAAAATTGAAAAATTATTTTGATAAATACATTATTTTTTAGTTTGAAAATTACACATAGTTTCGTAAGGCCCCAACTTTATGGGACGAAGGGAGTATAAGACGAGACGACACTGTAGATAAAAAAAATACTAGCTGCTTGGTGCTTTTTCGTCCTTACTGCAATTTTTATTTCTTTCGGTCATATTTGTTTAAAAAATTTTGAACTCCGCTCGTCAAGACAGATGATTAATCTAACAAATAAAACTTTAATTGAACAAAAATTCAGAAATTACGAACAAAAATATAGAAACTAAAAATTCAAAAAAATATAGCTAAATTCAAAAGTTTTTGCAAATTCTTAAACTATTTTTCTAACATCATAAATTCATAAATTGCCTGGTCATTTTTTTTTTTTGGATCACTTTATACAATCACATTATTTTCCAATTGATAAAATCAAGGTTTAATAAAGGTGTTTTTCAAATGATTTTATGAGATAAAATCTAATTTTGCTAAAATCAGTTGAGGATCCTAAATTTTATCAAAACTAAATTTTATGAGATAAAATCTATTAGAAAGCCCATCGGTCTAAAATTACTCTTGGGATTAATTGCCAGGTCTTTGTTTGCTTCAACTCCAAATAAAATTCAAACTGTTAAGAATATCATTGAAAACTCAAAATTTCTAGATAGACACCATTTTCTATTAATACCACTGCCACACAACCACCTTGGAGTTGCCTCCCTCTCCCATCCTTTTCCATCATTAACACATTATTGAGATAAAACTAAAAATGTGAAGAATATCATTGAAAACTCAAATTTTCTACAAATTAATGATTTTGTCTCGTTAAGAGTTGATATCTTAAAATTGAACAAATAAATAAAAAAATCTTAAAATTGAACAAATAAATCGAGATGGAGGAGTAGTTTTTTTTTAACTGGAAGCGATTTTTTTTTTAAACATGTGTTTATATTACCAATGTAAATAAAAACAAATTAGAACTGTGCCAGGTCCCTCATCGTGACACTTTTTTTTTTTCCCTTCTCAGCAAGGTTCAATCAAGTATGTGTGATTATCCATTTGACCTGATTTTTTACAAGACCAATTGAAAAATTATTTTATGATTATTGAATGGTTCTGATGTTTTACAAACACACAAAAAAAATAGTTTATGGAAATCCAGGAGATCACGTGATCCCCTGTGCCCTATGTACGTTCGCCACGGCGTCTTGACACTTATCTAAACGTTCTCCCTCCTACGTTGGTCGTTTTCTTGATTTTTTTATTTTTCGTGATGGTAAAAACTCTCATATCGTTATCCCATCCCAACTTGGTGGAGTTGGGCTTTATTATGCAGAGAAGATAAATAAAAAATACATTTTCATTTTTCTTTGTTTATAATTCATAATTTTTAATTAACCTCAATTAAATTTTCTTGTACTTTGAATTTTTTAATTCAAAATGTACATATAGATATATGAATTCACTTTGTTCACTTCTCATTTCTAAAAAAATTTCCAAAAAGATTCTTTTCCCATCTCTCATCTCTCCAATTATTAATCATATTTCTCTCTCTACTCATACCTCTCTCTCCAATTATTATTCCCACTTCTCTCTCTATCTCTCTCCAATTATTACACATCTCTCTAATTATTAGTACTTTTTCTAAAAATCCATCCAAACACTATCTCAAAAATATTTCTCAAAATATTCTTCTTAAAACTCTCAACCAAACAAAGCGATATTTCCGTGCATGGAATGGGTGATAATGCTAGTTCTCTTCGTCGACCTAATTTTGTGTAGACATGCAATTTGAGATGGAGGTAGTAGTTTATTCATGTTAGAAAGAACGAACTGTTGTGTGCAGAGGTAATTTTTTTTTTTTTTTTTTTGGTCTTGTTTAATTTCTTGTTATTCTTTATCCTTCTTTTTGAACTATTATTATTCTTATCCTTGAAATTGGTTTATTGGACATCTATTAGATTCCCCTATTGTTCTATTATCACCAAATCATTCAGACAAACTAGCCTTTTTCCTTTCACCACAAACTCATATGTCAATACAACAATTTTAGACAAATGCGTATACCACCACAGACATATTTTTTACCTGTGTTCTACATATGTGTCTCATACAAAATTCACTAGAAGTTCAATATATATTGGAATTCACTAAGGAACCCGCGTAGTTGTTGATGCATATGTATTGGAATTGGAGTTCTGGGTTATGCATTTAAGAGCAGGTTTACCCGTTGGTGTTAAAATGGCGTTCCTTAAAAGGGCGTATGGTTAAAAGTTGGCTAATTGAACATCATGTACAATTGGGAGTCAGGAAAGGTGTTTCTTAGGCTCCGTGCATTTCGATGTAAAATGTCTTACGATGTAAAATATTTTTCAGGTAAAATAATTTTACAAAAAAACATTTTTTCCAATCTTATTTTTTGGTGTTAGTATCCGCCAGTAGGGGAGAGAGAGAGAGAAGCAAATTGGGAATTTGGGATTGTAGGTGCAGCACAGAGAGCGAGGAAGCAAATTGAGATTGTAGGTGTAGCAGCAGAGAGAGAGAAGTGAATTGGGATTAGGATTGGGATTGTAGGTGCACTGTGCAGGGCAGGCGTGCAGCGCTGGAACAAAAATTTCGGAAAGTCGGGATTCCCCGTGAATAAGGACGAAATTCATAACAATCCCAGATTTTGAAAAACAACTTACGGAAGTTATGAGGAAAAGTTATTTTCCTCCCATCGACAGAAATTATTTCACAGGAAAATATTTTACTACCACACAAATGGAGCGCGCCTTAGTGTTAATTCTTTCGTCAATCATGCGGATTCTATAAATAATTAGCGATTACATGTCTAAAAACTTTAACACAATTTGAAGCAAACTAAAATGTTATACGGAGTAGTTGTTTTTGTGATTGATTTTGCAATTAATTGTGAGAAGAAGAAGGAGAACAATGGCGAAGTACATGATCAATGGGATTTTGTTTGACTCGAACAAAAAAGAGAATGAGTATAACAAGGGGATGGAATCCGAGAGCGAGGATGAGCATTATGGAACCGGGGCCTGTATTAGCAACTCACTATAGGCGTGTAGTGAGTTTGACAACCGTCCATTCTTGTTTAATTTGGTGGATGGTTTGGATTTTAAATAAACTATTTGCGCAAATGGTTTAACTCTTCACGTGAATAGTTTATTTAAAATCCCGACTGTTCAAAACATTTTGGACGGCCTAGATTCACTCATTACACCCTGTAGTCATTACAAGGCCCCTGCTCCCGAGTGTGTGATGATCAGGAGAAAAAGTGATATTGAATTGTATGTTTGGTTCTGATCCAAAAACAATATGTTTGCTTTTATGGGTTTTCAAAATCTGAGGATGAGGATGACGATTTTATTGATGAGTCTACTGATTATTCTACAGAGGCGGAAGCTGAAAGTGAGTCGGATGATTGTTGTTAGGAGAAACAAATTAAAGCGATAAACCTACTGGTACAGAACAAGATGTCCAGAAAATGTACAAAGGGCTCTCGGGGACTCACTTTTGGGTCTCACACGAGTGATCCAAACCGTTTATTATTCTTAGAACATTTTTTCGAGGGGCCCCACAAAATTTCAGCTCAATCGGACGGTTAGAAGTGCTTGAACTAAAGTCCCACCGTTTCGGAAAAATGTTCTAAGAATAATGAACGGTTCGGATCACTCGTGTGGGATCCAAAAGTGGATCCCCGAGAGCCCTATGTACATTTTTTGGGCATCTTGTTCTGTACCAGTAGTATCCTCCAAGTAAGGAGGAAAATTTGAAGGAAATGTCTACAATGAGAACTACGGTACCGGGTACTCATTTGATTTCCTTTATTTTCCTTTCTTATTTGTGATTTCTTTCATTTAGTCATGATACCGGCAATTTGCAAGTGTGGGAAAATTTGAAGTACAATCTTTAGTTGGATTGATTTGGATCTGTTCATTTCAGTTGACGTGGTGATTGAGTTGGGTGGTAACAATTTTAATACATGGTCAATCTGAACTTGCTCGATCTGTCCAATTACAACCTTCCATTTAAGTGAACGAGAAATGAGCATGAGAATTCGAAAATTTTGTGTTGCAGCTTAAAAGAAAGAACCATGATTGTTCTTCTTGCTTGTGTGAAAAGAACTACGATTGTAATGCGGTTAAGCATGAGGGTGATGAGATGAGCCAAAGACACCAAATCCATGGAAGATGATGAGCCTATGCTGGATGTCATATTTCATAAGACTAAGCATGAGTGTGTGGATGAAGAGATAATCCACAATGTCAACCAGCCACGCACGGATCAGGTTCATGTTTGATATCGTTTCTCCCCAGCCTATTTTATTACGCTTCCATGTTCCATTCCTTTTGTTACATTTACCTGCTCTCGTATCTACATATGTCATGCCTCGGAGCCTAATAGGTAATTTTGATACGGAACATCACATTGCACGAGTTCATTCATGTAAAATATGAGATTTATCCTAGTCATGTGTCCTCTCTTGTTTCCTTTGCATTTGCTTTTGGTCATCTATGTGAAGTTAATTTCTCATTGGAGCAACTACTTAACCCCTCCATTTACGCTTCAATGCTTTCCAGTTTTTGCCAGGCCTATGTCAAAGAATTGGAGACCGAGGTTATTCAACTTAAAGAACTCAACAGAAAACTTCAGATGAATAGCTACTTCAACTTTGAGTTTCTCTGAATAGCTAGTGACTATTGTAGTTCTCAACCTGGTCCTTGGTTTGTAGACTCTGCTGCTACTTCAAACTTTACCGGTGATCTGAGTAGTTTGAGCATCTATCAGCCCTGTCAACTTAATGATCAAGACACAGCTGAAAATGGCAGTTGTCTCACGGGCTATTCGTATTTGATCCTGGAGGAACTAATATATGTCTAGGTTTGAAAGAGTAAGTTATTATTCTGTGATTTGGTATCCTTTTACGGATATTGTTAGGTTAATCTTGTTATCATTTTTTTTTTTTTTTAAAAGTACTCTAGATACATTATTTGGATAATTTTGGTGGAATGAATGAAATTTCTATCGTGTCAATGTGGATGCCTTCACCTCTCTAAATGTGGATTTCTGGGGTCCTCTGGTTCGGATTTGTAGGTTTTATCTTTTTTCGTTATTTCTCTACTTCAAGCTTCCTGTATCACCTTGCTGATTCGCAACTCTGGTGCTTGATTTCTTCTTCATCAATCTTTGAACCAACATCTGTTAAACTTTGAACCAACTAAAGCCTAGTTGAACACCCTTATATAAACACTCTCTAATCTTATCGAGGCAAGATTTAATTTTTAGTACTTTTGTATAGGAGTCTTTCATTGTTTTCTTTCTTCCTCGTATGGGACTAGTTCTCGGGTTGGTGTATATTGATCGAGCTTGATTTAGTTGTTGCAAATCTCACATGACTGATGTAATGTCGTTCTTATAACTTAATTCTCCTACCATTTGACATAAACAAAATGTGTTCAACTTGGGCTGATTCATACCTAAAAAAACTAGGAATTACAGTGGCGGAGAGGTTGAACTTGAACATTTGCATTGGCTAATTGGAAATTGGGATGAAGCTCATGATTATTGTGTTACATTATCTTTCTTCTTTTGCATTGTAATGGGGGTAGAAGTTACAGGTACTCACAGGAGACAGAGAAGAGAATCCAGAACCAGGTGTTGGAAAAGAATGCTGAAACTAAAGAGTATGAAGCAATCGAATGCACTACCGAAAAATTTATCTAGATTTCCTAAGCCAGAGCCAAGCTCAAAGTTGCAAGGAAGAATTTGTTCGAAGAATCGAAGCTCGAATGGTGAGGTTGGAAAATCCGAAGATCAGCCCAGAAACATTTTTGTGTAGTCTTTATATTCTCTTCGTTCTACGAACAAGATAAAACAAAGAGACAAGAAGTAAAGAAGAAAATGAACCTTTGTTTATGTTTCTCATCGAATTACATGGGTTTTGGTGAGATTGGATGAAAAACCGCTATCCCATCTTTTGCCCTTCTTGGTAAATACTAGGCCCAGTTTTCCAAAAAATTTTAGCACCCAGGTGTTAAAATCATGATTTTTCAAATCAAAAAATGAAGTGGTTTCGTGTGTCGTTTTTCGATTTTTTTTGCACCAAACTAAAGTACATGAGGAGTACTTTAATTTGGTGCGAAAAAAATAAAAAAACGATATACGGAACTACTTCATTTTTTGATTTGAAATATCATGATTTTAGCACCTGAGTGCTAAAATCTTTTGGAAAACTAAGCCTAACCACAACTCATAAGGCGATCAATAATGTGTAAAAAGTGTCTCCATATCCGAGAATATTTGAATTGATATTTGGAAAAGTGTATTGATATATGTGACATGTATATTGGAATCCGTGAGATGCATATTGAAATTTTAACTTGTTTAGTATGATATGCACATTATACAGTATACATCACCTAGTTGGCGGCAATTAGCAAGACCCGTGTCTTCTTATTAGATTCAGAAAGGCATGTAGATTTGCTTCATTTTGTTTTTGGTGATTTAGCGTGCAAGTGCGTGTGTGTGTGTGTAAGAGAGAGAGAGAGTGAGGGTCCACTTTCTTCACCAGTGTACTTGCTCTGGATCGGATCGGATTGGCATAAATCCAATCATAATTTGCGAGTCACGGTTTTTAGAAAATACAATCCGTGTCCAGACCAAAAATCTCACGGTCCGGTTCCCATCCGATCCGCGAGTCACGGATCGGTTCCGGTTTTATCCACGAATTACATGTTATACGTAAACAAGTAACAAACAGATTCATCAAAATAAAACCCTAAAAAATTCAAAGTAGAAAATAAAGAGACCTTAGATGGAGCAAGTGATGACACAACCAGGGCCTAAACAAGCAGCAGTAGAAGCATGTAGTTTAGTTCAGTTACATAGTAGTACAACACAAACAAAAACAGTGAACAACTACTAAATTGATTACAATCCAATACAAATGCAAGGCATGGAATACATCAAATGGTGTAACAGTTTACCCCCTAGATTTTATAGAATATAACAGTATAACCCTATATTAAATTGACAATATTTATGAAAGTGGTAAAATAATTTATATATACATATATACACATATTTTTTAAAATTATATATAATAAAAATCTCACAGTCTGGATCGATTAATCCGCGGTTTCAAAATCAAAATCTGTGTCTGGACCGCGAGTCACGGTTTATTATTTTTTGAATCTGTATCCGAACCATTAATCCACGGTTAAAATCCAAAATGTGCGAATCGGTTCGGTCCGGACCGGATTCACGGTTCACCAGTTTTTTTGTGCAGCCCTAACCGTGTGCAACTTCTCAACCTACCTGTCCTCCTTTAAATTTAGGGTTTCTAAAAATACCATCTTCACACTGTAGATTTCATTCATTTTTTTTTTTGTGAATTACCCATAAGACGCTAGCACGAGTCCGATTGCAAGAGTCAAAATACCATATTCACACAAGCCCAATTTTTTTTAGCTTCCCATTTTGTCCTTATCAAACTTTTGATGTTTTCTGTTTAAGTCTTATGACTGTTTTTTGTGTTTTGTCAAAATATGCAGGGGCTTTTTTGGGAGAACAAATGTGTTCACACTTCACACACTCTCTCCACCAAATTGGGCATCAACTACTCAGGCCAAAAAACATAGGGGAAAAACTGACATATAATCCTTTATTGGATTTAATTGATTGTCTAAGTAGTTTTTTCTTGCCTCATTTAAGCCTCTAGAAGTTTTTTTAATCAAATGTCATTTTAATAAGTCTTATTTTCACCGAAAACTAAAACGAGAATAATGAAACCATTAGAATTTCAATTTGAAAAAGGTACTGTGAAACTTGTACTTTTAGTACAAATACCCACTCCTCCAAAAGATAGGTGTTGATGCCAAATACGTATACTCCAGTTAGTTCCACAATTTTTTTGCAATAGGAACCACAATTGTTTGGGACTTAAGGACTCGATTTGTCATGATGTTTGCCTTTTTTTAATATCTTTTTTTAATAAAAAAAATATGAATCTCACACCTAACTTATTTAAACCAGAGTGCGGGATGGGAGAAGACTAATTCTAACTTTTAAAAATGTTACGGAAATGGAGGGATGTCTTTCAAACTGAACAATCGTTAGGTAAACAAGAAGAATATTGGTTATACATGTCCGGATATAAGGTTTCATAAATCTATTTCTTATAATCTAAAAGAAAGTTGGGATTATTTTTCTAAGGACAGTCATTTTTTTGAAATACAATGCTCTCTTGTACATGTCTTCACATAGGAATCTACGTATTGAGTATTTCTTGATGTAAAATATGTGCATGCATATATTCAATATGAGATCAGTAACATTATTTCCTAATTTATTACCACTTAAATGTCTTTCAAAATTCCCACGAGACATAAATGGACAAAAACTTGAAATTTACATGAAACACCGTGTAAAGTCCGGTGGAATAAGAGTCATAAGACTAGTTGTCTAGCAATTCTGGCTTGGTACCTTGTGATATGGCTAGTTATTACATGAAACAAGTTATTGGAAGCTAGGTAATTTTTTTAAGAAACAATCTAAAATAAGCTCACTGAGAATTGGGATGTTAGCAAGATCATTCATTGACCGGTAAGAGTATACTTTTATCTGTAATTAAGAGTGTATTGTGATTTGACATTTTTACCGATAAAATTGCACTTTTACCGGTAAAGAATGGTCTTAACAACATCCTAGTAGGCTCACACTAGAAGCATCTTTTTTTAAAACAAATCAATAAGTGACACTATATCAACCATCTCACCAAATACGTCTTGACATATTTTTTTCCCTGTAGGTTTATCAACTAAAAGGACCATTTGGAGATTACCTAGTAAAGTATCCCATTGCCCAAGGCCCCAAAGATTGAGCAAATGTAAACCAGCTGTCTTTGTAATAAAGATTTGAAAATAGTATTTATCGTACGAAAATTGTGAAAAAGAATTTACGTATTTTTATAATAGACAATACTCATATGAAATAAGAAAAACTTAATTAAGCATAAGTTTTCAGGAAAATAAATAAATAGATTGGTATGAATGGTGGATTGACCACATGGTAGATTAGTACTATCATTGGTGATGGTTGGTTAGAGCAAGTGCAGGAGAATGTGTAAAATTTGAGCCAAAACACCCTGTGAACAGTTCACATTTAACTCACGTCCCTTTCAATTTTTTTTTGAAATGCACGTCCCTTTCAATACTCCAACAATATCATCTATTTTACTTATCATTTATTTTACCGCTGCCGTTGCCTAAGAAGAAGAAGGCAAAGAGAGAGAGAAGGCATAGAAAATAGTATTTAATAACATAGCAGTTGAACAGTGGTAAGGTGTGTTTGGCTAAGCACTGTAGCAAATTTAGGAATAGCCAAGCTAATATCTAACCTATTGGAGCTTTGATTTTGGGTTCCACTTAGCCATTTTACCTAAAAATGGCATATACCTAAGCTTGTTCTTAGGGTGCAATTATAATGTCATGGGCCTCTCCTGTTGCCCCCTTCCTCATTTCCTCTACATATGTGTATTAGTGCATGTTTGTGTCTAAAGGAACAGTTCGAAGAATTTTTGTATTTAGTGTAAAAAAAAAAAAATTCATTCGTCAATCCTAAACTACTCCGTATTACATATGAGAGGGGGAATAGAATTCAATCCCGAAATGCAGTGTGAGACATGCAAAAACTACTACATAAGCTAGCCACCACTTGCAAAGCGAAATCAAAATCTACACAAAAAGTTGGTCAAATGAATACAAATTAAATAGTAATTGCTAACTTGCAGCCTGCCCAGATATTGTTTTATTGGTACAGTGGTTTTTTTTTGTTTTTTTGTTTTTCCTTGGCTTCTAGAGCAACCAATAATAGTGCCAATGTGCCAAGAAGAAAAGTAGTCCAAAATTCAAATAGAAAGAAATCACGTGTTAAGAATAAACGCATCCAAAAACGTCACTCAAAAGTCCAAATTCATGAATTACATCACTCAAAAGTCAACGTTTTCGTAACGTCACGAAGAAAAAATGCATCCATAAGCACAAAAACCTTAAAACCAACGTCATGCAACTGTTAGTTATGAAGTTAACCATAGTTTATCTACACCTTATTTGGTTTGGGTCTCAAGACACACCGTACACGGTTTCCAATAAAATTTTCTTTCTATCTATCTTTACTCATCATCTCAAAAACCCTCCCTCAAAATTCAAATCAAACAAATCCCTAGACAATGGTTGTTGGCAAAATGTGAGTTACAAAATGGTGTCCATCTATTTATCATTAATCAATCTTCATTCAATTAAGTAATTCAGACTCTATACAAATGCATTGCGGTCTCGCAAGCTCCAAATGCTCATCCCTAATTTTCTAGATTTTGCATTTAAAAAAAATTGAGAGAGAGATCCAGGGAGAGGAAAAAAAAAAAACATGGAGAGAACGTGGAGGATAGGGGTGAGAATTACCCAATTTTTTTAGAAATATCCAAGAAAAAGTTCAATAAATTTGGCTATTCTCGTAATTTTACATTTCCAGTTCTTCACGTTGACATGAATCAATAATTCCGAAAAATTTGACGCAAAATTAACAAAGGTGAAACAAAATTTGTAAGGGCCAAGTTTCGGATTCCTTTGTTTTGGCAATTCCGTTTGACAAAACACACATTTACATCGAGTTGTAATTTTATTTTTTAGAGTGTCTGTTTAGGTGTGGAAATGAATCATCTCTTTATGTAATAGTTGAGAGTGCGATAGTATGTATTTTAGTGGTGAGTTGAGTTATTTTACTAGTTCAGAAGTTGCTCAAGACTTGCTCGAGTAACATGTCCAGCAACTCTTCTGCTAAGAATAACTTCAGGACTTGTTCGAGCAACCTGTCGAGCAAGTTGGGCGTGAACAGCTTCTATAAATATCGATGTGCTATGGTTTTTTCATTATCTCTCATAACCTATAGCAGCCGCACTTTTTGGAATAAGAGAGAGAGATGTTTCTTGATCTTTTGAGTGTTTATAACCTTGGAGTTTCAACACAATCGAACAATCATACAACTACATGTTCATCTCCAAGAAGTTCTCTACAATCTAGAAGTGATTTCTATGTAATACTTTTCTTGGGATTCCGAAAGTATCCAAAGAAGGCTTGTGCGATTCAAGGCGTTGGCGATCAAGATCATTGGGTGCAGTGTACGTGTGACTCGGCAGGTGATACTTAGAACGTTGTGAGGATTTACATCGTTTGGATAGGTATATCTGTAACTGCACAATGAGTATAGTGATTTTGATTTCTTCCCGCTGTTTTTTTACCCATTTAGGGTTTTCCACGTATGTCTCTATGTTGTGGGATTGGACTGCTTGCGTGAATTTCTACTGGTAGTATTAACTAGTAATTCGCATTCATACTGTTAGGGTTTTTTGTGGATTTTTAAGGAACCCTGATTTTTCAAAATTGAATAAAGATAAAATCAAAAAATTAAAGACAATTAACAAGGGCTATCTTTCTTAATTTGCATTCCTATCGAGTATTTAATTTAAATGCTGCAATTTTTGTTTATATTGCAATCACCCACATTTTTTTACAGTATCTTTTTTAAGAGAGAGAAGTCAAGGTCAACATAAGAGTCATGACGAGGATAAGAAGAAGACCTTGAAGACCTAACCAACTCTGCTTGGATAACATAATATGGAGTATTAGTCATGGAAGGGTGCTAAGACTTTATCCAATTGGTAATACATACCCACATAAATAACTAGTAAACCCATCAAGCTAAGAAAAACCTTTCCCCTGGGAGACGAGTGAGGAATATATTCAAAGGGTTTTACTTCGACTATGGAAGGGTGCTAAGACCTTATCCAATCGGTAATACATACCCACATAAATAAGCAACTGGTAAGCCCACCAAGCTAAGCAAAACCTTTCCCCTAGGAGACGAGTAAGGAATATATTCAGAGGGCTTTAAGGAATATATTCAAAGGGCTTTCCTTCGACTATGTAAAGGTGCTAAGACCTTATCCGATAGGTAATACATACCCACATAAATAAACAACTAGTAAACCCACCAAGCTAAGCGAAACCTCTCCCCTGGGAGATGAGTAAGGAATATATTCTAAGGAATATATTTTGGTATTTTTTCTTGTGAGTCGTGTCTATCAGAACTATTCAATTGTACACTACAAGAGAAAACACATTTGGCGACCAAATTTGGCGACCAAATATTTTGGTCGCCGTATGGCTCCCCTTTGGTGACAAAATATTTTGGTCGCCGTATGGCTCCCCTTTGGCGACCAACCTGATTTTTAGTCGGCATATACATTCCCAGACCATCTTTCGGCGACAAACTGGGCGACTAAAATATTGGTTGCCAAAGTATTAGGGCGACTAAAAACAACCCTTTGACGACAAATTTTTTGGTCGCGGAAAGCGATTTCTCTTGTAGTGGTAGAGCTCAATTACCCAATTATTTTTAAAAATTTTCATTTTAGTGACATGGACGATTATATAATTTGAATCAATTTTATATTACATAATTGACAATCATATAGGATTAATGTTCAATTAATTGATAATTTACATGAATAATCAACACAATAAACTCTATACAATGTACTATAATTGAACATTATTAAGTTGGACCAGAGATTATCTAAGTAGGAAAAATTAGGCTTCCACTTTAGGATTACCAATAGTATATACTTCCTCCGTCTCAAATTTCTTGCCTACTTACGTGCATGGGTGCATTTATAAATTTGCTCATATTTTTCTCAATCTATAACATTTTCTATAATTTTAAAAATTTGTTTGATAGAAATAATTAAGATCTATCAAATAATATTTACATTTGATACAAATATACTCCATCCGTCCCCAAATTTTGGTTCCTCGTCCAATTCTAACCGGATAAAAAACAAACTATAACTTTTAATCGGTAACGAATTTTATATTCAATATGGATCTTGTTTGATAGATCTCAATTACTTCTATAAAACAATGTTTTCGAAATCATGTAAAATAATGTATATCACGAGATATAATCAATTGAAAAGTGACACGAACTCCCAAAAAGGACAAATAAATGGGGACGGATGGAGTATAACATTAAACATATGTAAATATAAATGATTTTTTTGATGTGTCGTGAATAGCAAAAATAGACAACAAATATGAGACAAAAAAAAATTGATTGTTTACTACTACTTTATTGGGTACTGGAGGAGCAGTTTTTTTTTTCCTCTGGACGAATTCTAGAAAGAAAGTAGGGGTGCACAAACACCGGGCCGGGCTGGGTTCGGGCCGGGCTTATGCTACATAAAACGAGATTCTTCTATTCCCAAGCCCGGCCCATTAATAATCGGGCTTCATTTAATTTGCCCAAGCCCGGCCCAGTTATAATTTTAATTTCTCAAGCCCGTCCAACAAGCCCATTTATTTTTCTAAAGTATGGTATATCAAAAACATAAATCAACTATAACGATTAGAATTACAATTCACAACCGTAATACTACACTTAAATTCTATGTTCTCCCAAAGATATGAGACATAGACCCATAAATGAAAGTGCTTTAATAGATGGAACTTTTACATGTAAAAACTTCTCTCGAATATCTCTCCTTTAAAATCACACTTCTTTTACAACTGATCTTGTAGAGCACAATAAAAATAGAAGGAAAAAAAAAACTATGAGTTATTACAATAAGACAGTAGTTTAATGGGGAAAAAAATTTCAAAGTTTTCTTAACAAATTGCTATTACTCCAAAGGTATTCTCTACATACGTAGTACTTGAATTCATTTTTATCAATGTCACTTTCATCAAAATAAATAAACCCTAAGGAGTTAGGTTCCAGCAATAACATACACATATATACATATAGTTTTAAAATAAAAATATAATTTAAATCGGGCCGGGCCGGGCTGGGCCTTAGAGGAATTTCCCAAACCCAACCCAATTAGTAAACGGGCTTAAAATCTCAACCCAGCCCGGCCCTATGGGCCTAAATATTGTTCCCAAACCCTAAAAAAATCGGGCTGGGTTGGGCGGGCTGGGCGGGCTACAGGGCCGATGTGCACCCCTAAAAGAAAGTACAGTACGATGAATTTTTATTTTTAAAAAAAAAAAAAACCAATTTAGCTTTTTTAGCCAAAGCAGGATTTGTAAGTTGTTTGGTCAAGAAAAAATAAGATTGATTTTGTTTCCATATATATTATTTTGTTTTAGTATTTTAGGAGGCTAGGTTTAGAATTTTTCCTATTATAAATAAGTGTTGTAAGCTTTAGGGCAAAACAGTTGATAATATATTGAGTGTTGGGAGAGTATCAAGTTGCTCTTTGTTCGTGGAATGATCAGTTATTGTTCACATTTCTACTACGCTGCATCACTTTCCTATGAAGCTACAAAATCCTTTTCCACTGCGTAAGGTGTTTCCGTCATTTGACCCAATCACAATTAATGATTTGACTTATTTTTTGAATTTAATAAAGTTGTTAATCTGATTTATTAATGAAATCGGTTTTAATTAAGCTAATCATTTTCTAGAAAATGAATTAATAGCGCGCCCGAAAATCGGAGCCTTACAACACAAATGTCGAAAAGATTGAGCAAATGTAAACCTAGGATGTCTTTGTAATAAAGTTTTGAAAGCAGTATTTATCATTCAACAATTGTGAAAAAAGTATACGTATTTTTACAATGGATGATACTCATACGAAATAAGAAAAACTTTGTTTTACTATAAATTTTCAGGAGAAAAAAAAAATATTGGTATGAAGGGTGGATAGACCATTCGGTACATTAGCATCATTGGTGATGGTTAGGAAACATTAGGCCCAGTTTTCCAAAAGATTTTAGTAGGTGCTAAAATCATGATTTTTCAAATCAAAAAATGAAGCGGTTCCGTATATTGTTTTTCGATTTTTTTTTTGTAGCAAACTAAAGTACACAAGGAGTACTTTAATTTGGTGCGAAAAAAAAATCGAAAAACGATACACGGAACCACTTTATTTTTTGATTTGAAATATCATGATTTTAGTGGGTGCTAAAATCTTTTGGAAAACTGGGCCTAATGTCATAGGCCTCCCCTCCCCTTTCTCGTTTTTGTACTGGTGTATGCTCGTGCCTAATTTTGAGCAGATTTTACAAAAAAATTGTGTCCAGGATGACTTCCAAAATCGCAAATTGTGAGCGCCAAACAAAATCAAAATTTACACAAAAAGTACGTCAAATGATTACAAAATTAACTTGAAGCTTAGCCAAATATTGTCTTATTGAAATTTTTTTTTTTTTTCCCTTTTGCTTCTGGTGCAACCTAAAGTAGTTCAAAATTCAAATAGGAAGAGATGCATGCATAAGCACAAAAATATCATGCTTGTTCAATTACATCACTCAAAAGTCAAAACGTTCTCCTAACGTCACGAAGAAAAATGCATCCATAAGCACAAAACCAACTTCATGCAACTGTTAATGATTTACCCTCTTTATTTCTACTATATTTTATGAAGACTGAAGTTAACCATAGCTTAATGTGAAATATCCAAGACACAGCTCAGAAAATTTGGATAATCTTCATAATTTTTTACATTCTCGATTTCTCACATCAACGCAAATCAACAATCCACAAAAATTGGGTGCAAAACTAACGAACGGGAAAGAAAATTGAATAAAGACAAAATCAAAAAATTAAAAAGACAGTTGTTGTGGAACTAAGGGTGAGCATGGACTGGATTGGTCTAGTTTTGTTGTAAACCAAGAGCCAAACCACTTTTTATGGATTATGAATTTGGAAAATCAAATCAAACCATAACACTCATAGAATCAAACCAATCCAAACCATTAATAAATTGTTCGGTTTCGATTTTGAATCACGGTTTACTTGAAATTGAGATATCATTTTCATAAACTATTTAAAATATTTAAAATTGCAAAGATAAATTCAAACAAAACTTATATTAGAACTGATTCTATAAAAATTCACCAAAACTCTTAGCATCAACCAACTAAACAATAGTAGAACACCGGTAATTCGTAAATGGATAGGACAATGGAATAAAGCACTAGAATGGGAAATTAGTTACCAAGAAAAATATTAGAAAATAATAGACCGAACTCAACAAATGTGTATATTTAGTGTATTCAATTCAAAGGAATACGTTATGATCATATATATAGAAGTTTAGGAAATTAATCTTGGAAGCGAAATAATAAAGCAGTGGAATGGAGCATTAGATTATGAAATTAATTAACCATTGAAAAAATTTTATTCAATGTACTCAAATCGAATTCAATATCTATGTGCAGATATATTCCGTTTGGATCGGTTTAGAATTGGTACTCTAAATGTAAATTCATAGACCAAACCATTTAACACAGTTTCTAATTTTTTTAAATCATGACCAAACCACATTACTAAAAAGTCAAACCAAATCATTCTGTTTAGATTGGTTTGCATTGGATTCGCGGTTTTAAGGTTATTTTGCTCACCCCAATGTGGAACAAGGTCTTTCTTTGTATTTACATCAAGTATTTAATTTAATTGCTGCAATTTTTATTTATATAGCGTTAATTCTACAACACAAATTTGAAAATTCAAATTACATCAACCCACATTTATTTTATAGGGATTTTGTCAAAACATGCCCTCAAGCACATGATAAGATTTATTAAATGAGTCTAATTAAACCTTTGTTTGCATGAGAAATCTAAGCTATAAACAATAGGCACAAACTCTTTTACTACTTTTTGCATAGAAAAACAAAATATATCAATTGTTGTTACTACTTTTATAAAAATGAGTTTAATTAGACCCATTTAATGAACTTTATCATGTGTTTTGGGCAAATTTTAACAAAACTCATCTTATTACACTAGTATTATTTTTAAGAAAGAAAGGTCAAAGTCAACTTAAGAGTCATGACAATGACAAGAAAAAGACCTATTGTAAGATAGAAGACCCAACCAACTCTACTTGCTTTTTTGTTTTTTTCTTCCTCTCTCAACAACCATAATTAATACTCCCAAGGCCACGTTCCGCTAAAAAAAAAAGTTTTGTTTTAACTCAAAAACTATCTCATTCCACTAACAAAAAATCACTTAGTTTTTTTGCAAAACTAAAAACCAAAAAAGCCAAGAAACTAGTTAGCGGAACAAGTTAATATTTTTGCAAAACTAAACATACAAAAAGTTAGTTCAATGGAACAAGTTAGTTTTTTTGCAAAACTAAAAACCAAAAAACTAGTTAGTGGAACAAGTTAGTTTTTTTGCAAAACTAAAACATCCAAAAAAATCAAAAAACTATAAAAAAAAACAAAGTTGGTAGAACACCCCCTAATTATACATACCCACATAAATAGTAGTAACTAGTGAACTCACAATCCTAAGCAAAACCATACCACTGGAAGACGAGTAAGGAATATATTCGAAGGGCTTTCCTTCAAACCATACCACTTTCTTTGTGCTTTTCACTTTTTATCTTGTGAGTTAATCTCGTGTCTATTAAAACAATTTGCTTATAGAACCCAATTATCAGATTATCTTTGACGTATTTTTTTTATTTTATTTTAATGACATCGATGGCTTTAGAGTTTGAATCTAATTTTTTTATTACATAATTGACAATCATATAGTATTAATGTTCAATTAAGTTTAATTGATAATTTACATGAATAATTATCTCAATAAACTCTAATTGAAGATTATTAAATTGGACCAAAATTATCGGACCCCAACTTGGGTACAGAAACCCAAGGCCAGAAAATGTACCAAGCTGCTTGGGGGATCAACTTTTAGGTTCCACACGAGCAATCTGAACCGTTCATTATTTTCAAAACATTTTTTCTAGGGTCCCACACAATTTTAGCTCAATCGGACGGTTAGAAGTGCTTAAACCAAAGTCTCACCGTTTCAATAAAAAAAAATTGATTTGAAACGGTGAGGCTTTGATTTAAGCACTTTTAACCGTCCGATTGAGCTGAAATTTTGTAGGGCCCCTCAGAAAAATGTTTCAAGAATAATGAACGGTTCGAATAGCTCGTGTGGGACCCAAAAATAGATCCCCCAAACAGATCGGTACATTTTCCGGCCCTAAGTTTCTGTACCCGTAGGTTTTTCCAAAATTATCAAGTCGGAAAATTGGGCTGCCACTTCAGCACGTTTCCCCATGGCCAACACCACAAATATCGCCACTACCACAACACGTTTCCCCATACTTCGGGTTTCCTTGATGGATCATTTTGGAAGATTTTATCCAACTTTACGTTCTCTCCCCAAAACACCCCTGCCTCCCCTCCACAATCCCAAACCTACCCCACACCAGCTCTCTCTCATTTTGTACTAGCGTATGCTCGCGGTTTATGGTTATTTGCTCACCCCTCTGTGGAACAAGGTCTTCTTTGTATTTATATCAAGTATTTAATTTAATTTCTGCAATTTTTATTTATATTGCGTTAATTATACGGCACAAATTTGAAATTCAAATTACATTAACCCACATTTATTTTTGAAGTATCATTTTTAAGAGACACAGAGGGGGGTCAAAGTCAACTTAAGAGTCATGACAAGGACAAGAAAAATACCAAAAACTAGTTTTGTGGATTTTTTTTCGTTTTGTTCTTATTCAATTTTTTTTTTTCATTTGTTAGTTTTCGGTCGATTTTTTGTGATTTCTTGACTTGTCTTGACGAGAGGAATCTAAAAAATATAAAATTATTAGCCAAACTTAAATTTTTTTGAATAAAGACGAAAAATTATGGCAAAAAAACCGGTTTTTTGGATTATTTTTCGTCTTTATTCACAAAACTTTAAGTTTGGATAATAATTTTATAATTTTTAGATTCCTCTCGTCGAAACAAACCAATAAACCACAAAAAATCGATCGAAAACTAACAAATGCAAATTTTTTTTGAATAAGGACAAAAGTAAAAAAACCAATTTGGTAGCCAAAGGAGTTGACACTACTTGCTTTTTTGTTTGTTTCTTTCTACTCCCTCAACAACCAAAATTAATACTTCTACTACATACCACAGCTATGGGTATACCATTTAGCGCACATTAAATGCACACCACGTTATATAAAACCTATTTTGGAGTTTCGTACAAATAATCGGAATTGCTCAACTTATTAAAAATATGTTTATAAGAATACCTATAAAAAATTAGCTCAATCGAATATCGGTAAGAGATAGATAAATTTTTCGCTCAATTTTTTGTAAGATTATTGGACACAGAACTGATCAAGGCTCTAGCGATATCCAATCAAGCAGATTTTTTACTAGAATACTTAAAAAAAATATTTTGAACAATTTTAATTATTTGTGTAAAATCCTGAAATAGGCTCCACATAACACTATGTGTTTTTACTTTTTACTGTACACACCCGCGTAAATAACCAGCAAACCCATTATGCTAAGCAAAACCATATATACCACTGGAAGACGAATAACGAATACTCGTACATTCCAAGGGCTTTCCTTCAACCCCTCACTTTCTTTTGTGCTTTTCACTTTTTATCTTTTGTGTTAATCTGGTGTCTATTAAAACAATTCACTTTATAGAACTCATTTATCAGATTATCATTGCCCGTCGGGCAATTTTTGCTGATAAAAAAAAAAAAAAAAAAGATTATCGTTGACATATTTTTTTATTTCAGTGACATGGACGATTTTATAATTTGAATCAAATTTATATTACATAATTAACAATCATATAGTTTTAATGTTCAATTAAATTTAATTGATAATTTACATGAATAATCGTCTCCATAAAGTACTCTATGCCATGTACTATAATTGAAGATTATTAAGTAGGCTATCAAGTATTAACTCTTTTGGGACCAGTCCATACAAAACTTTGCTCTGACTTTAAATGAGGCTCCCGCTAGTGGACGATGAAATTAATCTCCCAAAATTAGTCGATGTTCATGAAAACTGGCCCGGACACTGGTTATAAAAAAAATAAAAAAAAAATTATGCCGCCACTTTAGCATAACCCAATAACGGTGGTGGCCCCATGGACAACGCCACAATTATCCCCAGTCCCCACTACCACACCACGTTTCCCAATCCTTCCGGTTTCCTCGATGGATCATTCTGGAAGGTTTTATCCAACTTTTCGATCTCTCCCCAAAACACCCCTGCCTTCACTCCACAATCCCAAACCTATCCCCCACCATCTCTATCTCTCTCTCTCTAGATTCTTTGCTTTCGGATGCAGCGCCGTGTTAGAAGATTATTATTCTGATTGTAAGAAACTAGTATTGCATTAGGAATATTTTAATTTTATCAAGATTCTCTATTACTATCTAAGTAGTTTTCTAACTTCTTGACCTACTATTTATATTTTGTACGTTGGTTGGTTAAGGAAAATTAAGCTTGATTTTTTTTTTTCCATATATGTTATTTCGTTTTAGTATTTCGGAGACTAGGTTTATAAGTTTTTCTATTATAAATAAGCGTTGTAAGCTAAAGAATTTAATAATGTAGACTACGTTTATAAGTTTTTCTATTATAAATAAGCATCGTAAGCCAAAGCATGTAATAATGTACCGAGTGTTCTTTGGTGTGCTTTGACAAAAAAAAAAAAACCAAAAAGTGGTTTTTTAGTTTTTTTCTTATTCAATTTTTTTTTTTTTACATTTGTTAGTTTTGAGTCAAGTTTTCGTGATTTATGGATTCGTCTCGACAAGACGATCCAAATAGTATAAAATTATGGTTGAAACTAAATTTTTTTAAACAAAACCAAAATGAAACCAATAAACTGATTTATTTTGGTTTATTTTCGACTTTATTCAAAAAATTACTTTTTGATTTTTTTGCCAAAGCACCCTTGTTCAAGGAGTATCAGGGCGTGATTCTGTTTTTGTTCATGTCTTTACGCGGTCTCACTTTCCTAGGAAGCTCCAAAATACTTTTCCACTAGGTAAGGGTGTTTCCGTCATTTGACCCAATAACATTTAACTCCCCGCCTACCTATACAAGTATAAATCCCTCCTCCTCCTCCCACGCTTCAGACCCTTGAGCACACTATTGTTAGTTCTAGAGAGAGAGAGTGATCGATGGACCGAGGTAACTACGGCCGAGGTGGCGGTGGGCGAGGCGGCGGCGGCGGAGGTGGTAGAGGAGGAGGGAGAGGAGGGAGGAATGGTGGTCGAGGAGGCGATCAGAATCAACAGCATCAATATCATTATCAGCAGCAGCAGCCGCAGTACCAACGTGGGGCCCCACGAGGAGGAGGAGGAAGGGGTGGTAGGGGTCCCAATCCCACTTACGCTCCTGCTGCTGCTACTGTCCGACCGCCACCACCGGTTCAGGCGTGGGGTCCACGTCCTCAGGGTGGTGTGCCTGCCTACAGGCCCCCACCCCCGTCCGGTCAAGATTTAGGAGGACGCGGTGGAGGAGGAAGAGGGGTGTCGGGTGGAAGGGGGTGGGGCCCTGCTTCTCCTGTGCCTTCTTCTGCTCCAACTCCCGTTCACTCACAGATGCCTGCTGGACCTCGCCCTGGTATGGATCCCTAAAACATTTCTGTGCGAATGTGTTGTTTTATACAGATAATTATAGCAAGTTATTAGAATAGAAGATAGTTGCGGTGCTATAAGGGTTCTACATACCCAAAAGATTGTACTTCCGGCCCTATAGTTGAACTCGTGGATCTCCCGGCTTTAATTGGGCCTGCTAGTGGGCAGATTAGTTCTCGAATTAGTTGATGTCTGCGTAAGCTGGCCCAAGGAGCTTTTGTTTTTTATTGGGAAAAAAAAAAGTGGGAGTAATGGATCCGTTTCCGTTTATGTTATCTTAATGATGATCGTGCATTGCGTTCAATTTTGTTAAGTATGGTATGAGGGTTTTTGTTCAATTTTTGGGGAAGTGGTGAATTGTGATCATGTTGATTATGGCTTTCTTCTTGTTGTTTTACTGATTATTCTAATTTTTTTTATTGTTATTTAACTCGGTTTCGTATGTAACCTATGTACAATGTTGATCCACTTATTAATCTGTGGACATAGGGAGAGTTGATCCACTTGTTCAGCGTTTTTTATTTCGTTGGGGTTTCTTGAATTGATTTTTGTTGGATTTTGTACTTGGTTTTGTTTTCTTGGCAATTTCTTGGTTGGTAAATTAAAGGAATTAATAAAACCTCATATAATTTCAGGGTTCATTTGTTTATTATCTGACCAAATGGACTTATCCAAAAGCCTGTTTGGATTGGGTGATTTGGTGAGTAATAATAAGGAGAAAAAAAAAAAAAAGGGAGGGAAAAGGGAACCAGTCAATTGTTTGGATTGTGAGAAGGGAAGAGAGAGGATGGACTCATAAAAGCCCCGTTCCAATTATCACCGAACGTGCTGAGATTTGGTGACAAATGCCAATCAATCGTGTTCTTTTCTCATGTGCATTTCAAACAGACGGTACCTCTTTACTCCATGACCGGTTTTATTTGGGAGGATTTTCTTTGTTGGTTCATGTTAATAATCCAGGTTTAAGGGCAAGCTGATTAGTTTCTTCGAAAGTCTCATACTCTCATTCATAATCACAGTGTGTCCTTTTGAATAAAATCATTTGTTGCCTAATGCCTCTTGTGAGCATACGCTTTTAACTGCTTGTTATGGAGCTCTTTTGATAATTTGGTTTATTATGATCAGCTTTAATTAGTTGGAAACTTTGCTTTTTCTGCAGATCTTTCTGTTGTGAAAGATATGCAGTCATTGAGGTTATCAGAACAGCAGGCTGCACCATCTGTTGCACGAACTAAGGAGAGCAGCCTGCTTCCTGTGAAACGACCTGACAGAGGTGGCACACTTGCCATCCAGCGCCCCAACCTTCTTGTGAATCATTTCCCTGTGCAATTCAATGCAAAGACGGTGATTACACATTACGATGTAGATATCAAATTGGAGGATCCTCTGAAGAAGGGCCGTTCTTCCAAAATCCACAAATCCCATCTCCGTATGATCAAGGATAAGCTGTTCTCCAATGATCCTTCTCACTTTCCTCTGTCGAGCACTGCTTATGATGGTGAGAAGAACATATTCAGTGCAGTGGAACTTCCCACTGGGACGTTCAAAGTGGAGTTTGCGATAGCGGAAGATGTAAACAATTGTTCTTACTCTGTTACTATTAAGGAGGTAAATAAGCTGCATTTGGGCAAGCTGAAGGATTACTTAAGTGGGGATGTCCTATCCATTCCTCGCGATATACTACAGGGTATGGATTTGGTAATGAAGGAGAATCCCTCCAGGCATAGAATTCCCGTTGGTCGTAGCTTTTATCCCAAAACATTCAATAGAAGAGACGATCTTGACGGTGGAATTACAGCATCTAAAGGATTCCAACAAAGTCTAAAACCCACATCCCAGGGTCTTGCGATGTGTTTGGATTACTCAGTTTTAGCATTTCACAAGCGGTTGCCTGTTTTAGAATTCCTCAAGGAATATGGGCAATTCAAAGAGGTGAGTGACGTGAACAAGTACAGAGAAAACGTGATTAATACACTGAAAGGGTTGAAAGTTACAGTAACTCATCGTCTTACCAAACAAAAATACACGGTTGCGGGTTTAACTGCTCCAACGCGAGATTTGTCATTTGAAGTTGAGGATCCAGATGGCGAGGATCCACCGAAGAAAACTACAGTTGTTGACTATTTCAAGGAGAAATATGGGAAGGAAATCATGCACAAAGATATTCCCTGCTTAGATTTGGGGAAGAATAACAGACCAAACTATGTACCAATGGAATTCTGTGTCTTGGCTGAGGGGCAGAGGTACTCTAAAGAGGACCTTAGTAGAGAAGGATCCGTATTGCTAAAGAACATGTCACTGGTTCCACCAATTAACAGAATGAGCACAATCAATGAAATGGTGCGGGCTAATGATGGGCCATGTGGGTATGTATCATACTTGAGACTTTTATGTTTTCATCTTTTGTATGTTTCATGTTTGCTTCTTGAAAGATATTTGCTTCTTCTACATGCTGTGGTTTGTGGTTAGATTGCCGTGGATATGTTACATCTATTTGGTGATGCAGTGATGACTGGAATAGTTAATTCACAGCGTTCTCTGCATCTAGCTGGTTTGTTTGGGGTAATTTAAATAAATTCATCACATGATGTTTTTATCCCTACTTTTTTCTCCATCTCATGAAGTTTAGTTGACAATGGAAGTTTATTTTGGCCCCTGGATCTGGTACGAAGTAATAATTTCAGCATTTTGTTTGCTGAGGATTCTTTGAAATTGGTGTATTTCATGCTGATTTTGTCGTCAATAAATCCATGTTTTGAAGCTCTATCTGAATTAAGATTTCTGTTGTTCTCTTCCCAAATCTGATTTATCATTTGTTTCTGAGGTCTTGTGCCCAAAGCTAATAATCTGTTGAAGGTGGTTTAAATGGTTTTTTTCATGCTTGATTTTTTTTTATCCTCTCTTCTTTTATCCTTCACGTTCTGTACATGTGGTGCTTTTGTGTATTGACCTTTGTTTTTGCTTCTTTTCCATTTGCAAAATCTGTTTTGGAATTTTCTACGACCTCTATGTACTTGTCATTACTTGTGCTTCTGCAGTATTTTCATTGTCATATAGCAAAAGCAAACTTCGTAGACTCGGCTATTTTTGTCTTGATTATGAGTTGATGAAACCATTGCCTAGATTTCGCATTCATTTTATTTTCCTAAATCTAGCACGTTTAATGGGTTTTCTTATTAGTTCTCATTACTCGTGCTCTACTATTTTTCAACAGGAAATAATAGAAATTGGAAATGTTGTGAGATACTTCTATTTCTTTTGAGTACTTCACTGACAATATGGTTTCCTAAATTTGCTCTGAAGCATTAATTAAAGAAATACATTCTACTGTCATTAATGTCCCTTGTATTTCATGATTGGTAACCTTATTATGTGGTAGTTATGCTTGACGAGGCCCAAATAGCATCTGTCCTGGTTGACTTGACCAGCAAGCTCACATCTGGCTCGAATTAAAAATTCACAATCACATTCTTTGATTCGGTAACCTTCCTTGTGTACTACAAATTCGGTGAGCTGGCGGCTGGCAAATATTCATTATGTTTTTGTTGCTTCTGCATAGATTTTAACTTGCTTTAATTTACTTTTACTTTTTTTTTTGGTTAACTTACTGTCAGCGGGGATATTGCTCAAAATTTTGGAATCCAAGTTATCAAGAACATGACGAAAGTGCAAGGGCGTGTCATCGAGCCGCCTTTGTTGAAGCTTGGCAACATGGAGGAAGTAAGGCTTGGCAACAACGAAAAACGCCAATGGAACCTTGTTAAGAGCTCGGTAGTGGAAGGCAAACCACTTGAGCGATGGGCTTTAATAGATTTCAGTAAAGGGGATCGTTTCCAACTGAATGGTAATAGATTTGTTCCAAACCTTATAAACCGTTGTGTAAAGCTTGGGGTCCATGCGGAGGAACCCCTGGTTTATGAATCAACTACCATGAGACCATTCTCTAACATCAATGAGCTCCGTAGACTTCTTCAGAGTGTTGTTACCAAGGCCAAAAGGGAAAACCAGGGTCGACTGCAAATGATTGTCTGCGTGATGGCTAGGGTTGACCCTGGGTACAAGTGCCTCAAATGGCTCTCAGAGACAGAGATTGGGATAGTGACCCAATGTTGTTTGTGCAAGCATGCCAACGAAGGAAAAGATCAGTATCTCGCCAATCTGTCCTTAAAAATAAATGCCAAGCTTGGAGGAAGCAATTATGAGCTCAGTAAACCGCTCCCCCGTTTCCAAGGTGAGGCCCATGTTATGTTCGTTGGGGCCGATGTCAATCACCCTGCTGCGCGGAACACAACGAGTCCATCTATAGCAGCAGTTGTTGCCACTGTCAATTGGCCTGCTGCAAATCGTTATGCCGCTAGGGTTTGCGCCCAGTACCACCGCACCGAAAAGATTTTGAACTTTGGAACCATGGTTTTGGAGCTTATCCAAACTTATGAGCGGATTAACAAAGTAAAGCCTCAGAGAATTGTGGTCTTTCGCGACGGTGTGAGTGAGGGCCAATTCGATATGGTTCTTAACGAGGAGCTGTTTGACCTGAAAAGGGCAATTGATGCAGAAGGTTATCGCCCCACAATCACTCTTGTTGTGGCTCAGAAGCGTCACCAAACCCGTTTGTTTCCTGAGACCAAGAACGATGGGGGTTCTAATGGGAATGTGCAGCCGGGGACGGTTGTCGACACAGTGATCACTCATCCCTTTGAGTTCGACTTTTACCTATGTAGCCATTACGGGAGCTTGGGAACTAGTAAGCCTACCCACTACTATGTCCTTTGGGATGAGCACAGATTTACATCTGACCAGTTGCAGAGGCTGATTTATGAACTGTGCTTCACCTTTGCTCGATGCACAAAACCGGTATCTTTGGTCCCACCGGTGTACTATGCGGATCTTGCTGCTTATAGAGGACGCATGTTCCAAGAGGCGATGGAGTTATCTCTCGGGTCGGCAGCTTCTCCGTCTTCTTCGTCATCGACATCCTTGTCTTCTGTTTCCTCGTTCGGTGACAGGTTTTGTAAGTTGCATTCTGAACTTGAGAACGTTATGTTTTTCGTTTGAAGGCTCCAAATGGTCGTCGAATCATCTCCTTTGGCTATGTGAAAACTGAGAAGGGAGATTCTGCTTGTTACTTTTTTTGCCCAGCAACTGAGGATCACATCTGCTTTTCTTCACAGTTACGGAGTTTGTGCATGAATCTAATGGGTTAGATTTCAATCTGTTTCTGTTTGTGATATTATCGGTGTTCTAGGGTTATGCGGTGTTTTTCTTTTTTAAATCAAGGGTTATAGTGTTTTTTTTTCCCTCCAAAACTGCATGGGTTATGTTGTGCTGGGTTTCATGTTTTGTGAACTTAGTTGATCCTACTGTGGGGTTAACATATCGACCTAAATAAAAAGAAAACCTGGTCCTTGTAAAAATATTTCTCTTTTGCTTTTGTTGTTACTTCATTATTGATGCTTTCAGAAGATCGATCTTCTCCTTTGTTAGTGTTTTATGTTTTGGGGAAATTTTCTACTTTTGTGGAGATTGGTTATGCAAACAGGTCATGTATGCATGCGTATACATCATTTTGTTTTTTTTTTTTTGTGTCGTTCGTCATTCTTAATTTATTACATAGGGGAGGGGAAATGCGACTCGATCCCAAGATGCAGTATGTGGCATTCAATAACTTTACCGCGTGAGCTAGTCACAGCATAACTTATCGGATGATTCAAATATATTTTCATTATTCATTATTTTGGTTACTCAACTCATCTCCTCTATTTCCATTCTTTATCCTATCTTTCCCTATCCTTCCTAAACATAGTTCCGCAATCACACCCACCTTATGGGTACCATCTTTGACAAGCAAAATTGCAGCCAATCTTCGGTAGGTTTATGTTATTGCACCACAAATTTTATCCTTTTGAATCTACTCAATCATTGAACTAGTTGGACTTCAAAGAGAAGATGTACATGAAAATGGCTGCAGCATAACATTTTTCTTACAGTTCATTATCTAAATCATATTGGCCATCAATTTTTATAAAATAAATGGTATCCTGGCCATACGGCTATCAATGTCCAATCAATGTGATTTTTTGCGTAAAATGATTTACTCAACATTCTTGACAAAAATAAACCGGTTCAGATAGTGACCAATTTCATTAGGGCAATCGTCTATTACTTTGCAGAGAACACAATCCACGCTTTACAAAAGGAAAATGCGGCCTAGAGAAACTCTGCACTGGACAGATTGGGTGGAGATTAATATACATTGGGGCAAGGAGGCTTTGCCAGCATCAAGGACTTGAGTTCTGATGATCAATCTGATTTTCATTAGGTAGATTATCAAACTCGAGAAACCGATGCCTCGAACCGCTTGCGATGATTGAAATGAGCTCTTTAGCAGTCCATGTCACTTGGGATAGATTCCGAAGATGGTCCATCAGCCCTTTATCCGCGAGTGAGATTTCAGACAAACATCCTGTAAAAAGAAAGTTATGGTCCGAAACCCATCAAGAAAAAAGTTACCACGTCATCTTTTGATCGACACTTTAGTTCTCTTTCTTTTTTGAATCACCTCAAAATCTCATTCATTGTTGAGGGTTCTCTTGGAAATCTAACAAATGTGGAGTACCAAAAGAATGTTCACCTGAACACTTAATGAGAGCTAGCAAAGTGAGAGAAGCAAGCACCCTCTCTTCAAGAGCTCTGTCACGGTTCAACGATTCGATCAAGCATGGAACAACGGTTGAGCATGCTTCCGATTGAAGATTTTCATCGCCAACCGAATGGAGATAACTGCAGATCCATGAGACTGTAACTAGGCTTGCTCGATGCCAAACACGGAATACTATTGGCTATGGAATCACAAAGTGCCGATAGGAATCTCTTCTTGCCGCTTGCTGAGCAAGACAATAGCTGCTTTCCTTTGCCAATTTTGTATTTCGATGTCCTCTTCATTCTGCACCATTGTCATACAACACATATAAGTGTTTCTAATCTACAGATTTTGACAATAACTACTAGAACATTCTAAAATTTATTTCTAGCAACGAGAAAATTTACCAAATTCATCAAGTCAGCAACAACAATATCCTTCCCCTGGAACGAATCGTCTAAGTTCTCATCAAAGCCAGCTTCCTTCAAAAGCCATTTTTCTGTTGTCGCCTCTCCCGTGTATGAAAAACGTCCTCCCAACATTAATAGAGCTCTGGCTGATTGTTCTTGGACTAATTCGTTATACACTTGACTATCCAAAGCTGCAGTTATCGTCTCCACTGCCTCTTGTCTATATACACTGCACTTCAGAGGATCTCCCTGCAACATAACTGCTACTAGATGAGAATCACCTCATGTTAACCATTTGTTTGAGCAAGGCAGGCACAAAGTTACAATCTTTTTTCCATTGAAATCGATGAAACGTTTCTGTTTCCTAAGAGACTATAACAAAACACACAAATCCAATGTTTCCGATGAAGAGACCACAAACATATCAAGTCAAAAGCTGTGTCAACACTGATTCGAAATGTATAAGACACTGTTGGACGAGTTTCGTTTCCAGATGAAATTTACCTTTTGATTTTATAATTGTTCCTTTTTGCAAATTAGTGAATCTATCTATGAATCTGAATAAAAATTACCAGAAGATCAAGCTGTAACAATACGGCTGCAACCACTGGGCGTTCCTCAACTCGAGCCTTTTGGAGATAGACAAACAAGATATGCATGGTGTTCAAGCTTCTCCATCCATTTAGTAATCCTTGTAAGAATCTTATTGCCTGTGTCCTTCTGTCATATATAAATCTGCTTAAGCTAATTTACCAATGAAATGCTAAGCTGTATTTGTATTTGGATCAAGGATTTGGGTACTGAAAAGAGAAAAAAAAAGAGGAAGTATTGAACTCATGTAAAGAATACAAAATTATACCTATTAATGCATAGCAACTCAGTTAGCAGCTCAAAAGCAAGCGATTGAGAATTCTTCTCGTTTCCCGAAACAAGGAGTTCAAGAATAGGACCCTTGTTCAGGTTTGTGGCCAGAAAGTGCCGGCAGCTTCCATCAGCGCGAATGCAACAGAGAATGATTGAAGCAGCTTTACTCTTCTCACTAACATGCCCACTCTCCATCCTTTTCACCAGCATGCTCAGCCCCCCAATAGAAACAATTTGCCTAGCATTCTCAAAATTCTTGTCTTCGTCGAAACCAGTAACAAGTTGATTCAACAAGTAATATGCAGCCTCTTGAGGACTGCACTGAACTGCTAATAAAGTTTGCAACAAATATCCAAACTCCAACACTCGAAGGACTAGTGGAACCCACTCGATTGATGCCAACTGTTTTGCCTTCGGCTTCACTAGATAAAGAAGAACAGCTGCTTTTAGAAACAGACTGCTACTCCACAGTAGTCTCATGAAGATAACAAGCTGCGGATCTGAATTCAGTATTATGTGCCTATTTGCCTCGTTCCTCGTTACAATTCTGCTAAAACTGAGAGAGTCAACTCTAGAACCTCGTCATCGTTGGAAATGAACAAAACCTTTAGCATTCCCTCCATTACTGGTGCATTTGACATTGTTTTCTCAATGTTGGGATCTCCATGTGAATCAAGCCAAGTTTTGGTGATCACACGGATTGCCATTTCACAGTCGGTTAGGCTCTCTGAGGAGCAAATTGTCGTTATTGCCCTCCTGAGATCACTAGGAGGAACATGGGTTTTCTCTGTCATAATTAGGTCATTTAACCCCCTACGACTGTCTTGCACCAAGCATTGTGTTGGTTCACTTCTGCAGGTAAAAAACCGAATAGTGTCCGACTTGCGTGTCTCAGGCCACAATTCAGATTTCGGGTTTCTATAGTTTTGCCTTGATGATCTTCTTTGTGACATAGTTTTATCCTGTAAAGGTTAGGAAAGAAGTTAATTAAGTGACATATTCCCCCCAGTCATTTCAAAACTAAATATTATTAGATGAGATAGATACCCACTTCAGGATGACAATGCTGTTTGACATTATCTTCCAGTGTACAAGCTTTTTGATCTTCGTCCTCCAAATCCCATGGATTTACCGAAGCTCGAATTCTATTATCAAGTTCCATAGACCTCCTTTCGACCCGTGCAGAGCCAAAAACAGTTCTGTATCTTCCAAAATTAAACAAAAAAACACAGAAACAAATGCAAAAAGTTAAGACATTTTTTCATAACCTATCTAGACACAACAAGAGCAAGTCAATCTTAAAAACTTACAATGATTTATTGTCGGATGAATGGGAAGTGAACGAATCCAATGATTTCCTCCTTGAAAATCCATTACCGGGTCTAGAAGGCAAAGGCACAGAAGGAACAGGAGGGGCTTGAGCACCAACTTTAAGCCATTCCATATAGTACAAAGCAAACTGAGTAGTTCCCATGTCCATTTTGTCATCATAAACCTTGCTCAAATCCTTCATCTTCTTTTCTGTATCGAAACACACAGAGTTTGACAGAAACTCTTGTTCTTTACTAAACCAAATCTTGATATGCAGAAGGTGGGGAAGGAAGAAATGCTCCCAGAGTTCAGGAAGCAAGTGGGTCCGGGCAACAAAAGGCGAATCACAGAAAACTTGAAGCAAATGACTTGAGGAAATCCTATCATTTTTCTCAAGCTTGTACAGTATTGATAAGTAGAGCTGTGCACAAGCAGAGAAATGGGAGTTTGGTGTTCCACAAGTAGAATTAGAAACAATGGTCAAAAGCCCAATTGAGTTCCTCAATGACTTCATCATTGATTCACTCTTAGTCCCTGGATTTGTAACCAGTTCCTCAATACTCTCAATACACATTTCCATGTTTGCAAAAACCCCATAATCCAAATCCTCATTACTCCTCCTTTCCAAACAAGAGTGGCACTTTTGCTTAATAGATTCGCGAAAACTTTCGTCTTTTAAGTACCTTCCAATGTACCCACTCAAAATGGAAACAACTGCTCTAATGGAAACTTCATCAATTGCCGGTTCATCTCTCCTCGAACCAACACTCTTAGAATCTGAACTCCTCCAGTTTAGTGAAACTCCTGAATACCCATTTAGTAGAACCCTCTTTAAAGCCTTGTGCTTGGAGCTATCGAAACATATCTTGTCGTCGCAAATGAATATAGGCAAGGCAATGGACTCTTTTTCTGGTCTTTTGTTCCCGTCCCTGAATCTAACTTGTTTTTGGGTTTTGAGGGATTTTCCTTTCGCGAATCCTTCCTCTGACAGCAATTCTTGGAGAGACGCCATTTTTTTCTGATGGGTTTTTGAGATTGTGGTGATTGAGGGGAAGATGAGGATGCAAACATTCTGGCAAGGACACAAAAGATAACAGCTGTTGGGAGGAAGAAATTGCAATCGGTGCTGACGAAGGACAGAGGAATGAAGACAAGATTGGGTTTTGGTCCTTTTTTTCCCACTGACGTTTTTAACCATTTGTATTTTGTCGGACAGCCGCAGTAGTTTTTTCTGCTTGCAAATCGGTTTGGACCGAAATGGCCGGTTCAGTGTGTGTGGTCCATCTCCATCCAAAACTATTCTCTGTGATTCTTCATCATTAGTTCACCAGAAAAACTGAAAAAGTTCTGAACTTTTACAATCAGCATTGTTTTGGAAGCCTCGTTGATTTGGAAGATTTGAAGAATGAGAAAGCAGTCAGGAGGCCAAGAACACCATGTCAGCATGTTGACTTGAAGGGATTAACCATGAGAGGATTAGAAAAAATAATAACTATGGCTTCTGGTCATTTTGTGCGCTCATCGAGAAATTGTGGGGAACCAGTTTACCCATGTACTTCTATATTTTTCTTTACGTGCATTTTGTGTGGATTGCTTAACCAGTAAAAATCTTTTGCACGATCATGCGACTAAAATTGCCATAAAAAAAGAGGTGTGTAGACATTTTCGGTGGAGCTGATTTGACCTCCAAGCCACTATTGTTAGGGAAAAACTATTTTTCCTAACTTTCTTCATAAAATTTGGTTCTTATTGAACTTTTTCAGCCCCATTGGTCCGGGATACATACATTATGCGCGTGAAATAATCTTTCTTCAAGAACAAAGACACTCCCATTTTGGTGTAATATATTTTTGAAGCTGTGTCACAAAAGTAACTTCCACTTTTGCCCCCGAAAGGAATATGTTTTTGCAACAACTTTAATATGGCATCCACTAGCTATACATGGGCAAAGAAGTAAAATCAATCACAACCCAACCGGACCCACAACCCCTCTTTCCCTGAAAGTTCCAATCTAGGTAAAGCAGAAATTCTAATATGGGAAAAACATCTGACCCCTTGGTACTTCTCTTCCTCTTCTCTGCAATATATATCTTTAACAAATTCGTTACTCTACCCAAGAGAATTGTGACAAATCAGATTTCCCTCTCGGACGGAGCCAAAAATGGCAATGAGTGGAGTCAAAATTACTTCTTTTGAACATAATTTTTTTCATTGTATTTAACATTTCAAGTATTCGTTGATAAGATATGAGTTAGGTTTAAAAGGACACCGATGACTTTTCATATTGGAAACATTACCATTATTAGGATTAGTCCTAAACATATCTTTTTCAACATGCATATATAATCTGTTATTCATACGTGAATTCCTTGTTGAACTGCACACTGATTTCAGGCCCGGCCTTGAGATTTCGGGTCCCTAAGCGTGGTTTAACAATGGGGCCTCTTGAACAATTGTATATATATTAGTTGTTTGACATTATGTTAGGAAATGCCTTGTGGTACTCGTTCCCTTGAGGTCGCGTGTTCTAGTCATGGCGCCTATAGTAGGGAGGTCTTTCTTGATACATTTTCGATGTATATTGGCCTAAAAAATGGAGTCATGAAGAATTGACCGCATGACCTAATTGATAAAACTCGCTGAACTAACCAGTTACCACTTAAACTACAATAGCACTTTGCAAAAGTATTGGCATACTTAATGTATAACATATTCTAAAATTTGGGAGCCCTATTATTGGGCCAAAAACAAGAGGACCCTAAGCGGCTACCTGGTGGCCTATGTCCAAGGCCGGCCTTAACCGATTCTACACAACTTCCACTGAAGGGTGCTTGGGGCAATTTCATGAGTTTCATAACCGGCTTGGGGCGAAACGACATTTTTAAATGGGCAAATTTGTTAAATAAACATTAGACATATTAGAGAAATAGAAATTTTAAAAACTTGAGAGGGGCCAGGTGCTCTTCTTCCCTCCGCCTATGGCAACCATTCTAATCTACTACTATAACATTAGAATTATTGAACATTTGGAGGTCCTGTAACTTCCTACACCTCTTATTAGTCACGTATTTCTTTGATCTAATGCGCAGTTTCATAACATGATATTAAGCTCATACATTATTTGACCACGGGAATCTTTAAACGATTGCGTGAATTTGCACAGGATTTCCTGTGCCTAGAATTCTAATCTCTATTTCTCAATATGTTCTCAACCGATTATACTTTAGGATGTGAGAGTTGGCTCATAATTGGGCCTAATTTGGGTGTGCTCCTGGAAGGTTGGTGGTTTTGGAGCAGAGAAATCAGAGGCTCCGAATGCAAGCTTTGAAGAGTAGCCTTGGTTTGGATGTGTCACATTCAATTCCAAGCCCTTGCTCGAATTAGTTTTTGTCTTATAAATTCAATCTGTGCAATATGTTGGAAAAATATAGTGGCAATCACAGATCCAAAGAACAAATTCTTCTTATAACATTATACATGAACAAGATGTAAACAAATTACATGAACCGAAAATAATAGAATCGAAACAGAGATACAAACAGTAGATTGGAAACTGCCGAGTCGTGTGTAACCACACTCTCCTTAACAAAGATTCGCCGCCTACTGTGGGTGTTGTAGGTTGAACCGACGTCTTCGTCCCAGGATACAACGGCTAGAACCACGAGCCGACGAAACACCACCGTCGACCGCCTTGGCGAACTAACTAGCGCCTGTCTCTCTTTCTGACTTAAGTGAACTTAGTTGGAATGGATTGGATTGTTTTGTGTCATTCAAAACACAATGAGGAGTGACCTATTTATAGGAGAAACTCCAAGTGTGAAAGAGAAAAATTAGGTAGCCCACAATGGTGACTACTAGTGTGAAATGGGGAAGATTAGGTAGCCTACAAAGGGAAGCCACCCATGTGCACAATTCATTCACATTGAAGCCACCCATGTGCACAAATTCATTCACATTGAAGCCACCCATGTGCACAAATTCATTCACATTGAATTGTCAAAATTCCAACACAATACTCTTGTAGTGTGGAAAAAATCTGTGAGATTGTGTGAGCTATGAGGCAGAGAGAGAACCAGAGTGAGGGAGTTGAGTCGAGCTCAGTTGTGGTGCTCCTCCTCCGAAGAGTTATTTTGTAATTTGTTAAATTTGTGATTTAATAGATGACATTTTTCTGTCAATAATTCGTGTTTGTGCATGTGATTGGTTTGTAAACCGTTGGCGGAGCACAACAATTAGTATCAGAGTGCGAGTGGAGTGGTTAGGTCACCAGTGCCACAGTTTAGCTCTCTGTTCATTTTTGTCAGAAATCAAAGTTGTTTGAAACTTTGATTTGACTACAAATTGTTGTTCTTCTAGTCAAGACAATCATAGGTGTGGTGGTCTGCTCTTCGTACGATGTCGAAGGAGACCATAGCCGAAAATAGGGACCGCGTGAAAGCGCGTTAGATCTACTCTCGGGCGTGTTGAGCATGCGCTAGAGAAGGTTGAAGACGCTGACGTGGTGCCACATTATCGCCACTTTAGTGACAACTCAGCTCAAGGGTGTAGTTAGCATTGCTGAGTCAACAAAAGGTATAGTGGTTCATTTTCGCGATATTTCGGTGTTTCGACCGATTTTAGCCAAGCGTGGTGGTTCTTCACTGGTTCAAACTGTACAAAAGAAGATAGAAGTTTCTGTGACTGGATTAGGTCAAGGGAAACCCATGGGAGAAGGCTGGAGGAGGAGAAGGAAAGTTGATTTGGTTTATACAGACACATCTAGGTCTATACACAATCTGTGTTTACGGAAGGAATTTTCCCTCCAATTGGAAAGTATAATGGACGTATTTTACCATTTTTGAAGTCACATGCGAGTCACATTGTCATATTCCATCCAAATATCGGACGGAACTAGACGGAAGGGCGTTTAGTGATAAGTTTAGATAGATGAGGGGGTCTACGTATTCACTTTTAAAAATAAAGGGGTGTTTTTGAAAAAGTGTGATAGATGAGAGCTTGTAAGTGCTTTTAACTCTTTAATTGAAATACTTGTTCATCCCAATTGGGGGGACAGATGATCTAGCTGGCTCTCATAGTTTTGTATTTGTTTTTTTGTTTTTTTTTTTTTGTTTTTTTGAACTGCAGAAAATTTGCTGGCTCTCACAGTTGAGCAACATGGAATCCAGTGGGTACTTGATGATTGTGGAAGTATACCATGCCTGGTGGTAAATTGTAATGCTGGAACAGAGAGATGAGCTATTTGATGGTGACGAATCAACTTCCCTAGAAAAATTTTCATATCTCTCATACCAATTTTTAATAATACGCAATATGAATTTTTTTTTTTTAATATAAAACTCAATTAGTTCTATTATACTGCAAAATTTTCAAAAACATGAAACTCATTATAAACTGAAAGATATAGACAATTTAAAACATGACAATATGACATGATTGTCGAAAATGGACTAACAAACACGGACAGTGGGAGTAGAATCCTAAGAAATGGACAATTTACAAATTTCGACGTTAGATGGAACAAAAGTAAAGGACAGTTTGTCGAATAATTGTTCTAAGTTCTGACAAATGTGGATGCCACATTGGGACCAGAAACGAAGGACGATTTGGTTTCTATGATATGTGAGGGATTCTTTATTGGGTAAAATTTGGTCTGTCAGACCGTATTCAGCGGTTCAATTCGCATCCGATTTGAAAAAAATTCAATTCGAATCCTATAACTCACAATTCCATAATCCAAATTTTTATCAAATCGAATTCGGATGTTATCGGATAGAGTTCGGATATAACCCGATCCGAATTTTAAAAAACAAAATCTATCACTGATATCAGCGTACTTGGTTGGAGTCCATTCGATCGTCTGGGTATTCGCTATCTTTTATCTCCAACTAACACTAAGTTTTTTCAGAGATGCTAATTCTAGGTATGAATTTAGTAAGTGCCGTTGTTTGGTGTTTTGGACGGCTCGGATGTATTTTGATTTTTTACCTGTAAAAAGAAATCAAAATTAAAGAAAAATTGACGAACGCATCTGGGCCGTCCAAAACACGATCCTTGTGCGTTTCTTGTTCTCTATTTAGATGATTAGTTTGGCATTGTTCTCTATTTAGATGATTAGTTTGGCTTTAACCAAAATCTTTGTAATGAATTTCGTTTTGTAAATGCCGATGGACTTTCATTAATATAATCTTCTTATTTCTGTGTCAAAAAAAAAAAAATCAATTCTCTCTCTCCTCGTGATTCCCGGAGTTATCTCAGTTGATCTGGAAAGTGGTATTGTGAGTTTTGAATTGTGTGAATGTGTGTGGGTGTGTGTGAGTTATCTCAATTGTGATTTCTATATATATACGGTTCCGCTAACGCAACGAATAACACCATATCTGACATAAAAAAAAAATTGTGAGCCTCACGCGAATGATTGGAATTGTTCAATTTGTTTAAAACGTGTTTTTAAGGGGCTACATGAGTGCCTAGTAGTTTACCGGATAAATTGATAACTCGGGCATTTCCACCCCACTAAACGAAACTTATAGTCACGGCCAGTTAAAACTCAAATGTGAATGCTAGAACAGAGAGATGAGCAAAGGTGATGGTGACAAATCAAACAATTTTCATTCATCGAATCCTAAGAAATGTACAATCGACGAATTCCTACGTTAGATGGAACAAAAGTAATAAAGAACACTAGTCGTTTAATTGGGTTCTATGTTCTATAACGAGGTTGATGCCATAGGGGGACCAGAAACAAAGGACGGTTTGGTTCTATGATATGACAAGGGGTTCTTTTACCCATGATATGACAGGGATTCTTCATTGGGTAAAACCAAACCAAACTTTGAGTGACAGATTTTGTTGGCTGAGGAATTTCCGGTACAAAAATTCCTGAGTCACTTAAATTTGAATCGACTGTGAAATTTTTTTCAAAATCACGTCTCAAACAACTAAAATTTGTGAGAGCTGAGGATAAATGAGCGACTTCAATCTTCTTTGTTAGATTCAAAATTAATCTATGTATGCTCGGGCACAGTCAAGAGGTTTGTACCCATTTCTTTTTTGCTTGATAAATACTAGTAGTGCGAATTTATGCCGTGTTCGGGTTGCCACGATTAACAACAAGTCGGGTTAGGGTTCAATTTTTTGACACGATTAGCTAAGAAGGTCATTTTGACACGAATCCGATTCGACATGACACGAATACAACACAACACAACATGACGCCTGGCCCCAATAAATACCTAATCAAACATAGGTAAAAATTATTGAGTCACATAATTTGATACGACTGGGAAAGAATTTTCAAATCATATCTCAAACAACTAAAATCCGCTAGAGCAAGGATAAATGAGCAACTTCAATCTTCTTTGTGAGATTCAAAATCAATCTGTATGCTCGGGCACAGGCAGAAAGTTTGTAGCCATATCATTTCTGCTTGATAAACACCTCATCAAACATGAAAGTCCCAATTAAATGCACAATGTCACATAATTTTTTAGTAATATGATTCGCTCTTGTTCTCGATTCTCACTATATGCTCCTGCTTTCACAAGTTTTAGTTGTTCTTTTTATTAAATGTTTTCTCGAAAGAACCTTTCATCCACGCTCATTATGTGACGGGGCAAAAAAAGCCTCTAATACCTTCTTCTCTTCACCAACCCATCAAAAAATAGTAATAATACTAGGTGCATTTATTGGTTCAAAACCACCAATGTTCATATTTTTTTGTTGTGTAAAGAAAGATTAGATTTTTAGCAGGATTAAGCTAAATTTCTTTAACATTCTAGAAATAAACCATGAGTACTTAAATAGATGAGGTACATATAAAAACTTAATATCAGGACAGACCGTGCCAAGGAGGCGGGTAACCCCCAAATTATGTATTTTTCTGTGAAAATTATGTAAATTTAGCTACTTATGAGAAGTTAGTCTTTAAATTGTAAATAAAACTAAAGTTGGTCTTCAATCCGCAAAATTTCACTTCTAGCTCCTTAAATTTTTCTCTTAATTCTTTTATAAAGAACCGCAATATTAAGTATGAGTATTCGAATTGTTAGGGTACCAATGGCATACTCAAAAGTTAAAATTGAATAATCAAAAGTTGACACATCACCTCTTGATTATCCATTTAGAGGATTACTAAAGTCAACAATGTAGAATGCCACAATGACATAGTCAAAATTGAGGTTATATCACCTTTTCAAACTAAGAATAAAAAAACTAAATTATTTATAATAAAAAAAAATTAGGTCAAAATTGTTTTTCATTTTAAATTTTTTTTAGAAATAATGTTTGCGAAAAAAAAAACAGTTTCCAAAAAAAAAAATTAAAAAAAAAGTTTTCAAAAAACCAGTTTTTGGAGGTAAAAAAAAAGTTTTTTAAATAATTTTTTGAAAACATTGTTGAAAAAGGGAGAGAATGTTTTTGTGTACTGATGGTTGTAATTAATTGTGGAGATGTAGGGTCTATTAAATTTGGTTATTGTGAAAATGTTGGTAGCTTTGAATATGCAAATGTCAAAATTTGAGTATTGGTTAAGATATTATTAACTTTGATTATTCCGTTGTGAACACTTTTTGGGGCACACATTGCTAGTTTTAGCAACCATTTGGTTTTGACTTTTGAGTATACGATTTAAGATAATCTTACGAGAGAGAGAGAGAGAGAGAGAGAGAGAGAGAGAGAGAGAGAGAGAGAGAGAGAGAGAGAGAGAGAGAGAGAGAGAGAGAGAGAGAGAGAGAATTAATTAATTCAATAAATTACAAATACACATTAAATAATACATGTGCATGTTTATGAATAAGATTTCCTTTTTCTTTTTCTCTATTAATAACTTGCATCGGTCCCTCCCGAATAAAAAATCGTACTAGCTCAATCACTATCTGCCAGTTCATGCTACATCTACTGCTTTATATGTACTTATTACATGTGTATGTACATGAAATATACTTACTGAAATCCTGAAACAATTGAAAAGTACATAAAAATGTATGATAATTTGTTTTGCAAAGTAATTACTCCATCCAAAAATACGAACAAAAAGGAGAAGACCCAAAGTGGGGGCAAGTACAACCGCTAACCGGTTTTGTCAAGTGGGTATAAGAAAGCAATAAGTGATTGTCCTTCATGAAATCACATGTTCGAATCTCATGGAGCCCAAACATTCCATACATTGGAGCCACTCGAGAATTTGTCCGGTCGTTAACTTCAGATTCCCAAGTTTAGTCGAGGTAGGCGCAAGCTAACCTGGAAGTCTGGTTATTAAAATGAAAAACAGGCGGCTAGTAGCCCCACTTGGTGGGCTGGTCGATACTGGTATTCATGTGCCTTCTCCTGACGTTTTGTGGTCTCTGTATTTTTGTCTCTTTTATCTCCTCCTCTCATTATTGCCCTCTGTTTCTAGTCTGTACCGTCGCCTTCGATCTCCACATGCATTTTTTTGTCTTACAAAATTTTCACTCAAACGGTTCGAGTAAAATATTCCCGGCCCGCTTCAGTTTTGGTAGTGGCCTTCACACCACAGTTGTTCACCTTATCTCTGTTTCTTGCTTTTGGTGGCCTAACCCACTCAAATTGTCACGATAACTCAGTTTTTTGACAAAAACTAATTTTTTCCGGTTTTTTATGTGATGTATTGTGAGAGAATGACTTGTCTCGGTATTTGGAAAAAACAGTTTGTTGTTAGTGGAACACCCCCTAACTCCCACGGTTCCCTTTTATTTGTCAATTTTCAAAGATAGTATTCCCTCCGTTTCTATTTTTGGGTGTCCCAAAATATTTGTCTTTCTTGAAAAATCAAAGTAAAAAGGTTTTAGTTTTCCCAAAATATCCTTAGTTAATAGCAATGACTATGTCAAAAGTTGGAATATAAGGGTAATGTAGGTAATTGATACCTTTCAATTTGAATTTAAATGTCATCAATACTTGTCCTCTTAAAATCATCATTCGTCAAAAGGGGCAAGAAAATTGGGACGAAGAGGGTATGATTTTTTTTAAAAAAATATGCAATAAGGATCTTGTTTGATAATTCTCGGTTAAACCTGAAATGCAAAGTTTTTTCAAAATCATAAAAACATTGTAGACTGAAAGATACAAGCAAAAATTGACAAACAAAATGGGATAGAGAGAGTATGTTTTAACAATATATATCTATTCATTTACATTGTTTTATATATTGAATATTCTCAATGTTCCAAGAAGTTAGTCCTATAGAAAAAGACGTGTAATTTTTGGAGAAAAAATAAGGTACTTGTGTGCATAACTTATAAAATTTATTGGCAAAAGTTAAAGAGCTCAAGGAATATTTTTAATATGGTGTCAACAGATTTAAAAAAATTATGAACTGGGATAATTCATTTTTTATGCAAAAATTGCTCACTTTTTGTTGAGGACTAGCTTTTTGGGACGGATAAAGTACTTTCTAACAAAATTGAGTTTGGGCTATAGGTCGAGCCATTTGTTTTTGTTCAACTAAGGATCGAGCCCAGCTCCAACTTGAACTATCACCTAATTTTGAAAGAGCTGAGCTCCAACCCTTCAAAACTCGTCCCGTCTAGTTCCCAACCCCAATGAGTACACAAACTTGTCATCGTGACATTTGTTGATTAAAAATTACAGAAACAATCATAGGCACACACTTGTCGTTGGACTTGGTTTGCAGTGATTGGGCGCAGGGTACTGCATGTATCGGGCCGGGCTACTACTGTATCCTAAGAAATTTGTGCGACCAAGCCCGGCCTTGCTTGGCAATTGGGCCTCATCTCACAATATCAATTTGGGAGGCTTCTCTAGATCCCCTCTCACAAGGGACATATCCGGGCAAGCATGTGCACATTCCGTTGAAGTACGGAGCTCTCAAATTAATGACAAGACAAATTTTCAGTGTCCCCACATATTTGAAATGTTAGCCTTCGGGGGAATGAAACATGTGATGTCATGGAGGAGCAATTAATGCTTTCACATTGTTTGGTTCTTTTTACTTCTTTGCAATGGAAATAATTGTGTGCGAGCGTACCAGAGAGAGTTTCAATCTCCTCCCTCAGATTAACTTTGGAAAAACCAAATCTAATCAGGCGATTGTGTTTTATTGGTTCAATTACCTCAATTAAGAGGATTTTTTCAACAAGTGAAGAAATGAAACCAACAAACTTAGGAAATCGAAGAACAAAAAGAAACAAGATACTTCGATCAATGAATCAAAGGTAAACTTACTTCGAAATTGTCTCCAACTTCAGATACAAGAACTTCAAACTGGTGATTGTTACGGGAACAATCGAGATTAATCCTAAACTACTTCCTAAACTACTTCGAACTGAGTTCGATATCCTAAAACTACTTCGAACTGCGTTCGAATTCCTAAACTACTTTGCCAATGAACAAACCAAGCATCAGTTTTTGATAGCTGTTTGTTGAAGATTTGTCCGGGGCTTTCACTCTTCAATTTCTTCTATTTATAGACGCTGCTTGCAATTTGAACTTCCCGCTCAATGAATTTGAACATTGGCTTGTTTCGAACTCCAACTTTCATTGGCAGTTGCTTTCTCCTCCACGTTTGAACTTGAATCTTTCTAATTCTTCCTCCAGAAGCTCTGATTTTGAATCTGTGCAGTTTATTTCAACAAACTCGAATGACTTGTACGTTAAAGTGAATAACTGTCTCTTGATAAGTACTCCACGTGTTATAACTGCCAATTTGCTTTGTTTCCCAAGTTCACACGTGGAGTTTATATGTTTAGAAGTTAATATCATGGCTTCGAAACCACCCTTCACGTCAGTAATGGCTTGTAATTGCCAATAACTGTTTTTCATTTTTAACCATAATACGACATCGTATTGGGCCATTTATATTCCTTTAATCCAGTGTGTCTTTATCAACAGGTAATTGCCAACGTTTGGCATTTTCGATTACGTGTCAATCGATTATTGGATTTGTTAATTTTATATGTAAACACACATAATCACTTGGCCAGTTTACAGCAGCTTGAATTATTTGAACGTCGTAAGTCGAACGAGTCGATTAATAATTTGTTCGAGCTTAAAAATAATAAGCTTGATTGTTTTGTTTATAAGTTATAACAAATCAATCTTAAACAAACTTTAAACTAGAGAATGTGAGCTCAATCTTAAACAAACTTTAAATGAGTTTTTTCGTTTATATCCTTCAAACTATACACCATTTCTAATTTGTCCTCGAACTATTAGAATCGTATATTTCGTCCTCCAACTATGACATTGCAATCTATTAAGTCCAATTTATAATGTCTATTAGAAACACAAATGGAAAATATTTTACGTACACATATTTGTGCACACGTATTGTTTTATGGAGCCCACTTCGTGGTTTCACACAAGCAATCCAAGCCGTTTATTACTTTTAAAATATGTCTTCAATTGGCCTTCCAAAAATTTGGCTCAATCGAATAACTCTGAGTGCTCCATCTAATCTTTCAATTTTTAATAACTCTAAACACTAAATCAAAATTTGAAATGTAAGATCGAGAATTTAAAATTATTTATTTTTTTATTTTACTGAAATCACTTAAAAACATATTTTAAAATTAATGAACGGATTGAATTGTTCATGTAAGATCTTCACGTCGCAGTTTGTACACATCACATGACCATTTTCAGTTTGGATTTCTAACTGAAGTTAGAAATTAGACTTAATAGATTGCAATGTTCTAATTGGAATTTTCAGTTTGGATTTCTAGCTGAAGTTAGAAATTAGACTTAATAGTTAATAGATTGCAATTTCATAATTGGAGGATAAAATATGTTGATAGTTTGAGGACCAAAAATAAATGTTGTATATTCTGGGGATATAAACATAAAATAAACTCTTCAACAAGAGAGCGCGAGATCGAACTCGAGCGGTTCGTTTGCTGCCACCCACGGTAATAAGGAAACAAGTAAAACCCTTCATACCCTTCTTCTAGGGTTTAGCAGCCTAGCAGGCAATCGCTCTCAGCCATTGTTGTTGTATAGAAGCAGATGCTTGTGGGGTTTTCCCCTTCTATATTTGAGGAAAAGAAGAAAAAGTGTGAGAGAGCCGCAGGTACGTAATCCCAAATCAACCTGACAACATTTCTGGGTTTCTAATTTCAAGTCATCTGCTATGATATGATATATGACGAACCCATGATCGAGTTTTGAGCTTTAACGTCAAGAACCCAGGTTTCTTGAAGGGGGAAGAAGAAGAAGAAGAGAGAGGAGAAAAAAAAAAAAAAAACCCCATTTACGGTGTCAGTGATTTTTCCATGTTGATACCCAGAATCCGTAATAGGGAATCTTATGTATGTCTTTCTGAAATGATATACAAACTCAGCCATTTGTTTCTCTCTCCTGATGCTTTCCCTGCAAAACGCGGTATTGTGCACAACCCTAATTTAGTACCTCTGAGAATTAGGTGCTTTGTCAGTTCAAGGCCTACCCAAAATCCCAAAAGCTCTGTTGTAGAGTCAACTCATCCTTTACTCTCTCTTACCACTACCAACCGAGTTTCTCGAGTTGCTAGGTCAGAGGGGCAAGGTGCTCTTTTTGAGTACTTGCATTGTACTAGAGGGTTCGACTTCATGGATGCGGAGCATGTAAGCAAGAACTCGCCACATTTCCTTGAGGGTTTGCTTTCCAAGGTTGAGAATGAGCAAGATGTATCCAGGGCTTTGTCTAGGTTGCTTAGATACAATCCCATTAATGAATTCGAACCCTTTTTGGAGAGCTTGGGTTTGACCCCATCAGAGATTGTATCCCTCCTTCCGGACAGCTTGATGTTTTTGAATGATGATCAAGTTATGCTCGATAACTTTCACGTCCTTTGCGATTATGGGATTCCTCGAAGTAAGATTGGTAGGATATACAAGGAAGCAATTGAGGTATTTAGGTATGACTATGGTATATTGGATTCGAAACTTAAGGCTTATGAAGAACTAGGCTTGAGCAAATCCACAGTTATTAAGCTGGTTAGTTGTTGCCCTTGTCTTTTGGTGGGTAACATTAATAAGGAACTTATGGGGTTGGTTGAAAAGTTGAAAGCATTTGGATTTGGAAATGATTGGATTGGAGGGTACTTATCTAGCAGAAGCTCTTACAATTGGACTAGAATTCTTGAGACAATGGGTTTTCTTGGTGAAGTGGGTTATAGTCAGCCACAGATGGGGAGTTTGTTTAAAACAAATCCTGGTTTGCTTTCGGAAGGTTCCGGGAAAAGGATCTATATGTTGGTTGGAAGATTGCTCAAATTGGGTCTAAAGATGAGCGAAATTTACTCTTTCTTCTTACAGAACCCTCAAATTCTGTCAGCTAAGTGTGCCAAGAATGTTTGCCAAGCAGTGTGTTTTCTGTATGAAATCGGAATGGAAACTGAAGGCATTGCATCTATTGTAGCTACTAACATTCAAACGCTGGGTGCGATCTCTCTGAATCGATCCAGAACTGTTTTGAAAAAATTGGAAGTTGAGAAAGACACTTTATGTCTTATGATAAAGGAAGACCCTTTAATGTTTCTCAGTTTGGTTGCCAAATCTGATGTTGACAGCATTGAACAGGAATGCTCTAAAAACCAAAGTAGGTTCGTGGAGAAGACTACATTCTTGCTCAAATTAGGTTACGTGGAAAACTCAGAAGAGATGACAAAAGCTCTGAAAAAGTTCCGCGGCAGAGGTGATCAATTACAGGATAGATTTGATTGTCTGGTGCAAGCTGGTTTGGACTCCAATGTTGTAGCAAATATGATCAAACATGCTCCATCTGTTATAAACCAGAGCAAAGACATACTCGAAAAGAAGATTGATTGTTTGAGAAATTGTTTGGGTTACCCATTAGAATCAATTAAGGTATTTCCGTCATATTTGGGTTATGATTTGGGCAGAATCAATCTTAGGTTTTCGATGTATGCATGGTTGAGGGAGAGAGGTGCAGCCAAACCTACTTTGTCCTTGAGCACTATCCTTGCGTGTTCAGACGCACGATTTGTAAGAGATCTCGTAGAAAAAGATCCGGAAGGGCCTGCCAAGTGGGGGAGTTTGAAAAAATCAGCATCTTCGAGCTAAGGTGGAATTCTGTAGTTTTTTTCTTGTTACAAAATTCTTTGGAAAGAATAAGAAAGTTGTTCCCTTTTGGATGTAGCAATTTTCTTGGCTTGTGGAGGTAACTCTATTGTACTCGTACTTTTAATTGGTTTCATCAAAGGCTTATTTCAGTCTCTTTTTTCTGTTGCGTAGTACTGCTGTTGTGATGTGTAGCATTTGCGATGTATCCATGGCATTTTTTGAACTTCCACATAAATATTTGATTTCTGAAACTTATTTGGTTTTGTGCTTTGAAAAATTGATGTTCTATGTAACTGGTTATTTTACAGAATGCGAAGTGTTTTCAATTTTCTTTTATCTGTGAGGTGTCAAATAATTGTTTTCCATTGGACCTAGTGCTGGAAATTGCCTTAGGTACCATGGTAGAGAATTTTTCATGTCTTTAGTATATCCACTGAATGCCTGGTTTTCAAAATGCATGGTATAAAGAGGTTTTTAAAGTGCACGCTTTGTTTAAAGAATCATTGTTGTTTCAAAGAATCCCTTGGTATTTCGTATTCCTATCAGTGATGTGGATTCTCGTATGGTATCTTATCCTTTGAAGTATCTTTGTCTTCCCCATCGTTGGACTTGTATTATTGTCTTTCTATTTGCCAGTTTCGTCTACTTTGCTATTTATACAGATTTAGAATTTGAAATTGCATCAACTCGAGCCATTCATTTTCTCTTTTGCTTTCCCCTTTCTTTTCTTTGAGGCAAGATACCGAGAAACATGAAATATCGGATGTTGCAATTCTGCAATGTGGGACGTTCCCAAATCGGCTTTTATTCAATAGTTGGTTTTATGGGGAAGCTAGCAGTCAGAGAAGGATTAACTCATTGGAGAGTGTACTGATTCAGTTTGTGCTATTTATCCATGTTGAGGAATGTCATTTGTTGTCGTTTTCAAGCGCAGTTTTTCCTCCTATGTATGAAGAAACTTGTGTAGAAGGTATCATACTGGTAGAATAACTGTCTAGTTGAAAGCTGAGATGGCTTGTGCTTCACAAAAGTGCAATGAAAATCCATAAAGCATCACATTAATTAGTTGTTCTTGGTTGCCCAGTGCAACCAGCCCGGTGGCCCGTCAGCCCGCTCGTTGTAGACGTAGTGCTTGGGATGGATATTTAGATTAGATCCATAGAGTTGTGTTGTGTTAATCTTTAAAGCCCGTTTAATAAATTGGTTGGTCTTGGGAATAAGTTTTGACGGCTTGCCTTATAATGTTGTTCTTTGAATTGCATTAGACATTGAACTATAGTGATTGTGGTTTTGAATCTGAACTTCTTGTAATCACAGATAATTCTTGTAAGATTTTAGAGTAACATGCGTGATATGTTACATGTTCTTTCCTTTTAGCGATATACACACGAGTTCTGTTATTATGCAGTTCAAGCCCGGTCTGAACCTATCCCGATACATGAATTTGTACTCCTAATAAGTGCTAAAATATAGTAGGAGTATTATCTTACCAAGAATTAGTTGTGGGACACACCAGAGCTGGAATAATCCAGTGGGGGAAGGTTGAGAGAAAACTAGGGCTGAGCATCAAACCGCCCAACCCGCTCAACTCGCCCGACCCGACCCGACCCGTAGGCGATCGGTCGGTTTTCCCAAGCATTTCGGTCGGGTAGCGGGTCTGCCCTCTTAAAAACCCGAGGTTTTCGGTTCGGGTAGCGGGTTTATAAAATGATAACCCGAACAACCCGACCCGACCCGACCGTTTATATATTATTCTGTACCGCTGTCACTATTTCGCTGTGCACGCGTATCTCGAGAATGGAAAAAGGCTGTGTAGTCTTTAATCTCTATCCATTTTAAAGGCTAGGGCAGTAGGACTATTGATTGTAAAGGACTATAACGTTGCCTCTCTCTCATACTTCCAAGTATTTCCTGTCATTTTTTTTGTATGTGTCATAGTCATTCATTACTTTCTCTCAAAAGTCTCACTTTGGGACCACCACCTACACAGCCCAACTGCCCATAATTTTCTCGGAAAAATAAGTACTCCTACAGTCCTACTGCACTTCCATAGTTCCATCTCTTCACCCGCTCTCTCTCTCTCTCTCTCTGAATTTCACAAAACCCAACCCACCCCACCGTTTCAAATTGAAAGAGAAAAAAGATGGAGTTCTCCAGTGTTTCCAATCTTCCAAAGATGGTCAAATCGCAAGGAAAGAGAAGAAAGTTGAACCGACAGGGATTCAAGCTTCAAAATCTGTTCATATACGAGTAGGTTTTATTTTTTAAATGTTGTTCATTTGGAATGTGTAAGATAATTTTTCGGGTTTGAGGATCTGAAAATTATTTCAATTAGTTTGCATTTTTTTTAAGTGTAAAGTTATTTTGCATTGTTTGCTGTTCATCTTTTAAGATTTTGGTCTTGGTGAAATAAATGTTTTTTTTTTTTTTGAACTGAGGTGAAATAAATGTTAGATGAACCTGTCTTTGTAAACTCTCTCTCGGAGGGTTTTTTTTTTTTTTTTTTTTGCTTCGGACCCGGCCAACCCGAACCGACCCACCCGGTCGATCCGAAACAGTTTATCGGGCGGTTTCAAATGCTTGCTCGGTCGGTGTCGGTTCCAGTTTTCTCCAACCCGAATAGTTCGGGTCGGGTGTCGGGTTGGCCTCAAACCCGACCCGAACCGACCCGTGCACACCCCTAAGAGAAACTATGATATTGGGAAGCGGGGATGGTGCAGCGCACTGTTGTAAACCGTCCACAACTCTTTCATGGTTGAGTTTTATTTAAATGGACTGTTGAAAATGCTTTTGGACGGCTGGGATGCTGTGATGCACGGTGCAGCGCAGTAAGTGCGCTGCAGGGTTCCCATGTCCATGATGTTGGCTCATCTTCTTGGACTGGAACAGAAATTGTGTCTGCAGACATTCTAGGGTTCTAGATTTCTATCTTCCCTCACCTTTCTCAAGAGGGATCGGGGAATGGGTGTGAACTGATATAGGTTTGTCTGGTCTCCTTTTTTTTTTTTCTTTTCAGTTATTGCTATTTGTAGCAGTGGGAGTCCTTGTGACCTGTGTAATTGGTAGTTTCTTGGCTTTGCTGTTTTTTTTTTTTGTGGCTAGATCATGTAGTAGTTACTAAAACAAGTGTCTGTCAATCGCCATTTTTAGCATCTCTACCACAGGCAGGAGTGGACGGAAGGGGGTGCCGTTAATTATACTAGATTTTCAGGTTAGTTTAGAAAAGCTCAATAGGAGTGGCCCCTACAAGTCCCGTGGATGGGGAAAAAAATTCTTACAGTAAGTATATAAGTGTAGAAAAAAGTTATCTGTAATTCTAAGTCATTAACAACCAAATGCCAGATCATCTCTTAAGAAGAAGGGTATTTCTCATTTAATCCATGTTACCCATCTAGGTAGTCCAACGGTTTAAGGTTGTAATTAGGATCACTATGACATAAGTGGAGTGGTAGCTCAGTGGTAGGCACCAAGTATTTTCATGCATTTTGACTTAGTTTCAAACCTCACTAACTACAACTAATAAAAATAAAAATAAAAAAAGGGTCAAGTTTATCAGGTGTCCCGATCGATTTACTCATGACAAATCCCGTAGTCTATTAGCAGGAAACGGGGATACTGTAGCGCGCTCTTTGCAGGTTGCATCCAAGCCGTCCGATGTGTTTTTAACGGTCCTGATTTCATCTCGGCACTTTACAAATCAGAGTTTTCCATTGTCAAGATGAAATCTTAGCCATTGATTGCCAATATCAATGACTCGGATCCCTATTAGAGTGGAATGCTTTTGGAATTCCCAATACACATGCTATGTGAGTGATTGAAGGAAAGAGTGCAAAGTGGCCCGTCTAATAGGGATGTCCCCAATAAAAAGTACTGTAGTATAAAGTCAAGAATCCACTTTAATTTGCCCATAGACTGGAGACTGTACCAATTTGAACACCAGTTCAGGTCACAACCAGACCACAAAAAATTCTTTAACCAAAGTCCAAGCAAAGTGGTTGTCAATGTCTTTGAAGATATTAACAGCATCTCTTTTAGTGGGAATCGGAACCTAATCACCATAATATACTACAAGGTTGCTTGAAGTTCCTGCCGTTCAAAAAAAAAGAGAGAAGGGGACAAAAAAAAAAAATTACAAGGGTGCTTCTTGTCAACCATGAGATTCTTCGTTGATCAAAAGACAAAATAAAATAGAACCATGGGATTCTTAGAGAATTCCATATGGGAATGGAGAGGTTACTAAGTTCTCCAGGAGCATCGTCACGTGGATCTTGTTCGGTTTGGATTTGGGTTTTGAATGGAGAGAGAAATATGGATAATGATTGAAAATATAGGGTAATGATTGGGGGGAGAGAGAAGAGAGAGAGATGGTTGGAAATATGGGTTAATGATTGGAAATATGGATAATAATTGGAGGGAAATAGAGGTAAAAAAAAATTAAGTTTGGCTTTCAGGACCCAAACCAAACAAGGCTCGCTGGAGCATTTTACACTCTGTGGCGGAGCCCACACAAAAATGTTTGATGGAAAAAGCTCTTGAAGTGGCCGTGCTCAAGGAGGAGCAATAATGGTTTCTCATAGGAACGCCAGAAAATGTTATTTGGCTCAGTTTCTCTTATCAACTTTTTCGACTGTTTGCTCAAAAAGTCCCAAAAGTCCCTACTAACAAAAAATTTCCACGAGCTCATAAAGCCACATTAAGAAAAAGAATCTTACTTTGGTCTACAGCTTAAAGACAAATAAGTTACGAGAAACACACCCCTAGTGTAGTTGCTTCCAGGCAGTTCGGCACAAGGACCTTTTTTTAACCCCACACCACATTTTGGTCAAAGGTTCCCTGGGGAATAAAGCAAAACCCTTTTTCTTGCAAAGGACTAGTTGAGTGGAACAATACAAGATCTGGTTATCAATTCTTGATTTCCTTCTGTATTCTTTGCACTAAACTCTTTCAACAAAATCAAATAAACTAAAATGGTCACTTTGTATTTCTCTGCATGGTAAGAGCATCTCTAATTCATACTTCAAAAATTAGCATCAAAATACCGAAGTATCTAGTTACCTCATTATGTATTTTGAGGTGCGACTTTTTTATAGTTTCCAACAGAGATTTCATCAGGTGAATAAAAAGGTGCTAACCTACAAAGAAAAACAAGAAAAGTAAAAAAAAAAAAAAAGTTACTAACAGGTGTCCTTGTAATCAACATTGTTTTCACATTTGAAGGTTGCTATTAAACCCTTCAAAGTTGGAGAGAGAGAGAGAGAGACCTCCAAAACAGTAACTTCGATGGTTCTGGTCCTTTGATTACAGCAATATGGTTCATATATTCCAAGCAAAAGAAAGAAATATTTTTGAATTATTTTCGACTAATCGAGAAAAGAGCACAAAACCCAGCTGATCAAAGTACAAATTCTTGTTTTCATTTCTGCCAATCCATCCAACAGCATATTTCTTGAATGCAGACAAGCACGTTTCATCGATAAACCATTCTGCCGCAATGCTTTCCCAGTCAAAATAAAATGTCATAAAGAGGCCCAATATGCAAAAATAACACTATTTATGTTCTCTCCCATAACTGCATTACAAACTTAATAATGCAAGATTGGTTGAAGGAGCAATTTTGGTCTCCTCAAAACCTATAATACAAGTAGAGCGCAAATAAACAAACGTTTCTCACTATTAACTTTCTTCAAAAATGTGTTTACATTGTCAAAAGCTTATAAAGACGTTCGGAACCTATCACGTCAATCTCCTAATTTTGTGATGATTGCCGATTTTCGTGGTAGGAGAGGATGTTGAAGAAGACAAACCAGAGCGGTGGAGCTCCCCCTTGTCCTTGTTAATTGCCTTGTCCTTGTTAAATGCCTTCTGAACATCGTCCTTGAGCTCCATGTAACGCTTCGTCTTGTTTCTCCGTTCCTCTGGAGTCCCCTCATCTAACAATTCAGGTAGGTCATCCTCCATGAACTTATCCAAAACCGCTGAGCAATGAGGGAAATAACGTCGACCCGTGTCCACTGCCGCCATGAAAACCAGAAAAGGTCAAGTGAGATAGAATGAGAAAATTAGGACCGTCAATGACTGCTTTTATGATTGCCCCACCTCCCTTCACCCCGTTTTAGCAAAATGCAGCTAAAAGAAGGTTAACACATGGATCAACCCCCACTGTGTGTCTTGGTTCAGGGCTGCAAGAAGAATTTGCCCTTCCAAATTTCATTGTACAAGGTTTCCCATGCACTAGCTCTCAGTGGCAGAGCCAGAAATCCAAGTCAGAGGGGGGCGGATTATGAAAGAAATCTTCGTACGATGATTTTTTCAATACTAAATCCAGTCATTCCGAGTTTTAATGAGATGGTTTTGATAAATTAAAAAATTAATCACGAGTATTTTTGCTGTCATATCACTCAATGAACGCATAATATAGTGTTCTCGAAATAAAAATTGCTCTTACTTTCTGATTATTCTCAAAATTGTATATTTTTTTTCGAATATCTACAAAAAAAATAAGTAAAATATACTCCAAAATAGGAAATCGGGAGGGGCTGGGGCCACGCCCGGCCCCAATGTAGCTCCGCCACTGCTAGCTCTAGCGTCTACGAAGTCTTATGTTAGTGGTGACAAAATGGGGGCTGTCTGAGCATTACATTCTTAATCGCCAACCAGAGTAGGTTTTTTTTATGTTTTTTCCTTGCATTTTGTAAGGGTGTTTTTTCTGCTTTTTCTTCTCTCTTTCCTTGTTTTCTCCTACACAGGAGTTTTAGCTGAGTTGTAGTCAGGATAAATCCTTGACTTGTATTGTTCTTTTGGTTGGGGCTTTATAAAATAGAACTCGTACTTATCAAAAAAAAAAAAAAAAACTGGCTACATATCTTATATAGCACACATAAACAAGCTGCAAGCATAATCTGTGTTGCAATATTTTTGAGGTCATTTCCGATTGCTAATAAATTGCCACATCTGAGGTGAATCAACATGCATCATGTTTCACATCAACTCCATTCCAAATTACCTAGTCTTCGACAGCTGAGGAACCACAACTTGCTATTGCTAAAAAGTAAAATCACTCAGCAAAAATTTGACCACTTGAAGTTCATTTTCTTTTTTGTTGACAACCAGTGAAAGGGACATAGACCAGGATTGCGAATGGGGATAGTCCAGAATAATCATCGTTGAATGGGTAAAAAGCTAAACGAAGACGAAATATTTGAAATCTTGGAAAAGTACCTGTTTTTGAAAGAGCTGCCACTCTTGATTGCAGCCTTTTCTGCCGCATTATGGGTGTCTCGTTCAAATCAACCTCCCTCAAGTTCCCACTTGAACCTTTTGATGTCATTTGACCAGCATACGGAGATGTTGTCTCAGCATTTGCGATATTCATGGCTAGCTTGGCTTCACTAGGGAAGAACAATCGTGCAAATGCAACTACTCACATAAAAAAATAATAATAATAATCAAGCACTGATCCACGAAAAGAATCAGAATACATGATAGATTCAGTAAAATTGGATTTAAAAAATACTAAGAAATAAGAAGTGAAGCAGAGAGGGGAAGGGTGAGCAAGCACAATTAGGTATTAATATTATGTCTCATACAAATATACCTGCAAAAATATAAGGCACACTTGTGGAGGTAAGTCTCAAACCCCAGAACAGTGAACATATCACAAATCAGATTATTGAGATTAGCAATAAGGAAACAAGCTACAATATATTGCATATGCAGTTCTTTAGCAAATGCTTTGCTTCTGTTTGAATTTCTCTTTCAGCACAATATAAGTATGAATACTATCTTTCAGAATCACGATGAAACCATGGTTCTGGAAATCATGACATCCACACGAGTTTATAAAACCGCAACATAAAAATCATTTTTAAAAAAGAAGATGCAAATACTATTTTTGAAAAAATCAAGTGGAAAGTATCTTCAGACAGCACCGCAACAATATCTTAACCTTCAGTAATATCACGCAAACAACAACATTAAGTGAACACTATGTTTTAAACAATATTCTGCATTTGCTATTTTGGAAAGTTGTCCGAACATACTACCTTTGAAGGTCACAACGAATAGTATGTTTCAAGTGATAGGTTGCTCATAGTAATTTTTATATTCCTCCAATCCATCACAAATTTCCTTTTCAAATGTATAGTTAGTAGGGAAAGAAAAACAAATCTCCAGTATATTATTCTTTGGATCTGCATCCGTGACCAAGATTTCCCAAGTCATGAGTTTGCACATATTGTCTAAATAAATAAAGGAATTCTGTTAGGATATCACATCCAAAATGACAAGCAACGCAATTAGAGGGGTTTTCTTTTCCACTAAATGTTATAGGAAGTCAAAGAGAAACATCAATTTGGACATTTTTGTTACGAAATTTTATTGAATAAAATTCTTCCAGGTTGTATTATACACCAAGAAATATAAAGAAACATGACAGCAATCAGATCGCTATAACTACCACCATTCTGATGTGCCATTAGTATTTTCTCAGAGAAATCCTACATATCTTTCACAGTAACACTCTCATGCCTGGGAAAAAACATGACCATGAAAATTCTCAAAACCAGAGACACAAAACAAGCACGCACCTATTGCAAGAAAGATAAATTTCATACCATAGAATGAGTTTAAAAGTGGCCCTAATCCATAACTATACTGATCTGTGAGGAATAAAACAAGAATTTGCTAGCTGAAGTCACATTCCATGTTTTCGTGGTAAGTGGGAGGAAATCTTGTGACATATCCAATAAATTTTCTTGAAATAGGATAACAAAAGTTAACCTCACTTTAGTGGAAAAGGAGATCAAAGGAAAGCATTCAAGCTGAGAAGAGAACAAAAGCCATTTGCTGAGAATAGTAGAGATTCTAGAGAAGAAAAGAAGAATTTGGAAGGCCCAATAAAAGATGGTACAACATAATATCACTTCAGACCTCACAAGAAGTAACAGGAAGATTTCCAATATCACTAAAGCAGTAACAACTACAGATCCCACAATGATATTCTGAAACTCTGTCACAAGAAAAATTATATAGCACCCTACCAGAACATATTTTATTACCTCTGTTTTCTAGGTATAACAGCTTCATGTGTAAATCATCAGTGAAAGTTGGGGAAGACATTGACACATCCGCAGTTGGATTCCCCCACATCTCTCTCTCCAAAACATCAATACATATCCGGTCCTTGTTAGTTTCTTTCCCCTGCTCCTTTTTCGCATGATAATCCTTGGGCCTTGTTTGCCTCCGGCAAATGCTAACAGCACTCCGCCCATCCAAAGTCATATCTGACGCATGAGCTCCTTCGTTGAGAAGTGACACTATAATTTGTGGCTCCTTACGCGTTGCAGCAACATGAAGCACTGTATAACCTCTAGCATTTGAAAGATTGACATCGGCAAGACCCAAAGCAAGCACCTCAGACACTACCTTTGGATCACAGTAGGCAGCAGCATAATGAAGAGCATAGGCTGTATCTAAGGTGATATTAGACTCGCTAAGTAGAAGTTTCACGAGTTCAACATCATCCGAGTCTAATGCCTTGTGTATTCTTCTGACTCTCTTTTCATGTAATGGATCTGGAGGTAGCATTTCATTTTCGTCATTCTCCTGGGATTTGAGACGAAGCAATTTAATTTTCTCTGAAACTTCAAATGGGAGCTCTTTCTCAAGACAGATAGTGTCAAGATCTGATCTTGCGACTCTATCAACACATTGAGCGACAAGCTGAGTTGATTGACAATGAAAGGCAACTACAAGAATTGGAATGACATCTTCCACAAGTGCTTTGCCAACAAAGTTGAGAAGACGCCGCTGAAATCATGGTTTAGCTAGTAAATAATTTAAAATATGCCTGAAAAATTAAGAATGCAAGAAAAAGGAGATGGGGGAATCACAAAAGGCTGAAACCTAGGGGTCAATCCTCTCTTTTGAAAGAGAAATGGGATTCAGAAACACCAGAAGAGATTATATTCTACTACCTCCGCATTTTTCGAGTGTCATTCTTGTTGGTTGGATCTTACATTTATGAAACTAATAAATTGGTATTTCAAGATTAATAACGCTAATTAATAATACCCTGCTTATTTCTTTTTCCTTTTGAACTTATAAGGTAACCCAACTGGGTGTACAGCACTGAATTACAATCTCACCAACAGCAATTCAACATAAGATATCCAGAATTTGTCTTACATCTTATGGTAACAACTAACCATAGTTTCAAACTTGATTTGGATTTTGCACGGCAACCACCAGAAAAGGAAACTATATAACTAGCAATCAAATCCCTCTGGAGACTACTGTTTCTGACATATCACTACAGAGACTTTGTAGCTTTTGTCGGTATCAGTTTGTAAGAGCTAGCTGCCTAACGAAATTCCAGAGTCAATGCATTTGACAAGCTATTTTATTCTAGTTGCTGTAGTGTTGTTTCCCCCCTGAACTGTAAAATTGATATAATTTGAGGATTCAAGATAACTCCCCGTAATACAGCTCTCTTGACATGGTGTACATTGACATGAAAGAATAGGTGGTTTTGCACATTTACCAGCACTCTTCCTTCCCGCAAAAAGCCGCACAATTGTTATAATAATCAATTACTGCCTTATTGGTTTGCATTTTGAAGGTAAATACTTTGCCCGGATCAATAAAAGCACTTTCTTCCACAAGCATTAAAACGTTCCAACAATGCTAAAAACAAAATAAGTCTTTATTGATACAAAAAGGTAAGAGATTTGTAAACAATTGAATCAGTGTTGCTATGCTGCCAGAGTAAGTACTGACCTGAGAAAGTGAAGCCAGCTCAGGAACCTGAAAAATTGAAGACGCATACATCAATTCCACGGAAAATTCAATAGCGGGTCTGCATGCATCATGGGCACATTCATTATCAACGCATGTGGAAACCTCGGGGGGCAATGGCTTAAGCTTTCCGGTATACAAGTAGCTCAAGAAAATAAGGAAGGCCTCATAACCAACACTACCATAAGGCAACAAATCGCTCATGCTATACTTTGGCTTACTCCCTTCCTTCTCAGATGCCCCCTTTTCTTTCTTGAAAAGCTCGTGGAAAAATTTACTTCGAGCGGCCAATATACATCTGTGAACACCAACCGGGACGCTCTCAACGACAATCTCAGCATCGCTATAGTCACAACTGGAATCATTCAAAAGCTGTTCTAAATGACAGCTGAGCTTGCTTAAACTGATGATATCGAGACTGGACCCTGTCTCAGCACCAGAGGGTGATATATTGTAGCTATTGGATCCGTTTGATACTTGTGAAGTTGAAGTAAAGCTTAGCGACGAAGATGGTTCGAAAGAATTCTCCATTAATCAACTTTTCAGAACTAAAACACCTCCCCCTTGAGATCTAGCTCCAATTTATACTTATCGGATCAATACAAACAAATTACATAACCTTGTAAATGACCATCACCAACAGATTCTTCATTTGGAAAAGTCATACCCTCTATGCTTACGGAATGGTGAAGCAATTACTCGTGACAAAAATCCATAGAATACACGGAGAATTTTCTAAATAACCTAGATAAGGAATTAGTCTCCTAAAATCCAGGAATTCAAGCAATATAATGAATATCACTTCTATTCAGTATAAAGAGTTGACTCAATGTCAAGATTACTGATCAATTCATCAAAGAAGACTATGTAAACAGCTTTTTAATAAACATAAAATTAAACAAGGGGTGAACAAAATCCCAGATAAGTGCTGTGGAAAACACACAAACTCAAGAACAGATCATAAACAATCTCAAGACAGAAGGGTAATCAAATTAGATCTCACTTGAACTGGAAGCCGTATTTAGCTTAGCACAGAAGACACATCAAAAACCAGACGAATTCTAGCCAAGAACCAACCAACAACTGAACAAATTTTTCTTTTTTCAGAACAAGATCCAATTTTCTGAGTGACCCAATATCAGAAGCTTAATTTCGAGGAATATGAAGTGTTTAAGACACAAAATACAAAACCCAGAAGTCTAAAGGAGGAAGCTTCGTTGTTTTTGTTGGATAGAATCTGGATGGGAAAGTGGAGAGAGAGAGAGAGAGAGAGAGAGAGAGGGGCGTCGGTTTGTTGGAGGGGTAAGGAAGGAGGGAAGGGGAGAGAGAGAGTGGTGGGGTGCTGGGGCATGAATCATCATAGCGGGTGAAGTCGTTTAGGTGACGCTTGCAATGGTGTCACGCGTCTTTGTTGGGTTTTGATTACGCACCAAGTGGTGTCACCGACCCACACCAAATGTGAAAGAGAGAATCCGCCGTAGATGTAGCAGTAAAAAGTTAATGCTCCGCAGAAAATGAGTTGCTCTAATTTCTCTGACACCCCTTCAATCATTAGAATAATAATACAGACACATCATTTCAGCTAGGCGTGTACATGATCCGGTTTGGACTGATTTTACAGAAATTTGGGAACCAAACTGTATCTAAAGGTTCCAAATAATTGAGAACCATAACCAAACCGATAAACATATAGAACCAAACCACACCAAACCATTAGACCGGTCCGGTTTGGTTCGGTTTCCAGTTCTAAACCATGTTAACATTCAAAAATTGCCAAAAAAAAAATTGTCTATAAAATTGTTGCAACTCTTTCATAAAACTACTATCATTATACCAACCCACAAATAGATTAAGAACTCCATCAATAACTAATAAAATATCATTATTGATAAAAATGGCAAATGCAACATTAAAACTTAAAACTAACAAAATTACCAAGCATGTGTGGGTATATAGGAGTGTATATTATATTAAATTATATAACGGACCGGTTCGGTTCAAACCACGGTTCCTAATATGAGACTGGGGACCAAACCAAAATATCCGGTTCTCATTTTTTTAGAACCATAACCGATCCATTAAATCATGTAACCAATCCAAATAGACCGGTTTATTCTGGTCGGTCCGGTTTCACGGTTTTTTCAATTTTCTTGTACACCCCTAATTTCAGCCACACTCTATCACATTCTCACTCATATGCGGGTGGTCCCCACATCATGGTACAGGGACATTCCTCGGGATGTTTTCCAAATGATTTCATGAGATAAAGGGGTGTTTTGGAACCAAAAAAAAAACCAAAAACTGGTTTTTTGATTTCTTAGTTTTTGGTTTTTTTGTTTTGTCCTTATTCTTTTTTTTTTTTTTGTATTTGTTAACTTTGCGTCAAGTTTTCGTGGTGTACGGATTCGTTGATGAGACAAATCCATAAACTACGAAAACTTGACGCAAAACTAACAAATGCAAAAAAAAAAAATTTTTTGAGTAAGGACAAAACAAAAAAACCAATTTTTGGTTTTTTTGCCAAATCATCCCAAAATCTAGTTTTGATAAAATTTAGGATTCTCAAATGATAAAGACATTGGGTGGAGTTCATCGAAACTAGATTTTATTATTTGGGAAGACTAATGTGATTTTATTACACCTCCATAAAAATTAGATTTTATTTCATAAAATCATTTGGAAAACACCCTTCATCTGAAAAGATTGAGAAAAGGCACCCTTTCATTCAACTATTGAAAACCTAAATAGCGCTAGGGTTTTTTTTTTGGATTAAATTTTAAAGAGTCTCTTTGATTTATTTGAAAGAGTTGTCTTCAAGTGGAAGACAGTGTTTAGGCTAAAGAATATTTTGGACCCAAAGCGTGTGTACTTTTTTCGACTCCTAAAAAAGAAAGTCTAGTAATACATTTTTGTACAACATGCTTGTGGCATTGTTTTATTGGTCAATAGATGAATTTCTAGTTTTCAATTACCAATGAGACGCTGCCACATATGCATGTTATGTTTCTAGGCCTCCTCCCTCAATGATTTGTATTTATTGGGGTTTTGAAATTTTTTTTTTTTTTGTTAACTTTTAAGAGTGGCAAAGCTTTTAGTAACCATGTGGACTTGCTTTTAGTAGCCAACATAAGTCATTCTCTTCTCATCGTCTATGTTGGAAAGGAATGGCTCCACAAAGTCTCCTCCAAAACTCTCTTCCACCATTAAAGGTATAAACTATAACCCAATCACCTCTATTTTCCGTACTCTTTGCAACTGCTCTAGCTCCGATTGTCCTATATGAAGGTTTTTTGAAATTATAATCCCATGAACAAGATGCTCTTGTAGATAATTTTCGTTTGGTGCACGGTGTCACTGGTACCTTCATGTGGCGCCGACCCTAACAACGATGAAGATGGCCATATGACAACTTCATTCATTATTATTGTTTGTTTGTTTTGACTAGGGCTCCAGGTAGAGTAACTAGGTTGAGGGCTAGCATTGGTAATGGCAGAGGTTGAGCAAAACCAGTATGTTCCTTCTCTGATTATCACCACCATCAGAATCATGGTGCATTATGTAATTCGGGCTAATCAGTCATGTCTTTTTCACTGAGTTATGGTTCAATCTTTAATAGAATTTACAAAAATAATCATCAAATCACAACAAAAGAACATAAATGGGTTATTTTTTAATCAAGTGGTAAATTGATCCCATCTTTGGTTCTCTCTTATTTTGTTTTTCATTATCTAATAACCTGACTCGTCTTTGACTGTGTAGTTATGGATTTGTGAATTTAAAAATCCAAAAGCAAAGCATTTTATTCACCTATTTAAAATGCGGCTGCACATTACTTAATTCTATAGGGTCCAAAGAGATCTTTTTTTTTTTTTAATGATGGGAGTGGTTAATTTTTAAAACATGGTTTTAAATGTTCTGGCAAAAATAGAAGTAAAAATAAAAGTAAAATTATCAATAATTGGATGCTTGTAAGGGTTTGGATGCTCATAAGGGTTCTACTGAACCATTCAATTATTCAACTACAATTTTGAATGAAGACACGTGTCATTTGATCAAACACTTACATATATTCAATTGAGTTGATTTATAGAATCGATTACTAATCAAATACTACAAAAGAACCCGACTCTGATTATCGAAGTGGAATCTGTATGGTATCAACACGAGGTGAATAAATCTTCACCAGTCTTTAGACGAGTGAACAAACATAGTGGGTTAATGATAAGGTCTCATAGTAATAGGCGATTTAGCTTGATTTTTTAAATGAGTGGTGTTAAGTGATACAAGCCAATGATTGAGGGGGGTAATTGAGAAATTAACGCTAAAAAATTTAGGAAAATTCAGGAAATACTGAGATCATGGGAACACGTCAGTCGCAAACTAAAGTGATTGGGTAGAGCGTAAGACTTTCACGTACTTACTATTTACCTGTGAGTTTTTGTCATCTACTTTACATTAGTACTCCTATATGTGTATTTAAAAATAGCAAGCAGTGGCGTAGTCAGAAAATTGCTCTAGTGAGGGCAAAATTTATAAATGTCAGTACTTTTGATGTGAAAAAAAATCTTTTTTTTAAAGAATCTAACATATCTTGATTTTCATTTGAAATGAGTCTCACTTGACTTATATTTTATGGATAGATGTTTATCTTAGCCTATTTTGTTGTATTATCGCTTGATTTCCAAGGGGGTATAACGTTCGAGTTGGTGGAGATTTGGGGTTCTGTAAACACTAAACACGTTACAGTTTCGAAGCAAAAATTTCACTTAATTAAGGCTTATTTATGAGTAATTAGTTATACAGTGGTTCTAGGGCATTGCCATGTGATGCCCTAACACCCTTTTCTGTTACTCTTTTTTAATTGGTCTTCATCACATATTCAGGTAAAACTCATAAATTTAGTCTTGAGTTTCACATAAATATATGCAGGAGAATAACATTATAACACTAAGTAATAACGCCCCAAGAACACTAATTATTTTTTTGTATATATAAAAAAAGTGATGTATATTTTTCTAAAAAATGCAAAAAAAAAAAAAAGATCCTTTCAAAAATTCAGTGTGGGCACAGGGCCACACTGGCATGCATGTGGCTCCGCCACTGATAGCAAGTAAATAAAAGTGTTGTCAAGCTCTTTGTTTTATTTATGGCCATGTTCGTTTCCCATTTTAGTTTTAGTTTTAATTTTGATGACATCATCATTTCCCTCATTTCTTTCTCTATCTCTCTCCACTCATTACATCTTATGACATCATCAAAACTAAACTAAATTATCTAACCAAACACAACCATAAGTTTCTCTGTAAGTCAAAGACAGACAAAATGAATTAAATAAGTTAATATCAGCCAAATATGGGGTCTTTGGATCGCTGTTTTTTACATTTTTGCATTTTAAGGGTTTGGGAGAAAGTACCGGAAATGTGTTATGAGAGAATGAGTTTTTAGTTTTTGGGTTTGGAGAAGAGAAGTGAGAAGTAGAGAGGGAGGATTTTTTGACTTCTTTTGTTTTTCCCATTTTGTTTAACAGGAAGACATAAGATGTATTTTGCACAAATTTTTTCAAACAATCAACAAATTCATAATATACTTTGGCCATAATCTAAAAAAAAAAAATCAAAAATGTAAAAAACAAAATGCAAAAAGTTAAAAAATGAGACTCCCAAACAAGTTTAGAGGGTCTTTGTGAGGCTCATTTTCAGCTTTTCATTTTCAACTTTTTGATTTTTGACTTTTTTGATTATCGTTAGAATATATTTTGAATACAGTAGAGTGTTTGGGAAATTTGTGCATAATGTATTTTGCAATAGGAGTTGTGTTTGAGAGATATATGCAGCATACATTCTATGGGTCTTTTTGTTAAAAAAATTGGGATAAGTGGAAAATAAGAAGACAAAAAGCTCCTCCCACCTTACTTTTCACTTACGCTCTCCAAATCACAAAAATTAGAACAAATTTTGACATAACGAATTTTCCGTTTTCCAGCCAAACAACAAAACTCAAAAATGCGAAAATGAAAACATGAAAAGTAGGTTACCAAACATGCCCCTAGTTCATTTTGCTTCTCAACACACAACAAATACGTAAGCAAACAAAATGGGCCCTCTAAATTATTCCTAATTCACAATAAACATGATCCTAGTATTTGGACTTTAATCATTCAATGGAGTTGCGTGTAAATTGGTCCATTCATGGAATCATGTTTATATCATGTTTTGAAAAAATCACTTGATTGGATGCTCTTCACTATTTTGTTAGGTCACACTTGCCTTAGAGAAGAGAAATAACCCGCTTTATTTGGAAAATAGATCATCTCATTTTTCGAAGACAGTTTAATCTGATCAAACACAATTTCAATATAAACTTGGTTTTGTTGCATGAATAATTTTCATAAGCAAATTTGTAAAATAAACTAACCAAACCAAACCAAACCAAGCCTTATGTCCCAATCAATTGGGGTCGGCTACATGAATCCTTTTTCTCCATTGAGCTCTGTCCAGTGCTGTTTCATCATTTAAACCTAGTATACTCAGATCTTTGCGTACTACCGCATCTAATGTCAATTTGGGTCTTCCCCTCCCTTGTGCGTTTCTACCCAAAGCTATCCTATCCACTCTCTTAACTACTGCATCCGCTGGTCTACGATAGACATGCCCAAACCACCTTAGCCTATTTTCCCTTAACTTCTCCTCTATAGGTGCTACGCCTACCATCTCGCGAATTGTTTCATTTCTAATCCTATCTCGTCTAGTCTTACCACACATCCACCTCAACATCCTCATTTCCGCTACACTTATCTTGTTCACTTGCTGCTTCTTAATAGGCCAGCATTCTGTCCCGTAAAGCATCGCTGGTCTTATGGCAGTTCTATAAAATTTTCCTTTCAATTTTGTTGGTACCCTCTTGTCACACAGTACACCAGTAGCACTCCTCCACTTGAGCCACCCCACTTGGATCCTATGAGTCACATCATTTGCAATCTCTCCATCTTGACTAATAATAGATCCTAAATACCTAAAATGGTCCCTCTTTGGTATCTCCTGATCTTGGATCCTCACTCTTTCCTCATACGTACTTCTGGTATCACTAAACTTGCAGACCATATACTCAGTTTTACTCCTACTTATCCGAAAGCCCTTAGACTCCAATGCCGAAAGCCCTTAGACTCCAATGCAAATTTGTAAAATAAACTACTCAAGAATTTTCAATATGTTCCCACAAATACACTCAAGTTATCCAAATTTTAATTATATATATGTGTATATACGGGCGCACACGCACACACACACATATATATACACACACAATATCGGACCAGCCCATAGGTATATCTTGGTTATATAATCCATCGATAGGATTCTCGACCCTTGCTTTTAATCATCACTCTTTACTTTCTTCCTGTAACATATCAAGATTTTTCGAAAGACGCTTTCATCTATCACTTTCATTTTTATTTACTATCACGTATGCGCATTAAATAACTTAGGTTATGACGATCGCATCGAGGTGGCGTAGGGGATGAGATTTGCAGGCTGGCTATTGGACCTTAGGATTTCTTTATTCTTCTTCTTTCTGTCCATGATATTCAACGAGTGGTGGGCCCTTTTTTTTTTTTTTTGGTCGAATTTAGGGTGGGAAAAAACAAAATGAGAACGCGGTGTCAAATGTCATCACAGAGTAAACAAAATGAGAACGCATTGTCAAATGTCATCACAGAGTATTTTATGGAGTAAATTTTAGTAGTACCTTTTTATCTTTTGAAAATGGAAACCGAAGGTTTCACGTGATACGCCCTTGGCCTGGCCTACTCCCACTTGTAGATGAGGTGGTTGATGTCATTTGTCGTGTTGCCAAGAGTTCCCCTTTCCTAAAAAATAAATAAAATAATAACCGATGTTAATGAATGCTTGCACGCATCTTGATTAAATTTGGAGTCTTGAATTAATGACCCGGCAAACCATTAAATGGTTCCAAAGTTTGGAATATTTGGACTATGCAGAATTCGAACATATAACCTTATGTAAGACAAATACGGTACTTTTTTTTTTTTTTTTTTTATGCCAATAACTTAGCCAAACCCCTACGGATTGCAAGAGCTCCTTGTGACTATATAAATATTCAACATTGCTATGAAAATTTGAATACATCCTAGAAAGTTTGGAGTTCGAAATTGCTTTGAATTTCATATACAGTACTTTTTATTTATGTGTTCTTGTTTTACTCGTTGATCAATAATGCTAGAAACACAACATTCACCACGATAGCCTGTGTGTCAGTACATGATTGATGGTTATAAGATAGTTTCAAAGTGTTTGTTTCCCATTACCAATCATGTAGTGCCATGCAAATCGTTGCAATTGGTGTTGTGTCCCTAGTATGATTGGATTGATTGGAAATTGGAAATGATACACAAGAAACGATTGAATTTGGGACAGTTGCTGTAGGGTTCACTATAGCTATTTTCTAACCCTTCCAATCCACCTAACATTTTTCTAACACATCTAAGTCCACTCACGCAGTCAAAATACGAAAATACCCTTGCTTACATCTGAAGCACATGCTCTCTCTCTCTTTTCACAACACACCTCCTGGCCTCCATTGTAGATCCACTGCTCCATAGCGAAACGTTGAGCGTGGAGAAGTTCGCCGGAATCTTGTCGATTTCCGTGGTGGCGACAATCGCCAGCTCCGCCTGCTGCAGCAGCCACTCTATCGTCTCCCCGTCTGACTTGTGCCCTAATTCTCTCGTCAATTGGAAAACCCAAGCATCACACGTCACAGGCATTCTGTTCCTCCACCCTATCCCGTCCACCTTCGTGTGTCAGTCCTTTGTCGACCTCTTCGCTGAAGGATTAATAGCAGTGACCGGTAGCTGTTGGTTGTTATATGTAGATCTGGTGGCGATGGACAGTGACACATCAACGAGATGCGGCGGTGGCTGTGGCGGTTGTGCAACGAAAGCGGTTGTCGACGACAACACTAAGGGTGAAACAGCAGATGACACTCTGTTTGCACTGCCAGTAGCTGCGGCGGCGGGGGAGGGAGAAGTGGTGGTGGTGGTGAGGCCAGCTTTGATGGAAATTGGGAGGAGGAATGGGGACTGGTGGGATCGAGGATTGAAGGGGCAGAGGCAGTGGGAAGAAGAAGAGAGGTGGGGTGGCGGGCGTAAAGAGGAAGGAGTGGGTGACAATGGAGGATTTTGCACGAACAGTACAAGATGGGCATTTCATCGCTTTTCAATTATTTCCCATTTTTTAATGGATTGGTAGACAAACTTCATCATCCTAGTTCCTAAAAATGCTTTTAACTATTCTGATGATTACTTTATGTTATAAAGATGCAACCACTGTTTAATATTATTAATCTTCTTATATACCAAGTTTTCCTTTGTTTCTCTCTTATGTTTCGTGTTACATGGTAACAAGTTAATAATCGGTCATGCTAACAATGTAATTTTACAAATTTATTTGTTTTCTCTGATGTATGTCAACGCAATTTTAACGTTAATCACTGTTTTATAGGCCGCGGTAGTTAACATTTAGTTTTGAGAAATGGATCTCTCTTTCTGTTTGTAGATAACCACATCATGTAAGTCCATATAACCACCTCTTGTGAGTCGAGATAACCACATCTGATCCCAACTAAGCTTTAAAAAAAGATATAGTACAGATAACAATATCTTGTGAGTTCAGATAACCACCTCTTGTAATTCCAAATAACCACATTTGATCCCAAATAGGCTTTAAAAAAAGATACTCCGTATAATACAAAATAACCACATTTTGTGAGTCTATATAACCACCTCTTGTGATTCCAGATATGGTTATCAACGCCGGCAACTTTTCGGGCGAAGTCCAATTTACTATTGACTTTTCCGAGCCGGAGAAGTTTTCTGGCGCCGTCGACTTTCCCGGCGAGAGTATATTATGTAATATTAAATTTATGTGAGGGTATATTTATCTATTAAAAATGAAGAGTGGACCTTACACCTTAGAAAATGCGGAAAAAAAAAGAAGAAAAAAGGATTAGAGGTGTTACGGAAATATGAGGTGAACTAGACATTTACAAAAAGTTATAATGGGACCTTAGAGCAATTTTTTATTGATTATTTACATTATTGATTTCATAATCTATATAACTAACTTTTTTTTTATTTTATCAATGACAGGAAATATGAACTTTATAATCTTCACGAATTGAATTATAGTTGAATTACTTGAATCGATTAGATGAGTTATGCATTAATCTCATATTTAAGCTAAGGTTGAGTTTCTGAATGGATTTTATCTATTCATGCAGAGAGTTGATAAAATCTTAGATTTTTGAATGCAAAAATCTAAGATTTTATCAACTCTCCTCACGAATGGATAAAATCAAAGGCTTGATTTTATCAGATTTTGATAAAATCCATTCGGAAACTCACCCTAAATCATCTGAATTCTTCTGATATAGACAGTTTAGATTTATTTTAAGAATGAAAATTTTAAAGTAAATATTACCATTACAAGTGACCACTCCAATGACGTGTCGAATTATAAGAAGATTAAATTCTTTTTCAAATGCGTAAGTTGCTTACATAATTATTTTGACAATACCTTCAACTGTTGCTTATGCAGAAAAAAGTTAAAGAATATAAAATTGATTACTTAAAATCAACTTCTATGTCACAAAAAAGATTAACCGGATTAGATGTACTACCAATTGATCGTTATTTATACGCAAAACTTCATCAGATAGATCTAATTTGCGAAAAGGCCAAATGTGAAAAAATAATTTGGTAGCAAATCTAAATTTCAAAAAGCTAGAAAAATGGATTTTTAAATAACCATTTTTTGAAAAAGTATGAACACATTGAAGTAAAAAATTAATTTATGCCCTTTTATTAGGTCTCAGTTTGCCTTTGAGCCAGCATCACAAGAGAACTATAGAATGGAATAAGCGAATCTCTCCTATGGTGAATGCTGCTTGTTTGTTTGATAGGATTAGGTGGGATCCTGGTCTAAGGGATTATAAATCCATGGACTAATATTTCAAGGACTATAAGATAAGTAAGTTTGTTTTTTTTTTTTAAATTAAGTTGACATAAAAAGTTCTCTTTTGGTTTTTTTGGCAAAATGAAGTACTATCATTAAAATAAACTTTTTAAATCAAGGTTGTTTTGAAAAATGGTATGGAATGATAAAATGTAACATTAACTTTCTTTTTAAAAAGCTTGGTCGAAAAAGTATTTTCTTCAACAAGAATTATATCAAGAGTAGTTTTTAATTAGGAGAATTCTACCGTCAACTCAATGTACAGACGGTAAGGCAAACTCTTTCGTGGAAGAGTTAATTTTTTCTGCGTCAGAGCCTTTGATAAGCGTAAAAAGTGAAAACTCTTTCTTGAAAGAGTTAACTTTTTCTGTGTCAGAGTCTTTAATAAGTGTAAAAAGTTAAAATTCTGCCTTGTCAGCCCCAGCCCAATAGAAGGACTGCTTTAATTATATGGAATTTCCCCAATGCGTTATTCCCAAGCCATATAATGGTCATTTTTGGTAAGTTTACACGCTAATCCGGAGTTCCTCTAATCCCATGACTGTTAGCCCTGGGGGGAATTATTTTGACCTTTCCTTAAGTGCTTTGTTTGTTTAGAGGGATTTGAGGGTGGGATTCCATATATTATGCCGAGGATCCCAAAAGTCTAATGCTTGCTACCATATTATAGATGAGATTTTATATTCCGAAAGTGCCTATATCCCGAGATATGAAAGCACATGGGGGAGGTGAGATTTTGTATCCCCTCCTAGGGGTGCACACCGGTCCGGTAGCCCGCCCAACCCACCCAACCCAGCCCGATTTTTTTAGGGCTTGGGATAAATATTCAGGCTCATAGGGCTAGGCTGGGTTGAGATTTTAGCCCGTTTACTAAATGGGCTGGGTTTGGAAAACTCCTCTAAAGCCCGGCCCGGCCCGATTTAAATAATATTTTATTTAAATACTACATATAGAGATTGATAGATATCGGAGAGTTCCATCTTTTTGAATATTTTAATTGCACTTTAATTTATAGGACTATTTTTAATATTTTTGTAAGAACTTAGAACTTTAAATATATTATTATGGTTGTGAATTGTAATTGTAATCGTTATGGTTGATTAATTTATGTTTATAATACCATGCTTAGTAAGATAAATAGGCTTCTTGGACGGGTTTGGGAAATTAAAATTTTATTTGGGTTGGGCTTGGGCAAATTAAATGAAGCCCAATTGGTAAATGGGCCGGGCTTGGGAATGCACTAATCTCGTTATTATCTAGTATAAGCCCGGCCCGAACCCGGCCCAGCCTGGTGTATGTGCACCCCTATCCCCTCCATCACGAGTTACTAAATGTGACTATTTTGCCCTCCCTGTTTTATCCTCTTGTGGTTTGCAATGAGGATAAAGTAAGAAATGCTCGTCACAATCTGAACCCAACTAAACTAAGGATTTTTTTCCCTATCCATCATTTTTATATCATAAGGGAGTTTATATCCCACTCATATCCTATGAATTCAACATATAACATCTTTTTATCTCCGAGCAAACAAACATTTGGAGGGATTTGAGGGTGGGATTCGATATGTTATGTCGAGGATCCCAAAAGTATAGTGTTTGCTACCGTGTTATAGACGAGAGATTTCCTATTCCGAAAAGTACCTATATCTCGAGATATGAAATCCCATGGGGGAGGTGGGATTATTTATAACACCATCATTGATGCACTAATAGGGCGACTATTTAGGGGGTGTTCCACTAACTTGTTTTTTGGTTTTTTGTTTTTTAGACCTTTAGTTGTAGTTTAAATCTACAACTTGTTCCACTAAAGTGTTTTTTTGGTTTTTTAGTTGTAGTTTATTGTAAAGGGTAGTTGGTTTTTTTGGAATAGAGTAGTTTTTGAGTTAAAACAAAATTAGTTTTTTGGAGGAGTTTTTTGTTAGTGGAATAGAGTAGTTTTTGAGTTAAAACAAAACTAGTTTTTTGGAGGAGTTTTTTGTTAGTGGAATAGAATAGTTTTTGAGTTAAAACAAATCTAGTTTTTTGTTAGTGGAACACCCCCTTAACATCGCAATTTTTATACTACGGCTTACGTAGCCATGTTAAGCCCATTTAGTAACTTGACGGGTTTGGATAGACAAAAATAGCTTTGCTAAGCCGTGTAAGCCCACTGACTCCACTCCTAACCTGGCCCAACCCAATCAATAACCAACCTTACAATAGATGGGGCCCAAATTAAAACAATGGATCAGCCTGGTAATACAATAATGTAGAAAAAATTCTACTCAAAGGTCAAAAGAGTGGTTGATAATAATTACGTATATTCTACCTTACTTGACAGAAAATCGATAGACAACTAGTAAAAATTTTTCTGGTCGTTAATTTGAGAATTGAAATGTCAAGATTATTCGAGATAGGTCCAATTTTATGATATATTTGAATCTTATGATACCCTAGTAGTATTTGGGAAAAAAAAAATTACTTGGGCTCCTTGCAAGAGGATTGTGAGATAGTGAGTCCAGGATTAGTCGAGTTATGCGTAAGCTGGTCCGGACAGGCTCAATAGTTGATTTATGAAAAAAAAAAAAGTTGTTGAAAAAGTCCTACCCATTTCCTTCTATACAATGATTTTTTTGGGTATTTTTTGCTTTTCGCAATTTTTTGTTTAACTTTTTATCATTTTCTTTATGATTCAAAAAGTGGACCGAACTTGAAAAAAGTTCATAAAGATGACACTTTAGACAAAAAAATAAAGTTGTTTGATATTTTTATCATCCTTTTTTTTTTTTTTTGCTTTTTGTCGGAATTTTTTACTTTTAGACTCCTTCGATCGAGATGGATGATTTATTCAAAGAATATAAAGCAAATATAACAAAAATTCAGAAGAAAAGAACAAAACCACGATAACTAAAATGACAAAAAAAAGTTTAGGAGAATAGAAGCACTAAGTACGATAATGCTTGGGCAGTGGGCACTGACTTAGGGCCTGATTGGCTATGGGATAAGGAGGGGTATAACTCATACCCTTCCCCTTATCCCGGTTCTACCACTTAATGCATGGTTTGACAACTTTTTAAGGAGGGGAATGTGTTATACCCTTTGCAGATTAATACCCCTAAAGGGGTTATAGTATGGTAATTTTAATGGGGTATTGAGGGGTATTAAGTTTTTTATTTTTTATTTATAAAAAGAACCCATTAAATGTTTTACGAGCCCTTACAATTTCCTTCGGATAAAAAAATGAAGTACTTTGGCACATAATTTTTTTATTTTTTTGCACCATATTAAACTACTAATCAAGATCTTTAATTCGATAGAAAAAATTTTGAAAAATTTTATACTTTAAGAATTTGGCATTGTTGGCTTGCTTTGCAATATCCTTCGGATAAAAAAATAAACTATATCCACATTGAATTTTTTAATTTTATTTTGGCACCAAATTAAACTACTAATTGAGATCTTTAATTCGATACAAAAATATTTGAAAAATTTTATATTTTAGAATTTGACATTGTTGGGGTATAATATAAATATTACTAAATTAATATATAAACTACAAATAATTGAAACATATTAAGTGGTATATTCCAAAAACGTATAATTAGAAAAAAATAGAAAAAAAATTAAGTGGTATGCATAATTATTAAAATGAATAATTAAATCTTTTAATTTTAGATGTAATTAATAAAAGGAATTATTATATCGTATTTGTTGACAAGTAAAATCAATGTAATTATTCCTACATTTATGTATTTATTTTACTATAATCTGATATGACACATGCACAAGGGCAAATAAGTCACTTGCCAAATTTTTACATCATCCCCTTTATCGCAAATCCACCTAAACCAAGTACTATTTAACCTCCCACCATAAATGTCACATTAATGCGGGTCTACCCTTACTGAACAATATCCATTATTATCTTATCCCCCTTACTATTTAATCCTACAAAACTTATCCCGCATCCAATCGGGTCCTTAGGGCTTGACATTGACCAATAGTTTGGACTTGGGCTTTAATTGGATGTTGGATGAGAATTGAGAGGGCTAAAATAGAAAGAGGAATAAGATAGTAAGGCCTCAATTAGATGGGGGATTAATTTTAGGGGGATAAGTTATAGAAGGAGATAAGATAAAAAGGAGTTTTTATTTTTTATTTTTATTTTTATAGAGTTTAACCTATGTTGATGTGATATTTATGGATAGGGATAAAAAAAAATAGATGGTTTGGATGATGGATTAAATAGGGGGATAAAATTTGACTTGGTTTTGGATATTTTGTGAAATAGGGGGATAATGGTGGGTGGATAAGGGAAAAAACCATCAACTGGCTATTTTGCCCCTATGCAGTGTGAAACTTGGTTACGTATTAATTTAAGTATATAAATGCAAAACCCAATATATTTAATTATTTATGTATATCAATTAATTATTTATGGATAACTTCTTTTTTTTTTTTTTGCTTTTTGTCGTAATTTTTTATTTTTAAAATCCCCTCGTTGAGACAGATTATTATTCCAAAACATACGCATACAGTAATAAAAAGATTACAAAATTCAGAAGAAAAGAACAAAACACGATAACTAAAACGACAAATCTTTTTTTTAGGAGAATGGAAATATTAAGTACGATAATACTTGGGCATTGACAGCTTGACATTGTCCAATCATTTGGACTTGGAGTGTGTTAGTAGGACAATTTTTTTTTTGAGGAGAATGGAAATATTAAGTACGATAATACTTGGGCATTGACAGCTTGACATTGTCCAATCATTTGGACTTGGAGTGTGTTAAGTTGGTAATTGACATACAAAAGTTGGTAATGGATTGCTTGTGACCTAGCGTTGTTATAGTTAGCGTTGCCCCAAGTGTAGGGCTAGGTCGTCGAAAGCATAGAAACCCGGCAAGACCGGGGTCGATTTCCACAGGGGCCAAATGCAACCAGCATGAAAGTGACTTGCGTTGAGATTTTTTTGGCGTTATGACAGCGAACTCTTTGGTTTGGTTTGCTTGTGGGATTTTCTCTTTACCTCCTAATTTAGTGAAAACGGGATTTGACTAGAAAATTAAGCAAGTGCTCGGTTAGGGGTTCAAACTACCCATGACTCGCTCACGCTCGAGATATTTAACAATGAAAATCAAGTTTGACAAAAGATGGGGTTTGGTAATGGAAAGCAATCTCACTGAGACATTTTATCAAACACCTAGTGTGCCATGGTTCTAAGTATTGTGTGCCAATATTTTGTCTACACCCAATCAAAGAGATAAACAACACCATGTTTTGATCATAAATAAGAGAGAGCTATACATTCATAAACCCGTATTTAGCCCGAAATGATGAGAAATCGTGAAATTCCCGAAGCCATGGGGTAGAAATCACCCCATACCAAGCCTAATGGACTCCTCACACATGATTAAGCTAGACATTGAAGAGAAACGTAGAGAAATGAAAATCATGACAAAAATGAAAATAAAATACGGATTTATATAGATTAGAGAGAGTACTACAACATTAATAAAGAGCAAATACCTTGAATCTAAGTAGAAAAGCTTGAATCTTAGATAGAAGTTAGAGCCAAACCCAAAAGAAATGAAATGGAGGTAGAGAGAGAAAGTGTCTGAGTAAGAATGCCCTAAAAAAGGTGTGAAAGGGGTATAAATAGGTCCCCCCAAAAAGTTACACAAGTTGCCTAAAAAGGTTGTCAAATTCTGCCCGAAGGAGGCTGGTATCGATACCCCTGCGATCTCGTATTGATACCAACGGGTTCTGTTTTTCCACTGACTGACTGGTATCAATACCCTATTTTTGGGTATCAATACCATTAGGCTCTGATGATTTGGGCTTGATTTTGAGTCTTTTTTCGGCCTTCGAGTGTCTCAGATCATCTTCCAAAGGCTTGATCACTTCAAATATGACTTGGGGAGGATTCCTCTCGGCCTTGAACATACTCGGCTACCTCCGGGTATTTCCGGGGATTATTGAGAGCGTTCGGCTTCTCCATTTGCTCCATTTCCCTATAACTCAACAAAAACACCCTTTGCGCAAAATCAAGATAAAACAAGGATTATATGCGTGCAAGTGTGCCAAAACAAAGGGAGTTAGGCATCCAAATATACAATGTTGTGTGCCTATCGTGGATGTTTGAACTTTGAAGTGCATTGTCTCTTCATTGAGAGTAAAAAGAGAAGGGTCATGCTAACGGGTGTCATAGTGCACCCGTTAAGAGTACAAAAAAAATACACTTTTGTGGGTTCCACTTGTATAAAAAAGTACACTTAAAAATGTACTTTAAAGTACAAGTGTGCTTTTAAATTGTAATTTTTTGTACTCTTAATGGATGCACTATGACACCCGTTAGCATTTTCCGAAAGGGAAACTCTTATCACAATAGTTAATTTCTGACATTTGATTTGCCTTTTGGAGAGGTTTTTGGTGAAACCACTCGACAAATTTGATGTAAATTTCATTTTATTACTTCCCTTTAAAGCATTCACATTAGGATCAATAAGTTTTGAGCTAAATTAACAACTTTGTCAAATTCTCACTTTTAGTTTCATTCTTATTAAAATAATATTATCATTATATATTCTCTCTTCCATTTTTAATTCAAGGAATTGTTTTAAAGTCGATTATACACTTTTGTAACATGCCCAGTCAAACTCATCTTTTTAAAATGCCTCGTGTCCAATTTGTGACTTTTGTAAGAGCATCTCCAACCACATTCTTCAATTTGAAGAACCAAAATAATGTTTTTTTTTTTATTATTATCAAAAGTGTCACTATTCACTCTAACTCTAACTCTAACCTAATTCTTCATTTTCCCCTCTATTTCCCTCCAAAACTTCCCTCTAGAAAAATTCAAATTTTATGCTACAATCTCTCTCCCCCCCCCCCCCCCCCCCCCCCCGCGGATATATTGGATATTGGTCTCATTTTAAAGGTATTCTTAATATCTTTTTATTGTACCATTTTTATAAATATCTGATCATGAATTTAAAAGATAAGCACAATTTAGTTCAAATGAATAGTGCATTACTTATTTGAAGAATGTTCTTCATTTTTTAAGTGGTTCTTCATATATAAAGAACCAAAATTGATTCTCCAAAATGAAGGCGGGAAATGAAGATTGGTTGGAGCCCCTTCATTCTTCAAAATGAAGAAATGAAGGTATAGTTGGAGATGCTCTATGGCCTGAGGTCCACCTTTTGATTTTTATCAAGACAAAAATGCCCTTTCATGTACATTATCTTCTCCTTTTTTTTTTTTGGTTACAGACAGAGAGAGATGGTAAATATGATCGCTCTCGCCGGTGTTGCTTTCTTCTCCGATACGCCGTTCTTCTCTTGCTCAGATCTGAACCAGGTGTCTGCGCCAAATTACCACTATTACTCTCCTTGCAGTGCAGTTCAAAAAAAAAAAAAAAAATCTCCTTGCAGTGGAGTTGGGTTGAACCTTTTGAGAATTAAACCTCCCCACTACCCACTATTATCTCCTTGTATTTCGAAATCTTACCCATTACCCAACCATCTTTTTCATCCACAATTTCCTTATCTCCCAGAATCTTCAGGAAAAGTATCCGATGCAATTATATCCGCAATATTAACCATACAAAAATCTGCTTTTGCCAAGCAACTAAAAAAAAAGAATGAGAAATAGAACTATACGTAAACATGATGTTGCCAGAATAATCTTTGCTTTTGACAATTTAACTAACACTCCAAGAAGTTGTGTCTTGTTTATTTTCAGCAGGTGTACCTTAAAGGTGGCAGCAATTATTTATTTATTTATCAAAATACAACTGTGGTTGTGCTGTTCATATGGGTCTAATTTCAGTTTTAAAAAAGAAATAACTTAATTTAAATGCACCCCGCGTTCTTTTTTGGCTAATAAAAACATCACTTACATACTTGACTGCAATTTTCCAACTCAAATTGGATCAGGATCTGGCAAGGTCTCGCAAACCCAATGCTATATTTTAGTTGGTGAGCGATGCGAGACTGTGAGGTATTTTTATTCGTTCCATAATCGTTCAATAGTATTCCCTCTATCTCAAATTGTTGCACCTATTTCATTTTTTGAACTATTTAAACAATTATATGTATTTCACAATTTATAATGTTTTCTATGATTTTGAAATATGGGTTTAATAAAATTAATTGAGATCTATCAAACAAAATACAAATTGAATATATATATTGGACGATACGAACAATTTTTTGAGAGATCTCAAATAGTAATTAGGAGCAATAATTTGGGACGCAGGAATTGTAAGAAAATGATACGAGGAAGAAATAAAATATTTTTCTTTAAAACTGTCAAATTGATCATGCGAATAGTGATGTCCTAACAAGAGATCAACTACTTCACAATACCTAAATGCAATTGGACCGCATGTGATGCCACATGTACGTTTAGGGATACAAAAATGGTAGGATTACAACCATTTTTTTATGGTAGGATTACAACCATTTTTTTTTACATATTTTTACAACATATCTCACATGAGGGTGGGACCCGCATGTGATGCCACATGCGGGTCCCACCACCCACATGTGAGAGGTGTTGTAAAAATGTTTTACATGTATCATTGTTGTTATAGATAGAATTTCAAAAATTATGTTAGTCATATTTTGATTAAAAAATCACCCTGGAAATATTTTTCCAGGAAAAATAACAATTTCTCTTTAAATCATTCCCATCGTATAGGTCAATGGTATATGAGAATGATACAGAAAAAAAAAAGAAAGCAAAACGCGCTTAGTTTCTTATAGCCTGTTTCTCTATGAAACTCGAATATTTGATACATTTCTCTATTGATAGAAATATCTCATGACATCCGTCATAGTCATCACTGACCAATTCAAAAAATCACTAGATCTACCAATAAGAGATCAGCTTCTTCACAATATCTAAATCGCATTGTTAGGGCCAGTGTAGACTTGTTTTGGACTCGGTTATATTTAGAAGATTTATCGATAGGGTTTAAAAACTAACATTAGTCACATATCAAAGGACAAATCAACCAAACTAATTTCTTTCAATAAAAACATAAATTTCATTTTTAAGTCATTATTGCCGTACACTGTTGTAAGAAAACGTAATTAATCATTTAACAAAATAATTGGTTCTAATTATGGAGGTGGATCAAATAATGGTTCATGTTTGTCAAATAGGAAGAGAACCTGATCCCTCGTAAAATACCTAAAATACCCTCAAGTCTCACACGCACCCGGCACCACCCCGCAACCCCAAACCTCAGGCGCACTTGGCTCGTTTGTCATTTTGTCAAACGATTTCATTTTTCACATTCATTGCTTCGGCACCAGATACATCCCAATCGCTTATGCATTGATTATCGGTCGTGGGTTGTTGTGGGTTTTTGTTGCTTTTTAATTTGAGATTGCGTTTGGTTCTCTGCATTTCCTAAAAAAACCCATTTGCCCATTTGCTTTGTACCCTTGGGTTGGTGGTGGGTATATGCATAGCTGTTGATCTCTCAATTTCGGTACCAATCTACCTGGTTTCTTCTTCAAATTTTCCTACATCCTGGTTTCAGGTAAGCCTTCAATCTGATTGTGGGTTCAGCCTCGTCGGCATTGTTTTTAATCTTCAAGGTTTGTGGGGTTTTTTGGTTGTCCTAAATTCTGACCTAATATTTGTTTGGGTATTGGCTCTGATCTCCATGATTGAGGAGTATCTTCATGTTTTGGATATTGGTTCACTTGGATCTAATACAAGAACATAATCACTAATTTGTTAGTTTTCAATTAATATGGTAATTAGACAGTGGTGTTTGGTGTGTTTATTTTTTCTTGCATAAAAATTGAGTTAAAAATATGCCCAGATACACATTTATATGGATGCTTATGCTTGTGACTTGTGATGAATTGTTTGCATATCCCTTGGGTATATATCTTGAACATGAATTCGCTAGTAAGTATTGAGACTTGTCTATGTTGTTAGCTTTACCTTTAGAATCCAAAAGTTCGTACCCTTTTGTTACTTGAAAGTAAGTTGAAATGTAGGTTCTTGTCTAAAATAAAATACTTTGTGAATGTATGGTGATTTGATTAGTTTGGTAAAGTAGTTTGTCAATTTTCGTTAATTTGGGGAGTAATCACGGCATTGTCCGAATGCCTGTTAGAAAATTGCAAACTGGGATCTTTTATTGCGGATAGGCGAAGCTCCTAATGCGTGTAAAACTCTAGGGATCTTACAATGGTTAGGCAATCGATCAGATTGGGCCTTGATGTAGGCTAATTCTCTACCGGTACATTTGCAATGTCTATTAGCCTCGTGTTGTGGCACGGGATTAGTTTGTAGATTTGGGGAAATTTGGACGGTGGCCTCAGTTATTCCCCACATGTGGGGATTTGCTAATACTGTGTCAAGGGTGTGGTGGGATTATTTCCACATTAGAGTAAACGGAGGTAGATTATTTTTAACGGTGGATGAGGAGAAAAGAAATTATGACCAATCCCTAGATTTTCCCATCCATAATCCAAGGACGTTCTCGTTATTAATCTGGAAATCGAGTTTGCCCAAGGTACAGTGCAGGCCAGGTTCGGTTTACAGCCTGATGCATGAGGACTAAGGTCATAAACTTGTCAAGCATGAAGTATAGTCCAAGGCATCTCCAAATGCCCATGGATTTCGACTTACATGCGTGGATCATAAAGGGAAGATTTCCGGTTATCAAGGCAGATCTCATGGGCCTACTATGGTTGCAAGATTACTTCATGTCAATGGAAGCTAGTGGTAGAACAGTAGATAAAGCCCCTAAGCATGAGGATGTAAGCGAAAAATGTGCCAGTTACGGTCCATGTCTTCTTTCAGCTATAGGAAACACAATTTTGACACCCTGCAATACCAGATCTGAACGGCTTTCCCTTTTCCAGTTTTTAAACTTGCTTGTGCTCACATTTCAAAAGGGCGGACCTGGTGCAGCGGTAAAGCTGCCCCATTGTGGCTTGTAGGTTGCGGGTTCAATTCTCGGAAACAGCCTCTCTGCTTGTAGGGATAAGACTGTGACACTGCGTACATCAATCCTTCCCTAGACCCTGCATAAGCGGGAGCTTTGCACACTGGGTACGCCCTTTTTTGTGCTCACATTTCAACAGTATAGCTTGAAGTGGCGCTAAAAGAGTAAAAGTCTTCTGTTTTTAAGGTTTTCCTTCTCTTTCTTCTATTGAAAACGAAACATCAAAATTTATAAATGGAACTCTATTTAGTTTGTTATGCTTTCAGGTACAACACGCCTTATTTTTCTGAAAATTCTACCTTTTGTCATGATGATGTACTTTCCATTGTAGTCGAAGCACTAAGGTCCTTGTCATTGAAGCGTAGTATTAACCCTAAGTCTAACAAGTTTTGCCTCTTGCCTTTTTTGAAATGCCTTCATTCAATGGGGCCTTTTTGGCCAACTCAGTGGACTTGTTTGGTTCTACCTACATATATCTTGCCCAGACGCCCGCTGAATGGATATCCGTATGCCACAAACACCCTTCATTAAGAAGTAAAAGAACCGGTAAATGTCCTTTAACATGCACTCTGTGCTTGTAACTCGTGTCAACATGATGGTAATATTCTACCTGATACCTGTTACCATTTTTATTTGAATGGGTCCTTAGACAAGAATTATAACCCTGGCTTCCTGGGGCCCTCGGGATAAGATTTGAATTGTGTAGCTTTCTCATGAATCACATTGGAAAGGCTCCTTTATGTGCATTCTTGATTTGGTTCTCCCATTAATGTCTGACCGGACCACGAAAAAAACAAAGTACAATTTGCACGTTTTTAATTCTAAGATATGGTCCAAGAGATATTCTGTATTTTTCCTGCTGCTTACTGTCCGTGGCTTGAATATCATGAAAGCAGGTGAATGTAGAAGTTATTTAGAAACTTGGAATAGCTGTTTCCAGATTCTAAATGTTCATTCCTTTCCCTTCCGTTTCTTCCACAATAAAATTGACTAGGTTTTGGTGTGTTAAGTTAAAGGAGCATGAAGGAAACACTACCATAAACGTATTGGTACATCCAAATAGAGGTAGTATAGATACAAAAACATCATTTCCAATTTGCACCCAATGTTGTTTGGTTTTCTTTTTAAAATTTTAAACAAGTTATTTGGAAATGTGTAGGCATGTTATTTATGATGCATTCATGTTATGGAACAAGTTTTTCAAGAACTGGTATATTGTGCTGGCATTATAGGATCATTATTAATATCATCATACTTTTGTTGGCAATGCAAATGCAGAAGGTGCCAAAGATCTCCATTACTTTCGAATGAAAGCTGCCATATAAGGGAGCTTTGTTCCTGGAAATTTGTTTCCAGGTTGCTGGGTTGACAGTAGTGACAAAATTATCATATGGTTTAAGAAGTAAATGACGATGGCAGCTCCTAGAAAGACGGCCATGGGACTGAAATCTTACCAAAATCAGGCCGGGGTGCTGGTTAAGAACTATTTACTTGCAGATCCTTTCCTTCCTTATACATCTGTCCTTGGGGGTATATTTGTCTGCAAAATGGTAATGGCCTGACCATCTTCTTTCTTAAAAATGGATGAGTATCTCTGCGTATATTGGAATGTTAATATCTTTTTTACGCATAGGACTGTTTTCTTTTGTTTCTGTTTTCTATCTTCATTGCTTTCTTAAAACTCGATGAAATTGAAGTGATACACGTATATGTAACATAAAAAATAGTTAGTAAAAGGAGTTTTTTGTTTTTTTATTCTCTAACTTTGTTTCCCCCGCAGTTATATGATCTTTCGCAATTGGTCAGCGCACTTTACTTTGACACGTATTCTACACTTACAAAAGTACAGCGGATGGAGTGGAACAATCGGTAAATGCGTAATCCTAATTATTTAGTTGTCTATAGACAAGCTGATTATACTATTTTGACGATCTTATGTATGCTTTTCTTGATTAATCTCGCAGTGCTGTATCCACCATTCACGCAATTTTTATTGCAACTTTGTCATTATACTTTGTGTTCTGGTCAGATCTGTTTTCTGACCATGAACATGCTGGCCTTATGACATTCCGAAGCTCACAGCTATCAACTTTTGCATTGGGAGTAAGCATTTTCTCTTCTTTTATTTATTTTTGTTTTCCCGTTGATCCTCATTTAATTACAAAAGAACTACCTGTTTGTAGCTGCTGTTAATTTTTCATTTCGGCAATGCTGAAAAGAGTCTAATATTAGTAGGCTGACATCGCCAATGAGGTGGAGTCGATCTGTGACACAAAGAAATGCAAAATGCTATTCTTTCCGCTTTATCGGAAAGCTGAGCACCTCGAATGAGTTTTTTCCCCCTCCCTTGGACTTCCTCTGTAGAGCAGAGCCCTCGAACTTGTTTAACCAAGTAAAGCAAATTAGTTTAACTAAGACATCTTGCAAGGAATATTTATGCCTCAGTCTTCCAGTTCAAAGGTATAAGCGAACAAATTAAATTTGTCTTTTTGCTCCAACAGTAGCATTTGTACGTTAAAAAATTTCATTCAAGTTCAGCTCTTGATACCCACACGATTCTTTCGCGAGGCACCTTTTGAGCACCCGTCACCTGCTCTTGTTCCTGGTGGTTGATTTTTTTTCCCTGGGTAAAAAGTTTCTGCATGGTATTTAAACCCATTCCAACTCACAGAAAACAAAAAATGAACAAGTATCAGCCCACACCAGGACGACATACTAGAAGGAGGTTGCACGATAATCGACCCCCAAAAAACTGCAAATAGTAATCATGGGCACACCTGGTTTTGCCTACTTCTTAGACGTGATTATGCCATATCATGTCCTTCATTCTTATAGTTTCCTGTTGGAATTCTCACGTTTACTTCTTGATTAAACTTGTGCTTTTCTTGCATGAGAAACCTTCCATGTAATAGTTTCAATATGAATTTCGACAGGTTTCTGCAGGATACTTCCTTGCAGATCTTGGAATGATTTTTTGGTTGTATCCTTCTCTGGGTGGAGTAGAGTATGTAAGTATCCCTTCAAGGTTGGGAGATGATCATGTTTAGCATTTCTTATTTTCTGTCAACCCAAGTTCAAATCTACATGTTCAACTATTTAAGGACTCTCTATGGCAATGGGACCTTGAGATATATAGTTCATGTTCACCTCATGTCTTCCAGATTCGTCTAGTCATTTTAATAATTGAAAATAAGCTTCTCAAATCAGATTACCCAAATATGGTGAAGGCCGCTTTTGACCTTGAACTCTTGAAGAGTATTCAATGATTCAAGTCTTTAAGATCCCCTTATAAGCTGAGAGCATTGTTCCACCATTTCCGTTTACGACCTACAAATTATGTTCACTTTAAATATATGGTGGTGTGTAATGGGCTATTTGCATAGATTAGGTGCAGCAGGATTTAGAGTTGAGCACTGACTGAAAGCCCAGGATAGGAGCACGTATAATGGTGTTTAATAGTCTTGTCAATGTAACTGATACGATCGTACCGCTTAAATTTCAGATTGTGCATCACTCTCTTGCCGCGATTGCAGTAGCATATGCAATGTTTACCGGAGAAGGGCAGCTTTACACGTTCATGGTCCTAATCTCTGAGGTGACAACTCCAGAGATCAATATGAGATGGTATGTCTGAACAAATTATGCCCTGATGGGGATATGAGGCTGCCTATTTGACTTTAGGTATCTTGTTTGGGTTTTGACACAGGTATCTTGATACTGCTGGGTTAAAGAAGTCAATTGTGTATCTGATCAATGGTGTGGTGATGTTTTTTGCTTGGATGGTGAGTTAAAGATGATTTATATCCCTTTATGGTTCATTTCAGACGAATATGACTTAGTAATGGAATCCATCTAAGTCGAAGAAAATCTGGGCTCTTTATAAGATCAAATAGAGGTTGACCTTACACTTAGGGACACACTGCAAACGAATTTCCTATCAGTATATAGTTGCCAAGCTGTGAATTGATTGAGAACAAAATGATCCTTATCAGAATAGTTGATTGAACCCAATCCTGAATTGCTCATATTAGGTCTTTGACTCCTAAAAAACTATGAGATATATATCTATAGATTTTGATGATAAAAAGATATGGTACGAACGGATATTTTGTGCCAAAATAATGAAACTTCTTGTCTTTGAAATGATGAATTGATCATTGAGTATTTGAGTGGTCCAATAGGTAAGATGCTTCAATTGCCAAGATGTAGGTGTGACGAATTCGGTTTTCCGTCCTCTTGCATAAAATGAGTTCAAACAACCTTTTAAAGGTCTTGAAGATCAATATAAGTCGACAATCACATAAAGAGCGAACAGAAGTTTATTTGAGACAAATCCGGATAGACAAAGGAACCCTCGAGTATTCTGCGGGTTCCATGTAAGCCTAGAGGGAGAGGGATTGAGTACGTATTTTGAGAGGTATATAATCATCCTCAATACCTTAAAACAGTTATTTGAACCCTATTCCAACAACAAAAATGTGAAAATAGGGCAAAAATCAAATTCATTTGAATAGAAAGCTTACCATTTAAGAGATCCTTCCACAGTTCACACTTCACAGCAATTTGCTGTTGATGCGTTCGTACCTATTAGTTGGTACTTGGTACCCGCTAAATCATATTGAATTGTAGGATATCACAAATTATAAGATTCTGGCAACAGAGTAGCAATGTCAAACCTAATGCAACTAAGCGAAGCCAAAGAAAATTGTGGCTGCACCGCATGCCTTTGTTTCCTTGGATTCGAGGGAAGCCTATGTACGATAATTCAGCTCTACACTGTGATTCTGTTTTGTTTATGGTTTGAGTTGTTAATTCATCCAGTGAAATCTATTATGGAATGCAGGTTGCAAGAATTTTGTTGTTCGTGTTCATGTTTTACCATGTGCGCTTGCACTATAATCAGGTAATTCTACCTACTTGACTTCTTATGGTCTGAATTACGTGAACTTACTATTCTTTTGTTTGACTTCGAAACTTGTTTGATGTTCTTCCATACCGAAGAAAGCATTCTTATCACACAAACGAGTTCTATTTCATACAATTACATGTCATCTGACGCTGATAATAATACTACTGTACTATACAAGAGATCAATTTTTATATTGGATACGAGGTATAAATTTCATTCCTAACAAATTTTCGTTGCTAGTATTTTTGAAGTTGACATAGCGGTCACAATTTTCCATACTTATCATCGTTGTCGTAAGTGTTTGTCTAGTGGTAGAAGAAAAACAATGTAAAATATGTAAAATTTTTAAGCAAGCTGCAAAGTCATGTTTTTTTCCATTCCAGTTTACTCTCTCTCTCTCTCTCTCTCTCACACACACACACACGTGCATGCGCCACATGCATATGCACAGATGCCTGCAACTGATTCAAGTTTCATAATGTAATTCTTTTATTGCTCCCGTGTAATATGTGCATAATGAGTTCATTGCATAAATCATGGACGTGTGTAGTAGTGTCAAGTTACAGTAGTGGAATAAAGACTCTGAATGGACATGGCAGGTCATCAAGATGCACATCATAGGTTTTCTCTTGGTATTTGTGGTGCCTTCTGCGCTTGCTGCCATGAACTTGGTTTGGTTTGGCAAGATTCTCAAGGGATTGAAGAAGACTTTGTCAAAGAAGCCGTGACAGAGGATATTATAGCCTAATTTCTTCGGCTTAACTTGAACTCCAGTGTCCGTGTCCATCTTTTTTCCTCACTGTATAAATTGGTTCGAGAAAAAAGCTGAAGTCGAAAGAAATGAAGGTAATTTGACTCCCGACGCAAGGGAAAAACCAATATGTTGTAAATGTTCACTATGCACACACCCTTGGTGACACTTTCCTCATGTTTTGATCTAACTGGGATTTCCCCTTTTTCTGTCATGTATAAGTTCCGATTACTTGGTTGTTTAGCCATATCCGTATCACGAAAAAAGCGAATAGAATCCCATTTGAGGAAAAAATGAGTAAAATTTGGACTACACTGCTTCTTGAAGCCTGAAGTTTATTTACATTTTAAGAACCATTTTATGTATTCTTTTAGGACACTAACACATCTGCATTCTCCATTATAAAGTTTATTTGGGGGTTTATGTCTTACCTTTTCTCTCTTTTACTTGTTATTTCTTTTTTGAACTTCTACTTGCTATAATTCACTAAGTTAATGCATGTTGCATTTTCAACTCCTAGTACATTATGCATATATTTATTCAAGAAAATGCTACAATGTTACCCCCTATGATGTCCCCCGATCGTAACATGTTATGCCTTCTAATGGTTACGGTTTATGTTGTGAAGGGAATACCGCAAAAAAAGTGTGTCATAACATGATAAGCCATTTTGAAGAATATTGTTATGCCTTCTAATGGTTAAAATATTATGCCTTCTAATTGTTGATACTACGACTTGTAACATTTTACATATTTTAATGGTTTTTTTGTTATGTCCTCTAATGGTTTTTGTTACGACAAGGGAAGTAACATTGTAGCATCTTCCTTTGAATAAAGGGTCTGTTTGGTTACACTACTTATTTGCTGAACTTGATTATTCTGTCTTATTTTTGTTGTTCTGTCATGGAATAAGCAAAATGAGCAAGTTAATACCGATTCCAATTAAACGAGCCCCAGTTAAATCAACATTGTGATTAGGGAGAAGCCATGTGAGGATGAACGGAGAATTCACATTGTGATTAGGGGTGTTTGGGTGATTAACCCTCGTCCAAGTGTAAAAATTCACAATTGTTACCAGTTTTTAAGAGTGTTTTTGAGATGACCATTTGAGATGCTCAAAGATTCTTGATTTAATCGCGGATTTTGCTTTTACTCCCTCCGTCTGAATTTGATAGTCTACTGCGAAACTAAGTGCAATTTTCAAACTAAAAAATAATATATTTACCAAAATATGTATTTTGTACCGTGTTGAAGTTTTTAATGAGATCTATTAAACAAGATCTATATTGACTGGAAAATTATTTTTGTAAGTACATAATTTTTTAGTTTGAAAATTACTCATAGTTTTGTAGTGGGCTATCAAATTGGGATGGAGAGAGTATATGGTTTTCATTTGACCCTTTTGCTGTACCTTGATGAAATTTTGTCCCAATTACGATTAAAATCTTGATTTCGTCTCTGATTGTGATGGTAATTGAGAAGAGAAAAGCTGCAGTTGTCCTCCCCGAACCGACAAGATCCCATGGGAATCGAAAGGTGGATCTACATTGGATCTCACCCAAATCGCCCCCATCTATGCTCACGAGGAGGAGTTTGGATTCAAACCCGGGTTCAAATAGGAGTAGCATGCCACGCTAATCCGCCTCGGATGATCCAGGTCTCAGGTCTGACGCTGATGAATACATTAAACTTGATTTGAGTGGTGGCATATATTAATAATTTAAAACGAATAAACAAAATGTAACAAGACAATAGACTTTTAGAACTCATAATACATGGTTGATTGCTTTTCTGTCTGTATGTGGTACTATCTGATTAAATAACAAGATCAAAAAGGATGAATAAAGGCAGACAAGATCAAGTGCTGGCGGTCTTCACCTACCGATTTCTCACTTTCAAAATGCTTGCTTTAATAAATGGAGACACCAACTATTGATACGATTTTGTTGCTGTAGCAAGTACAATTCATGAGTTTCACGTGATGTAAATTATAGGAGCACCTAATGACGGTCTCATTCGACCATCCAAACTGTTTATTTTATTGAGATCAATGTCTACGAGATTCTTGCGAGAAATTCAGTTGTTCAAACATCAGTATTTACTTGAACAAATGATATTTGTCTCTTGTACAAAATGAATGGCTCAGATTGTTAAACGAGACCATGGTGGGTCTCATTTTGCCGAACATGAAAAATCGTCACATAAAAAGATTCTTATGAATCTTGAATCCCTAAAAATACTATATTTAGATTGGGTTCCTATGAACTGTTCAAATATTATAGATTATCATCACAGTTCGCACCCATGATACAGGCACAGTGTGGGTGGGATCTACACTGAATGCGAGTGAGTGTATGGGTATACACTTGTGTGTGCGTGTGCACGCTTGACTAAATAACGTTTTCGGTTCGGTTAAAGACAGACAATCTACGCTGAAACTAGGAATTTCACAAGAGAAACTTTTGTGCTTGTGGCTTGACCTCAAGAGGCTGCCAAGATTCGAGCTCAGAATATCTGAATTTATAGATCATCCTAATTATCCCTTGAGCCACCTCCGCGGCTATGCACTTCTGTGCGGTGCTAGCATTTTTGGTATGTAAAATAGGCCTTGGAGAAGATTAATTCTGTTTTTCTATTTTTTGATTAAGGGTGTCATCTCCATGTCAGCACAGCATTAAGACCAATATGGGATATGAATTGGGGGGGGATACGATCAAGTACAGAAAAAATCACATTTAAAAAAAAAGAGGACAAAAAATACGATCTCACTCCTAAAAATGCGGGATTGTGGATTATAAATAAAACTAGGCGTAAAAATCATTAACTTTTTAAGAACAAGAAACCCTTATGTACAGAGCTGTTAGGGGACCCACAAGTGGGTCCCACACGGGAGATCCGAACTGTTTATTCATCTTAAAATAATTTTCCAAGGGGCCTCGCGAAAAATCAACTGGATCCAACGTTCGTAAGTGGTTGATCCAAAATCCCTCCGTTTCATTCAAACGATTTGAATGAAACGGAGGGATTTTGGATCAACCACTTACGAACGTTGGATCCAGCTGATTTCTAATGAGACCCCTTGAAAAAATATTCTAAGATGAATGAGCGGTTCGGATCTTCTGTTTGAGACCCAAAAGTGGGTCTCCTAACGGCTCTGTACATTTTCTGTACACAACCATTCTGTACCCTTACGTTTTCCGCAAGAACTTTCGGTAAATTAGGTAAGGTGGAAGGTTTATCCCCAAAACAAACATGCAGCTGCAGATTCGCTACGGAGTTCCTATCCTAATTGACCTACAATACTTCGGTAAAGAAAACGAACCACTGTCCCCAAGCAATTTACCTTTTTATTGTTTTCCTGCCCCACTTTGCGCTCTCTCTCTCTCTCTACAAGAATAATATTATTATAATAGAAAAAAAGGTAAGATTGACAGTATTGTTGGATAGAGATGTTGGAAATATGTCTTGAATTTCAGTTCTCATCATACTAGGTTGGCTCGAGCGCTCTAAAAGCTGACTCAAGCGACCGAGCGAAAAGACGCGGGGGGAACCACGTAAATTATTGTCTTGTTTTCTTGTTGATTTGTTTATGTTCTCATAGTTTGAGTTTTGGCACAACAAATTGGTATCAGAGCACTTGGTTCAATTCGAGGCTTTCATTTTCCGTTGCGTAGGTTGTGCGTTGGTGCGTCTTGATGGCGACTTGTTTCGAAGTTGAGAAGTTTAGTGCAATAAGGAATACACGAGGCTTTGTTGGGGGAAAGTTGACGAAGCCTACTGGTACATAGGATGGTGTTTTCGAGGATCTCCGTGTGAAGGTGTTTTGGGGGAGGATTTTGGATCTGAAACTACGCCTTTATGTGTTTAGTATGAAGGAGGTATGCCCAAAAAGACTATTTTATTGAGTTGATTCGGATTATTTTTGGTTATGCTCCTTTTGAATACCGTTATGGAGGCCGTTTGAGGTGTTTCGTGTTGGGTATCGCCGTGGAGATTCGAGTCCATTAATAATTCGGGTTCAAATATTGAGAGTATGCGAGAGGGCATACGTGGCTCCGTGGTGGGGTCATGGGGCTTTGCAGTAGAGTCGGTTAACTCCACGAGGAGTTTGAGCACACATTCGTTGGCATCAGTAGTTGGTGCATTAGGTTGACTTTGACATCGACATTCGATTGAAGATGGGTACTCGTTGGAAATGGTAACTCCGTGGTGGAGTTTGGGTGGAGCTTGAGCGGATGTTCGTTGTCATCAGTCATGGGTGCATTGGGTGAGCGGTACCCGTTTGAAGATGGAGGCACTTGCGGTTGGGTTTTCTTAGTTGTGTTTGCAAGGTCAAGTAGGTGTGCTTGAGCCTTGTGTGGTTGTGCCATTGGTGATCGCCCCCGTGAGGGGAGTTGTGGGGAAGAGTGATTGGTGAGAGGATTGCCTATGTTGTTGGCTTGAAGGGAATTCAAGTCAAGGTGAAGATTTGTTGGAAATATGCCTTGAATTTCAGTTTTGATTGTACTAGGCTGAATTGAGCGACCTATTTGAGCTTTCTGGATCTCCCGTAGGAAAGGACCTAGCTCGAGTGACCAAGACTCAATGATTGCGTGACTTTTAGGGTTTTGACCTAGTATTTTGTATTCTCTTATATAAATAGCAGTCTTGGAGGCTATTAGGGTTTTGAACTTGTTGAGTGAATCCCCCATGGGATTCCCCGTAGTGTGTTAGGGCTTCTCCATTGTTCTATTGGTTGTCTCTTTCGTGTGTGTGAGACATTTGACGCTCTGTAGGTCGCGCCTCAGAGATTTGTTCTTAGATATGGTGTGGATACTTCAAGTGAGAGTTACGGGTATAGTCGGCTCTGTGCATTTCTTCCCGTTTTTAGTGAATCCTCTTACTATTTTCCTGTGGACGTATCCCTTGAGCTTCGTGCTTAAGAAGGAACCACGTAAATCCCTGTGTCTTGTTTTCTTGTTAGTGTGTTTATATTCTGAACTTTGGGTCTTGGCACAACAAGAGATGTGAGTAGGTAAATTAAAATTGTGCATTGTTCACTAGCTCTTTTAGAGAAGAGTTGTTGCACTTGCTCTAGGGTTTGTGAGCAAAGGGGCAAGTACATTTTAAACACCAATGTCGTCTATTGCTTTATCTCACATTTCAAAAACATTTTTTTGTTGTACTTGGCCATGTGCAACCGTACGTGCAAAAAACAAATTAAAAACTCTAACGGTTTGAGTTTTTCAAATGATTTTAGCAATCCAATTGCTAAAATCAACCCTGATTTAGCAAATGAGTTCACAAGGTGCTAAAACCATGGTTGATTTTAGTTAAAAGAGATCATGATTTTAGCACCTGCTGAGCTCATTTGCTAAGATCAACAATGATCAAACGGAAAACTTAGAGGGATACAAGAAAAAAGAAGAAGAGAAAAAAAAGAGAGACTCAAGAACAAACCAGAGAGACTCAAGAACAACTGTATTCTCAATTTTCATATAGTTGATCTAACGTCATATAGTACAAGAGATTATTCAGTTCCCTTGAAAAAAATAGTAAAAAAAAATGTCAAAAAAAGTAAACGAAAAACCTAAAAAACCAAGCAAGAATCCTCAGCTTTCACATACAGTAGATCTAATGTACACTATAGAGTATTCGGTTCCCTTGAAGTATTAATTGAGGAGCTCATTACCCATTTATGTCTAGCTCATATACTATGTGGTAGAGGACGCATACCGACATTTTAGTGGGAGGCTCCTAGAACAATAGTACTCTTGAAGAACGGAACGTTTTCTTCTATAGCCAATAAATTTTTTCCGTATTTTGTAAAAAAAATTTCATTCATTGCAAGGATTAAAAAGTGAACTAAATACAGCCACAATTTTTTTTTTTATTATAATGCATACTGCACTTTTATAACAGCACAGTGACACATTATATATTTCGTGGAAAAATTTCAAAATAGTCCCTAAATTTTCAGCTAATTTTAAAAAACAAAAAAAAAACTTGGACTTCAGCCGTCAACAAAACCGCACCTGAACTTTATATTCCTTCAACAAAAAAAAAAAAACCCTTGCCGTACCATTCCGTCAATTTCTTGATGGATGGCGCTTAACGGTAACTCTAACACCCCGACTTTTAATAACAAATAATAATAAAAAAAAATAGAAAATAGAGTTAACTTTGGGAAACCGGCTGACCGTTAGGATTAAGAAATGTATTTTTGGGGTGACTTAAAGCCTATAAAATGAAATAGCGTATCTTCTTTAGGCATTTGTTAGTTTTTAAAAACATTTTAAGATGTTATTTTAGCCCTGCTAACAGTATCGGAAGACAAAAATACAGTCCGAGTCGCTGCGAGATGAGGGAACTTGGGACTCAAGTAAAAATCTTCCGGAAAGTGGATAGGTGGCTTATTGTGATTGGATGAACCCACATAATAATAATTAGGAATGATTTAGGGAGATTAATTTATTGGATTTTTCAAGATTACATTGGATAATGGTGAATTAATGAGAGATGCTTCTAGGCAATGAAGGTCGGTAATATAAATAGGTACCTCCATACATTGCACACACTACACACACAACAAAGAGGGAGAAGGAGGAAGCAACGAAAGGGCAAAAAAAAAAGGACAAATAATCAAATACTCCTTTTCTTTTCCACTGCCACACGTGCACTCTGACTCAATATTTCCTTAAAGAATCCGAAACCCAGGTAGTAGGAAAATGATTCGAAACGGTCCGTTAGAAATAATAATGACAATAATCTCGTGCTCTGAATATATTATCTCAATAGAAATAAAGTCCGTATGTACAAAGTGATCATAAAAAAATAAAATAAAGTCTTGTCGAACTGCTTTTCTATCAACTCTCCTAAAATCAATTGATGTTAGGAAGAGTTTCAATTAAGTCTTTTATGGCATTCGACATCGCACCAGCAAGTCTGTTTTTAGACCGGTCGCAGGGAGTGATATTGTGTTACCAAATTCATGGGGACACTCTGGGCCCAACAATCCCTCCCTCAAGATGACGCTCCCGCGACTCGAACCCATGACCTCCTGGCTTTGATACCACTTGTCGGACCGCTTTTCCACCAACTCTCCTAACACAATTGAAAAATCAGGGTTCCCTAAAAATCCGTAAAAACTCTAACAGTATGAATGCGAATCACTAGTTAATACTACCAACAGAAATTTACGCAAGCAGTCAAATCCCACAACACAGAGATATACGTGGAAAACCCTAAATGGGTAAAAAACCATGGGAAGGAATCAAAATCACTATACTCATTGTGCAGTTATAGATATACCTATCCAAACGATGTAAATACTTACAAAGTTCTAAGTATCACCTGCCGAGTCACACGTACACCGCACCCAGTGATCTTGATCGCCAACGCCTTGGATCGCACAAGCCTTCCTTGGATACTTTCGGAGTCCCACCAAAAGTATTCCCTAGAAATCACTTTTAGATTGTAGAGAACTTCTTGGAGATGAACATGTAGTTGTACGATTGTTCGTTTGTGTTGAGACTCCAAGGTTATCACTCAAAAGATCAAGAAACTTCTCTCTCTCTTCTTCCAAAAAGTGCGGCTGCTATAGGTTATGAGAGATAATGAAAAAAACCCTAGCACATCGGTATTTATAGATAGCTATTCGCGCTCAACTTGCTCGACAAGTTGCTCGAGCAAGTCTTGAGCAACTTCTGAACTAGTAAAATAGCCTACTTAACTCACCACTAAAAAACATACTATCGCACTCTTAACCGTTACATAAAGAGATGATTCCTTTCCACACCTAAACAGACACTCTAAAAAATAAAATTACAACTTGATATAAATGTGTGTTTTGTCAAACGGAATTGCCAAAACAAAGAATTCCGAAACTTGGTCCTTACATAAAGTATGAACCGAACGTTGGTCGGCGAGTTTTGTAGTCGGGCCGAGTTCGAATTCAAATTTTAGATTCGTTAGTGACACCGCATTAAGCATTCTAATATTTTTTTCGACTCAAGTAGTATTATTTTGGCTTGAAGTAGGCAGTGAAGGGAAGAAAAATAAATAAATGAATAAATAAATAAAATAGCGATAATAAAAGAAGAGGAGGAAGAAAAAAATTCACGGAATAAATAGAGGTAAAATTCGCTGATATGTCAAACAAGGTGTACTCGAACATAAATTTCGAGATTAAGTCGGCAAAACGTGGTAGGAAAACATTCCTATGTACTCCAGTTGACACCTTAGACCTTTACACCCTATTTGTTTGCGGTATATAAGGGAAGGATATAAGATTTGGCCGGATATACATATCCTAGTAGATTATATCCAGCGTTTGTTATATTTTTGCTTCCATGTGATGGGATAAATTATAGGCACATCCTCCCTTAGTCTAGATATATCCGGCATCTCTTACCACCCCACTCTTCTGCCACATATGGCCCACCAATGGCAGAACTTCTGCCACATAAAAGACAGAGAGGGAGAGGTTCAATGGCAGAAAAGAGAGAGGGGTGCAAGTGGCCCACCACCTTTGTCCTTATTTTGATTTTTTTATTTGGGATATAAAGGGAATTTCACACAACTTCACATTATCCAACCCCTCATATCCCTCTTCCACAACAACAAAACAACCAAGTAAGAGGGTGTTTGGGAGCCAACTTTTTAACTTTTCATTTTTGAGTTTTTGGATTTTTGGCTTTTTGGATTATGGTCAGAATGAGTTTTGAATTTGGGAGAAGTGTTTGGGAGAAATATGCAGAATGCATTTTGCAAAAGTAGTAGTGTTTGGGAGAAAAATGACGAGAATGCGTTATGGATTAGTTTTTACCAATTTACCCTTGTTTGTTAAAACTATGCCAATAGTTAACTTGTTAACATAAAAATTACCAATTAAAACCACCCACAGGTCATATTACCAGTTACCAATTAAAACTAACCACAGTTAACTTGTTAACAGTTAACACATAAAGTTAAATCATTAACAATTAAAAAAAGAAAAAGGAAAATTATTTAACCTGTTAAATTATTAACCCACCGGCCCATTACATTACCAAACCCCACTACACCAGTTACCAAACCCACAGACCTCTCCTCTCTCTCGCGCCCCCCCCCCCCCCCCCCCCCCCCATCCTCTGACACCGCACAAAGCCTTCCAGACGACGACGACGACGATCGACGAAGAAGATGGCAGCAAGATGATCTACCGCACGACTTTTGAGCTCAGTTCAGATCGGTAATGGCAAGGATCTCCTCTCTTTCTTTCTTATTTTTTGGTATTTCTGGATACCTAATTGTAAACCCATTTGGTGAGAATTTTTGAGCGAAATCAGTTGGAATAGGAGGGGATCTGGGTTGGGGTGGGGGGTAGAGAGGTAAAAATAAGGGTTCACGGGAAAATCAAAAACGAAAATGAAAAACGAGAATGGGAAAAGGAACCCCTGAGCTGTTTTTCGCTTTTTGCCTCTAATGTCGAAAATGGAGAATGAGTTCTGGAGAATGAGTTCTCAGAAACAAGCGGCCAAACAGCCAGAACTGGAAAACGAAAACGTGAAAATTCAATAAGGAGGCGCCCAAACAGGCCCTAAATTTTAATCTCTCTCTTAAAATAATACCCCATCCAACTATATCCACCTCTATATCCCCCTCTTATTATATATCCTCATTCCTCCCTCGTATACATATGCCACTAACAAACAGGGCGTTAAAGTCCTAAACTATCTAGCGCTTTGTTTGTATTTATATTGGGGGTTAGAATGTCATACAAAATTTTGGACAATAGGAACAGACATGGAGGTGTACACTTGGCCTAACTCCATGCCTACTTAATTAAAAGATATAAATATACACACACTGGTTCAATGAGGGCTTGATGATTTACAGTAAAATTTTCAATAGTGTAAAGGCTAAATAATTTAGTCATAATTTTAAGTGTTTCTAACATTTTAACACTTGGTTCTAGGACCCGGTATGCCCAGTAGATTTCACGGTAAATCTTGAACGCAAAAGGTGAGTTATGAATTATCCCTGTTACATGAGATTTTTCGTAAAAATTTATGTTCCTACAAAATTATGATTATTTATATATGAAATTATTTTGAAGCAAATATATCATGGAATTCTAATGTTTTGCTCAGTTTTTGAAAAAAAATAGTATTATCGATACATCCGGACGATGTCCCTAAAATCTGGGGGACGTTAAAGATACCAGTCGGAACGGTGTTATAAAGATGGAATGGACAGGGGCACGGTCAGGTGTCCAATTGAATTGATCAATCAACATGTGTTGAGGGTCGTTCCCTCACAGCTGGCATAATCGTCCGATGGTATATCGTATTATTCATGGAATGCTATTTTACGTAAAAGCTTATTTATGTTTTTGAAAATTGATGTCATGGTTTCTGTTTTGTTAAAAAAAAAAAAATCAAATTCCATGGTAGACCATGTAACTCTGATAATTCATAAACTCACACAAGCGATGGATTACGTTGCAATTTCTCTCTTTTCAGGCAACCAAGAGTAGAGGGACTGGCCAAGCACTAGTAATTAGTCTATGCTGTATTTGTAAAATAAATAAAAAGGAAAAATGTAACTTATGTAGTGAATAAGAAACTCTAGTATTTGTAAAATATTGCTTCCACAATATTAAGATGCTTCTTTGGGAAAAAAAAAATTTGTAAAGAAATGTCAATAGAGGCCTTTGGTGAGACGAGCTTATTGGCCGGTCACGATATCCAAATCCATTAAATTTGGGTCGTGACAGTAACTGTTAAAGAGTTAAACTACATGTTTTGGAATCCGACGACTATGTTCACAAATCTCTTGTGCACAGATGTACCTATGGGGCTCATTTGTGTGTCCCACACAAAATCCGAAACGTTCACTTACTTTAAAATAATTTTTCAATTGTGATCATCAAAAAACCAGCTCAATCGAATACCCGTAAATGCTTGATCCATTGTTTCAATTTTTCATTCATAAATCAAGTATCGGAATTTTGAATGAAAAATTGAAACAATGGATCTAGCACTTACAGGTATGCTATTGTGCTGATTTTTAGCCAACTTACAAAGTTATTTTAGAACTAGTGAACGGTTCAGATTTTTCGTGTGTAACCCGTAAATGGTCCTCAAAGGCCCCATCTGTGCACAAGAGACTTGACTTAATTAATTGGGTATGTGGGGCCCATTATGGTCCCCACACGAAAAATCTGAACTGCTCACTAATTTTAAATAAATTAAAAAACGGGCCTATGAAAAATTAGTTCAATCAGATACCCGTAACTACTTGATCCATTGTGCCATTGAATCATGATTTTACCCATAAGTTACCGTTAAGCGCCATCCATCAAGAAATTGACAGAATGGTACGAAAGGGGTTTTTTTTGTTGACGGAATATAAAGTTCAGGTGTGGTTTTGTTGACGACTGAAGTCCATGATTTTTTTTTTTTTTTTTGAGAATTGGCTGAAAGTTCAGGGGTTATTTTGAAATTTTCATTTATAGTTTCTAAACAACATGTTCACGTACGTGCATAGCATGGGGTGTTTGGAAGGCTCATTTTCAACTTTTTGGTTTTTTAGATTATAGTTATAATGTATTTAAAATTTGGTAGAGTGTTTGAGAGGAGTGTACATAATGCACTTTACAAGTGGTTGAGAAATTTGTGCATAATACATTTTAGTAGGTCTTTTTCTTAATAAAAAAGGTAAAAGTGAAAAATGAGAAGTCAAAAAGCTTGTCACAACCTACTTTTGCTTTTCCTCTCTAATGTGAAAAACCTAAATACGTTCTCACATAATGCAAATCTTATTTTCCAGCTAAACAACCAAAAGTAGGGATGGCAATCGCGACTGAACCGATGGGTACCCGAACCGAAACCGCTATTTTTACTCGAACCATAACCGAAATATTCCCCGTGGGTATGGGTATGGTATGGGATATGGCCGAACCGAATGGGTATGGTTCGGGTATGGTTTGAGGTCATAACTGAACCGTGACCCGAACCGAACCGAACCGTGACCCGAAACGAACCGAAATATGAAATTACATATTTACCCCTAAAATTTATAGTAATTGTGTATGTACCCCTGGCTATATATATACCCTTATTTTATATATACATATTACATAAACCCCTTAGGTATATTTTAAAATTACACTTTACCTCTCGTATATATATGTAAGATATTCACATGTTAGGTTTTGGTCTCACATTCTGTACATTTTGAGACTCTCTTGACTGATATTTTATAGTATTATAGTCTTGAGTCTCTTGACTGATATTTGTAGCCTCCTTTTGTTATTTTTTTTTTTTTCATGTTTTTTTCAATTTTTTTGAGATAATAAAATATCCTAAACTCAATTTATTCATGTTTTAGTACGGTTTGGGGCGGGGTGGGATGGGTACAATTCGGTTACCCAAATGGGTAGCTATTTTTTCCTTCACAAAATCGGTTACCCGAACCCCGAATGGTTAGGTTATGGTTCATCCTCTCCCTTTTCCGAGCCGAACCCGAACCGAACCGAACCGAAACCGGTGCGGATCGTCCAAAACCCGAACCGATCCGCCCCCATTGCCATCCCTAACCAAAAGCCAATAATGTAAAAATGAAAAAGTAAAAAACGAAACATCCAAATAGGCCCTTATTATTCGACGTTTAATGCCCCACATTTGGGGATATATAGAAAATATTGTTTAGTCACAAATTGGAAGTTTACATGGGTGATCTTGGGTATATAACAACCCATGTAAGAGACTATTAGTACCTTGAGCTTAAGCATTTTGAGACATGTGGTATGACTTGTAGATCAAATTCAAGATACTGAGCCAGTAGTCTACATAGGGCGTTACCGGACGAATGCACGGTCACGTAATAGATGAATGTATGCGTCTAAATTCAACTTTAATAGATGAATGTATGTGCCTAAATTCAACTTTTATATTTGTGCCGTTCTAAACTTAATTATTTGTTTATATTTTAGGGGGAGTATTTGATTAGTCGTAATCATAGAAGGCATGTGCAGGTACACGTGCAACACACATACTTCAGTTTTCCGGCGCCGAGTCATTGTTCCCCACGAAACCCTTTGGATGAATGAAAACGCGGCGGGAATCCTCAAATTCCTCGTCAGTTTGTCTAAAGGTTACTACTCCTTTTAACGTCATGTTTATGGTACAAAATTACAACTTGTATACTACTGCCGACCAGGCGGCTCCTGTAACGCTCCCTCCGTGTTACACAGTGTAGCGTTCATTTCAGTTGTCCGTTTTAGTAATTAATTGTTCGGATTTTAAACAAAGTTTTCCAGCAAAGAGACTAATCTTCTCTAAAAGAGTCTTTTTAAAATTCAAATATTTGAAAAAAAATTTTGGACGGCTAGAATAGAGGCGTTATACTGTGCAACCCGAATGAGGGCACGACAGGAACCCAATATCATACTACTATGGATACCTTTGAAACTAAAAGGGAAGGAGTAAAGTCCGTATTACTATCAGAATAAGCATGCGTATTGTAATTTTCTATCTATAAAGAGATGATTGCCACCCTAGCCTTCCACATTAAGTATAATCCATGCAACACAATATATATAGATATTTCCCATGTTAATGTTTAGTTATCTTTCTAGAAATCTCTGTCTCTCCCGAGGGAAGAGACATAAGTACCCCTCTCAAACTATAGTAGAGCCGCCCCTGAAAACACGGACAAATTACAGCCTTGAAAGAGGTTACTTAGCACACGATTGACAAATGACATCGGATGATGAGAGGAAGAAGCATTTACAATTACCATCAATTCAAATTCAAAGAAGCGCGCTGAAGTTAATTTTATGTAAATAGTAGGAGTGTAATGTGAAGAGGACGATCAACCCATATTAGAATTGGTTTTTCTTAATTCTCTTAAGGAGGTGTTCCACTGAGACAATTTTTACAATAAACAGTTTTTGGTGAGTGGAACAGCCCCTTAGAAGTTTTTAGATTAGCTTTCTTTGAGTAGTTTGTAACTATGTAACCGTTTCCTCAAGTGTTTGCAAAACTTTGGAGATTATGTAATTTTTATTCTTCAAGATGGCATTGCCTTGACTCTCACTTCACATCCGGAGAAATCTTGAAGTACGTGCAACAATGAACCATAAACTCACTCTTTCAAACACCAATAATGTTACGGACACATCATTTAAACACAATATCTAGACACAACACTCACATGGGGTAGAACCCACATGTTGAAACCACATATGTGTCCATAGCATTTGGTTCAAACAAACTGCATTTCAGTAGTGTTTGCTGATTCCTTTATTCGTTGTCTCTGTCCATCATGGTTTGGAGAAAATTTTGGTTTCAACAATCCATATGAGATTTTTGCCTCAGCTTTAATAATTAAGATTCCCTCTAATAGATGGTGAAATTGATATCCTAAATTAATGAGCAATTGTACGCGACCTAAGGGGTTGGTGAATGGTTTTCCTCTTTGCCTTGATACAATGGCTTTAGCAATTCTCAAGCTTGATAAAATAGAAAGTAAAAAAATGTGCAATATGTAAAGGGGAATGATTTTCACGCCCCTTTTTTTATAAACACACTCTTTTTTTTTTTTGTCTTTAAGTGTAATGTGTGGAAGTCACTTGCCTAAGTAAAATAAGAAGTTACCATGAATTCGGGGAAGTACTTAGATATCAAATTTAACTTCCATCAACTGAATATTTCTTTTCCTTTTCTTTGGAATGTAATTATGGGAGATTGTACAATATTTCTTTTTCTTTTCTTTTTTGCCATTCCTTTGCATCTGTCCTTGGGTATGGATTACCTCGATGTTCCGTTTGTTGAACTTTAATAAATTTTGTTGTCGAAAAAAAAAAAAAAACTTCCACCAACTGAATGACATGTGATTCTAGAGACACTAATTGCATACTAGTGTACTAAATATATGATTATGTTCCACTTCAAGACATCATGTGTCTATTGGTTCCGATAACAAGAAGATGCGCGCGATGTATTGCCCATTGCGTTAGCATTTGGTAAAACACTACAATACGCAATTTATATCAAAGTATGTAAAGTTTATATCTCTTGAATTGCAGAAATTCATAACATGCATTTTGCACATATATAGATTCATAGCGTCAATCTGAAGAATTCACACCTTTTGCATGAAGATTCACAGCTTTAATTTGCAGATAAAATCATAACATTAACATGAAAGCTCATACATGCATGCAAATAAACATTCTGAACTTCTGATCGATGTGGAATGTTTATACTAATACAAATGTTGAGTTTAAATCTATTCAAAAGATGTACACATGCATGGATCCACCATCAAGTGGGTTGGTCTTTCTACTCTAGTTTGACCAAGGGGCCACGTGGCGTGTGGTGAGTGGTTACTTTGGGAATGAACTCTCTCGGGAAAAAAAAAATCATAGTACTCAACTTTAGAAATTTGTTTATGCAACATATATAGGTCATGATTTCTACTCAGCTCACACAAACCCTAATTCTCCACTCATAAGCCATTGTGAAGAATCAATCATTCAAGTAATCATCAACTCAGTGTACGTAAGCTGGTTCAAACACTTGATTATCAAAAAAAAATTCTCAAACCAACTCCTATATATAAGTATTGGCTTTGAATTGGAGTTCCTCATCTCAACAAATAATCCCAAAAAAAGAAACATCAAAGCAAAGAAAAAAGTCCCAATGCAATCACTCTTCATCCCCCACAGCCTCTTCTTCTTCCTCCTCCTCCTTTTCCATTCCTTCTTCAATTTCAGTCAATCCAATATAGCAGAACAAAGCCAATCTGATAACTCACTAATCCTTGGTTTAACCCACTCCAGATCCATCCTTCCCACTCCAAAACCCGCCTTCGATTCGACAAATATAAAACCAGCAGAATTACAAGAGATAATCATGGAGCCACTAAGAGAAGTGAGAGATGGATATCTAATCTCTCTAAACTTAGGGACACCCCCACAAATCATCCCAGTTTTTATGGACACTGGGAGTGACCTCACTTGGGTTCCTTGTGGAAACTTGTCTTTTGAATGTATGGATTGTGATGACTATAGAAACAACAAGGTAATGGCCGCTTTCTCCCCTTCATATTCATCTTCTTCCTTTAGAGACTCTTGTTCCACTCCCTTCTGTATCGACATCCATAGCTCCGAGAACGCTTTCGACCCTTGCACCGTCTCCGGTTGCTCATTACCTACCCTAATAAAGGGTACATGTTCTAGGCCATGCCCTTCATTTGCCTACACTTACGGCGTGGGTGTTGTTATTGGGTCCTTAACTAAGGACACCCTAAGAGTCCATGGAATTGACCCTAATGTAACTAGGGAGATACCCAAATTTCGCTTTGGATGTGTTGGTTCTACATATCGCGAGCCGATAGGAATCGCGGGGTTCGGTAAAGGCCCCCTATCTCTTCCATCCCAATTAGGGTTTATTCAAAAAGGCTTCTCTCATTGTTTCTTGGCCTTCAAGTTTGCAAACAACCCTAATATTTCAAGCCCTTTGGTTGTGGGGGACCTTGCTATTTCTTCAAAAGACCATTTTCAGTTCACCCCTATGTTAAAATGTCCAGCGTACCCTTACTCCTATTATATAGGTCTAGAGGCAATAAGAGTGGGGAATAGTAGTGCAACTGAGGTACCCTTAAGCTTAAGGGAATTTGATGCACTTGGTAATGGAGGGATGTTAATTGATTCCGGAACAACTTACACTCACCTGCCCGAACCCCTCTATTCGCAATTTTTAACGGTGATCCAATCGGTGGTACCTTACCCTCGGGCTAACAATGTAGAGGCACGTACTGGGTTCGATCTTTGCTACGTAATTCCATGTCCAAACAGTACTTTAACAGATAATATTGATGCTCTTCTTCCTACAATCACATTCCATTTCTTGAACAATGTGAGCCTTGTTTTGCCCCAAGGGAATCACTTTTATGCAATGGGTGCACCGAGTAATTCTAGTGTGGTGAAATGCTTGTTATTCCAAAGAATGGATAGTGGGGATAGCGATGGACCAGCTGGGGTGTTTGGGAGCTTCCAGCAGCAGAATGTGGAGGTTGTTTATGACTTGGATAAGGAGAGGATTGGGTTCCAAACTGTGGATTGTGCCTCTGCTGCTGCTTCTCAAGGACTTCACAAAACCTGAGTTTCTTCGGTAATAATTCAGCAGTCCAGGAGCACCGCCACGTGGTGCTCTAGAATCATAAATGATATGGGGTACATACACTTAGTCGTGTGAGAATGTGTGGTTGTGTAGTGGTCCAGAAACCACGTGGAGGTGGTGGTGCTCCAGAATCATAAATAATATGGGGTCCATACACTCAGTTGTGTGTGAGAATGTGTGGTTGTGTAGTGGTCCAGAAACCACGTGGCGGTGCTCCGGACTGTTGAATAATTTCAAGAGTTTCTTGTGTGATATTTTATGGGAGTTTTCTTGTTGCTGATCTTGGTCATAAGTACTGGTGGTTTGGTTTCTGCAATAATCAAAAGGTGAAAAGTGATCACCTACATGGGAGTCGAGTCTGGTAAGATGCTTGTTTATGGTCGTTTTGGGTGTGGTTTTTTCGGTTTTTCGGAAACAATAAATGGATAATGAAAAGCTTGAGAAAACTCTATGCATGGTTTTCTCCTCTTTATATTCTTGTTTTTTTTTTTTTTTTGCATAGCAAAAGAAAATTTATTAATCTTTCAAAACGAATTACAATGATTAAAGGGAACCATGGGAAGACCGCATCACAACCAGGGACGGAGCTAGGATTTTACCTTTGTTGTGGCGAAAATATGTACTTAAAAAATAAAAAGACAAACTGCATTACAAATATTCATCCACTATATAAAAAAACTATAATAACATAAAAATCTAGTGGCAGCGAGTCTATATAATTTGGGGATAAAAATATATTTTCTATGTAATAATTGCATTTTTTGAAAACCTTGTGGTGGCGGTTGCCACCACTTGTCCCCCCTTGGCTCCATCCTTGATCACAACGCAAAAAAGACATCCCAACTAGATTGGCACCCCTCTCCGCGACAATCATATGTCACCACGGACCCGAAAGGGAAATAACAAAAGGCTAAGGCATAGTTTTCCAAAAGATTTTAGCAACCCAGTTGCTAAAATCAACCATGATTTTAGCAAATGAGTTTAGCAGGTACTAAAATCATGGTTTTGAAATCAAAAAATGAAGTGGTTCCGTGTATTGTTTTTCGATTTTTTTTGCACCAAATTAAAGTACTCCTCATGTACTTTAATTCGGTGTGAAAAATTCAAAAAATAATTTACGGAAACAATTAATTTTTTATTTGAAATACAATAATTTTGGCACTTGCTAAACCCCGTTGCTAAAATCAAACAGAAAACTTAGCCTAACAAGAAGTCAACCTAAGCAAAACAGATTATCCAATCCAAGTTGGGGTACAATTACATTTATGAAGTCAAAAGACCAGCAATACAACAGCCTTCACCACAAGCAGCTATATTCCAATCCTCTTTATATTCTTGTGATGAAATGGTTTCTGCAACAATCAAAAGGTGAAAACTCACCAGCATGTTGAAGTTGAGTCTGGTAATTGGTTGTTTTTAGTCGTTTCGGTTTGTCGATTTTCGGGTTTCCAGAAACAATAAATGGATAATGAAAGCTTGGACAATGAAAGGCTTGAGAACACTCATGGCAGTGGCGTAGTAAAAAAATTATACCAGTGTGGGCACAATTTCCTTAAGTTGTTAGCACGCTAACTTTTCCACTAACCTCTGACGGAAAAAAAAGACTTATATTTTGTAATGAAAAATGCTAATGTGTGACCAATAGGCACACGTTAAGGTTAAAAAATTGTGCTGATCGAAATATATGAAAATTGTATAGTATGTGAAAGTGTATTAAAAATTGTAAATGATGTATTGGAGTGTGTGTTTGTTGTGTGTCCACTGAGCACACGTTAGCAAGACCCTTTTATAATAAATATAATTTCGTAAACACCTAACAGTTTGAAGGCGAAAGTTCAATGAGTTGAGGCTTTTTTTTGGTAAGTAACAAATGCAGGAAAAAAAAAAAAAAGAAGTCTCAAAATCACTAGTCCTAAGGTGGCTCGGCCACTGACTCACGGTGTTCTAATCTTTTTATTCTCTTGATGAAATGGTTTTTCAAAAATTCGAGAACGCGACTGTTTGGTGTTCTTCGTTCCTGAGTAGGACGTTCGGGAATTCGCGCGAAACAGTTTCCAACTAACGGGAATGGCTACAATACACACCCCTTATTTGGGTGTGTATGATACACGCCCCTGTAAAAGTTACGAATTTTTTGGAAAAGTTACGAATTTTTTGTAAAAGTTACGAATTTTTTTATAAAAGTTACGAGACACATGAAAATGTTATGAATCAAAGAAAATGTTACGAATCATATTGTTGAAAAGTTACGAAAAACTAAAAAATGTTACGAATGTCGATGAGGTGGCACAATCTGGACTATACAATAGGTACATATGGTACACCCAAATAAGGGGTGTGTATTGTAGCCTTTTCCCCAACTAACAACGTTTATTCCTCAGTTTAAAGTAAACAAATTTTTCCTAAGATTTTTGGGTGTTGTGAAAGCACCGAGTTGTGCATAAAAATATCTTTCCCTTGATGCAAACAATCATTAATGGATCAAAATGGCGTCATTTTCATGCAAAAATATCTTTCCCTTGATGCAAACATTCATTAATGGATCAAAATGGCGTCATTTTCATGCAAAATACAGTTGTGGGGCCGCAATCCTAAGGGGCCGCAATCCTAAGGTTGAATCTTCCTTGAACCTTCTGACTTGAGAGTGTTACCTGAGGGCTCCGCTTAAGGGTGAAGCCTCGGCCTGAGAGCTCTGCCTAGCTCTAGGGGTAAGAGCTCGGCACAAGGGATCGGCCTGAGGGCTCAGTCTAAAGGTAGGCGCTCCGGTTGAGGGCTCTGCCTAAGGCTGGGCACTCTGCCTTGCCTCCACTTGAGCTCTTTCTCGCGTGCGCGCTGAACAACCACGTTACCACCAGACCGGACTGTGGAAGTTCGGAATGGTACTCCGACGGTCTAGTAAGTTGAAGGAGATGAAGGAAAGTGCAAAACTCAGATAGAGAGAGGGAGAGAGAGAAGGGGGGGGGGGGGGGGGGGGGGGGGGGGGGGGGGTATCTATTTTAGGTTGTACCCTTTACCTTTTATAGGGAGAGCTTGACTTGGGCTCCAAGTACCATCGTGTCTAGCATGCAAGGTAACCGCTCGACTGACGTCACACTTGACGGTGATCGAGGTAGTTAGCAGCACATGCAATCAATTGTCCTCTAACGCGTGTCACACACCGTTTGACTGACTTCACATTTGATGTTACTAATATGAATGAAAACGATTACTTGTGCACGCGTTGAGATGCCTTCTGTTGATTTGACGTGTCATACCGGCTGAGACCGGCTCGGGGAGTGTCTGAACCCACCGGTTCAGCCATATGTTACATCTCGTCCATGTGCTATTGTTCCGCCATGTACTCTGCTTTGATGACACGAAGAGTTGGTCCGAACCCACTCTTTCGGCCATGTGCTACGATTCGGCCATATCCTATAGTTCGGCCATGTGATATGGTTCAGTCAGACGTGACAGTGAGCCTTGTGAGACTTGATCCATTAGGCCCTTGAGAACTGTATAATTCGGCATTAATACTCGGGTACCGAACTTTTCATTAGCTTTTTACATCTTGGGCTCATCAAAGCCATATTCTGAGACTTGCAAGCTGCAAGGCCCTTCTAAAAATAAAAAATTTTAAAGACGAAGACATCTTTGATAAGAGAGAGATTTGGTCAGTTATAGGGCTTTAAAAGGTTGAAACAACAGAAATGAGCTGGATATATTCTGATTGCTAGGCATCACAGAAGCAAACTAAGGTGGAAGAAGATTGGAAAGCTTATTTTCTATTTCACAGTTATAGAGTTTGTTACTTCTTTATGTGTGACACAAAGTATGTTTTCAATGCTGTTATGCGCACGCCGAAAAGCACAAAAGTAGAGTGTATACACAAAATATTGGACAGCTTGTGCATAAATAAACTATGAAATCCCAGTCATGAAGAGTGCTCAACACACAAGTTTCTGAAACGAAGTAAAAGGGTTCGTGGTATCGAGGATCTTCCTTTTGGGCACTCAAAAGTTCCGATTTTTTTAAAAAGAAATTACGAAAACTCAGAAATGTTACGAACCGTAGAGCAATGGTTACGAACCATATTGCTGAAAAGTTACGAAACACTAAAAAATGTTACGATTGGCAATGAGGTGGCGGCGCAATATGGATCGTACAATAGGTGCATATGGTACACACTTTTAAATAAGTGTTTATTGTAAGCATTCCCTCTTTTGTATTGAAACTCCTTGATAGGTGCGATCTATTATCAGGGGACGGCTACCATAGACAGCCAGAGTGAAAGACACAAATTTTACAGGAGAGATCAAGATAATTATTCAGATTATGAAAGGGTCAACGGTGAAATTATTTGGAATCTAAAGGGTTAAAGTAAAATTATCGACCTTTTGAAAGAGCTATGTTAAAATCCTTTGTGAGTAGATACCAAAAGGGCAAACCATGTTTTTTTTTTTTTTTTTAAACGGCAAAAGAGGTGGGAGGACCAATAGCGTAGCAACTTGGGCGTGACCATAGGCTCCCAACCCGCTGTAGAATATCTGGTTCGAACCGTAACTACTGTCTAGAAGGACAGACCGTCACCACAGCACCACCTAGGAACTAAATGGACAAAGGGCCCTCTGCGCTAGTCTTGTAGTTGGCGGGATTCGAACCTTGTCAGATCGTGTACGGAAGGGAGGAGTATGCATAGCGTACGGAAGGCTTGACATCTAGGCTACCACCTTCGGTGGTGGAAAAAATCATGTTGGGCACCTAATTAAAGCACACCTAAGAGCATATCCAACCATACCTTTCATTTCTTTATTTTGAAGAATGAAGCGGCTCCAACCAAGCTTCATTTCCCTCCTTCATTTTAGAGAATCAATTTTTAAGTTGATTCTCCAAAATAAAGGAGGAAAATGAAGCTTGGTGTTTATCTTTTAAATTCTTAATCAATTTTTTTTTATAAAAATAGTACCGATAAAAAGATATTAAAAATACCTTTAAAATGAGACCAATATCCAATATAAAAACAAAAAAATGTAGCATAAAATTTGAATTGGGTTGAAGGGAAAGCTTTGGAAGGAAATAGGGCAAAAAATGAAGGATTGGGTTTGAGTTAAAGTAAACAGTGACATTCTTCAAAGTCACATTTTTAATATAAAAAATACTATTATTTTGGTTCTTCAAATTGAAAAACGCGGAGAGATGGAAAATGCTTCAATACACAACTTAAAAAAACACACATACCCAATAAAGGGTTCACATCGCGCCGCAACGAGATGGGCAAGGCAGGTCTACACCCTGTATATCATACACACATGCACTAACCATGCCAAAAACACCAAAAAGCCTCGTTACTTTGCTTATCACAAGCCTCATAAGTCATAATAAAACCAGCGAAAAACTCGCATCTCATACCAAAGCCAGCACATCGCATCTCAAGATTGGTCCGTCCTTCCCTCGAGCAACACAAAATCAGGATTCAGGCAACCATTCACTTGGTGAGTTCCAAATTTCAACTCAACATTTTTATTCCAAAACAGGTTCAAAGCATCCATGTACATTACACGTCAACAGGAATATCAACACCATCTGGTAACTGGAAATGGCAACATATTTAAAACACCATGACTGTACAGTTCACTATTGAACAAATGATACAAACATGTGAATTCGGAGTGACAGCGATCCAATTGACTCTTTAAGAGCAACAAGAAGCAGTTGCTGTTCTGTCTGCTGTTCTGTCCATAAGAACCATTCCTGATGGGTTTGGTCCAGGCTGCACTCGCGGCAGTCTCTTTGCTGTAAACAATACCAGATGAAAAAGAACCATTAAGTTCAACAAAAATGAACCAATTGGGCAAGATCTTACAATTCAAGAAAATTCTTGACTTCGAGAGTTTAGTTAGTTTTGTAACATGCCATTTTTAGCAAACAGAACAACTGTCTTTTTTTTATAATAAAGAGGGATACTATCAGCTTCAAAAGTTTCCAAGTAATAGATATTCGTAGGATTTTTAGTTTTTTTTATATTCACTTAATTTGTCGATGCAAATTAAACATTACCTATTTCATAGAACATGTCATTGACATTGGTTGCATCTTTTGCAGAGGTTTCCATGAAGAAAAGGCCATTTTCCTGGGCATAGACTTGTGCGACCTGGAAAAAACAAGTAAAAAAATAAAGTATGAATCAACAAAAGCCATTGAATAAACAACACTAGTGCCACACACTTATAGTCAGAATCATGTTCTCTATGCTATTTGAGCATCAAAAAATTTGTGCCAAGACCATGCCTAAACAACCATCAAGTCTCTATCTAGCTTTTTCTGACACAGTAGAAACTTATATCTCAATTCATTAGGCTACTAAATCTTACTCACAAAAGTCTAGATCTACAATAGTAGAAGCCTCATCAGTCAATGGACCTTTGGTGAAAGGCACAAACATAACCATTTAAAGGGCCCATAAACTTTCTTCCTGCTGTTTTGGAATCTCTTTAAGAATTCCAAAAGGAAGCAATTTTGATAACTCACCTATGAATGGGATATACAATTATTCTTCATGATGAATTTGTGACCACTCTCAATAGATCTTAAGATACACCTCTTATGTACACTGTTACACAGGACTGTAATGGAGCCTCTTGCTCCAATTGCCGATCCCTAATCTTTAAAGAAACTCTAAGCAAAGCAATGTAGAACTTCGCCCCTCTCCCAGCCCACTCTCCTCTTCTTTCTGGAGCCTTCATTTTTGTTCGATTTGTCTGATTTTTTGCTTGTCTCTCTTCTCTCCCTCTACATTCCTTTCTTTATCTAGTTTATTAATGGGTCCACAGACTAACCACCTTCCAAATTATAGTTATTTCCGTAAGGGAATACCAGCCAAGAGGAATGAGAATGTTACAAGGCAAAAGGAAACAGAAACCAAAGTAAGAAGCAGCATCAAAAGGAAACCAATAAGAAAAAGAAACAGTCCTAAACAACACACACACACAATCATATACTTGCCTCCGCTGGCACCTTCCTCGCGTCTAGCAAATCCGCTTTATTCCCAGCAAGAGCCACAACCATGTTGGTATTGCCTACCAAAGTATAACAATAAGAACTTAACGGATTGAGTTATAATTTGGAAGGGTCACGGCACTTTGCATTGAGTATGCATAAATGCAAGAGTAACATGCAACTCATTGTTGTCAAAATAGATCCATACACATCACAACCAAAATAGGGCTAACTCCATGATAGATGTTTAAAATCTAAATTTGAGAAATATTGGGGACAATTAATTCATCAATTGATGGACCAGTCCCCGATGAAAAATATTATTACAGAGATATCACATTTATTTAAATAGAGAACTAGTTAAGAGAGAGCAACAAAAAAAACCCCAAAAAAAGGGCTTGCGAGAAGACATGCTGCACATCACGTAAAACAAGTGCACAAAAGGCTCTTCTTGAAGTATTGAGCCCAAAACGAAAACATATGGCAAGGCTAAGAGTGCATTTTACAGGAGGTAAATAATTCATTATTCACAAAGAATGGGTAGTATCAATACAGAGATTTTAGGAACAAGTACGAATAAAATCTAATGTTTGGGGCTCACTGAGAGAGATAGTAACATTCTTGGGGCTGGTTTAGGTTGTTATTGTATGCTTTGAATGAATACTCAAAGGGAAGATGACTTATGCTTGTAGAATAGTGTTTACAGATACAAGAAAAGTCACTAAAACAATCTAGTTTGGAGGCTTGACCATTTGAGGGCTTAAAATTACAGAAAATTAGAATAATAAGAAGAAAGAAGGTCCAGGCATCGCACCTAGGTTCCCGCAACCATCAGACCTAGAACCTAGGTTTGGAACTTAGGAGAGCATCACATACCTCCAAGAAAGCTCCAAAAAGTTCACACACACACACACACAAAAAAAAAAAAACACATGTTCTACTCCCTATCAATTAGATGAATTGCATAACTTCCTGAATAACCCTTGATCCCGTTCAAGACTGTACGATTAAAATCCTCTCTAACTTGCACATTTGGAATACCAGGTTGCACATTTGGAATACCAGGTTACAGATTGATAGTCAGTTAGTCACAAAGCAGGAGGACAAGGTTAGGTTTCTTCCAACAACCCAGAAGAATATGCAATAGCAAAACAGAGATCAGGAGGGCAAGGCAGAGTTTCTTACAATTCTCCGTATCTTAAATTCAGACAAAGAAACTATGAATGCTCACTCTGTAATTTAGACTCTGCGAAGAGCAACAAATTAGAATATTTAAAATGCCAAAACGCTACCTTGTGCTTGAAGCTCTTGGACCCATTTCTTTGCTTTATCAAATGAGGCCTACAGAATAAAAGATTTCTGCATTAACAACTTTACTTGGATTTTATAATGACTAGGCAAATCTTAATTGAGATATTAATTATCTGAAGAAAATTATAATTTTTGAAATGAGAATACATATCAAAAAGTTCCAACAACCACACAACTATGTCAGAAACTGATGAGTTGACATTTCATCTAGTTTATATATAGAGCAGAAAAAACAACAACAAAGTACATAAAAAGACAGGACGCAAAACAAAATAATAAATGAACACTATACAAAGAACAATGCCAGAGATGAAGCAACATGAGGCCCTTATGAACTGAGATCACATTCATATTGGTCCAAGAGCATACACCTGACAAAGTGAAGATTTAACTCAAATATGAAAACTTATATCCAAATAGCAATAGATTTCAATGCAGCCACAACTGTAATATGAACGATGCACAATTCTATATTGAGCTAAATTCCCTTAACTATGCACTCACAACTTTGTTTGGAAGGTTTAAGCTTGGCAATCTCATATCAAATATCAAATCATCAACACATGCATCATGCTCAGGTCATTTGCTACTTGTTCGAACAAATATGCAAATTTCATAATGCAGTTAGAAGTTCAAAGGTATTGGGAGATTTATTATGCTAAGGCAATAAAGAAACTGAACATTACATTCGAGGCCTATATTCTGTGTGTTCCAGCGGCTAAATCTTATGCACCAACTTCTGCTGATCAATACTTTCTCTAGCTATAATAAATGCTTACAACGGATGGTTTTTGGTTTTCAACACAAAAGATACAATGAGTCAACTTTATTATCCATTGATTTGAATACGTCCATCCTTTTTCTCTATCATATATTTATAGCCCAATAAGAAACGGAACAGTATTCATAAGAGCAAAGATATATATACACACACAAGGTTTAAGACTATCTAATTAACGCCTACAAGACAAGCTTCAAAAAAATTTAAGCCCTAGGGTTTGTGGGAAAGCGCATACTTGATTTGTTATATCATAAACTATTATGGCAGCTGCAGCTCCTCTGTAGTACATGGGAGCTAAGCTATGGTATCTCTCTTGACCAGCAGTATCCCATATTTCAAATTTTACAGTTGCATCATTAACAGCCAAGGTTTGTGAGAAAAAGGCAGCACCAATAGTTGATTCCTGCAAGACCATTTAACAAGAGTCAAGCAACCCAATTTTTATGGAATATCCAATATTACGAATTTTAAACCGGAACAAATATCCATAGCTCCATGGGACCAACCTGAAATTCAACAAATTGGCCTTTCACAAAGCGCAGCACCAAACTAGATTTTCCAGCTCCAACATCCCCAAGAAGAACCTAAAACAAAATTTAGAAGGAAAAAGGTCAAACCAAATTACTAGCCACAAAACACATCTACTATAATAATAATTAAAAAAAAAAACACTAAAGCTTTTGACAAAGACAAAATTAAGAAACAGGAAGACTACAATACGACACATGAAAACAAGAAGTCGTTCGAGCAATGAAAAGCAGACACCACCATTATCACACAAAGAATTTCTGGGATTTAAGATCAGCCAAAACTCAAACTAAAAGGAGTTCTGCAAAACTGTAGACCAAAAAAATTAAAAGGGCACCATGCTTCTACTTAAAGCATAATTACAATCAGATATCTATAACCCAAAGATATTAAGCTTCTAATAGCAAACAACTGGTTAGAAATTACTGAATTCCGAATTCATTGTTTAAGAACTACGAGTTGGTTGGGAATATTTGGGTTCACAAAACACCATTGGTTGATTCCAGTGCAGAATACGATTGGACCGTTTGAACTTTATAGCAGCAAGTTGGTTGGGTAGATTCCATCTGCTTTCAAACATTGCGTTTCAGTTTTTGGGATAGAATCAGCATTTATATCTCCTAACTAAACCACAAGTCAAATTTAAACTTGGTCCCAGAGAATGATTCCACTGGTAGCCGATAATGTAGGTTTGTGTGAGATTTTATTGCTTATAGTCCCTCAAAAGCTCTTGTTGCACAAGTTATCTAGTTTGATCATGCCTCTTTAGGTCATTCTGTCCTCTCCAACACTTCCCCCAAACAAGGATCATAACAAAGTTTTGTGGACTCCTGCTTCCCCATTTCAACTTTATTTAAACAAAAGTAAGCAGGATATTCACTCATAATTTTAGAGAAGAAACATTAGTGAAACCTCAGATTCTTCTTGTTGATTAAATTACAAAGCAAAACTTTCAAAGCAGTGGAAGGATATCGAATTACGAAAAACATAATCTCAGTTAAGCGTGAATGAAAGAAAAGCAAAATTCAGGGAAATCTGGTATTACGATTACATCAAAGGATGAACATAGTCAACTTTTCTGATGATCCCATCACAGTTGAAGAAAATCTAAGCTTACAATCTATACCAAGCAATCAAAGTTCTACAATTTCGCAACCGATCAAACACGAAACTAAGAGAATCCAGGCAATTCACAAAAGTTACTGGCTTACTGAAAATTGAAACAAACCCGTATCAGAATTAGCTCTATAGATTACGAAACGAATTGGATTGAATATTAATCCGATGAGGAATATGATACATGCTGGAAAAAAAAAAAGGTAAAACAAAAAGGTACCCACCAATTTGGCGTTCATGTTTCTATTTCCACTGGAGGCCATAGCTGTAATCTGTAACCGGTGTGAATGATTGTCGGTGAGAGGTCACAGAAGAGGGTGCGTTTTGACGAGGGTTTTGCGTCGAGAAGAAGAGAACGTGAAAAGAGGTATTCAACCAATTCCTCTCTCTCTCTCTCGGAAAAACGCTCGAAGGAAAGCGATTGGTCGTTCGCTGTGTGAATGTAGAAAGGTTAATTACATTATTAGTGACTGACACTTGACCTCCTCTCCGTTAAGAATGTACAAACAGACCCGCTAATAGAAAAAAGTTGAGCCTCAAATAAAATTCAGGAAAACAAATATTATAGCGTGTTAATTACATAACATTTGAGATATTTCCGAAGAAGCAAAAAAAAAAAAAAATTATAACATTTGAGTCATCTTTCTCTCTTACTCTCCCGTCCAGAAACCCTACTTATAAACATAATCAGGATAGAAATTTAGGATTGTAACTTCAATCAAAGTGGTGATAATGGGTATTGGGAAAGATTTTCAAATTTCGAGTTCCAAGTTCAATGGTTTAGAGGTTGGTGTGGAACTTTCACATGTTAACATTAATGGTTTTTACACTTACCCCTCTAATTTAGGGTTTTTGTTGGCAAGATTGTATTTTTTTTTTCCTTTTTTTGCATTATCAAGTGCTGTGCATTTTAGGTTTTTCGAACTATGTGTCAACGTCATTATTTAATTAGAGCTTGTTGTTTCTTACAATTTTTTTTTTGTCTTTGTAGGCCTTTCATACATTAAATGATACAATGGTAATAACTTATAGTCGTCGGTGTTGGTCTCTAGTGAATATGTAAGAAATTAGCATCTTTTATGTGTCGGGAAGGAAGACCGAGAAGTTGAAAAGCACGGTATTACTAGGAAATAATTTAATTTCAATTAAAATCTTAAATAATCAATTTAGGTATCGAAACCTAATGACGGTGTTTGTTGGTTTTAACTTTAAAGCTCCTGGTTGATAAATAAAAAAAAATAAAAAAACAAATTTAAGCTCCTGAACCATGTGATGAGCTCAAAAAAAAAACCTCTCACTAGTCAACAAAGGATTGTTGGAGAATGGAGAGAGATCATCCCGAGTTCGAGGCAAGTGGTGTAACACCCCGGATTATTTCAAAAATATTTGATACACATTTTGGAGTATTTATGAGAATGTTATTGGATAAACCGAGACCGCGGTTAGTCTCAAGGTAATTTATTGGAGCCATGGTAAAATTTTTAGAATTTTCTGAGGTAATATCTGGACTGCACGGTCGGAGCGGAGCTTGTTTCCGCTGTCGCGGGAGTTCCAGCCGCCTGCTGGAAGTGGAAATTTCTCAATTATGGGAGTGGGTCCTACCCCACCCCCTAAGTCGTCTCTTCTTTCTCTCTTTTTCTTCTTTTCTTTTGTTTTTCCTTCTTTCTTTTCATTTGAGTGGGAGATTAATCAGAGAAGAGAGAGAGAGAGGGAGAGAAAGGGAGAAGTGGGCAGAGGAAGAAGAGAAGAAGGAAAAGAAGAAGAAATAGAGGAAGGAGAAGGAGGATGGACCGAAAAATTGAGGAAAACCCAAATTAAGGTACGGATTGGAGTTTAATTTCCAAAATACTTGGGTTATGTTGTTTATTTGCAAATTGATCGAGTATTTTGCATCTCATAAGAATGATTTGGGGTTTGTTTTTACAAAATTCGTGGAAGAGAGTAAAGGTGTTCACTGACTGGTTTTGTGAAAAACCATATCTGCCATGATTTTTGGCGAATTTTAAGACAGAGTTATTGAAGTCGGAATCTTATGAAATTTTTACAGTAGATACCCACGGATGTTTTGTGTGTGGTGTAAAAATTTCAGAGTTTAATTCGAAGTACAGAAAATATGAAAATTCGTGAACCAATCTGCTGTCAGGCTCGTGTTTGTGCAGACAGCACTGTCATGTTCTGGGAAAACGATCATAACTTCTAGCGTGGGTATCCGATTGGCACACCGTCTTTTGATTATGAAACTAGACTCGTATACCTTCGAAACGATGTATGGGTTGTGCCTTAATTATTTCCAGAGAATAGCAGTTTTTAATTTGAAGTTGGGGAAAAATCTGTTTTGGGGAATTTTCAGCAAGTTCTGGGTTTGTGTGGAGGTTGTTTAAAAATAGTTACGGAGCTCAGAAAATTCTGAATTTTGGATATGATGATGAAGTGTGATTCTGGAGTTTGTGGTGAAAATTTCGTGGGAATCGGATAAGTAGATTAATTCTGAAAATTCATAGAGCGCAGCACTGTTGAGTTGTAGGATACATTTTCATGCATTTCACTTGCATTTGGGCATGAATTTTTGGTAGTGAGCTTATGGGTGATACATAATTGATGTCATAGGTGATGATATTGTAAGATGGTCGTGGTGACAGTTCTGGTGCATAGGGGTTAAGTCGATGGCGGAGTTGGTCCTGTTGTGACAGGTGAGAATGTACAGCCTCTATAATAAATAGAAATGTGTAGTGTTTATGTGGTGTTTTCAAATGTGTGGTGTGATTATTGATGTTTTGAAAACTCTCCTTGTGATTTTTGTATATGTTAAAAATATTATGTTTGGACGGATTAAATGATTTTCAGTGATGGATCAAATGATTTCTGGTGGGTGAAAAGAGAATAATTTATGCCTCTTGTGCCAATGTTTAGTTTGCAAGGTTGGCAACTTGCATTCGTGGGCTGTGCCATCTGGCTGTGTGCCAGCATTTTAGCCAAAAAGTTACAAGGTTGGCATCTTGTAGCGTGGGCTGTGCCAATATTTTAGTTTGCAAGGTTGGCAACTTGCATTCGTGGGCTGTGCCAAATGTGAGCAGTGCAAGCTTAGTTCTTGCTTTCTGTGTGGGCTGCACCTACCATTGGTGATAAAGAATGGCCCTCGTCACCGCCACTATATGTGAGCCTGTGAGCGAGGTAACGGTACCGTCATAACTCCCGGTCGTGAGGTTGGCGACTCGTTGGCACATTGGGTAAATTGATTTGATATTATTTTATATTGTGAAAGAAAATGTGAAATATTTTGCAAAACCCGCAGAGGTGTGTTGATGAAATGGGCCGGTGGGCCGTGTTTTTGAGATGAGCCGAAAGGCTGTGTTTTTGAGATGGGCCGGTGGGCCATGTTTTGAGATGAGCCGGTGGGCTGCATTTTTGAAATAAATATGGTGGGCTGTGTTTTTGAGATAAAAGTGTGGGTGTGATGTTTAAAACTGTGATCCATCTGAATTGTTTAAGCAAATGTGTTGGTGTGTGTTTATGCTTCGATCCATCTAAATACTTATCATTTCCATTTATTATGTTGCTAACGTACATTCTCCTGTAACCTTTTTGGTTGCAGATTCTCAGTTGAGCTAGACGTCGGTCCACTACAGTGCCAGGGTGTCAGTCAGGTGTTCATAGAGGTTGAGTTTTATAATTCTGTCAGTTAGAGGGTGTTGTAGAATGACTTTATAATGTGAGGTTGGTGTGGTTCAGTACAAGTCTAATATGGTTGACTGTACAATTGATGTGGAGGTGTGAACACTTGTTTATTTTTATTGGTTCTGCTGCGAGCTGTAGTCTAATTTTGAGTATTATTTTCATGAGAAGCCGGAAAGGCGTACAGGTGGTGACAGGTGTCCAGTCACTCTGTGCAGGTTATGTCCTGCCAGAGTGGGGTGTGACAGTTTTGGTATCAGAGCCTAGGTTATAGGTTCTGTAGACTTTTTGAGAGTGTGGCACTTGTGGTGGACCATAGGCGGTGTTGTTCCGAGTTCTTGAGTCTAGGTAAAACCTAGAATGTTGAGAAGAGTGTCACAGGGGTGAGGGTAGTGGGTGCATACATACATGTAAGATTCATGCATATTTCTATGTTTTGTTTTTGCAGCAGCTTGATAGAAGAAAGTGATGAGACAGAGGTGTCATATATTTGCGTGTGTTAGTGTGGAGGGACATTAGGTGCAACATGAGTAAGTAAATTAGTTTGACCCAAATGCTAGAATGTTGGAGGTTATGATGGGATTGACAGAGAAAATGCTCAGCGTGGTGGTTAAGAATGACATGGCGGATTGATTTGAAGAGTGACTGGCCAGCACACTTCAAAACAAACCTCTGATGTCACTCTATTACCACGTGTGGGTGGATGAAGGTGTGCAAAGAGGTACATGCATAGAGCATTTGAAAGATGTGCTAAGAGTTTAACGTGATCAGGAATGAGGACATGGTGTAGATGTTAAAGAATTTATTGGAATTATTGGTCCTACAAGGTATAAAATCAGTTGGAAGATGTGGTATGTATTTTCAATGAGATAGACTGATGATGAGGAAATTGTATACGCGTGTTGATTATAACTTTGAAGGCATTGAAGGCAGTGGTATGGATATTGAGGATAATGAATGGAATGAGATAAAATGGTTAGTCCTTGTACTAGATGTTTGTAGATAACTTCCTTATGGATGACTGGGCTGACGTAGTCCCGTGATTTTGTATATCTTTGGAGATTATTAGTATTGAGCTATTTACTATCATGTGTAATTTGGGTGCAGGGTAATTTTTATCTGATTTTTGTCAGCTCATTGAGGGAGTAATTAGGTGTTGGGGTGATCAACTTGTTACGAAGTTGGAGTTGGTTTATTAAAGCTGTGTGCTAAGGTAGAATCCGTATTTGATATTGTTCATGGGTTTTGGGGCAGTCCTACGGATATTGAGGTGTATAGTGGAAAAAAAAACAAAAGAGAGGAGTTATTTGGGGTATTCAAAAGGATTTGGACTTTTATCTATTCTTGATATTCACAATACTATGCGCGTGTTATGGTTTTAAAGGATAAACTTGAGTATGTGAATTGACAAAACTGAGAGGAATCAGGTGCTAAGTGTAGCGAAACGAATTATAAATGGGTTTGGACAAATTGCGATATTGTGGATTGTAGTAGGAGAAGTAGTCAATATTTTATTTCGGGTTGAAAGGTTGTTGATAGATGATGGGTTGATTATTACTAATGTGGGTTCGGTCCTTAACATTTCCTAAGGGCAGTGCTTTGTGTATTGTGCATGTGTGGGAAAGGTATTAGAAGTTGAAAGATGAGTTAGTTTTGAGTTACTTTTACGGCAGACAAAAAGGTGTGAAAAATTTAGAGGTTTGGGGATTATTGGCAGTATGTTTGAAGAGCATGAAATAATACAAGGTTTTGATAAGTACCTTGGGTGATCTAATCTGAAAGCTAAAAGGACTGTGAACTGAATACGATGGTTGATCTATATTTGATTTAGTAGAGTATGCTCAGACAATGGATATTAATGGCTAAATGTGAATAAGTGAAATTATTTTCGGACGGCTGCCAGGAAGACTGCCAGGAAGACTGTACTAATATGTGTCTTTATGGATGAGAATGTGAATATGTGGCTAACAAAAACTGATGTGGTGTTAAGAGTGACGTGAGTTTGATTTAAGGGTAATGGTAGGTACGTAAATTTTTTGGGTGATGCAATTGTGAGGTTCGAAGGAAAAAAAAAAAAAAGGAAAGTGTGAGCTATACAGTAAAATATGTGGACATCCGGAAGAAAGAAATGCGTAAGTTAGGACTTCAGTTGGATTCTTTTAGGTTGAGAGTTTTAGACATTCCTGAATTTCATTGGATTGAGTTGTTATGATTTTAGTGGGTGAGGTTGTTATAGAAACTATTATTTTATCAACTTAGGGATATTTCGAGTTTGCAGATGTCTTTTTGGAAATGATATGGCTATGGATGTTGCATTGTGGGATATAATGATCAGGGTATTGAGATTGTATATTGATTTCCTTTAAACTACAATGTTATTGACTTTAGTGAGTATCATATGGTTTTCGTGAGCATCGTATCAGGTGGGATAAGGTGAAAGTCTTTTCGCATATGCCATTTATTGGGAATGAAAATATTGTCGATTTTGTATAAATAAGGAGTGTAGAATGACTAACTGGTTACTGCACGAGAATATGAAATTTGGAGTTTGGTAGAATATCATCTGGGTCGTATATGTGGAAATATGAATGGCTGTTTGTTTATTGTGAGAAGATTATGAGAGAGATGAATAATTGGGTAAAATTTGGCTATAGTTGTATATGGTAACAGTGAACCATAGGATGTTTGGGTGTTTGTGAATTCCCTGGTGTTAAAAGCATATTTCTATTAGCGAGTGTTATGAAATTCGAGAGCAAGAACAGATAAGGTGTTTCGATATGTGACCGTTGAGGTGATTAAAAGGTGTTAGAGCTGCAAATTATTTACTGGTTTGTGTGAAGTTTGTCCTTAGTACTAAGTATATGATGATATTAAGAATTTTTGTGATTCAGAAAGCCTAAATGATTTTATGTTCTAGTGGGAAGTGTTGGAAAAAAAAAAAGAAAAAAAAAAAAAGGAAACAGAAATGTTTGTGGTTACATTTTGAGAGGTGCAATACACCCAAGGGCAAAACATTTGATTGGTTGGCAACCATGGTTTGAGTGGAAACTGTAATTTGATTACTAAAGTGAGGAGCATTAAGCGATCAATTTATGGGTATTTGTCATTGAGGCAGAGTTGAACCGGAGTTTATAGAATTGTGTGCTGCTTGTTTACAGTTGAGTATGGAATATAATTGGCATTGTTGAATGATAGATAAACAATGGGGTTCCTCCTCAGAAATTTGGTGGTTTGTTGGACAGATAGAATGATTAGAGTGTCTGAGAAGGTGGAAGGAAAAAAAAAAGGTTTTTGGTAAGCTAGTGGTTGTGCAGAGGATATTGTTAATATTCAGGGACAAAGTTGGGTTTGAGCGGGAAAAAAAAAAAATGATTGTGAGGATGATGTTTAAGTGGTCAAAAAGTTCGTGAGGCGTTACGAGGAATGTTGAATTTGGTTTGATGTGGTGACATGTATTTGGGAAATTGATTAGAATTTCTGAAGGAGCTTAAATATTTTATCTCGTTACAATTCTTTGGGTCAAGTTTATTGTGTTGAAATTTATTAGGAAGGCGAATTGAAAATTGGGTAACTAAAGGAATATTCGTGCTATGTGAAGAAACTACGAGAAATTTTGTATATGGGATCAAGTATTGTGCTCTAAAATAATTTCGTTGGGAAAATGTTGTGGAGAATTCATTAGATTGAGCAAGGTACTTGGGAAGGTGCGAAGTAATGCAGAAAATTATTGGATAATGGGAAGAAAAATTTCGAGGACGAAATTTCATAAGGTGGGGAGAATTGTAACACCCCGGATTATTTCAAAAATATTTGATACACATTTTGGAGTATTTATGAGAATGTTATTGGATAAACCGAGACCGCGGTTAGTCTCAAGGTAATTTATTGGAGCCATGGTAAAATTTTTAGAATTTTCTGAGGTAATATCTGGACTGCACGGTCGGAGCGGAGCTTGTTTCCGCTGTCGCGGGAGTTCCAGCCGCCTGCTGGAAGTGGAAATTTCTCAATTATGGGAGTGGGTCCTACCCCACCCCCTAAGTCGTCTCTTCTTTCTCTCTTTTTCTTCTTTTCTTTTGTTTTTCCTTCTTTCTTTTCATTTGAGTGGGAGATTAATCAGAGAAGAGAGAGAGAGAGGGAGAGAAAGGGAGAAGTGGGCAGAGGAAGAAGAGAAGAAGGAAAAGAAGAAGAAATAGAGGAAGGAGAAGGAGGATGGACCGAAAAATTGGGGAAAACCCAAATTAAGGTACGGATTGGAGTTTAATTTCCAAAATACTTGGGTTATGTTGTTTATTTGCAAATTGATCGAGTATTTTGCATCTCATAAGAATGATTTGGGGTTTGTTTTTACAAAATTCGTGGAAGAGAGTAAAGGTGTTCACTGACTGGTTTTGTGAAAAACCATATCTGCCATGATTTTTGGCGAATTTTAAGACAGAGTTATTGAAGTCGGAATCTTATGAAATTTTTACAGTAGATACCCACGGATGTTTTGTGTGTGGTGTAAAAATTTCAGAGTTTAATTCGAAGTACAGAAAATATGAAAATTCGTGAACCAATCTGCTGTCAGGCTCGTGTTTGTGCAGACAGCACTGTCATGTTCTGGGAAAACGATCATAACTTCTAGCGTGGGTATCCGATTGGCACACCGTCTTTTGATTATGAAACTAGACTCGTATACCTTCGAAACGATGTATGGGTTGTGCCTTAATTATTTCCAGAGAATAGCAGTTTTTAATTTGAAGTTGGGGAAAAATCTGTTTTGGGGAATTTTCAGCAAGTTCTGGGTTTGTGTGGAGGTTGTTTAAAAATAGTTACGGAGCTCAGAAAATTCTGAATTTTGGATATGATGATGAAGTGTGATTCTGGAGTTTGTGGTGAAAATTTCGTGGGAATCGGATAAGTAGATTAATTCTGAAAATTCATAGAGCGCAGCACTGTTGAGTTGTAGGATACATTTTCATGCATTTCACTTGCATTTGGGCATGAATTTTTGGTAGTGAGCTTATGGGTGATACATAATTGATGTCATAGGTGATGATATTGTAAGATGGTCGTGGTGACAGTTCTGGTGCATAGGGGTTAAGTCGATGGCGGAGTTGGTCCTGTTGTGACAGGTGAGAATGTACAGCCTCTATAATAAATAGAAATGTGTAGTGTTTATGTGGTGTTTTCAAATGTGTGGTGTGATTATTGATGTTTTGAAAACTCTCCTTGTGATTTTTGTATATGTTAAAAATATTATGTTTGGACGGATTAAATGATTTTCAGTGATGGATCAAATGATTTCTGGTGGGTGAAAAGAGAATATTTTATGCCTCTTGTGCCAATGTTTAGTTTGCAAGGTTGGCAACTTGCATTCGTGGGCTGTGCCATCTGGCTGTGTGCCAGCATTTTAGCCAAAAAGTTACAAGGTTGGCATCTTGTAGCGTGGGCTGTGCCAATATTTTAGTTTGCAAGGTTGGCAACTTGCATTCGTGGGCTGTGCCAAATGTGAGCAGTGCAAGCTTAGTTCTTGCTTTCTGTGTGGGCTGCACCTACCATTGGTGATAAAGAATGGCCCTCGTCACCGCCACTATATGTGAGCCTGTGAGCGAGGTAACGGTACCGTCATAACTCCCGGTCGTGAGGTTGGCGACTCGTTGGCACATTGGGTAAATTGATTTGATATTATTTTATATTGTGAAAGAAAATGTGAAATATTTTGCAAAACCCGCAGAGGTGTGTTGATGAAATGGGCCGGTGGGCCGTGTTTTTGAGATGAGCCGAAAGGCTGTGTTTTTGAGATGGGCCGGTGGGCCATGTTTTGAGATGAGCCGGTGGGCTGCATTTTTGAAATAAATATGGTGGGCTGTGTTTTTGAGATAAAAGTGTGGGTGTGATGTTTAAAACTGTGATCCATCTGAATTGTTTAAGCAAATGTGTTGGTGTGTGTTTATGCTTCGATCCATCTAAATACTTATCATTTCCATTTATTATGTTGCTAACGTACATTCTCCTGTAACCTTTTTGGTTGCAGATTCTCAGTTGAGCTAGACGTCGGTCCACTACAGTGCCAGGGTGTCAGTCAGGTGTTCATAGAGGTTGAGTTTTATAATTCTGTCAGTTAGAGGGTGTTGTAGAATGACTTTATAATGTGAGGTTGGTGTGGTTCAGTACAAGTCTAATATGGTTGACTGTACAATTGATGTGGAGGTGTGAACACTTGTTTATTTTTATTGGTTCTGCTGCGAGCTGTAGTCTAATTTTGAGTATTATTTTCATGAGAAGCCGGAAAGGCGTACAGGTGGTGACAGGTGTCCAGTCACTCTGTGCAGGTTATGTCCTGCCAGAGTGGGGTGTGACAAGTGGCCTTTTTCTGGAAACAATGGTGGTTTTGAAAACTGTTTTTGGGACAAAAAACTTCTAAAACACAAAATGAACGGATCAGGCGGTGCTTTGCAGCCCCACGAGCGGTCGCGCCTGCACCTTCTCAACAATCAGAGACGTTCACCGTGTAGAGCTCGTCGAGTACTACAAGTGTACAACCCATTCTTTTTTAAGTTATTTGCGTTCTGATGAGGTACTTAACGATTTCCGATAATGTTGATATTTGGTACACTCGTATACTCGGTATTTCAGCAGCTTGCTCAGCTAGCTCAGCTGCTAATCCTCTCATGCTTCAGCGGAATTTTACCTTAACTCCTGATAGATGGACTTTCCATACTCCATTAAAATAATCGTACATAGGACTCAAAATTCCTGTATTATACTCCCTCCGTCCCAATTTTATAGTCCCTTTTGGGAGTTCGTGCCGCTTTTCAAAGTGTTATATCTTATAATCTACAATGTTTTAGGTGATTTTGAACACTTTATTTATTAGATTAAATCAAGATCTATCAAACAAGATCCATATTGTATATAAAATGTATTACCGATTGAAAGATATAATCATTTTTTTATCCGGTTAGGATAGAACGAGGGACTATAAAATTTGGACGGAAGGAGTAAAAATCTTTTATTTCTGGCTTTGGTATAATATCAAAAAGATTTCGAAGTAGTCTAATTGGGGAGGCCATTGGTGGCGTACTGTAAAAAGCTCTTCTAGCTTTTGTCATGCTATTATAACTTAGATAACATACTCCAGGGAGATTATTCGCTGCTTATTTGTACAGGATGGTCTCCACAGTATTAGTGAAGTATCACTTTGGTCCCAAATATATAAATCACGTCTATTGAGTCCCCAATGTTAACAATTTGCGTTTAAATGGTCCCTAAGTCTAACTTTCGTCTGTGTACACCATTAAATGCAAGGACATTTTCTAAATTTCATTACAACTTTTACATTTGGGAGGAGGGGATTCTATTCACACTCCTTTAATTGCCCATACCCACTCACCCATCATCTTCAACCTTCAAAAATTAAACCTTTACCCCAAATCCGAACTCAACCACCTGATCAGGCAACTCTTTACCTCTGCCATCCGCCATCACACAAATTTCCAGGAAACAACATCCATTCTAAATTTCAAAACAAATAAAGATCATACAAATAATTTCATTAAAAAAATCGTAAAAACACCATTCAAGAGAGACTGGAGAGATTAACATATACTAAAACATTCGAAAGAATTTGTAATCAACGAAACTGATAATGAAATCACCAACTATAAAAACCACAATGGGATACTAACAATCATCACCAAAGTCATCGCAAAGTAGGAAAAAAAAAACATATAAAAATATACCCACAATTAATAAATCAGATCTAAAGCAACAAAGCACCCATGAAGAACACCACGACGGTAGATCCAGCAGCTAGGGATGGTCATCTTGGCCGACCCGCCCCGATCCAACCAGTCCCCTCCCCGAATGGGTAGGGGATTCAAGGATTTTTTAGGGGATAGGGTAGGGGATGGGGATTATTTTTTAAAAAATTTGGGGATCGGGTCGGGAATGATATTGTCAGTCTCCTACCCGATCCCCTCGCCTCCCCGTTCTCCTCCCCTCCCCGACCCTCCTTGCATCCCCATTCACGCATATATATATTTATAGGTATAATATAATAAAACCCCGTATTAAAAAACCCCAAAGGATTGTCGGCTTGGGAACATAAAAAGGCATGGATTGCCTTCTGTCGGAAAACATGCACTTTAGTATTCACTTTTACTATTCTTTCACCCGCATGAAATACTATTCTTCCATCTCTCTCTCTCTCTCTCTCTCTCTCTCTCTCTCTCTCAACCGAATAGAGCTCCATACTGCATAGAGAATAATAGAGCTTTAATCGTCGGTGTAAGTTTCTGCCGAAAAAATTATGTACGAATCGATGTAAATTTAAAGATTAATTTGTTTGTTTTACTTACCTTTAATATTACTACTGATTTGTACAGGCCATTCAAATCACTTCAAACTTTATAAGGTCATTTAAACCACTTTGAATTGCATATGACTCGAATTGCTTTCATATGCATTTGGGTTTGTTGCATTTGGAATTTGGATTTACCTTTTGAAAGCTTCAGCTTTTGATGTTGTAGTATGCTACTTGAAAATTACAACAGGGAAAATTTGAAAAGTGTAGTTAAGGTTTGAATCCCTGATTCCCCGTGCGGATCCCCGTTCCCCGCATTGGGGCGGGGATGGAGGTTAAAAAAAAAATCCCCGGTGGGGATCGGGGAGGGGATGAGGAATGATATAGGTTCGGGGATCGGGGATGGAGGTAGTAGTATCCACCCCCTACCCTTCTTACCAACAGCACCGACTCTGTGCAAGGCAACGTCGACGCTTTTAGGAGTAGACAATGGGGACTCGTTCAGCGTAGAGATCGACAATGGAGAAACAACGAGAGAGGAAACACGTGATGCATAGGGGCCGCGCGAGAGGAGCATGCAGTGAGCCAGCAGGAGAAGACATCACAATGACGTCATTGGGGAGGGGCAGGTGCTTTCGTAGCGGGAGACGGGGTAAGAGGAGGAGGAGTCACAACCACATTGGGAGGAGAAACAGTGGGAGATTTGGCCGGAGAAGATGTAGGAGAGCTAAAGCGGATTCGGCCACCAAAGTGAATATAAAGATCAACATTGTTTGAGAGTATTTTGCAAGTGTAGTCGGTGGTTTGTGGGGTGGGGCGGGGGAACAGTGGAGGAAGAAGAGGAAAGATAGTAAAAAGAGAAGAATTTGACTTTGTTTGGGCTTTTTTTTTCCCCTTCTTTATGGTTGAAGATGATATCCAGGGGTGATGGTTGTTTAAGACGAAAATGCCTCCGCACTTAACGACATACATACACAGACAGAGTTAGACTCAGGGACTATCCGACTATATAAATGCCTATTGTAAACATTAGGGACTCAATAGAAATGATTTGTACATTGAGGATCAATATGACACTTCACTAATACACTGGGACAATCCGTACAAATAAGTCAATTATTCACCTCTACAGTGAATTATTCACCTGTTGGGGCTTTTAGTTTAACGTATTCTATATTTTAATCTTTGGGCTGATTAATTATTTGGTCGTCAAATTGTGTTTTCCAAAAAGAGAGACTCAATAATTATTCTTTCGTCAATATCAGAAGTCAAGATTTTGATAGAGAGGAAATCCCGTTTCCAAAGAATTCGTCACATATTAGTTGCCGGTTTTGGGCCGGTGGTTTTGATTTAGCCAAAAAATGAATTCATAACGAATCAATCCAATCGTGACGGTTCATTAAGCATCGTCCCAAATCCAAGTGGTAGTGGGCTATTCTCATTCAAATCTTCATTGATTTTCTGATCGAATACAAAAACATCATGCGTAGCTAACCTCTAAAAGTAGACAAGTGTTGTTTTTCTAGAAATTACTATGATTTAATGCGTAGAAAGTCTAAAGATACATTTGCTAGAGATATTCATTTATAGAGTTCTTCATATAGTCCACACAATATGTTTTTCGAGTTTTGCCCGGGAACTTGTTCCACTAATTTTAGACTATTGGCTTTTGGACTTTTAAAATTGATGCATGCGATAAGAATGACATGTTTCTTGAATCATGAAAAGCTAAAAATATCAAAAAAACCCCTTGCTAAAACGGATCCGTTGCAAAGAAAACCTCTGCCCTTTTTATCAGCTCCTTAAGGCATCTATTAATCAGTTTGAACCTTTTGTTAAACCATGGACGTGGGTACTATATCATCACTTGAGGAATTAATTTTGCAATTTTTTTTATCATCATTCGCGTAAATACTGGAATTTCATATGTAAAAAAGTACACAAATAAGTAGGAGTATTATAATAACATAACTTCTCATGAATTAAAATTTAAAAAATGTGAATAAAAAAAGGGAGAGTGCTAAAATGGCCACCAACAAATACTCCTAAAAGGAGAACAAATAATGTAAAGTAGGAGTAAAAACTTTTTTGTGAGGGCAAAAATTGAAAATAAGGAGGTGGGGCCACCAAGATGGGCCAATAATAACTGGACTGGTGAGGGTTATCAGAGTACTGCGTTTTTTCAGTGGACGGGCAGAAAAGAAAAGGAAAGGCCAAACTTTTTCATCACAAACTGTCATCAAATAATAATGACATGGGAAAATGGCAGTTTGGTAATTGCACTTGAGCAATCATCCAGTAGTAGTTCAGGAGTAAAGCCACGTGGAACTCCGAATCATTCGAACATTACCTGTTTATTATGTAGAATCCATACTTAGTTTTCCGTTTGATTTTAGCAACTCATTTGCTAAAATCAACCATGATTTTAGCAAATGAGTTTAATATGTGCTAAAATCATGATTTTGAAATCAAAAAATGAAGTGATTCCGTGTATCGTTTTTCGATTTTTTTCGCACCAAATTAAAGTACTCCTCGTGTACTTTAATTCGGTGTGAAAAAAATAGAAAAACGATAAACGGAACCACTTAATTTTGTGATTTGAAATACCTATGATTTTAGCACCTCAACTCATTTGCTAAAATCATGGTTGATTTTAGCAACTCAGTTGCTAAAATCAAACGGAAAACTAAGCCGGGTGGTTTGGCTAAATAATCCATTTGGATCATTTTTGTGTCTTTCTTCAAAAATTTTGCGCATTTATTAGTTTTGCATTGAATGTTTTTTGGATCATTGGTTTGTTTTGACCAGAGGAAATTAAAAGGTATAAATTTATAATCAAAACTGAAATTTTATTAATAAAGACGAAAGATGGACTAGTTTTTTTTTTTGTTTTTTGGATCATTGGTTTGTGTCCCGAGTGTTACGTAGCCGTGTTCCGGAAGCACCGAATAATTGGACTCCTGTTGAAGCATCTCCCAAAAACCCCAAACTGTATCATTGACTGGTCGCATTTGACCAGTCTTTTTGGATGCCAATTTGCCAGCCATACCCTCTTTTATTCAGAAGTTCAGCTATTGTCAGTTCCCCCACCCCCACATTCAGTAAGGTACTCTCACCATTTATTCGCCAGCAGATCTGCTGTCCCGAACCATCCGAACAATCGACAGCTCGGATTTCATTTCACCACTTACAAATCTCAGCCATCCATGTTCATCTGCAAATCTGAGCCGTCGATTACTCAGATAGACGAGACATGGAGTTGGGACAGGGTTTTTGGGACAACAGATTCACTTGCAATTGATCAGCATTTTTGGATTAAGAGACATTTTTGCGAATTTTTTAGTTTTAGCTTGGATGAGTCTGCCTTTGACCGAACACAAAAAAATAACGTAATCAAGATAGACGTAAACTGACCCAAACATCCTTTACCGTATAACAAAAAAATACTCCAAATGCATAGTATGACAGGTGTGCAGATGCATGTGTATTAACTGCTCAATCTTAGGCATATCGTACAATATCATTTCAAGGAAAAATGAAACAAAGGAAATGATTATTTGTTGTTTGGATTATCAAAGGCTATAGAGAGGAGATGTTACAACGAGGAAGCAGGTTATCTGCAGTCCTTTGGTTCAGGGGATGCACCGTGCAGTGTATCATCTAGCCGTCCATTTCGTGCTTACTCTTAAGACAATTTTCATGATTTAAACTGTTCATTGAGATCATCCGGGTAAATCAACGATATATCTAGTAGAAAATAATTATCGAATATTTCGAACAGTTGACTGATTACCAATTTTTTCGAACGCACAAATTTGCGAAAACTTGCAAATGAAATCGCTAAGAAAACTCACAAATTTGTGAAAACTTGCAAATGAAATTGCTAAGAGAACTCCAATTCTTAATTCAAGAGGGATTTGGGAAGCCTATTGTGGGTAGGGCACATCAAACGGTATAGTATTTTGAAGGCAAAAAATTTGGACTATTTCTTGGTTTGTACATGTCATCCTTGTGACCCCAATATTGTGCCCAAGAAAGTCAATCAAGTTTTTCATCATGTTATTCTTGTCAAGTTAGTGATATGATTGAAACACATCTGTCTCAAAATTTTATTAAATATTCATACCAGCTATTAAATTTTCTCAATATAATTGTGTTTCGTTATATTGTTCACGATGTCTGATCACTCTATATACCAAAATAAACGAAGAATCACTGAGTAGGGCTATATAAGTGCTAGGGTTCCTAGGTCTCTCCAAAAGTGTCCTCGAACAAACATATAAAAACATGTAAACTATGGGAGCCGCGATCTTGGGATTAAAACCTTCTTTGAACTTTTAGACTCACCTGAACGATTGACCTAAGAGTTCCGCCTGAGGGTTCTACCTAAGGATGAGAGCTCGACCTGAGGGCTCCACTTAAGGGTGAGCGCTCCGCCTTGCCTCCGTTTGAGGGCTTTGCCTATGGGTGAGCACTTTTCCTTTGAGCGCTCTAGCCTAGCGCTTTCACCTGAGCTCCTTCCCTATGCATGAAACAACCGCGTTAGCAGCTAATCGAACCATGGTTTGCCTGAAAAGGCACTCCGATTGTCTAACAAGAGGAGCAAGATGGAGAAAGTACAAACAAGAGTTTAGGGTTTTTAGAGTGGAGAGAAGCATACCCTTTAGCCTTTAGGGCTGATTATTGTACCTTTTATAGTGATCTTTTGACTTGTCCTCCAAGTAACGTCGTGCCTAGCATGCGCGGTAACTGCTCGGTTGACGTCACACCCGACAATAAGAATTGAGGCAGTTACCCACACATGTTATGAGTTGTCCTCTTACACGTCATAACCATTCAGATGACGTCACAACTAACGTTACAAATAAGAATGAGAACAGTTATTTGTGCACACACTGAGATGCCCTTTGTTGATCTAATGTCTCATACCAACAGAGACCGGCTCGGGGAGTGTCCTAACCTATCGGTTTGGCCCGCATCGTATTGTTTGGCTTCAGCTTTGATGACATAAATAGTTGGTCCAAACCCATCGATTCGGCCATGTGTTACGGTTTGGCCATACGTGCTCTGCTTTAGCTATGTGTTCCGGCTCGGCCATGTACTACAGTTCAACCTTATGCTCAAGTTCAAACTGTTAATTTAGTCCTACCTTACGAGTGAGCCTAGTAAGGCTATTGATCCGTTAGGACCTTGAGGACCGTATAATTCGGCCCAATACATAAATATTGAAGCACAAATTTTGTGAAAAATCCGGGGGATTATCTTCACTCCAAGAGAGAGATCAAATTAAGGGGGGCTAAATGATATACATATTTTTTTTTTTATAACTAGATGTCTGGTTAACTTGCGTGAAACTCGACTAATTCCGGGATCTTAATGATCGGGCATACCTCTAGTGGCCGCAAGATTTAGAATGTTTGGCCTCCGTGGGAATGAAACATGTGACCTCATGGAAGCGCACTTATTGCTCACTCAGAACCACTTGGCCAAACCCCTCAGGGTTCTAAATGATCCATATTCTTATGCTAATGGCAAAAAACAATGCTAGAAATAAACATGTATGACATAACAGTTTTCAAATAAGAGTAGATAAATAGTGATGCAATCAAAATGTTTCAATGGAAGTTACTACAGCATGGCACTATGGCAGGCACCAAGAATTAATAGGAATGGTATCACCAATTTCATCATTTATGTACAAGAAAATGGGATTTAACCTTTCTCTCCATCAAATGGGAGTATATAATATGTAAATAAATCCACTACCGACCGTCGAACCAAAAAAAAATTCCACCTCAATTAAGTGTTTATATATACTAATGTTGGTTTCTTTTCATTCATTTAGGAGGGGGGTTTTGGTTATTTTGTGAATTACTGGCCAAACCAATGATGGAATTGGCAAGCTTGTTAATGGCTTCAACAAGGCCATGAATGCCTTGTTTTGTGACCTCAGTTTGGGACTCCTCAATCTGAAGCCTTCTCTGTTGCAAACTCATGAGATCTCTGTGCCTTTTCTCTTCTCTCTCCTCACAAGCTTGTATGGCTTCTGCTATGATTGCTGCACTCTTGGAAATTGCTGTGCCAATTAGTACCTCAGCTGAGATGTTGCTACTGCTGCCACCACTGGTTCCCTCTCCTCCTCCTTTTCTTCTCCTTTTTGCTGGTGAGTCTGAAGGCTCACTTGTATCAGAATCTGAGCATTCACAGGCAGCATCTCAAAAACATGGAAAATAATGAAAATTAATCATTATATTACATTTAATAGCTCTTTCCAATTATTGAAGCGGGAATTTATATATATGGTACGGACACAGATGAAAGTTCGTAGATCCAATGTACACAAGAGTGTCCAAAATCGTGTGATGCACGCGAGTCACGAAAGGTAGAAGTGGATTTCATACTTATTTGATGGTGTCAACTGTCAAGCACGTCTATGTCCGGGTCTATGCACATTGTTGTGTTTCTGTAACATTTTTTATGCTTCAAAATTAGTGACAGTGACATGAAAATCATCTCTAAATTGGAGACTACCAAAATTTTCTCTCTCTCTCTCTCAAAGCTCAAAGTTTTAGTAAGTCAGATTACTACAATGTAAGTACTGGTTAGAACTGATTAAAACTATGCAATGGGGTATGGACCTAGCTGGCTTAGCAATTAGCACATACTCTTGGTCCATATGAGACAATATCAGATCATGAACTTCGTTACCACAATATTATCAAGAAATATTGGCATATTTGTACCCCTACAAAATATTCTGAGAGATGATCAAAATTTATTTTTACGTGTATTAGTGGACGGTGGAATTGGTCTCTAATAATTCATCAATGGGTGCATACAATGATTAATCGGGTTGGCACTCCAAAAAAATTTTCTAATCTCATAGAATAAATCCCCTTCAGGTCAAAATCATGCATTCATCATTTAAATAATGTGCTAAAAAATTTGTGGAAGATATAGAGAGAGAGAGAGAGAGAGAGAGAGAGTAGAGTACCTACTGTGGGCAATGGCTGATGAGACTGTGGAAGACCATGCGGTGGTTGTGCAGCTGCAACAGGCGGAGGCGGCGGCAGCGGCAACGGCGGTACTGGTTGTAGTGGAGGAGGAGGCACAGGTAATACAGCTAACGGAGCTGATGAAATAGGATACTGCAATAAAGGAGGCAACAAACTTGAAGGCTGCTGCTGCTGCTGTTGGACCACCACATTAAAACCACTACTAGATCTAATTTCCACCACCCCAGAACCACCACCACCGCCACTACTCCCCACCACTCTCAACCCCTCTCTCCTCTCCACCACCTCCACCAACGCCTGGAAAATCTCCGGCAACATATTCGACGGCAAACTCCTCTCTTTCCTCTCATGCTTATCAATCTTCCAATAACTCTGATCACTAACTTGATCTCCTTCACTAATTAATTTCCTCTCATAATCTCTAACTTTCTTGAAATCTCTCATGAGGTTATCCCACTTGTCATTGCACTGGTTTTGGCTCCTCCAACACCCATTTCTCCAGCAATAATCCTCCACCCATTTCCACCTTAGCTCTGCCGGTTTGTTACTGCTAGTAGCGGTTGCGGCGGTGGCGGCGGTGGTGATTTCTCCTATCTTCTTCATTCTTCTCTCATCATCCATTTTTTTGGCCTCAATGAGAACCATTGTCTCTTGAAGGGTCCAGTTGCCTTTCCTGTAGTCCCTTGACACAGCAGCAGCAGTAGTATGGCCTGGTTGATTAGCCATTTCTCCAAAATAGGGTTTGAATCATGCAAGAGACTAGGCTAGGAAGGCATGCCTACCAGAGAAATGGTTGAGAGAGAGAGAGAGAAGCTGAAGTTAGTAAGGAAGAGTGAGGAAGCTCTTTGGTAAAGAAAATTGGTTCATTAATTGGGACATCTCTAGTTCTTTTTTACTATCTTTATAGTGATGTGGATTTTCAAACAAGTCAAATATAAAAAAAGATTCCAAGTTCAGGAAGAGGCTATTATTTGAGTAAATAGTCAGTCAAAGATGCTACTTATACAATCATTTCCGTTTCAACCATTTACAATTTCTCACATACACGTACAACTTATACTCATAATTGTGTGTGGACATCACATGTATGTGAAGGATTGTAAATAGTTGGAGCTATGAAATGGTTGTACATATGGTACTCTTGATAATTAGTAGACCCGTAATACTTCAAACACTCTAAAATCACACATTTATGTGGGATCATACACCTAGTCGTGAACTCCACGAGAATGTACGGTTACAGAGTGACTTGGATGTGGCGGTGCTTCAGAACTATTGAATAAGGCTCTTTTCTTTTTTTTTTTGTCTTTATTAACCTGAAATTACAAGTTTACCCCTCGTGAGGGCAGCAAGTGCTAGTAATTTCACATGACTATTGAAATAGTACATTCTAAGTTCTCATATTGCCAAATGAGATCCAGTATAGTGTATACCCCATCCGTTACTTAATGCTAGTCTTATTTTGAAATATTTTTATGTTATTTCAAGGTAAGGGTTATGATTTTCTTTGCTTATAGTATATTTACTCTGTTTTTTGTCTGTTACTAACAATATTATACATAAAAATTCCCTACAAGACCCAAAAAAAAAGGTGTTATTTGTGGGAAAAGGGGTGCAAAAATTATTTTCCTATTTCAACTGTTCAACCTACAAGAAATTATATTTCCAGCTGTCGCAAATAAGCAAGAAACCTAATCTATTCTTTCATATCCTAACCTAGAATGTCGGGAGTGAAACCCCACAATAAGAATTGAACTCAAGTCTTTTTCCTGATAACGAGATAGCCAAGTGGTTTGGCTATCCCTTTTTTCTCATGTACGTACTATGGTTGTACTCTAATATTTTAGCATTGGTTTTGCTAACCATAGCATATTAGGCGGTGATCCGGTGGATAGTAACATATAATGCTAAACAAGCTAAAATTTAAATGAACATATATTCCGTAGATATGACAACATTGCTACCATAGATTTTGCCTTTAACAAACATCAATACTCTCTCCGTCCCTTTTTAAATGTGCTACTTCGTAAATTCAACTTATTAAAAAAGCATCATCATTACACCTTTCACATTAACTTTTTCCTCCACTTTACACTTTTTACATCAACTTTTACCTCTATTTTCAAAAATTATCTTCTACTTTTACCCACTAACTTTTCAAAAGCGCAAAATGATAATTGTACAAACTTTTACCTATTAACTTTTCAAACTACACACTTATTTAGGGACAACTCAAAATGAAAATGTCTACCTTTAAAAAGGGACGGAGGGAATATATTTTTCTCAAATATTAATTCACTCTTCATACATTAACTTTAAGCTAGCTAGGTTTTTTTTGCTCTTCTTTTTTATAGTTTGACGGTCAGAGGTATCTGGACTAATTTAGACTTACCTAGACTAGATCTCCTCTCTAATCCTATTAAAGACAGGTCATTTACATGGAGACTGAGAAATTTATAAGAGAAGTTACTAAGTTTTGAACTCAATATGTCAACATCTTATCCCTATAACCACTCGAGGAGGAGATGCTCTTAGGCTAGCCTATCACCACTTGAGGAGGAGATGCTCTCAGGGTATCGGCTTATCACGTGTTTGTTTAAAGTTGCCATCATATTTTTACTTTTCTTGGCTTTACGTATGCAGACACCAACAAGAAAGAAAAGATGAAACTGCATGTTTTCACCATCTTTCTCTTCTCCTTTTCACTTTCTTCCCTTAAATTTGCCACCCTTTTTTAGCTTTACTTTGATCTCAACTTTCCTTCAAAATCTTCAAAGTAAAAAGTACAAATCTAAATCTACTAATTAAAGCCACTACTCCCCTCAAAGAAAGCTGAAACTTGTGTGTGTGTGAGAGAGAGAGAGGGGGGATCTTATGTGGTGAAAGCTTACCATTATAAGAAAAAGGCCAACCAAAAGGCCCTAAAGCTATTCAAAGTTATAGTAGAGAAACAACCCCCAAAAATGAGAGAGTGAGAGAGTGTGTTTGGGGAAAAAATAAAAAATAAAACAATGCTATTGCACAAATTTCGCAAACAAATCTGAACACAAATGTATCTGAAACTGTTTGTTACATCTTTGCCCTTTATTATTTAGCAAGAGCTCAAGTGTATCGGACGATTCTAATTACATCTGTATTCAAATCTATACACGGAAATCTATGCACACAAACTTTTCATAAAACTTTCCATAGAAAGAGAGAAAATAAAGGCAAGCATGGTGGTATGTTTTGAACAGCACATGCTCCCTCAAACAAGATCAAGGAGAGCAAATCCTCATTAAAGGACTAAAAATAAAGAACACTAATGAAAAGGGACTAGGCACCCCTCTAATCATTTGGTTAACCAAAGTTTAAATTCCATGCATGCATTGATAATGATTAGATTACGTTAACATTTCCCAAGAAATTAATTAATGCCCTAAACAATGCTTCTTAACGTAACCAGACCAAGAAAGATTTTGGACACTTTTGAAGGAGAAGACGGTTTTGTCCTTTGGTAGAAATCCTGATGCCATTTCGTCCTTTTAAAAAAACAATGGCATTTAAAGCCTGAGATGCCACGTCATAGGCCTTTTCTGGCCTTTTCCCCTCTCTATTGGTCAGGGATGGGGCACACAGAGTTGCAGAATTGCTTTGACTGTGGGGTTTGACTGAAGAGGACAGTTCCTCTCTGACTCGTCTCTGTCGTTCTTAGTTCTTGGACTGTAGCCTGCACTCTTTGCTATTATTAAGCCATGGGCAATTTCGTCATTTTAGAAAATTTCTCTCCCATATTTTTTACTGCTTCGTTTTTCGTGTTTTTTCCATTTCAAAAAATACTTACGAAATGGTTACGTACGTTGCAGGGCCTTGTTGTGAGGTAACTTACAACAGGTTTTCCCTTTTGAAAAATACTCATGAAATGGTTACCTAAGTTACATAAGGAACCGGGGCCCTATTGTGAGGTAACCTACAATAAGTTATCTCACAACAGGGTTGCAGTGAGCTCGGAACTGATGGTTCGGATTTAATTCAAATGATTCGAGTTGTTTATTGTTTGGACTAAAATTCGAGCATTCATTACCAAGATAGATGGTCGGATGAGCTCACTATAGTCCTGTAGTGAGCCAGCACTCTCACTACAGGGACCGCGCACCCGTTACATAACGGCGTTTGTGAGCATGTGAAAGTATTTTTCGAAAATATTTTAAAGCTACTAAAATTCGGACGAGTGATGGTTCAGCACATAAACATTGAACGGATTTGGGGTTGTTGCTGTGCAGCCCCCCGCACTACACCTGTTGTGCACCATCCGAGCCGCCCGTTGCTCAGATGGATGGACGGTCCAGATTTCATCTTGCACGTACGGCAACGAATGGTTTGGATGCAAAGGTGCTAAGGTGAAATCTGAACCGTCCATCCGAGTAACAAACGGATCGGATGGTGCACAGCTGTGCGGGAGCTGCACGGCAGCAACCCCGTGTCCACATTGACCGGAGACGGTAGAGGAATATTATGGCTGTGTTTGTTTGGGGGTTTTCCCCCAGTTTTGCACTATTCCAGTTTTGATTACATCATCACTTTTTTCACTTTTCTCTCTATCTCTCTCCACTTATTACACCTGCTTACATCATCAAAACTAAACTAAACTAAACTAAATTGTCTAACCGAACAAGGCCATGTGATCTAGCTAGGGACTCCGTTCTTGTTCAGTTTCGCAGTGGTCCACTGCTGTCCAGTTTTCAATTTGTTTTGGTCCATTTCGGACCCCAAAACAATAATAAAAAATCATTCTTTTTCATAGAACTCATCGAGAGCAATATTCATGCTAAAAATCAATTTGATCGGACTTCGTTTTTTGATGAACAAAATTGTGTTTGTGCAGGAATTTTCTTTTTGTAGAATTCCAAGCCACATTTGTTTTTCTCTTTTTTTTTTTTTATCTTGCACAAACGCGCCCAGTTGGCTCATATAGATAACAAATTTCGATCAAAATAATTTTCGGCATACATATTCTTCTCGACCAGTTTTACAAACTGAACAATTCCAATTATTTTATTTGAATCCGATATATAGACCCAAACAATTGAAAACTGAACAAAAAACTGGGTATGAACTGAGTCCGTTGATCTGTGCAACATGGTGCTGGGCTGCACTGCAGCAACCCCTCGGGGTGTGGTAGGGGCGGAGGCATATAGGGGCTTCCCCCCCCCCCCCCCCCCCCCCCCCCCCCCCCCCCCCCCCCCCCCAAATTCCTATTTTGGAGTATATTTTACATATTTTTTTACAAATATTTTTAAAATTATTATAAAATTTCGACAATAATTAAAATGTAAGAATAATTTCATTTCGAAAACACTAAATTATGGTGGATTATACCCTACGATAATGATATTGCGTTCGTCAAATGATATGATAACAACAATACTCGAGATTAATTTTTCCATTTAACAAAACCATCCCATAAAAACTCGAATGAGTGGATTGAGTTAGGAAAAATCTTCGAACCAATATATTTTTCATAATTCGGCCCCCTCCAATTTTGATTTCTGGCTCCGCCACTGGGGCGTAGGGAATGGCCCACATTTGCACAGTAAATTAATGCAACAACAGTAGTAATAACTTCGGTCTAGTGATGATGAGAGGAGAAGACTACTACGTGTGAAACGTCCATGCCAGAAATCACACCCCAAATTTGAAACAGTTCCGCGGCCCACTGATTGGAGATGAGATCACATGAGAAGACCACGTGTTTTAAATGCAAGAGGTTGGCTATGAAGGCATCATAGCTATTTTGGCTAACCAAAGTGAGAAATTTCACGTGCAACAGCCTCCCTAAATCTTTTGCTAAATTACCTCAAGCTACAAAACTCGGGTATATTTACCAAAGTACTATTCACCCTCTCTCTCTCTCTCTCTCTCTACTTTAATAAAGAATACGTAAAATGGATTGATATTGTTGGAGTGTTGCAAGACATGTGAATTAAATGAGCAGTGTTCACTAGCATTTTTGGCAAAAATTTTGCCCAAGTTGTTGCTCTTGCTAAGAGCATCTTCATGGGAGAGCCAAAGCCAAAAATTTGCTCCCTGACCATTTCGCACCTCTCCAAAGCTAAGCCCAAACGAGAGCCAAAAATGGCCCCGGCTATTTCTTTGGCCGAATTTGGCTGGGAAAATGGCCCTTGCCATTTTTTTCCCCAGTGACTTATGATGTGGGAGTGATCCAACGATTACAAATTAAGTTGACCAAAATATAGCTCTAGTACCATTGGAGTAATTTTGTCAAAATCACAATGTAGCATGCCAAAAAATAGATTTGGCTTCCATAAATTGACTCAACCACTAGAGTTGATCTTATTGACAAATGCTTTGTTGGTAACACCCCTATCTACAGACGCATCAATTAAATCGATTTAATTGTTTTTACATTTTTCAGTTAAGAGTCCACGTAGTCAAGCAGATGTGAGGATTAGCCATTTCCGTTAGGGAATTCATAGCAAGGACGAAATCAACTTAAATTAAAACTGTAAAGATGCAGTTGATACAATTAAATTTGTATAGACGAAAATGAAATAGGACATTTTATGGGGACTAAAAATGGAAATAAGCCCCATATAAATTTGACAGATATTTTTGCAAAGGATTTAATTGTCACATGTTGAATACTTCAATGAATTAATGGACTCAAATAGAAGTTTGAAGACTCAATTGAAGCTTTAATAATTCTTTGAGGACTAAATCGACTCAAATAAATCTTAAGGACCAAATCGAAACCCAGCTATAACTACAGGGACCAAAATTAGGAGCAGACCTGGGAGTGCAAGTGGGGTATTTAGCCCCTACACACATACACCCGATTTTTTTTTATAAAATTACTGAAAAGTAGTCCCGCAAACTAAGTCAAATTCGTAATCCTGCGTCCCCGCCACCGACTAATATAATAGATGAGCATCATACACGGTGGAACATTAGAAAACTGATTTCCCCGAAATCAATGGCTGAACATAGTACATTTTACGGTGGGTCTATTTGGAAGGGGCAGGATGCATGGACTAATGTGGGGTTATTTGCAAGTATTTGTTGGCAAATCTGGAAAGCCAGGAATGCATGGGTATTTCGTAATGAGTGGGTGGATGAAACACGTGTTATTGCGATAGCAATAGAAGAGTTCCACGAGTTCTGTCAAGCTAACCAAAGTACGGTGCAAGCAATATCAAGGGGGAATGAGGCTAGCGACCAGAGATGGATTCCTCCGGATGGGAATGTGCTGAAGATTAATGTGGACGGAGCTTTCGATCCTCGCACGTACAAAGGTGGAGTGGGCTTAGTTATTCGTGATGATCAAGGGAATATTCGAAGGGCAATAGCAGCTCCAATCCAGAATACTCGTTCAGCGGAAATGGTGGAAGCATTGGGATTTCAGATGGCTGTATGCATGGCTAAAGAGTGTACCGAGTTGGGTTACATCGTGGAAGGGGATGCCCAAGGAGTAATCAACATGCTTCAAGAGAAGACTGTCCCCAAAGCAAATCTGGAAGTTATCATTAGAGACTCGATTGTGTTTTCTAGTTCTTTGAATTTAGTTTCTTTTCAGTATGTTCCTCGTATTTGTAATAGGGTGGCTGATAGGATAGCCAAGTATGCCCTATCTTTGGATTCCACGCGAAACTAGCTTGGGGATATTCCAAGCTGGATTCAAATGGAAGCCTCTTTAGACCATTTTTCAGGTTGAGTTTAATAAATTTTACCGATTGACAAAAAAAAAAAACAATATATTCAAAAATCAAAGTTGGAACTTAATTACAAACAAAACAATTGTTCTATTTCCTTTTCCGTTTTTTCTTTTTTTTTCGCAATTAAGAATTCTACATTGATATTGTTTTTCGAGAATATGTGCGCATTCGGTTCAACATGGATGATGGTATAGCATTAAATTAAACACATCATGATTCCAGTAATGTAAAGGCAAAACATTAACAGCAACCTTCAACCATGAGTGCAATGCAATCACCTTCTCTCTTTAAGATTTACAGGGCAATGCATTTCATTTGCAAAGCTTATCTTTATATTTACATTTCGTTCGTCACTCAGAATTAAACAAATCTATTCTCGTATGCGTTGTAGATAAAAAAAAGATTTAGTATTTGGGATCAAGAGGACTCTGCCTGTTCAACATTTATACCTCGCCTATGCGTTAGCTGCTGGCTTGAGTATTCAACACCACTTTCAGTCGACGAGATCTGGGTCGATACAGATGAATCAGGCACTGAACTTGATACTGATGAGTTTTGCTGGAACGTTTGACTTTTAGAAATATTAGAAGCCAGAGACTGCCGTGGTCTTTGTGCTTCAGGAGCCGGATGCCCTTGAGCCTCTTCTACGAGTCGCCTTAGAAGGTTCATGACAGTGGGAAGAAACCTTGACGAGATGGAAAGAACTCCGGCTAGCTGCCAACAAAGAGAGAGGGTGTAATTTGGCTAATGTCCGACTCTCAAAAGCAAGAAGAACTCATTTCAGAAAGGTTCAACCCATGAATGACAATCGAAAGACTTTCCAAAAGCAGATTACATGCATCTCGTTTTATAGATGGATGGTCATCGTGGAGGGAGTAACTGTTTTATCTCTGCCCTTCAGATCTTTTGTCAAGAAGCTGCCTAGGCACATTTCAATTCATCCTAGGATTGATACATCTAAGAAAATACCATTAAGATCCTATTTTTATGGACTATAATATAATTCTTTCTTCGAATTTGTAGCCCACAAACTTGTATGGTGACATCTATGGCAATATATCATCTGTTGCACATACGACTTCAAAACATTAATACTTCCTAGATGTGCAAGAATGAAACTACTTATCCGTTCAAAAGCCAATAATCAACAAAAATACTTTAAAAGAACACTACACTGAGGTTAACACAGGAGCATATATCAACAATAAAAGAACACTACACTGAGGTTAACACAGGAGCATATATCAACCAAAAAAAAAAAGAACAGTTTCAACTCCAGATACACGTCTATCAACTGGTTTACCAAATTAGGGGAACCATAGAAGAATTCCATTAAATTCTTTACTCACATAGCCATGACGAAACTCCTCAGGAATGTCCATTTGCACCCATAAGGCTTTTGCAAGTAGGAATACAACAAATGTGATCATGAGGTAAAGAGGATTCCTGTTTCAGCAAGCAGTAAAAAGTAAACACAGACTGTTAGCAAATGGAAGGAGCAAAACAAGAAATAAAAGAAATAAATGGAAAATGATTTTGGAACTGTCCCATGCTAGCGGTTGAATGTGCAATAGAAGTTAACCATTGTAGATAAGAAGCAATTACTTTAAAAGCAGCATGAATTCATTAAACCCGAGAACAATCATCGCCAAGATAGCCCAAGGAGGAGGTAACCAGTGGTTGCTCTTTTTGTAAGCCTCCTGAAGAAAACAAACAACATTTACAAATGAGATCTGGACTGGGTGACCAAAAGTAGGAGGAAGAGAAAAAAGCACATGCTAAAAACTTAAATTGGCAACAACACCCATATCCAATTCCATGTAAGATATCATATATAAATTGGAACCATGAACTCCAAAAGAGAAATCTCTAGAAGTTACACCATGCTATTAGCAATTGCATGTTTGCATCAGCATCCAATAATCATGCTCCCATAACCCAATGGTTGGATATATAAACAGATGAATGCAAAACAGGACCGAATCAAATAGGGGGAAAAATCACCAAAAGGAGGTTTACTTTTATTGATGTACCTGTGCAGAAATAGCTTGAGTGACTGAATACTCGGTTTCTGACTTAAATTGTCTCCACAGAGCCTTACACTGCACAGGCGTAATCAGAGTCTTGTCCGGTGGTATCTAGCAAAGTATGCTCCTCAATGAATAATCAGTCAACTCAAACAAATTGATACACCTTCAGAGACAGAAAGGGTAAACAGCTGTATGCAAAATGTGGTAATTACCTCCTCCCATGAGCTTGAGGCAAGGGGATCTGCGGAATCTCGAATCTTCCTATCCTGGGAATTAGGAACACCAACTGTTCCATCCATGAGCGATGACAAAAGTACATTCTCTATCTTATCTGGCTTCTCATCCAAACGAATGGCAGCCATAACAGATAAAAGCTTCAGTGACTGCACACAGTGACAAAATACAACATTCATAAAAAACCAAATATGCACAAAGTCAATACAAAGTCCCAGTTCGTTAACAAACAGAAGAAGAGGTGCAGGGAATGTTAAGAGAAGAGGGTTCAAAAGCTTAATGAGCCTTTTGCACCAACATGCACTCGCATACTAACATGAAGACAATCACAATAATACCATGACTTAGAACAGAGAGAGAATGCAATAGATATAACACTCTAACAGCTCCAGTAACAAAATATCTCAACGAATTACCTCAGAGCGGGCATCTTTTGTGATAGTTCTAATATCTTCCTTTCCAGTCCAAACCCTCGGCAATGAATCAATGTCATGGTTGAAGACAGTCGAGAACCTACATACATTCCCAAAGTAATAAGCAACAAAAAGAAGATATAAGCATTTGGTAATATACCTTAAAGATGTATAAAAGTAGATACCTATCCTTCATTAGGATTAGAACTTTCCCAGCTTCCTCTCTAGATTTTTTTTCCACTATACTTCTTGCATAGTCTCTCAAATTTTGCACCATTTTGTCAAACGTTGATTGATCCAACTCAAAACTGGCAACAGCAGATGAAAATCTTGATATTGCAGCCTCGGTCTCACGTTTTAGAAGCCTTCTCACAGATGCCCAGGTATCTTTTCCACCAGCCTCCAGAAGGGACTCCACAGGTGCAGCCAGGGCTTGATCAAGGTGCTTCTGAAAGTAAGAAAGGTTTTTAAAAGAACTTATCAAAAAAAAAAGAAAAGAAAGGTTTTTAAAAGACTAAAAGTAATCTAGAAAGATGATATCCATGCTTGGGAAAACCAGTCTCCCAAAAATAAAAAAAAACAATAAAGTAAGACAGAAAGATTCAGCTGAAAGAACTAGGGGTGAACAAAAAACCGGCCGAACCGAACCGAGTACAAGAACCGAACCGAACCTGATTTTTTCAGTTTTTAAAATATTTAGGTTCGGTTCGGTTCTCAATATTGAAATTTTTTGAAACCGGTTCGGTTCCCGGTTCTGGAGATTTTTTCCCGGTTCGAACCGAACCGAACCGGTTTTATATTATATATTATAATATTACACAAAAAGAGAGAATGGGGGGGTGGGGCTGGGGATCGAACCCCTTACCTTCCACTTGGCAGGGCCAAGTCTTGCCACTGGGCTAGCAAGGCCTTTGGGACAGAAGTAGACAAGAAAATTATTTATTGGTTTCTAGATATCTATATACTATATATAGACAAGAAAATTATTTATTGGTTTCTAGATATCTATATACTATATATATACTGTTATAACTTAATGCCGCCCCCAAACCCAAATCAGATGAAAATTCATCTCGATCTGTGTAAGCTCTCTCTCTCTCTCTCTCTCTCTCCATCTATGGCGAACGACAACACCAATATTTCATCTCCGGCGATGCTAGCTCCGGCTTTCTCTATCCCTCTCGATCTTCCATCTCCCACTTGATCACCTACGTGACGGCGTTGAGACCATCCATCTTCGTAAGTAGCAGCAGTGGGGAGACAGAGGTGGTGTTCTCTCTCTCTCGATCGGTATAGATATGTGGTGTGTATACATATTCTTATATATATTTATGTATATACATCAGTCAATTAATTTTTGTTTGTAAATCTGTGTATATACATTAAATGTGTAGATCTGTGAGAGACGAACCCATTTCATTGTTTCTTCTCTCGATCTGTGCATATTCATACTCCTTTTCATTGTTGTTTGAAGTTTTGATATTGGGTCGTGAGTATTGGAACCGAACCGACCATGAACCGAACCGGAACCGGAGGAACCGAACCGAGAACCGAACCGACCTTCAAAACTCGGTTTCGGTTCCTAGTGCTCCCTGAACCGGTTTCATTCGGTTCAGTCAAAAACCCCTCCGAACCGAACCGAACCGAACCGGTTACACCCCTAGAAAGAACACCCATGAATTACCACATCACGTCGGAAAAAAGTACCTCTAAGTTAGCAATGGTTTTTGACAATTTTGCACTACGAACTGAGGATGCATGTGCGTCAATGTCACGGCGAAGTTTCTCCCGCAATCTCGAAGCGTCCCAATTAGCTTGCTGTATAGAAGCATCTGCAGGAGGGGAAAAAGTGGGGTAAAAGAAGTGTTTTTTGTAACAAGGTGGGGACATATGGAATAGTAACTACTGCACAAAGTTTGAGATAACAATTAGAACAAAAGACAAATATCTCAATGGGGGGCAATATCACAAATATCAAGTGGAGATTAAGAATAAAAAAATGGACCCAACTTTATATGCACCTATACGTATACACGCCTGCATCTGAAATAAGAAAGCATACATGCAGTAAGCAAAACGTGCTGCTCTGAAGCCCCAATGCTCGCTTTTATCTAATTAGGCGGCTTAAACGTAACAAGAGATTAAGACACAACTAAACACTAGAACAAAAGTCCCCAGCTTCAAAATAGTCACTATCAAATTGAGCAGAGACATATTAAACAAGTGATTATGATCCTCCTAAAAAAGAAGTCGAAATATTAGATGAAATGTTGGGTTTTGGCTCCGACATGCTATTGAGTGATGATGGTCATGCAGAAAAAATGAAAAACAAATAAAAATAAACATCAGAACACCAATCTTCAACATCTTCTTTGAGGCAGTTAGTGCAGATAAAAGAGAAGGAGAAGGGGTTTTAGAGCTGAAAAGAGTCCCAATACCATAAGTTCCCCAAAACAAAGATAAATCAGAGTGCTTTGCTTCCAAATTGTTGGTTCAAACCTGTGTGGGCCTAAATAACTCAGGAGAATAGGCCCAAACCATTACGGCATATGGGCCGAAGGGCCCAGTTACTATTAAAGAGGGGAGATGGCCCAATTGGAATTACCCCAGGCCCGATCGCTAAAGGGCCATCAAGCCCGAAGGCCTTCCCGAGCGGATAGGCCCATTATCCAAATGGATCGGATACGGGTATAACCCGAGCAACCCGAATGGGGGTGGTTCGGGTCATTCTTGCAACTCAAATCCAACAGAGGTCACGAGAAACTCCGTTGTAACAGAATGGACACGTGTCACGATTTGATTGGGTGCATGTGCTAGCGTAATGATGCTCGGTTACGTATGTGGTGATGTCACCTGAAGCGGTTATCGTGCGTAAAGTACACGGGCCTTGGAGATCAAGCCAAGCCCTATCTATAAATACAAAGCGAAGCCATGCAAAGAAGGTACGCACTGACTTCATCCCTCTCTAATAACCCTAGATCTGAGCTTCTTTTCCTTCTTCTTCGAGTTACTGACTTGATTGTCAGAGTACCATTCCGGACTCCACGGTCCGGGTTGGTGCTAACGAGTTTGCTCAATGTGCAGGAGCAGAGCTCGTGACGGAGAAAAAACCTCACCCTTGACATCTTTCCCGTAGGAGTGACAGAGAAATTTCATCCACCACAAAACCATGTGCACATACCAAAATTAAAACCAACTTCAAGAGAGTCATTGATTGAAACAATGAACTAGAATAGCCAGTTGACAGATAGCAAAAGTAGATTAAATTTCTTCAGTTTTGCCATAATCGATATAAAAAAGCATTCCCATACAAATCAAAGTGAAATTTTCAGCACATATATCAAAGTGCTCATTACGTATGCACAAACTGGCATAATTCCAACAATCTAATGCAGTACCTGCACTACTTCTGTCGAACTCAAGCATTGATGCCTGACTGCAGTTACGTACAGAACCAGCAAATCCTTTCCCTCTGTGCAAAGATTGTTCGAGATGTGTCTTAAAACTCTCAAGTGCTTTAGAACGTAAATGTCCCAGCATGGTTAGATAGGCAGGATGCACTAACTGCACAAAACAAAAACGAGATAGCATACAACAACTTACACTCCCAGACAAGCAAACAACAAACTGAAAGAACAATTTTGGATGAAATTTCGCAATTACAAACATAATCCCCTAGACACATGCCAAGACATTTACAATACTTCAGGGGCAAGTCTCAATAGGAAGATTTACTGAGAATTCAAACACAACATACCATTAATTAATGAAGGTTGTCATACATTTATCTAATTCCATTACATGGCATGCGTCCTCAATGCCACGTAAACCAAATCACCGGTCGTCACCTTGTCATGAACTACAAAGCCTAGGATCCACGAGTTAGTTGAATGAAGTGACATGTGAACCAATCAAGTCTCTATTTTTTCCCCTTATGGATCGAGCCATGTAGCTGAGGCTAACAGTTATGGTCCAATAATCTCATGCTAGGCATTGAGCCATGTTACATCAATTGAGGCACAGGTTGCACGGTTGCCAGGTGCGGATGTGTCCCTAAGTCTAAGTGTCATAATCATCCAATTTTGGTGTCCAGAGACTTGTGGAAATGCTTATTAAAAAAAAAAAAAGACTTGTGGACATGACAAATTATACCAATTTCTAAATGCACTTCCTTAATAATGCTTAGCATCTCAGATATAATAATATTTACCAATTGAAATTATCTCTCGATCAAGCTAAATCCACATGACCATGGAAAATTGAGAGTTTTCCCTTGCCACAACCACAAAATGCACCCCTAGAATAAACTAGGCCTCCTTTTTTGAATAATGTCAAGAAAATCTAAGGGCGAAGTGCCATAAGAAAAAGACTTAAGGGTAAGTCTCCACAAACATTACGAAGCAAGCCAGTTTTTGTTCCCCAAAAGATAACCCCGATCCTATGGTGTACTAACACCAGTCCATCAATGTCCCCTTCCTCTCCTACAATTTTTTATTTTTTATATTTTATCACTGGAGCCTAGGGGTGTAATCGAGCCGAGCCGAGCCGAGCAAAGTTTTGCAATGCTCAAGCTCAGCTCGTCAAAAATATGACTAGCTCTAGGTCGGCTCGAACTTGAATCGAGCCTCTGAAATAGGGCTCGAGCTCGGCTCGCATGGGCACGAATGGCACGTCGTCTGCATGTGCGAATGGGAAAAAGGGTTGTGCTTTACATATATAAGCTTCCATTTCAAAGAAATTTTGAAAATCTTCTGGTGCTGGACAAACTGAATAAAGGACATAGCACTCTTCATCAAAATTCACAAGTTCCACATCGCCTACCCAAGTGTTCACCAACCCTTCCTTCACCTATAAAGATACCCCCACTCCGTTTCTTTGTCTTCCTCGGGCGCATAGGTTGCCATAAGCTGCCACTTGGCAGTTAGGTAGATATATATGCACTCTTTATGTAAATCTGCCTTGGGCTCGCAAGCTCATCCGAGCCGAGCAAATAGTAGCTCGAGCTCAACTCGTTTATTTAACGAGCCAAGAAGTTCAGCTCGAGCTCGTTCATTAAGCAACTAAGTCAAGCTCGGAGCCGAGCCTCGAGCTGCTCGCGAGTGGCTCGGCTCATTTACAGGCCCTACTGGAGCCCAATCAGATCTCAGCCTCTCCCCTTTACCCTTAAATATCATAGCTAAAACTTGCAAATCGACACTTCAGCATAAAAGCCCGCAAGAAGAGAGGTTGTTTATCAGATAACTTACAAAGATTTTAAAAAAAAAGTCTGTTGCTCAAATTCAATGCACATAAACTCAAATGTTGGTAACAGATCTAGTAAAGCATCAACAAGTGAAGTCAAACAACTTATGATCTAAGAGGATCAATCCTCAGAAAAAATATAACTAGGATGTTATGGAACCATTCCAAGAAACAAGCTGGCCTAGATACAGAAAATATGTTTCAACTGTGTTCTCCCAAATCATTGCTATCATGAAGGCATGTAAATGACAAAATGTGATTCTAGCTCATCAATGGACAAAATATGTTTTGTACCTGCAATGCTTTTGACTCTAACTCTTGTCTCTTTGCCTTTCTCACAACTTCATCAAAGTAGAAAGCCTCTGTATCATATCTATAGAAAAAGAAAACGAAGAGTAAATGAAGAAGATTAGGGCTTGGATGGAAAACGTGCAAAAATAAGAGGATCAGTAACTGATATAACTTCCCCACGTTTCCCATAAGCTAGTGTGTTAATATCTCTGAAAGATCAAGTATGTTATTATGGACAAGACTTGCTGGATATAGGCTTCAGTTACACTCCATCAATCATGCCAAACTCAAGCTGACTAAGTTAAGAGTTGCTCATTTGCGACTTCAAACTTACTCAGAAAGATAGGTATCTAAGATTTCACTGAGCTTCTTCCCAAAACCAGGTACTGGACTGGATTGAACAGCTTCCTCCAATGCCAGCCAACGCTATTTGGAACAAAGAAATAGGAATTCCCTAATTAATGATTTCTCATTTAATGCAGAGAGCAAACCCGAACAGCAGATAGATGCACAAATACCTCATCAGAGGTCAAGCGACTGAGCTTAGCACTGGCAATCTCTTCACACCGGACAGTTGCAACCATAACCTAACTTTGCAAAAATGAGAAATTTATAATACAAGCTAATAGTGGGAATTCTCTTATGCAAACCAAACACTTCTATCAATCAAACTGCAAGAACAATGCGTAACCTTATGAGCAGGAAGGTCTAGGTCCCTATTTTCTTTTATAACTTTCCATATCTGTTGCGCACTGAAAGAAAATCCTGAGCTAGGGATAACAGCTCGTCTATCCCCAGCAAGCCCTCCTGGAGCAATAGAATGGAAAAAACGCTGCCTCAGTTGAGCAACCTGTATAAGAGGACACATAAAGCTGCAAGAATGTGAATCCCCTGTAAAATCAGAAGCAACAAGCACAGTAATAGACGCAGACACTGACAATTTCTACCGTACTTCGTAACTGGATATCCAGATCTGTATCTTCTAGCGAAAGAAGACGTTGGCTGTAACTTCTATTGAAGGTAGATTTCCTCTTTTCAAACATTCACAAATTTATCTTCTAAAATTTTAACTGGCATAACTAATTGATACTAAATGCAGGTTTCGCCTTTGCCCCTCTGCCTACCTCAAACTTGTTTGGGAATCTAAAGGACTTTTAGGATTGAATTTACATAAATAACGCGAGAGACAGAGTACATCATGATTCAGCTAGCAAAAACTTAAAGGGAGCACTGTTGTTTAGCAAGCGTTAGAGTGTTTTGTTTCACAAAGCGCTGTGATTTTATTGCAGCACAGTAATTTCGATTGCTTAGGAAAACAAAACCACTTATAAGTTACAAGGGATAAAATATGTTGAAATCTGGAGGTTTTCACAATCACAATGCTCTGGATAATTGGCAATCCTAAGCTCTAATAATGGAAGCCAAAAAAAACTTATTGAACTCCAGGATAAGCACTATATGCCAGAGGATCAACCTGCTCTTTAAACTGCTCTTCCTTCTCTTCATAGCTAGATAGAGCTGTGACCTCCACCTTCAGTCCCAGAAAACATTAAGGTCAGAAAGAAAACTTGTACACCAGAGAGAGAGAGAGAGAGAGAGAGAGAGTAATCTTGCATTAAAAAATTCACTAAGAGGTGTGTTCTTGTGGGCCTGGGGCTTAGAAACCGTATCCCATATCTGCAAAATATAATCAATCATCAAGGCAACTGAGAGAAAACCATGCATTCTTCACCATGTGACAGAGGGAGGAGAAGGGGAGCGCAAATGTACAAGCAGAAATGTACCTTCTGAATATCTTCCCTCAGAATAGGCTCCAAATATTCAAGAGGGGTCTACATGAGACGATCACAAATACAGAATGATCAAAATTGAGCAAAAAGGCACATCAGAACGAACACACCAGGTCACCGGACAACAAATAAATCTTTTTGGAAAAAAAAGGAAGAGAGAAAGAAAGAGGACAGAAAAGTACCTACCTTGGTTTTATCACGTATTACGAAGAGAAGTGTAGTTTTGCGGGGACTAAATAAGCGCATCATAACCTACATGACAGTAAATACAATAACATGAATAAAACCATCTATAGAATTATTACCAACAGGACAAACTCTGAAAGAGCAGTACCTGAAATACTGTTTTTAGAAGAGGCTTGTTTGCAGCTTGTTCCCGACCGATATCATGACACCACCTGCAATCCCATATAAGGCATCACATTCATCTTCCATATGGTACTCAGACACATCGACAGTTCATTAGAATCAAGAGACCACAAAAGGAAGCTCATAACTAAGCATAATGGGAAGAACGAATCAGAAACAAATGTATACAAGTAAACAGCAGCTGTCTGTCGTTTGTTTAGGTAATCATCCACTGCAATAGTACCAATTAATCTATCAGATATGAATAGGCCAACTGCAAATGATTCAATCCAAAATTTGTTTACAACCTATCATCTTATTGTTCCAACTGCGAGCAGCATTTGAATAAACAAAAATTCAAGAAACATGCAATTAAAAATCAATTACTATTCTAGCCGTGTTCAGATGCTGTAAGCGAAAATCGGCCTAATGCCACACATGACATCACATTGAACAAAATATTGACTTTATTGAGTGAAAGACCCAGTTGTAACAAGACCATCCGGGACTGAACCATTTTCCCAAAATTTATGCCAGTCTAACCCAAACTCATATCGCTGTCTCCGATCCGAACAACCAAAAGACAAACAAGCATCAAGCTATTGACGTCAAAATATTTTATAACAAACTTCCATACTCACATATTTATGATTACTATGTCCGCAACTGCCAAAGCAAATAAAGCACTTTGCTTCTCGAATGTTGTGTCATCCTGAAATTGGAAAAATAAACAAGTGGAAGTGTGAAAGAATAAGTTGAGCAATCATGGGCAAATTTCTCCATTCCTCTAACACGACACATAAAACATGCACATCCCACAAGAACAAATAGCATTTTGAATGGCATCAAGTGGTAATTGGTAAGTAAGCCCAAACATTGTGGCAGTCTGGCAGAGGTTCTACATATCAGAAGATCGAAATAGAATCCACCAAAGAGATACATAACAAGAACTCGCCACCAAATGGAATCCCCAATCCACCACAAATATGGGATTTATAAGAAGCAGCTCTTCTTTTCAACAAGCCAAATGCTTGTCACACTTGAAATGCCAATTGAGATTGTCCTACCAAGTTCCGAAAGTAGATGCTGAGAGGCCTGTCAATACCTTTTACCTAACCACCAAAAAGTGATGATGGAATTTCCTGATAATAAGATCTGATTCATAGTTGTAAAGCGGACCAAGTACAAAAATGGCACTGTTCAGCTTAAGAATGCCAATTCGCCAATGCAATCACGAAACAAACATCCATACTTAGCTGCCACAATAGATGAAGTAGGCTATCCCACTTCTCTCCAAAACACTAAAATCGTAAACTTAAAGGGCCATTTATTACTATAGGGCCCAAATGCATAAACAAGTTTCAAATACACTTCTCTCACTGAACGGGGTAATCCTTGAAGTCTTCCCTCAGCCCTTCGAAAAGAAAAATCTAAAGTTTCAAGCCGAAGAAATGAGATGACGATAAGATATAAAAGATGGACAGCTCAAAGTAACTTTCATATTACCGACCATCTTTGACAACTTATCAAACAAGGGAACCATAAATTTTCAAGTGTATGATACAAATGATTTGGAAGGAAAAAAACATGTCACTACGTCAAACAGAGTCAACCCTCCATTGCCTGAAATAGAGAATCTTTCCAAAGGCAATAGAACCCTGGATCAAAATCTCCTGAATACTAGTGGCATAATAAACCCCGTCACTCATGATAAACATCAATGTTATCATGCTAAACATATACTCTATGATTTCAACCAGCACCAAAGGAAAAGATGCATTCTTGTAGCCGGAGTGAAGGGTAATGTTTGTTTCCCTACATTCTAATGTAGAGAGAAAGCATCTCATTTCCATCTCTATTTTAAAGAAACAGGCAACAAGACTTAAAAAATGTAATTTGGAAAGGACGAGAATTATAATTGAGCTCCATCTCTTCCATTTCCCTTCACAGTCAAAGTAAAGAAACACAAGTTCAAAGGTCATTACCTCGCCTCTTTCTCTCCCATCTGTACCCTCTAAATCCATGACAATTGTGCACGGTTCAATGCCTACAGCCTTTGCAACCCAAACCCCTTTCGTCGTTTGGTTCCTACAACAAAGTGATACGTGTTGATGTCACGTCTCTTCGTATCTGGAGAATGCCAACAGCAGCAATACAGAAATACGTAATTTCAAAGCAGAATTGAATGATTAATCCGAATTCGATGCACTTAACTAACCTTCCCCTGAATGCATCCATCTCCCTAAAATTGGTACCGAAAAGATGATTCAGCAGTGTGCTCTTCCCTGTTGAAATGGAAGTCTATTTGTCAGTCCATTCAAAGTACACGTGCAGTATCTATCCACATAAAATACACTTGAAAACTAAGAACTCAATTTCGACTACTACATATTCTTATCTGTTTGAACCAAATGCATTTACTACAAATAGAAAGAAGTTCTCTCTCTCTCTCTCTCTCTCTCTCTCTCTCTCTCTCTCTCTCTCTCCTACGAGGCCAATTCTTAACAAAGATTTTTTTTTTCAACCTTCAAACCTCTCATGCTTAAACTCTCTCTTACTAATTCTACATTTAATTGTTAAATCGTAAGTCGACGAGGGATAAATAACACTAATACCGCGCTTGTTACAAATTAGACTCAAATATACGTACATAGATAAAGCTCAATCGAGCTGAAGAAGTCTTTAGAGCAGACTAATCAACAACAGCGACAAGATTAACATACCACTGCTTTGCGGTCCCATGATTGCGACGACGGCGTACGAAAGTCCGAGCTCGGCAAGCTTCACAGTCTTCATGAACTTGTCGAGACCGGCGACGTTGAATTCGCCATTTGCGTCGATGAGTTGCGTCGAGCAACAATCGTCTTGGCCCATGATGAGTCAAGTACTCACGGATTCTGTATGTGTATAACAGAAGACTGATTTGCTGGAAACTGATAAGGCGGGTAGGGTTTTTATGCCCCTCTTTCGATTGTTTCCATTGAAGAAGAAGAAGAAAGTAATTGATGTGAGATTCTGTTCGAGGGGTTTTGTACCTTTGTTACAGTTAAGCGTGGTTCGAGAGGTTTCGAATAAATGTCTAATGAAGAGAGAGAGAGAGAGAGAGACAGATTCCTTGTGTCGAACGTTATTTGCTGTCTAGTTACCGCCACAGAAAGGATTGTTTATGCGTACTGGAGTATTTTATAAGAGTTGCTTTTCTTTCTTTTTTTTGGCTCAAATTGGTACTCCGTATTTTTACCATTTTTGGATCTCACACGAGTGATCCGAATCGTTCATTATTCTTAAAACATTTTTCCGAGGGCCCCTACAAAATTTCAGCTCAATCGAACGGTTAGAAGTGCTCGAACCAAAGTCCCACCGTTTCAATCAAAAAAATTGTGATTGAAACTGTGGGACTTTGGTTCGAGTACTTTTAACTGTCCGATTGAGCTGAAATTTTGTGGGGCGCCTCAGAAAAATGTTTTAAAAATAATTAATGATTCGGATCACTCGTGTGGACCCAAAAATGGATCCCCGAACACGATTGGTACATTTTCTAGACATTTCCGTCTTTACATGCAGTCAGGTCCATTACGGAACTACTTTTAAGTCATGAGTGATATACAAAATATTACTGTAATATTAATATATTATTACCATCAAAATGTAAACAGGTTCTGGATTAATTATTGAGCAATGCTGGGTATGTTGGGAAACGAATCCCAGAACCCAGTAATTACGCGTATAGATTAAACAACAAAATAAATACGAACCCTACATGGCGGAATTAGGGTTACCTCTCCTCCGTAGACACGAGCGCACGGTGGACTTATTTCTTTTTGTCTAAACGCACTTACAGCACGAACAAAGCTCAATCGTACCTTGCGATCTTCTGCCCTATTCCCTTATACCTCGAATCTCGTACCCGATTGTGGACTCGAACGAGTTCTGTTTGTCTCTTTCACAGCCCACCTTTTTCTTTGTTCTCACAAAGAAACATCACCAGACCTAGAGAGCAAGACGGTATATTTATAGGGCTAGGGCAGGGACCTCAGGAGAAATAAATCTGGGCTCCTTGTGTAAATAAGAAAACCTAATCCTACCAGGATTCTATTTCTTATTTCACAAATTATAATTCATACCACTAAAGAATTATAATTGCACTCCCGTCCTTATCTCAATTATATTTCGAGCTCCACGTTATTAAATACTTATTAATCTCCCCACGTTAAGATTACAGATACCCGTTGATTAAATGTCGATTACTAACAATCTCCCACTAATCAACATCTTATAAAACACCTTGAGACTAACCACTTAACTCATTCGATATGTCGGATACAAATATCCACCTGCAGGGTTTGACATAACCGAAACTTATAAGTTTACTCAAGGGGGTATCATCAATCTCTAACGAGACGTGGATTCTATCAATAATTAATATCCATATATTTCATGCATATAATGTCGTGACCCAACTCACCAAGACTATTGACCGTGAAAAAAGATCTCACTTTATAATGAATCAAAGTCAACAACATTAAATGTATATATGTATTAATTATATCCGGATTAAGAGCATAATTATTCTTAATAACTATAAGGTTCTAATTGTCTTAAAAAGTTAGTACTAAGACAATTGCCTTAATGCGGTCCTGTTCAATACACACAAAATGTATTAGCACAATGAGTCGGAACTAGAACCGTTCCCTGTAGTCAAGACAAACCTACTAAAACATTGTACTACAATCCTACTGATGGTGTGTCAAATTCCATCTAAGATTGTGAACCAAAACTTATACTCCACAAGAACCGATGATTCAATCTTCTGTGTGTAAGCCGTACTCTACACACTGGATCATCTACTATGTAGAATAAAAGACACATGCACAACATACAATTATATCATGCAAACATTGCCCATAATAGATTCTCATCAAAAAAGGATAAAACTGATTAATAATTAACTAATTAAATATTAATCCATTACATAAAAGCAAGACTTTTAGTAAAAATTTCAAACAATCTCCCACTTAGACTCAAAACTATGTTGCCATGCATCTCACTCCCATTCCCTCTACATGACTATCAAAAGTCTTGGCCTGTAAGCTTTTCGTAAAAGGATCTGCTAGGTTGTTAGCGGATGCAATCTTGGTCACAGCAACATCACCTCTTTGTACGATTTCTCGAATCAGATGATACTTACGCTCGATGTGCTTTCCCTTCTTATGAGTCCTTGGCTCCTTTGAGTTAGCAACTGCACCACTATTGTCACAATAGAGTGTGATAGCTGACTGCACTGAAGGTACCACTTCTAGATCCATCAAGAAGTTCTTGAGCCAAACGGCCTCTTTGGCTGCTTCAGAAGCTGCCACATACTCGGCCTCCATGGTGGAATCAGCAATACACGATTGCTTGATACTCCTCCAACTTATGGCTCCACCTCCAATGGTAAACACATATCCCGAGGTTGACTTTCTGGAATCCTTATCTGACATAAAGTCGGAGTCTGTATAACCACAGGGCACTAGACTATCTGACTGGTAAACCAACATATAATCCCTAGTTCTTTTCAGATACTTGAGTATATGTTTCACAGCAGTCCAATGCTCTTGTCCAGGGTTAGACTGAAATCTGCTAACCATGCCTACGGCAAAGCAAATATCAGGTCTAGTACACAACATAGCATACATGAGACTTCCTACAGCTGAAGCATAAGGAACTGCCTTCATTTTCTCCATCTCTTCAGGTGTCTTTGGAGACTGATCCTTAGATAGATAAATTCCATGTCTGAAAGGAAGAAATCCTTTCTTGGAATCTTGCATGCTAAAACGAGCAAGGATCATATCGATATAAGTAGCTTGAGATAAGTCCAACATCCTTTGCTTGCGATCTCGCATAAGCTTAATCCCAAGGATGTGACTGGCTTCTCCCAAGTCCTTCATCTTGAATTGACTGGATAGCCACACCTTAACCGAAGACAATACTCCCACATCATTTCCGATGAGCAAGATATCGTCCACATATAGCACTAGGAATACCACCACGTTTCCGTTGCGCTTCTTGTACACACATGACTCATCCGGACACTGATCAAAACCAAAAGACTTGATTGCTTGATCAAAACGGATGTTCCAAGACCTAGATGCCTGCTTAAGTCCATAAATAGACTTCTTAAGCTTGCACAACATGTGCTCTTGACCTTTTGCTATGAATCCATCTGGTTGCATCATGTAGATGCTTTCATCCAGATTGCCATTAAGGAACGCAGTCTTCACATCCATTTGCCAAATCTCATAATCGAGATGAGCCGCAATGGATAAGAGAATCCGGATGGACTTAAGCATGGCTACCGGCGAAAATGTTTCCTCATAATCGATCCCTTCTTTTTGAGTATAACCTTTCGCAACAAGCCTAGCTTTATAGGTTTCAACCTTCCCGTCCGCTCCTCTCTTCTTCTTATAAATCCACTTGCATCCGACGGGTTTTATCCCTTCGAGTGGTTCTACAAGATCCCAGACTTGATTCGAGTACATAGACTCCATCTCTGAATTCATAGCCTTTTGCCAAAATTCCGCATCTATATCTTGTAATGCCTCATTGTAGTTAAAGGGATCGGTATGTTGTTCATCAGGGATCAAATCTGAGGACTCTCCCAACAACAAATACCAACTGGGTGGAACAATAACCCTCCCACCACGACGAGGTACTGGTGTATCAACAACTATTTGTTGTGGTGAAACCTCTTGCACTGCTGGTGTGGAAGAGATATGTGTTGGTCTCTCTCCTCTCAATTCTTCTAGAACAATCTTACTCTTGGGTTTGTGATCTATAATGTAATCCTCTTCTAAGTATCGGGCATTGGTGCTAACAATGACCTTCTGATCCTTAGGATTATAAAATAGACCACCTTTCGTTCCTCTAGGATACCCTACAAACAAGCAAACTTCTGTCCTTGATTCCAACTTATCTGCATCCCTTTTCAGCACATGTGCTGGACTACCCCAAACCCGAACATGCCGCAGACTAGGTTTGTGCCCAGTCCACAGTTCTGTGGGTGTAGTAGGTACTGACTTAGATGGTACCAAGTTAAGAATGTATGCTGCTGTTTCCAAAGCATATCCCCAGAACGAAATTGGTAAATTTGAATAACTCATCATTGATCTCACCATATCCATAAGAGTTCTATTCCTTCTTTCTGCGACACCATTCTGTTGTGGCATACCTGGAGCAGACAACTGGGATGTAATCCCTTCTGCTGCCAAGTAGTCCCTAAACTCTCCCAAGAGGTATTCGCCACCACGATCAGATCGTAGTGTCTTGAGACATTTACCCAGACGCTTTTCCGTTTCCGCTCTATACTCCCTGAATTTCTCAAAGCATTCGGATTTACGGCGCATCAAATAAATGTAACCATATCTTGAGTAATCATCAATAAAAGTGATGAAATACTCATAACCACCTCTAGCTTGGACATTCATGGGTCCACACAAATCAGAATGAACCAATTCTAACGGTTCATTGGCTCTATTCCCTTTTGCTGAAAAGGGCCTCTTGGTCATTTTACCTTCTAAACAGGATTCACAGACTGGAAGTGCCTCCACTTGTAATGAACCCAAAGGTCCATCTCTAACCAGCCTAGAAATTCTATTCAGATTAATATGACCTAAGCGTAAGTGCCAAAGATACGTTTGGTTCAATTTAGAAGGTTCTTTTCTCTTACATGGCAATCTATTAGTGTTATTCATTTCATTTAGTTGCATCGTAGGAAAGATAGGATTAATAATGTAAAGATTGTCAATCAATGGACCAGAACAGATAAAACGTTTATTTAACTTAATAACCACTGAGTCATTAAAATAAACCAAATATCCATCCTTAATCAAATTAGAAACTGAAACCAAGTTTCTTCTAATAGAAGGAACATAAAGACAATCTCTTAAAATTAAACTCCTATCACTACTAAAATTAAGAATAACGTTTCCTACTGCAACTGCCGCTACTTTCGTAGCATTTCCCATGTGTAGGTGAATCTCTCCATCACTTAGCCATCTGGTTTCCTGGAACCCCTGCAATGAATTGCAAACATGATTAGTGGCTCCCGTATCTACACACCAGGTGCTGGTAGATAACACCGCTAAACATGATTCAACTACTAGTGAAAAAGATTTACCTTGATTGATCATTTTGTTGAGAAAAACCGGACAATCTTTCTTCCAGTGTCCTTTCTGCTTGCAGTGAAAACACTTGCCCTTAGGCTTTTTCACTCCACCTTGAGGTCCATTAACTGCCCGAGGAGCATTGGCTTGGTTCTGAACCTTTTTCTGCTTCTTCTTACCTTTCGGTTTAGAAGTAGAAACCTTTTCAGCCACAAACACAGTCTCCTTTGTGTTGTTCAGCAGACCCTCAGCTGATAACACAATATCCAGATTTCTTTTCCAGTCAATGAAATTAGGTCCAGTAAGTTTATTTTCTTTGAGAATAGCAGCAAGTGGATTGAATGAGCCCATTATTGAATCTGAGAATCACATAACAATCAATTATGAAGGGCAATAAAAAAAAACTTTTTGTAATTCTATTAAATTGGTTCTCTCAACCAGTCTATTAAAAAGAAAAACATTAGCAACCCTACACACCGTGAAGAGTATGCCTCGATGGGTAGGTCCACTACTCTTCATCATTCGTGTAGATAGGCACAACCTTTTAATTTTACTATCTAGACACTAAACCGTGCCCAATAAAATTAAATAGCTAATTTGCTTCGGTCCTATAAATAAAAGCAGTGACTCAGATGGAGAGGATACTTGTTATTTATAGCTAAGTGTATACCATTACCTAACTTCAAGATCCATTGTTCCGTAATGAACTACCCCAGATGGAGGAGTAGTCCACACAACAATTATCTTGGAGCAATCCTCTAAGGAAGTAAGTACCGATGATGCCATAATTAATTTCGTCCGATGGGGAGGAAGGCACTAAAACCAACACACAAAACTTAATTATATCATCTACATACTAGTAATGGAGACCATGGGATTTATACAAAATAAACTCCCTCTCCCACTTAGTTATTTAAAAATTTTGTGAGGGTTATCAAAATTAACATGTTTGCAAAAAACGTGATCTAGGTCAAAAGCCAAATATTACCATGTTGTCCAAATATGGTAAACTATCACACATGCAAACAAGATGAATATACAACCATTCATAAAAAGGAAACATAAATAATATGTATCCCAACTATTATGGTCAAAGATGCAATCCTTGAGCAACAAGGAATCCTTCCGATCTTGAAATCCTTAAGCAGTCAGGAATCCTTCGAGTCTTGAAATCCTTAAGCAGTAAGGAATCCTTTCCAAACTTGAAATCCTTGAGCAATACGTATGTTGAAGACTTAGATACTTTGAATCTATCAAGGAAACCAAAAACCAACCATACTTAGGCAAGAAAAATCGGATCTGAAATTTTTCCCGAGTAAACTGCACAGCCTTCAGTATTTTGGACTTTTCTCCCTCATCCGAACTCCGATTGAACTGATTCCAATTGGGTTGGATTCGAAATTCAATTATCTACAACTTCTGTGAAGAACAGAATTTCCAATTCCGATGTTTACTGGGTCAAAACAGCCTTGCAATCTGACCCTAAAAATCTAGAAAAATTCTGCTGCGAGCCAAACATTCTTTTTTCTTGACAGAACTTATTTTCTTGTCAAAAAAGATTGTTTTCTCCATATCGTATGCTCCATTACAGGATCTGTAATCTTACAACAGATCTATATATCTAAAACGATACAACTGAAGAAATAAAGATTACATCAAAAACTTATGCCTCCCACATACTACTATTACAGATTACAAAACTAAATTTGTAATACAAAACCAGTAATAGTAACCACGCATAAAACAATTACAAAGCGTGGGATCCAATCACACAATAAAAAAACATGCGTGACCATAATAGTGGGATAATTGATTCTGCAAAACAAACGTTAGAACAAACTAGAACTCTGCAAAACAACGGTTAGCACAGTTCTATATCTATGTTCTACGAACAACATGGCTTGTTTAATCCATACGCATGATTACAGCCCGCTCTGATACCACTGTTGGGAAACGAATCCCAGAACCCAGTAATTACGCGTACAGATTAAACAACAAAATAAATACGAACCCTACATGGCGGAATTAGGGTTACCTCTCCTCCGTAGACACGAGCGCACGGTGGACTTATTTCTTTTTGTCTAAACGCACTTACAGCACGAACAAAGCTCAATCGTACCTTGCGATCTTCTGCCCTATTCCCTTATACCTCGAATCTCGTACCCGATTGTGGACTCGAACGAGTTCTGTTTGTCTCTTTCACAGCCCACCTTTTTCTTTGTTCTCACAAAGAAACATCACCAGACCTAGAGAGCAAGACGGTATATTTATAGGGCTAGGGCAGGGACCTCAGGAGAAATAAATCTGGGCTCCTTGTGTAAATAAGAAAACCTAATCCTACCAGGATTCTATTTCTTATTTCACAAATTATAATTCATACCACTAAAGAATTATAATTGCACTCCCGTCCTTATCTCAATTATATTTCGAGCTCCACGTTATTAAATACTTATTAATCTCCCCACGTTAAGATTACAGATACCCGTTGATTAAATGTCGATTACTAACAGGGTACACAACAAAAATGAACAATAATGTTGACAACACAATCACATGGGGTGTGGGCTCCGCACACACTTCACACTCAACTGTGTGTTGAGCCAACACACTATGTGAGTGTGTTGTCCGCCTTATTGTCCGTTTTTGTTGTGTATCTAGCATTTTTGTTAATTATTCAAAAATTACACATTTGCATAGGCTAATCAAGCTTTGTTTCCATTTGGTAAATTAGGAAATTCGTAAAATCAACTCTATAACACAACCTCAAAATGGGTTGATTTTATGAATTTCTCATTTTATCAAACAGGAAACAAGCCCTCACTCACTGAAATATCTATTCGGAAAATCCATGTGTTCTAATGTTAAGTTTTCATACTACTTAAAAAGTTACTTATTTTGACAGTATTAATCATCTATGAACACAAACCGTACCGTTATTACATAGAGGCCCGCATATATAATAAATGCGCGACATGTGCCCATATATATATATATATATATATATATATTTAAATAAATGTCCTCACATTTTTTTGGTCAAATGTTAAGATTACTTACGCTATTCTATAGTCTATATGAAGAGGGAAGGTGGCAGGTATTAGCAGACCCAGGGCTTCAATCTGGTGGGAAAGGTGGCGGGGATTATATGAATGTATATAAGATTATTAAAAGTAACGTTTGTTTTGAGTTGCTTATAGTGAATTTTGAGCTTTAGTCCTTTCGGTTGGGAGGGTCAAGGAAGTGCAATCTAGACAAGAGAATGAGAGATCATTGATTCTTGAAATCAAAAAAAGTCAGACATCGATCCCCGTCGGACATGGCTACAATTTAGATCATTAGGTTTCGTTTCCAATTTGATTTTAATAGTAAATTCAGATTCAATTCAAATATGACAACAAAAAAAAAAAAAGCGGGCCAAACTAAGCCGTTGCTATCCCTATGAGTCATTGATTTTGCCATTAGCACACTTTATATGTTATGCAGACAATTAAAGTTAGAGTTTGAACTAAGTTGTTCCAATTCCTGAGTAACTTAATTCAGATTTTAAGTTGATGTATTATGATAAAATGACTTGTTTCGTAAAGTGCGATAAATCAGTTTTGAGTTTAAACCAGAAATTAGAACGATAACCTATTATTTTAGACATTATTATTGAATTGGTAAACTTTTTAAAGTAATACAAGAGTAAAATCAACCCCTTTATTAGTGGGTAGGAAACTTATAAACTCCAAGACGAATCAGAAAAAAAAAGATAATGCAAAAATTATGAACTTCAAAAATACCAAAATAAGCTCGTCCTGTGTGGGTCCTGTTCCGCTAAGGCTTTTTTCTTTGGTTTATTGATCTTTTTTTTTATGTATTTTGAAATAATGACCTGTCTTAAAATTCAAAATAAGCTGGCTTAAAAATAAGTTGACTTAGTGAAAAAGATTATTTTGTTAGACAGTGCTTTTCTTATTGTCCACCAATGCCGAAGTGATAGAGGAGTCGGCAAAATAGCTAAATTTAAGTGTCCTCCCTTTGCTACATAAGTACATAGTTGCAAGCACCGAACCCGCTTACAATAATAGTCTTTTGAGCCCGATGCCATGTAATCGAGATCATCTCATGTGACAAATTCTCTTGTGACCCCTCATGTGATGCGTAATCCACCAAGGTATCATTTGAGAATTGGAGCCGTACAATTTGTAGGTCTCAGTATGCACATCATCTATCTAAATAATCACGTCAATCACCGGTAAAGGTCTTTTCATATTGGATTTGTAGTGAAAGAGAAATTGACAGTCAAAGTTCTACCGTCTATTTATCATTCGTTCACATAGATAACCATGACTAATTAATGGACATCCAAACCTACATAATAAACAGCTAGAATCATCAAATAACATCGTAATGGATCCCTTTATGTATCGCAAGACGAATTGTCAAATGAGAAGATCTTGACTCGATGCCGTGTGGGAAATGTTGTGTTTTGCCTGCACCTTCCTACTTCCTAGGGATGTGGGAGTGTGGGACATCCCTTCCGAAATCCACCACAGGCCGGGAATCCCTATGATCACACCCCTAGCTAGCTAGGCTGGTTCAGGTTTGAGGTTTCCTCTCCGCCACCGTTAGCCGAGAAGAAAGAAACAAATAAATTAAAAGACATTCTTTTGCTAGATGCCACAGAGAGATCAAGGAATAATTTCACCTGTCATCCAATTCTTTTCTACAAAAAGATCCGTTTCCCAGTTCCCAAGCTCCTGCCAATGCTGGGAGATGTTGCCGGAAGGAAACCCAATCAAACTGTACATCAAACACAGCGCTCAAGAGATGAATGGGTTCAGCCTCATGGAAGAGACCGGCGAGTTGCAACTTCTTCCGGAGATATTGTAAACAAAACCCAAATAGAAATTCAAACAAAGGAAAGAAAATAATAGCGCGACACATATTCATTAATTCTTTTGTTCACATCATGTCCAAGTATCGACGAGGGCCAAAGGAGGGAAATACAGAATTTGATTATTTCTTTTCGTTCAACTCTAGCAAGCATTATAGAGCTCCTCTAGTTTGAAAGGAATACCCGAAATGAACTCAATAAGCAGAATCGTTATTGTATCTATGATGAGTGGTTACATATATTTCGACTGCACAACTTGTTTCTCCGCACTATAGACTTATTGACACAACAATTTGGTGGGAGGGAAATAAAATTAAAAAGCTCAGGAAATAGACTCACAAGACAACAGTAAGCATTTGAATGATATTCATGACATATTCCGTAGTCTAGAGATTGTCAGATCTGCACCGCCGAATCCATCCATTACTGCTCTTGCTGAAGGGAACTCTGCCCTAGATGTCAAACTGTAAGGTCCACAAACACAAGAACAAGCAGCCGATTAGAAGTGACATAAGTAATCACAGAATCCAACATGATCTTTCTTTCTTTTTTTGGAAAAAAAGAATTCGAGGTCAAGGGCATAAGATTGCAATAAATTGATCACAGTACAAATGGTTGGAAAGGACATTCTAGACAGTATTCCTCAATGATTTTCCATGTTAATTGGGTGTAATGCCTTTTTCCAATTGTATGTACGACCTTTTAAATAAGGATGCAGGTAAACTTTACTGTAAGTGATTTGAAGGAAACGGATGAAAATGGCGGCTTCTTCTTTTCTTTTCTTTTCTTTTCTTTTTTGTTGAACAGGAATGGACGAAAATGGTTGTAGAGCAAAACTGAAGTTATGTGGGAGGGTTCAAGGTCGGACTTTGTTCTCATTTGTTCTCACATCATCGATTAGAAGTCTATCACAAGGATCAAGTGAACAAAGAAGAAAGGGAAATTGAAGAGGGCAAAGAGAAGAAAAATGAAAGATGAAGCTGAAAGAAACAAGCTTAAACTAACACAGACAAAAGACCTACAGCTTCGCTTCCAGTCACAATTTTCAGATGAATGTAAAAACTACAACCTACCTTAAATGAAATTTAAGTACTAATACTTGGATTGCAGTCAGCCAACCCACGTACTGTAATAGTTTTTTAATCAGCAGGAATGACCCACAATAGTTTTTAATGTAAGCAGGTGAAGATCTATTGTAAATGGTATAGATAGATATGAGGTGAGCAACACCCAATTGATTACCTATTACTCAGCTTCATATTTTGTGCACACACTAAAATTTACTTCATCTGCAGTATACAAGTAACATTCACAAGATATTATTTTCACAAAAAAGCAGATCTCATTAAATCAAAAAATGCAAGCAATTGAATTTACGCTCTCATGAACTGAAACAATTCTCTTAATACACCTCCTTCAATGAACTATACCCTTCAGTAACAAGAGAGAATCAACAAAACCAGTTCTCCTTATGCTAACAAGCTCTACATTAGGACGCGTGCCCACCTGACCACTTTGTCTGAGTTATATGATACTGTAAGCTGCATTTTCTAGTTGATTTTCAGTTCTAAACAATAACATATAGTATACTAACTATTGCTAAACACCTGCATTGGTCACTGCCCTATGTAAATCAATGGCTCTAAATCATCTTAAAAACCATAAGTCAAACAGGGATAATAGCATGAAACACAACCAACAGCCAATATGTTTATGTATCCTAGGAGAAAAACAATACTACTAATATCCAAATTCCACTTTCTCCACCTACGCATACCGAAGTGCACAGAACCATGTCGAAATACTATGGAACATGCTGAAACATGACTTACGGGAAATATCTAAATGACATTTCACATTCCCATATTCTTTGGCATTTCTACTATGTTCCTGCTAACATTGCAAAACGCATACAATACACTTCCAAAATGTTTCCTACATCTGAAAAAGAATGCTGAAACGGAATTGTGAATTGAACACAAACATGAAAAATATCAGAAGCAGTTCACCTGCTCCGAAGAACAATACAAGGCATGCCTATCTGTTCAGCTCCAGCAATTCCAGATTGGCTTCCAGAAACAAGCACACAGTTGTAAACAGGGACCCCAGCATGTTCTGCTCCTGCTCGTTGTGCAGCCACAATCTTCTTTAAGCTGGAAAACCGAACCCTCACAACGCCAGATCAATATTTAGGGTGACCAAAGTCAGAGCAACAATTTTGACCAGTCAAACAATGTTAAATTGCTCTATAAAGACACAATGATAAAAATTTCAACAATTTAGGATTAAAATAGTCAAAAGTATGCATGTTCAAAAGGGAAGTACACATATGAATGCCTAAGATTATGTTTACGTGGCATCCATGGTACGACCTCCTAGGAAGAGGAAATTGGAGAAGGCAAACTGTGAGACGGGTAAAATTTCAGTTTGATATATACAAGTGCTTTATGAAAAAGAGGATGACAAATGCTTATGAAGTAGTTGAAACGAAACTAAGAGTGTTTCCTAGAACAGTCAATGCGTTAAGTCAGCAATGTTGCTCATCAGAATAATTCAATGTTGCATGGTGCAAATGCCAAGTGATACGCATCGAGAAAATTTCCAAAACTCCGATTCCACATATAATTCAGGTGACATCCATAGTTTTCAAAGAAATTTACCACTTCAACACATGTAAAAAAATAGTCCCCAAAAGATTTAAAAATTCCATCACGCAGCAATAATGGATTGACAAGAACAAACAAATTTCCTCCAAGTATTTGCAAATGCACAAGTGGGAAGAAAAAACAGGACTAACCTTTCAGGTGAGCTTGTATCAATATCAACACTTAACTTTAGCATTGATGCAACCTCCTCCGCAATTCTTTGTTTCTCAGCAGAAGCTGGCCCGTAAAGAAAGAATATAGCCGTACCCTTTAATACACTAGCCTTGCCTTGAAATATGTAATAAAAACGAAAAATGTATCCAAGTCACCAGGTGGGGAGTCTACCTGCCTTCCTTGCTTGTTTGGCTAGTTGCTCATCCAAACTAGAAGATACTCCTTTACCAAGTACAAGTTGGCCATAGAAGCTCTGCTCCACCTCATCATTCCCAACCATCTTTATCTTTGATATTCTATGATCACCAAGCTTTTCAACAATGGATCTGGTAATATTTCACAAAAGAAGGGGAAAAAAAAAAGGAAGAGGAGGAAATGTTAGCGTATATTTTTTTGGGTAAACAATGCTAGCATATATTGATCCGTTCCCTAAAGAATCATTTTAAGCATACCACTATTAATACAAGATGAGAACATTCCATGTACCTTTAGATATGTGTATATCTCTGATTGTAAATCTTAATATCCTAAAAGTAACTGAATCAAGTCCGTAGAAGTACTAGATTGGTCAATGGTTTACATACAAATGTTGGGATGTTTACTAGTGCTCTTTGTACTTATGGGTATTATTGCCTTTGAATTTTACAGATGAGATATCTTGAACTTTCTTCCTACTATGTCCTGGTAGTCATTATTCGTGATAAATACAATATAAGACTTTGGTGGTGGTGAAACAAACCTTGCTACTTTATCACTGCTTCTACTGTAAGCTGTCAGGATGACCACAGGTATGCCTTCGTCAAATGCATCATCAATAAAACTGCAAATTAAGGTAGCAAATATGATCGCTGATGATTGTCATCTATAATAAGCAATTTATACGAAAAAGACAACCACCAATTAACACTCTGCGTTATGCATGCAACACAAAAAAAAAAAAAAAAGCCATCAACAATCCAGAAACTGAAAGGAAAATGATTGCAAGCTAGTCTAACCGATTGCAAAGACATAACTATCAGTTTATCACCATTCCACTAAAACTTACAAAGATTCACCAGTTTTAGGAAAGCATCTAAGATTCTATTATAGAAAATCAATGGAGGCACTGAGTTTTATATCAGATAGCTGATTCTATGAGAATGACAGATCAGATAACCAAATTAAGTAAGAACAACTCACTCTTCAACGCCAGGTCTTAAAGGTAAACTCTTGGACAACACCAACTCATCCAATGCCTTCCTCTGCCAAAAGTTTACCGATAGTTCAGTACTTTGCAGTACAAAATCCATGTATCTTAATTTCTTAAACGGGAAGTGGAAAGTTTGTGATCACATCCAGACATGAAATTGAAAATGACATTCTGACAAGCTTATCAGTCCAAGGAAACCATTAAATGAAGCAAAGAATGGTATGGAAATGAGAAATGAATTGATAGGAAGGGGCATTGAAAAAGGAAGAACAGAACAAAAAATAAACTTTACACTCCATATTGTGGAAAGATAGGAAGGGGTATGGTAATTTAACCCCAAGGGGTTGGCTAAGTGATCTTGCCATTTAGGGGTTTGCTCCCACCTAAGGTCTCAGGTTCGATTCCCCTTGCCAACAATCTCTTAGGGGCAGTGGGGGTTATGTCTTGTCGTTACCTCCAGGGCCCCGAAATTAGCCGAGGTGCGCGCAACCTGGCCCAGACATCCGGTTATTAAAAAAAAGATAGGAAGGGGTACAGTCTGCCATCTCAACTGTTTCTATAAACCAAGAAGGGATAATGGTTAAAACATATTTTATGTTCATTCTTTCTATATTTCCCTTTCCTAAAACAGTTGACAAGTCAAAGCATCCATCTGTTGCCTCCCACTACACCCTGATGCACTAGTTGGAGCAACGTTTCCTTTGTCCCTCAATATCAATAATACCTTTTCTCGCATCACACTTTTCATAAATGTTTCCTTCTCACTTGTGGGTAGTGAACTAGGCCAGCCAATCTGCACAAGGAATGAGCATTGCACTAATTTTAAAAGAGGCAGTAACCAACGATATCCCAATAGATAAATCCATCAGGTTTCAAATTTCCCTGAAAATAAATCTGAAGAGCTCACCCTGTTAAAATACAATACTAACATCATTTCTTCGTCACCAGTGCTCTTCCTAGAGAAAGAAATAAACAAAAAACTTTAGAACAAGACCATTAGACCAGCAAAAAAATGGTCATTGGATGAAGAATATTGAAGAAGATTAAAGCTACAACCGTAATGGATGGGGAAAGTGCGAGTTGACTCGAAGACTGAGTAACTCATACAGTAATAAGTCCATTGAAACCTTTTGTTGAGCTGACAGTGCTCTTAGCTCATACCAGTAGAAAGTGAACGAGATGCAAAACATTTGACTTCATAAAGCACAAAACCAATTCTTTTTTATGCAAAAACCATGGCATCATTTACATCTTATCTACTATCCTTACACTAATCACCTTACAAGGTCTGCATAGATAGGTTCAGTCCAGTTTGCACAGTCCAGCCCAAGCTTTCGAAATGCTGACACATGAAAGAAAAAAGTTTCAAATCGCGTAACATATAGTCCAAACTATTTGTGATGTTGTGGATGAAGTATTGATTTCAACTGTTTCAAGCAACATAAACAAAGTTACTACTCCAACGCACCTACATTGAAGGCTTGACGATTGCCCAACCGATAGACATCCATTAGGACCCTGAACAAAATGAAATACATTAGGGGGGAAATTGCAAGCACTAACAACAAAAAAAGAAGCCATAAAATGTGGAAGTATCTATGTTAACTTCAGAAAACAACGAGCAAATAAAGACTAAAAATAAAGGGCGACCCGGGGTGTACGAGGCTCCCACTAAATGAAGGTCTCAGAAGGGAGACATATAAGCAGACTTAGCCATACGTCTGGTGAAATTGTTTGTATTACTCTAATTCACTCCACTGCAATGCTAACAGCAAGTTCATACCAATTGGCCAAGATTCCTTTTTAAAAGATATAGACTCATATAGGTTGTTTCTTAGTGCAACCATTTTCTCTATATTTCGTATTCAACTCCCCTCTTGTCTATGTAGTATGTAAACCTTGTACGCTAGAGAAGAGAAGTGCATACTACCAATAATTGGTATGTGAGAAGTCACAATACTCAAAATCTACAAATATTTCTAAGGTTAGAGGCTGCACCAAAGAGGACGAAATAAGACAAAGTCATCCGACCTAATTATTTCCTGTATACTGAAGCACTGCCGCATGAGGGAGGAAGAGTGACGTGGCTCAAATTACATAGATCTAAACAAAGGAAGGCTTGTGATCAACAATATGTATTGACCTCCACAAGGCTGAGGAAGAAAGAAGATTTATAGAGACGGACTCCAATTATAAAGTTCAAGTGGTGGGCACTACAAAATGAAATAACAGTTTAATGAATATTATGATTTTACCATAGATATTGGAAATTCATGCACCCAACAAGGGTCAGTAAACAAAATCCAAAGTGAAAAAAGTTCCCATCAGCCACATACCGTGGTTGAGATTAACAATTGTCCCAGTTTGAAAAACATGTGAGAGTCTTAGCATTTCTGTTTTGGCTACACAGTTTAGGTGGCTTGATAAAGTGCATTTTGCAATAAGAGAAACCAGTTACCGCAAACATGAAATAAGAACGACGCATGTACCAGGAATGCCCTTTAATCTAGCTAGTAAATCAAACTAAGAGACTGGGTTTAGCATCACATCCACAGGAGATAAGAGATGTAAATAACAATATATTTGTCCAACTACCATACACAGCCTTAAAAAGAGCATACCACACGCCCCAACCACAATGGTCCATAACCATACCGCAATGCTTCGTGACTAACACCACAAAACATCATAACAACCTTAAAAATAACCTTGTGACTTGTACCACAATGAAATCTCATAACAAAAACCACATCCATTCATACCTACACCACTTCCAGCAAAACCCCATAACTTTCTTCAGGTACGGGGGTGTACCATGGATTTCTCGGGGTGCAGAGCCTGAAAGGATCCACTACATAGAAGACTCGTACATAACATTCAAAGCCAAACGAATGAAGTATCCCTCTAGGCCGAAGTAACAAATGAAAGGAAGCATGGAACACTATCCACCAAAGTCGAGCAACAAAATAGAACATGTTCAAGTTCAACCCTAAGCCATCCCATTTTCCAAACCCATAATATAGCACAAAAACCATTTCAACCATTAGGCCATTTTTAGCTTGCCAAAATCCTGTGACAAACTCCAAACCAAAATCTGGGCGTCTCTCCCTCTCTCCCCTCTGATGAGCCCCACAACATGGGCCAAATGGAATTAATTACAAGAAACTATTAGAGATGCTCTGGTACATTCAAATTTCCCTACACATGTAAAACTGTGTGGGTCCAACTGCATATATGTATCTATACATGTGTAGATGACATTAAGATATATAGTGGTAGCAAAAATTTCAGAATATAACCCTTCAACTTCAAGTAGAACAGCAAGTTCTTGAGTTGAATTCTGTTGCAGAGAGCTGCTGGAGGCCGTGAACCGCTTGAGTTGCAAACTTTTGCCGCGATGATTGAAGTTCCTGCGGCAAGTATAGGTAAATAGAGGGGGAATGTGAAGACGGGTTTTGGGGGTTTCACAGTATTTACTTCTTCCGTTGTTGATGCCAAGAGTGGGAAGAATTCTACACGAAGCTGTTTCCATGGGGAACAATACAAGCTGTTTTTCTGGAGTCGGTCACAATTCTGCATTCGGTCACAATTCTGCATTCAATCACACAGCTTCATGTATTTGGTGGAAATTGCGATATATACCCAAAGGTTTGGAAGAATTGCAAAATCTAGGGAAAACCCTTTCTTTTTTTTTTTTAATAACACAGGAAAAATCAATTTGGTTAGAAATTGAACAGAAACTAAACTAATAATTTGTGTGTTAAAGGGAAAAAAGAAAAAATCCACTTGTACAACCTTATCCGACGGAAATGGGGTGTTGTGCACTCCTCGGCCGTTCGATCGTGTTTTGGACGGTCCGGATACGTTTTTTATTTTTTACCGGTAAAAATAAATCCAAATTAAATCAAAATTGTCGAACGCATCCAGACCGTCCAAAACACGATCGGACAGCCGAAAGGTACACAGCATCCCAGGTCCTTATCTGACGTGAACAAAACCAAACCAAAACAAGGAAAACGTTGAAATTAGTTTCAATAAAAAGAAAAAGGCTTATGTCATTTGCATTTTTAAACAATCAATTTGATTAGATTTTGGGACTGAATTGTGCTTGTAGGTGGCCTATTTAGCCACAAGTAGTTAATCTCAGACTCAAAGGCTGATTTTTTGGGAGCTTTTACTCTCATATGTATCATGTTCAGAACTTTCTAGGTACCATCAAATCTTCTATGATCAATTCATATGACACTTTTTCCCCATTTTAATTGAGCTCCCATTAGTAAATGATGGATTTGATCCCATGAATTATGCGATGCGTGTGTAAACTAGTGTCCTGAGTTCTAAAAAAACATTAAGTCGTTTACGTCGACAAGAGCGTCAATTAGCTAACGGATTCAGGGGGAGTTTTCCAAATGATAAAATCAATATTTACTAAAATTAAAAATCTTTGTAATGCTAAAATCAAAGATTACTACTAAAAACGTGAATGACAGTTCGAATAAACAAGTTAGACCTCAAATTTCTAAGGATGTGTTTGAAACTTGAAGAAATAAATGAAAAGGGAGTGAGAGTTTTAAGAAAATTCTTTTGATTGCTTGGTTTCTTGAGAAAGATAACAAGTTAAAAAATAAGTTCGGCTTTGGGGAAGCGTGGGTTCTCTATAGCATCTTTATTCTAACCCCTTTTTTTTAACCCAATTTGGGTCAAAACTCGAGTAAAAATTCATTTTGGGTATGGGCAACTCCAGTGATAAAACTCTATTTTTACTATAATAATAAATAATAATAAAAAAAAAAGCCTTACAATGGCCGTAAATAGGAGATATAAGGTTAATATTTCAAAAAATGGGTCAAGCCTTAAATTTCTCCAAAATGGGGGCAAGGAAATGAGCAAAACCCATTTTGGATAAAGAAATAAGTATTCCTATATAATTACCCAAAAATAAGTATTCCTATATCATTGGACATAGGAGTAGTATTTTGCTCTTTTCACCACCAAAAAAAAAAAAGGTTCAAGGCAAGAAATGGGTAAGAATTGGAGATGGCTGAGAGAAAAACGTTCTAAAAGAAAAGGGGACGTTTTCTTCCTCAGAGTACACAGCATATTTCCGGGCTCATGTTTTGCGTTTTTTTACTACTCCAAATCCAATAAGCAAACGCAGAGCGAACAGAAATGGCAAAACGGACGCTTTCTTCCCAAAAATGATGCAGAATATTTGTTCCAAGGTGTAAGGGTCCGGATTCACCGAGCACCTAACTCACTGTAGGAGACACCTCTTCAATTGTTACCAAGAGATTATCTGCGAGGGACTCTTCGGTGAATGGTTCAACTTAAGCAAATTAGACATGTGGGAGTTCGGTCCCTCGCCTCGGAGATTCTCCGAGACCTCATATATACGTGGCTCAATGACGAGTTTTTAGGACTACTATCAAAAGTCTCGGGGATTATCCGAGAGGTGACCTTAATCAACTTCAGAAATACTACCATGCCGAGAGGCTAAGTGCTGAGTCAGCAGAGCAGTTAATGCTGCATGTGCCTGTAACAAACCGTGATCATGACAAATGACGTCATCCGAACGGTTACGACACGTGTCACGTTTTCACTGGAGGCATGTGCCTTCAGAATATTCTTTCGAACCCGTCATCGTGACGTCAGCCGAGCGGTTAAGTCACGTGACGAGCACAGCTGTGCTTGGAGGCCAAGCCAAGGCTCACCTATAAAAGGAACACTTCATCATCTCAAAGAGGTACGCAATACTCTCTAAAAACCCTAGATCTACAGTACTTCATCTTCTTCTACTTACTAGACCGTCGGAGTACCATTCCGGACTCAACGGTCCGGTCTGGTGCTAACGGTTTGCTCAGTGTGCAGGCCTAAAGTTCCACCTGAGAGTTTATACCATCTCCGTCGTCCACCATCACCAGGAGGATCAACCAAAGGAAAGAGGGCTCCACAATTGGCGACTCCGCTGGGGACCGACTGATTTGAGTCATTTCCCGGTGTTCTACTCTTCTTCTCCTTGGAAGAACTCTTCCTCTGTTTCTCAGCTCTTCAATGGCGATCGTTGAAGACGACGGAACCACAGAACCGGCGGCAGGAGTTAACCCTGGCGGTGGTCCTCGGGTGGGTATCGTCACCCACCCCATCTCAGGTTTCACTCCGAGCCCAAATTCACTAGACACCGTGCAGCAGATGCAGGAGCAAATGGCTGCCATGAAGACTCAGATTGAAGCGCTGACGAAGGCACAACCCACAGCCTCAGCCTCCCGATCTGGGGCGTCAAGGCGACGGCGCAAGGCGGCGGCGGCGGCCCAGACAACTCAACTTACCCACCAAACCCAGCGTCCTTCGGCTAAGGATCGTTTGGGCCGGCCGATCATCGTCACCGACGCCTCAGGACGAGTGATTCCACCAAGACAGCGGACTCCCTCTCCGAGAAGGCGTTCGGAAATAGTGCGTACAGACCGCACTGCTCGAACTGGAGGTCACTCTTCTTCCAGTTCCCAGTCCACGACGGGACGATCTAGGTCCCGAGCTCCTCGCCGGAACAACGAAGGCGATGATGTAAACCGTGGGAAAGCCCCGGTACAATACGATACGGATGGCCGAGAGATCATCCGTAACAAATCAACCGAATATGATCATCACAGAGGTCGTATGGACTGGGAACCGAGAACCCACGACAGGGAACGGAGTCCCCGGAGACACCGCGACCGAACAACCACTTTCATCTCATTTATTTCCTAAGTATGGGATAAATTCCCATCAAACTTATCGTTGCTTCGGTTCCAATCCGAGCAACTACGTCCTCCGATGAGAACAGAAGCAGGGGCTATTAGGAGAACGATCTATTCTTAAAAAGTGTAAATTTTTCTAAGTATTGACAGGGTTTTCACACCAATCAGTAAAAAACATATTGCATACAAAAGAAAGATTCATTCATAACGATTGAAACATCCAAGCATTCAAACAACCAAATCAAAACTTTCACCATTTTGGTGAAACCAGAGGCATGGCATAGTGGTACTTGTTCGCTGCCACCCTCATGAAACCTGTTTTAAAATTCTTTACAAACCCATGGCACTGCAAAATCCAATTGTTTGGAGCCGTCCATTACATTGAAACAAACAAAAACAAAAAGAAGTGTTTTCAGAAACCCTATCCTAAGTGGTCAAGTTGACAGTCTTGTCCGCCGTGTTTTCGGGCGAGATTTGCTGGGAAGAAGTTCCTTCATCTGTGACCTTGCCAGAAAGACTGTCGTCCAGTGACTTCTCGGCCTCTTCGTCTTCGGCTTCATCATCATCAAGATCCTCGGCAACAGGAGAATCAGGCATTACGGGAGCTTGATACTTCGGGTCCTCGGGAGCGACACCGAAAGCAGCACAGCAATAAAGATATCCTTTGCCGAAGCCTTTTTTCTCACCTTCTTTGACAAGCTTCAGGATGTCCTCGGCATATGCCTCCCCGGCAGCGATGAATCCAGCATCGTAAGCTTCCTTTTTAGCGTCCTCCAGAGCCTTTGTGTGCTCGGCCTTCACATTCTCGAGGCGTTGATCAGATCTCACCCGCCACTCAGCCAGTTCCTTCTTCAACCTCTCGTTCTCGATCCGAAGCTCTTCGGCACGGCTCTCGGCAGTTTGCACCTTTTCCAAGGCAGCATCTGCTCAATGCTTGTACCTTTTCGCCGCTCCGTTGAGCTCCACCATTTGATCATGCAGCCTCAGCATCGACTGCCCGGTCTGCAAACGCAAATGAAAAACAATATAAGTAAACATGTACGGCAGATAAAAACTCAGAAGTTCGGGGATGGAGGTTTACCTGTGCTATCAGCGACGAGCAGTGATAAAGATTATCCTCGATCTTGCTCGGGACCCTGGCCATGTCGTTTTTCAAAGCCAGACCGTACAGGAGTCCCAGACCAAGCCGAGGGTCGGCATGGACGCTATCCGTTGACATAATACTCTTCCCTTCGGCGTTTATAAGGACCGGAGTCCACGGCCTCGAAAGGATCTCAATCTCCGGACCCTCCTCTCTCGGTAGGTCAGCCCCCATGGAAAGATCCACGGTTTCGATGTGTGGATCAGCGTCATCCCTCGGCTTCTTCGTCGGTCTTTCGTCCTCGGGAACGGAGATCCGAACCCGGTTAGCAGTTGTCTTTTCCTTCCTTTTGGAAGGAGCCTTTTTGCTCTTCGCCGTCATCTCCGCAAGCTTCGCGGCAAGATCAATCTTCGGCGGCATTGTCTCTTCGGATACTGACGGAGAAAGACGGTCAACAGGAATTCTTTCCTGACCTCGGAGAGTCTCAACCGGTTGAGCCTCCAAATCGACTCTTTGCTGTGCAGAAAGCAGGGTCTCGGCTGTTCCCTTCGACTTCCTCGGTTTCCGAGCTCTGGACGGTTTCTTCTTTAGCCAACACCTGTAGGTCGGTAAGTAACCGAGGACCTTGTGTGCTAGGCGTCCAGAACACTGGTATAGCTTTTGTGCCCTCTCGGGATTGGCACGCATCTTTAGGCGCCGAGTGATTGGGGAAGGACCTGCAAAGCGCGTGAGTTAGTAAAATCATGACATTATTGATTACAGTATCAACAAGAATAAACAAGGGAGAAATATTAACTATGGTTGCCCCGAAGGGTAGGGACGGGGAAAGGATCCTCGGACTGAGGTAAACTGAAATTCCCCGACACCATTACGCAAATATCCTGAAAGTGGTCGGAATCTGGGAGTTGCTCGACAATCTGTTTCTTCTTCGGCCGCGTCATTAGGAAATACCTTCCGAACGTCTTGTTCCGAGACACGGCGTAGAGACTGAGCAGATCCCACACCCGAAGCTCAAGCCCGTCCCACTGCTTTAGCGCGTACGCAGAGTTGATGACTCGGTAGCTATTTATGGTTAACTGGTCGGGAGAGAGGTGGTAGGCGCTAAGAATCGACCGAGTAAATATGTTCATCGGAAAGCGAACCCCACCCTCTGTGATTGCCATTAGTGGGACAATCAAGTGGTTGGGGCCGTAGCTCGGCAGCATCCCTTTCGGAATAAGCGTCACCGTCACGCCCTCGGGAATGTTGTACTTCTCGACAAACTTGTTGTACCCGGCCTCACCGTTCGTAAAATAGTGGAGGTAGGGGCACGTGGGGTCTTTCTTCTTACTACTGCTGGAGGCTTTACCCGACGATCTATCCTTTCCGGATCCACCTACTCCGATCTCGGCCAGAATGGCCTGCTCTACTTCCTCCGTGGCATCTGCGTCTCGTTCGGAGTCGACACTCGCCGCGTGGTCGGTGCTTGTGGTAGTACCAGTAGTAGAAGGTCCCCTGTCGGAGTGATCTTCAGATTCCGTAGCCTCGCTGTCGGACAGAAAGCCTCCCAAGACGTCCTCCTCATCCTCTGAACCTACAGGTTCTTCAACTATTGGGTCGGGGTTCGGGGGTATGGATTGAAGGGGCCTCTCAACTACAGGTTTATCGAAATCAAAGTCCATTGGTACAATCTCTCGGCAAGGGTTTATCCGAGCTCTATATTTTTGGATAAGAAAGGCAATGTAGGAAGCAGCTGCGCTAGAAATCTCGGATCCTGAGCTCTCGGATTCTGAAGAGATCTCAACGACTGATGGCGCCAGACCTAACAAAAGAGTGCACGGTAAAGAGACCGTTAGCTATGCGCAGTGGGTCATAAAATCAATACCGAGCAGCATGCTCCTCGGCACCACCAGACATTTGAGATCTCGAATCAGACAAGTGTGTGTCTATGAGTGAAACCTCTCGGCACCCATGGCCGAAGAGGGACTGTCTACGATCTATATCTCTCGGCGTCGTCTTCAACCTTGTGAACGAGTCAAAGACGACTGTTCATCTTACGAGATTCAGACTCAGAAAACGCAGAAAACTCAAACTCAAGAGAATACAACTGAGTCATGCCATAATCGTATAAAAAGCTGGGAAAGCTACAGAAAATCATCAAAACACAGTTGGATCGAAATCATACCTGAAGGTTGAGCGAAGATCTGGTTGATGGAACTCGATTTCGCAAAAGAACGCCAGAAATCTAGAGAGAGAACGTCTGGAACTCGAAGAGCAAGAGAGAGAAAATGTTTTCCCTTCAGAGAGAGGGGTATTTATAGAGGGGAAAGTTTTTCGAAAAACGGATGAGCATTAGGCGGGAAATGAACATGGTCACGGCGAAGAATGGGAGACGGCATGTTCTCGGCTTATCAGCATCCAACATGTGTCTCCTGACTCCGTGCACCGTAGCAACTCTCTCCTGTTGCACCAATGAAACGGCGTGCAACCGAAGTGACGTGACTGCAGCTGTCACATCGCTACTGAAACCCTACTCTTAGGGGACACGTGGCGGACTCCGGATGGCCGAAAGATCGGCGGTGGCAGAGAATCTAATAATTACGCCTTATCTCAAGGAATGGGGCTCGGATCGGACCTTGCTCGGCATCCGAGTACTCAACCCCTCTTGTGAAAAATACACAGAGGGATCGAGGGGCTATTGTAAGGGTCCGGATTCACCGAGCACCTAACTCACTGTAGGAGACACCTCTTCAATTGTTACCAAGAGATTATCTGCGAGGGACTCTTCGGTGAATGGTTCAACTTAAGCAAATTAGACATGTGGGAGTTCGGTCCCTCGCCTTGGAGATTCTCCGAGACCTCATATATACGTGGCTCAATGACGAGTTTTTAGGACTACTATCAAAAGTCTCGGGGATTATCCGAGAGGTGACCTTAATCAACTTCAGAAATACTACCATGCCGAGAGGCTAAGTGCTGAGTCAGCAGAGCAGTTAATGCTGCATGTGCCTGTAACAAACCGTGATCATGACAAATGACGTCATCCGAACGGTTACGACACGTGTCACGTTTTCACTGGAGGCATGTGCCTTCAGAATATTCTTTCGAACCCGTCATTGTGACGTCAGCCGAGCGGTTAAGTCACGTGACGAGCACAGCTGTGCTTGGAGGCCAAGCCAAGGCTCACCTATAAAAGGAACACTTCATCATCTCAAAGAGGTACGCAATACTCTCTAAAAACCCTAGATCTACAGTACTTCATCTTCTTCTACTTACTAGACCGTCGGAGTACCATTCCGGACTCAACGGTCCAGTCTGGTGCTAACGGTTTGCTCAATGTGCAGGCCTAAAGTTCCACCTGAGAGTTTATACCATCTCCGTCGTCCACCATCACCAGGAGGATCAACCAAAGGAAAGAGGGCTCCACACAAGGCAAATCTGTTCTTTAAGTTAAGGTTGGCTCTTCCTTGCTCTTCTTTACATCCAATTTGATTTTTCTGATTCGTAATGATGCTTAGGTTTCTGTACAACAATTTACTACTCCGATCCACAATTAGTCCTCGTGATAAACTAGATTCACCCCAATTGCTCAAACCCAAATCATTCTCGACCAAATCCCTACATGAAAACGTGGGAGCTCTCAGATCCTATGGTTTGACAGAACCCCAAATCTCCAACCTCATGGAGAAAAGACCACTGCACCAGTCGTACCAAACCCTGAAACCCAAATTAGATTTCTTCAACTCCATTGGAGTTTCAGCTACTGACCTTATCCAGATTCTTACTTTCGACCCAACTCTTCTTCACCGTAGCCTAGAAAACCGAATACTCCCTTCTTACAATTTCCTCAAGACTTTGCTTCTCACAAATGAAAATGTTGTAGCTGCTATAAAAAGGTCTTGCCGGATCCTAACGCGCAATGTGCTAAAGGATATGGCACCCAACATAGAGTTCATTAGAGGCCTTGGGGTTCCCGAGTCTCGGATTTTATCTGTCGTTATGTTTTTGCATAAAAAAAACCAGACCATTTTGAGGAAATTGCAAAGAATGTGATGAGATTGGGATTTGATCCGTCGAAGTGTAGTTTCATGATAGCTCTCCATGTATTGGTTGAGTTTAGTAAGTCGAATTGGGAACAGAAATCCGAGGTTTATAGGAAGTGGGGCTGGTCTGAGGATGAGATTCTATCAGCGTTTAGAAAGGTGCCCTTGTGCATGAAGGCTTCTGTGAATAAGATAAATCGGGTAATGGATTTTCTGGTGAACAAAATGGGATGGGATCCTTCAGATGTGGCAGGGTGTCCTTTGGTTTTTAGGCCTAGCTTGGAGAATTGGACTATGCCCCGGTGTTTTGTTGTTGGGGAACTGTTGTCCAAAGGACTGATAAAGAAGGATTTCAAACACAGTACTGTCGTCCAAACGAGTGAGAAGAGGTTCTTGGATAAGTTTGTGACCAAGTATTGCACTGAAAACCTTGAATTGCTGAAATTGTACAAGACGAAATTGAAGACTCAAGAATTTATTGAATGATCGCCTTGGTAGGTTGAGGCTGGAGAGAGGATGGCGGGCAAATCCCTTGAAACCTACGTTTGTAACTCTGCAACGAGAGTCCTGGCCCACTGGTAATGCCAAGTTTTGAAAGTTTTGCTTTTACTTTGGTTTTCCTGCTTATTTTTCTCTTCATTTTAGTTTGGGGGTCAAAATTTCTTAGTTATCCGATTCGTCAAATATTAGAAAAGGAAACACATTATTTTCCTTGGAGAAAGCAATGCTTATGTTTTTGGGATTTCGCCTTGTCTTATTTAGTTCGCGATTTATTCATATTCTGATTCCTCTCGGGCTAAGTATCATTTTATTATTCCCTTTGCAACCCAAGTATTTGATAGCAATGAAATTGCAGAATTTACACAGAGCTCAAACTGTCCTGGAGGAGTGGGTGAATGTGCAGTTCTAAGTATCAGCCTAGGCAGCCACCTAGTGGCAGATAGCCTAGTGCTAGGCGCCGCTCTTCTGCCAGACTAGCGCCTAACAAGTTTTAGGCTAATACTAACCTTGCTAAAGGGGCTGTCTCTGTGTTTAATTGGTCCGGGCTTGCTATTGATTTATTTGCTATAATGGGTTGTATGTGGGGTGGGATATCTCTGAGCATATTTAACATCGAGTTATTGTTCACAATCCTGTCCAAAATCATTCATATGGATTCCATGAAAGGTGCCCAAAATTGATATGCAAGTTCTGTTGAGTGCGTGCATCTAAACAAATGTGCCCAATGAGTCCACATCCAAATGCATTGCCAAACTTTTAGCTTAAAAATGATGCTGACGTTAATGTTACCTTTTGTCTATGTAGCTTCCGAAGTGTACAAACCTTTAAGGACAACAGCACAACGAATGAAACGTCAAGTCTTTGAAGGAGTAAGGAAGTATCTGACCATTTTCATGGTATAGATTGGATTGTGGTAATGTAAATGATTGAGTTATACTTATAACAGGAAGTGATAGATTACTGGATCGTAGAAATTATTGCTGGAAACTCAAGAAACTGGAAATTCCAGACCATTATAAGCTTAACTAGAGCAGTGAATCTATAGAAGGCAGGTCTTTCAAAAGTAGTAGAACATATATTGTTGAAGTTACTCATAAGTTCTGCAAACAGATTCAATCATCGTTATTCTATTTTTTGTAATTTTTCTCAGTATGGGTGTTAGTGATACATTGGATTCTGATGATGCCCTGTTGCTGCATGGCAAATTAGCGATAGCAAGGAGAAACTGAAGCATCAAGATGAGAGGTGTTGGAGTATCGTCGCCACTCTTTTCAAAAGAGGAAAAAAGGACTTTTGTTGCCTTGGATGGCAATCAGAAAATTGTGAATATGGATGACATTTTTAGTTGGTGGTGATTTTTTTTTTTTTCATGGTTTTCATTGTCACCGTGGATGGCAATCATTGGATGCCATTTTTAGTTGATGTGGATAATTTTTTATGGTATTCATTGGGTATAGCTCGTGCTACTGATTCAGTTGGTTGTTTGAGGGAATTTTCTTCGTGAATTGACTATACATTTACTAGGGATTGGCGTCGTGTCGTGTCAAATCGGGTTCCAAAATGACCTGCTTATTTGATTGTGTCAAAAAAATGAACCCTAAGCCTACCTGATGTTAATGGTGTCAACCCTAACACGATACGGATTGACACGGTCGCGACCTGTTTACCCAACTTCGCAGGTTATGCGGGTTAATTCTTGGGTTACGCAGGTTAATTCGTGTCATTCTCGGATTAGCGTGTCGATACTAATAGACGAACATGTTAATTCATGTCATTCTCGGTTTATGCGGGTTGAACCCGAACTGTTTAGTAATCGTGTTCTCGGATCGTGTCATATACGTGTTTCGTGTCAGAAATAAATAACACTAACCCACTAACTTTCTGTCATGTTTGGATCTTGTTACCATGTTGTGTCATAAATTCTCATCCCTAACATTTACCATTGTTCTATTCTTCTTCCTTGAGAGACTCCAGCTATAAATAGGAGGCCCTTGTGTAATACCTAAGTTACAGTTTGCGATGAATGTTACTCCCTCCGTCCCTTTTTAAGTGATCCATACGGGAATACGTGCAATTTCAAACCCCTAAAAAACATATTTCTCTATATAACTTTTTAATTTGTTTTATACCAAATTAAAGTGCTCATTGAGTACTTGAATTTGGTGCAAAAAAAATTTAAAAACGATATGCGAAAGTACATTTTTAAACGTCCGCAAAAATACACGTTTCCCAAGTGGATCACTTAAAAAGGGACGGAGGGAGTATGAAATAACCTTAGTACTCCTTTTTTAAAATTTTCTTTTTGGTGAGAATGAACCTTAGTACTCCTTAGTCCACATTTTTTTTTTATCACTCAAGGTGTCGGCCTAACTTCCAAATATATAGACCCCACACCCTTTTGCAGTTTTGCTGGAGGAAAGAAAATTGCCTCTAGAGCAGGAAAATTGGAATAATCTCTCGAGGTTACACTTATAGGCTTACAGCCAGTGGCGGCTCCAAGATCTTGTAGTAGGGTAAAAAACATACTTTCTATTTCGAAATGATTGTCTATTATGCAAGATGATAATTTAAAAATATAACTAATTAACTATCTGTCAAAAAAATTCAAAAAAATTAAACTTCTCGTCTTGTGTAGTGGACAATCTTTTGGTATTGGAGAAATAAGATTTTATAGTTCCATGTATGGGTTAAAGAAATGTATTGATCTATCATTACCCTTTTGAAAGAACATGTGGTGAATAGGCCAAGACAAACCTTTTTGAAGATGTGTTGTTCTTTTAAGATGACATGATCAGATTTTCTATTGGAGTTCTGAATTTGAGGAAAATTTGTTAAAGTTGAATTTTTTTAAGCTGTCCATAATTCTGTAAGTTAGTAAAACAACCGATAAAAAAATGATGCAGTTAATGTAAAAAATATGAACTTAGTATATTTATACCTTCGGCAATGGACATGGTGATTGCACCAATAAATGGTTCACTTTCTCTTACATTCTGTTTAAATTACTGTATTTCATTATGAGTGTGAGATATGTTCGAGCTAATTACTAGTGCTTAGTTGCCAATGTGTATTCTTGAACGATCAATAATGTTATTTTTCTTCATCTCTTTTCATTTTTATTTTTATTTTGTTAGTTTATTCAATCAACTTTGTTGTCGGGTGTAATTGGGTCATGTGCTGGGTGTCCAATTGTTTTTGGGTTAGATATTCAACTAGTATTGTTTTTGGCTGTTCAAGACTGTTAGAATTGGGTGTTTTAAAAAAAACTAAACCAAAATCATTCTGCAATGTTTTTATTTTCTAAGGATGTGCAAGTGACCACTGACCACTATGTGGTGGTTGTAGAGCCGCCAGTTGTTACCCTCTCATTTATTAGCACATAAGACCATCTGCAGCTTTTCCCCCAAACCAAAACCAAATTCAAAATGGGTGATTCTATATAGCTCCCATTTATTACTTCATACCACCCAGTCAAAACAAATCCCAAAACCCCTCTTGCAAAAAGTCCATTTTGCCCCTCAAGTTACTACATACCAACCCATTTACACAAACCTTTTTTCTCTTATTACTACATACCAACCCACCCCTTTTTCTTCCCCAGATCTCTTCTTCTTCCTCTTCTTCTCCCTCTTCTTCCTCCATTGTTAGGTTAGGTTAAAAAATTTCCATACTTGTTCCTACATTCTCCCCCTCCATCTCTCATCTTTCTCAATCAATGGAAATTTTGCTGAGTCGATGAAAGGATCCTCTCCCTCACTTCAATTAGAAGAACTTGGGGAGATAATGGAACAACTTAGAACTCCAAATCCACCAAAAGAGTCCGCAATAGAGAAGACGGTCACCTTAGAAGAAAGCATGGAAGTGGAGAGTGAGGTTGGTATCCTGGAAATGAAGACTTTCGAGCAAAAAACGACCCAAGAGGTAACGCATTGTTTCCCGACTTAGTAATCTGTCCGTTTGTTCGACACGGAAATGCAGTCCTGAAAAACGTCATATGTTTCGGTATATAACTCCCGAAATTGGGAAAATATTTTGACAATTGAGTTCCAAAATTGGGACATTATTTCGGTAGTTATAAACCAAAATTTAAACAATATTTCAGTAGTTATAAACCAAAATTTAGACAATATTTCGGTAGTTTATATCCATGTTTTGATACCAGCAAATCTAATCTTCCTAATGTTGTGGTATTTTTCAAGGGTAATGCTTCCACGCATGGTAGTCGCACAACGGGGTCCGTTTGCTAGTCGAATCAAGAATTGGCACAGATATCGAGAACCATATGCGAAAGGATGGGAACCTCCGTTTGCTAGTCGAATCGAAGAGTTTGGAAGGATAATCGGGTCTGATGTAGCAATTGCAGAGGATTTTGATATTACTCAGTAGTCAATGTACTTAATTTGCAACTTTGACAATGCGTACTTGTAATTTAGTGTTGACAATGCGTACTTGTAATTTATTCGAGATTGTTGTAACATTGAGATTGTTGTCAATTAATGTGTAAGTCTATTCGAGAACTTAATTCATGCAGGTGCAATTGATATTCGCTTCATGATATGCAGTTTATATATTGTTGAATGACCAATTTTAAACAGAGGCATGTAAACGGGAGTTAATGCCCGAAATTTGTTCATAAATACGATAGTTTGTACCCAAAATTAGTGCAACAATTCAGTAGTTAATATCCAAATTGTGTAAATCTAGAGAGCAAACATTTAGGACTGGTGTTAATAACTGAAATTGGTACATAACCATATTGTGGTCCATATCCATTCAAAATACATCATAATCGTCGTCCATCCACCTAAATACATAAATAGTCTAAACATACATAAGCATAAGGTCCATCATAGTCTATCCAAGTAAACACAATGCTCAAGTAGCATCTAGTGATGTCTAGTGTAGGACTTCGTCGTGAATGGTGTAGTAGGCTCTCCCTCGGGTATAACCTGCACTAATCACAAATAAATGATAAGTAAATGAAATTCTAAGTTTTGGAAATAGACTACCGAAAATATGCTCCATATTCGGGAGTTAGTTGTCGAAAAACTAGGTATACTTTAGAAGTTAAATCCCGAAAGTTGTTGAAAATTACGGGAGTTAATTGTCGAAAACAATGTTGAATTTTGGTGGATAATTCCCGTTTGATCATTTCCCAAACAACTGGTATTGAAATTTTCGACAACTAACTCCCGAAATTTGGATCGTTTTTCGGGAATTCTATACCGAAATCCTTCGACGTGGCGGTTCAACTGACAAAATTTCAGTCCAAGCAGCTTCCGATCATCCAATCTCACTTGAAATTAACAACTATAAAACGATTTTTCAGGAACCTTACAAAGATCTATACGATATATGTATATATCCCTAGTAAATGAACACACCTTTTAGTTTCGGGTCGGATCTGAGCTGTTTGGTCATCGCCGTGACAGTGGTGGTGGTCGCCGGTCGGAGGGGCAGTGGGTGGTGATGGGTAATGGGTGTTGGGTGTTTCGGTGTAGTGGTGGAGTATGGGAGAGGAGAGGCCGTGGGTTATGAGAAGGGGAGGAGGGAGGAGAAGAGGGAGAGTTTTTTCAAAATTTGGAGAAAAATTAAAGGAAGGGTATTTTGGGAACTTTACCGGGATATTTGAAGCAAAAATGAAAAATTTCCACGTCAGCTGGGTTGCATGTAGAAATCGGGTGGTATGAAGTAATAAATGGGAGCTATATAGAATCACCCATTCAAAATTTGAGTAGATACCCCCCAAAACCCTCTCTACTCTTTAAACCGAAAGTCTTTGAACCAAACACATATCAAATTGAATTTTATCATTTTTATTCCCCAAATTAAGGGAGAACCAAACCCAAATGTGCAATCGCTATTTTTTGGTGGTCGACGATGGTGATAGCTGGTGGTGTGCGAGCAAAGGTGGTGATGCAAAAAATTGGTTGACGGTGGTGGTAACTTGTGGGTCGACGAAATTTGGTCAAGGTGGCGGTCGATGGTGATGGCAGTCGGTTGTCAATAGTGGTGGTGGTAGATCTAGGTAGACGGGGGCAGACGAAGGTGTGAATCAAGTTCGACCATAGAGAGGAAAAGCAAATTAGTATTTTTTTCCCCAACAAAATCTGAGAAAAAATTGCTTTTACCATTGGAGGGGATGATATCAAAGTAAGATTTTACCTAAATTTTTACTCAAATTTAAGGAAAAATTAGGATAAGGACCAAAGATACTCTAAATCACTGTGTTTTTTGTGGAGCAAAGTGCAAAACTAAGGCTATCCACTATGATTTTTTTCGGTATTTTTAGCGATATTTTTGGTAAACAGAGACTTTTCTTAAGGATCACTGGATCTTATCCCACCAAGGTAAAGGTGCTTAGATCAATGCCAACTAGGGTTCGATCAATGGTAGTCGGGGTCATCAAAATCTTGTACAAGTTATTTTCTTCACATACATCAACTAATTTGACATTTAGCAAAACCACACATCTTTAAAAGAGGACTTTATTTTTAGTTGAAAGTTAGCCGGACTTAGGGTTCTCGCAGTGAGCCAAGTATCTCAGGGGTGCTTTGGCTAATAATCCATATTATGGATTATTGAATTATTCATTTTGTCTTTATTCAAATTTTTTTTGCATTTGTTAGTTTTGCGTCAAGATTTTGTGATTTTTGGATTCTTCTCGACGAGACGAATCTAACAAGTACAAAATTATGGTCAAAACTCAATTTTTTTTAATAAAGCCAAAATACTTGGATTATTGGCCAATAATCCAAGTATTTCGGCTTTGTTCAAAAAAATATTTGGTTTGACCATAATTTTGTACTTGTTAGATTCGTCTCGTCGAGAGGAATCCAGAAACCACAAAATCTTGACGTTAACAAATGCAAAAAAAAAAAAAACTTAAATAAAGACAAAATGAATAATCCAATAATCCATAATCCGGATTATTAGCCAAAGCAGGCCTGAATTGTGGGCTCTTTGAAATATTCATTTAGGATCGGAACTGTTCATTTTCTAAGGAATGTTGAACACATTATGGGTATAAAAAATTATGATCATTGGCGTTTGGTAAACACACAATTAAGATAAATTTGTCTTACAATGTATTTTCCAAATGATATTAGCCATCTATATAAATGGTATCCGAACATATGATTACTAATATTCAATTAATTTAATTTTTTTACATGAATGATATACTCAATATTCTTGACAAATTGTACAGTTTCAATCCAAAATTTCATATTATAAAATGCCCACAATTGAGGTCACTACGGATATGTCACTACGGCCACCCAAATCCTAGTCAGCCTAATTAGTAAATTTAAAATAAAAATTTGCGTGTCATTGAACCAAAACGGAGGCGGCTTCCTCCTAAATCAGCATATCTCACAATAGGAAGGCACTGAGCTGCTTCTCCAGAGCAGAGCGCGAACTTGATTGAAGGTTTGTTATTCCTTCCTTTCCAGTTTCCCCTTCATTACAAGATTCCTATTTCATTTTCTGATTGTGGTAAATGATGCTTAGGTTTCTGTACAACAATTTCCATCGATCCACAACTAATCCCAACAAACTAGATTCAACCCAGTTGCTCAATCTACTTAAAAACCCTAGTTTTCTCAAACCCAGATCATCATTCTCAACCAAATCCCGACCCGATGACCTGAGATCCCTCTCTCTCTTCACATCCTACGGTTTCACCGAACCCCAAATCTCCAACCTCATGGAGAAAATACCAGCACTGCCCTCACACAAAACCCTAAAACCCAAATTAGATTTCTTCAACTCCATTGGAGTTTCAGTTACTGACCTTATCAAGATAATCATGCGGGACCCAACTGTTCTTAGCCGTAGCCTCGAAAACCGAATAATCCCTTCATACAGTTTCCTCAAGAGTGTACTTCACACCAATGAGAATTTTGTAGCTGCTATTACAAGGTCTGGTTGGATCCTAAATTGCAATGTGGAAAAGTATATAGCGCCCAATATAGAGTTTCTGCGAGGCATTAGGGTTCCTGAGTCTCGGATTTCATTCTTCGTTAGGACCCAACCTAGCTCGTTGGTGAGACGCACAGACCATTTCAAGGAAATCATTGAGAAGATTATGGAAATGGGATTTGATCCGTCAAAGAATAATTTCTTGACGGCTATCCATGTATTCACTGGGTTCAATAAGTCGACTTGGGAACAGAAATCAGAGGTTTATAGGAAGTGGGGTTGGTCGGAGGATGAGATTCTGTCCGTTTTTAAAAGGTTACCCGCATGCATGACGGCTTCTGTGAGTAAGATAGACCGGGTAATGGATTTTTTGGTGAATAAAATGGGGTGGGATTCATCGGAAGTGGCGGCGTGTCCTTTGGTTATTAAGTATAGCTTGGAGAATTGGACAAAGCCCCGCTGTTTGGTTGTCGGGGAATTGTTGTCCAAGGGGCTGATAAAGAAGGATTTCAAACTCAGCTCTATCATCACGACAACTGAGAAAAAGTTCTTGGATAAATTTGTGACAAAGTATTGCACTGAAAACCCTGAATTACTGGAATTGTACAAGGAGAAAGTGGAAACTCTAGAATTTGCTACTTGATTTCATGTGTTGGGTGGATGGTGACATGGTGCGACGAGGTGTCCAACGAGAGCATCCTCAGCCCTCTGCTAATGCCAATTTTGGAAACTTCTTCTCTTGTACTTAGTTTTTCCTGCTTATTTATCTTTTATTAATGACTTCTTTCGTTTTGGGTCAAAATTTCTTCATAATCCGATTAGTCTTGACGAGGAAGGATTCCAAATATTAGATAAGGAAACACATTATTTTCCTTGGAAGGAAAGCAATGCACATGTTTTTTGGGTTTTGCCTTGTAGTGGGTTTTTTTTTTTTTTTTTTTTTTAAGAACTTCCAAATTGAGTTCCTGTTTTGTTCATATTCGTCCAAAAGCTTTAGAAAGTTCAAAAACGAAAACAAGTCATTCACAGAAAGTAAATCCAAAGTCACTCTGCCTCCTGGCGTAGGCAAATAAGCTAGTTATGCTTTTATTATTCAATGTTTTTCCAGCCAAAGTATTTGGTAATTCCTGAACATATTTGACATCTGATTATTGTTAGTGTCACATTTCCTTTCCCAAATCATTCGTATTCATCAATACAAAGGTGCCCAAAATCAATATGCAAGTTCTGTAGAGTGTGTACACCTCCAAATGCCTTCCCAAACTTCTTCTACGTATCTGCCGAAGTGTAAAGCCTTGAAGATCAACTGAATAACGGATGAAAGTTGAAGTCTTTATTGAAGGAAAAGGTAGTATATCACCATTTTCAATGTATGGATTATCGGTAACGTCAATGATTAAGCTAGAGTTCACAAAAGGAAGGGGTAGATTCCGGATTTTAGAAATTGTTGCTGGAGACTCGAAATAGAAACTGGAAATTGCAGACTATTACAGCTTAGCTAGAGCAGTAAATTCCAAAAAGAAGGCAAGGTCTTTCGAATTAGCAGAACAAACATTATCGAACCTACTGGTAAGTTCTGCATACAGATTTGGTAGTTTTTCTCAGTGTGGGTGTGTTAGTAATGTGACATTGGATTCTCATGATGCCCCAGATTGCTGCATTGCAATGGCAAGGATAAACTGCAGCATGAAGATGAGAGCAGTGGGGACTGTTGTGGCCTTTAATGGCAATCACAAAACGATGAATATGGATGACTTTTTTTTTTTTTTTTGAGGGTTTTCTTTGGGTTTAGCTACGGCAACTGATTCAGTTGGTTGTTTCAGAAAATTGTCTCCATGAATTGACTACACATTTTACCATTGTTCTACTCTTCTTCCTTGTGATGACTTCCATAGTATAAATTAACTCCAATGTAGGCATTTTGGAGCTACCATGTCCTGATGGAAAAAAAAGCCACCATGCATTGAGCCGGCACCAAAGAAGATTTGGGTGTTCCACTAAGTTAGTTTTTTGAATAAACTGGTTTTTCACAGTTTTTTGTATGATGTATTGTGAAAGAATGACATGTCTCAATTTTTAAAAAAAATAGTTTTTTGTTAGTGGAACACTCCCTCAAGGCAACAAGTAACCCGCTTGAACCAAAGCATTTGTTTTTTTGAACCGAAGAACCAAAGCATTTATTATGTGCAATTTGGATTGACATGTACATTTCCACAAAAAATTACATTATTGTTGTTTAATTGTAAAAATGTGTGGGGCCCCACAACACGATTTTGCCTAGGCCCCTCAAATGCCTTTGGGCCGGCCATGTGGCTGGTGAACGAGTTTAAAATTTAAAAAAAATTAAAAAAAAATAGTTTAGGCCCCGTTCCACTAAAAAAAAAAAAATGGTTTTCTTTTAACTCAAAAACTGTCTCATTCCACTAACAAAAAACCACTTAGTTTTTTTTTGCAAAACTAAAACCAAAAAAGACAAAAAACTAGATTAATGGAACAAGTTAGTTTTTTTGCAAAACTAAAAATCAAAAAACTAGTTAGTGGAACAAGTTAGTTTTTTTGCAAAACTAAAACATCCAAAAAAAACCAAAAAAAACCAAGTTAGTGGAACACCCCTTTAGTGTTCTTGAAGATGATGGCGTTTGCTTGCGACCTGGGATTGTATATCGAATGTTGACTTCCTAAGCGTAGGGTTCAGATGTCGCGTAGCATGATAACCGGAAGTCCGGGTTGAGTCCACAGAGACCGAATGCGCTAAGCGTGTTGATTGATTCGCGAGTGATAGTTTTAGCCTTAAAGCGGCAAACTTGGCTTTTGTAGTTTGGGGGTGGAATTCACTTAACTTCGTGAATGACTCGGAAGATTAAAAAGACTAATTAAAACAAGGCTAAGTCAAGGGGTTCACAACACCCATGCCTTAGGCCGATTCGTTCTTCTCTAAAATAACCGGCTCAGGGCGTCGTTAAACGACCCCGAACGGAAGATTTGGTATTTAAACTCGTTTGACTAGAAATGGTGTTTCTCAAATAGTAGGATTCTTGTGCCATTTATTCAAATATTTTGATTGACATTGCCCTAAGCATCACACGTGCCAAGCGGTCTAGCCCTTGGCTACGTGTGATCAACGGGATTAACAAATTCAAATTTTGATACATAAAATCAATCCATACTCTTTGATTAACAAGCAATGTTTGCATTATGGCGAGGAGAGTGAATGAGCCTAAGTCACAGGGTGCTAATCACCCCATGACCGAGCCTATAACGACTACCCGATCATTACTACGTAAAACACGACTATTTTGATGAAGGAAATAAAGAACATAACAAGTGACATTAAAAACTTATTTTTAATGAAGATCCTAAGTTTGCCTAACACTTTAAACCTTGGGAAAATTACAAACTTAGTCTACTTACTTTGATTTTTTAAAGGAGATGACTAGAAAAGCATAAACAAGATTTAACCGATAAAAACGTAAATAAACTTGATTTATGTAGAGATCCAACAAGTAGCTACAACATTAATAAATGACAAATTAACGAAAACTTACAAGCTCTCCAATGGAGGAGAGAGGTGAGAGCAACAAAACTAGATAAGAAATAAAAGCTAAAGTGTGGGAGAAGGAGAGAGGAGAGTGCATTTTATCATCCCATTTCTCTCTCTACGAAATATATAATAAAGCTCTCACATTACAAAAACTTTCCATTAATAGCATGTACATAAAGTGCATTCAATTGGCTGCCTGGGCATGTTTGGATCGATCCAACATGACTTTGGATCGATCCAAACTGCTCTGGTGAAGTTTCGTCCAAGGTTGGATCGATCCATCCCTCATTTGGATCGATCCAAAGAGGGTTGCTGGGGGATTTTGTGAAGTTGGATCGATCCAACTTGACCATGGATCGATCCAAACTGCTCTGGGGAAATTTTTGTGAAACTTGGATCAATCCAACATTCCTTTGGATCGATCTAAAAGGCTCTGCTAGAATTTTGATGAAACTTGGATCAATCCAACTTTCCTTTGGATCAATCCAAGTTCTTCTAAGCTTGAATTTCACTCCTTTGATCAATCCGCTTGAATTGCATGCTTTCGGATTTCTTCCAATGGACTCCAATGGATCGTGTGACCCTCGGGGGAGATAAACCTCGGTCTTGTGAGTGCTTGTTCAATCCCGGACCCCACTGGAAGTTTTTGCGAACGTGAAGCACGGCTTCAAAGCACCAACTTTTCGCACTCCCGGGCCTCGACCGAATCGTCATTTTGTGGCTCGTGAGGCCCGGTATTGGCATGCCATGGGGCACGTGGCCCTTGATAACGCGGCACGGTTTTCAATGTGCTCAACATGCTCTTATTTCACGCTTTTAACCTGTAACTTGACAAAAACACTACGGCGCGCATATCAAACATATAAGGTGCGAAATCGCGTGCGTGTGTGAGATAAATGAGCAAGGTAAGCCCCGATTATCTACAATATTGGGGGCTTATCAGCGTCCTGGAATTAAAAATAGGGTGTGAAAAAACACTAGTACTTATGCAACTTATATTTGTGTTTACATATGAAATTAACACATCCAGTAATTAATTGACACGTAATTAAGAATGTCAAACGTTGGCGGCTTGACGTTAATGATAGACACTGGATTAAAGGTTCATAAATGGATCAATACGATGTTGTATTTGTATCCAGTTTGAAAGGCAGTTATAAGTCAAAGAACAAACAAAGAAATTGACTTCGAAGCCACACTTTTAACTGTTAAAAGGCATGAGTTACACGTGTAAACGTATAAAAGAAGATAGTTGACAGTTGAGACACGTGGAACAAGTTGTGCAAGACAGTTACTCTTTAAAAACTAATCATATGATCTAAACAAATAACCATGCAAGTTCAAATTTAAAACTTCTGAAGGAAGATCAAAGTAATTCAAGTTCATATGCTTTTGGAGGGAAGAAACTACCATTTTGAATTATAATGATGAAGTTCGAAGTCAAGAAATCAAGCGGGAAGTTCAAACTGCAAGCAGGGCTTATAAATAAAAGAAGTTGAAGAGTGAAAAGACCCCCGAACAAATCTTCAACAAACAACAAAAATGATGCTCAGTTTGTTCGTTGACAAGTAGAATTGTAGTTTTAGGAATTCGACTCAGTTCGAAATAGATGTTAGTAGTTCTTGTAATAATCAAGTGTTTGAAGTTTCTGTTATCTTTCTATTTGAAGTTGAAGACGATTTCGAAGTAAGTTTGTCTTTGATTTGTTAATCAAAGTATCTTGTTTCTTTATTGTTCTTTGATTTCCTGAGTGAATTGGTTTACATTTCGTCACTTTGAAGGAAAAATCCTCTTAGTTGAGGTAATTGAACCACTTAAACACAATCGTCTGATTAGATTTGATTTTTCAAAGTTAATCTGAGGGAGAAGATTCAAAAGCTCTCTCTGGCACGCTCGCACACAATTATTTTCCATTGTAAATAAGTAAAAGAACCAAACACATTTTTTGGCACGCCTGGTGGGACACCAAAGTGTTGAATGGCTCCAAAACTTAGGAAGCAAGCAGATGATTCTCAAGTTGGCCAAACGCTAGAAGAAGAGAATAATGTTAATACTAAGGAGAACGAACAAGTTAAAGGCCTTCAAACAAGCCCAGAAGTTTGTGTTGGTCAAGATCCAAATGTTGAAATTGGCCAAGCTTCTCGAATGAATCCTAGAAATAACAAAGTAACACATGTTGATGACCCAAAAAAATCTTTGACTCTCCAAAATTGTAACTGCTGATCAATTCAGCCCAATTGTGTGTGTATGTACACATATATGTAGTCATACTACTAGATGTTTGTGTATCTACATAAATATACATATGAGTACATTCAAAAAATATATTACTATTCAGATTCAGTTTTCGGTGTTGATAATATATATAACATAACCCGAATCAAAGTTTTTTTTCACATTCCTAATCAAAACCAAGACCCCAGCCAAAAATGGGAGTAAAAACTGTCCTTATCAACATATATCGGTTCGGATGTCTATTGATTTCGTGGGATTGTCCGATGAGAATTGTCACTCATGACGTGTTAGATCAATTAAACTAGAATGAAGAATACTAGGTATCGATGGCAATGGGACCGGGGGGGGGGGGGGGGGGGGGGGGGTTGGCATGCCCCAACCGGGTATTTTTGGGTACTCCCCAAAATTTTAAAAAAATTGTTAATCTAAAAGTAAAATACTTGTAAATAAAGTGATATTTAGTATTTAGTGTAATGGTTAAAATATTAAGGTAAGAATGAAAATCTTTAGAATGATAATAAAATTAGCATAAAAATACAATATCTTCAGTATGATGATTATTATATTAAGGTAAACGTATAATTATATATATAAATGTATTTCGGGGCAGGGTAATACCGACCCCACCCGGTCGGGTTTTTTTAATTTTCCGCTATATCAGCTCCGGTACTCGAAAATTTGATAAAAAAAAACTGCACTGATCGGGGCGGAACGAGACGGGACGGAACGAGTTAGGGGCATGGCGGGGCATTTTGCCATCCTTAATATTAGGAGACTAAAGTGATTAATTAGTACTTCAAGAAACTCCCCCTCACTAACTAAACACACGTACATCAACTAATTTGACATTTAGCAAAACCACAAATCTTTAAAGGAGGACTTTATTTTTAGTTGAAAGTTAGCCGGACTTAGGGTTCTCGCAGTGAGCCAAGTATCTCAATTGTGGGCCCTTTGAAATATTCATTTAGGATCGGAACTGTTCATTATTTAAGGAATTTTGAACACATTATGGGTATAAAAGATTATGATCATTGGCGATTGGTAGACACACAATTGAGACAAATTTGTCTTATAACGTATTTTCCAAATGATATTAGTTATCTATATAAATGGTATCCAAACATATGATTACTAATATCCAATTAATTTAATTTTTTTACACGAATTATGTACTCAATATTCTTGACAAATTGTACAGTTTCAATCCAAAACTTCATATTATAAAATGCCCATAATTGAGGTCGCTACGGATATGTCACTACGGCCACCCAAATCCTAGTTAGCCTAATTAGTAAATTTAAAATAAAAATTTGCGCGTATTAGCATTGCACCAAAACGGAGGCGGCTTCCTCCTAAATCAGCATATCTCACAGTAGGAGGGCACTGAGCTGCTTCTCCTGAGCAGAGCGCGAACTTGATTGAAGGTTTGTTATTCCTTCGTTGCTTTCCCCTTCATTACAAGATTCCTATTTTATTACAAGATTCCTATTTCATTTTCTGATTGTGGCAAAATGATGCTTAGGTTTCTGTACAACAATTTCCATCGATCCACAACTAATCCCAGCAAACCAGATTCAACCCAATTGCTCAATCTACTTAAAAACCCTAGTTTTCTCAAACCCAGATCATCATTCTCAACCAAATCCCGACCCGATGACCTGAGATCCCTCTCTCTCTTCACATCCTACGGTTTCACCGAACCCCAAATCTCCAACCTCATGGAGAAAATACCAGCACTGCCCTCACACAAAACCCTAAAACCCAAATTAGATTTCTTCAACTCCATTGGAGTTTCAGTTTCTGACCTTATCAAGATAATCATGCGGGACCCAACTGTTCTTAGCCGTAGCCTCGAAAACCGAATAATCCCTTCATACAGTTTCCTCAAGAGTGTACTTCACACCAATGAGAATTTTGTAGCTGCTATTAAAAGGTCTGGTTGGATCTTAAATTACGATGTGGAAAAGTATATGGCGCCCAATATAGAGTTTCTGCGAGGCCTTAGGGTTCCTGAGTCTCGGATTTCATTCTTCGTTAGGGCCCAACCTAGGTCGTTCGTGAGACCCCCAGACCATTTCAAGGAAATCGTTGAGAAGATCACGGAAATGGGATTTGATCCGTCGAAGAGTAATTTCTTGACGGCTATCCATGCATTCACTGGGTTCAATAAGTCGACTTGGGAACAGAAATTAAAGGTCTATAGGAAGTGGGGATGGTCGGATGATGAGATTTTGTCCGTTTTTAAAAGGTTACCCGGATGCATGACGGCTTCTGTGAGTAAGATAGATCGGGTAATGGATTTTGTGGTGAATAAAATGGGGTGGGATTCATTGGAAGTGGCGGCGTGTCCTTTGGTTATTAAGTATAGCTTGGAGAATTGGACAAAGCCCCGCTGTTTGGTTGTCGGGGAATTGTTGTCCAAGGGGCTGATAAAGAAGGATTTCAAACTCAACTCTGTCATCACGACAACTGAGAAAAAGTTTTTGGATAAATTTGTGACGAAGTATTGCACTGAAAACCCTGAATTACTGGAATTGTACAAGGAGAAAGTGGAAACTCAAGAATTTGCTACTTGATTTCATGTGTTGGGTGGATGGTGACATGGTGCAAAGAGGTGTCCAACGAGAGCTTTCTCAGCCCTCTGGTAATGCCAATTTTGGAAACTTCTTCTCTTGTACTTAGTTTTTCCTGCTTATTTAGCTTTTATTATAGACTGCTTTAGTTTTGGATCAAAATTTCTTCATAATCCGATTCGTCTTGACGAGGGAAGATTCCAAATATTAGATAAGGAAGCACATTATTTTCCTTGGAAGGAAAGCAATGCACATGTTTTTCGGGTTTTGCCGTGTTGGGGTTTTTTTTTTTTTTTTTTTTTTTTTCAGAACATCCAAATTGAGTTCCTGTTTTGTTCATATTCGTCCAAAAGCTTTAGAAAGTTCAAAAACGAAAACAAGTCCTTCACAGAAAGTAAATCCAAAGTCACTCTACCTCCTGGCGTAGGCAAATAAGCTAGTTAGGCTTTTATTATTCAATGTTTTTCCAGCCAAAGTATTTGGTAATTCCTGAACATATTTGACATCTGATTATTGTTAGTGTCACATTTCCTTTCCCAAATCATTCGTATGCATCAATACAAAGGTGCCCAAAATCAATATGCAAGTTCTGTAGAGTGTGTACACCTCCGAATGCCTTCCCAAATTTCTTCTACGTATCTGCCGAAGTGCAAAGCCTTGAAGAACAACTGAATAACGGATGAAAGCTGAAGTCTTTATTGAAGGTCCAAGGTAGTATATCACCATTTTCAATGTATGGATTATCGGTAACGTCAATGATTAAGCTAGAGTTCACAAAAGGAAGGGGTAGATTCCGGATTTTAGAAATTGTTGCTGGAGACTCAAAATAGAAACTGGAAATTGCAGACTATTACAGCTTAGCTAGAGCAGTAAATTCCAAAAAGAAGGCAAGGTCTTTCGAATTAGCAGAACAAACATTATTGAACCTACTGGTAAGTTCTGCATACAGATTTGGTAGTTTTTCTCAGTGTGGGTGTGTTAGTAATGTGACATTGGATTCTCATGATGCCCCAGATTGCTGCATTGCAATGGCAAGGATAAACTGCAGCATGAAGATGAGAGCAGTGGGGACTATTGTGGCCTTTAATGGCAATCACAAAACGATGAATATGGATGACTTTTTTTGTTTTTTGAGGGTTTTCTTTGGGTTTAGCTACGGCTACTGATTCAGTTGGTTGTTTCAGAAAATTGTCTCCATGAATTGACTGCACATTTTACCATTGGTCTACTCTTCTTCCTTGTGATGACTTCCATAGTATAAATTAACTCCAATGTAGGCATTTGGAGCTACCATGTTCTGATGAAAAAAAAAAAAACCACCATGCATTGAGCTGGTGCCAAAGAAGATTCGGGTGTTCCACTAAGTTAGTTTTTTTAATAAACTGGTTTTTCACGGTGTTTTACGTGATATATTGTGAGAGAATATCTGTCTCAATTTTTGAAAAAAAACAGTTTTGTTGTTAGTGGAACACTCTCTCAAGGCAACAAGTAACCCGCTAGAACCAAAGCATTTGTTTTTTTGAACCGAAGAACCAAAGCATTTATTATGGGGTAAACATACGGGTACAGAAGGAGTGGAACAGAAAATGTACCGAGCTCCTTCGGAGACCCACTTTTGGGTCCCACAAGAGTGATCCGAACTGTTCATTGTTCTTAAAACATTTTTCCGAAGGGCCCCACCAAATTTTAGCTCAATCGGATGGTTGGAAGTGCTCTAACCAAAGTCTCACCGTTCCAACGAAATTTTTTTTTGGTTGGAACGGTGGGACTTTGGTTGGAGCACTTTAAACCGTCCGATTAAGTTGAAATTTGGTGGGGCCCCTTAGAATTTTTTTTTAAAAACAATGAACGGTTCGGATCAGTTGTGTAGAATCCAAAAGTGGGTCCCCGAAGGAGCTCGGTACATTTTATGTGCAAAATGCTCTGTACGGGTAGCACTGGCCTTTATTATGTGCAATTTGGATTGACATGTACATTTCCAAAAAAATTACATTATTATTGTTTAATTGTAAAAATGTGTAGGGCCCCAAAACACGATTTCGCCTAGACCCCTCAAATGCCTTTGGGCCGGCCATGTGGCTGGTGAATGAGTTTAAATTTTTTTTTTAAAAATAAAAAAATGGTTTAGAGTTCTTGAAGATGATGGCGTCCTGGAATTAAAAATAGGGTGTTAAAAAGTGTACTTATATTTGATAAAATCAGAGGTGGTTTCAATTCTTGACTTATTCCTAAAACTGATTTATTGTGTTTTACGAGATACGCTATTTTCTCACAATTATCAACCTAAAAATTCAATTCTTCACTTAGGCCTTGTTTTCCAAAGTAATTTAATTGGCTAAAAGCTCTAAAATGACTAAACACAATACATCAATTACTTTTAGCAGTTTAATTGTTTTATCATTTTTAGAAAAAAAAACGAGAAACTCAACCTTTAAGTCAGGAGCCGAAACAAACTCTGATTTTATCAATATAAGTTGAGGTTGACGAACTCTTTTTTGTGTCAACTTCCATTATTGACTTAAGAGCAAGTGCACAAAGGCTCTCTATGCAAATTGCTTTGCGCGCCCCCACCCCTCCCCTGACACCCCCGTCCCCCCCCCCCCCCCCCCGCCGTCCCAAATTCCTTTTTTTTTTTAATTTTAATAATTTCATTTTACTATAGCTTTAAGGAGTGTTCCACTAACAAAAATTATTTTTTCTAAACACCAAGACAGGTCATTCTCTCACAACACATCACATAAAAAACCGTGAAAAACTAGTTTTTTCAAAAAACTGAGTTAGTGGAACACCCCCTTATTAATAATAGAACAAACATTAACCTATTAATTTTTGCAAAAAAAAATATTTTTTCCCCTCTATTTTTTTCGAGTCCTTGAATGCTGTACCTAACAAACTTTATGGGATGGAGGGAGAATTGCATTGGTGGCATGTGAGAGTGATTTAGGACAGTTGTGAATCCGACAGCTCAGTGGATATACTTCGGTGTTTTAAGGAATCAACAATGTTCTTTTTTATTTTACTACTATTCCTTTTTTTTTTACTCCTGCGTAAAGTACTCCCTCCGTCCGCCTTTTGTTGGTTCATTTTTTAAATTCGTGCCACTTTTAATTCCTTATATCTTTTAATATGAATCCTAAAACATATGCAATATGAATCTTATTTAACAAATTTCAATTAGTTCTACTACACAAATTTCAAAAAATTATAAAACAATTATAAATTAAAATATACAAGCAATAAAAAAATGACAAAAAAATAAAAAATGGACCAACAAGGACGGAAGAGGGAGCAATTGATTTTTTTTCCTTTTTGTTTCATTTTTTGTACTATGTGCATTCAATATGTTTTTTTTAAAGAATAGTAGTACGAATATAATACTACAGTATTTGGATACTCGACAAAAAAAATGACGGTGTAAAGCATTTCGATTTAGCAGGGCTCGAACTACAATATTTCTACGTTATATATAAAATAAAAAAAACTATTCACGGTATACACCACCTTATGTGAAAAACCTGTTTATTCTTAAAATTGTCTTAGTAGAACACCCCCTAATACTAATACACGGTATACACCACCTTATGCAGTTGTGTCCGCCATTAATATAAGGTATTCGGGGCAACTTACACAAAATCTCAACCAATTTTTGGAATAAATTCCATCGCCCATTGGCAGGGGTCCAATTAAAACAATAAGAACAAATTGATACATTAAATCTCAGGTTTCGATCACCCAACCACCTCCAGACTTCATTATAGATTTTTGACACTCCCGATCAAAAAAAGAAAAAAAAAAGGGCCGGAATAAATAAAGTTTGAATAAACCAAAAAAGAAATAAAAGAAAAAAAAGAAAAGGAAAAGAGAGGGTGGGGTGGGCCCGGGGGGGCAATTGTCAGGGGGGGTGTGCAAAGCCACACTCGCTCTCTATCCATTCACTGTGGGCTCCATCTTCAGAATTAATAGCCTGAGTTTTTTGAATCAACCATGACTTTAGCAAATGAGTTCACCAGGTGCTAAAATCATGGTTGATTTTAGTTACAAGAGACCCTGATTTTAAATCAACCATGATTTTAGTACCTGGTGAATTCATTTGCTAAAATCAATGGTTGATTTTAGCAACTAATCAAACGGAAAACTTAACCTGATCACTATTTTATAAACTCAAAACAAATCCGGCATCTAATCGTGCCCTCAAAGTAAAGGTGTTTATATCAATGACATCTAGGGTTTGATCAATAGTGGCTGGGGTCATCAAAGTTTCCTACAAGTCATTCTCTTCGTATACACAGTTGATTTGACATTTTAAAAAAATAACATAGGTTCTAAGGGAGACGGTATTTTAGTCGAAACTTGGCAGCAAATTTAAAGTTTTTTCGCGGATTAGAGCATCTCCAATCCATCCAACATGAAGAATGGATGTGACATATTAAGGAGAGATTTCGTATTTTATGCCCTTTTTCCTCAAAAATTGTACTTTTTAGAGCAACGCATTCTCCTTTTTAGAGATTTGGTTCTTCGAATATGAAGAATCAAAATAAATTTGAATAATGGATGTGACAAAAAGGAGGATGAGTCTCTCCAAAAAGTATAATTTTTGAGAAAAATGGGGTATAAATTACAAAATCTTCCTTTAATATGACATATACATTCTTTATTTTGGAGGTTTGAAGATTGGTGGTAGGACTGTAAATGAACTGAGCCGTTCGTGAACTATTCGAGGCTCGACTTAGTAAAGTCTTGTTCGAGTTCGATTCGGATACTAAATGAACTGAACCTGAACCTCAATTTTAGGCTCGTTTAATAAACGAGTCGAACCTGAACTTGACAATATTTGGCTCGATTAGGCTCGCGAACTTGGAATATATGTATATCTCAAAAGAATTTTCTAAATAACCTTGGATATGTATAAACTTTCACATATGCATAATAGAAATTTTATAACTTTTACATGTATAAACTTATAAAAATATTATAAACTTAAATTTTAATATGTTTTTATGATTTTTTTATATGTATAAACTTATTTTATGTACAAAAACAAAAACATTATTTGAAGTTGTAGACTTATATAAAAGCATAAAAATTTACTCCAATATTTTTCATTCATTAAGGCTCATGAACCAGTTCAAGTTCGATTCAAACTTACGCAAGCTCTGTTCGAGTTCGTTTGAAAACTCAATGAACGAACATGAACATTCTAAAACTCGGCTCCATTCGCCTCATTTACATAAATGCTCTTAGCATTGCACAGAAACGGCGGCAAATCCAAAATTAGCATATCTCATCAGTACGAGGGCAGACTGGGCTGCTTCTCCAAAGCAGAGCGCGAACTTGATTGAAGGTTTGTTGTTCCTTCCTTCCTTCCTTTCCCCTTCATTACAAGATTCATATTTCATTTTCTGATTGTGGTAAATGATGCTTCGGTTTCTGTACAACAATTTCCATCGATCCACAACTAATCCCAACAAACTAGATTCGACCCAATTGCTCAATCTCCTAAAAAACCCTAGTTTTGTCAAACCCAGATCATCATTCTCAACCAAATCCCGACCCGATGACCTGAGACCCCTCTCTCTCTTCACATCCTATGGTTTGTCCGAACCCCAAATCTCCAAGCTTGCGGAGAAAATACCAGCACTGCCGTGGTACGAAACCCTAAAACCCAAATTAGATTTCTTCAACTCCATTGGAGTTTCAGCCAAGGCATCTCTAGTGCACTACCTAAAATCACTACCTAAAGTGCCCTAACTAGTTAGCTAAGAAAAACCTCAAAAAATGGTCTCTAGGGCACAAAAGTTGGCTCCCTAAAATCCTAGGTGGCATCCCTCACTACCTAAAGTGCCCTAAGTGACTACCTAAATTTGGGGAGGGACTTAAGGAGAGAGAAAGAGGAGAGAGATAGAGAGAAAGAGGAGAGAGCAAGTTGATAGCATTTATAACATCTAATCTACCATTATTTTTTTGGTTATAGAAGCCCACTTAAATGGGTCCCACATACACTTTAGGGAGCATTTTTAGGGAGCCCCATTAAAGTGAATTTCTTTTTAGTTAGCTAACTAAGTTCTTAGCAAACAAAATAGGGTCCCACATGTGCTTAGGTGTACATTTTAAAGAGCATTTTTTAGGTAGTGCACTAGAGATAGCTTACTGACCTTATCAAGATAATCATGCGGGACCCAACTGTTTTTGACCATAGCCTCGAAAACCGAATACTCCCTTCATACAGTTTCCTCAAGAGTGTACTTCACACCAATGAGAACTTTGTAGCTGCTATGAAAAGGTCTGGTTGGATCCTAAATTACGATGTGAAAAGGTATGTAGCGCCCAACATAGAGTTTCTGCGAGGCCTTGGGGTTCCCGAGTCTCGGGTTTCATTCATTGTTAGGACCCACCCTAACATGCTTGTGAGATACCCAGACCCTTTCGAGGAAATTGTTGTGAATATTACGGAAATGGGATTTGATCCCTCAAAGAGTAATTTCTTGACGTCTCTCCTTGTATTCACTGGATTCACTAAGTCGAGTAGGGAACAGAAATTTGAGGTTTATAGGAAGTGGGGCTGGTCTGAAGATGAGATTCTATTAGCGTTTAGAAAGCAGCCCTGGTGCATGACAGCTTCTGTGGATAAGATAAATCGGGTAATGGATTTTGTGGTGAATAAAATGGGGTGGAATCCGTCGGATGTGGTGGGGTTTCCTTTGGTTGTTAAGTATAGCTTGGAGAATTGGACAAAGCCCCGCTGTTTGGTTGTCGGGGAATTGTTGTCCAAGGGGCTGATAAAGGATTTCAAACTCAGCTATGTCATCACATTGCCTGAAAAAAAGTTCTTGGATAAGTTTGTGACAAAGTATTGCACTGAAAACCCTGAATTGCTGAAATTGTACGAGGGGAGAGTGGAAACTCAAGAATTTGCTACTTGATTTCATGTGTTGGATGGATGGTGGCATGGTGCAAATAAGTTATTGAATTTTCGCCTAGGTAAGTAGAGGCTGGAGAGAGGCGATGCCCTTATGAGTTTCTAATTGTCCAACGAGAGCTCCCTCAGCCCTCTGGTAATGCCAATTTTGGAAACTTCTTCTCTTGGTTTCATTTTAGGCTTCTTTAGAGTTGGGTCAAAATTTCTATAATCCGATTCGTCTTGACGAGGGAGGATTCCAAATAGTATTACATAAGGAAACACATTCTTTTCCTTGGAAGGAAAGCAATTCACATGTTTTTCGGATTTCGCCTTTTGTTATTTATTTATTTATTTTTCAGTACTCCTTCCAAATTTAGTTCATTTTTGTCCATATTCTGATTCCTCTGGAGATAAATGGGTTAAGATTTTTTTGGACTAAATGCTTAAAAAAGTTCAGAAACAAAATAAGTCATTGTCGAAAAGTTCTCCTGCCAAACACAACGAAGCTAGATAGGCCTTTACTATTCAATTTTTCCACCCAAAGTACTCAGCTTGTTTGAATATTCCTGAGTATATTTAACATCTGATTATTGTTACAGTCAAATTTCCTTTCCAAAATCATTCATATGCATCAAAACAAAGGTGTCCAAAATCAATATGCAAGTTCTGTAGTGTATCCACCTTCGAATGCCTTTTTCCAAACATCTACGTATCTTCCTCCAAAGTGCAAAAGCCTTGAAGGACAACTGAATAAAGGATGAAAAAAGGTGAAGTCTTTGAAGCTCCAAGGAAGCAGATCACCATTCCAAGTTATGGATTGTGTGCAATGTCAATGATTAAGCTAGACTTCACGACGGGAAGGAATGGATTCCTGCATTTTAGAAATTATCGCTGGAAACTCAAAACAAAAACTGGAAATTGCATACTGTTATAGCTTACTATATCAGTAAATTCGAAAAGAAGGCAGTTCTTTCGAATTAGCAGAACTAATATTATGGAACCTACTGGTAAGTTCTGCATATAGATTCAATTTTTTTGGTAGTTTTTCTCAGTGTGGGTGTTTGTTAGTACTGTGACATTGGAATCTGATGATGCCCCAGATTGCTGCATGGCAGTGGGACTATTGTTGCCATCAAGGGCCCCCAAATATTATTGTTTCTCAATACAAGCCTAGTTGCTTTTGTGGGTTCAGCAGGAAGCTGAATGCCTTCCACAGGCGGCAGCTGGGTTTGAATCTCATCCTTGCATTTTTTTTTAAGTGGTTATTTGTCAAAAAAACTAGCCCTAATGGAAGCATTTATTAGAGCTACTATGTTCTGATTTTTTTTTTAAAAGCCAGCATGCGTTGAACCAGCGCCAAAAAACTTGGGCAACACATACGATGCGAGAACCAAAGCTTGCTTGTTTTTTTTTTTCTTTTTTTGAACTGGAGAACCAAAGCATTATTATGTGCAATTTGGATTGCAATGTATATATCCACACAAAAAAAAATCGATCATTGAATTGTAAAAATGTATAGGCTCCCTCCTACACAATTAGGGCCGGCCCAAATGCTGAATGATTTTGAAATAAATGAAGGTTTAGAGTTCTTGAAGATGGCGGTGTCTTGGATTAAGTCCAATATGGAAATGGGTGTGAAAATATCAGGTTAGAGATAATATTTTGGGGTTCAAATAGAATGAATCTTAAGTACATTTTGACGTTACATTCTTCTTTTTGGTGTCAACTTCCATTATTGACTTAAGACGGGAAAGAGGATTGGAAGGATACATGATTAACTTTCACTGAAGAAAAAAGATATAGGTACTAATACTTTGCACCAACAATTGCACGGACTATGTGAGACCCACATATGAGTGGTAGGTTCCACATATCCCATGTGAGAGAGTTTATGCAATTATTGGTACGAGTGTTAGTGCCTTGTAGCAAACCTCTTCACCGAAAATGTCTAGGAAAGAAAACTGAACGGTTTAGATTTACATCACGTAAATTTAAACTGTTCGATCCTCTTTCTTGGACACTTTCCAAAAAACTTGTCATGTATTCTAACGTTTTGGATGGGAAATGGAGAATGTGACAACATCGAACACATGGAAGGATTCAACCAACTGTTTTTCTCTTTCATCTGAACTTCACTTGGTTATTACTTATTACAGAAGTTGCCAACCCACAGTAGAATTTTTGGTTTCATACAAAACATTCTTACGAAAAACATAACATCTCAAAATAAGGCTACATTTGTTTCGGGCGGAAAATATTTTCTAGGAAAATATTTTATGGTGTTTGGTACGATGGAAAAGACAAATGAATTAAGTTAGGGGCAAAAAAAAAAAAAAAGTTCTAGACTTTCAAGGCAGAGCCGCAGCCATGGAGTGGAGAATCGAGAGACGGACAAACTTTGTAACTTGATCTCCAAGCTAAAATCTGTAGTGATTTCAGGTTTTGTTTTCTTTATATAAACCTATAATATTGTTTATTTTGTTTGTATTCTAATATGAGTTTTACCTTCGGTCAATTATGTCACAAGAAAGGTTAAATGAACTTTTCATTCTATTTATTGAACATAAGATGCTAGATCAAATTGATTGTTCGGATATAATTAGTATTTTTGCTGCTAAAACTACAAGAATATTGATATTTAGACGATGCTTTTAAAATTTTGTGAGGTTTGGGGTTTTATTTTTTATAATTTTAGGATTAGTGATTTTTAAGTGACGAGTTTTGAAATTTTGGAATGTTTAGTTATTGTTTTAGGGTTATTTCTTATTAATGAAAACTAGTATTTCTTTTTAAAAGCGTAATTTACCTACTTACATTTTGTTCATTAAGATATTGAAAAAAGCCTCCTTCTAATTTTCACTTTAAACCTTCAAAAAGTTTAAGGCTGGCTCTGCTTAACTGATATAGCAGTATAAATCTACTGCTACAAATGAACTGAGCTGCGAGCAAGATCTTGGTTCATTAAGAGCGGGTCTCGGCTTGACTTACTTAGTTATCGAACCAAGCTCGAGCTTTAAATTTTATTCTCGTGCTGAGCTCGTCATTCTAAACATCGACTTGTTTGTATAGGCTCCATTATAGAGGCTCGTTTAATAAACGAACCAGGCTCGGCTAGCTTCAAGCTTGAGTTTGAGACTTGTTTAACAAACGAGTCGAGTTCAAAAACTAAAAAAAACTCGTTCGCAGCTCTTGTTAGATATATCTCATAATTTTTTTTTTCCCAGAGCCATATAGTTAGAGAGTGGACATTCAACATCTGAGCATTGCCGCGCAACGCTGTTTGTTTCATCACAGAGAGGAAAAAGTCAATAATGTCTTCTTCATCGTTCTCGTTGCCCAGGACGTCCGCTCACAGACGACCCGTTCAATCGACGACACCATCGGCCGACCCGATCCGGCCGGCCGCAGATCAGGCTCCGAACCAACGACGTAGACCGGCCATCTCACAGTTATTGGCAATTGGGTTCGTTATATTCCTCGGATTGCTGCAGTTTCTGCCCGCAACCCATTTCAGAGACGCTTCGGATCCTTACAGAAACTGGGTCCCTTACAATATCTCCTCCTCTCCAGTAAGTTCACTCCCACCTCTATATGTCTCTTGTAATTTTCATCTTTTTCTTTGATTCATTTCTTGTGGTTTACTATTTAATTGGCATGATCAAGGACGAACCAAGAGGCAGATGTGCCCGGGCGACCGCTGTATTGATTATTCAAGTTTCAAAATTTCTTTAGGATTGTATAGGACTAGTTTTTTTTTTTTTTTTTTCCTTCAAAATTGTATAGGTTCGTCCGCCCCATAGTTTTTTTTTTTTTTGAAAAAGTCTAACACCAGCCTATCCAAAAATTTTGTTGAAAAATTCAATAATTTTCCTCTTAGTTGCAGTATTTTACCGATGCACAAGATCAGGGGCGAAAAATGGGGGGTGCTGGGGTGCCCGGGCCTCTGCACAACTGTTAATATTCTCTGTAATTATTCTACTTTTTCAGGTTAATTGGCAAAAGTTTTTATAAGATTGGCCCCTGCAGTCCCTTGCATGTAAACAATTCTTAAAATTTATGTGTGTTTGTTTAAAACTCCCTATATTTGTAAGTTATCGGTAATGTTGGTCGCGTGTGTTAATTAAAATAATAGCTACCTATAATCTTGATACACACAACTTCAGACATATAAGAAGCTATATATCAATATGGAATAGTAATTTTCTTTAATCATTGTAGGAATATACATGGTTTAGGCCCCCGCTATGTTTAAATTTTGCGTCTGCCACAACACAAGATTGCATATATCTATAATCACTTATGACTAAATTTTTGTAATTGTATAGACTGATAAAAAAAAATGTCTGCGATAAATTTTATGATTATTTTTGGTCATATGAAATTGATACCACATTTATCCGTGACAGCAAAATTTTAATATTGCCCCTACCAACTTTAAAATCATGTGTCCATCCTTGTTGGCATCAGAATAGTGGGTGATTAATTTGATGATGTGATTTTACGATTTTAGTTAGTCTATCTATCTTTCTCTCTCTCTATATATATTCTGAATTGAATCAGAAAATGGTATATTGAAAACAAGTAGATTTAACCATGTTGACTATAGTGGGGCATCCCAAAAGTGAATTTGGTCTAGTCTTAAAGGTATGATTCTGGCCAATTTTTTAGGGTTCAATACTGAGGATAAATTTGTGCAGTATGCATTTTTATATTATAGCATAGGAGAAAATTGGGGTGTTTGAAATGTAAATGTAAGCTTGCGATTAGCTTGTTGATATTGATAGTGCACCTATCAACGATATTGTTGGTTTGCTAGTAAAGCTTGTTCATTTTTTTTTTTCTTTTCCTACTTTTTATTGATCAATGTTGATGCATTGATCCCAAGAGGGATTGTATTATTTATCATTCACTCGTTATACTATCTACAGTTCGCAAAATATAGGGCTTCAAGTGATGAAAATTCTCGTTACAGCGAAACACGTATGGTTGAGGATGGTGTGGTACACATTGTAACGTGGATGGATTGCCTGGACCTTCGAGTGCTTGCAGTTCTAATGAATTCAACATTATCAAGTTCAAGGTTAGTTAAATGTGGTTGACACTTGACACCAAAGCAACCTTATGCATCTAATATTGTTGCAATTTTTTTTTATTGATCATTCTAAGATAAATGGTTTTGAAAGTACTATTTATCCTTCTTTGATGACTAAATACATGAGGAACTGATGAGTTGGAAACTTGGAAATTTAAATTTTCAGAACATTTTATTTGAATAAAATAAAATTACGTACAAGAGGAGTCTTTCTGAACGCACCGGGTTTTACCCACAGTTTTGTCTATTCACTACTGTGGTGACACTTTTCCCTTGAATACCAACCGACATATTTGTTTGATTTAAATAGCTTGGCATTTACCTCCATGACTATGTTTTTGTGTGTGAATCAATTGTTTCTAAAATAAGCGGAATAGTTAAAGAGTTATTATCTCTTTCTCTCTCAATTGTGGAGAAGCTGAAACTTTTATTGTTGTTGTAATGTGGTCTATTGTGCAAATCTTAATGCAGTTGTTGCATTTTCTCGCTTCCACGTCTTTGTTGTTTTGTCCACTAATTTGTTTTTCTGGACTGCAGATATCCAGAACGAGTTTCCTTTCATTTCTTTATCCCTGAAGGTCATAATGACAAAGTTTCTTTTCACAAACTTAAAGTGCTATTTCCGGATTCAAACCTTGAAATTCTTGGGTAAGCTAGTCCCTAGTTAATAGCCTCTTTTGTCGGGTTTTATCTTGGTGGTTTCATTTGTTGATTTCATCTTTATGCCGTAATACCTCATAAATACAGGCATGACAAGGTTAAAGGACTCATTATGACCGCTCACTCTGTGGGAGAAAATGAGCTCCCTTTAGCTGAGATGGCTCCTTTTGCTATATCAGCTGTTCTCCCTACCTTAAGCAAATTCATATATGTCTCGCCCAATGTAATCATCAAGGTATGTTTCGCCATTTAATTACTCCACTATGTTATTTGAGTTCCCTTAGTTTCAGTAGTGTACGCATTGTTGTATAGGTTCTTGTATGACATTTTTTTTTGGATAAATTCTTGTATGACATTTGGAATGTTGACAGTGTTGACCAGATGAATTTTCGGACCAGATTATATGATAATGTCTTTTAGAGGTCATAATGAAGACATGGGTTTAAATCTTCCATTCAAAGAGTGAAGGGCACAAATATATCCTTACACAATTCCTTCGCCTGCCATCACCTGATTCCCTGGGATAATTGTAAGAAGGTATTAATCTTAACGTGATGGATAGGAAAGGAAACTCTTCGAAGATCAAACATGTCAATTGTTGCCATTATTTAACTGGAACCAGTTGGCTTCACGTCAGCTGGTGTAGCTTATAAGGTGGTTGGTCTTAGTTTTTTCTCTTATTTCCCCTTTCCATAGGGTTCAGAAGAATTTATGTTCCAATTGGTGCAAAGTGCAAACCGTGCAATCACCAGACCTGCCTTATTTTGTGGCCATGTTCCTACGGAACAAAAATCTTTGCTAGTTTAATTTGGATCACTGAGAATCCCCTTATTACCTCATTTGTCACAACAATATACAAATGTAATAAAATTATTAACAGCAGTAAATTGTCTTACTTTTTCTATGGTAGGGAGGAGTTGCGGACCTGCTTGGAGATTTGAAGAACTTTGGCGTTGCAGTTGCTGAAGACTGCTCCAAACGGCTATCTGCGTATGTTAACTTTGATGTTGTAGATGCGATGCAGAGATCATTAACGAAGCCTTGGATATCTGGGACTCCTTATTTGAAAGACGCTTGTATGCCAGACCTAGGTCTGGTTTTTATTGATTTGACCAGACTGGAAAAGGATATTCTGGAAGCAATCCTGTGGTGGAATACAGTTCTGAATAAGAGTGAAAGGTTCCTTATTCTCCTTCTCTCTCTTAACATTCAAACTGATTTTCCTTTTTTCTCCTATATGTCAATTGTGATATTCGGGTGCAATGCCAGTTTTCTGTTCAGTAAGGTTATCTCAAATTTTGGTCTCTAGCGTATATCAATGGAGTGAATTCTGATTTTAAGGAGGAATACAATAAATTTACTCAAGAGCATTAAGTTTTTTACTTGGTGGTAACATTTATGTCACGGACTTGTAGCGAACAGAAGTTAGTAGCCTGAGATAAGGCTGAAAATGTGTCCAGTGTGTAGGTCTTCAAAAGTTCTCCAACCAGTTATCTCATAGACATAGCACCGTTGTTCTTGTTTTTCCAAAGTCGAATAAAAGCTACTTAACCAAACACTATTTTGAAAGTTGGGTTTTACGTTTGGCTTTATGGGTATTGAAGATACACTTGTACGAAATCAAATAGTGGTGTTTACAATGAACTTATGGTGTAAGTTGCCTGGGGTAGTTATGAATCAGGATTCACTATATATCAGTTCTATGCAATTCTTGCGTTTCCATTTCTAGCAACATGAGAACAGCAGAGATTCTGGACCAAAGGGAAAATAAAAATCTAGAGTTGGATTAACATTAGAGAGGGATGGTACTGGGGAAAACGAGGAAAACATGCATGATGAATTGGCCAACAGATTATAGTGTTTTTTCCTTTGTAAGAAAAGCCGATTCTGTGTTTTTTTTACTTAAAACAGTTATCAAAAGATAAGTACTATTCATTAATTTGTAGAGTGAAGCTTTCTTAGTAAACTGTAAGTATGATGACATTAATTTATCTAGCTCTTTTTTTTGCTCAGCAGTAATTTATCTACTGAACGATTTGTTTGTTTCGTTTTCATTCCTATAACTATGTGTTCACTTGTCGGAATAAAAAAAAATGTCCTCAATTCATCGGAGTCTGCTAGTTGAAATCACATGCTTCATTGACCTAACTTTAGTTGGTTCATTTACAGAGGGAATCTATATCCAGCAGTTGCCCTAGCTCTTTACAACAGACATCTCAAGCTAGACATTAGCCTGGATACATTGATTTCCCGGTATGATTGGGGAAGAAACCTCAACTCTAAATCTTGTGATGATGCCGGAAGAACACCTGCTCTGGAGAATCTTTGGAAGCCGTATCTTCCTCTTATGTCGGATCAATATCTTGGGTAACTAGAGTAATGCCATGGCCGGAGTGCAGATAAAGCTTACTGCTGACTCTACAATTTGTCTAATCTGATGTGTAGTGTACAGTTTCGATATCGAGGCTCAAACAAAGTTTTCTCGTGACTTATGATGTGCAAATTATTCAAGATATCTTTCCTTAATATGTTCTGTAATCCTTGGTCATCAATGCAGTCACACTGGGTAAACATTTGCAGCCCAAACATTCACATGTTTGGATCCTATGGTTTTGTTTTCTTTTTCAAGACTGTTCTGAAATCTTGTAAGAAATCATACAAAAGGTCCAAAATACTAGAGTGAAAATTTTCCCGAAAATCAATATCTCCGTTGTCATGCTCTATAAAAATATCACTCATCGAAATGGAAGAAATCAGGACCTATAAGTTGGTATAGAAGATCATTTAGGCCCGAGTCGACAAGATGATATACAAGATGATCAGCTAGACCAAAAATTTCCCTATCCATGAATGTACCAGGATCATTATTTAGAGAATAAAATAAAATTTTCACTGAATTCAGAAAATCGGTTTCCAGGTGTCTTTCCGCTGCTGCTGCTGCTGCTTCTTCTGTTAGTATCTTAGTTGAGTTAGATTACTACGGCACGTCAACATTGTTCCAATCGACTTGAATTTGATACTTCGCACACTTACACCTAAATGCCTACTCATGATTACTTGAGATACACCTCCTAAATGCCTACTCACAACCACTTGAGATACACCTCTGGGTCATCCTGGGATTTCTTTTGACCCTGCTTTTTCTCATATTCTACCCTTCAAATTTCTGTAATGAAGATTTTAAGTGTAAGCACATGGGTTGCCTGGGTAATTGCATAAGATTTTGACCTTAGATACAAGTCATTTTTGTATTCAGAAGTGTACGCATCCAGTAAGAGTTGACAAAGCTGCTCAACCCTATGTATGGGTACCTGTGTCAGACATACCTATACATATGTTCTAATATTTTTGTGCATCTTATTGTCTGCATCCAGGGGGGTACTCATATAATTGGAGAATTTGCATTTGACAACCAAAAACATTGACCAACCCTCTGTGTGTGTACCCATTCCCACACACATATAGATTTATGTATATTTGTTTATTTATGTACCCCTAACTGGACTGCTAAATACAAGAAGTCCTGAAAGACAAAAAAAAAAAAATCAAAGTTTTGAGAGTTTTGATTGTGTTGTGGAACTATTTTTTGTTTTTGTTTTTTGGAATTTTGATAAATGGTAGGAATGCCAGTATATTGTAAAAGACTAGTAGCTTGAGAGGGCGAGGAATCCCTATAGTGCCCCAACGACACTACACCATACAGTGCTTAATCTAAGCCGTTCAATAGTGTTTCAATGGTCTAGATTTCAAATGTTATCCTACATCTAAGATACTTACCTTACATGTAAAATAATTAAGACTATTGATTATCGAATGGATGGCTTAGATTAGGCATTATAGGGTCCCTTTGTTCCAGCTTGAAGCCAAATTTTAAAACATGAATAAAATAGTTGCTTCAACCTTCATTTGTCTTGGGGTTTAATGAATTTTGAAGTATTATAAGGGTTGTTTATTTTGGATACCAATATATTTAAATTTTCGTAATTGTAAATCTTTTTTATGGTTTTTTATATGAAAACTTTATCTTGATCAAATTTTGTATACAACTTTGAGTAAGGACCAAGCAAAGCAAAATAAGGAACAAAAAAAAACTCTAGAAAACTATAAAGTAGGAAACCTCAATTGTGCTAAACAAGCAGCAATAAGATTTTCTACTAATATTATTCCTCATAAAAGTAACCGAAACAAGCAGTTGATTTTTTTTTTTTAGAAAAAAAGAAAATCTCCCAGCCAAAGTTGCTATAATGAAAGATCTATTCAATGATTCTTCATTGATTTGTGCTTGTCAAATCTTTTCCACAAAATTCGTGACAATTTTGTTCTATATCAAATTTGATTGTGTCTGATGCCTAAATTTTTGTTTTCATCATTGATAACTTGAGTCTGTCTAATACCAAAATTTCTAGTTTGACAAGTGATAATTCGAGTTTGACTAATGCCTAATCTTCTGGTTTTAACACTATTATGGGATCGAGCATTTGGTGCACACAAAATGTGTGACAATCTGTTCTATACCAAATCTGATACTATCTGAAGCCTAAATTTCTATTTTCATATGCCTTAATTTCTAGTTTGACAAGTGATAGTTCGAGCCTGACTGATGCCTAACCTTCTGGTTTCAACACTAATAAGGGATTGGGCATTTTGTGCAGCTTATTAGGGTTGCCTTGGATTTATGTTTCTTTTTTAGGTTTGCTTAAAGAAATTATGAGGCTGGAAAAAGCCTAAATAAACTTGAACAAAACTGATTATATTCAATTGTTATCACCAGAGCCTGCTTAGAGCATAAGCCACTGAAGCTATAGCTTCGAGCCTCCAAAATTTGTCAAAAATAGGGGTCCCAAATATGTAAGGCTCTCATGTCTACATAAAACTTCTAATTATTTTTTGTTTAAGCTTGATACGCATGAAAATAGGTCCATTCAAGCTTTCAAGGGCCAAAAAAAAAAAAAAAAAAAAGGTGACGAAATTGAAATTAGTAGTAGCTTGAGAGGGAGAGGAATCTCTGTAGTGCCCCAAAGACACTACACCTACAGTGCTCAATCTGAGCCGTCCAACAGTGTTTTCAATGGTCCAAATTTTAGATATTATCTTATATGTAAGAACTTACCTTAAATGTAAAATAATCTAGACCATTGATTGTCAAATGAATGGCTCAGATTGGGCACTACACGGTGTAGTGCCCAAAAGGCACTAGAGGGCCCCTTTGTTCCAGCTTGAGGCCTAATTCTAGAACATGAATAGTTGCTCCAGCCTTCATGTGTGGTGGTTCAATGTATTTTCAAATATTGTAATGGTTATTTTATTTTTGGATAACTACATGTTTAAATTTTTGTAATTGTAAATGTTTTTAATGATTTTTTATATGAAAACCTTATGGTAACCAAATTTTATATACAAAATACATATAAGGCCCTATTTAAAAAAATTGCTTCGGGCCTCATAAACGTTGGAGCTAGCACTAGATGGAAGAAGAAAAGGTTGAGGTTGCGTAGAGATGGTGATGGAAGGGGGAGATTTCGCTGGTTCAGTGGAGAGGGAGAGGAGTCGAAATATGAGAGAAAGAGACACCAGCTGGAAGATTAAGATTTACAAGGGTAAAAAGGACATTTCATGGGGGACAAAAATTGGACGGACGAACCAAATAGGCTCACTGCCTCTTCATATATAGTAGATAGATGAGTGGTTGGTGTAGGAGTGGGCATGGTATTGTGTGCGACTCGCTTCATTTTGAGTTTTGTGTCATCAGGGGTTCGTGATAAATCACCTAGTAACTTAAAGCGTAATACATCTTTACCATAATCCGATCTTAAATTTGTATGTGTCGTGCTTGGATTGACACATCAGTTAACTTATTTACTTAGAAATATTATCGAATCCATAACAAACATGAACACATTTACATAGTCGCATTGTGCCGTTTTGTGTCATTTTGGGTTAAAGAGTCAATACAGAAAATTGAACAGTTATTTGGGTCATCCTCGAGTTGATGCATGTTCAAGGTACTCCTTCCGTTTAATTTTTCGTTGTCGAGTCGTGTTATATTCGTGTTCGTATCAAACAATAATCAACCCAAATTCTTCTCTTTGTGTTGGTCGGTGAAGCTCGAACCCGAAGGCTGTCTTTGGTGGTGTGCTCATTGAGTTGTCATGAATTGAAAGGTCACTATATACTTCGGGGAAGGAACAAATAATTAGGAATTTTTTTTCGTTTTAATTTTCTGAAATAAAATAATTCGGAATCTGATCAATTCTTTGTTTCTAAAATAATAATTCATGACATTCCTGTCCCCAGCTGTCCTGTATCTTGATTTTAATTTTCGTCATTGCTTACGTGTTCGCAAAATCAGATCTGAGTCTCGAAGTTGATCGGTTCTTTTTAGCGGACGATTGGATTGGTTTCTTGCAAAATCATTGAAGTGCACAGAAATTGACACGGACACTCCGAATCGTAAGAATCCCGAAAACCGAGCTAATAGTAAAGTAAAGAAACAAATATCTACCAATAAGCAACGTTTAAATAGTTGCTGGGCTGTACTTAGGGATGGGATACATAAAATACGTAAGGAACTCGTTGACTCCAAAAATTAGTTATCATTTTTCAAATGTTGGAAAACGATTCTCCTTAAATTAAGAGAAGACAGTTATACGGGTAATAAAATATTTTCTTAATAATTGCGTGCTCAAATCAGCTTGTGCACAAGGAAGGACGCAGGATTCGAATGTGGGTTGGGCGAATTTAGTTGACCGGGCGAGCCTATATATAGTTGTAAAATTTTCAAAAAATTATTACTCTGTTTATAAGTGAAATTTGAAACTTGGGTAGGGCGGTCGCTCGGGCTAACTTGTCCTGCGGCCGTCCTTGCGCACACTTTGACTATAGCCGTGTAATATATACTTCAACATTTGTGTGATTTTTTTATCAAGATGCAGCCACAGTGAACCTAATGAGATCCCATGTCGAACCAAGAGAGGAAAGTAAAAAAAAAGTAAATTCATACAGGTAACAATTTAATTTTTTCTGTACCAACAATTTTGGACTGGTGAAAAGTAAAAGTGCACGTAAGTTGGTCGGGACGCCTTTATAAAAATCAAATTCCCAATTTTACATCCAACATATGGTTAAGATTCAAAATCAAATTGTCCATAAATTGCCACCATGCTACTATGAGTATGGAATACACTTTGACTCTACTTTGTTAAGGGTACATATTGATATAGCAATGAAATCTTCTAATGTGTGTCTTTTCAAACAACCCAGCTACTTTCTTTTGTATTAAATGGATGATAATGCTGTCTAAGGACAGTGCTAGAAAACCTGTTCTTTTTCTCTTTTTTTTTTTTTTGCCAGACGATAGTATGTTTGGATTTAGTGACGTCCAATTTCAACGTAAAGCTGTACACGAATAATTTTATCTATGATAATGGCGAAATTTCATTTTTTATGATTCGGCATTTGCTATAACTAGTATGAAATCTTGAATATGAATTGATTTACAGAAAGCCATAAAGACTTCTACCCTTTTTTGTTTTTATTTTTATAAAAGATATGGTACAAGCGAATATGATACAACTATGAAAAAATATGTCATCCATAAAGATATCCTCATTCTATTAAGGAGATTGGCTGATTAAGTCAGTATATATTCTCTTCTTTTTCTTGAGTTCCAAACATATCTTGAAAGTTTTAAACCATGACAACAGAGAGATAATATTAGATGTTATAAAGATATTATAGAAAGATTGAAACTCTAAATAACATTTAGTGGCCAAAGCCTAAAACTAATGCTACAAGGGATGTACATGCAAACTTTCAAGGGTAAATTAGAACTGTTTCAAACTTTTAGAAGTCAAAGTGTAATTTTGACTTTTACAAGTCAAAGTGTATTTGAGATTATCACCTCTCATCATGAATCTGAGAATTTATAATAAGTCCTAAGAAAGTTTTGGAAAGATATGATTCTGACCCAAATTTTGACATAATTCCAAATTAGACAGAAGTATTCTACCACTTAGTTAAATGTTCCTTCTCCCCTCTCCATAGAGTTTATCTTCACGGTATCTTTTCAAACAAGGGATGATTTCTTTGATTTTAATTGTTATAGAAGCAATACATATCTTTTACAAAATCAATTAAGAATGATTTGAACACTTTTAACAGTTGGTAATATATTAATGAATGTTCTTGAAAAAGATAAAAACAGAAAGTGGCTATAAGGAACTAGCAGAAAACCCGTGCTATGCACGGGTGATGAAACATTCATCACACGGTTCATAGAACATAAAAAAAAACAGTGCTAGCTAGATACATAGTAAACTTTACGTTTTTTCTGCAAGAAAATTATTATTTAGCTGTCCAAAAGTGTTTTTAATGGATCAAATTTGCTGAAAGTATTGCACAGATAAAATAAGATAAAAACATTCAAAGTATCAATATTTCTCAAAAAAAATTCATAGCCTAAGTCACAAACTATTTCCATATAAATGATCAATTTAATTCCTCTCCAATATGAAAAATCAGATTAACAAATCATAACAACGCGATAGAAGTAGGCCAGTAAAGGTATGCAACCTAGTTGATTATTCTATTTCTGATGCTATTATGCTCTTAGTAGCCAACCTTGTTGAGGCTTTGGCTGGCATATGATTGTCCTTTTAATCTTCATATTTACTCCTTCAAAGATTAATTAAATCCTGTTTTTGCCTTCCAAAAAAGAGAAGGGGAAACTTATCAACTATTACAAAGGCGGTTGGATGAACGATATTAATAAAAGAAGATCAAAAGTCTAATACAATGTAACCCTATTATATGATAGTACTTCCATATATGGTATTCCTAAAGTTCAATTTTATCGATTTGAAGAGGATTAGAGCACCATAGCCAATGAATCCATTGGTAGCTTAGCACATTCAAAGGAGAAGTTCTTGCAATAGTAAACTGAGAGAAAATCAATTACTCGTAGATTAAAAAAAAAAACATGGTTATATTATATTTTCAAGAGAAGAAAACAAATCATTAATGAAGTTTAGAGTAAGGACTACATTTTTCAATATGCATTTGCGGCACTGTTCCAAAGTTTGATTCGACTCGTGGTGACTTTTGTTTTATACTAGTATTTTCTTTTTTTGGAAATGCAGTTGCGGTTTACATAAATCATGGATTCTCAACAATTATTTTTTTCAAAGCATTTCCTAATTATAAGCATGATTTAAGAAAGATTATTTTTTAAAAAATTATTTCCTAATTATAAGCACGATTTAAGAAAGATGGAGATCTACAAAATACAAAATACACACACACACACACAACTCAGTACCACTGTTTTACAAATTTTAAAATCCAAAAAAAAAAAGAAACACAAAAGGCTACATATGTATAGAAATATGTTGATACATGCATGAAGTAATTTTATGAACCCATGTATATGCTTCTAGCAAATATTTTAGCCTTTTTAAATTGAAATTAGAGTACCGCATCGAAAAAACAAATAAGGATGCCAGAAATGCGGGGAAGAACTGTGCCATTTCAAGTTATAAATGCTAGTTACGGAAATAATTACCAAATACAACTCCAGTTAGCTATTGAATGTTTAAAATTTGGAAAGGATAAGAGCCTTTCTTATACTTTTTAAAATGAGTTGTATGAATCCCGCAACCGCAAATTTCGAGAAATGATTTGATAAAACATAATATGAAGAGAAAAATCTTTCCATTCTAAAAAACAATGGAAAATAAAGGGGGGAAAAAGTCAACATATTAATTGGTTAGTTAATAGATTGTAGTTCAAATGTTTAATTGGTAATACTGCAATTTGCTTTTCCCAAATCAAAGTCTAAACTTTGGTATCCAATATCTGCTTCCAAAATTATGATCTGGAAATTATGGAAATAAGGATTCTATAGATCAAATAAAAGTGAAATCGATGCCTGATGGGTTTCAAATTTTAATGAGATTCATAACAAATCTTTAATACAGGTAACTAAGTCACATGCCTCTCTCAAAATCCTAAAACGACAAACCAATCAACTCATGCCACTTGTCGCAGCCGTAGCTCTCCTCATGAAAAGTCATTCTGCAATACTAATATAGATATATAAAGATGATGTGGCAAAAGGAATGATTTCCTAAACGATTGTAATTTAATTTTTCAGGAAATGATAGTCTAGTTTCAAAATTTCTCCCATGGATGAGATTTTTATATGTTTTTCTACATTCATTATCAAAAATTAAAAACTCATAAAAGGGAAGATTTGTTTAAGAAACCTATATAGAATGATTGTTTACATGTTTCTATTCTCCCACCATCTTGCTAATCACTAGCAATTCACTGCCAAGATGTATGTTTGGTAATAATTCAAAAACTTACCTATATTATATCTCCTTCAATCCAATGTTAATCTTTTTGGTGCACATAGTATAACTAACATCTTTGCATTCGAATTATACAACATTTATATCCCTCTACCTCTTTGTACTCAGAAATCGTCCGGTCCCCTAAGCTTTTCTCCAACTAATCCCTTAAAGCAAAGATATTAATTGAAGTCTTAATGCAAATAATGGAGGAGTGTTTCCACAGAAATATGTACTCTTTGCATGCACTTGATGTCTTTGCATTTGAATTATACACCTTTTTTTGGTATGGTATGAGCATCATGGTGGTGTTTTGGTGGATGCAAAAAATATTCGAGTTCAATGAAGTTTCTTTCATGAAACGTTAGAGGGTTGGGAAAAAAAGGAAAAGGGGTAAACTGAAGAAATTAATCAAGGATAAAAAAGGTTGATATGGTGATACTACAAGAAACCAAGCAGATGACAATATCCAAAAGTTTCATTAGCTCAATTTGGGGAGGTGCATGCATGCAGATGAGAGTGCTGGTGGCAGTTTGCTAACTATTTGGAGCCCAAAGTTTATCAAATTGGAGGCAACATGTGCTGCAACAGAAATTTTCTACTGATGAAAGGTACCATCACAAATTGCTATCAATGTATTATACTCAATGTATACGGACCTTTTGGGATTAATACTTAATCTTAGAAGTCATTACTCTGGTCCTTGGTATATGGTGGGGATATAGATGAATTCAAAGCAATATACGAAAAACAAGGTTGTACAACCAGTGGAAGAGGAATGAGTGATCTTAACAATTTTATTGAGGACATGGAATTTGTGGACATGCAATTATTAATAAGAAAATTCTCTTGGTCAAACTCTCAAGATGGAGAAAAATGGAGTAGGATTGACAGGTTTGTAGGGGATCTTGAATGGCTAGATAGGTTCAAACTCAAACAATGAGGCTTTCCACGAACAATCTCTGGTCATTGTCCCATTTTGTTGATGGATTATGATAGAAATTGGTGACCATAACCATTCAAGTTCTTTAATATAAATTTGGGTAAAAAATTGCACAACGTGTGTTATTGATAGCATTTTTATTTTGCATAATGTTAAATTTCTCCCTCTTAATCACGTTAAATAATTTCTTTAATTTTGACATTAATTGATTTGTACAATGAGCATTAGTTGGTTTGGAGGATTACTTGCGAATCTTTAATTTGGTGTGACATAAACAATAATTCTAATCATTTTTAACGATGCAAATTTCATGCTCAGCACGGGTCGCTGCTTGGAATAACACACAAGAATATCTATCCATCTATCTATTTAATAGCATAATTGCATTGCCACTTGAAATCGTTCTGTGCATAGCACGGGTTCATGCTAGTAAAGATTATAGAAAGCTTGAAACTCTAAATAACATTTTAGTGGCTAAAGCCTAAAACTAATGCTAAAAGGGAAGTAAGCAACTTTCAAGGGTAAATTAGAACTATTTCAAACTTTTACAACTCAAAGTGTAATTTTGACTTTTACAAGTCAAAGTGATTTGAGATAATCACCACCTCATGAATCTGAGAGTTTATAATAAGTCCTAAGAAAGTTTTGGAAAGAGATGATTCTCACCCAGTTATACCACTTAGTTAACTGTTTCCTTCCCCACTCTCCATAGAGTTCAGCTACTTCTAGTACTTTGGAGCGATAATTACTCGGTGTACGCTGGAGCTGGCCTGGGACACTCTACGTTACAGAAAAAATAAAATAAAACTCTCGATTTCTTCTCAGTAAAAAAAGAAGAGATAAAAGAACTTAAAAGAATATTGAGTAAAAGATTTAGTTGGATTAAGATACAAACTAAACTAGTCATAGTTGGCCTAGTGGGATGGAATGGCTGGAAATAAATTGTTGTTTTAGGCGTGAAGTACGGCCAATGGCAACCCTTCAAGATCCAAGAAAAAGTCCAAATTAAGCTGAGTCTTCAGCATTTGGGTCCTCTCTCTTTATGGAAGTAAGAAGCTAAAGAATCAGTTTAACAAATAAAAAGAACATTTTGGAAAGAGAAAATCTTGATTTGATTAATTATAATTTGAATTCCATTTCCTCTACATAAGCATTGTTGAAACCTATACAGCTGAGGAGAGTTTCATTAAGAGAGAGAGAGCACAAAAACCATTGCCCAAAAAAATCCAACTTTTCTTGTTCCTTTTTTTTCTCTCCAAAAGAAGCATGGAGACTTCAAGAAAAAGAAATCTCTGAGGAAAACGAAAGTCTGATCAGTGCTGGTCGCTATGCGAAGCGACATTCCCGGAAGCAAAACCTGAAGAAGATGGTGAAATCTTGATACAAAAAGAATGGCAAAGTCACCATCTAGTGGAACAAAAGGGAAGAAGATAAAATGGAGCAACCTGTATTCGTTTTCATGCTTCATGCCAAATACCAACATTGACCCTGATGTAACAACCGATGAGCAGCCACTCATAGGCCAGCAAGGATTTTCAAGGGTGGTATTCTGCAATGAATCTCAGCTCCACAAGGTCGAAAAATCATTCAAGTACCCGAGCAACTACATATCAACCACTAAGTACAATCTTGTGAGTTATCTGCCCAAAGCACTGTTTGAGCAGTTTCGTAGAGTGGCGAATTTTTACTTCCTTTTGGCTGCGGTGCTGTCCATGACTACCTCCGTCGCACCTGTTAAGCCCATTAGTTTGGTTGCTCCCCTTGTATTTGTTGTTGGGATTAGCATGCTAAAGGAAGCTGTGGAAGATTGGTACAGATTTCTTCAGGTAAAAAAGTTGGACTTGGTTCATTAGTTCTATATGTTTCGGTCGTCTTTTAGAGTAATATATTTTGTATGTGTGCATTAAGAACACTGACCTAATAGCCATGATTTGCAGGATATAAATGTAAACTCTCGAACGGTGAAGGTTCACAAAGGAGATGGATTATTTGTGGACAAAGCATGGAAAAAACTCTCTGTGGGAGATGTTGTAAAGGTTAGCAAGAATGAGTATTTTCCAAGTGATCTTCTACTGTTATCTTCTAGCTATGAAGATGGTATTTGCTATGTAGAGACCATGAACCTTGATGGAGAAACCAATCTGAAAGTCAAAAGATGCTTAGAGGCCACACAAAGTCTTGAGATAGACACAGATTTCGGCGAATTCAAAGCCACTGTACGGTGTGAGGATCCGAACCCAAACCTTTACACCTTTGTTGGGAATTTGACACTCGAAAGCCATTCGTACCCTTTAGGCCCCTCTCAACTCCTCCTGAGAGACTCAAAACTCCGAAACACTGATCATGTCTATGGAGTGGTAGTATTCACCGGTCCTGACACCAAAGTCGTGCGAAATTCCACTGCATCACCGTCCAAACGCAGCCTTATAGAGCGAAAGATGGATAAAGTGATTTACGTCCTTTTCTCTTTGCTCGTTTTGATCTCATTAATCGTCTCCATTGGGTCTGCAGTAGTTACAGAATCTGAAATGGTCAAGTGGTGGTATCTTGATTTACAAGAGAGTGATCCTGATCCACTCTTCAATCCTAAAAGCCCATTATCATCTGGTTTATTGCATTTTGTTGGGGCCCTCATATTGTATGGATACTTAATCCCCATCTCTTTATACGTATCCATTGAAGTAGTGAAAGTTTTACAAGCACTACTCATTAACAAGGACGCAGAGATGTACGATGAAGTGACAGATAAGTCGGTTGAAGCTCAGACTTCAAATTTGAACGAAGAACTCGGACAGGTGGAAATAATTTTGTCTGATAAAACCGGAACCTTGACTTGCAATCAGATGGAATTTAGGAAATGCTCGATTGAAGGGATACTGTATGGGGGTGATGTAAATGAAGTTGATCTTGCAGCTTCTCAAAGGATGAACATTGATGTTGAGAGATATGGGTTTAGCTTAGATGGCTCGGCTTCCATCGGTCAAAGTTTTGAAATTTTCGAGTTCTCTTTAGAAGATGCTGGTACAGAAATGGCTGTTCTAGGCCATGAAAATGTTACCGGAAACTCAAAAATTTCATCTTCATGGGAGCAATCTGTGATTAAGAGTTTTAACTTCAGGGATGATAGGCTCATGAACAAGATGTGGATGCACAATTCAAATGTCAACGGCATGATCATGTTTTTCAGAGTTATGGCTTTATGTCACACGGGCATACCTATCGAAGAAAATGGAAGTGATAAACTTAAGTATGAAGCAGAATCTCCAGAGGAAGTAGCCTTTTTGATTGCTTCACAAGAGTTTGGATTCAAGTTTTGCCGGAGGTCTCAATCTGTGATGGTTGTACAAGAGCTCGATCCTTCCTCTGGATCGGAAGTGGAGAGGTGACATCGAAATTGCATGCTTTTCGTTCGATAGTCTTTTTCTTTCTTTTCACATTCTCTTTTCCAAATTGTATGCTCATGGAGATTTTTTCTTCAGGGAATATAAACTTTTAAATCTGTTGGAGTTTAGTAGTTCGCGGAAAAGGATGTCTGTGATTGTAAGAAATGAAGATGGACAGATCTTTCTCCTCTGCAAAGGTGCTGACAAGTATGTGATCCCATTTTCTCATTTTTACATTCAGAAACAAACTAAATTGAATGGATTCCTTGTTTAACTCACATAAACTTCTTCCTAATCTTTTCTAGTTTTCTATCGTTTTCAAACTCTCTGTTCATTTTCGGTATGCAGCATTATTTTCGATAGGCTTGGAGAGCATGGTCGAAAACATCAACACACAACGAGTTTACACATTTCGAATTTTGCTGAAGATGGGTTGCGAACCTTGGCATTTGCATACCGTAGAATAGAAGAAACCCAGTATGAAGAATGGAACACAATGTTTTCAAAAGCAAAGGAGACAATGGGCCCTCAAAGAGATGAGTTGCTAGAGAGTGCCTCTGAAATGATTGAAAACAATTTGATTCTGGTTGGAGCTGTTGCAGTTGAAGACAAGCTACAAAAGGGGGTCAGGTTTTCCTTTGCCACTGCATGTGTGTGTGTGTGTGTTTGCCCTCGCGATCGTGTATCTAGCATAATTGGTTTTGGTTTTTGCATGAAGGAATAGATTGCCTTCTACTATATAATGCACATCATTTCTCCAAAGTTAAAAAAACATAAAATAAAAAATTTTGAAGTTTCATATAGTAAAAAAATTGGGTTTTGGGATTATGGTGTTTTGTGTGGGAAAAGTTGGTTCCAATGGTGGTCATTGTGTTTCTCAAACTCAAAAACAGGTTCCAGAATGCATAGACAAACTAGCACAAGCAGGCCTGAAGATATGGCTTCTCACTGGTGACAAAAAGGAGACTGCAGTTAATGTTGGGTAAGAGACTAAGTGATTGATTTGAAAAATCACTACTACTTGTAGCAGCTTTACATAGAGTGTCTCTCTAATGTGTCAAAAGGGTATGAAGGGTTATTATTTTGTGTTATACTTTCCTTGGGGCTGAACTATTTCATGCCTTTCCCGTCTCCTCGAATCTATCAGATTCGCTTGCAGTTTACTTCGACACGATATGAAACAGTTTCACTTGAGTTTGAGCAAAGAAGCTGAAGCAAGCAGTCAAGTGAAGGTGAACTCTATTTCCAAGCCTATTTTGCTGGACAAAAAGAAAGGCATGAAGTGTTAAAGTTACGCGGTGTGCTGTTTTATAACCTGACTTTGGAATGATGAGTTCTTTGTTTTCTAGCTTTTCAGGCTATGAAAGTTGAGATTCTGCATCAAATTGAGGATTCTTACCAAATGATTTGTGATAAAATCCACAAGGATGTTCCTTTTGCTTTGGTGATAGATGGGAAAGCGCTTGAAATCGCTTTGGGAAGTGACATGAAGGCCCAGTTCTTGCAGTTGGCAGTTAATTGCTCTTCTGTCATATGCTGCCGCGTATCGCCAAAGCAGAAAGCTTTGGTACGACAGAAGTGTTCTAACTTCTTTTTTTGTCAGAGTACAAGAAACCTAATCTAATCTAACCTAGGAGGTTGGGAGTCGGAACCCACGATGATAATCGAAAATTGGCAGATGCGATGAACTTAATCGGATTGAGCAACTAGCCCCATTCAATCTTCATTGCATATTCACCGAGTTTCGATCTTCAAAGAAACTGATACTTGAACTCAAAATTCAGCCTACGATGATTTTATTTACCACCTTTTGCAATCTAGTTTTATTAAGCCATGTTTTTCCGTCATGTAAAAACTCGTATTTCCAGATTACTAAATCAGTGAAGGAATTTACCGGCAAAACAACCTTGGCAATCGGGGATGGCGCAAATGATGTTGGCATGATTCAGGAAGCTGATATTGGTGTTGGAATCAGTGGCATGGAAGGGATGCAGGTTAGCTAAGCTGATTACTATAATTCTCCTCTTCTTCTTCTTCTATTTTGTTAGCTCTGAACCAAAAAGCAAAAAGAATGTCAAACTTCTTGTGCAATGTACTTTTCAGGCAGTCATGGCAAGTGACTTTTCAATGCCACAATTTCGTTTCTTGGAGCGGTTACTCATAGTTCATGGGCATTGGTGTTACCATAGGATCGCCAAGATGGTAAAAAACTTGTTTTCGATCATTATTTGTCGAAAGAAGTGTTGACAGTACGTTGTTTACTCAAACGACGTTATTCTGTTATTGCAGATTCTGTACTTTGTGTACAAGAACATAGTATTCGGCCTCACGCTGTTCTACTATGAAGTGTACACAAATTTCACAGGCGGGGTTTTGTATGACGATTGGAGTATGGCAATGTTCAATGTCCTGCTGACCTCGTTGCCTGTTATAGCATTGGGTATCCTGGAGCAGGATGTTTCTGCACAAGTGTGCTTGAAGGTAAATATATCGACAATCAACTCATTCTTTCTAGTTTCACATTTATAATTCTTGTTCTCTACCAGTCGTTTCATATATTTATTGGTCTCTCTCCTCGTGCGCTTTCCCTTCTTTCGACTCCCTCTTTCGGTTTCACTCCCTGTGAGAAAATTCCTTGATCCACCCTGTTAGAACTTGTCTTACATTGGTTAATCATAACCTTCAAAGCTGGCATATGAGCCTCTTCGGCTTCTCCCCTTATTGTCAATTGGTTTTGAGTTGAATGCTTTAACATGGTATCAGAGCTAGGCTTTTGGAGTCTTTTGGACAAGACTCTATGGTTTCTCTCCACGTGCGGGTTAGGGGTCACACATGCCGGGAGTGTGAGAGCTTGGGAGGCTTCTCCACTCATTGCCAATTGATTTCGAGTTGAATGCTTTGTATTATTTGATTAGCTAGCTAGTCAATATAATCATTGTAAAAAAAAACTGACATTTTGACACATTTTTCTTGTAGTTTTTTAGTGGTGTTGTCGGATATGCTTGTACCATTTACATCACTGCACTAATGAGTAACACAAGTACTAAATTGTACCTTACCATGAAAGTTGCATAATTTTGGACTCAGCTTGTTTTTATTTTCCTGTCAATGAAAAGTTTCCAGCCCTATACAAACAAGGCCAAAGGAACATCTGTTTCAGTTGGAACCGAATCATTGGTTGGATACTAAACGGAGCACTGGCTTCTCTATTCATCTTCGTGATAAACTTGTATGCACTCTCTCCATATGCTTTCAAAGAACAAGGACAAGTAGCAGATATCGCAGACTTTGGAGCCATAACATACACGTGCGTGATCTGGACCGTTAACTGTCAGATTGCTCTCATCATCACCCACTTCACCTGGATCCAACATTTCTTCGTTTGGGGAAGCATCTTGTGCTGGTACATCTTTCTGTATTTCTATTCTGCACTCCCTCCAGAATACTCACAAGAAGTATTTCACCTCTTAACGGAAGCTATAGGCCCATCACCTTTGTATTGGAATGTCACTATGCTTGTGGTGGTGGTTTCTCTTCTACCGTATTTCCTCCACCTCGTTGTGCAACGGTTGTTTAATCCGACAGATGATCAAGTGATCCAAGAGATGAAGCACTTGAGGAAAGATACTAAAGAAAATGAGATGTGGGTGAAGGAACAACACAACTCCAAGAGGATTACTCAAATCGGGTTTTCTGCTAGAGTAGACGCGAAGATATCTTCCTTGAGGGAACAGTTGCACCAAAAGAAGACATTAGTAGATACACTATAGAATACTGTGAAGTCACACTTCAGTAATCTCAAATGAGAGATAAGAAAGTAAATGTTGTCAGAACTCAGTTCCTCTATTCTTTAATTTGTTCTGCATCCATTTTTGCAGCTTTATCCTTATGTTGGTTCTTTGCTTAGGAGATCTACCATGGAAGCTATTTTTTTCTAGTGTTCATGATTTGACCAGGAAAACTTGGCAATTGGAAGTGTGAGACCCCATTAAGAGGCCCAAGTCCCACATCGGGCAATTGTAAGAAATGCGTGCAATATATAATGAATCACGTGCAGCTACTCTATAACTCGTGATTAACCTTTTGAGTTCGCAGGTCAGCTGGCACGGGTCGTTGTAGGAAGTGTCCTAGAAGCCCTAAATTGACATAACACTGCTATGTTTCTTATTAAATCTAGTTTAACAGAAGGGACACCCAGCAGCCGTAGAAGTTCTTCATGGGAAAAATCCAAAACCGGATAAAAGAGGCCTAGCTTCCAGAGTACAAGAACAAGATCTCACAAAACCTTTTTTATGGCAGTGGCCCCTCGTTGCTGTAATGCATTCCTACTGAATAATGTTTGCATCTTTTAGCCAAAATCAAAGAAATACATAAATAAATAAAAATTCTATTTGATCAGATGATTATTTAACAAAAAATACTAATGGAGGGAAATTAAGCATTAAGGACATGCTCTATACTTCAGAGGCTGTAATGATATGGTTTTGGAAATTTATTGCAAAGACATAGGTTTGGCACTGACTGACTTTTATTTTGTGGAATTCCATGATTGCGGACAAATTGGAAACGATTACAATTAGTGGCCATTTAAAAGGTCAGGGGTACGTGGTTACATACAGTGGGAGAATGGAAAATTGCTCAAGTAAAAAACTCTTCAGTATCCGTATCCCTCTGTCAAGTATCTTGGGCACATAAACTGCAACCTTTTGGTTGTAGAACTCAGCATATTGCTGAAGGTTTACTTATATCCTTCCTAGGGTGTGGTGTGGCTATGAAGCAAAATGATGCTCAAGTTTAATGGAGTTGACTTACCCAAAAATAAAAGAGTTTAACCGAGTATTCGGTTTGGGTGCTCCCCAGAGAGGAAGTTGGTTTTCATTTGTTTAGAGGAGAGCTTTGTTTGTAAGAAATTCTCTTGGAAAAAAGGGAAAAGGTATAGAAAGGAAACATACCTTTGAGACGAAATAAGGCACACAATTTGACAACCAAACTGAACTTCCTGGAAAGGCATAACAAAATAGCATTCCAGATCACCAGCGAGGGTAGCCTTCTGGACCAAGGTTGCGAACACCATCACCTGCAAAAAAAAGCGATAAGAGCAAAAGACAAGCGAGATATTATGCAAGGTGCTGCGGAACACTAAGGAGGTGAGAATTAACTGTCATCAGTGGTCTAGTGGATTCGCATATCCACGTAAAACACTTATTTGAACAAATACAAGCACGTCGAACCAAGACCGCGTAAGATGGGAGTGATTACACAGGAGAAGCGGATTCCGCCATTGCTTAAATTCCTGTACTGCTTCCTTACCTGGGGGAGTAATGCATCCTTTATAGTGATGCAGCCTTTGGGCCTCACTTCCATGTAAAGGATATTTATTTCAGAAATTGTACGTTTATTGGAATATATTACAATAAAAGTAGAAATCAGGAGGGGTTTCATTATACAGATCACAAAGAAAAAGCTAAAAAAGAGGAATCACTAAACAAAAAGGGAAAACAACCAACCAAATTACAATGCCAATGCTTTCCCACCAGCCAAATTGTAAACATATACTAAAAAAGAAATGATTAAATTGAGCTCACCCAGATAGCCAATTGAGGATACCACTTTGACATCTAGACGAGACGACCATTACCAACAAGCCACAACCCTGCAAAGAGATACTAGAAAGAAGAACACAACAAACCATAGTTAGGAAGAATGTGTACGCATATGGTATGGGGTTGCAGACGGCATCGCGATGTCAAGGGTTAGCAAGCATTACGTTTCAGTCTGCTGTTGGCCATTACAAGTCACCATTAGACAAGAAATGACTATAAATGTGTATACCTGATATTTACAAGAGCAATGTGTATTATGTACATACATGATATAAACATAAAGGTCATCGAAGCCCATAAAAATGAGCTTTTCCTTTGTTTCCGTCCCATTTTAAGTGAATTACACAAGGGTATATGCGCACAGAACGTCCTAATCTACTTGAGATTACTTTGATGCAGAAGATACAAAGATCCCCATCCTCGCTCCTTTCCCTTTTCAATTGTAGACAACAAAACTCGCAACAACTCCTCTGCCTCTTCTTTGTGCGAGAATTCCAAGTTGGTCTGATAAAGTGGGAGTGTAGTGGGTGGATTGTTCCACCACTTTGCTCTTGGCCCACCACCACCTCTTTTAACCTGGTTCTGCCTCAACAATGGATCTGAACTGCTACCAACAATGTGTACCACTTCTGCAGACACATCCGAGTGGATTATGCTATCGATCCCTATTTCTGCTTCTATTACCCACTCGGGATCAACAGGAACACCTTGGAACTCAGGTCTACCCAAACCAACCAAACTTAAGCAACTAACGATCAAGATTAGCCTCTGTGTGATAACGACAAATTTACCACCTTGCTTAAGTGCCTTGCACATAATCAACACCTCTTCTTTCAGCTTTAATCCATTTTCAGCATCCTCTAGTATAGATCTTCCAACTGCTTCTTCCCAAGAGTAAGGCATCAAGGGAAGTTCCCTACTTAAAGGTCTAGGGAGACGTACCCTCAAGCGCTGCGGTCCAACATGGTGGAGCTTGCTTCGGTTTCGGATACTCTGAGCAGTTTTTCCGGTGACCTCCAGGATACTGGCTGCTGGTCTGGCTACAAGCCCTGTAATTCCTAGGGCTACACCTGCAGGAAGCGAAGGAGCAACAAGAAAGCGAACAATGCACATTATATGTGAGTTTCAGCCATTGATGTTTTGCCTTTGTTTGGTTTAGTTTTTGGTTCCTGTTTCCACCTTATCGAAAAACACAGAAAACTCATGCCTTGTTTTTGGGAAAATTGTCAAGAAAGAACCCATTTTTAAGAAAACAGGAACTGAATATTTTCAAATTCTCAAAAACTATTTCTGCAAAGACGGTTGAGTCTTTCAAAAAAAAATTGAAAGTGTTTTAGAAAACTGATTTTGGAAAGATAAACAGGGTTGCTGAAACCTGTTCCGAAAAACTGATTTGTAAGATGATTCCTAACTATTTTCTCATCTAACCTGAGAGGACCCCTGGCAGGCCATGTTTCTCGGCTCCTTTAACTGGTGATTGGAGGAGACCGGTGAGTCCCTGAAATATGCGGTGGAAAAAATTATGAAGCACACCATGAGTTTCTGACAGGATACCAAATATAATGGACTAATGGTGTATGGCAAGTACAAGTGTTGTATTTCTTACGATAGGTGTTCAATATGCATGAGTATAATTCTACACGTGCTATTGGAAAATCATCAGTACAAACAACAAGGTGGATCTGCATTCTTCAAGTAGGCACATCCCTGTGCAACTAGCATTTCCAATGACAAAAGCAAACATTTCTTGTTTATCAAAAAGTTAGGTTAGATTTTATGTACCAAAATTTGGTTTTGTTAATCTCTTTGATCTCATGTAGCCAAGAGTTTGTTCTTCATGGCACGTGTGATGCTTAGAGCGATGTCAATTTAAACGTTTGCCAAATGAGTCAAAGAACCCTAATCTTTGTTAAACACCTTTTCTAGCCAATTGGTTTTACTCTCCAAAACTTCCGTTCGGGAGCATTTGACAATGTTCCGAGCCGATTATCAAGAGAGGAACAGATTAGCCGAAGTTATGGTTGTTAAAATCCCCTAGACTTCGCCTTAGTTTTAATCAGTCTGTTTAGATCTTTCCTAGTCGTTCTCAAGGTTGAGAGAATTCTACCCACGAATCACAAACTAAGCTGGCCGCTTTAAAGCCAAAAACTTCACTTGCAAGACAAAATCTCATGCCAGGTCCATTTGGTCTCTATGGATTCGATCCCGGACTTCCGGGTATTATGTTATGCGCGACCTAGCCCTACGCTTTGGGCAATCCTAATCTATGAAGCAAAATAAGGACGCAAGCAATAATAGTTAAAGGGTCTTTCGGTTTTCTCCATATTCCAATAAAAATTTTGATTTATTGAAACGGTTAAATCCTCTACCTCTCAAGGTCCGACTCGAGGAAAAAATACTCTCGTGATTTGTTTCCAAAGGTCAATTAGAAATTGAAAATTTTGGATAACGAAATTGAGGGGTCCCTGCTTTACCCAATCGGCGAGCCCTTGAAGCAGGGGGCCTTAACACACTTTTTAGTTGAAATGGAAAGAGATGATTTTAAATTTGAAGTATGAAATATGTTTGCAAGGTGAATGTCCAACTAATCATGTAGGACGTGAATCCTGTATCCCTAACTGAGTGTCCAAGTGTCTAACATGGGTACTCAATACATTTACAGTGTCCATGTAACATGGCTTGTCAGACCAGTCAAGGTTGTGAAATGATAAGAAGATTCATTCTTGTGACAATTCAGACACTACTACACAAATTGTAGGCAGCTAGTAGCGAGTCTTTTGAGTGAGCAAACAAGAAGGAAATAGTCAACTAACAAGCCAACCAACTAATGTTTATTGTAGCAATGTCATCTTTCCTGCTTTAACATTTCAAATACTGTGGAGGTGCTCAAATTTTCATGTTGCTGTTGAATAGATTAATACCTCTAATAATTCATTTATCACGCCTTTGCTGTGTGAGGATACACCCTTCTGCTGATTTTCCTTTGCTTCGTCAGCTTGGTCATCAAATGTAAATGCCACAATACCCTACAAGTAGAATATCCTCTTAAGATTAGATAAAATATGTGACAGCATTATTCATGTGTCACTAGATGGACAAGTACCTTGTGGGCAGCCCTGCTAAATTGAGTGGCAGCATCACTTATGGCAAAGACTGTGTTACTTAGAAGACTAGTGGTTCCTTGTGCCATGCCTGTGATAAGTCCAGCAGGGCTCTGTGCAATTGAAATGGCCACTTTCAAACCTCTGCCAAAAGGAGATGCTTAAATTATTAAAAACATTTGTAAACCTGAAAAACACTCCTGGCAGGAACCGATAAGAATTCTTTGATGCCGAGGCCTACACTCCTTGCGAATCCCATAGGGTTACCAATTACACCTGCAGAACCAAACACCTGCAGAAACGTTTGCAGAAATTATAGATCGAGAAGTTTCAAATTAAACTGCTTCTATTAACCGGCATTACCAATTCCAAACCGAGAAACTACACAAAAGGTCCATTAATGCTGGCATTTTTCAGAAAAGGGAACAACTCCTTGAAATTATCACAAGGTGAACTGGGAAAAAACTCCACACTATACAAACATGTTTTCAAGCATAATAGAACTTGAAGTTAGATAGAGGGAACCAACAACCAAGCTGAGTGGACATGAAGCTGAAAAGACATAGGCTAAAGCAATTTGATAAATTTTCTGGCCTGCTAGATTCATGGATTGTCGAGAAAACCTAGTGATACTTCCAAAACTAACCGTGCTATTTTCTCTTTACAATTTCATTTTTTTAAGAGAGAAAGAGAATTAGTAAGTTAAACAAGAGGCGTGCTCAGAAAAAAAAAAAAAAAAGGCGTACTGTTTGGTCTATCCCCTCTTGCCTTTTATGAATATACTGCAGTTTGAACATCCAGATTAAAACTCCATTGCTACCACTCTTTTGCCCAGTGTCCGTGAGGGCCCGATAATGACATTCTCCAATGAAGGGAACAAAATTTCAGGTTTACACCATCATGATTAAGTTATCAAATGCACATAGCTAAATACAATATGTAGCCGCCAAAAACCACTCTTCTTGGTCTTCTACCTCATGCTTTGCCAAAGCCAGAGATGAGCTACTCCAAAAGTCTTGCCGATTTTTGCTTCCTCCTCATGCTCGGCACCACAGAGTCCGTCTTAACATGACCTACGATGCACAGACAACTTGGCAGAGGTCACGTACCAGGGTGTTAGATGCAGACACCCTGTCTTACACACAAATCATCCGTGTCCTAATCTTGTACTCTGCTCAAAAAAAATTTACATTTGGACTCTCCAGGGCATGCTAGGAAACTTGCAGGACACATCGAGGGAGTCGAACACAATAGTAGTCACTAGTTAAAACATGGGGAAGTCTTTGTGAGACATGATGGTTGATAGATTATAAAGACAGGTGAACTTAGTTCAGTTTACCTTGTATGTCTCATGAAGAAGTTGGCGAGTGTAATGCCTCATAATAATCTCCTGAATGGATTCCCAGCTAGCAATATGATGTGCAATGAACAGTTGGTTGAGGTAAATTTGTGCTCCCTCGACATCAGCAAGAGCCATAAGACCTCTCTGCATTTAGTTATCATCGTAAGAACTGGCAAGCAAAATGTAGAGAAGCAAGTAGCTCTTTCGAATTTCTTAAATTCACAACAATTCAGTAGATCCCTATGATTTTTTCCTTTATGTCCCTGGCTATCCTCATATTTTCGTACACTACAGGTCAGATTCCAGTATTGTTTTAACCCTTCTCTAGGTTCCCCCACCTGGGATCACTAATAAATTTAAACACTGCTTCTTAATGACTTGGCATGAATCATTTCACTTGTGAAATGTACAAGGTTAATCAGAATTTCTTCATCTTTCACGAAAATGAAAATCTAATTCAGGCAAAGCCAAAGATACACGCAAACACAACTTCAGTAGCCAAATCAATTGCACCATAAGACAGTTAGTAGCATGAGTTGCTATTCTCCCCAAGGAAAACTTTATTTTTATGTTAGCAGGAGATTCACATAGTCCCCTGCTGAAGTGAGAATTTCCTTGGCTGAACTTCTTGGCAAAGATATGCGGAGCCTGCATTTCCTTGGACATTGTCATAAGTTATGACTTGATATTCTCTTATATGTCTGCATCATAAACATAATAGATTCTCTTCTTGACTTACATGGACAAGAGATTCTCCTGATGTAAGAACCCCATTTCTAAGCGTCCAAGGAGTGCTGGAAAAGCTGTACGGTGAATATATTGTGTAAGTTACTGAACAAATAATTGAAATGACAGCTAGATTAAGGTATGAGGACACTTCAAAGGCAGTTACAAAATCACCTCAAAGTGAACTTAATTGGGGCCAAGTCAAACATTTCAACATAAACTTTCTTCTGTCTTCTGGCTAAGAGGAATATTTGTTGCCAAGGAGCCCCAATAGGAACTACTGAAGGGAGCAAAGGGCAACTTCTACAATTTTGAAGAGTTTGAGTTCCATCTATTGGATTGGACAGGACCATATTGGGCTGAACATGAACCTCAGGGCAAGAAGGGGACTCACTTATAAAACCCAGATCAGAGGTGACAGGATGTGATGCAGAATGCCCAAATGTCAGGAGCCCAACCTGAGACCTTGAAGATACAGTTCTAAAGAAATCAAACAAACCAAGTATGACTTCCTGCTCAAGCTCAAGGTGGAAATCTGCTAGTCTGCAAGTATTGAACAGAGAACATCAAGCACTCGCAGTGTTAATCAAATTTTTAATCCAAACTTTGATAAAACCAGCTCAAGTGGTGGTGGAGTTATAAATTAGCACCAGTGGGGCAATTCTTAAACACAGCCCCCCACCCCCCCCCAAAAAAAAAAAAAAATCGTAACAAAAAACAAAGAGATAGTAAAAACCTTTTGCACCAAAAAGAAGAATAAAACTATCAGAAGTAACTCGTTAAAATAAAACACAGCCACAGACCTCAAGATAATATGTTCAAATGAAGTCAATGAGACATCTCTATTTCTCCACTTTGCCGCAGCTAACCAGATTGCAGGTTCACATAGGCCGTCAGGAATAACTTGCACCGGATTTTCATTTTCGGTCTTCATGCTGTCATCTCTAGCCCTCGTCTGGCCAACTGGGTTGCTTCTGTATTCACGATCAAAGCACAGGATAACTGGATATGGTGTACTAGGCAACTGGTTATCAATTTGGAAGGATGATATTTGGAAGGAAAACTTCTGCTGATCCAGACTCTGGAGCAGATCAATCCTCGTGTTTTTGGCACATGCAAAAAGCAATTCCTACAAAAGGAGAGGCAGCCAATCAGAGTTCAAATTATTGATGGTGTGAAAACCTTTTTGTATCCAACCCAAAAGCTTAAGTTCTTGAAATTTGGATGGGGTGCTCACTTGTATATCAACTTATTATGTGAGTAACCATTCCAAACCTAAGAGTGGGGTTATAATCTCTGACACCCAAATCAAGTGCAACTTTTTATGTCTGGCACGGATAGTCTTTTTAGGTTTATCACTGTGCAACCTTTTTTCCTTAGGTTTTCATTGGGGGCTGTGGGATTTATTTTTTATAATGTGGATGAAATGGGCAGCTCTGGTTACCCATATGATCTTTATATACAATCTAAAAGCTAAGGTCCGTCATGCATGTTAAGTGGACACCACACCCAAGCGCTGTAGGATTATATTCTATAATAGATGGCGTCTAAGAAACGACAACCTTTTAGCATACCTGCGGGTGAGAATCAATCAGGGAGATTCCTATAAAAGGAATAGAAACTGATATCTTTTCGTTGAAATCAACAGAAGATTCCTGTTTATGGTAATATTTTCTGTTTCCTTTGAACTGGGAGACACGTGGATCCTTAGCATCATTCAAAACATGGTAACTTGAATCAATTATGCTCAGAACCTGTACAAGAGCAAAAATACGCTAAGCTTTCAAAACGGATGCCGAAAAGCATTTGCTTGTCAAAGTATTAGAGAAATACCTTTATTGCTCCTTCAGCATGGACAGAGACAAGCAACGTTCTTTCAGGTTTCTGAAAAAAAATAGTAAGTCTTGAGATCAACTGAAATATGCCAGAATTAAACTTATGAGGACAATTCCACAGAGAGCTGACAAAATCAAAAATAACAATGCAAAAGAAAGTGTTTGAAACACAAGATGATTCAGAAACCTCAATTGCATGTCCACATATAACATTAACCTGAATTTGTGATTCTTCCCTTAATCATTAAGAAAGTGAAATCCCCAAAAATTTGCATTGCTTTTGACACAAGGATCATACATACATCCAATGTCTAACAGTTCATACTATAATATATGTAGCAGAATGACTAAAAAAAACAATTTTAAATTATTTCGTTCAACTTATGATCTAGAACAGTTTTAGGACTCTTAAGTATTACCACCTACAATATGAAACATGATGGTTTTTTGTGGGAAATAAGAATAGTACTCGGGGAAAGTGCACAAAGGAAAAAAACGAAAGAAAAAAAGAGTTAGGCTGTTTCTGCAAGGAAGGACCGCAGCCCACACCCCAAGCACAATGGCCTCAGCCTTGTAAAACTCAATTCATTAATCAACACAGCCTTAGTTTTTTGTTCCACTGTAGATTCTTTCTCTGTCTTCTAATACAACGGTTAATTACCAACAAAAACAAAAAAACTGTATTCCAGAATGGAAGATTACATCCCAATCTATAATGAACGCCGCTACGCGCACGCCACATACGCGCACACCAGCACATCCCGATCGTCCATTTCAAGAATCAATGGTCCGCATTTAAAATAATTTGTTCGCGCAAACAAACAAATTGTTCACGTGAACAATTCATTTAAAATCCGGACCGTCGAAAATGCGCACGGACGGCCTGCATTTGGGGTGCACGTATGTGGGGTGCACATATCTTTTTCCAATCTATAATACATGGAAAAGACTTCTAATTCATAGAAGTCTAAATGAAATGAATTTAATCAATGCCTACATCGAATACGATATGTGAATGAACCTAGATATAATTGCATTTAAGATGCAAATGAACTAGAAATCTGTTTGATGAATACATAGAATCTAACAAAGACTGCATGCAATGAATTAACATTATGTGATAAATGTATTATGTATCTAAATGCATAATGAATCTAACTAATAATTCATGATGATCACTAATCCTTGAAAGACCCATGCTGCCCTTGATTAGGATCTCTGCAATTAACAAAAAATACCCCCAATCTAGCAATTTACTGCTTTTTGTTGTCCTCGTCAACTTATCTTTCCTCCCTTCTTCAGCCTCTCTTTAGTGACATTTACTCTCGGGTATTGCTATAATGGCATCATAACAGGACATCATTGCTGCTTTATTATTTAATAAGCCAAAGCAAGCTGGACATCAAAAACTGGTCGGAGGACAACATTGGAAGATGCCATTTCCTGCATCAGTTCCAGTCATAAACCTTTTTTTGAAACTAACAATTTAGAAACCAAACAAATCTACAACCCACCTCGACAACTTGACCAAAGATGAATAAACAAATCATCCATCCAACTACTATTCAAAATAAAAATAAAAAAAACAGTACTTCTGTGCATGTTACGTATGGACCAATGCGTGTGTAAAAGACATGCAAGCATGGGTAAAAACCAAAACAATATACCTCAGAAGTCGAAGGTAAGTAGACAGGTGCATACTCTTTCACATCATCAAGAGTGTATGATCCAACGACGCGCACTCCAGGCACCTTCAAGATTTCATCCAGTATTAGATTAGTAACAGTGTCAGACGCCTTAATCATTCTAAGGCAGAAAAAATAAGGCATACCTCAACTGTGAGACGATGGGGGTAGAAAGGCTCATCCCAAGCATACGAGCAAGAGGTGTAAGACTGAATTAGTGTTTCAAAAGTTTCACACCTTTGTTGATAAACTCGTATACGCTGCAGTGCGAGAGGAAGAAAAACATCATTCTTGAACTAAACAGAGCCACAACCTAGTGCCCCATTACAATATAAACTGACAGTGACGTCAAAAACCTGGTTAGCGAACTGCTGAATCACCTACCCCAACTCCTTGTAAACTTAACAAAGAACTTTGTAAGAACCATATACCAACCAATTAGTTCAATAACCCAATCTGTTTTCATTTATGCGTGTGAAAGACAGCGAGCAGCAGAAATTAAATAAGTTTTTACTCCAATAGACAAGATCTGAAAGACCTAAAAAACATCTGCTCAACCTAATCCCAGAAAAGAAAGGTTTCAACCTACTTCACGTGCGTGCAGATAATCATCACCCGGAAAATATAAGTAAAACATAGTTCAAAGAATAAGACTAAACTGAGCTCAGTATTACTCAAAGAGTGTTTACTTAAGGACATTGGCAACCAGTTTTAAATATTGCCTATTAAGCTGAACTGAATCATGGTTACCAGAGTCCAAATTTAGAACATCAGACCTTGCAGCCATTATGGCCATAACAATCCGGATTGGGCAAAAAGTTCCTTGGTGGTAGGATCTGATGATTTTGGTGGCCGTAGCTTACTGGCCCATGGAATTCCCATAAGGATCCTCATCCCACCAATCCTATTCCAATTAGAACATAAAAAGCCCAATTTGAGCATCTCCATTTCCCACTGTAATCCACTCCACTTTCGAAGTCTGTTTGATTGCTTCTATTTTCTTCCCCTTTTTTCCAACATTAACTCATAGCATTCCTTTCTTCTGCTTCTGACTTCACTTTTCAAATTTTGTTTCTGAACTTTTCCTTGTCGTAGTGCAACTACGTAATGCAAAATGCTCTATTACAGAACTAATCTTCTCCACCATCTATTATTTGTGTCAGTTAGGCTTAGTTCATGCTTACTTCTAAATAATACTTGTACCTGTGTCGAAATATTAAACATTCTCTTATTTTATGGTAGAATACCTAGATCCTCAATCCGTTACTGTGATCCAATCCCGTAATTCCGACCAACCCATCCTAAGATAACAATTTGGACATCCTAGAACTGAAAATGTATTAATCTCATAAGAACAAAATATTTGCACATCAAAGATTATAATAAATGCAGCAATTCAACGCAAAAGCACAAGTACTTGAAGCCTTATCTTCTACCCAACACTTTAATAAGAAAGCAAACACAATAAAGATATACCAACCTCCTTCGAAAAATTATCAATCCGATACGGCATAAAGCCTGTATCATCATCTGATAACAGAATCAAGTTCGTCCCTGAATTTCCATGGACGCTTCCAACAATCTTTTCTTCTTGAATTGAAAAATCGGCATTCTGCACTTCTACACGTATCATATTGACAGCACCAGAAACATAGTTCCGCATTTTCACCTGAGTATCACCCAGATGATCTGGTAAAAAGCACCCTGACCACTGCCACCCAGGTTCATTGAAACGAACCGATACGAGTAATTCCCTATGGCATATTAATTCATCAGAATGGAATTCAGAAAATTGGATGATAACAACAAAATAGCAAAGAAAGGCTTCCATGGACCAAGTCTGCCCCAGATTTAAATCAAATAAGAATTTTGCTACAGATAAGTCGTTTTCATCCACAGTTTTTCAGAATAAAAAGAAAAAATCCGGTTATGTTACAGTTAACAGAGCATCCATAGAGACCTTCCTCAGTTTCGCTATGTTTTACAAGTGTAACCAGCTTATGGGTTCTAGTCCGAGGCCAGCCACTTTACACATTTAGAGCCAAACGTTGGGCCTGTATCCAATTCCAATCTACCTCTCTCAGATTGGGAGTACTTGAACCAGCTTACGAAGTGGCTGCCAAGGCTGGAGCCTAGGAATTTCCTTCCCAAACTTCACATACTAGGGAAAATATTTACTGGTCAAGCGAAAGAAAAGACTGACAAAAGGCTCATCAAGAGTGTATGCCATCCGTAGAGTTAGAGCCCTTCGTTCGTTCACTTCATGAACGAACTCCTAGCTGGCTTGCTCACCTATCCCCCGGGAAATATACTTACTGTAAGTATATTTCCCTGCCCCCTTCCCATGTTTTACTCCTGCAATTGGCTCGTGCCTGTGTGCGCGTAAGTAGTCCGTGTACGTGTATGTGCACGTATACACGCACGATGATTCCTGTTGAAGGCCCTTGAAATTCGTCAAATGATGGATCATCCAGGTGCTTGTAAAAACTCAAGTTCTTTGTACATAGAAATTGTCGAAATATTTGATTGATCTATATTCTTCTCACTAGGAGGCACAATATATAGACAATGTACAAGACAACTAAGGAAAGAAAATAATAAGGAAATTAGGCTACCTAACTAATTTAGGCTACCTACCTAGTTAGGCAACTTACCTAACTATTAGGCTACCTAACTAATTAGGCTACCTACCTAGTTAGGCAACTTACCTAACTATTAGGCTACCTAACTAGACTAATTACAATCCTTTTCAACACGCCCCCTCAAGCTGGAGCGTATACATCATACACTCCAAGCTTGCGACAAATAGAGTCAATGGAAGCCTTGGGAAGAGCCTTCGTGAAAATATCAGCAAGTTGAGAGCCTGAAGAAACAAAAGGCGTGCTGATCTCTTTTGACTCCACTTTTGACCGAATGAAATGACAATCAACTTCAATGTGTTTGGTCCTCTCATGGAATACTGGATTATTAGCAATGTGGATAGCAGCCTGATTATCACAATATAAGGGAGTGGGACCATGTACTGGAATCCCAAACTCATGTAGAAGGGTATGCAACCAAGTCAACTCACAAGTGGTATGAGCCATTGCTCTATACTCAGCTTCAGCACTAGAACGTGCTACAACAGACTGTTTCTTACTTTTCCAAGTCACAAGATTGCCACCTATAAAGGTGCAATAACCAGTGGTAGAACGACGATCAGCAGGAGATCCTGCCCAATCAGAATCCGTATACCCTTCGATACGAAGATGTCCAGACGCTTTGTAGAGAAGTCCACGTCCAGGAGCATTTTTAAGATACTTCAAGATACGAACAACAGCCTCCATATGAGAAACACGAGGACAAGTCATAAACTGACTGACAATACTGACTGCATAGGAGATATCGGGTCGAGTGACAGTGAGATAAATAAGTTTACCCACAAGTCTCCGATACAACTCAGGATCGTCAACCAACTCACCATCATCAGGCATAAGCTTATGATTAGTCTCCATAGGAGTAGCGACAGGTTTAGAACCAAGATAACCTGTATCTTTCAAGAGATCGAGAGTGTATTTCCGTTGTGATAAACTGATGCCTGCTTTAGAACGAGCCACTTCAATGCCAAGAAAATACCGAAGTTTGCCTAGATCCTTGGTGAGAAAACTAGAACAAAGGTGATGAATCAATATCTGAATCCCATCATTGTCACTCCCTGTAATGACAATATCATCCACGTAGACTACAAGAATCACAATACCATTGGTTGTCTTTTTAAAGAAGACGGAGTGGTCAGCTTGACTTCGTGTCATACCATGAGACACGACGGTACTGCTGAATTTACTGAACCAAGCCCGGGGAGATTGTTTGAGGCCATAGATAGATTTGCGAAGATGACACACAGACTCCCCCTTGGACTCAAAACCGGGTGGTTGAGCCATATAAACTGTCTCAGAGAGATCGCCATGAAGAAAAGCATTCTTGACATCAAGCTGATGGAGAGGCCAATCATGGTTGGCGGCAAGAGAGATAATAATGCGAACAGAATTGAGTTTGGCAACTGGAGAAAAAGTCTCAGTGTAGTCCAGCCCATATGTTTGAGTGAAACCTTTGGCCACAAGACGAGCTTTCAGACGATCAAGAGTACCATCAGGATTGTGTTTGACGGTAAACACCCAACGACAACCAACAATATGTGCTCCAGATGGCTTGGGAACAAGATCCCAAGTATGATTCAGTGACAAAGCGCGCATCTCTTCTTCCATAGCAGAACGCCATCCAGGATGAGAAAGAGCCTCCTGATAAGACTTAGGAACAGTAACAGAGGACAAAGACACAGAAAAAGAGCGAAAAGAGGGAGACAAGTGATCATAGGACACAAATTGAGAGATAGGATGGGAAGTGCATGAGCGAATACCTTTACGGTGAGCAATAGGAAGATCGAGTGTCGGATCTGGAGACGCTGGAGGAGATGGTGTGGGCACAGAAGCTGTATCTGAAGGTGCAACAGGAGTAGCGACAGCAGAAGAACGTCGAACATATACCTGTGTAATCGATGGTCGAATAGCAGTCTCAGGAAGACCATGGTCAGCCGGTAACTGAGCAATCTCAGGAAGACAAGGTGGTGCCAACAAGGGTGGTGTCAACTGAGTACCCTCAAGAGAATAATATGGGATATTTTCAAAAAAAGTCACGTCAGCACTAACAAAGTGCTTTCGTAATGAGGGACTATAACACTTGTATCCTTTCTGTGTCAGAGAGTAACCCAGAAAAATACATTTGTAAGAACGCGGATCAAGTTTATCACGACCTGGAGAGAGATTATGAACAAATGACACACAACCAAAAAGTTTTGGGGGAAGAATATAAAGATCCTTGTCAGGAAACATAACCTGATAAGGAATTTTACCATGCAAAACCCGAGAAGGGGTGCGATTTATTAGATAATTCGCGGTAAGAACAGCATATCCCCAGAAATGTTTTGGAACGTTCATGTGAAGCATAAGGGCACGAGTTACGGCTAAAACTGGCCCATTCTTCCGTTCTGCAACCCCATTTTGTTGAGGGGTAGTTACACATGCAGTTTGATGAATAACACCATGAGTTTCATTAAACTGTCTAAATGGATGAGAAAGATATTCTTGGGCATTATCAGTTCGTAAAATACGTAATTTAGCATTAAATTGGTTGACAATCTCAGCATGAAAAACTGAAAAAACAGAAAATAATTGAGACCTATCTTTGAGGAGATACACCCAAGTTAAACGAGAAAAATCATCAATAAATGTGACAAAATAGCGCGCACCACACAAACTCGTAGTGCGCGAAGGTCCCCAAATATCAGAATGAACTAATGCAAACGGTTCTACACATGGTGACTCAGTGCGTAAAGGAAAAGAAACTCTACGATGTTTACTAAGTTCACATGTGTCACAATTAAAAGGAGAAAAACTAGGTAAACTAGGAACTAGCGTACGAAGGTTGGCTGAGGATGGGTGCCCAAGACGACAGTGCCACTGATAAGGTGTAACAGTAGAATGTAAAGCGGAATGACTAGATGACTGCTACTGCTGCTGCTCTTGAAGGTAATACAGACCATTCTTCTCATACCCCCCACCAATCACCCCCTTTGTCTGAAGATCCTGAAACTCACAATGAGAAGGAGAAAAGAGGATAGAACACTGGTGAGTATGAGACAGTTTATGAATAGAAAGAAGATTAAATGGAAATTGTGGCAAATATAAGACAGACTGAAAAACAAGACCAGATGAACGATATGTACCAATGCCTTGAACAAGAATTTTAGTACCATCGGCAATAGTAACATAAGTCTTAACAGAAGGAATAACAACATCATTCAAAAGAGACAAATCACCTGTCATATGATCAGATGCGCCAGAATCGAGAATCCAAGGAGTGTTACGAGAAGATGAGTGAAGACACGTATTACCTAAGGTGACATGAGTTGCAGTGGAAGAAGAAGAAGATGCATTGGCCCTTTGAATCATAGAATCATACTCAGTCTTGGACATAGTAATCTGGGTAGGAGCAAGAGCAGACGGCTCCCCCTCAATAGTAGCCTGATTAGCCCAGGCTGGCTTGCCATGCAGCTTCCAACAGGATTCAACATCGTGGTTGGTTGCATCACAATGAGTACACTTCTTGGTGCCACGACCACCACGCCCCCCACGCCCTCCACGACGACCACCCCGCTCAGAAGAACTACCACGACTGTGGGAGGGATTGCGATTACCAAAATATCCAGAAGATGAAGCAGGAGAGGTTGTGGGGGCAGCTAGGGCGGATGGACCCGGATGCTCTAATCCAGAAGAATGAGGAGCAGCCCGTCGAACACGAGCAAAGGCCTCACCAATGGTGGGGACTTCCCTGTCAGAAAGAATCTGTGAACTAAGAGGAGCAAGGTCTGAATTTAATCCAGACAGAAATTTGCTTGTTCGGAATTCGTCTCTGTACTTTTGCTGAACCTTAAATCTGTAGAGAGAGGCTGATAAACATTTAACTCATCCCACATACCTTTTAAGATGGAAAAATACTCATCAACGGATCTATTGCCTTGTTGAAGGGAGAAAATATTCTGATAAATCTGAAAAACTCGAGAAATATTCTGATCTGACGAATATAACTCGCGTAGAGTATCCCAAACAGCTTTGGACGTCTCTTGACAAGCCACATTATTAAAAATGTCAGGTTCAAGACTATTCCAAAGTAAAGTCATTATATGAGCATCATTTTGGGACCAAGTAGGATCGGGATTAGTAGGTGGATCATCGGTGATATAAGAACTCTCACCGCTTGCGCGTAGAGAAACAGTCACAGCCCGTGACCACAGCAGATAATTAGATCCATTTAATTTGATTGTGGTTAGAGACCGACGATAATCCCTAACCATATCTTTTGATATACTGGTGTCCTTGCTGTCTTTGTTTTTCTCACTCATTATGAAGATAATAAAAACAGATGTGCAAGTATAAGTTGAGAGCTGGCCTGACCAGTAGAAGAAGAAGAAGACCAGAGGTGTTGCTGCTGTCGAAGAGAGATGCTGTTTGCTGTTGCTGCTACAGTGCTACAGTGCGACTGCTACAGTGAACAGTGCGACTGCTACAGTGAACAGTGCGACTGCTACAGTGATTCGTGGTGCGATGAACGATGAAAAACGATGTTACAGCTGCTGCTGCTGTTGTGATGCTGAGGGAGAAAGAGAGATGCAAAAGGGAGAAAGATTCATTGCTGCTGCTTGCGCAAGAAAGAGGGAGGAGTTATTGCTACTGCCACTACAAAGATGGAGGGATCAGCCAGGATCAGCCAACACCTGCTTTGATACCATGTCGAAATATTTGATTGATCTATATTCTTCTCACTAGGAGGCACAATATATAGACAATGTACAAGACAACTAAGGAAAGAAAATAATAAGGAAATTAGGCTACCTAACTAATTTAGGCTACCTACCTAGTTAGGCAACTTACCTAACTATTAGGCTACCTAACTAATTAGGCTACCTACCTAGTTAGGCAACTTACCTAACTATTAGGCTACCTAACTAGACTAATTACAATCCTTTTCAACAGAAATCATCATAGAATCAAATTTTGATCTATTTCAAAACCGTTTTTTGTCAAGTTTCTCTGTCTGAGGCACTGTCACCCCTTATTCCCATTCCTTCCTTTGGTCAGGAATGGCGGGGTGCTTTGTATTATTCATTCTGTTTCCTTCGGTTAGTTATGTTGACAACTGTTATTTTTCGCTTTAGGCAAGGAAGAGATTTCGACTCCCTACGCGCCTGTGCGAGTGTGGCGTTGTTCGTTCACTTCGTTCTCTCACTCCGGGCTCTAACTCCACTCCGTTATGTTAGAGCTAACTACCTTACAGGGTTTACTTGCTTGGTACTGGGGCTACTAGTGAACGCCTTCGAGTAGCAACTCTACGGGGCTCATAAACGGGCCGGAAACAGGCCCGTTTATTCGAACTCCCCCCCCCCCCCCCTAAGGTAGTTAGCTCCGTGGAGTTAGAGCCCTTCGTGAATGAACAACGCCACACACGCACAGGCACGTAGGGAGTCGAAATCTCTTCCCTGCCTAAAGCGAAAAATAACAGTTGTCAACGTTACTAACCGAAGGAAACATAACGAATAATACAAAGCACCTCAGGCTTATCCCTTTTTCTTAATGTTGATTGGGTTAGTCTTCAGTGACTGGTCTTTCTCTTGTTGTTGTCGAGTGTCTGCAGCTACATTTCTTTCCTTATGCATCTTTCTCTCATGCCTTTCTTGGTAAAACCAGCCGGCAAGAATAGAATATGGATGCTAGGCGAATGGTTCTTCCTGTTGCTAGGCTAAGGACTTTTCTGCCCTATGGACGGTAATAAGAACCAGTGCTCTGATCTATGACCACCCTGATCTAGGTTTATCTTCCTTGGTTGGGGCATTTTAAGACTGAAAAAGAGGTTTGTTTTAGTTCATTCCTTATTTTCTTTCTTTGGTTTTGTAGGGGGAAGGGGCAGGGGGTAGGCAAGGATTAAGGCAGTATCGCAGCAGGATAGCTGATCCAAAAAAAAAGTATCGCAGCGGGATAAAACGTTGGCCCTAATAAGGTGGAAGATTAGACCGAAGGAACAACTAAAAATAAGACAACTTAGCACCCAAAAAAAATATGAAAAACCATCATGCAAATCAGGCACAGCTAAAGAACTAACATCAAAAATAAACTGGTCTTAGCACAAAGACCTAAGGATCTCAAGTAACGAAAGGATCTCCCACACTGATTTACATAACTACCAATGTCAACATATTTACTTTGCCACTTCTTCTCTCTTCTAAATATATAAGTGCCTCAACAAAACAAAAGAATCATGAAGGTGTTACACGGTCTTGGGTAGAACTCAACCCCCAGAAGCTAGCTCATGAAATGAGGGTGCCCTTACGCTTAAATACTTCATATTACTGAAATGAAGGTGCCCTTACGCTTAAATACTTCATATTACTTTGGTACCCAGGCGGTGTGGGACTTCGCTTCCCACACTCCCTCACGCACAACGTGCCCACTCGGCAACACCTGCCTCGTGTAGGCGAGAGACACTCACCTTACCCATCTCTGATACTATGTTACACGGACTTGAATAGAACCCAACCCCACAAACTAGCTCATGAAGTGAGGGTGCCCTCACGCTTATATATTTCATATAACTTTGGTACCGAGGCGATGTGGGACTTCGCTTCATCGAAGGATGGACCCAACTCATGGAAGACCATGTACAAGGGTATAAAAAGCACCTACTATGTCAGTATAACGAGAGAAGATCAAACAAGATGGTATGCCACATACTCACTGAGTTGAACATTAATCACCAGAGACGGAGCTGAGATTTTGGTCAGTGGAGGCAAAGTTAATCTAAAATCTTTAATCAATTGTTTTGCTGTTCTACTGTACTGCAACCCCACCAACCGAATCAAAATAGATCAGTCATGTACATAGAGATATAGAGGGGAAAATTGTAAGGGGAAAGCTGCACATCAATGAGTGACGAATGTCAGGGACTCAGGGTGAAATGGTCCTTTTTTGAATCATGAATCGATCCACTCCGGTCATGATTTCCAAACTACAAGGAAAAGTATATTTATGGAATTGGGCAACGAAAACATACACTCCCTCCGTTCCCATTCTTTTGTCCCTCTTTCTATCCTAACCGGATGGAAAATTGGCCGTACTTTTCAATTAGTAATATTTTTTACATGCAATATTGAGCTCATTTGGTAGATCTCATATTAACCCAAGTTTTAAAAATCACATAAACCACTATAAATTACAAGATATAATTAATTGAAAAGTGGCATGAACTTCCATGAAGTACTAAAGAATGGGGACTGAGGGAGGACTAAAAATGAGACCTAAATCAATAAAAGCTTGTTTAGATGATGAATGGATGATCGTAATAGGTAAGCTGCTTGTAACTTGTAAAAGATGAGGATTTGCAAATCCTATTTATGGTCCTTTTGTGAAAAAAGAGTTAAAGCTGAATGAGAGGGAAATCTATTTTTGAGATCAAATAAGGAGAAACATAGACTAAAGATGGCATATTACAATAATAATTACTATAGACCTTAAGAATTAATTTTAACCATTATCAAACTACATAGGGCATTAAAAAGAGTAAAAACTAAACCCAGCGAATTGAAATTGAAGCGAACGAGTCACCGATTCAGCGATTCACTTACGATTTGCAGCTATTTCCGATCCATGCAACCTATTCGTTCAATGACCCACTAAATCGTATAGAATCTTAAGATACGAATCGGGAATCGTTCAATTCCGAAATCTATGCATACCAAAGCTACAACTTTTCTTTTTCTTTTTTCTTTTTTTTTTTTTTTTGAAGGGCAGGGAAGCGTCATCCCTCAAGAACTTCAACCAACCTCAACCGTTGAGTTGAAAATCAACAATAGGTCTAGTGTGGTTTGTTTCCAAAATTCCTCTTTTAAGTATAACCAGTTTGTTCAAAGATTAATAAAAAAATTTGCTGTTCAAAAAAAAAGTATAACCAGTTTGTAACTGCGAAAATCAAATGTAGCTACAAAAAACTAGTTCCAATATTATAATGACAACTCTTCTATTCTACAGTTCAACATTAAAAAGGAGGAAATATATGTAATTGAAATATCGCTAATAGAACATATTTCACACCGCATACCTAGGGTTTAAAGAAACAACTCGCCAACAATGGAATCTGATAATTCAATAACCAACTGAATATAGCAAAACACAAATCCGACACTAATTAGTTCGTTGGCCCTCAAAAGAAGATAAGTATACATTCGTGTACCAGGAATTCAAAAGCCACGTCTTAATGAGGGGCTATAATATGCCAAGAAAAAATGCAATAATCAATGAACAGAAACATCTCCTCAATTTACTGCGAGGAACATATAATAATAATGAGTGGCATTACCAAATACCTTGTTGTGTTTGTCCATTGAAGATGAGAATGTTGTTTAGTTCCCAAATGGAAAATAGAATCAGTTCCTTTCTGCTTATAACATAAGTCCTTGCTGCATGCATTACATATAACATATCTGCAGAAATACAAAAGCAGATGAACATAGGGGAAAAGAAATATCATGTCAAAAAGATGGATCAGAGACTAATGTAGTCCATCAATAGGGTTATAAAGTTAATACCTGGGTTGGAAAGTGATGGCTCTTGTCCTTCCAGAAAATGGCCCATCAACTGCACTTGAAGTGACAGAGATAATGTATGCAGCATTATCCGATAATTGAGGAACAAGAACATTGGTTGAACCAGTTGGTTGAACAAGACAAAAAGGGCTAGACCAACAATATGTTGGCATCTTTTCAGCAGCACATTGTGGTAAATACCGACTTAGTCTAACCATAGTTTCAGTGACAGAGGAATTGGGATCAGGGGAATACATGCAAGCCTCAACCTTTTCGCACTCCGTCTCTGCTAAACACTCTAAATGTGACTGAATCCTTGAACATAACCTGTTCTTCAGACTGTTCACTGCAGCATTTTGTGCATCTGAACTCTTGTGAGACATTATTGATGAACCAGAGATCAGGGGTTTTCTAAAAAGCATCTTTGTCTGAAGATCTATATTTTTTCTAGTTGACACAAGGGACGAAGAATTTCTCAAACTATGATCATTTGCTGATTCCAAGTGCAAACCCTGGGTAGTAGACAGAAGACCCAGACCATCTTTTCTGCCTAGAAGCAGGTCCTCCTCACCCGTATCATAACATGAAGGAATGATGCAGCCATGTCCTTTCATTTCGGTGGTACAGTCCGCAACAATTAACGAACATCCAGTGCAGTTGTATAGCAAATACGGCACGAAAATGAAGATTTCACGAGCTCCAGAAAACGAATCCATCACCTTTTCCACAGTGACATAAACAGGACCTAAAATAATGCAACAGTAAACCTTTTAGAGAATTATTTCTTGAAGCAATATTATCATTGAAGGAAACACAGCTCAATGATGAATTACCATCACTTGAATCAGGTTCAAAGGTAACAGATTCAGATATAGAGAACTTTGTTCCACTGAACTTAGCAATCCCACTAAATGTTTCTGCACGTGGGAATTTCAGACTCGAAGGCTTAAATCCATGCATAAGCAAAACTATTCCCAAGTCATGTGACGCATCGACGTGGAAAAATGAAGTATCCACCTAAAACGATAAGCATATAAACTGGTTAATCGATCAAAACAACCAACTTTGATAAAATAAAAAAAAAAAACAAACAAAAACAAAAGGGGAGTATTCAAAGCTAGTTTAATTGCTGAAAAGTACCAGGTTATCTAATGAACACCACAAACCTTTGAAAGTAACACAGTACGTGCAACCCCACCACTTTCTATTGTCAATGATATTGACTTTGGAAGATAGTTTCGCACTATAAACGGACAAGATAATGTTACTTGGTGAATAAAATGTTTTTTTGAATTGTCCAGATTACATGGTACTTGGCCACCATTTTCAACTGATGGCTTCAGATTGCTATTATTGGGACGAGACGAACTCCTCTCTGGCTTGCCAGTAGGAGGGAAACACATCTGTTGCACTGATATGCAGCAACGGAACGGATCACTGCTCGGGTGAGATGGATAGCAAACAAAGGAGCGGAAAAGTCCTATCTTAGTCTCCTGTAAAAGAATGTTTGAGATATTATGAGCTTCGCTCCATAGGTAATTCTGGTCAAGTGGACGCCACCTCACACGACCAGCTTCAGCCAAATGTAGAGGTAGAGGAAACTCCTGACCAGGACATATTGGATCAAGGATCTGCAATAAAATCAAGAATTTGATCTATTGAAATGCCGCAACGAAGAAGTAGTGCAAGATAGAATAATTGGACTAAGCATAATTTTTCTTATTTCGTACCTTTGGAGATACACCAAAGGGAATATCGAACCGTACCTCAAATGGCATTGAAGTTGCATTATAGAGTACAACCTGAAACTAATATAGTTAAAGCAGAGTTTTCGAAAAGAGGAGAATGACTACAAACACCATATATGTTAAGAAAACAACTCGAATGTGTGCATACCGTAGAGTACAATCGTATCAGCTTACTATACCGTTGTACGGAAACATCACATACCACAGGAACAACGAAGCCACCTTTTGAATCTGTTAGGTTGACCTCATCAACATGTTTATTGCTTTTCGAAGATTCCCTACCCTTGTCAACATCCATGTTATGTGTTGACTTGGAAAAATCTACCTCAAAATAATTAAGCCCGACAAGATCCATTGAAATAGGAGTCGAAGGCACAGATGTCCCATCAAATTGAATAGCAATATAATGATGTGCAACCCCGCTCACTTGCTTATCACTGAGTCGATCAGAAGAATGAGAAGGTCTACACCGAAGTAGTAGTTCCTCTGGAGTTTCATCATCATTAATATAAATTGGGACAGAAGAACCAGGATGCACCAATGTTCCACCTTTGAACACCGACATATCCACTTTATCAGCATATATTGGCCCTTGGCAGACTTGAAATACCAGAGGCAAGGAGGTCAAATTTTGCAATATGTATGGTGCATATATTCCTGTATTCATATTCTCACAAATCTGTGGACTTAATAAGCTCTGGCTTTCAGAAAGAGCCTTATGTCTCATCAAACCCCAAGCATCTTTAACCATCTCAGTTGCCCTGAAAATAGCCTTAAAGAGACAAAAGTTTTAGAAGAAAACAATGAGTTTTGAGTCTTTTAACAAGCATGCGCACGAAAAGGGAAAAAAGAGTTCAACCATTGCTGAACATTAAGAGATAGAGCACAATAAAGGAATTATACAACACGCGTCTCTATAACCATCTGCCGGTGGAATGACATTCTAAAGCCATACAAGTTGACAAAGAGAGGTTAGCCCTAATTGCAATGATGATTTCTAGTCACAGTTAAGTGAATCAGCAAAGAAAGCTCACGTTTGTGACGACAAGTAAGATAGCCGTGAATGTATTAAACTCTGAATTAACTCAACTATATGATGGTCGTGAGTATATAAAGGAGACCACGTATAAACAAATACAATATCACCCAAGCAAAATACCAAAACCCACAAATGTTACATTATTTAGTATTCTGTCACTATATTGGACACAATCAAAGTGTCAAAATGGATTGGATACAGTACAGGAAATCAAAGAGAAAGGCAGGCAGGATAACCAAGAGACGTATAAGATGAAATTTAGGTAACCCAAAAAATGGATAAGAGCTCCAATATTTGCAATCATTTGTGATAGAATAACCGAATAAGTACAATGATAAGTGAATGATAGTTCCAAAGAAATGGAGCATTACATACCTCAACAAGGGAGACAGTAACATTCAAGTTTAGCTGTGCTGTGGATGTGAGATGGAAATCTGTCATGATGGCACCGTTTAGGAGAGCACTCTTCGCATGTAATCTACTAAAGTTCAACTCAAAATTCCACGGCTCTATAAAAGGTTCCCACAAGACCTGTCGCCATTATATGCAAGTAATGAACCCTAAGTAAAGCATTCTTAGAAGAAACACCAAAAGATAGGGAGCATTCATCACTAAGTATACTACCTTGTGAATGTTGTTGTAGTTCACTCGTAAGTCACCTGCAACTGAGCCTTCCAATTTGTTCTCAGCCATGTTAACATGCCAGAGAAAATTTCTCAAGAGAACTTCCAAAAGGGGTCCTTTGGAGTTCCACTACATGTAAACAAAGATGTGAAATTAAACCACCAGAACTTCAATGCACTGTTAATAAGTAGTCGACCTAGCTCACAGCCTATAATCTATATGAAGGATTCGAACAAAACGAATTACACATAGATCAAATCAAAGAAGTAATGCTGGAAATACGAAAATAGCATCTATGACGACAAACAGAGTTCCTTTAATTTCCTATGAAATAGCTGAACGTTTTTGTTTCCCATGAAAGCACAAAAAATATTAGTGGAATACAGAAATTCCAGTCTTCTCCACAGAAGCACACTAAACAATAGATTTGTGGAGAGGCCTCACGACCTAGTAGTGTTCCCTCTTCCTGTCTAGCTAGAGTTGGCTACACGATAAATTAGAAAGGCAAGCCAAAGGAAGGCAAAAGAAAGATAAATGGGCAAAGAAGGTAGGAGGGTGGGGAATGACTTAAGGGAGCTTCCACAGGTAAGAGCGAAGAAAACAGGTTGCCCACGACAGCAATAACAGCAATAACAAGGAGTGGGCAGAAGAAGTCAGTCAGATGAGTTCAGAATAACTGGGCTCTTAGAGGCTTCAGCAAATAAAGGTTTCGTCATAGAGAACAAACGAGGTAAAGAACCGAAGAGGTGAGATAGGAGAATGAAATCAATTCCTGATATAATCACATCCTCCGGAACACCAACTGGTTTGACTTTGTTCAAAGTGGCGGGTTAGAGAATGAAAGAAGGGAAAATATAAAAAGAACAAAGAAGACATTAAATCTGTCCATACCATACAAGACATAACGAAAAAAACGATTTTTTTCCCCTTCTCAAGAAATACCCCTTCCCAAGAAATACAGTGGACTTCACGTTTGAGACTACAGTAGTATAATTAATTACTTTTTGTCTTACGAGTTCCAACCATAGTAGGGAAAAAAATGAATAAGTGACGAATAGGAGGAAAGCATGCACCAGGGCTTCAGGCATCTCAGAGAAGGTACAAACCAGCAGGCAAAACAGATTTGGTTGTGCCTTCCTGGGATGTTCTTTTGTGCAGGGTTCCCCGTTAGCCACTACGCTTGTTGAAATGTTTCTATTTGTGTACTTGATTATGGATACGATAAGAACATCAGTAAGATTTAACATGCTGCATAATCAGAATTTTTTTTTTTTGAAACCTATGGTTTGAGAAATGGAAACCCGAATACAGACAAAACAATTACAAGAGGCGAATATAACATGAGTACGACTTGGGATACAATGTTTCTCAAAATATAAGGACATGAAATGGCAGTGAGAGAAAGAAGTACATTTTTCTTATACTTTTATTTGCCATGCATGTAGCTATAGCCCAAGCAAACAACTAGAGCAACAAAAATATGACAAAAACTTTTCGATGCATAATTTACACCTCATTGAACAGGCGACCACACTAAAGCAACTCACTTACATAGTTTTGCAATGACAACGAGCAATCAGAAACTCATTAAAATCATCAATAAACGACTGCAATTTATGCTGTAAATTATGAACACAAAAGTTTACTACCTCTTTCGTCCCTAACGTGTTCTGACATGTGTCTACTGTCTAGCAACAGGAAACACTAGTCTGAGTCACTATCCCTCCAATGTGACCAAAAAAAAACCTTTGAAATGTAATTGTGCCATGGGCAAGTTTGATTTCCCAGCATTCACAATATGCGTCTAACAACTACCATGACATAGTTTAAAACGACCAAGTTAATTTGTCAAATGAAAAACTATAAACCAGAAAAAACAACAAAGGAAAATGAAAAGGGCAACATACCCTTCCATCGGTCAATAGAATAGAAATCTTTCTGAGCTTAATGCAGAGATCACCAGTAACTGAAGCAGATTGACCCGGCCGTGCTTTAGGGAGTATGAACGTCATACTTTTCCAGAAATAGAATATATGATATGAAAGCCATAGATCTAGACTATCACATTGAATATTGGCATTGACATGAACCAGGTCCAGTTGATTTCCATGAATCTCAGCCTCAACATTAACTTGAGAAAACTGGAAAAATGGCCATGATGGGAAACTTTTGCCCTTATTTAACCCCACTGTTCCATTTATCTTAGCCAAATTTAAAATTATTTTTGCAGTCCTGCTACTAAAATGCAGTTCGCAACATCCATTGTCAAAAGAAACCGTAATGAAATTGTCGTCAACTCCTTCGCCCATATTACACGAATCATTGTGACACCCCTCCTCTTGAACTTGAGGATCCCTGAAGATGCTAAATGCCTCTCTACTGATCCAGACAGGTATATGAATCGCTATGCTTATATTTTCTAACTTGGCTGCCAGGCGAGTAGCATTCTGTATCTTATTTTCTGAAGCAACACAACCTGATGTACTTGCAGGAATATTAACGGTCACATTTTCAATTTCATCCACTTGACCAATCAGTGAGTTATTTGGGGACGCATCCACAATTGAATTTTTCACCGATCGCTCAGGGTAAGAACTGAGCAAGTCAATGACCTCAGTCCAGTCAATCAAATGCAACCAAATACCAAGGGAAGGAAGGGAAACAAGAAGATCATTTTCACCTTGATCTGACATTGAAAGGTGAATGTAAAGGACTGATGAGGTTGGGCAAGAAGATGTGCATTCTGCTAACATTACTGAATTAAGGTGAGAAAACAATGTGAGTGAACGGAAAGAAACATCAAGAAAGCTGGGTATCTCATTTTTAAAAGAAGCAGATAAGAGAAATTGCATATCAGCCCTAGCAACCAGTTCCAAAGAGACCACATCACTTCTTGAGTGATAAAAACTAATTGACAATGCATTGACACAACATTTAGTTTCTATGAAGGTCACGGTTGAGGGTTCTGGTTGAGATGCACCGGTCTCCTTTACACTCTTTTTAAACTGAAGAAACTGTAGAACATCAGACGTGAAACCTTTAGATTGTCTATCAACGGCGGAAAACTGATCTATGATGTCCAGTAGTGCTTCAAATCCAAGAACAACGTAACAATCTGTGGGGGGGGAAGAAATAATGAGCATGTCAATTTATAGAACAACAGTCAAAGTGGCAAAGGAAAAGAATAGTAAAAGAGTAAACAAAATGTTAATACCATTCTACCTTTAGCAATAAGTTGACCATTGTCAACCCTAGCCATGACACACGTTGAAGCGAAAGAACTGACACAAGAGGAGCCATTTTCATCTGGTATTCGAACCCATACATCAGCACTGAGTGGTGTGATAAAGGTAATACATACATGTCCACTATTTGGGTCAACCATTGAAGCATCAAATCCATCATTATTTGACAAGAAAAGTGATAGCGATAGATCCTGTCCAAACACATTCAAACAGTGATTTCTCTCTGCAATCTTATTTGCCGCGACCAAACATTCTCGAGGAATGTCCTTCAATACATCACTGGAACAGTCATTCGGGATGAAACTACAGTACAACTGTGGAATTTCAAGCTTTAGAAACCTAGGGTCATCACACCCGAGCGGTGTAAACAAAATTGAGTCAAGCACCTCAAACTTATAGATAATCACACTAGTGTCTCCGGAGTCCACCAACACTGCATTTTCACTTGAAAACTGCTCATTTCCCTTGGAGCACCAATCAGGTAACGAGAAATAGCCGATTAATATGGCCAAAAAATCAGGCGGTAAAATGCAGGATACATGCTGAATGCCGAAGCTTATTTCAAGCTCGGATCTCAATTGTCCTTTTTTTCGTCTCCGCAACCTCAAATTTAAAATAGGAGAAATATTTGGCAAAGAGGGACCCCACAGAAAGTCATGGATGCTTCGAGGCCACCAAGATGAACATAGTGTCAATCCCTCAGTCGAACACAAGACGTCCACACAATCTCCACGGAGACACACTGAAGATTTTGCAGTAGGTATAACAACTGTTCCAACAATACACGAGCAATCATGGAAATGTACCCTGATTCTGCTGAGACTTAGATCAATTAAAATATCACTAACATCAGAATACTGTGATGTAGACACCATACCATTACCAATTCCAGATTTCAACACTGAGGCACAGGACTTTTTTGATCCTCTCAAGCTCAATTTAGGACTTCTGGTTCTTTTGTCCCTCACCTTCAAAATTTTCCTCCAGTCAGGACGAGCATGAACAAGTGAACTCCGAGGGTTACTAAGAGAACCACAGTTGTAAATAGTAACAAATGGAAAGCAGTCCAGTGGAATGCTTGCCCATTCTGAGGAACCAGTTTCAGAGAAGTTTGAGAAGCCAAAAGACTGAATCGGTGAAGAATTTTCAACATTCACAGAGGGGCTAACTGAATTCTCAACAGTGAGAGATGTACCATACTTAAGTATTTTATCAGAAAATTCAACCAGCAACCCGATTATATTTGGATAGCAGTGAAAATCAACATCACTGAGGCAGAATGTACACTTGTGAAAAATTAAGCCCAAATTCCTGCATTCCTCGTAACATAGTACAAAGCATCCATCTGCAGATTCGCTTTTCCCACTGGAATTTTCTTTTTGATTACTAAGTTCCACACTTGCATCTTGCTGCTGTGCATAACGGACTGGAATATTATTTCCAGATGAGCATAGAATATGGCCATCTTTATCACCGTCCAATGAAGAACTGATTATTTTCACTGCCTTCATAGAGCTCCAACACTCCTGCATCTCCATTCGACCATACCTGCAAGGGATGAACAAAGCTAGATATCTCCTAGGATGCTATAGGCGCAGTTTCCATGAAGTAAGTTTTTCTTTTAAGCAAAATTGCTCACACTGGATGTGAACTTTTCAGTTTACTCCAGCTGGAGTCCACGGTTTGAAATTACCAGTCCAATGTCTTAAACAGACTTTCAGACACAGAGACCGTAGAGAAATATCTCACGGTAACATGTACATTGAAAAAGAAAAACTCAAGTATGGCCTTACAAAACTCTGCCCTAGAAAGAGATCAGCCAGACTATGAAACAACAATACTACTAACAGATCAAGAATGAGCTGTCCGCATGTAGTAGTCAGAGCTTGTTGCTTACTTCAGGGCAAAAAAACAACCACTGTGTTTGGTTGGAAATTTTGAGGAAAAATTGTTAGATATATTTTTTATTAGTGTTTGGTTTGGTTTTTGAAAATGGTTTTTGGGGTAATGATGGAAGAGAGAAATGAGAGCAATAATTAGAGATAGGGGTAGTAAGTGGGGGGAGAGAGAGAGAGAGAGAGAGTGAGTGAGAGAAATGATAGTAATGATTGGAGATAGGGATAATGAGTTGAGAGAAATGTGAGTAATGATTGGAGAGATGAGTAATGAGTGGATAAAGAAGAAAATTACTTCAAAAGTATTGTGGAAAATTTTTCCAAAAATGCTAACCAAACAAGGTGAAAAAGCATACCTAATATCCAACTCGTGCAGATTAACTAAAAGACTGCAGCGATTTTCTCCATTGTTTTCCAGGTCAATATGGAGATTGACAGATTCCAAATTTGCGATGACAGAGAAACGAAAAGCTTTCGGAGTTGTCGGTTTACTTGACATGAAACTAAATGAGTCACGTAGAATAACTGAGTCCGGCTTTATACTTTGTTGAATTATTGAGTCTGACTCTGAACGCAGCACATCCAAACTTGCTAACAATCCCAAAACTGCACCGTATATTGAGGGAGAAAAGTGTGCATGTAGTGATGGCGTAATAATATGAACCTGGAACCAAGAGGAAAAGCGAGGATAACCAATCTTGAAGAGATTTTTCAAGTAAGAACTTTCCAGATTACCAGCTACAGCATGATCTGGTCAAACTTACAGATAAATTACTCACAAGTCTATGTCAACTCCGTAACCTTCGTCTAAATTATTTTACTACTATTTCCCAAGGATTTTCTACAAGCCAACAACTCTTACCTACCTACAACCATCCCTTCTCGCCGCCAAAAACATGGAATATTAGTGAGGACTTGATGACCAAACTGTAAACATTCATGACATGGAAGTATAGAACAGACCAATAAAATTGTTTTCATACAGTGGAATCCACATCCACCGAACCCTTAATTCTATCCTCGTACAATCTAAAAAGGGTGACAGCGTCTTAGTTTTGAACATTTCTTTCATTCAGTCCATGTTGAAAAGGGAAATTCATTCAATAGAAAAAATTCTGTTCCACATGTAGTTGACGAACATTTTATGCTTCGTGTAGAAGAGGTCAGTAGAATTTCAATGGCAATTTTCTCATAATTAAAGCAGCCTTCAATCGTTGCATTCTGTTTTATAAAATGAAGTATGAAACAGAATGTGGACTGTGGTGGTTACAGACCTATAATCTGAAAATGAACCTACAATACCAAGCAAATAAAGTTAGGTCTTGCTAACCTCCACCCTCCACTCATTAGGTGGAGGTTAATAGGCATATAATGACAAACAAGTTCGGATCAATACACATTTCAGGGATATCAAGACATTTTCATGGATATCAATCCACTTTTCTCAGATATCGGTGCACTTTCTACACATTATCCTCCACCCTATGGGCTGAGGTTAGCATTTTCCAACAAAGTTTTGGGTCTTATTAAAATATATAGTTGTTATAGTACTACCTGAAAGATAGAAGTACAACTTACAAAATAGCAGAGCTATATGTTTCTGTAGAGAATTAGAGATTTCAGTTAGCAAAAATTTGAACTTACCTCCAGCTGCTTCAATATTGATTCATCTGGGATGACGCATGATGTCAAGCTAATAGAGACGGAGAATTTTTCCAACACCGAGACTCTTGTAGGAGGGCAAGGCATTATTACCTTCATTGCAACATGTCAATCGCCTTAATTCAGGATTTACCAATTGGATAAAATAGAGTCAATTAAAAGGAAAAGGCCTCACCTCAAAGTCATCTACTTTTATTTCAAAATGATCATAAAGATCTTCCAGTTCCATCTCAACAGAAATACCTCTGGTGGAAACAGAACTATTAAAGTTCTTCGTGGCATGCATTTGGTCTTCAACACCAGAAGCAGAAGAACCTAACTTGCATTTGGACACCAAGGAAAGAGATCCCATCTCTAGTACCTGCCCGATATGGTAATTCACAATGAGACCTAATGAAGTACCAAAATAGAGAAGCACCCAAGTTTATATATTGATGATCCTATTACTAAAAGTTGCCTATAGAACTGTCGAAGAGAAATGTAGCATCATTCTGTGACAATCCATTCAGTGGGTTTGTCCCACATCGCCCAGATATGTAAAGGGAGTTTAATATATATATAAGAGAATCCGACCAGCTACTGTATAACTTGAGGTTAGCCTTTTGAGCCACATGATTAGGCTAAAAGTTAACAGGTCAGCTGGGGGCGGGTCGTTACACATTCACCAAGGATTATAAGGAAAAAGCAGTTTGTCCTTTGCTTCTCATACTCATCTCTTTTTTCTTCTTTATAGAATTGTTCACTTATCCAGTCAATCACCCATGGTTGGTTTAAACAAAACAGAAACTACTAAAATTTACTTTCTCCAATTAGACTATATAAATATAGCTGTAGGAAACATATCGAATGCAGAGAAACTGTCCTGCAAGACAGATTGAACACTCCTAAACCAAGTATACTATTGTTCTTTTGAGTATAAGTTATTCATGATCTTAAAAAGTACCACGGTAACAAGCATGGGTATCAAACTATTTCACAAACGGATATGATATGATGCGAACACCCCAAAGTTGAAACAAGTACATTTGCATATATTCTGTATATGCCAATATATGATCATGTATCCATATTAATGAAGTCAACAAAATTATGTGTCCAATGTAATCTTACACTTTCTTTTCTTTGTTTTTTGTGTGACATGAATAATCTTGATTCTCATTCTTTTCCTCACCGAAAAATTGATTCAGAACAAGAAGTTGGCTCTAAGAAGATGCCACAAAAGACAAATCAAGCAAAGAAATGTTCAATGTCACTCTAAGAAAATACCGTCTCGTGAACCAAGTGAGTGGTGTCCAATAGCTTGACAAATACCTCTGGTGCAGAAAAGAAATGCAAAAGCAATAGCTTTCAAAAATAACTTATTTATAGCTCTGGCATTTCCTTTATTGTTAATAGAGTAGGAAGTAGAAAGCATAACGAAAAGAAAAGAATAAAGTTCTACAACAAAAATTAGTGCCTCAAGGGTTCAAGATAGTCTTTCTATTAGCATCATTGGAATCCAACAGAAGCATAGGGATTCCAACCTGAAAAAAAGCCAGCTATCATACCTGCGAAAAGCTCATCTAAATTAAGCACTTTCACATTTCTTTTGGGTGTAATACATGATTTGAAAGTCAATAATCGTGGATTAGCAATAAAATTATGTTTCCAAGGAATTTCTGTAACGTTTATTTACGGCAGCCAGAAAGATAACGGCCTTGTTCGTTTCTCTGTTTAGTTTTACTTTTAGTTTTGATGACATCATCATTTTCCTCATTTCTCTCTCCACTCATTACACCTGCTGACATCATCAAAACTAAACTAAACTATCTAACCAAACACAACCAACATAATCCGTCCTCTTGGTTTTGGAGACAAGTGATGTGGTACCATGGTACCTGGTTTGGAACTATACATACAACTCCAAGTGTGTTCAACTTTGCCATAAGTGCGCAAGGTACTAGACTAGAAGTGTAAATAAGTCAAAACGCAACACACCCCTATAAGGGCAGACAAATAATGGTTTTTCACCGGGAAATAGAACAAAGATAAATAAGCAAAATACAGACAGAGACAACATAACAAATCGAAATTAGCTTCACACAGAAAAGAAATACTACCATGTTATATGGTTCAGAATTAGCATCTCTCCATGGAATATCCATCCTCACATTCACGAAATTAACATCCCAAACCACCCGCTTACGACTTGATAAAATATATCTGCAATAAAAAAAAAATGAGAAAATGCAGGCAGACAAAAACTAATAACCAGAAGCAAGCAGCAAGTGCAGGAACATGCCGCTAACATGCCTCACCAATGGTAAAGCGACTACAAACGGACATTAATAATCTACATATCAAAGCTATAAGGCAGGCTAAGTGATGAAACTCACTCAGATTTTGACAAAACTCGCGCTCTTACATCTTCAATCCCATTTAGTGACAACATGACCTGTAATGCAAGAGAGTTAATCCAAGCTTATTAAAGCACTCCTTTAAAACACATTAAATTCAATATGGAGGACCATTAGTAATATCAACTGCTTGAGTGACACTTGACGTGATAAAAAGAGTTTCATAAACTGGTTAAAAAAATTATCAGACCACGAGAATATGGAGAATCTTTAGAAGACAAAACTTATTTCATTAACAAAAGAATCAGCATCAAATAATATAGTTTCGCTAATAAAAAAAACTCAGAATAACCAAAGGTCACTAAATCCAGAAAACAGGTTGTGTGAATGCAGAGATGAGCTTGGTAAGATAAGTTTTCATGATAGAATTCAGGTCTAGAATGCTTCCAAATGATGCAATGACTAGTTCAGGGGGAAAAAAAACCAAACAGAAAGAAAGAAGAGATAGTAGTAGCATTAGAAAAGAGGGGCATGAAACATATTAAAAATCATGACCGAAGCTTAAGATACAGCATCTCAGCCAAGTCTATCGTGCACAAACTTAACCAAGAAGATGACTACAAACAACCATGTAAATTATGATCCTAACACAGATCAACATAAGCCATACAACCAAAATATGCTAAGAAACTTACAAAACCTAGATACAACTGACGAAAAGCTTTCTTTTATTGGTTAGTAGTTAGTAACAAAATTCCATTTCCCTTAATAAGGGACCAAAAGCTTTCTTTTATTGGTTAGTAGTTAGTAACAAAATTCCATTTCCATTAAGAAGGTACCAAGGGGGATACCACCCCAACAAAAGGGAGATATAGGAAGAAACATAAAACTAAAAGGAAACAGGAAAAAACCAGGGAAAGACCCATAACACCTCACAACACCAACAAAGGCAAGATCCAAGCCTCAACTTCTCTACTAACATCATTAACCGAGCATTGTAACCTCTCCAATTCCCACTCCTTAAGAGGCCGAGAAACTTCCACCTCTAGACTTGATATCCTTCACCTCCTCTCTCCACCTCCTATCTGTATCCTTAAACATTTGTTTTATTCATTCTTCTGTCCACAAAAGTCAGCCGAAAACGTCCTTAACTCTACCAATGTATCTTAAATGCACGCATTCTACACTTCTTTCACTTCTCGCCGTTTCTTTGTTAAGCTAACTATGGGGGCAAAACACAGCAAAGGGAATCACAAGGGCACGTCCTTACCAACTCCGCCCAATCAGCCTGTAATCATACCATGACCTTCTTCTGACAGAAGAATAACCGCGGGAGGACGTATAGCACTGAAGCGCCATGACCCATCTCCACCAATAGTTTCTAGATCTAAATCCAAAGAATCAACTCCTTAAAATGTGATCACATCGAGACAGTTATAACAATTCTTTAACTAATACAAAATTCAAATTAAAATGATCTAACTTGTCACACGTACCTATTACAAATAACCAGGACAGGACACTGTTAAGTTACCCACTCTCCCAAAAGCTTAAGCTGTAAAGAAATGGATCCAACAATGTATATCAAACTATCTTACACACTCCCTCATGTGCAACTCTGTCTTGCACGTGGAGATGCAAATTTTCGGAGATAGAGCATAGCAGAATACGAATGGCAGAAACATAATGGAAACGGGGAACAAATGCAAACAGAGAGACTTGAACCCAAGACCTTTTGCAACCAGAGCTCTCATACCATGTTAAGTTACCAACTCTCCCAAAGGCTTAAGCTGTCAGGAAATGGGCCAACAATGTATATCAAGCTATCTAACAGGCATAACTAATGACCACGTGTCAACTCGCATGTAAAGAAGAATAGATCATTCTACTAATTTCACAACATTAACGACCAAACTACTCAATTTTGTGGATCTTTTCTGGTAGTACAAAAAAAGAACTGAATCCCTAGGGTAGGGAGAGCGCGTGAAAGTAGCAGAATGCACCATTTTAGGGATAAATTTCATGAATGCGACCATGCTTACCCTTTCAGGCTGAAACTTAATTGTTTTCAAAACATTGCAGAATGCCGTGACATTCAAGATAAACTCTGAATCATAAGTAACTTCAACTGGCTGAATCATGACCTGGACCAAGAAGTCACAGCAGAGATTGATAATTAACACCAGCTTTCTCCTAGTAATTCATAACTGCAGAAATAAGCTTAATCGCAAGGGATAACGAAGCACCTTCACCGATGATTTAACGTCCCCTTTCACTGATGAAATCCAAACATGGATGCTTCCAGAAGTTTCCTCAGATTCCAGAGCATCCATCTCCATAACATCCTGAAAAAGGATAAGCCCATCAATGAAAAAGCCTCCATTTACCTGATGGATGACTAATAAAAAGGAGATAACAAAATCAGTGTCATGGATCATAATGTGGCTAAAACTGGGTTAAGGCCTATGATATTTCTTATCTGAAGATCAAGTGTCACAGGCAAATCATTTAGGCAGACAATAACCATCCAAAATCTTTTAAGTTGAACAACAGATCATAAAGTCCAATATACCACAAGCTGAACTCGGCCCATCAAAACAATAATACAACCATAAAAACGAAAACTATGAGAGATTTTGGTGTGTTTCAAACACAATGTTTTGTTGCAGCTTCAAATACTGTAATACAAAAGGAATGCCCGCACCATAGAATAACTAGGAGCACGTGATCATATTACCTATATAAAAGGACTTGCTTGCACTCAAAAGATGATCAAGTGGCTCTTTACCTCAGAATTACATATGCAGTGATCAGATAACTGATTCGCGTACGGCACTGGACAACTACTTTAAGTGCTTAATTCGAAACTTCGAGCGGATCTTTAATCAAGGATGCTTGATAGCAAAGTAACAGTCAGCACTTACAATTCGAGATCAAAAATCTCCACAATAAAGAGCCTGATTTAATGTTAGAGACCTAGGGTTGGTTGGTAGTATAGTTCAACAATCAAAGTTGAACATAATTCATGAAATGGTGGAAGTAAACTAAGTTCATATGTTGGTTTAACCACAACTCATGTCCCTTAGAAACATACATGCCTCTAAAACAGTGGGCTAAAAGTTAAATATAATGTAGCACAGTTCTTAATGCTTATGTCCCTAGACTTCCAACCATCACCATTGTAGCAGCTATCAACGCCTCTACCTCAACCAGGACCACCACCACCACTGCAACTCCAATCAGTATCACCCGTCTACCTTCACCAGAATAACCTTTCACGTCCACCTCCTCTACTACTAACATAACCACCACCGCAACCCTCTACTCCACCAAGATCACTATTCCTCCACCACCATTATTCTGCCACCACATCTGCATACGCACCACCATCCATATGCCCCACTATTGCCAGATTCGCAACCACCACTAACCCATCTCCAAACTTAACTTGAAAGTTGAAACTGCTACTACCCCACCAACCTCTTCGCCGTCTAAACCCACCACAAACACAACCAGCAACCACTGTCATCACCACAATATAAATAACACAACAAACATAAAACTAGAGACTCTATATTTCAGCTTTCCTACAGAGGTTAAACAAATTCGTTTTCTTAGGGTAAGAATCTGGAACAGAGAGGCAGGACCAGGGTTAGGCACATGACTATTCAAAAGTCGGTCTTTGGTAAGAATCCAAAAAGGAGAGGTAGAACAAGGGTCCCCCGCTTGACTAGGAAATAGTTAGGAAAATGGTGTTCAAAAGCCGATCTTTCATGCTGTCTCTTCTATTGATTACTAAATAATCTTCGTGAATGCTTTAATGTTGCAGGGGTGATGATTGTGAGAGGGGTTGATAATTTGTTGCTTTGCTTGGGTCACTTCAGTCTAGTCTCGCTGCTGAACACGGACCTAAAAGAGTACCTAAGGCACATGGTCCCCTTTGCAGGAAGAGGATGCTTCTGTTAAATAGCTTGATATACATTGTTATGCCCATTTCCTAACAGATTAAGCTTTTGGGATAATTGGTAACTTAACATGGTATCAGAGCTCTAGTTACAAGAGGTCTTGGGTTTAAGTCTATCCATTTATATTTATTCGTCATTTGCATTATGTTTCTCCCCTTTTCACTCGTTCGCACTATGTATGGATGTTTGCATCTCCATGTGGAAGACGTGATTGCATGAGAGAGGATGTTAAATAGTTTGATATATATTGTTATGCCCATTTCCTAACTGCTTAAGTTTTTGGGACAGTTGGTAACTGAACAGCTTAAGCCAGGCGACTGCATTCCTCCGAGGTCGGCCTCTTTAAATATTGTCTTAATTCAGCATTTAATTTTCTATCAAACAATATTTCAGCTCAAAAAGTTTAACTGCCAGCATGTCACTAGAAGAAAACAACAAAGACAATGTGAATACCATAATGGAAGCAAACCATTGCACCATATATACAATTTTGCACGAGTAAAGAAAAGTCACCAATATAACCTTATTGCATCCGAAATTCTTTAGAATTTCAAATATGAGATTGATTTCTTGTGAAATTTCATTCAACAGCAATCCAGGTAAGATTTCAAACTTAAAATGTAGTCTTAGACTACCTACCTAACGGCCTGATTGGATGCGGGATGAGTTTTTGGGGAATAAAACAGTAAGAGGGATAAGATAGTAGGGGGTTCTATTTATGGAGGGTGGACCCACATTGATGTGACATTTATTAAAGGTGGATTAAATAATGCTTGGTTTCGAAGATTTTGGTAGTAAGGAGATAAAATAGTATTTGGTTTGTTTTGTAGTTGAAATGGGGGATAAGGACAAATAAGAGGGTTTGGGGTGGATTGGGGGTATTGAGAAGAGGGATAAGGGGGTAATATATAATAGCACCCCCGGGCCTCACTACTTAGAATGGGTCTTATTTTATACCCCTTGTCCTAGATATCCCCATAATGCACCACCTAAACGAGCCATAGGAGTGAATTAGAATGGAGTTTGATGTCAATAAAAAAAAGTCGAGCAACATGGTTTTGCAAGATAGTTTCTATCTATAGTAAATTGAATACATATGCACGATTTATTAAAAACACAAAGAAACAATGAAAAATATGTAATTCATATGCATGTAAAGGTTGACAAATTACCATACAAACCTTTCTTATAACCAAAATGTCTTGCTTGGTGCATGGATTAATCATCCTTCCACTGTTGACTAAACATGTAATCAATGCAGATTCATCCCAAAGCTTGCATTCAATAAACATCCCCTCAAAAATCAACTCCGCAATTGCTCGACCAAAGTTCCTAAGAAATTAGTAAGCAACAATTAAATAAAAATAAACAAGAACCAAAAGTAAAAGAATTCTAGCATGAGAAAATTACAATAAATTTTGGCTAAAATACAGCAACGATATAAAATTCAACGTCGTAAAGATTAGAAGGTAAGGCCTACAGATCAAGTGGGATAAAGAACAACTTTCCAAAAGATGAACCGTCAACCCAGAGTACACATGCTTAAGATAAATGAAAGATAAAGAAAAAAGACAGATCACTAGAAGTGTGAGCTAGCACAGAAATCTAAAACCCAAGTGAAAGGTGTCAAAGCCTCAAATGCAATACAACCTAAATTTTCCAAAAGGATCAGTGGAAGATGAGAACTGCACAGAACGTGATATCTGAACAATCAAGCTAAGTGGAAAAACGTGTGAAGCGAAGTCCCACATCGCCTACGTACCAAAGCAATATGAAGTATATAAGCGTGAGGGCATCCTCACTTCTGAGCTAGCTTTTGGGGTTGAGTTCTACCCAAGACCGTGTAACATGGTATCAGAGTTGGGAACCAAAGATGGGGAGGGTGTATGTCTCTCGCCTGCGCGCAGCAGGTGTTGCTGAGTGAGCACGCTGCGCGTGAGGGAGGGTGTGAAGCGAAGTCCCACATCGCCTACATACCAAAGCAATATGAAATATATAAGCGTGAGGGCACCCTCACTTCTAAGCTAGCTTTTGGGGTTGAGTTCTACTCAAGACCGTGAAACAAAATGAGTGTATCATGACTGCCAAAAATAGGAGGCCATGACAAGAAGAATCAAAAGGTGACTAAGGTAGGGGCTAAGGGGCATTATAGATGAATAGGTTCAAATACATTATTGGGCTCATGTCCTCTAAGCTTAAGTATTTGCGAGAATAGTTTCTTCGTTTGAATTTATTCCATGTTCCCTATTTCCACTCTACCACCCCCAACCACCCCAACCACTATACACATACATTTTGTTTCGATCTATGTGTAGATATTTGCATCTCCATGTACAAGACGGGGTTGCAAGTGAGGCACATATCCTTAAAACTTGTGCATTTTGGACAATTGGTAACAATTATCAATTAGCTGCGGGACATGATCGGGTTAATGATACTTGTCCCAACTCCCAACAATAATGTTTGGTACGACAATTAGGAAAAAAATCGCATTTCCTGTCACCATGCCAGGTAGTACAACCACCATTTCCAAAAGCAAAATGAAAACCATGGCCACCAATTCCATTACCATGAACATTACCGAGACCACCACTGCTAGATACGAAACAAGAAGACCCTTTAGTAGGGGTGGAAAGGCTAGGCACACTAGCAGACTGTCCCAAGGATTATCGCAACAGTAAAGAATCTGCATAGTCATAATGAGTTGGGCCTCCAACAAAACTTTATCCTTAAGGCCACGAAAGTAAGGATGCAATCATGAAATCCTCCCAAGACTGTTTGACAAATCAAACAGTAATGGAGGGGTGGTGCTCCAGTACCAGAGTCAACAGATCCGTAAGCTTACTTCAGTACTTAGACAAGGGCTTCCTAAACTGTCTGACTATGAAAATAGGCTCTTTTTTTTTTAATAAGTAATAATGAAAAGGTCTCAAGCATGCCACCCAAGTGCAAAAATTAGAGCGTAGAACAAAAGGCCAAAAAACTAGCAATTCCAAAAAGAGACTTGTCAATAAGTAGAACATATTTTTGAAACACCAAAACTATCTAACACATCGAGGAATTGATCAAGGGTTGGCTTGCACTCCCTCGACTCTCAACTTAACAAACTAGAAACGAAAAGACTCATAATTTTGAGCACCAACATCTCATCCCCGTCAAAGCATCTACAATTCCTCACCCGCCAAATGAGCCACATCAAGCACAATGTAATCAACCTCCAATGTTTCAGTCCTCTTCTCTCCGCTCTACCCCCATATCATTGTTGAATAAGCTCCACCATAACTGCAAAGAAAACCCATGGCATGCCCACCAAACAAAAATCGCACACCAAATATGCCTAGCGATAGAGCCATGAATAAACAAGTGCGCCCCTGATTTACAATCACGCAAGCACATGCAATACCGGATCACAGTTACCATCCTACACCGTATAAGATCATCCATACAGTGAATCTAAAACTTAACCGCACACCAAACGAAAAGAGAAACTTTGGTTGGAGCATGAGTGCCCCAAATGGCTCTCCAAGGAAAGAAAGCATTTGGTTCTCCAGCCAAAACAAGGGAAACGACTTCACCCAAAAAGATCCACCTGTCGTCGAATTCCACCTCAAAAAATCCACCCCCACCCTCAAGTCCTCCATCTCCTATAATTTCTCATGAAGGGTCAGTAAATCTTCTAAACCCCAATCCTGTACCTCCCTACAAAGCACAATATTGCACCACAACGTCTCCCCCTTAGTTGCAGGGAGCTCCTAAATTGGTGCCGCTCTCACCTTAGGAGTGCGATTCTGCACTCCCAACTTAGGATCTTGACGGGAGCCTACTCCCACTGAGATGGGAACTCGCTCCTTAAAAAGATTGGAGCTTTTGTACGATATTAGTATAGAAAAACAGTAATTTATTACTTAGGTCTATAAATTAGTCTTCGATTTAACTCATATATCTAGCCCCAAGTCATGATATCTTGAAAAGAAAACCATATATTCTAACACTCACATTTTTTATACTTAAAGTGACTTGGCCCATATTTTTTTACTCCCTAAAATAATTGTAGTTTTAAAGCATATTTCCTAAGGTACATAATTTTCGTAACATATGTACACGTTCCTTTCACGCTCCCAACCTTAGGAGCTTCTACATTCTCCTGCTCCCCCGCTCCCGCTTCGTGCAACTAAGGTCTCCCCATCTGACATGAGATAATCTCCAACAGCCGCTTCCCCATCCGCCGCCAATTAAAATATACCAGGAAAAGCATCTCTTTATCTTACCTCCCCACACGGCTACACCAAACATGGTCCCAAAACTTCACCCTATTCCTCGCCCCCAACCTTTATATGGGTATGCCTAGAAAATTCACCCCACCCTCACCAAATTCCCTCCCAAAGCCCCACCCCCTCCAGCTGACAAATATTCTGCGAGGACCTGCACCCCAACCTTCTCCATGCCTAACATACACAACTTTCCTCAAACCATCTCACACTTTCACACGAAAATCTCCAGAACCATTCCCTCAATAAGCAATATGATTGAAAATAGCGAGCCTCATAACTCCTAAACCCCCTTTTCAAACCAGAAAACAAACAGTATCCCTATCCACAAAATGATACTCGACTCCTCCCCCATAACCCCCAAAGGAAATCCCTTTGTAACTTCTCTAACCTTTTTGCCACCAAATGGGACAAGAGAGTCATCCTTCCCCCTTTCGGCAAATACTACCTTTTCCAACCCACACTCATCCACCGAATTCAAGACCGCTTTAGACTTGAATAAGGCGCCTCGCAACTCAAGACATCTCCCAACAAGTGAACACCATCAACCTCCCACCCAAGAAAAATTACATTTTTCAAAAAAATGAATGAGAAAAATTACTTTGGAGGGAGAAGGAGCCCACAATAGAACATGAAGTCCGTTTGAAAGTATCACAAATTCCATGGTGTTAGTACAATGAGGCTACAAACTAGGCCACAACATCGAATATCAACCACATTTATAGGTTTTTAGTCAACCAAAAGAAACTTCAAGTGATTTCTGGCCCCAAGGATATGTGTTCAAACTATCTGTTGTTTGGTAGAGAGAGAGAGAGAGAAAGAGAAGAGAAGTGTTAAAGGGTGTTAACAAACCCTAACACACTTAAGTTTTATTTATATTAGGCATAAGCCTTTTTACAAGTTGTAATTAACCAATGTGGGACAAAACATATTCTAACACTCCCCCTCAAGCTGGAGAATAAATATCAATAAGTCTCAGCTTGTTACACAATAATTCTAACCGTGGCTTAAATAATGGTTTAATAAACATATCAGCTAACTGAGCTCCGGTAGACACAAAGGGAGTAGCAATCACACCATCTGTCAACTTCTCGCGAACCAAATGACAATCGACCTCAATATGCTCAGTCCGCTCGTGAAAAACTGGATTAGATGCAATGTGGATGGCTGCTTGATTATCACAAAATAGATTCATAGGCAACGGCACATTAAATCCTATCTCCTCAAGGAAAGAGCGCACCCACACAATTTCACATGTAGTATGAGCCATGGCTCGGTATTCGGCTTCTGCACTAGATCGAGCAACAACAGTCTGTTTCTTACTCTTCCAATTGACAAGATTTCCACCTACAAAGACACAATATCCTGTGGTCGATCGCCTATCAGATGGAGACCCTGCCCAATCAGAATCCGTGAATGCCTCAACACGCAAGTGCCCACTTGCTCGATAAAATAGACCACGCCCTGGATGAGCCTTAAGATACTTCACAATTCCTGGAAAGTCACCAAAATCCACACGAGTTGTAGGGTATGTCGAACTGGGTTTGGGGGCTGTTTGGTGGCTGTCGAACTGGGTTTGGTGGTTGATGAGATATCGTTTGGTGGCTGGCTGTTGTTGGCTGTCGTGTGGTGGCAATCGTGTGGTGGTGGTGGTGGACGGTGTCTGACGGCAGCTGTTAGGTGTATCTAAGGCGGATTAGGGTTTGGCTTTGATACCATGTTGTTTGGTAGAGAGAGAGAGAGAAAGAGAAGAGAAGTGTTAAAGGGTGTTAACAAACCCTAACACACGTAAGTTTTATTTATATTATGCATAAGCCTTTTTACAAGTTGTAATTAACCAATGTGGGACAAAACATATTCTAACACTATCGAAAACAACTTGTAATTGCACAAAAACATATTTAAAAAAATTACTAGTTCCGATAGATCATATAGAATAGAACTCAACAAATCAGGAATAAAATAACTCCAAAAGAGTATTTGAAAGTAGAAAAATCCGGTCAAATGCATTAAAAATTCCTGGAAAGTCACCAAAATCCACACGAGTTGTAGACTACGGTTGGTCATCATGCTGGTGTCATTGCACGGATGATGATGTCAGCATGTTAAGGTTGCCTCAAGACAATCCCCTAGCTCTCAGGACACCTTTTTTCATGGGTTGGATTTGGATCGCTATGCCATACCAAGATGAATTGTGAAAAGTAAAACTAAGGGTTATAAGGGAGGGGTAATAAACAGATAAGGAAAATAAGCACGTCAACTACAGATAAGGAAAAATAACACTTCAACAACAATGAATCATTGAAGTCAACATCACTGATGTCACATATATTTGTCACACTTCACAACTCTAACACCAACGAGACTATGCACAGTGGTAGTCCCCATAAGTTGTCTCCACTATTACCTTACGGCTTACGCTAATACCATTTAAAGTACTTAAGGTAAAAATTTGGGGGAAAAATAGCACAAACAGTACAAATGCAAAAGAATACAGCCAAGAAAATTTTAAAAGACCAATCTACCAAGTTAATAATATCAATTTGATGTGTTGTTTTCAAGCTAAAAGAATGAAATCAATCCAAACTACACTGCAGCATAATGGTACACAAAAGACCATCTTAATCAAATGTGTCATTTGCAAAAATATGAAACTGAAACAAATTCAACACTAACAAGTATAACCAGAAACACATAGAAGACTTCAAGACTCAATTACCTCTAATTCTCCAAACAATACATGGAGAAGGGCAAAAAACGAAGACAAATATTCAATGAAACACTAGGTATGCCCAGGAGAAAACAATTGTGGCATAACGACGTAAGTAAGTTTTACTTGACCAGAGGGCTTTGAAGGAAAGAAAAATATTGTTTATCCACAATCAATCATTAGCTCAAATTGACAATTTCTACTATGTTCAGAGAATAAAGTAGCAAGAACTGTAATCCAATACCAACATGGGGTGGGAGAGAGATTTTGGCAGCATTGATCAATTCTATGACTCTGATAACTTCAGTAGAAGCAGAACTACTCTACTTGTTGCCACTTCTAGAACAAAAAGTAAACTTTGACGAAGGCCATAGACATTATTATCCTCTTACGTACTATAACTGTTAGTGTGCTCATAAAGCGAAGGGATAAGAATCTATACATGCTCCACAACGTTGCAGATACTTGGCGAATATTAAACTTGATTTCAGAGAAAACAACATTATCAACCCCATCCGATGTCTCATCAAGCAAAGCTGCTGGTTGGAACTTTGTTGCCTCATAAATATCCTACACCAAGGAAAAAATGTTCAATGACTTTTTTGAATGAAGAAAGTCAAGTAACTAATTGCAGCATACATACCTTGATAACATCATCTGAAACCACACCAGAAAACTGGCTAGAATCATCTGTTCCCCCAGCACCAAGCATGCCTAGAGACAGCCAGTTCAACCATCCTCGAGGCCTGCTAGATGAGCGCTCGTCATTATGTAACTTCTCCGAACCTATACTGGCACCACTCACTCCCAAGCAGGAGTTTGAATTCAATAGGAACTCCTACAATCACATTTGTATAAAAAAAAACACATATTGATCGAATATTACTTTTCAGTTAAAATATGAGGTCGTTTAATACCAAGAAGATCGACAGAAAAATAAAGGTGCACAATGTGCACGGCTAGAAATGTTAACTAGAGAAGTGGTGCATAGAAATTCAAATATCATACATTATCAATCTTCTTTAGCTATACTTAAGCACAACCATACCTGTAGCTCACCCTCAGCGGCAGATCTATAATTTAATATATCCTCTATATCACATTCTTTCTCCATTTGCTCCAACCCAAGAATAATACTGTCATCAACAAGCTGATGATAAACAACAAAGAATAAGATAAAATGTATCAATGTTCAGCAACCAACTTTACACATTGATGTTGCACCAAGTCAAAGAAATAAATGGTTATGAAAGGGCCCATAAAATTAAAAGCTATATAATCCTAGTAGAGAGCCATCCAACACAAGGTGAGGAACCAATGAGAGGCAAAATGACAGAAAATAACTCATGGTATTGATGACATAAGCGGACTGCAAAAGCAAAGTCCACAGTTTATGGTAGATAATGAAGCATGTACTGAGTTACAAAGCAAGCTTCAGCGCCACGATATCGGTTTCCACTTGCCAAAAAATCTGCTCTCATTGTCCTAAGTCTAGAAGTGGCATACTACCAAAATGTTGACACCATATAGGATTTCCATTTTCTATTTACAATGACTTCAATTCTCATATCTGGGGTCACTATCTATTTTGCTAGTGTACACAGTACACTAGGACACAAAACCACTTTAGAAGACTGGGGAAGAAGGTAGAGTCTTTCACTCTTTCTTCATATAACAAAAATTGCCTGAACAAAGTCATCACTCTTTCCATATGCAACTCGGAATATTTCCTTCTTTGAGTGTTCCCATTCTTTTCTTCTGCATATTTTCAATACGATAGTATATGCTTTGCTTCCAAAGAATTCTAGATTTTATTACAGGGGAAAAAACAACTCCATTCACTATATTTGCTCTCTTCAAGATGCACAAATATCCGTAGTTCCACACAGACAATTCCCAAGCATAAGCCTTGATTCCCAAAAAGACAAAAGTGGTCTTGAAAAGCAGAAAAATTAGAAAGAGTAACGACAAAATAGAGAAGATAAGTGCCATTGCTGCAGAATTCATGCAGAAAGTATATCACCTGTTCTTCTCGAAGACACTTTAATTTAGTCTTGTACAAGTTCACATACTTGCGGCGTTGGTTCCTGTGGAATATAATTGTTGCATGTTAAGACAAGAGACATGGCTTTGACTAATTTCCAGATACACTGCACACAAGGTGTTGTCTACTTTCTGTCTACATCAATGAAAATGATCCCCAGAGAGCGATGTGGCCTAACAAAGCAAATAAAGGTCCCAGTATAGGGCGAGTATGCAGATTTCAGTTTTATGTTCATTGTCTGTCTCCTTCTCCATGTAAGAACATGGTATGACAGCTGATCAAGCTCTTCTTCCCACAATACATGCATATATACATACGCATATATATGGCTACACTCTGAGCCAGTTCCATAGAGACACATTTCTTAATTTGTAAGAGCTATATTATCAAATGAACAGGCAGTACAGGTAAGTATGAACACTATGACTGGTCACAACCCTTTCTACAATGACTCGGGATCATGGACTTCCAAGAGGTGCATCTTTCCAGGTGGTTTCTGATTTTCCCACTTTCTTGGTTCAATATCTGTCAACAAGGGTTTTTCGATTCAGCATCATTTTTGTTTGTTCCATTTCAGCTTTTTACATTCACTTTCCAACTATAAAAACAAAGGACCGTTTGACAATACAACTGTTTTAACTTTCAGTCATTTTCACTTCCTTGTGAAGCCTCTCTATTAACTAAGAAGTGTTTGTAAGACTAGCTTCCTCAAAATGATATTAAAGGTTTCAAAACACTCCCACCAACACATCATGCCTTTTTATTTGCTCTTTTGTATCCGCATTAGTGTCGGTCATCAAGAGCTCACAATGTTTCAATTGATTTAATGGCTCTTTTGTTTCCAAATCCAATTTCTTGGGATTCACCTAAAAAAATAGTGAAACTACCAAACGTGTATCTTTTTGGTCACTCATCAGAATGTTTCTTTGTCTAATGATCCGCAAGTCAAGAGGGTGTGGATTCATCGGTTTGCTCTCGTTTCTCGAAAGTCGCATCTTCATAACTTTAATTCAAGCGTTCCAATTTTTCCTCCCTACAAGATGACTCAGAATGCTTACGTAACACTTAAAAGTTCAACTCTTTGCATGGATACTGGCTCACACAAAACTCATTATCAATAATTTGGATCAAAATAAAAAACAAATAACTCACTCTTTACAACCTCAATGGTGTGTTGCGTGGTGGCGGTGGTGGGATTCACTCTCATTGTCCTTTTGTGTTCTCTGGGTACTATTGCTAGAGAGGAATGAAAAAGATGGGTCAAACCTGAAGAACTAGAAAGTATTTCGGTCAAAATTTGTTATTTAGCCTTTTTAGGCTTTGGTATGTAGTTCTTTCAATGGGATTCCATTATTTTTTATTAAAATGATTGGAGAGCTATTGTGAAGCATAAGAATCCGGTATTCTCTCGTTTCTTCAATGTAGGTGAACTTCTTGTTCTCCTATTGACGACATTTTATTTTTACCACAATAAAAACAATTTGTTGTAGATGAAATGAACCACTGATAAATGACACCAACAGACAATAAAGGTCCCAGCAAATAAATCAACATTGTCTCTGGTAATTTCTCGACTTCTTGTTAGCTGATATAATGCTTAGCTATATGTCCAGGACTATCCAGCCTTCTAACAGCTGACTTAACTAAACTATCTCTGAACTATCATTCAAAATTCCTTTTGCCCTCTTTGGCTTATAATGAGACCTGAAACAACAAAATATGCGTCCAAATGGTGGGATACAAGAAAACAGTTTTTAGACCACATGTCTAACACCAGTAAAGGGAACGAGAAAGGAAATAAGGTGACATACATGCTATCCAAACTTTAGTTTGGTAACGAATAGAGTTAAACATTATCCAACTGGGCATTGACCAAAGTCACCATAAAAAGAAAATACAACCTTGTTGCTATTCCACAGCATATGTACTTTTGACAAACAATAAACTTACAATCGTTCTCCAAGGTACTTCCATGAAGTTTTCTTCAAGCTTTTGCGAACATCAGACAGAACAGATTGTTGAGCATAGTGCCACCAAACTGTTTGCCAACCCTGACGTTTTTGCGATAAAGGATAATTCCAAGGACGGTATCGTCCATACCTATATCATTCCAGACATTAAAACACTTAGTGCTATCTTAAGTTTCAGAAGTACCGATGCTTAACAACTGACCGCCTCTCACATCAAGAAATAACAAATAATGTGCGCACTGAACATATCAGTAAGCATAAAACACACACAAATGTTGAGAGAGAGATTATTTAAAACTCATGCACCTAGTAAATTTATTCTAAACAAATATCAATCAGCAGACTAATTATCAATTTATCATTTAAAACAGCAACCAAAAATGTTTAAAAAAAAAAATCAGAAGATATTGAACTCTTTGCATATTACCAAAAAAAAGGAACATGAATGGTCAAACTCAAATGTTTTCAATAAAATTAGCAGTTCTAAAGGCACCAGTGCTAGGGTGACGTAGAGGGCCATAGCCCATAGGGTGGAACCAAGAGGCATCATAAGATAGTTCCATAATCCATAAGTTGGGGCCATACAGAGGTGCCAGAGAGAGACACCAGCTGCACGACAGTAGTGCTTGAGAGGCATCATACCTACGGACCATTGCCTTGGCTTCCATACTTTATCCAACTCTCTAGGTACTTTTCATCAGGGAATATTCCTCGGTCCTTGCAAAAGATTTCATAATTCATACTCACGCACAGCCTCTTTGCTTATAAGGATATGTGGTAGTTGTAGATTCGACAAAGAGGTAGTCAAGGTTCTAGCCTTAGCCATTTCTCGTGACAATGGAGTCTTTCTTAGCCATCTCAGTCATCCCTTCATGAAAATAGCAATCCAATAAGGTATGAGATGTCAGAAGCTTGGGCCTTGGCACGAAACTTGTCATCAGCAGGTGAAAAGAACAAAGTGGCATGAAAACTTGAGGTGGCAAGGACAAGACTAAAACCTTTGTGAAAGCACACTTGCTTGTAATAAGAGGCTTGTTTCCAATTATGTTGTCGAAGTGGGAGATTAGCAATGAAGGATTTATACTTCAAAAATGTTGTTGTACAGTACTCATTGGGTGCATGGAAGGCTCCCATTTGGCTGCATGCCTACTTTGTACACCTAACCATACCATGTTTGGTACACTTCTACATTTTTTTGGAATGGTCCCGTGCACACTAGGTACGTAATCCGTCCGCCTTAAGGTACAACTCTAGTCTGTCTTTCTCTACGTTTTTCTTCGAATTACTTCGATTAATAGATACTTGATGTTACCTATTAAAGCATCCAATACAAAACTAAGTGCCAATGAGTGGAGAGGCTGCCCAAGCTCCTATACTAGTTTTGGAAGTTGTAATTAACTAACTTGGGACAATGATACTCCCCTTTACGTGCAATCCCTGATCCATGCGTGGAGAGGGAAAGAAAGGATCCAAAATATAGGGATCACAACAAAACAGGGCGCTCTTAAGCCACAAACAACGGGGCAACAAATCAAGAGAATCTTGTCTAAAAGCTTCTAAAAACCTAGCTCTAATACCATATTAATGCATCCAACTCAAAACCAATTGGCAATTAGTAGAAAGGCTGCCCAGGCTCATATACTTGCTTTGGCAGGTTATACTTTGTTAAAGCATTCAACTCAAAACCAATTGGCAATGAGTGGAGAGGCCGCTCACGCTTATATACTAGACTCAAAGGTTATAATTAACCAATGTGGGACAAGCTCTAACTCCGCACGTGGAGAGTTAAACAACGGATCCACAACATTGAGATCACAACAAAACAAGGTGCACTTATGGCACAAACAACGGGGTAATAACCAAGATAGTCTTGTCAAAGATCCTCCAAAAGCCTAGCTCTAATACCATGTTAAAGCATCCAACTCAAAACCAATTGGCAATGAGTGGAGAGGCCGCTCACTCTCATATACTAGACTCAGAGGTTATAATTAACCAATGTGGGACAAGCTTTATTTCAACCAATGCCAGACAAGCTCTAACATTACCATCTAAAATCAATTGTTTTCTTTTCCAATCCAATGTTACCCACTTTCCTTCCATGGGGTATGGATGTAGAATCCATGAATAAATGAAGAAATCCAGAATATTAAAACCTCATAAGAGCTTCTAGAACAAATGCAAAGTGATCTGGTTATTACTCTAAAAAAACAAGTTCGAAAAAGTCAAAACCTCAAGAAACCTCATGACGTACGTATCTATAATGGCCAAGTATCCCAAGGGAAACAGAATTCCAATGCCAGATAACCATGTTTGCATTGCATAGATCAACGCTTTCAGTTTTTTTCCCAAAAAACAAAGTCTCGGTCTTCAGAGGAATGGACATATTCGTAGCACCAAGAAGTGACAATCAATGACTCAACAAAGGAGGCACTGAACTAAATCAAGACCTGAACTGCCATTCAAGAAAATGAGGACATGCCAAAAAGACAAAGACTACAATTTTTTCAATAGATAATGTCTAAATTCCCAAGTGGTGGCTAGCTCATGCGGTAGAGCTCTTGGATGCCCCACACTGCAACTCGGGATCGAGTCCCATTCCCCCCTCCCTCTATGGAATAGATTAGGAATGACGAATGACAAAAACAAAAGGTCTCAATTCTAAGCATTAGTATCAGATATTAAATTATAATGCAGAAAATACCAACAACAAATAACTCAACAAAGAGAAAATATATCAATGAAGCAAGATGACAATAACTCAACAAATGAATCAAGAGAACCTAGTAGTAAACTTACTTCTCCCTCAATTGACATGTTCCCAAGTAATCTGATAGAGTAAGGATTTGTTGCAACTGAACCTCATCCAATGACAACACCTAAAAGAGTTACATTGCACATGAGAATTAACAATAAAAACATCAAATCAAAAGACTAACATAAAAATAAAAACAAAATAAGGAAAAATGCCATCACAATACTAAACCAACCAATCTTAATAACTCGACATTGATAGAATATTGTGGAGCATCGCTTTCATTCTTTCCTGATCTGCTCACCTACATAAAAAAAAATAATAAAAATAAATAAACTAGAGATAGCGATTAACATGAATGTAAGAAAATTACAGACATATTTCTGCGAGAAGGAAAGATAAAAATTCCCAACAGAATAAATGCTTAAGAGCTAGAGATTTCCTCAAAGTGAGGGAAAATGCATAACAACAACAGAAAAACACACATTTTTTCCATCCATTGTAACAACAAGGATGTTTAAACCTGAGATCATGACCACCCCTTGGACGGCCATTAGCATTTCAATTCATTTTATTCCGCATTCAGTATTTGAAGATACTAGGGAGGTACAATCTATTAATTTGCTAATAGTCTCAAACTTAAGCTATTCGGAAATGGGCCCAACAATGTATATCGAGCTATCTAACACCCTTCTTCACCTACAACCCCGTCTTGCCCATGGAGATGCAAACATGCATGCATATTGTGAGACTTGAACCCAAGACCTCTCCCAACCTGAGCTCAGATACCATTCAAATTACCAATTGTCTCAAAAACTTAAGTTGTTACGAAATGGGTCCAAAAATGTATATCAAGGTATCTAACACAATCGAGGAGAAGTTACCCACTGATGATGCACTTTCATGATGTTGCTCAATAAAGGATACTAATAACTCATAAATGAGTGGAATAAAAGGACAAGAAGGAATCCATAAGTGGTAAAATCAAAAAACAAACCCAAAGAAATAAATATGCAATATCCTACACAAAGTACTGGTAAAATGCTCATGAAAACAAACCTACTCACCATTAGGGATATGGAAACATCAAATGGGGCCAATACATAGACGTTTTTGCCTTCACGCCTAGCATTGTTCCAAAGCTCGGAGTATCCAAAACTGTCTACCATCATCGAATCAATAGTTCTCTGGAAAGTGCTACAGTAAACTTCCAAGCCTTGGATCTCCACCATTTTATTTACTTGACCTCCTCTCAGCTTTCTGCTAGGAAATTGACAAATTAAACAATCAGAAAAGTACAGGTTTATGCCTACCCTAATATTCGAAATTGACAAAAGGAAAACACAGAGCTAAAGTTTCTGAAATACAGGAACTAAAAACCCATATAACTAGGATCAAACAAGACGAAAACTAAAGGCAGCCGCCCGTGCAAGTGGTTATTTAGCCCCTGTACTGATTTGTTTTGCCTCGCTAGACATTATTCATAGGTAGATACAACAAATATCATACTATCAGAGTGAACTTTGCCTAGAATTCATCTCACTACCACAAATACTTCCTTCAATAAGCTATTCTTGTCACTGGGAACAAATCCTTTGTTTTTGGCATTTGAAAACCTAGCATGTTGTTCTACCACTCAATACGTATTCCAATACCCCCACTCAACATCACTGAAAATGGAGAGTACATAGTTTTGGACGAATTAATCACACTTATTCTCATTAAAAGATAAAATGAACTTCACAAAATTAGGTCCTGATCACATCAGAAGATTCAGAACAACCAGAAAAATTTCTATTTGCAGTCATGGCCACATTAAAGTCCAAGGTTATCTGATTTCTAGAAGTCTCAAACCCTGCACTTTTTACTCTTCTTACTCTTGAAACACGTTAAACATCACCGCACCACTCCTTTGAAATTCAAAGCTTTGTCTGAGTTTTAAAACGAGTCTAAGCTGCACCTAGGAAAAAACATTTAAGACAACATAGCTACATTTTATCCACTTCAAGCAATTCTTACCAATCATGAGCGCCTTAATTTCTTCTTAAATATAAGGGACAGAACATACCAATCTCAACATTCTTATTTATTTCACCACTCAGACATGTTTCTCCTTGAAAAGTACTTCAAACATTTATTCTTACAGTTCGCGTACAAACAATGGCTGGTTATATACAATTGAATAATGTAGTAAAACTGGCAACCTTAACTAAGGGTAACAGCATACAGTCTTCCTCATGATGATAAGAAAGTTACTGAGCTAATTCCCTCCATCCAATAACCACTACTAAAATTTGAGGTAGTGCAAGTTCAAATCAGTATAACCCATCTTGCGGAATAAACACTCCAAGAAATTTTTGAAGTTCTAGTCTAGCTCCTTGTCACATGACCATACTTACTACTTACTAGCATAATTTTTTTGATGAGATTCATCAACCACAACAGTAGACCCTACAGCCTAACAACCAATAAGCTTAACCAAATACAGGTGCAATAACAGCAACCATCGATCCTTATGTTGTTTCTGGCAAAGAAACAATAGAGTACGTTAGAAAACAGTGCCATCATAAGGAGTCCAGAATATGAAAAAAATCCAAAAAAGATTCCAAAAGAGATGGCATCATAGAAGGAATTTTTCTCCTGCACTAAAAGAACATTCCTTGTCACGCACCGAAATTGGCTGGGACTGACAGGCATTTTACAGCTGTTTTACATTTCACACGAAAGAAATTTATACATGAATTCCATAGAGGCCTCAATGGTTGGATTGTTCTTCCTTAAGCAAGCAAAAGATGAAGCACTTTTTGCAAGCTCCTATATGCACACAAAAAAAAAAAAGGCAACAGGGCCATTTTCCCATCTTTCCTCAGGTACGCACCTTGATAGACACTGTCATTAATCATGGGAAGCATGTGACATGCCAAAAGTCCCAAAACAGTACAAACATCAGCGCCGAACAGCAAGAATAAAAAGATGACCAAACAATTGTGCAGCCACATTGCACAATAAACACAAAATAGGAAGGCCTTTCATTCCCCTCCTTCCAAATTATAAAATGCATACTTACAATAGCTACCAACTACCAGCTACGAAATTATAAGTGGATCCTGCCTACAGAAAATTCCCACCTAGTAAATAGCAACTATACACTTTAACTTCGCCCAAAAAGATTCCATCGACCATTCCACCCTTGTAACATTCTACAGAGTTTCAAGAGACCATCTACGGTGTTAATAGGAATAAGAAACTTCCCTTATGTGGCATTCCAAGTCACTCCATCTCCAAAACCATCTTCAAGTGAATCAGACTAAATTGCGCGTCTGCGGATGTTTAGCATCTTATAAAAGGTAAAAAGGATAACGAAAAATCAATGATAGAAATCAAGGTTCCAAAAGAAGCCCGATCTCAAAATGGGATGCAAGAAAATCCAGGCCAATGCATGAGACATTATCAACCCTCTAAGCCACTGTTTAGCTAGTCCACAAAACTGGTTCCAGAAATCTTCAACTGAATTTCAGAGCTAGCCATGTATATCATCCAAAAAACCCAACAGTATAAATGCGCAACCAGGATGCATGAAAAAACAATTTAACTCACATAACTAAGTATAACCAAAGAGAAGTAAAATATACCCAAGAAGATTCTGCTTCATTATTGTCAAGCTGGAAAACTTCAAACCAAACACAGATTGTACCTAGATACAATCGAGAACAAAGGTTGATCAAAACATAAGAAAATTGTGCAACGATTTCCACTCTTATTGCAGTAACGTTCTAGGCTCCCAATGTCAGCTGAAAAAGTTGAAAGAAACAAAGAGGAAAATAACCATGGCATCCCTCCTATGTTTTGCTATTGAACATACATACAGAGAAAAATTATGTGGATACAACTATCAACTAGTGTGATTCTTACGAGGTACATATGGTCGATTTTCATGTCCCCCAGAAAATGAAGGGGAAACTAATTGCAATAACACAGAAGAAAACTATCTCAAGCCATCAGGTAATGATAAAAGAAAACGAAGAAACTGCTCAAGATAATAGCGAATAGATGGAAGTACAACAACAAAAGGACATGAATCATGAATGAAAAACGAAGGTCAAAGTATGGCAGGGAGGTCGGAATTATACCGTATCTGTCAGCATATCACGATAGAGGACATGTACATTTCTGATGGAGACTTGAATACCGTCAAGAATCTAAAATGAGAGTAAAATGTTAACATCCAAAGTAAGAAACTGAAATTAAAATTTTCAAGCAAAACCGGCTAGACGCACTAACTGATTAGAAAGTATGTTGAAGAATGAACACAATAATTGGGCTACAAGGATATTCACTATTAACTAATGGATGTAAAGGTCAGATCGATGAGCAAGACAGTCACCTTTGCTGTAATGTAGGAGATAAATGATTCCCCAGCCTGATTATCTGCAGAGAATAGTTACCTGCTATTAGCCAGAGCAAAATACATACATAACCACAAACCATCACTTACAGCAATGTAGAACAAGACAAAGTTTTTGATAAATAAGCAAAGCAACATAGAAGTAGGGAAAAAAAGGGGCAACATGGAAAAACAAAATGCGAGAATATAGGAGGGGAAAGGAAGGTCAATGGCACAAAAGAAGCTTAAACTACAAACCTATATCTCGTGCCAATAGACTGATAATACACTTTTGGGGGTTGCTCTGACTTCTCGAATGGGGGCCTATGCTATACAAAGTGACGTATATGGGAGCAATACATATGCATAAATTACATGATTACCCATTGCCAATAGATCTACTATTTCCTACCCCGGTCATGTCACTGATTGCATATTGTTACACGGTCTGGGGTATAAATGAACCACAGAAGCTAGCTTCTGAAGTGAGGGTGCCCTCACGCTTATATACTTCATACTACTTTGGTACTCAAGCAATGTGGGTCTTCACTTCACACCCTTCCTCATGCGCAAGGAGCACACTCGGCAACACATGCCACGCACTGGCGAGACACGCACCTTACCCATCCGTGGCCTAGATTCGATACCATTTTACACGGTTTGGGGAAGAACTCAACTCCAAAAGCTAGCTTTCGCAGTGAGCATGCCCTCACACTCATACACTCCATGGTACTTGGTACTCCAGTGATGTAGGACTTCGCTGCAAAGTCACAGCTCCCTGACACTTGTACAGCAGCAGCACAAGTCTTTTGTGGTTGCTTTTTCCCAGTTTTACAATTCAGAAAAACCGAAATAACATTTGTTCGAGCAAAACTTACAGATATCAAGGGAACTATAGATGAGACTATCGACTAGTTTACCCCACCAATTAAACAGGTATCACAATTAAAGAGTTTAATGACAATGATGTGCTTACTGTTATCCAATCACTATGCCAACCAGTTTATGGTGCCTTCAGAATCAGCAACAACAAAAAATTGACTTGATAAAGGGCCAAGGGAGCACAACGATTTTTTTTTTTTTTGCAAGTGGCAAAGCACATAATAAAATAAATTGAAAGAAGGAAAATATGGCGAAAAAAATTGTCAGAATAATAGATCCATCACCCTTAATACAACTCCAAAAACATCCACTCCCAACTGGAAAATGCTTTAGAGAAAAAGGCCAAGTTGCTACAGCCTTGTTCGTGTAGTAGTTTTAGTTTAGGTAAGTTTTGGGGATAGGGGTAATGGGTGGGGAGAGATAGAGAGAGAAATGAGGGTAATGATCACAAAACAAAAATAGATCTAAACTAAACCATGAAACGAACAAGGCCTACGTAATCACATTCTTGCCTATGATTGCATATCATTTCTCATTTATTTGCCTTTGGTGTTCTTCCTCTGCTTGCCTACCTAGAGTTGTTGGCTTCTAGTAGAGGCCAAGAAAGTGCCAGTCATTGGGTACTCGTTCCCGCAGCCATCTCTAATCTATGGTACCTGGACTCGGATATAGGTGTCGAGGGCGTGTGTGTGTCTACGTATCGTACTCATTCAACTTCCATCTCAAGGACGCAGAGGAGACATTCCAAAACATTCATATTATTTAGTACTCCCTCCGTTCCAAAATAAGTATCCCTTACTCTCTCTCTTACCGTTTTTCAAATTAAAAAATTAAGTACTTCCGTCTATCATGTTTCGAATTTTTTTGCACCGAATTAAAGTACTCAATGAGTACTTTAATTTGGTGCGAAAAAGTTTGAAAAACGATAAACGGAAGTACTAAATTTTTTGATTTGAAAAATGGCACGACTTTTCGTAGTGGACACTTATTTTGGAACGGAGGGAGTACAATTCTTTTCATTTTCTATGACATACAACATTTACAAGCTTCAATAGATCATTCCATGCATTAATATAGGATTCATGTTAACAGTTCGAGGTAAATGGAAACTATAAAATGTGCTTACTGTATGAGTGGCCAAGCAAACATGTTGGACACATATCTGAGAAGCTTATTTGAGTGTCGAGTAGAAGGCACGGGTACCTTGTGAATTTAGCAGAGTCTAACATAGTCTCTAATCTATTATTCCAAAAGCTGGAAGCAACTATATCAAAGAGGAAGAGGGGAAGAAACGGTAAAATGAGGCTAATCAAATTAATCAGCATGCATGGAAACACCTAAGAAAATTCCCAGGAATAGAAAATTGAAGACCTAAAATGATAATAAGTCCTTTCATGTGATTCTGGATCCAACAGAACAACAGAAACATTTAGAACTTCTACTAATTTCAGTATACGTAAGTTTTCATCTCATCTTAGTGCAAAATATGCAAAAAAACCAATAAAGGCGTCAAAGCAGAAGGAAAAATAGAAAGATAGAGATAGGAAAAGTAAAAATAAAGAACCAAAAGAAAAGGAAAGGAAGTACATTTTGAAAAAACAAGGAACCAACTCCAGCATTGGCACTAGGTAATGGAAGTAAAATTGCTCACCACAGACACGTCTTGATAATTTGGCCAGCTCCGCTGCAGCAAGTTTAGCCTTTTTCCCAGCAAATTCTCTCCTTTCAACTGCATCCCTAAACCACTACCACAACAAAGGCAAAGTGAATTACAGTCAAAAGTTATCAGAAGCAATCTCTGTTTGAGCTTTCTCTTTCAATTAATTGCTAAATTGGGTATATGAAGCATTATGCATAAAAGAATGGCAAAAATAAACAAGTGCCGTAAAGTCAAAATCCCTCTTATATAAGCAAGCATTAGATCAAAACTACCTCTTGGTCATCCCTCTGGCAGGCACAAACAAATACATCCTCTATAGTAATAATAATGGGATCCCAGCCAAGCTTTTTCCATGGAATTTTGATGCTTAATCTCCCAACTCGACCTGCCAAAAATGATCCCCATGATAAGAGCACCTAAGTTAAAAACTAAAGCCTTGACGGAACAAAACTTCTCTATTGCAATAAAACAAAATCTAATCGCGTAGCAGGTTTACCAGTTCTCAATAGGACATCAACGTCTTAACTTACAATGAATTGTGTGGTCAATGCATGACCATAAAATCAAAAGGAAGTATATGCAATAGATACTTGACTAGTGTGCTTTGTGGTTCAGATCGTAGGACAATTAAAAATAGTTTCAGCAATATACTTAAATAGGAAAGGACCCTATTTTATTCTCCTTGTTAACAGATGCTTTGAGCCATTTGCTGATAAACCTAAAGAAGTGTGGTAATAGATGGTTTTCAGATAGGTAGGCATTGCATTTGATTATGACACATTGACACCTGCAGTCACAAATGACATCGCATCACATTTTCCCCAACTGTGAGGAGGCTAAAGTGGTTAATTTTCTTTCTTCATTCAGATTGTTTGGTTGATTCTGGGTTAAAGTATAATATGAATAAGTATATTTGTGATATTAAATACCAATTGGAGATACTACATCGGTGGCTTCATTACTGCACTGGCACATTGGGTCAAAGAATTTGGGCCTCCTATTAGAAAGAATGTTGGGAAGACGTTCTTTGGGGTCGGTTTGGGAAAAAATCGAGGATGTTGGAGGAGTAGAAAAACCTTGATTTCAAAACACAGTTAACTTGGGCACAATATGTACTGTACGGAGAGTCACGAGACTCAAACGGCTACCATAGGTGCGTGTTCCAGTAGTTTAAGACTGCGTCAGGACCTTAAGAAAATTGCCAAAAAGAGACAATAACTCTCAGTGGAGGAGACACATTCATCAAAGCGCTTTATCAAGCCTACGCACTAACTTTATGTCTTGGTTTGTCATCCCAACATTGGTGGCCAAGAGGTTGGCGGAGCTACAGAGGAACTTCTTATGCTGGGGTTTGAGAATGGAGTTCAAATGTCACTATGTCAGTTAACAAAGTGGGATATAGTATGCTCTCCTATTACAACGAATTGACTGGGTTGATCGGACTTAAGCTATGAGGAAAGTGGCTATGAAGATTTGCATGCGAGACGCATGATGTGGAGAAATTAGTGACTGAAAACTACAAGGGTAGTTGGCCCTTGTAATTCAATAGAATTAGGCTTCCTTATGGGATGTTCCTGCATAAAGGTATGTATCACCTATGTTGTATTTGAGTATTTCTCAATTTAGCAAAGATGAGCTCAGCATTCACATAAACAGGTCACTACTTTGTTTTGCATTTTTCATTAGATGAAGCATGTCGATAAAGAAGACACTATCCAACAAAATAGGAAAAAATATGAACAGCATAAACACGCAAATAGTTACTTTAGGTCAGGCACTATATACAGAAAGCAAGGTTACCAAAAACAAGCAGAAGTAATAATAACTATTGGTTGGTTTACAACACCTTGATTTAGAGCAAACGGCAGCTGGAGATAATCAAAAGCTTCAAGAATCAACTCCACATTCTCCAATAATACTTCTTCTGCATAACACAATGTGATAAACTTACCTTCCATCCCAGAAAAATGATAAATAATTATCTAAATGCTAATCAGAACCATCAAAAACACTCATGAGATGTGAAAATGAAACCTACAACATGTTTTCAATATCTGGCGTATATGTATTGAGCAAATTTTCTTTTAAGCAAAAGAAGACAATTCAAGAAAGGACAAAACTGACTTGCTCAGAGAAGAAAAAATAGTGTCTCAGAAAAAATAGAAAAAAATCTCTCTCTCTCTCTCTCTCTCTCTCTCTCTCTCTCTCTCTCTCTCTCTCCCTCTCTCCCTCCCTCCCTCCCTCCCTCCCTCCCTCTCTCTCTCTCTCTCTCTCTCTCTCTCTCTCTCTCTCTCTCTCTCTCAAGCTATCAATCAACCAACCACCGACACCATAATTTTCAATTGTAGCAAACAGCGCGTAAAAATCAATAACGTCGAAGAATGGCAACCAAGACAAGTCATGGGATAAACCACATAGATGAGGAGTGATCATACAACGCCGTAAGGTCCAAACAAATGATGATGCCCAGTTGCCCACAAACTTAACCCCAACTATCGCGGTAAGCTCCGAATAAATGGCAATTGCCCCCAACCATAATCCCGGTTCCTCAGTGATTGCACAATTTGCTTCAGATACACTCTATACCCTGTTTCATATTTCTTTGTTTTCCTTCCTTCTATTGTTCAACTGAGAAACAAGAACTTATCATCAACAAATCATGAAAAGGTCTTTCCTTGGAAAAAGGGACAAAGGAGCTCTTTAACAGAAAGAACGGTAGACCACTGCCAGTGCACTACTCACAAAGACGCAAAGAAGATGGGCATAGACCTCCTCTGAAGCTCACTAAAGACTAACTAACTAACTAAATAGATAAAACTCTCCAGTCATTAACAAAAACATCACCACTAGATAAAGCATTGACGTTCTCATCAGCCAAGCTTAAAATCCAAGTCAGCCCATCCTTCATAGGGGGCAAAAAAAAAAAACTCTTCCAACATATTAGCAGTGGTGCTCTAGCAGCTTGGGTCTGCCTTTGTGATTTCTTCACCAACTTTTTGACACTCTCCTGCTAACTGGCTTAGGTCTGCCCCTAACTGGCTTCTTCCTCCTTTCTTCTTTAACCAACTTATTTTGCCGCCGGTCAATTTATCTCGAATTCTGGAGGTATTTGTGGAGGTTGTAAGAAAAAGAGGGGGGTGAAGGGGTAGTTCTAGGAGGTGACACAGAAGCTATGAGAGAGGTACCACAGGGCTGGTCAGTGGCCCGATAGGGGATAGATGTGCGCATTTGGTTCTAGCGATGTAGTTGGGACGTTGAGGTAATAGGAGTTTTGGTTGAGTGTCATGAGAGGTTATGATAAGACAATGACACTGATGCATTGGAAAAACTGTTGTGAGTGGGGTTACAGCAGGAATAGGATTGTTGGGAGCTGACATTGTAAGAAGTTAAAGCATGTTGGATTTCATCACGTCGTGAGATGGACAAGAGAGGTAGACATAGTTAGTGGCACTATTACATAGACACTGCAATTTCCCTAGTGTATCTATGTCCTAGAATATCACAAGGGTAAGGGTATAGGATAGGGGTGTGAATGGACCGTGTTTGAAGTCTACCCGTCACCCAAACCATTAGCTGCTTGGGTTCAAGAATGACTCGCCCAATTTTAAAGCGATTATTATGTGGAACTGAAAAATTGGGATTGCTCGTTTGCAGTTGGAATTGGACGGGCTAATTGGATGGGTTGGGTTGTTTTTTCTCAAAATAAGATTATAAATTGACCCATTGAGAGAAAATCTACAGATGGAGGCTTCCTTGGTAGGTTGATATATAAGAATAGACTTTCTAGGTAGGTGACGGTGGGGCGTACGCACTCAAGAGATTGGTATATCACCGTGGTGCCTCTAAACTGCTTCAGGAGGGGAGAGAGAAAGATTAAAAGGGGAAATTCCATCTCTGCGATGCTAGTGCAAGAAAGAGGAAGAAGAGAGATAAAGTTCGGATATTGGGGAGAGTCATCCGAAGAGAGAGAAATAAAAAGTTGTTTCATGAGCCAGTGTCTTGAAACAATGCATAAATTTGGAATTGAAAAGACAGGAGAGACAGAGTAGTTGAGTACGAAATGAAAAAATTGTATGTACTATCGGTTAGGTTGCCAATAACCAAATCTGGTGTCTGAACCAAAACACATTTTTTGTGACTGAGAAACGCAGTATCAACCAAAATCGAAAATACAGGGCGGCAGATAGATGGGACAGTCGATTTATGCATTAGGAATATTGTTGCACACCCCTGGCAAGGGATATTATCCGTTAGGTGTGCACAGATTGGACTTATGGATCATTCCGTTTATTACCAATGTTTGAAGAAGAATAAGCTATTATTTGATGGAACGATAGTTTCCAACCTCTCGCATGGCTTGAAGATACCCAAATCTCATTTAATGTAGATTACCATAATAGACAACAACATTTCAAGACAAAATTACCCATGGTGCATGGATATATGTTCATGCCGCACCCGTACAGAACTTTGGGGCCATAGCACTGTATCTGAAGATTATCAATTCACAGGTATCCAACATTCCAACCACTAGACATATACGAAGACCTGACACTCTTAAGTCTTAACCAAGTCCATGTAACATATATCAAAGGTTGTTTCGCCATGGTCTTGTGGCTGGTGCTTAGTTGCACGAAGTGGAAGTTCAGGCGGGGAGGCGGGGGTACCTAGAAGCTCTGAGGTTGGGAGCGTCTCTGTATTTTTATATAGTTTATATTTTAATATGTGTTACCATATTTTCTATTATATATAATACAGGAAAATATCTATTATACGTCTTTTTTTAGATTACATTAATTTTGACATGCAAAGCCTTAAAAAGTTCTTATCCAAACTTAAACAATAAGAATGCAATAACGAAGGCCCAAGCCCACATAAGTAACCCAAACCTAAAAATAAAGGCCTAAGTTCAAAAGAATTAGGAGGAACAATATGTAACCCAACGTTAAAACAAACAAGTAGCAGCAGCTATCCCTTCCAGGGACGAAGAGCAAGTCGGCATCATCTAGCAGCAGGTCCGCAAGTAAGCTCCCATCTCCGGAAGGAGCGTGATCCCGTCTCAAGGGGAATTCACTGCCGTCGCGTTTCTGAGTGACCGGGAGCGCATCCCAAGTAGGCGTTTCCAGCAGGGAGGTGAAACAAAATTGTGTTGGAGTTTGTGGCTATTGTGCAGCCATGGCGGAAGGATTTAGGATGAGGGGGGGAACCTAAAAGGGGGGGAAGGATAACTTGCAGTGTAAAAGCTAAAAGATGAATAAAATAAAAATCAAGGATGACAATATAAATGAAGAAAAAGAAACAAAATGGAATTTAAAAAAAAAATAAATGAAAAAGGAAAATAATAAGTAAAAACCAGAAGGAAAATAAATAGAAAAATGGGATTGCAATTGCTTGATGATGACGGATCGATATGTTCTGCATTTTCCGGCTTTGCGTGGGGAGTGTTTTGCGTGCTTTGCGTAGGAAAGATCATACTCCTTTTTACACAGTTTAAGGAGAAAAACAATTCAGCAACTCAAATAAAACATCGCAGGAGGGAGGGAGACGGAGAGACTATTATATTTATAGGTGTACTCAATGCTGCTAACATCTGACCAAATCATATTAATCACAAACATAACGTACAACTGTAAGGCATAGATAGCTGAAGAGTAAGAGGTAGAACTGGTCAGTTACCGTGCCATACGGTGATCTTGAGCTGCTCTTTTTGTATGTCTTTTATATACCGACCAAGATAACCCAAAATCAGTTGGCGAACAAGCCCTTCAAACATTGCCCTGACTCCTGAAACCACAACAATCAAAGTCCATGAACTCCGTAGGACTGATGAGGGTGGCCAAATAACCATAAATAACAGCAAAAAAAAAAAAAATATATATATATATATATATATATATATAGAGAGAGAGAGAGAGAGACGTGCCTGTTATTGACGTCGCCGGAGCCGCTACCTTTGTTGGATTTGCTGCTCCGACGGGAATTCAGATTGTGGTGTGGTACTGAACCGATGAGTAATTTAGGGCTGGCATACGATCACCCGCGCACGGAAATTAAAGATTTCCTTGTTTCACAAATTTCCCCCTGCAACTTATATATATTAGCGACTTATCCCCCAAGAAACCTGGAAAATTTTTATTATTGACCCAGTAATATCCGACATACGGTAAATTTGCACTTTTGTCCCATTAACTATTCAATTTCTTTCTAATTCATCTTGGGTGATTCTATCCGCAGCCCACTATTTACTCCGTGTAACCCACAAAAAACTCTCTCATTTCCATTAATGTAAAAAGACGAAAATGCCCCTACATAACCCCCTTGTACAGCCGAACTCTTCTTCTTCTTCTTCTTCACTTCACTGTCAGAGAATTTTGAATTCTCTGTAACACATCCCCCGCCACTCCTCCTCCATCGCCACAGGCCACCGCCACCCACACCGGCACCCCTTTTCCAGCTGTTAACTTGTTCTTCTCACTGTCAATGGAGAATGAAGGATTAGACAAGCAATCAATGGTGGGTTCTTCTCCTTCCATGGATCTATTTGAAGGTTTATATTCAATTGAAGAAGAAACAATAGAAATGCAATCAAATTTGTTGGTAGACAATACAATGGTGGAAAGCCAAGTTGCTGTGATGAACAATGTTCCTTTGGCGGATCCAAAATGTCATGAAGAGGTACGCATTCCGATTCGAACACGAAGAACAATTCTGGAGAACTGCGTATTTTTTTCGACATTCATACCCCGAAATATGTTAACATTTTCAACATATCTATGTTGAAACTTTTTACTTAACCTACATTATGCGAGACAAAGTTTAGTAATAAATTGTCGACTTAATTCATTTTTTTCAACATCATAATATCGAATTATACATATTATATCAACATTTTTATTCCGAAAACGATACAAGAAAATTTAGACAAATTACAAGTTTCGACAAGACAATGTTGAAATTATTTTCTTATTTCGACATTTAGATTCTGAAAGTTGTACTTGGAATTTTCGCAACGTCGTAGTACAATACCTTTCGACAAGATAATGTTGAAATTATTATCTTATTTCGTCATTTGGATGCCGATGTTTGTACTTGCTTAATTTCCTTTTCTGGTAGCACAATACCTTTCGACAAGATAATGTTGAAAAAATTGATATTTTTCGTCATGTTGATGTTGAATATGTTACATATTTTCGACATATTCATACCGAAATAAATACAGAGCTTCACAGTTTTGCTACTTGCAGGGTTATGCGTCAACGCATGGGAGCGGCACAGGCCTACAAGCCTTATACGATTATACTGAAAGTTTTACAACGGACTTGGTGAGTGCTTTGAAAAGGTTAATCTGCTTTTCCAATTATGGAATTTTAAGTTGTATTGAATTCTGTTCTTGACCCATGTTTTGTAGGTGTTTTCGACCGAAGAAGAGATGAGAGAGTGGATAATATCGACTGGTAAAGAAAATGGATTGGTCATTATCATAAAGGCGTCCGAGTTACACGCAATAAACCGAAAACCTAGGATTAGATTTGGTTGTGAACGGGGTGGCAAGTACAGAAAGTCCGTGAACAAGAACAAGTCAATTGGCAAAGGAGTAAATGAAAAGGGGATGAAGAACATACCACGCGCCACCGGGTCAAAGAAATGTGAATGCCCGTTTGAGTTGAGGTGTTTGAAGGAGTTAGATGGTTGGACCGTGAATGTCGTCAATGGCAATCACAACCATCCTCCTGCGGATCAACTTGAGGGTCATCCTTATCCTGGGAGGTTGTCTTCCGAGCAAACAACTATGCTGGTTGATATGTGCATTTCTTCTTTGTCGAAACCTAGAGAAATACTAAGTGTAATGAAGGGCAAGGATGAATTCAACGTCACCACAATTAAATCCATATATAATGCACGACACAAGCACCGGGTTAAGGAGCGAGCGAGAAGATCGCAAATGCAATACCTATTGGCTAAGTTACAAGATTGTCAATACATTAATTTTCACCGGACCAGTGACGATGGTTGTGTGAGCGACTTGTTTTGGTCGCATCCTTTGGCTGGCGACATGTTGCGTGCTTTTCCTAAGGTGTTACTGATGGATTGCACTTACAAGACCAACAGGTATAGGTTTCCTTTGTTTCAAATAGTCGGCGTCACATCGACGGAGATGACGTTTTCCGCGGCCTTTGCATTCATGAATGGGGAGAGGGAAGACAACTACATCTGGGTATTGGAGAAGTTGAAAGGCATGATGGATCCGGACTCACTTCCCGAGGTTGTTGTCACAGACAGGGAGTTGGCTCTCCTAAATGCCATTGCAAGAGTGTTTCCTAATGCCACCCATCTCCTATGTCGGTGGCATATTGAGAAGAATGTTTTTGCCAAGTGTAGAAGGAAGTTCGATGACAAGACCTGGCAACAATTCAAGCATGCCTGGTGTAATTTGGTACACATGTCAACTATATCGGAGTACGAGCAGGGGCTTGCTACCCTTAAGCGTGACTTTGCAGCGTATAATAGTTCGGCAATTGAATACATTGAGAACACTTGGTTGGGACCGTATAAGGATAGATTCGTAGCTGCTTGGACGGACAACGTAATGCACCTTGGCAACCTAACTAGCAACCGGTAATTGGTTAACACTTGATCTCCTTTTTTGCATACTCGCTTCATTTTCCTACTCTAACTCTATCATTTTATCCACAGGGCCGAGTCTTCACATAAGCTTCTGAAAGGGCATCTTGCATCTTCCCAAGGCAATTTTGAAAATGCTTGGGCGAAGATGCACGACCTCATTGGCCTCCAAATTACAGGAATAAAGGCTTCCTTCGAGAAGAGTTTAACTTGTTGGCAACACATATTCAGAATTACAATCTTCAGCCAGCTAAGGGGAGCTGTTTCGCAGAGTGCTATGAAGCATATGATGCCGGAGGTACATAAAGCTAATGAAATGATCTTGGATGCCACTAGTGAGTGCAACTGTCCTATTCGCCGTACCCATGGTTTACCTTGTGCTCACGAGATTGCTAAAGTCAAGAATGATGGTATTCCCCTACCCCTATATTTGATTGACAACCATTGGAAGACACTTTCTTTGGAAAAACCAAAACATGATGATTCAATTGTGCAAGTAATGGAGGCAGACTTCAATAATTTTCTTGCCAAAGTGAAAACCTTTAACGATAAATCACAACGACATTGGATGAAAACCATCAAGGAGTGTTTGCATCCATCGACCACATCCCTCTCAGAGCCCCAACAAAAGCCCAAGACAAAGGGTCGTCCGATAGGTAGCCTAAATACATCAACGCGTAGGGACCCATCCGAGTTTGAATATGTTGAGGCGGCAATGAAAACCCCACAGGCAAAGGAGAAAACCCCAAAGGTGATTAAGGTCAAAACTCCAGAGGTGGTGAAGGAGAAAACTCCAAAGGTGGTAAAGGATAACCCACGCAAGAAGCTCAAAGTTGTTGCAAGCCTTTTTAGGTCAAACTACATAGACGACTTCCCGGAGCCAATTAGATGCCACATCAAATCGATTTCGGATGTAATCATGGATGGAAATTGTGGGTACAGGGCAGTGGCATGCTTGATGGGTTTACCCGAGAATGAATGGAGGAAATGTCGGAATGCCTTGCTTATGGAGCTTAATGAACATTTAGAGCTTTACGAAAATGTGAGTGGTGAGAAGGGAGGGGCTGAACAATTACGTCACAGATTGACCTACTTTGATGATTTTCCTGCACCTGAGTATACGTGGATGACCATGCCTAACATGGGTCACCTCATAGCTTCTACTTACAATGTCGTGGTTGTCTTCCTATCCCAACGTCAATGTCTTACTTTCCTCCCCCTACGATCTCGTCCTCTTGCCAGGCAACGCAAGGTTATTGCTATTGGATTTGTTAATGGAAATCACTTCGTACAGGTATGGATTTTTTATTTGATTTCTACCAATTTATTAAATTTTCACACCGTAACAAATTTAGATTAATTTACATTTGGTTACTATGGTAGGTGTACATGAAGGCACGGTCGCCTATGCCACCGGTGGCTAACAACTGGTACAAATATCGTCACGACGAGGCTACAGGTTGGGAGAAGCCGTTTCTATCACAAATTGCAGATTTTATAAGGTTAATTGGTTGTGAAGTAGCAACCGTGGAATCCTGTGATGTAGATTAGTGTACTTTTCATCTTATTTTGTCACTACAACATCTGTATACCGATTTATGTGATGATTTTCAACATTTTACTTTTGAATTCTGTAAATGAAGGATCTTTCTTAGTTCTATGTTTTTAGTCACTTTGAATCTCATAAAAGTAGTACTTCATTAAAAACTTCAAGCAACATGAAAACATAAATATTACAAACTTAAGAACAATACTTCAAGGGGTTGACGGCCCTTCAAGCATTAAACATGAAATCATAGATTAAACAAACCACCACGCTAAACTCCAATGCCACTCAATCCAACACAGATTTCTCAATCACGCATTGAAGGTTGTTAAGTGTGATATTCAAATAAGGTTTCTTTTCGGGTCTCCATACAACAATCTTCTTCAGTATGAGGCAGGTACCGGGGTCAAGTATCCCGGGAAACAAATCTTGTTCATATGCCTTATGATGAATGCCGGCCCATATAGATCCTGTGGGATCCTATTCTCCAAATAAACCATGATCAAAGTAAGATTTTGGTGAGCATCAAATATGGCCAAGTACGTAACATAACATTAATTTACCTTCAACTCCAGCCATGGTTCTCCTAATTCGTTACGCTTGCATGATTTGACCAGCGCTACAATCTAAACAATATTAAGTGGTTAAGTCACAAATCACAAGATGAAAAGAAACTATAACCATAATTTATGTTGGACGAGAAAAAGGTTAACGTATTCGACAACTCACGAGTGGAATCCGTGCAGTAGTTACCCTCATATTGTTCACAGTAGCCAAATCTGTGTATTCAGGATGTTTCAGGTACCCTTGGCGCACAGCAGTTAACCAGGCAAAGTTATCGACAAAATCAGTGTCTGCGCTTTCAACCGCAAGGGCTCTATGAATAAATTCTTGTGTGTTCATACTCTCGTCATGACCCGACGAGGCTACAGCTCTTCGTTCCATGGCCATCTGAACTAGACCAGCAGGGCCTGGAATTATATGTCCAAGGCGGCCTGATGGTCGAGAACTACTTTCTGCAATGCCCTTCCCTTTCCATCTCGGGTCATTTCTGTCCATTGCTTTTGCTAAACTAAAATTGGGGATGGATTAGCATCCTATTTATAGTGTTCAATGACTTGTGAAATTTAGGGTTTCGTTACCCCTGACTTGATCACATGGTCTTACTTTGTTTGTACAGCAGCCTTATGGCTGAATGCCTGAGAGAGAGTTGTCAATTTTCGGAATGACTAGTCAATTTAGGGTTTCGTTACCCGTGACTTGATCACGTGTTCTTACTTTGTTTGTACATCAGCCTTATGGCTGAATGCCTGAGAGAGACTTGTCAATTTTCGGAATGACTAGTCAATTTAGGGTTTCGTTACCCGTGACTTGATCACGTGTTCTTACTTTGTTTGTACATCAGCCTTATGGCTGAATGCCTGAGAGAGACTTGTCAATTTTCGGAACTGCAAGTCAATTTAGGGTTTCGTTACCCGTGACTTGATCACGTGTTCTTACTTTGTTTGTACATCAGCCTTATGGCTGAATGCCTAAGAGAGAGTTGTCAATTTTCGGAATGACTAGTCAATTTAGGGTTTCGTTACCCGTGACTTGATCACGTGTTCTTACTTTGTTTGTACATCAGCCTTATGGCTGAATGCCTGAGAGAGAGTTGTCAATTTTCGGAATGACTAGTCAATTTAGGGTTTCGTTACCCGTGACTTGATCACGTGTTCTTACTTTGTTTGTACATCAGCCTTATGGCTGAATGCCTGAGAGAGACTTGTCAATTTTCGGAATGACTAGTCAATTTAGGGTTTCGTTACCCGTGACTTGATCACGTGTTCTTACTTTGTTTGTACATCAGCCTTATGGCTGAATGCCTGAGAGAGACTTGTCAATTTTCGGAACTGCAAGTCAATTTAGGGTTTCGTTACCCGTGACTTGATCACGTGTTCTTACTTTGTTTGTACATCAGCCTTATTTTTAATTGTTTAGTCATTTATGTAAGAAAAACTAACAATAAAATACACATACCGAATCAACCACTACTAAATATAACACATGACTAATAAGTCTGAAATAAGTACCCAACATAATAACGCTATATCTAACACATCACTAATATATAAATCCATCAACAAAAAACGAAAACGATAACATGTCTCAGTACCCAAATATAACAAAAAGTAAGTAGTCAAACGTAAGTAGTCAAAGTCCACGCCCTCGGGCCCGACGCCTAACGTAAGTAGTCAAAGTCCTAGTCGGCCGTAAAATGTCCCGTACCTCCTTCAATGCCGCCCGCAACTCCAAAGGTTGTAGTGTGTCATTCCCCAAAGCCTTATCAACCACCTGCAACACAGCATCTACCCGCTCCGCGATACTTCCCCGAACTATACCCTCACCGCGGCCCACCCTCGGGTGTGAGACCTTCCTAAACCACCCTAGGTAGTCAGAACTGCAAGCCCATGGCATCTCAGGAGTAGTACATATGCGCCTACTATGAGGCACGGAGTGGTAGTCTGGGCTCGACCAATACCCTGCTGTCCACTGGTAATCAACCACATACTTCTTAACACCTCTTGACACACGGGTGGGTGCAATAGGATCTGCTGGTATTTGCTGGACTAGGCCAAACTGCCTCAGCACTCTGTCGGGGAGGTGGGGCTCCACAATATGCATCGCACGGATGGGGCCGGTGTAGAAAGCATTAGAAGGAACAACTTGCCTACGCTTTTGGTACGGGTTAAATATGACCTGCAATAAATAAACACATGAAGTGTTAAATAACATCAACAATATGGACATTAATAAACTGTGAACTTGTTAATGTTTATAAAATTCTGGTTTAACACAATTCAACATTAGGATGTTGAAAAAAAATTACTTTGATCAACATGTACATGTTGAAATAATGCATATAAATCAATAAACCAATGTTGAATACTGGAAACATGGTAACTGGATCATGTGAATTCGACATCATTAGTCTGAAAAACTGCATACATATCAACATCAATACACTGCAAAAAATGTTTACTTTTCCATATGTTTATGTTGAGGACAGCACCACAACTCTCATTTCAACAAACCTTACCTTTAAGTACTTGACCACAGTGATTAACAATATCAAGTACGAGTAACCGTTCAAGTGGCTAAATATGTCTAGCAGTTTGACAAGTATTTGAAGACGAAGTAGCCGAAACAAATATATAAAAATGTTCAAATTGTTACCTGTTCTGCGCCTATGTCGTCCAACAACTTCCGGTAGTACGACTGCGAGGTGCCAGACTCGCGACGCGAAACCCAACGTAGCGCTCGTGGAAGGTCCTCCGTGTAGTCTGGGTTTGCAACTGGATTGAACACTGGGAAATGCTCATCGATCCATGCCTACAAGTCAATAGTTTCACATAATTATGTAATTCTTCAACAGATGATAACATTAAATGTGTTATTGTCGTGCAAATTTACGATAACCATAAATTGAACTGCAAGTTTAAAGTGTACCTCCAACAAAGTCAAGAAACCACTAAGTTGTTTCGTGTCCCTCCTACTTGCTTGACCAAGCTGCCGGTACAAGAAGGCTAACGCGCTAGCACCCCACCCATAATGTGACACCCGATCTAAATCCTCCAATAGTGCAAGGGGGGCAACATTTACCTTGCTCCCTGTCTTGTCGCACAAAAGTGTGCAACCAAGCACATAGAGTAGGTAAGCTCGAGAACAATATGTGACCCTCTCATCTGTGTCGCTCTCACGCAATTCACTAAAATACATCCGCAACCAATCAAACGTCACTGCTTGGCCCCCTTTTGCCTCCGCAAGTGCGTTCTTCGCTTGGTTCTCTGACACACCAAGCAAATCCTTAAGCAGAGTCTTAGCATCCCTGGCATCATCCATGTGCACAGCCAACCCATAAGTAGGGATCCCAAGCAACTGGTCAACATCGTCAAGTGTGGGTGCCATCTCTCCGAAGTCAAAGTGGAAGGAATTTGTCTCCGGATGCCACCTTTCAACAAACGCAGAAACTCTATGGGAATTGCATATGTACTGTGTAATCAATGTCAACGGGAGCAAGCCTGAATTTTTTATCTTTTCCTTCATCCTTTCGTCCGTTACCTCCCACTTGTTTAGGTAACTAGGATGATGGTGCAGTCTAAGTGATGATCTTTCTTGTCCTTGCCAAATTGCAGCGGCCACGTGCGTGTCAAAACTAACCAACAAACTCCTATCCTCCGGTCCACCCGGAGGCTGAGTGTCAGCTGCATCCTCTGCATCCTCTTGCTCGTTGACCTCATCCTGAGTCAAAGACTCCTCAACCTCTGTCCCAGACTCCTCAACCTCTGCCTCCGCACGGAACCTACCTCCTCCTCGAGGAGGTCCGTCTCGGCCTCGGCCTCGGCCTCCACCTCGGCCTCTGCCTCTGCCTCTGCCTCGGTGCGGTGGACGAGCCATAACCTATATAAAAATCACAAAATATATGTTAAAGTTATATATAATCACATAACATTGCAATCAGAAGCACAAGTACAAAATTCAACATCAAGACGTTGAATAAAATAATGTCAATCAACATTCTCATGCTGAAATAATCACCATATATCAACAAACAAATGTTGAATACTGCATATTCAAAGAATTTGTCTCTGGTTCATTTATCGAATTTCGACATTACAATGTTGAATATAGCCATAAATTTCGACAGGACAATGTCGAACATACACAATGTCAATTTAACCACCAATTTCGACATAGGGATGTTGAACATATACATAAATTTCGAAATGGTGATGTCGAACATTGACAATCTCCAAAATCCCCAACTATAAATTCCGACATAGGGATGTTGAAAATATACATATATTTCGACATGGTGATGTCGAACGTAGACAATCTCCAAAATCCCTAACTTTCCGACATAGGGATGTTGAAAATATACATAAATGTCGACATGGTTATGTTGAACATAGACAATCTCCAATGTTCCCACTAAATTTCACAACTACGTTCGACATGGAATAGAGGTAAAAATTTCGACATGGGTTTGTCGAAAACAAAGTTAAATGGCGACATGATGATGTTGAATAGACAATCCCCCAATTTTGGCACAAAATTCACAACAACTTTGTTCGACATTAACAAGATGAGTAGAGGTTTAAATTTCGACATGTGGTTGCTGAAAATAGCTATTCGACCTTGTAGTGTAAATCGACATGTGATTGTTGAAGTTTGGAGTGTATTTCAACATTTAAAGTACGAAAACATGAACAAGTGGGTTGGTCGAAACCCGAACTCAATTTGACAGACAATGTATATTCCAAACCCCAATCCAACAACTCACATTGTTCAATTCGATCATCAAATGCTCAGATTTCTCACGATATATACACATATATACGAAAAATATATATCCATTCAAACTCCTCAGATTGAAAGTGCAAAAAACACTTATATATACACATATACACGAATGCGAGAGAGAGAGAGAGAGAGAGAGAGAGAGAGTAGCGGACGATGGAGAGAGAGACGAGAGGAGACACTTACCGGTCTGTTTCAACGGTGGAAGATCGACGGTGGCGGTGGCTATGGCGGTCACGGTGGCTATGGCGGTGGCTATGGCGTGGTAGAAGGTGGAGATAGAGAGAGACGAGAGAATGGAGAGAGGACCGGTGGAGGTCGGCGGTGGCTATGCCGGTGGCTAGGCGGTGGCTATGCCGGTGGCTAGGCGGTGGCAGAAGGTGAGAGACACAGAGACGAGAGAGAGGGACGATCGGTGTGTCTGGGGAGGGGGGGAGGTTAGATAGATTTAGGGTTTTTTATGGAGAAGGGTATTTTGGGTAGTTTAGGTTCATTTTCTGGGTTGTATGGAGTAAATTGGTTTGGGGTTTTTTGGGTGTGGGTTACATGGAGAAAATGGGTTACGCGGAGTAAATAATGGGCTGCGGATAGAATCACCCTTCATCTTTAGGCTCTCTTTGGAACATGAGAAAAGAAAGGAAAATGGAAAATTGTCCCTCTTATTGTTTGGTTTGGAGAGAAAGAGGAGAGAAAATAAAAAAATTAAGTTTTGTGAGTAGTGAAAATTTCCTCCCACTTTTCTTACTTTCCTCTCATTTTATTTTCCTTTCCTTCCTCATGTTCCAAACATAGCCAATCTATCAATTCAACCGATGTGTATCTTTAAACTGTCCAAATTTATGTCTACTTGGTTTGATTTTAGTTTTTCCATAAATCTTGTAGTCGGCAACAACTTTTTCTCCTCGCGATGACCAATAGTCGTCGTATATGGTAACCCACCTCTCCTATAAATTTATAATTTTCTAATATAAATCTCATTTAATGTAAAAGGGCATTGTTTATTGTTTTAATTTTTTTCAATAAACTATCGTACAACTAACACAGCTTTGTCATTATTCGTGGTGCAAATTGGTTATCACATGTTTCTAATGTCCCAGTTGGGGAGTGGCCAACAAAGGATGCATCAAGAGCAATCTAGTCTCAATTTTCAATGATCATATTTATCCTACATTTATTATTGTATGCTATAAATAATTCATTAAGGGCTCATTTAATTCGCAAATTACGTGTCTGGAATAGGCCTAATTGCAACTTGTTGTATGTCATCTCATGTTTAGTTTCCGAAATGACCTAATGCAAAATACTGTCCAAATTTATGTCTACTTGGTTTGATTTGAGTCCATAATAAATTTTTGTAGCCGGCAACAACTTTTTCTTCTGGAGAGGACCAATAGTCATTGTATATGATAACCCGCCTCTAGTATAGAATTACAATTTTCTAACATAAAAATGTGGTACAGTCCGGCGATTAAATCATTAAAAGGGCTTTGTTTATTACTTTAAATTTTTAAGAAAACCTATTGCACAATTAACCAGAGCTTTGTTATTATTAGTGGTTCAAATTGGTTATCACGTGTGTCTAATGTCCCAACTGGGTTGTGGCCAACAAAGGATGCGTCAAGGGCAATCGAATCTCAATTTCAATAATCATATTTATCATACGTTTATTACAACATGCATATTAATATTAATATCGCTACACAATCCATTAAAGGCTCATTTAATTTGCGAATTACGTGTCTGGAATAGGCCTGATTGCACTTTATCGTACGTCATCCCATGTTTAGTTTCTTAAATGCCCTATCGCTATTAATAATATTGTGAATAATTTTATCCCTATACACGGCGTATAATGTAAATTGCACGTGGAAGGTGAGATCGAGCGAAATAAAAAGTGCATGTAGGAAACTTATGTTTATTGATTGGTTGACTTCACTCATTTTATTGAACTTGGTGTGTCTAATTTCAACAATTACTCTCTCTATTGATCCTTACATATTTCACACTTATTAAAAAAATAATTTTAGTGAGGCTTAAACACCTTAAAATAATGGGGCAATTGGCGAGAGGTCCAGCGTAACAACTTCCCACCCTCTCGTGTCCACCCAAAGTTTCTGTAGTGTTTCTAGTCCACCACGTACATAAGTTGCAATTGGTTGATCTGATCATGTTGATCATGCCAAAACAAAAAAGTGAGAAATCAATTCCTGGCAATTGATGGCGTCCACCACGTACATAAGTATATGCATGCAGTTGTTCATGTATAAAATCCTAGGGTACCCTATGAAAGTGCCTAAAATCCTAGGGTATCCTATGAAAGTGCCTAAACTACTAAAACCCTATAATAGGAAAGTGCACCCTAAAACCGAAACCCTAGGGTACCCTATGAAAGTGCCTAAAATCCTAGAGCACCCTATGAAAGTGCCTAAAATCCTAGGGTACTCTATAAAAGTGCCTAAACCACTAAAACCCTATAATAGGAAAGTGCACCCTAAAACCTAAACCCTAGGGTTCCTTTGAAAGTGCCTAAATTCTAAAAAAAATAAAAAATAAAAAAATTCATGGACCTTAGACCTTGTAAAACTTTAACATGGACTAAATGACCCAATAAGTCCTACTTTTGGACCCTAAAGCAATTAACCGTAAAATAATTTCCTCGTATATTACTTTAGCTTCTACTCCGTCAAATACAAATATTTTCTTTGTTGAGCAACCTTGAATTTAAGAACTCTCCCACGCAATTTAAAGCTAACACAAACACCATAAGTTCAATTTTGGTTCCCAAAACAAAAGCATTAGGTATGAAGATGCATAAATTTACACATAATAATAAATACAAGAAATTTCCCATCAGTCCCAGAACTAACAATTCATTCACTCAAGCCCTTAATCAACTAAACGGAGGGGTCGATGAGTTCGCCGGTGACGAATGCTCTGTAGGCGGCAACAGGCCAGATAAACCCACGCCAGACGAGGCTAGAGGCCAAAGGGACGTCGATGATGATCTCCTTCTGGGTGGGCTTTTTATCATCCCTTATGGCAATCAAGTAGCTCCGACCCACCCACCCGATCCACCCGGCTATGTAAAGGAACAAGATCCCGGGTGTAATGAACTCTCCCCAGTGCCTCTGGTCCCCGCTCACTATCAAATGGGGCAGCCCGTCCGACCCGCACAGCAACCCTTGCTTTCCGTAGTTGTCGAACCTGTCACAATAATTCCGAACTTTAGTATTATTATTATTTTTTTGAACGGCAAAGAAAAATTCAATTAAGTAATGTTTCATGCTTATGTTATGATTCCGAGTTACAAATAAATGTTCATATATTTGTTTTTGGTACCATTGTTCATATATTTGTGTTAAACAAAAGAAAAGAAAAGGCTAACAAATGAGATGCAAAGGGAGGAACGTAATACCCTAAGGATTTTAGCAATGTACATTTTTAAAATTTTTGATTCGTGACTTGCTGAAATTTTTTTTTGGATATTAAATAGTATATGAGAGATGGGGCGTGAGCAATGAGTTGGATTTTAGAGTTTTAAATTTAATTTTAATTTTGAAAATTGACACACTACCTCAATTTTTTTTGTATTTGAAACCATGTAGCTACTAACAAATAACGAGCCAAATCTTTCATTATTCTTACCGTTTAATACTCATATTACTTATTATTGTGAGAAGCGGGGACCTGCAGCGCACTTAATGCGTTGCAAGGTTGAGCGCAACATCTCAGCCGCCTAAAAGTATTTTTAATGGTCCATACTCGCAAACGCTTTCTTACCTATATATTTTGCCTGGTAAGAAAGCTTATGCGAATCCGAACCATTAATTTCTAAGATGGAAAGTTGCACTAAATGCGCTGCAGGGTATGTCCACAAATTTGTAACGTGCGTCGAATAATTGTGAAACATATTTGAATTTGTGCATACTAATCTACGGACAGAGGGGTGCAGCGCAGAGTACTGTGCGGCACCCAGCACGGTCGCACCGGTGTCGGTCCTAATCTACATCCGTAACATTGTTGTATCTGCATATGTACATTGTGATGTCTTAATGAGTACTTAAATGAGTAATTCACTGTCTCTGATTACTCATGTATTAAGTTGTTTTACTTGACTAAACTTTCAAACAGAAAGTAACCTCTTCTTGGTTTTCTCCATGGTGGCCTTAATCGCGAGAGCCGGCGCGCTATCCGGCGCGTACAGCTTCAGCGACGACTCCAGCTTCTTCAGCTGCTGCTTCTCCCTCTTCGCGAACTGCTTCGACTCCTTACACGGCGTCAACCCCGATATGTCCGCCAAAGCCGGAGGCACGGCCGGAGCCGCCGCCGACAGCAGGATGGACGACAGCGCCACGGCCGCCGAGAAAGACTGCAGATGCTGCGATTTAGCCGCCGCCGGCTCTTGCTGCGCTGCCGAGCACACCACCGTGCAAGCAGCGGGCCTTGGTGATTTCCATGTCGATAAACTGGGTTTTAAAGTTGGCTTGGAGAGGTTTGTGGGCACTGCGAGAGACATTTTTTTTTTTTTCCTTCGGGGAGAGAGAGAGGGAGGAGAGAGAGGAGAAGGATTTGATCAGGCTTTGAGGGGAGTGGATGGAGGATTTTGGATTTAGATTTTTGGTGGAGGGGAGATTGGTGGTGGGAGTGGAAAGGGAGTGTGGATAAGGGACGTTAGGAAGGGTGAGGTGGATGATTTTGATTGGAAGGAGTCGTTTGGTCGTGGGTTACATTGGATTCTCTATCTATCTTCCCCTTGATAACACTAGAAAATTGTAACCCAAGTGGTTTAAGCAATAACGATATGGGTACACCACACATGCACACCAAATGCATACTAGAGTGATGTGGGCTTCTTCTCATCTGTCACATTACTTTGGTGTGCATGTGGTATGCATAAATAGTGTATTGATATCATTTTCCATGGTTTAAGTGGGCAACAATGATGAGAACATGTTAAGATTCGGACAGCCTCTAGTGAGGGGGCTCACTACATGTGTGTAGTGAGTTCTGTCGGCTGTTCGATCAGCGATCAACGGTTCGGATTATCTTATACTTTAAAAAAAAATACTTTTACATTTACTTTAATCCCAATTTAATCGGACCGTTGATTGCCGATCAGACGGCCGAGGGAGTTCACTACACGCATGTTGTTCGTCCCCTCACCATAGGCCCCCTAGATCCGAGATTTTCTGTGACTTTTCTAGTTCCGATGTGGATGGTCTTCAGCCAAACCGGGAAGGGAGAATAATTGAGGTGCGCGATGCGTAAACTGACCCTGACATTATTGGTCGTTGGGGAAAAAAAATAGGGAAATGAAATGGGCCCGTTTAAGGTCTTGTTTCCATTTGTTAAAATGAGAATCTCATGAAATTAAATGGGTTAATTTTAACAAATATTTTTATCATTTTCTAAAATCAACTATTTATTTATTATTTTTTGCCGATAAACTCATTTTTGTTTAGCAAATGGAAAAAAAAGGCATAAATAATCCTGGACTTCAGCACCCACCTAAAACTGTATAACATGGTTACACAAGAACCCAGCCATGCATGGAACACGCGGTTGAAGCTTTAAAATTTGGGTAAATCAAGCACTTCTTGTGAGGGAAACCAGTCTAATCCCGATTAATATAAGACTGAATTTTATACCTCTACAAAAGTATAAAATTTCAAAACCATGAACAGCATATAAGCAAGCTGAATTGGTAGTCGACAATTAAAATAAGAATAAGCAAAGTTATTGAAATATCAGCAGCTTTAGGCAAATAGCAACATTATTATATCGAATATCTAAGTGGTCTCACAGGTTCTAATTCTAAAATTATATGATTGTCAAAAATAGGGGAAAGATAAACGAAACAGTAGTCTATTCAACAATATAATCTTTCAGCAAGGCTCATGTTTCACGCAGTGTCCTTAAATATATTGTCACCTCTCGAGTGATGATTGAGATTTCAAATCAGCGTCCATCTCTTGGTATATAAGATTTGCACACATTTTAGCACATACCACGTGCTGGGACCGTCCGACGAGCAAAACCATATTGTTTGGACTCTCTCACCGAAAAACAAAAGAATGAGTCGGAACGAATAAATTGAGAAACGAATTTTCCGAATTGCAATAGAACATGATGGCTGTGTTTGGTTTGTAATTTAGTTTAGTTTTGATGATGTAACCAGGTGTAATGAGTGGAGAGAGATAGAGAGAAATGATGATGTCAACAAAACTAAAACTCCTTACCGAACAGGGTCAATGGGTACAAGAAGGAAGTCTATAATTTTTGGAATCCTCAAGTTCTATGTGAAATGACAAGCAAGGTGCCAATATGAACACATGAAGGAGACCTTCCAATTGCTACACAGTCAACTCGGACATAGAGATATTGAAGGCAAATATGGGGATAAAATCGTCCCACATTCTAGAAGTTTGTAACTACGAGTCATAACCGATAAGTCACAAACATCTTCAGCTCCAATATATTTTGTGTCTGTAATACAGTTCATAGGCTTAGCAGCCGAAGCCCAATCTACGCAAGTCCCAAACAATCTTGGAATTTTAACAATTTGGAATATTAACTTTTCATTTCCACAGAAAAGCGTACTTTGAGACTCAATATTTGCGTCGCTTAAAACTAGTACTCCGTTATACCTCATGAATGATTTACGCCCTGTTTGATGACCGGAAATGATTTCGGGTGGATTTGTAATGAGGGTAGATTCACCTCCTAAAAAGGGTGAATTTCTATTGAGGTGTTTTGATGGTTTTTTTAGAAGTGGGATTTGAAGGGTGGACATGATAGGATAAGAGGGAAAATGACTGAATTGTCCCCAGTTTGTTATTTTAATAAACAAAATGAATTAATTTCATTATAATTAGAGTAAATACATAATAATTATATTAAATACACAATAAATACGTCAAAATATTTAAACTATAATAGAAGTTAAAAAAATATTTCTGAATAAAAATTAAAAAAATAAATTTGAAGTGAAAATCTGTATAATGAAAAGACAATTTAGATGAATAAAGTCTTCGTTTCAATAAAATTTATATTATTTGAAAGTTGTCACAAACAAACCTTATTATGTGAGGGTTTTTTTATTATTATTTTGAGCCGTTGTACTAAAAAAATTAAAAAAGAGCCCTTAGGCCATGTTCCACTAAAGTGTTTTTTGGTTTTTTAGTTTTTTAGACTTTAGTTGTAGTTTAAATCTACAACTTGTTCCACTAAAGTGTTTTTTGGTTTTTTAGTTGTTGTTTATTGTAAAGGGTAGTTGTTTTTTTGGGGAGTTTTTTTGTTAATGGAATAGAGTTGTTTTAGAGTTAAAACAAAACTAGTTTTTTGGGGAGTTTTTTTGTTAATGGAATAGAATAGTTTTTGAGTTAAAACAAAACCAGTTTTTTTTTAGTGGAGCATGGCCTTAATAGTGGGCCGGATAGTAAAAAAAAAATTTTAAAAAAAAAGGCATAAAAGTGGCCCAAAAATGGTGGGCCGGATACGTGGGTGGATGACCCGCCAGATGATCGGCAGGCAGTTCAGAAAACTCTATTTTTCACCTGGAAATTCCATTTTTGACAATGGGAAACTCCATTTTAGACGGTTCGAAGCTCTAGGTCTCACAAATTACTTACTAAAAAAAATCTACACATAGATACAAACATATTTATACTTAGGAGGTGGATTTACTTTCAAAAATTACATTATAGGTACGGCATTTCGACCACTTGGTGGATTTTCAGTTATGGCATTTCTCTCTCTCTCTCTCTCTCTCTCTCTCTCTCTCTCTCGGATTTAGAGGGGTAAAACATGGAGAAGAATGTAGCAAATCAGGCCGGATTAGCTAACGATAGGGTAGAGGCCGTCATTGACCAACAAAGGTGAGGGGGGATTTGTAATCCCAACAGTGAATCAACTCCAGGTGCGAAAATGGCATCCCAAACTACGGTTTGGGGTGAGCCCTAGATTACAAATCCGAGAGAGACCCAAATCCGGGTCCTAACGACGTCGCCAAACAGGACGTGACAGGTAATGTGCATGGTCATGGATAAGTAAAGGGATAATGCATTACTATGTGATTGTATCAAAAATCAGAAATGGGTGTACGAGTAATTGATTAGGTGACTAAAGACCATTTGTTTTTAGGTTTTGAATAGACTTATTCTATGATGATATTTCTCTATTAAGTTGGAATCTACAAAAGAGACCGGCAAACGGGGACGAAATGAGTACCTAAATGTGTTAAGTACTTCGATAATGTAACTTCCCCGAATTATGCTATCGAGTTTTCATACGCAAAAGTAAAAGTTTTTGGGGAGAATGGATTTTGCAACAAGATTTTTTTTTATAGCTTTGGGGAAAAAAAATTGTACAGCTGAAAAGGATCAAATACTAGTATATTATGGGCTTCAAATCAACAGTTGAAAGGTTTTAAGTTTGTAGGAATTAATGGCTGGATTAACTCCACCATATTCATGATGAATTCTGTTATTGCAAATGAGAAATCCTCACTGTATTTGTGTATGCATTGGTTTTCCTTACAGTATGTTTCTAAAAATTGAACCACCCATAGAACGTTCGACACTTTTGAATTCCAGTTTATCCTATGTTGATATCGATTTTGATATTCTTGGCTGAGGAGTATGAATTCGATTCGATTTGTTGAGGCAGTCACAGTGTTACTAATACTGTGAAGTGCAATTGTATCCCGATATACATACATCGTTAGAATTTTCAAATATCTTCAACGAGTCAACAAATCAATATTAATGACAAGGTGTGACACATGGATCTATTTCCTTTATGTGAATTTTAAAATCGGGATGCATAGATTATGTAAAAGGGATGTGGGAATTTTATAGTTAGATTATGCATGTGACATGTGACTGAGGACTTTATAAATGTGTGAATTAAATATGTTTGAATTTGTCAATGAGGGGTACAAATTTTGGGTGTGTGCATTACAAAAGGCGCGTGAATTTATATTTAATATGGTTCTATTGTGACAGATCTTTTTGAACAAGTTTTAAAAATATTTTGCTTTCCATATGCGACCATATAGCATTTAAAGTTTTGAACTACTGTTATAAAAATGTGCGTGTGTATTTATAGTTCTTTACACATGATTGTGTTTACAAAATATTTGATAGCCTTTAAACGCTATTTACTATCACTCACCCCACACCATAATTTTCAACCAGTTATAAATAAAAGGGGAATTTGCACTTTCAACCCTCTGTACTTTAACCGAGTTGTAGATGCACCGCCTATACTACTTAAATGCCCTCCTAGTACCCTAACCCTTACAATATTCATGAACCCCTCTCTTTGTATAATCGAAGCCCTTCCCCCCCCCCCCCCCCCCCCCCTTCTCTCTCTCTCTCTTTCTCACACACACACACACACTCACTCTCTCTCTCCCTATTTTCAGAGTGGAATTATTTGATCGATCATGAAAATCAACTAGGGTATTCTCCGCCCATACAAACCCTAAGTGAATGTTCCCCAACGATGTCCCCTAAGCAATGGGGCCACCATTCTCTTTCTTCAATTGTTCTGATTAGGCAACCATTATCTTCCTTCCTTCAACAAATCTCTGAGGCCAGTTTACACATTCTGTCTCAACAAGCTTCTCTCCCCGCGATACAACAAATAAAATGCTTTCTATTTCATTTCTCATCTGCCTCCTTGATGAATCTGGTGTTCTCAATTTGAGTTCTAGCATTGATTACGATTTTTTTCTGAGTCCCCTTTCTTTCCCTTGACCTACAAATCGATTTTCTGCAAAAGGGTTTTCAGATTAATAAAAGTTAGCCATATCAAGCGTTTCCTATAATAGATTTGGCTTGTGTGGATGCTTTTATGGCGGAATGGAGTTGTCCAGATAAAGCTCTCCAAAATTGTTATCCATCACCCCATAGGTCTTGATGTCCAAATTTGTTTTTTCAACTACTCTCTCCCTTGAAATAGAAAAAGCATTGGGTAATTGATCAAATCTCTGGCATGAGAATTTTGGGAATTTATAGGCTATGTCTCATTATTATTGTTATATTTTGTTTTGGGAATTTACAAGTATCAGGTAATTTCACACCCACATCATCGTTTTTGTTTTTGAGTTTTCCCAGACTCGTTTCAACAAATTTGATTGCATTGATTCTATGTAAAAGCCCAACTGCAATTTTTGATGCTAGACCCATTTATGCTTTTACAATCTCCTTTGCCCTAAAATCTATAATTACACATGGGTTGAATTGGTTTAAAGATATGTTGGTCAAAGCTTTGGGGTGCTCTAATTCATGTCAAATCTCACCCAATTTTCAAACTCAAAGTTGGACGGTTTTGTTAGGATCATAATTAGACTTCCAAATCAATTTCAAAACTTTTTTGGTCTTATTTCCCTTTAAGTAACGAAATTGTTATTCAATTGTGGAATCAAAATTAAGATTTACCAATTGGGTTCTCTTTTTCCTTGGTTTAGAGAACAATTTTTAATTTCGGTCTACTACGGTATATGATGTAGCTCTAATGCTCTGTTTTCATATGAGGTACCTCACAAGCCTTAGAAATGGCTTCTAGGGGTATTTTAGGCGTTACGGAAGCCGTTTTGGAAAAGGGAACTTCCACTCTTCTCTTTTTCCGTCAATGTTAACGGATTATATTAATAGTTGCACTTTAGTCTAAAGTACGAGGGATGTAAATGGCTAAAAATGGAGTAAGTGCAAATTAGCCGAAGTATAAGGGGTGTAAGTGCAAATTTTCCGAAATAAAAACGAGAATTTTCATGACATTGATCCATGAGCAATATTTCTTATAAAATTTGAAGTGTTACACCCCTGCAGTGAGTCCTCTCACTACAAGCCCCCTGATTCCAGAAGTTTGATACTTTTATTTGTGGGATATTTGTAGATTCACCCGTCTTTAGATTATTTACGGAATAACCATTTGTTCACGAGTCTATCGAGCTAAATACCTACACGTTCAAGCTTGGCCTAAATTCATTAAAACATAATAAAAAGTGATTGAACTTGGATTATATTCTTTTTGAATGAGTCCAAAGTCAAACCAAGCTCGAGCCGAGCTGTTTGGTTCCTTTAGCAACCCCACCAACCATGAAACTTCAAGAGATATCAATCATTCATTTCCATTGTCCATCTCCACTAGTCTTATACAAAGGTAACCCATCTCAAATGCATCTTCTCTTTCGCCATCTATACATATGAAAATATACACACACTTATAATGTTGCAGATCCTCTCTTATCCAGTGTTTTTTACTTCTGGTTATGTAAATTTGTAGATTATACAATAGATTTGCGAAATGGTCAAGCATAAGGACCAACAAAGAGTTAAAATTTAAACCATGGTTACAACTTTTAGAGAAGTCCATCCACTCTCAAGCATTCTATCACGAGTGACGAAATGCTGAGAGAAAGTTGAGCAATCTACATTCTATATTGAACAGGACTCAGAAATCATCTAACACGATCCTTCGAGACAGAATAGAGCATTGAGTATTTCATTTTTTGTCCCGCATTGTGCATATCAGTCGGCTCGGTACGAGATTAATAATTTTGGATACACTACAAGAAACCAATGGCAAATCACTGTCATAATAGCTAGTGAAATTTACTATGGATATCCTTGTGGGCTATTTTTAGGATTTTTTTAATATACAAATATATTAAGCACGAGTGGCACAAATGAATACATAGCAATATCTCATTGAAGGATTTTGGGTTGTTGTTGTGCATCCCATGCATAGCAGGTGCTGTGCACCATCTGGGCCTTTCGTTGTTCGGATGGATGGCCTGGATTTTATATTGCACGCGCGACAATGAACGATTCGGATGCAAAGGTGCCGAGGTGAATTCTGAGTCATCTATTCGACTAACGGACGATTCGGATGATGCACAACACTTGCTTTGCATGGGCTGTACAGCAGCAACCCCATGTCGCTCATTGAAAGGGGGATATATTTGATCACAAATTACCAAAGCCACATCAAAGTTTAATGCCCAAATTTGGAGGGTAGGGTGAAGGGATGGGTTAAATGATACTAAATGAGAGATTAAAGTCGTAAAATGAAAAATGAGTAACAATTTAAGGGGGTAATTACCCAAATAGTACTAATTTACTCAGTAGGAAGATGACTCCGGGTGGGGGCAGCCTCCTCCCAGAACCATCCGGTCCAGGTTTACAAAAATACCGGTCACTTTTTTCACTGTCTTTCTCCAGATCCAGATCAAGAATGCCGTGAGAAGAAAACCAGAGGAAGCTAAGAAGAAGACGACGATCTGTCCCAATTGCGATATACAACCCCAATTCTACGTACAGAAAACTCCCTGTATCTCCTTATAACCTTCCCAATTCTCTCTCTCTCTCTCTCTCTCTCTCTCTCTCTATCCTTCTTCTTCACATTGATCTACCTCACCTGCAGTCCACATTCCTCCGATTTCTCAATTTCATGATCTCTAGCTCCTGATAATGGATTCGAGACCTTCCCAATCGGGAAGGTTCGTAGACCGCACTAACAGTCATCACGCCAACAACATCACTCAGAAACCCCTCGGCCGCACAACTTCCTCCCCGTCCAAATCTGACGCCAGTAGCCAAAGCCTAGCTTCAATCCTCAACAACCCCCACGCCGCAAAATCCGGCCTCTACGACGCCTCCTCCTGGTCCGCCTGGTGGTCTTCCTCCACCGCCGTCACTCCCCTCGACTTCGCACCTCTCTCCTCCACCTCCAAAACCCCCGGACCCATTCCCGAACCGAGCCGATCCGATTTCCACAACTACTTGTCATCGATTTCTGGACCGTACAGCAGGTTCGAGGACATTCGGAACCACAGCAACAAAGAGAGTGTTAATGATTCTGCAGAGGGGATAGGTCAAGGAGATGCGTTGATGGCTTGTTTGCGCGAAGTCCCGGCCTTGTACTTCAAGGAAGACTTCGCGTTGGAGGAGGGACCAACGTTTAAAGCGGCGTGCCCGTTTTCGACCGTGTCGGAGAATGTATTATTACAGGAGAAGCTGTCGCAATACCTGGACGTGGTGGAGTTGCATTTGGTGAAGGAGATTTCGCTGAGGTCGAATTCTTTTTTTGAGGCACAGGGGCAGTTGGAGGATTTGAATGTGAAAATTGCTGAGGGGTGTAGTCGGATCCGTGAGTTGAAGGAGACGATAAGGCTGCTGGATATGGATTTGGTGGATTCGGCTCGCGAGATTCAGGATTTGAATTCAACGAGGAGTAATTTGTTGGCTCTGCAGCAGAAGTTGAGGCTTATATTATATGTTAACCAATCTCTTTCAGCTCTTAACCTGGTATTCTTCTATTTTTATGTATCTGCTGCTGCTGCTGCATATTTGTTTTTCCATTTATTTTTCTCTACTCATTGTCTGGAGCATTTCTTTGAACTGTTTATACAAGACGGGGACAACTCAAATTGATTATGAACCAAGAAACTTTTTTTGGATGGTTCGGTATCACATGGTCGTCAACCAATCATATGCAGACTAATGACAGTTGAAACTAATCAGTTAATGTCAGACAAACCTCTCTTGACATGTCCTTTAAGTAGTTCTCCACAGACTTGTCGGCAAACTGCCATAACCCTGAGAAACGATGCAAACCATGAGCAAACTTTTAAGGTGACGACATGATGCCATTTCCATTCTTGGTATTAATTTCCTCGGAAGAAGGCGAAGGGCCTGGGTTTTTGAAAGGTGGCATCCATGCTAAGAGAAAACAAACTGCAGACCAGTGGTGGTTTTCACATTGCAGGATTAAGTTAAGTAGCACACCTATCTCTTGTAAGTGGAAGAACGACAATAAAAGCCTTGAAGTTTCCCATAGGACTTTTTGGATTCATGAAAAAACAAACTCAACTAAGGAATACTAAGCCTTGAGGTTTTACATCTATCTCTAATGTAGTGTTTTTGGGGAGGTTGGTGAGGCAGTGGGAGCCTGTGGAAGAAGCTCAAGAAGAATCTTAAACTAAAGACAACAATAGAGCGTGGGTGCATTTAATAAGACCAAGGCTGCACTTAGGACAACATTTGACACCAAAAGGATTAATGGCATTCGTAGTGAGGATGAGAGAGCGAGCAACCTCCAATGATGACTTTTGGGCTCAAGGACGGCATTTTGTTCAAAAGTTCCCACTCAATTCCAGTAATAGAGAATGCCATGCTAATTGTGGAAGCACGAAAGTCCTCATCCAGTTCTGTTACCATCTGAAAAATATTTAATTTTTGCATTAAAATAGCAACTCACCATTCTGTGAAAAGTTTTGAAACAAGAGAAAGTTCCATGATCCATCTAAATGTGAAGTAAATAAACCTAAATGACGTGAGAGTGCCAACCGTAGAAGTAACAAGCGTGCAATAATTGGAAAATGAAATAATGTGGGAGGGCTCTCATGTATATAGTCATTATGAATGAGCAATAACACAGAATGGCTTCCTTGGTTAACTAGTGGATGAGAAAAGTCTTGATGCTTGGCAAGTTCACGAGCATCACAAGCAAAATACCTCTATTATAGAAGCTTTCTTTCTCTGATATTCCATATGAGGGATCGCCAAGTGTCTAAGCTACATATATGCAAAATCTACAATATAGCAGAACAAGTATCTGCAGAAAGAAGCCAGTCAGACTAGATGATGGCACAGACGTAGTAGATGCAAAATTCAAAAGTAGGAGATGCAACATTGAAAAGTATAGACTACCATTACCATTTGCTCTCTTCCAACGCTAATCATTCTCCGCATTACCTTGTCTTTCAGCCAATGTATGTTGGAAACAATGTTATTGAGAGATTTAAGGTATTGCGTAAGACTAGTAAAAAAGAGCAGATCAACAAAATATTCCAAAAACTAGAGAAAATATTAAAAAGATAGAGTGGGAGAATTGGATTAAACATTCCTTGGGATAGAAGTCAAATATATATCAGTTCCTCTTAAATGTATCCCTGGCAAATATATATCAGTTCCTCTTAAATGTATCCCTGGTAGAGCAAGAAGAGTAAGAGTGGATTAGACCAGAAGAGCCAGACTTGTGCTAAGTAGTCCTAGATTGCATTATACATTTGTATCATCCATTGCAAGTTTGCAACTATCCCAATTTACCTTGCGGTGGTGGTGGGTCCAAGGGACCCAGCCTAAAGAAGGTTTCTCATTGCAAAAATATGTGAATATCTATGAAGCACGGGTACGCGAGAAATCTCGCGGTACGCGTATGGCGTATTGGGTACGGGTAAGGCACCTGGCATGACAAAATAGGTACCGGGTATGCCGATAACGAACCGGGTATGTTCTTATGATTTGGGTACGGGATGGGTACAACTTTTGTGTGTGAGAGAGAGAGAGAGAGAGAGAGAGAGAGAGAGAGAGTGTTTCAGACCCCATCCTTTTAGTTTATTACTCTGGAGGCCCCCATCTTTCTTCTATTTTACTTATCCTTGTTATAGGGAAGTGATATTGGCACTCCCCCTTTTTTTATTGGCACTCCAGAGAGAGAGAGAGAGAGAGAGAGAGAGTGTGTGTGTGTGTTTCAGACCCCATCCTTTTAGTTTATTACTCTGGAGGCCCCCATCTTTCTTCTATTTTACTTATCCTTGTTATAGGGAAGTGATATTGGCACTCCCCCTTTTTTTATTGGCACTCCCTTTTTTGTCTTTATAAGATAAAATTACCCTTGCACTTTATGAATAGAGACAAAAAGGGAGTGTCAATAGATAAAAGAGAAAAGAGGAGTGCCAATATCAATTCCCTTGTTATATCTAATATAAGCATTAAAATGTTTTGCCATACCCCCACCGTACCCGAACCCTACTTTTTTTGGGTTGTTGCCGTATCCCGTACCAGTATCTGTGCTTCATTGGTGAATATATGGTGGGAAGAGGAAGGAGTAAAGGCACTAAGCGTGCTCTGCAAAATACTTGTGTTGGCAAAGTGGCAAGGGGAAGCAGGGTTAGGAGCTGTCGTAGATGAGGTGAATCTCCATATCATCAGCCTACTCCACATAAGCCTCTAAGTAACTTAACAGTTCATGGATTGGGGTATGGTCCATATGGATGTCAAGGGCCGATGCATATCTAGGTGTTTGATCCGTCAAACTTGAAAATCAAAGGGCATGCAAGCTCGTCAAACAATGCCTTCTATTTTCGGTATTCACTCCATTGGCTGGGTTAAAATGGCGTTATTGCAACATAGTGTCAAAATGCACTATTGCTCATTTCATGGGACCATGAATAGTGTCGGATGGAATTGCATAACAAGTGCCAACTGAATTGGGTTGGACAGATATCCAAGATCGTTGTCAAGGTGTTTAATGTCTTTCATGGGCACACAATTGATTATTAAGAGACCATGTAATATAGGAAATCAAAGCATGGGTATGTACAACACTACTTTACCCAAGAGCACAACCACACTGCCTGGTGGGGTGACTAATCAAGTTCAGGATGTACGCTAGTATTTATATTTTGCTTTGTTAGGTGTAGGACTCCAAACAAAATGCATCCAATAATTGCTTGGAAAATGCTCGAAAACAGATTCAGGGCTGAATGTGTTCTAATAACGTGTTTTTTTTTATAAAAATGTTTTCTTGATAGTATTGATTTGACTAGCTAGTTTGTTCATGATTGGTATATAAACTTGTCACTTTCCAAATTCTTGAACAGCTCGTTTCGTCGGCAGATTGTGCTGGAGCATTAGATGTCACGGATGATTTGCAGCATTTGCTGGTATACTCTTTGACTGTGGATGAAATTTCCTTATGATGTTCCATATTTCTGTTTTGGTTATTGACCTGATACAATTCTGATTTACTTCTTGATTCATGGCATGGTTTGTAAAGCTTTAACCTTTGTTTCTTTTGTAACTTTCAAGTCATTCAAGGAAAAAACTTGTTTGTTTTCGTAGTTTTAAAAACTTTTTTGGTATTATATACGGATGTTATGGGACCAAGATAGTATGAACTGGTGAAAAGGCTATTTTCTTTCTCAAAATTTGGACGTAATGTAAGTGTGGAGTGGTTGAAATTTTTAGTTTTCTGTTTTGATGTGTTTGTACCTATAGAGTAAAAAACGTAGTTTAGGATTTATATAATTTTCCTATACTGCATGTTTATTGAGAATTTGTAGTGGTGCTTGTCGGGTTAACATTTTGTTTTTCGGGATTTTGATTTTTTCTTGATACGTAAGACATTGATAAATGCTTTGTTACATGGATTGTGTGGGCTGTAGATGTGTTTTTAGGGTTCAGACTCGCAAATATTTATTTGAAAGCTGCAGGGTCTTGCCAAAAAGTGTGAAAAAATAAGATACGGAAACGTGGATACTTCCTTGAAGATCTCGTATAACTTCCCATATACCAACTGTAGTAGGGAGTCTAGTATATGTGGAGCTGATATGGTGATGTGTTAATATCCACAGCACCATGTGATCTGCCCATCACTCTGGGTGGGGACATTTGGTGTCATGTGACAGCCTTATGAGGTGATACGAGGGCCAAGTGAGGAGCCTTCATGCATTTTTAAAGGGTATTATGTCGAGCCAAGGTTTACTGACTCCCTCCAAGGATATCCTATGCTTCTATCTTGAGTGGAATCCACCAGGTCTTGGACTTTGGTCTGGGGACAAGGCATGCCCAATGTCATTTGACTCACGCCAAGGATCTCGTTAGACTGTGGTCTGAGGACAAGGCATGCCCTGAAATAATTTATCCAGGATTCTGTATCTTAGAATGTCACCAGAGTCATCACTGAGGACCGCATCTGCAAGATCCTATGTCCTTTGATCTCACCTCTGACTCGTTGGATCTCACCTCCCAAGATCATGTCCATAGGATCTTTAAGATGCTATGTCGTTGGATCTCACCCCTAGGATCTCACTACTTCACTTATCTCCAAGGTAGGTCTGTAACGCGCAATTCTGAATCTGCAACGAATGTGTAGGTTTAGAGTGACCTTTGTTAGGAGTAAGACTAGGATCAGCATTCGGGGTCATTAAAGAACTTGTGGATCAGAGGCTACAATTGAGGGTTCGTCAAATACGCTGTCCATATCTGGTTGATCAGTCTGAGTAACTGAGAGCTTTCGTCAAGAATTTGACACCTGCAAGTCCAAAATTGCTCAAGGTTAGGAAGTTAAGATTCACTCTCCCAGAATCGAGCTATGTGAAATGGCCAAAAACTGAAGGCTGTGTTTGGATGTTTTGAAAAGAAAATTTTAAGAAGAATTTTTGAGATAGTGTTTGGTTGGATTTTTGGAAATGAGAATAATGAGGTAATGATTGGAGAGAGAGAGAGAGAAATGAGAATAATGAGGTAATGAGTGGAGAGAGAGATGTAAGTAATAATTGGAAAAAAGAAAGAATCTTTTTGAAAAGAATTTTTGAAAATGGGGAAAAAAAGGGAAGTGAACAAGCCGAAGTTTTCAACACACATGATGGTTCCTCTACACCTTGAAAAATTGTTGCTATTGTGTTCTGATCAAGTACGTCACATTAGGCTCAAAGAACTTTCCCACCACTTCGCACTCTAACATTGCAAGACCTGTATCCCTTCTATTTTTGTCCCAAGTGTTCCACGTTTTGCATTAACGCTTTCCAAAAGGCCATTAAGTATAATGGCTCATGCAAAAAGTTGAAGATGAACCTAGGCATTAAAGGAGCTATGTTGATAAGTATTTGTCGTATTTTGTTTTGTATTCTATCTTCTCATTGATGTTTGACAGGATGGTAACGAGCTGACTGGTCTACACTGCTTTCGTCATCTTCGGGATCATGTAGCAGCTTCAATAGATGCCATTAATAGGTTAGTCTATGCTATACCGGTAACTCTGTTTGTTTGTTTTTCTTGCTAAACGCTTTTCTATCCATCTGAAGTGAAGTTCTGCATTTCAGATGACTATGGAGGTGTCTCCTTTTTTTTTTCCCACCCCAATTTGGGTGTGAGGAAACATTTTTGTTGTAGGAAACTTTGGAATGTTTTATGGTCATATACACTAATATTTGATGCATTAGTTGAATATGTTACGGGTAATAGTTTGACAATGAGAGAATAGTACATCATGCTCCATTCTTAAGAACTTAGGATAACAAGGTTGGAAATATGCTTATTGCAAATTGAAGGCAGCCACTTGAGGTTGCTCTTATTCCTATCTCCTTGCACTCTCCATCAATACGCAACTGAACCGATATGGGTGATGGCGATTCTTTTATGAGGTGGTGCAACATATCAGGTGATGGAGCATCCATTGATTGGTTGAACAAGGCTCTGGAAGCCTAAAATGAAGGCCATGGTCCCCACGATCTTGATGAAGCATTTTTGGTCCAAAAATAAGTGTCCATGGTTGTTAAGGGTATTTTGGTAATTTACTAAGCGCGAGCTGAATTTTATTAGTAGTCAAAATATAGTAGTTATTTTCCTATTCCGAATAAGGTAAGAATAAGGATTCCTATTCCTAGTTGGTTTAGAACTTAGTTGCACGAAGCAAGAGGGGGGACGTGGGTGGGAGCGGGGGTATGTTGAAGCTCCCTGTGTTGGGAGCGGCGAGGGAATATTTTTAATAAATGAATAAACTTATATATATTTAAATGTATTATGCATATGTTTTATAGTTGCAAATTAAGCATGTATATAAGCATTTGATACATATAAACATGAGTGAGAAATGACATCCCAATAGATTCTTTTATGCCAATGCGTAGATAAGTAAGTAGAATATGAGACGAGAAAGAGAATGCTAAATCTTTCTTTCTTCTTTTTTCTTTTTCTTCTTCCATGCATATATTTGGAAAGAGAAGTGAGAATTTCTTCCTTAAGATTAGTGTGGAAGCTCCCATCCTATTTAGGAGCGAGTTCCCGTCTGGATGGGAGTGAGCTCCCGTCTCGGGAGCGCGGATTTGAGCTCCTGTCTAGGGAGCAATCCATTTTAGAAGGATCTGTGCTACTAAGTTTTAGAATATTAGTAGTTGCCAAATATGATTAGTTTCTAAATTTTGTGTCCTAGTCCTTATGGAAGTAGGGGAGTCTTTGCCTATGTGGTTGTAATCTCATGGATTCTTTAGAATTGATCAATATGAGAATTTGAGATTCTATGTGTGTGAGATTGCCTAACTCTTGTGAGGGTGAAACATCTCTCTCTTCCTCTTCTCCTTCTCTTTCTTCTTCTTCTTTGTGTACAAGTTACTACTATTGGGTACTATTCATAGTGCCCAGAACAACCATCAAAACAGCGCTGAATCCAAGGTTTTTCTTCCTAAAACCTTACCCTTTCATAACCCTGACATAAACTCAAATCCCACATTCTTAACCCTCTTTTCCACCAAAAAAAGCCCACCGAAACAAACGTGAACCCGCTACTGCTGGTGCCACAGTTCTGATTTTGGATAAGCTACGTGTAGGAGAGTACCCCGTACTTGTCCGACATCACCCGTTACCATGTTATTTGTGTTTGATACAAAGAGCTTGCTTCAGTTTACAATCCTGATGCTGCAAACCCATTTATTTATGATGGATTTAGTTCCCATTTACTGAAAGGATGGCAATTACTGTACAGGTATCTGAAAGACTTAGGAATATGAGTTTTTTTTGTTTCTTAAGAAATGAATTAGAGTTAAGAATTTCACGTTTATTTAAGGTGGACTGCAGACCAAGATCAAGCCCCGTGAGAAAATCTTGCAATTCTGATAGGATGTAATATAGCAGACTCTGTTGAGAGGAAATTGGTCTTGTTTGACTGCTATGTGTTGTTTCATCAAGCAATGGAGTAATATGGTTCTCAAGTAACTGGCCAACTGGCCAAACTGCTACTTCAGCTAAAGTAGAGATGAATTCATCAGTAAAATGTTTCAATAAGTCAATCTTTTACTGATCTTCAGTAGAAATATCAAAAGCTTTGTAGTAAAATGTTTTAAAAAGTAGTTAAAACATGCATACAGTATATTGTTGGCGTTGTAAACTAACCTATAAGGAAAAGAAGTTCCTTAGCTATTTAGGAAGTAGTCACTTGTGTTGGTTGCTAATTACCTTCTTAAAGTATTCCAACGTTCTAGGAGCTAACTATTTCTGTCATGTGGCTACTTACTAAACAAGCACCTGTTAATGTAATTCATTTACTAAAGGTAGGTGGACTACTCTAAGGAATAAAGATGATAATAGTCTCCGAGTTCTACGTTTGTGCGTTGAAGTAACTAATTGAAATGAACCATTTCCTAGGAGATAGCTAGTGATGCTGTTGATTCTCTCGTAACATCTCCGATGCATAGTAGTCTGATTGTTGACCAATCGTCTTTTACTAGTTATCCAACAAGCATAAAGCTTTAAATTCATAACATATCAAGCTTAAACTTTATCCAAAGTCAAATATGCACGATGTGGACCATATATTGGTTAATCAGTGAGAAATTCGACAACAAAAAGAGAGATCGAAGGATCCTTCATCTCAAATGGAATAAACAGAGAGAGAAAGACTGATTCCCAAAAAACCTTTGTACATTCATTTCTTTTTGTAGTTTGGTATACTTATGGGGACAGCGCAGCTATTTTATTGGTGTTTACCTACTTATATACCAATGACGCAGTTCCTTTATTTTTGGGTATACCTTGGCCTTCCGAGTTTCCTTTCAAAGTAAACAGAGTGCCATTCACTCTTATAGGTTGAGCTTTTACAGCTGAATTGATTAATGGTCCTTACTCCTTAATCAATCTTCACTCAACTTATGATTGGCCTTCTTTTGTGGAAGTTATTATGATTCCAATACCAAGCTTCTTTTGGTCAATAGAAAGTCTTTAGATGAAAGTTTGTGTTACACAATATTACATGTATGCAGTGGGACTTATCCAATTCATTCTTGTAGCATTCTTTCAGCAGATTTTATGCGTACATCTATACATGATGCTGGCAATATGGATGCAGCAATAATGTCAAGAGCAAAGGCAAGCCTCCCTATGAATGGAGAAGCAGATGAGGTAAGAGTCGTGTCTTTATATTCTGTTCCTCTGCCCTCCCTCCTGGCCCTAACACACATACTTGTAGTTATATTGTTAAGTTGTCTCGAGTTTTTTAAGCATAAGGTTTGAAATTCTGTTTGTCCAACTGATCGAGGCAAGCCTATCTAGTCGTTTGCATATTTTGCATATCTTGCCCTATTTGCTGAAATTATGAAACTAATGACTTAAGTTGGGATGTTAGCAGGCTCACATAGATGAAGAAGAAACCTCCAGTTTTCGAGATCTACTTCTACCAATTGTAATTGGGTTGCTAAGAACGGTATGTAATTATGTGCTGTTTTTATGCTTAACACCTTCCATCGTTGCTGTCCCATAAGTCATAATTTTTGGTGACTTGGATTATCTTGCGCATGTGTAGGTGTAATACATTCCTTTTTTTTGGTGAAGGTCTAGATGTCTTAAGTAGAGTTTTCTTACACTTTTCCCCCCTTAATGTTTGATTTCTATGACATACGTGGTGACGAAATCAACAAAAAGTGGTCGAGGGTACTTTGGGAATTTCGGAGATCCTAATCATTGGCAATATTGGTCATTCAAGGGTCGGATTTGTTAGTTACATCAATTTAGATTTTGATACATTCATTACATGTTTATTCATTGGATGTAAGTTTGGTTCAATGTATGCATTAATAGCTGGATTCAGTCACATGACTTTTGCAATCTATGCATCTACAAGTTGTTCTTTCACAAATCTTATTGAAGGTATTCATCTAGTATTAGATTCGTTCAAACATATTTAGGTTCATTCTTGCTAGACTTCTAGGAATTAGAATAGTTGCACGACATACACAAATGGATGTGATCTTTCATTTTAAGAATAGAGGGATTGTTGATTTCACGTTTACAAGGCTGTGATCATCGTGATTGGGGCTGCTGTGCTTGCAAAAATCACCCAACTCTTGTGAGGGTGAGGCACTCTTTCTCTCTCTTCTTGTTCTCATTCTTTCCTTTCTTCTTCTTTGCGCACATAACCCAAGTACTATTTTTTTCCCTATCCAAAACCACCACAATTCCTATTGTAGGCAGCAATATTTCATTTGTTCCAAACCATCCTACATCACATGGGTTGTAGCAGGCACATTGCATCATTTATTATGTTATGCGCTTATTTTTCTTATTTAGTTTATGGAGGTAATGTTGTTGTTGTTAATCTTGTTTTAATATTTCTATTGGGATTGAAACCAGAAATGTAAGCATTTGAAAAGATTGTCGAAGAAGAAGGGATCAAAATCATTAAAAGAAGAGAGGATCAATCACACAGAACACTTACACAGAAAACTAACTGGTGTTGGCCACTGACTTCTATGATTGGCGTGCCTTCTTTTGACTTGAATTCAGTCAGAAAGTGTAGTCTTTTATCTTTGTTCATTAGTATTGCTGCTTAAATCTCAACTTGTTATTGTCTTATTGTGGATTCTATTTTCTACATTTTATCTTCTTATCTTGAATTCTATTTTCTACAATGTCCCTAATTGTGCACATTGTGCATATAATCGATACATACCCTCTGATGCTGCTGTATAACTTTGCCATAGTTGGAGTGGGCAGTATCCAATTCGGGACATTTCTCATTTCTCATTTGGGATGCTGGTTATTTCAGGCAAAACTCCCCTCTGTTTTGAGAATGTACCGTGATACACTTACTGCTGATATGAAGAATGCCATTAAGACTGCGGTTGCAGACCTCCTGCCTCTTCTTCTCTCCCAACCTTTGGAGCCAGATTTTTCACATGGAGAACGAGGCGTGGATGCTGATGGTATGTTAAATGGGACCCGAGTGTACATAACTTGATTTTCATTTTATTGACAAAATTTCAAATATGTCTCTCACAAAGATTATGCAAAGTCAACTTTCTTATTTTTCTACCTTGGATCTCTATGTTATGCTGATGCCACAATTGGAACAAGAATTTATGTTTACTGTTTTTTACTTCTATACTTCTTCAGGTGGAGGCTCATCACTTGCAAGCAAATTAAGACTCATGCAACATGAAAGCTTTGTTCAACTTCTGACTGCTATTTTAAGAATTGTTAAGGTAATGTATATGTAGCTATTCCTCTATAGTTCTATTCCTCTTTGGGTTCCTTAGGTTTTTTTTTTAAAAAATTCGACTCAATGTTAAATAATATAGTGATGCAAAATCCTCTTATGATTTAGGATTGGGTAGTATCCTGAGGACAGGTAGCTTGGGTCCGTTTGGTTACTTTATAGGTTCTGAACGATTTTTGTTGCTGCAAGGTGCTGGGTAGGCTTTCTAAGAAAGGTTTAGGGCATGGGTAGAAGCTAAGCATGGTCTGGTTATGTCTTTATTGACTTAAAATTGCAGATGTGGAGAGTGTTATGTCACTAATCTATAGTACTACTTTTTGGAAGGATGAGGGCCCCAGAGTGTTTTCTACTCTTTAGTTTCCAAATTTAACATGTTGGAATTTGAATTGTTCTTGTGAGTTCTGGATTCGCATCTTTACAGAATAGAATTACCTTTGTGTCGTTTCTGAATACAACTCTCCGGTACAACAAGTCATTGAGGAATAGAACTCTTCACCGTGGCTGAACAGGCACGGAATCTTTCTTTTACCTCACGTGTCTTCCTTAAAGTCTATTCACTCCTCCAAACGGTGTTGCAATGAATTGTTCATTCCAATCTGAGTGGCCATAAACTATGTAATGAGTATCTTTCGTGGGCAGAACTCTAAATTCTTTAAAAAAACATCCTCCTCCCAAGTCTCCATTAATGACACCCTTAAATCAATTTCAGCTAGAGAGAGATTGGTGCAGCAACAGTGGCGTTTCTCCACTGGGTTTACTCGGTTTCCGGCGATTTGCGGGTTTTGATTTTCAATTTACATGCAAAACCCACTGCTTCAGTCCTAAATCTTGAATCTACAGGTTCATCACTCACAAGCAGCATCCAAAATTTGCCTCCATCGCTACTAAGTTGTTCTATGCTTCTCACTAAATCTTCCCCACCACATTCTTCGGGCTGTTGGCCAAGACTTTGGCTAAAAATTTAAGTCCCTCCAAGTGAACTAAGGGGACTAATGTCCTTAATATCCTCTGCCATTCCTGTCTTCCCGTTCAAATCAACACAGGAAGCATCTAGATTCCTCTTGAACTCTTCATGCTTTCATAAGTGATGCATCATCCCCATCACCTTTGGCCTTACCACTTACGACTGTGCTCGAAGAAAGCCACTGCCATTCCATCCGAATGTGGGACATTGTTGGTTCTCATTGTCTCTTACCAACTCTCCCTCATTCTGATCCTAGCAGTGAAGTTATTTCAATATGGCTCCGCTCACCATTGGTCACACTATGAATGAATGCGGTCTTGCTGTCCCTTACTCCTCCGAAATTCCTCTCTAGTGCTCTCTCGTAGCTCTTTTCCCCCCCTCCATCAAAGCTGATGCCCATTCCTTCTTCTCTCTTACCAACACTCCATCAAATTCTGATCCTAGGAGTGAAGTTTTTCTTCCTGTGCCTGTTACCAATAGCCACACTATGAATGAATGCGGTGTTGTGGCCCCTGCCTTTAAAATCAATCCTTCAAAATTCACCTGCAGCGCTCTCCCTTAGCTCTTTTTATCCTTCCTCTGTCAAAGCTGATGCCCATGCCTTCTGCTGCTCCTGTTTCCAGATAACTGCTCATTCCCTCTCCTTAGGCCCCCTACATCAATTTCAATTTTTTTTGGCCAAGACAAAGCTCAGTGTGCCGCCAACTCTGTAGCTATCCCATCAGTCCCAGCCTATTCCTTGAAGCCTTCAACTAGCGATCACGTATTCTTGAAGAAAAAGCAGATCTCCTGTCACCACCATACAAGTGTGATCTGATATTGGCATATGAGTGTTCATCCCAAGCTTTAGATGTCAAAAACCCATCATTGAGATATGGATGGATCTTCCTGGAAACTGAACGAAGTGGTTCTGCTCTCAGTCAGCAGAAGGTCTACCAACTACAAGATCAGGTCATCTTAATGTAGTACAACCCAACCACTTCTATGGGTGGTGTACTAGTTTGCCACTTTAAAGTCTCCCGCCAAACTCCAAGTAGTGTCTCAACAATAAGCAAAACAACCAAGTATTCCCAAAACTCTGTTCTCAAACTGTTCTGGATTTTATCTTTTTCTGTTTGCGAAGATGTATGCTATGGCCTATGAGACTGGTCCAAGAAACCAGGGAGTTTGAAGAGTAGCGGGTGCTCCAAAGGCAGTTGAAGGAGTGGGAGTGTCCTCTGCATTATGCTCCACTGTTTCTAACTGTGCATACTTCCCAATTCTCTGTGTGGAATTGTCATTGTTACTCAGAAAGAGAGTTCTTGTAGTGATTGCATTAACTTGTGGAAATTGAGGTCTTTTTTCTGAATTCATGCTTCTCCAACTCAAACTACAGAAAAGCTTTATCCCAACTATTGGGATTTGGCCCCAACGATTATGCCTTACTGCTTTGGCTGGAGATGTAAGCTTATTATTTAGCCCCAGTTCTGTTGTTGTTTTCGGGACCAGTTTTGCAGAACAGCTATCGGACAGTTGATTAATGCTTTTTAATAATTGTTTTCCGGGATATCTATGGGAATGGGTCCTTTTTCAAGACATTAATTTTAAACTTTAGAGATCCATTTCCACCAAAGAAAGATAATGCAAGGAAACTAGTGTTTTTTTTTTTTTTTTTTGTATAAAAAAGTTCCCAGGCAACTAATTACGTAAATATCAGTCAAATATGCTATATCTTTTGTTGTTGAATTTTACGTCGACTAAGTTCGTGTTTTTTTAATTTTTATTTTAAATTGAACCGGTGTTTCGGTGCGGTGTAATTTGATTCTCTCTTTTAGTGATTGCAGGCACATCTAGTTCGGGCTGCTGAAGTGAAAAAAGCCATTGAGTGGATTATGTGCAATATTGGTGGCCATTATGCTGCTGATTCAGTTGCTGCTGCAATTGCACTTGGTGCAGGGGCTGCAGATGCAGCTCAAGAAACTGATGGTCAAGGTGGTTCCTTTCTGACATATTCTCCGCAGAGGAATGTCACAAGGGTGACTTCATGGCAGGGAATGACAAATGATGCATCGAGTCCATCAAATATGTCAAAGAATTTCAGGTTACCTCTTCTTCCTTCCTGGTTTTAATGTTGCGGAGTACTGCTGATTGTCTTATACATCTAATGTAAACGTTGGCAAACTTTTGGATGGAATCCTACTTTTGTGATTTTTACTGAAGTTTTTATTTCTGCTTTGTTTTTATTGGTGGAGGTTTTATTTACTTAGACTACGTAGCAATTTGAGCTTGCAACCGACACATCAAGATCCATTAGTGACGGTGGCTTGCTGAACAATTAAGTAAGAGAAAGCCAGAATAAAGTATATCAAATATTACTGTTGCTAGCCTCCGAGTATTTGGGAATTTCTATTTGAAGTTTTTCTTATATTTACAATAATTTTGAGACACACCATGGATTGGAAATTCGTAGTTTTTTGTTTGATCGCCAAAAGAAAACTTCATTATCATTGGAAAATTCATAGTTGCTTGAGTAGCAAGATGAAGCTTTGAAAGTTTGCAAATTTACCTATAGCTCCAGATTGATTTCTACCTGACTTTGGTTGGTCTGATGCATAAAATAAGGGTTTTAACTTCTTTTGTTGGCTTGTAAAGTGGAGTCAATTACCTGCTACATGTTTGGGATTACATCTTGTTTGATGGAACTCTGGAATTTGTTGGCGAATTACTGAAAGCCTTGTAGAAGGTTTGAAGAAGCAGTACGTATGAATGCTTGAAATTATCTGATTTTACGTCCCTTGACAGGGCTGACGTATTGCGTGAAAACACAGAAGCTGTGTTTGCAGCTTGTGATGCTGCTCATGGAAGATGGGCAAAGCTACTTGGGGTTCGTGCCCTTCTTCATCCTAAGTTGAAACTGACGGAGTTCTTAAACATATATAATATCACTCAGGATTTTATTACTACTACCGAGAAGGTAATATTGGTATTTTATTTAACTATCCCCTCTATATCTTCCGCAATAAACGATCCCATCTCTTTTTGTTAATGATGCCAAACCATGCTAATATAAACAGATTGGTGGAAGGTTGGGATATAGCACTCGAGGAACACTTCAATCACAGGCCAAGGCTTTTGTTGATCACCAGCACGAGTCCAGAGTTAATTTTCTTCCTTTTTATTTCCCTATTTTTTTCATGCTTGGACATCTGGTTAGTTGACTCATTTTCTTTGCTTGTTGCAGATGGCACACATCAAGGCAGTATTAGACCAAGAAACTTGGGTTGAAGTAGATGTTCCTGATGAGTTTCAGGCCATTCTTAATTCTCTGTTCTGTTTTGATTCAAATGGGAATGCGGATGATGGTCAAGGTAAAGTTGCAACACGTTTCACTGAAGTGGCCTCAAGCAAGGATCATACTGGACTTTCAAATTCTCAGCAGCATATTGCACGCACTGAATCTATTGAAGCATCTGCAGATAAATCTTTGCCGGTGGTTGGGCCAACCGAGAACAATATTTCCGATGTTACCACTTCTCCGGCTCAGAGCAATAGTACTAACAATGAAGAACGTGGAAGAGCTTCCTTGCAAACACTTTCCTTCAGAGGTGTTGATTATCACATGGTAAACTGGTTAGTTTTCTTGTTTTAATAGTCCCTCTTTTTCTTTTCTGGTTCAGGGTTTTGTTTCCCTTTCTATGTCTTCCTCCTTCCATCTTCCTTGTTTCATTTCCAAGCGAGGGAATCTATCGCAGTAGGTTCATCCAGCATAAATTTGTTACTGGTTTATGCATCTTTCTTTTTATTGGTTAATTCCCTATTGAGCCACTTGGTGTTCGTTGTGGTCATTGGATTCTTATATGGTGTTCACCATGGTGACTGTCGTGTCTCTTTAAATTTCCCATTCAACATCTGTCTCCATGAATCCAAGCTTCACTGGGTATCAAGGAATTGTACCTTGAAGAACTTAAAGACTCTTTCTTTGTTTTCAGTGGGTTAATGTTGCTGAAGCTGTTATCAGAGTACATTGACATGAATAATAAATTGCCAATGCTGTCTTCAGAAGTTGTTCATCGTGTTTTTGAAATCTTGAAGTTTTTCAATACAAGAACTTGTCAGCTTGTTCTTGGTGCAGGTGCCATGCAGGTGTGTCTTTTTGGCCTTTCCTTTGTATTTTCACCAAACATTTATCTTTTTCGAGGGCCTTTCCTTTCTGTTTTTGATAGATCAAATTTATGGAATATAGTCATGGATACGGATACGGGATATTGATACGAGTCATTAAGGATACGTTGATATGGAAAAACTCAAAAAAATATCATATGGATACCACACGATATGGATACGGATATGGCGATATGGAAAACCCAAAAAAATAGGATACGGATATACCACACGATACGGATACGGATACGGCGATATGGAAAACCCAAAAAAAAAAAGGATACAGATATGTCTGTAAAATAAATGTGCATTTTCATATTTATTACTTATTAGTCATCTAGTAGGCATAAAAGACAAAAATATATGCAAATGTGCTAAATATGTATTTACATCAGTGATTCAGTATGTCTATACTTGCAATATGTGAGATATACAGGAAACTGAGTAAAATATATTGCTTATGTATATAGGTATTTACATAAGTGATTCAATTTGTGTATGTATCGGGTATATGTATGTTGCATATGTATTTGTATATCTCTGTGTGTGTGTGTGTGGTGCAACTGAAATTCAGTGCATACGTATATTAATACATGAGTGGATGTATATATGTTTGTATCTATATATGTTGCATATATATATATGTGTCTGTGTGCGTGCGTGTGCGTGCTCGCGCGCATATACTACATTTGCAGTTTGCCCTTTAAAATAATTTCATTTCCAACCCTGCCGTATCCCAAAAGTATACTTGCTTTTCCGGAATTAAAAACATTTAATTTAAATACAAGATACTTTTTTGCTGTATCCGATACGTGTTGGGGCGTATCGGGTGCGTATCCGTATCCAATACTTGTACTGACTAGTTACGGAGTATCTGTGCTTCATAGACAGATCATTCAGATTACTCCCAAATATAAGTAAGGAAAGAACAAAACAACCCTAAACAACTCTTGACTGCCAAATAAGCAGAAAGCAAAAAATGAACTCGTAAGTGGAGCCTCCATATCATCAGAAGACCTATGATCCCACTCACCGCTTATTATCCACAATAAGGATTAGAAAATCAACACCCAGAAGTACTTCCTAGTTCCTACTCTTCCCCACTCAGACCTCCTTCCAACCGTGAAGACATTATTCCATGAGGAAATACTCATTGCTGCTTAAGCCAAGGTAACACTAGAGTCCAAGGCGCTATTGCTGCTTGACAATGGATGCCAACTTGATTGGCAAAATCCACCCTGCTAGCACTTGAAATCCAATTAGCCTCTAGTTTATAGATGTAAACTTCTTAATTTGTTCAATTGGCCTCCCAATCCACCATCTGTAATTGGTTCATTTTTTGCACTAATTTAGTTCTAGTTGAGTTTGAGTTTCTTTCTTTATGGGTGGCTTATGATATGTTAGTAATTTTTAGTTTGCTTGGAGCTGCAGGTGTCTGGTTTGAGGTCTATTACTTCTAAGCACTTGGCGCTGGCTAGTCAGGTTGTCAGTTTTACGCATGCAATTATTCCTGGTAGGTGATGATGCATTGTGATGCTGCTATTCCCATAGATTTGTTGCATGTAGCCTTTTTTGTCTGCCAGCACTTCCATTTCATGTACTTCAGTGATTGGTCTGCATCCTTCTTTCTTTTAAGTAATTTTTCAATGTGACGAACTTCGATTAACACAATTTGATTGCAACAGCTAGCTCAAAACTGTGAAATATAGGTCATTTGAGTGGCATAGCTTGAAATTGCAACGTATAGGTCGTATGTCTAATGCTGTAATCATATCATGCTATAATTTATCTTCTGCATTGTTGTCTTGTTACCATTTTGAACGGTTTCCTCCCATTCTTTCTTGCCTTTTTTGCTGGTATTAACGTCTTTTCAAACATATCAATGTGGGCATAGAAAGTAGGCTCTACATGCAAATTTTGATAGTTGTATGCTGTTCTGATTTTGCATGTGGAACCAAGAAATCAGGAACATTCTGTTCAGTCGAGTACCAGAGACACGGAAGGCATTACTACTGTCGGAGATTGATCGCGTAGCACAGGTAAATGTATTCTCTATGCATCAGGTGTCTGTTCCTTCCTTACTAAGATAGTCTTTTTGGGGTTAAAAATGAACTCGACTTATGGTAAATAGCTCAGTCTTGGTTTGATGATAACTTGTTAGCTTGTTTGGAGTCATTTCTTGTCCAAAACTACTTGAACGTCAGCAGAATTTTGATTTTATCTGTTTTAAACGGGAGGTAAACTCAGCCAGGATCCGGAACATGGTGGTATGTGTGCTTATGAGGCACCCAAACAGTTAGTTTCCTTGTTAAATAGTTAACTTCGGATATTCTTTTATTTGTTGGAGTAATTTATTTAGCTACTAGGGTTTTCTCTCATTTCATATTTGCTGGAATCGTAGGGTCTTGTTACAGTTATTCCAGCTTTGTAGCTGAAAGTTGGTAGATTGAGAATGTTTAAAGATTATCAAATAAGGTATTATTAAACAATGGCCTTGTTCAAAACACTTGCGATGATTCAAACTAGTGTATGTACTTAAGAAGAGGTGGCCCTGTGGATTTGCCTTTTGTCCAGTTAACATGTAGAAAGGAACTCATGATTCTCTCATGGGCTTCACTTTGGAATGTATCGTGCCCTTTAGGTCTTGCGGCTGGCACCTTTCCTATCTTAAATTGCATCCTCTAGAATGACAAAGTTAAGCTAAGTTTTATGGTGTGTGACATGTGAGAATTGTAATTTAGTTTTATGGAAACCACAAGCAATTTCATTCTGAAAAGGGGAACTTTGAGTGATCGCTGACCACTTGAGAAAGAAGAATTAAGGGTTGCCTGATGACTTTGCCTTGTGTAGGGTATTCAGGTTCTACCCTCCTGGGGGGGTTCTAAGTCACCCTGCTTTGGAGCAGTTTGTTGTTGTACACAAAAAGAACTGAGGGTTGTCTAATGCACAATTTTAGGACAACTACAGTATTACGTGCTATCCTGTTGCTAATTATATATTAGCTCAAAGATATGTTGTTGTTTTAGAAACATTTACTACATTGTTGCCCTTCAGCTTTGTAGCAGTTTATCCTCCTTCACTTGCATATGTTTCATTGTTTCTCATTTTTTTTTTTGTTGTATTGTGATTTGATATCTGCTTTTGAGGTTGACAACTCATCCCGGCATCTAATTTGGTACTCCATTTCTTCTCTTAGAATATGGAAGATTTTAAAAATCAGTTTAGCTCGAGTTCAATATGTCTCATGCTTACCTACTGGTAGTTTTTTTTGGTGCTATTAGGTTTCTCAACAACATGTCGTAATTAAATATTTGTTAGTCACAAGACTCAGAACTGTTTGATTCCTCACAATTGTATTTGTTTCTAAATGGTAGGATTATAAGGTCCACAGAGATGAGATACATACGAAATTGGTTCAAATAATGCGGGAAAGGTTGTTGGTTCATCTCCGTAGTTTGCCACAAATTGTTGAAGGGTGGAACAGGCTAGAAGAATCTGATTCACAGCCTAGTCAGTTTGCTCGGTCCCTCACCAAGGTAACAAAAATCGAAATTGTCTTCAGTAACGCACAAGTTAGTTATTCTGTGTCCTCCTGCAATAGTATATGTTCTCTTCCCGTATATGTTGGGAATGCCCGACTTTCTGCTAATCTAAATGTATTTTCATATTTTATGGGAGTAGATTAGTAGAGTCCCAGTTAAAAAAAGATTAGTAGAGTCAACTTTTTTAATTTTCTTAGCAAAGAAAAATAATTACTCCCTCCGTCCCGATTTGTTTGTCAATTATTCCATTTTCCGCTACGCCTTAAATTGTTTATATCTTTCAATCTATAATGTTTTTCACAGTTTTAAAAACTTTGTATAATAGAATTAATTATGAACTATCAAACAAGATCCATAATGCATATGTTTGGAGATCAATATTAAAAGATATAAGAGATCGAAAACTGACACGATTATCAAAAAATGACAAACAAAAAGGGACGGAGGGAGTATTGAAATAGTTGGAATCAACTACAGCAAAGAAGACAATTAGTAGATTTGTAAATTTGATTTCAAATTTTGGGAAAGTAGATTAGGAGAGTCGACCTTTTTAAATTTTCTTAGTGAAAGAACAATTATTAAAATAGTTGGAATACCCATTTCTGGCCTGGGACTTTACAACTACAACAAAGTCTTGCATATACTATTTGGATGGACATTTGTTCACACAAATGAAACAACAGTTGGGAAAACCTCCATGTCTAGTAGCTTATTTATCATTTTTTTTTGAAAATGAGCTTATTTGTCAATTCTTTTTTGAAAATGATCTTATTTATCAGAATAAAAAAGCTAATATATAAGAAATGGTCTGGTGAACGTTCGATAGTCAAATATTCTTTGACAAGTTAAGTCATTCGATTATTCACTTGATCTTTGATGTCATATAATCTGATGTTCGGGTAGACTGCACAAATCTGTTTAATGCTTGCTTGGTCCCTCACCAAGGTAACAAAGATTGAAATTGCCTTTTGTAGCACAGCAAGTTGGTTATTCTATGTGTGGCCTTTTGCAGAAGTATATGTTGTTACCCCTATATGCAGTGGCGACTCCAGGATTTTCATCCAGCGTTTGACAAAAATACATAGCGTGTCTATGATAAAAAGCTGTCTGAAAAAAAAATCTACTCGGCAAAAGAGATACTCTCTCCGTCCTATTTTAAATGTCCACTATAAGAATATGTGCAATTTCGAACACCTAAAAAATATATTTCTCTTTGTAATTTTATAAGTTTTTTATGAAGTATCAAATTAAAGTGCTCTTGAGTACTTTAATTCGGTGTAAAAAAAAATAAAAAAATATTCTACAGAAGTACATTTTTTAACGTTCACAAAATACACTTTCTCAAATTGGACATTTAAAATGGGACGGAGGGAGTATATACATATGCATCGTTTGACAAAATAAATTTTTACACACAGAAATGAATTTTTAAATAGGCTAACTAAATACCCTTAATCAATTGCCCAAGTCTATTTCTTCTTTTTTTGAGTTGTTTCTTTTGTTTTTTGCCAATACAGAAAAAGAAAAGGAGCCATCCACTATCTTTATTATATATTGGGCTCTTGGGTTAGGCTTGTTTTTTTTGTTAGGGCTCTAACAATTTGGTTCAAATTTAGTTGGAAACATTTATTTTAACCTCGCATGAGTAACTCAGCCCTGACAATACAATAACAACAACAATAACATAACCCATTTAGTCCCCAATAATTGGGGGTATGGGCGGGGGATGGATAGGAGACAGACCTAACCTTTGGCAATAAATGCACAAAGTGGCTGCTCCCAGAATACCACTGAAACAGATGGATTAGAGACAGACCTAACCTTTGGCAATAAATGCACAAAGTGGCTGCTCATAAAATACCACTGAAACAGTGGTCCCCCTATACCGTCACGTTTGCTGCGGAATCATGCCCTCAAATCAAAGCTAAAAGTCATCAGAGAGGGCAGACCCAAGAATCATTTTGATTTATGTGCACATTACCATGCTTCTTCATTCAGCATCCAGAGCATTGGCGTTGCACAATAACTCAGCCCTGACAATAGTAAATAAAATTTAATCTATATCTAATTTTTTTTTCCAGTGCATTTTTCGAACCCAGCGAGGTCGCTTGACCTCGCTAATACCATGCTGGAGTTGCCCCTGCCTATATGTCTGGTTTTCTGCTAGTCTAAAAGTAGTTTCAAATTTAGCGGGGAGTTGATTACCATAGTCATCTTTGTCTAATTTTCTTAGTAAGCAAAACAATCAGAGGGCTCCAAATTACTTAAATGATAAGAAAGTACAGTAGTTGGAACAATCTTGAAGAAAGTGTTGGGCCGGGGGCTGCAAAAATACAACACAGGCATTAAATACTCTGGGTGGCGTCGGGGACGTATGGCATAACAAGAATGAAAACAGCTAGGGGAAAATGTCAAACTCTGCTACCTTATTTTCAAATTGAAGTAAATTAATATATGATCTAAGTTGTAATGATGTAATAGGTCCTGCGAGCATTTCGTTGGAGAAATATTCTTTGACAAGGGAAGTCTTGGAAATATTCACATGATATTCTGCTAGACTGCACAGAGATGTGGGTGACGGAAAACATGCTTGGTGAATTTGTTTGAGAGACGATTACAGAGAGTGAAAAAATCAGTTTCTTGGTTAAATATATATGTGAGATATAAAGTTGATAACAGCAATGATGAAGTGGTGCCCGCCAACTCAGCAATAAGCTTTTGTCCGTTTATGACAGAATTGGGTTGACAAATGTAGAAAAGTAATTATTAATATTTCAGCTAATTTAAGTCTCAATTGATTGAATATTGTGCTGGAAGACTACAAATATGTTTTATCACCTGATAAGAGCATTTAGGTACACGTGTATTCTGTGTGCGCATGCGTGAGTGTGTACATAAATATATTGAATAAATCAAGCTGATAACAGAGATGAGGAGGTGGTACCACCAACTCAGCTATTAACCTTCATGCAGACAGGATGAAGAGTGGTGCATTAACAAATTTAGAAAGTAACTATTATTAAGTCGCTTAACTTTAATTCTCTATTGATTGGATATCATGCTAGACTGCACAAACATGTTTAACACCTGAATTTTGTCAAAAGTTGGTGAAATTTGATTGAGACAGGAATTTAATGGATGAAGAAAATGGTTTCTTGGTCAAGGCTTAATCAGGATTCAAGATTAGAGTGTCTATATAAAATAAATCAAGTATGTAAAGAAGATGTTGAACCCGTGCTAGCAGCTCAGATATTAACTCTTTTGTGGATTGGACCAAGAACTGTGTATTAGAAATCTTTGGTGCTTGAAGCCTTAGACACCAACGTCCAGTACGAGTAGCAACTAGCGATTGTGGCAACAAGAGAAACTTGGAAGCTGGTAGCCCGTTTTGGAACTGTGCTAGTTTTGTTCAGGGTGGAATCTCAACATGCACTTTAAGAGGGAGGACTTTGTATTGTCTGTGAAGACCTATCAAGGAGTTGTTCTGACTAGCTTTGAGTGCCAGGCTTCCTGATAGTCATAGCGGTAGGAGCTAGAAGGCAGAATGTTCTTCTGAGTGACAGCTTTTCCCAAGAAGTTCAAGCGTGCAAGCAATATTTTACTTGGAGTAGGATGTTTTTAGGATGATGTCCTCCGTAGCTATGCCCTATTGATTAATGGGATCCGGTTAATTTAATCGTGGTGGAGGGTGCTAGTTTCTTTTAGGGTAAAAGCTTTATGCGAGCGAAGAAGGATTTACTAAAAGAGGGAGCTTTTCTCTAAAAATTTCCAAGTTTACTGGCTGATATTTTGCTTGGAATATTTTGTCTCTGAACTACATTCTCCCGATGTATAGCTTTACTTAAATTGACTTCATTGGACCAATTTATTTCTTATCATTATTTAGTTATTTATGTTTGCAGGAAGTTGGGTATCTTCAACGCGTCTTGTCTCGAACGTTGCATGAGGTAGATGTTCGAGCAATTTTCAGGTGAGGCATAACGTTACAAATTCCATTCGCAATGGTTCAGAGATTCATTTATTTACTTGTTTTAAGTAACTGAAGTTTTTTATTTACATCTCAGGAAAATCTATTGACTTATTGAAGTATACCGTCTTAGCTATTGGAAATACAATATCACGAGAAACTGAAAAAAAGAATCTAAATTTCATGGGAACATTATTTATCAATAAGTTATTAAATTGTTGTGTCCTTCCTCAAAAAAATATTCACATGGCTTTGACCTTTGAGTTTTGTCCTTGAAAAAATCTAGATGACGGCATGCCTAGATTTTAATGGGGATCTATGGGTGGCTTTTCAAGACCCTTGTCACTGTAGTGGTTTAAATGGCTTTGACCTTTGAGTTTTGTCCTCGAAAAAATCTAGACAACGGCATGCCTAGATTTTAACGGGGATCTATGGGGTGGCTTTTCAAGACCCTTGTCGCCGTAGTAGCTTAAATTACTCAATTGCTTCTTGCAAACGAAGGAAGGACATGAATTTGCTGCACATACTCCATGTTTCGGTATCAAATAAGAGGAGACATTACCAAGAATTTCCATGACTTGTAACAAGTTTTAGTGTTATTGAAAATATTTTACGACTTGCTTATCCTATATTTCATAGCTGATAAATTTTTTAACGTTGTAGGCCCATTTCTCTATTTCATACTTGATGGTCCAGAAATTTTGGATTACCAGGGGGATTTTGGAAAAGGATTCCCATTCTGAATAGCTTAATTGGTTTGTAGCTGGTACTTTCGTAGCCTAATTGCAAAATTCTACCAATTGAAAATCGTATGACAGTTTAGCTCACAGTCCTTGGGGATGAAACTTGGCAGCTTTTTTAAAGAGAGATATTGTCAGACAACTATATATATATATATAGGATAATGATCTATTGAGGGAGTCCTTAGGATAATTCCGTGCGGACCTCACCATTCCGGATCAAATTTTGACGATCCGAACCGCTCAATGTTTTTAAAATGCATTTTCCAAGGTCCACGCGGAAAATCTTCAAAAAAAAATACCCGGAAGGGCTTGATAGGATCAGTTTTTGTTAAAAACGCTATTCGAAAAATGGTGAGGTCCGCACGGAATTTTTGTTTGAGGGAGTCCTTAGTAGATCGCCCGCCTTCCTATATATATATATATATTTAATTTTTTAATTTTTTTATTATTTTTTTCTTCTTTTTTCTTTTTTTGTTTTTTTGAGCACACAACTACATACATGGACTATTTTTTAAGTGACTAGCCTACGTTGTCATCAATATGCTTGCTGCGTGCTTGGAGGAAGAATAGGCGCATGTTGCAGACTATACCTAATATATTAGTTCACCATTTGCCCTAAATATCCCCATGCTGTGCTACTTGCAGGCAAGTTGTTGTAATCTTCCACTCACAAATTACCGAAGCGTTTTCCAACATAGATTTTAGCAGCCAACAAGCAAAAACCAGGTATTTCGGTTTAATTTACTCGTAACATAATCTTTTTTTATGGTTTTTTTTTGTTGTTGGATACAATACACTCCTTTTGTTCTGCATGGCAGGCTGTACCGGGATATTCAGCACATCCTTGGATGCATCCGATCATTGCCTTCTGATAGTCCTAGCGGAGCACATATTCCAAACTGGGGGAAACTTGATGAGTTCCTGGCACAAAGATTTGGTCCTGACGCTGGTTAATAAAGGCTATCTGAAGTAGCAAATTGTTTTTTTCTCGGTTGATGACTAACCACATTTGATGCACTAGTATGAAGATTTCAGAAGCTACCTGCAACATGTACATTGTACATTCTGTGATTAAATTGAGGTAAACAACATTAGAGAAAGTTACTCAAGGTGCCTAGTCGGTGAATATGTGCTCGTGTTTTTACAGCTTCTTGAATGATTAAAGAAAACTAACAAAGAGATGGTTACTGTTATGAGATGATAATACGGAAAAAAAGAAGAAACACTTAGTCATTTTAAAAGATACTCCCTCTGTCCCTTTTTAAGAGTATATTATACCATTTTGTGCTGTCCATTAACTAGTGTCTGTTTTGTAAAGTTAGTAGGTAAAAGTTGGTACGTTTTCCATTTTGTTCTTAGAAGTAGATTCCATTAAAAAAAGCAAGTGGGTAAAATTGTAATGATGATGTCTCCATAGAGGGTAATTGTGGAAAGTTAAGACTTTTGAAGTGTAATGATTGTTTCTATAAAAAGTTGAATTTACGAAGTGGACACGTAAAAAGAGACAGAGGGAATACTTGATTTGCTGTTCAGCAGTTTTATTTGTCTGATGCATGTCAGAAACTTTATGAAATATTCTTGGAAGTAAAGAGTTGCATGAGGTGTCCTGTGCAAATAATTTTTCTCATTTCTATAGCCATGTTCCGATACCCTGGAAGCAATGCTTAAAAATGCTAGCATCTCAAGTTTCTGGATATATATTGTTGACTTGTTTCCATTCTCTCAGTCGCCTGCACCTTGCACCTTTGTTGTTATTATTTTGTGTGTTTTTCTTCTGTGACTGGTACTTTTGCCTTGAAGCTTACCGGGCACTTCAAATTTCAAATTCTTCCAGGTATTTGCGGCGCTCATGGGATAAACTACAGCATCGCATTCAAATGCTGTGTAAAATCGGGCCCTTACACAATAATTGAAGCTGTCGCACGGGATTTTCAGCACATCACGAATATGGCCCTTGACATATTGTTACTAGGACTCTTGGTTTAAGATCTAACTGCTGCATTTTTTTTTTGGGGTTAATAGGAAACAAGAGAACACACACATTTTCAGAGTTTGGGTTCTGTATTTTCCTTTCCAGGGCTGAAATCAGTTTTTGTTATTAAGTTGTAGCACTACTATTCCTAATTGGATGTATAATTTTTGCCGCGACTGAGAGTAAGATTCTCTCTTTTTGCCCATTGCTGTGTAAAATTGTGTTGTTTCATTGTAAAAGTGAAACTTCGTCCCATTGGACACGATGCTGTAGTTTTCTTCTCTGTTGTTGAATGAAACATCGAAGTTCAGCGTTGCAGAAACTTAAAGGTAGTTCCTTATGTTCTTTTGAAATTTTCGTCGAAGTTGTCGATAGAATAGTGGAGGAATAATTTTCGTCGAAGTTGTCGATAAAGAGTTCGTTCTCGAATTCCCTTGAGATGGGTGAAAATCAAGGAGTGGTTACAAGAGGTAATTTTACGTTGTCATATTTAAAATCTGTATTCATAGCTATTGCAAACACGGTGTAATTTAACTCGTCGATTGGAGATACTATTATTGTCATGCAGCCATCATCATCCTCACAAATTCGTGGTAACTAATTTGGCCATCACCATCCAAATCAGCCTCTCTAACCATCTCCTTTACCTCTTCATCTGTCAGCCTCTCTCCTAAGTTAATCATCCCGTTTCTCAACTGCATGCCAACAACAACAAAAAATGGAGACGGGGAGAATAAGAAAAGAGAAAATGGACACAATTTCACTGTACTATTAATAAACAGTGGGGAATTTTAAGCAAATTTCCTACCATTCAGATTATATTAATAAATATTGGGAATTTTCAAGAAAATGTTAAGTTTTGCAACCTAAATTTAATTTTTTGGTTCGGACTTCTAACAGAAACTTCTAAAAAGTCTAAATCTACCAGCTCTTTATTAATTTTTAAGCAAAAAATAGAAAATAAAAGTTCTATTTTTAAAATTCTTTACGAAATTCAAATTCTTTACGTCAGAAAAAATAAGTGTAATCTTTAATTTTCAATTGTTTTTAGGATAAACTCAAGCATATTTCTTCATTTTCTTGAACTATACTACAAGCGTCTTAGTTAATTTGGACAAGTGTAGTTACAAACCTTTTATTTATTCTCGGACTAAAAAAAAAAAAAAAACAAATTATAGTGATATCGGTAGTTGTTTGATTTAAAGAGAGATTTTGATGGAAAGTTAACCTCATTAGCTGATATGTAACCATCTTGATCCTTGTCAAATACTCTGAAGGCTTCTTTTAGCTCCTGCTCTGCATCACTTTCCTATAAAGATCAACAATCATGCAAATTTAGCCATTTTAACAAAAAATTACGACACCCGATTTTTAGATTGAAATCACGACGCCTGATTTTCGCTGCGTATCGATGTAGGTGAAAGAACAAACTGACAGAATGAAAGAAAAATATTGCTGTGTTAATAATTACCTTAATTTTTGTTGCAATGAGATGCAAAAACTCTCCAAATTCTATAGTTCCATTGCCGTTAACATCGACTTCTTTGATCATACTCAACAGCTCTTCTTGTGTTGGATTTTCGTCAAGAGATTTTATTGCAGTGGCCAGTTCTTCAATGGTGATGCAACCTGCGTACCAAATACATGTACTTTTATCACGTATTGTATAGCTCAAAATATATGTGTTGGGTATTCGGCCAAACCAACAAAATACACCACGCGCAAAGATAATCAAGAACAGAAAACAAGAACGCAAAGACACAGATTTTAATGTTAGGTAGATCCATGGTTCAAGCCAGTTTTTACTATGCATCAAATGAAGAAAGATTACAAGTTACATCGGCTTCTGCTTATAACAAGTACTCCTTCATAACAATTACGATAATTGGTTTTCACAAGCCCAACAATATGGAGAAAAAGAACAACAGAATAGTAGTACAAGAAGGCCCAAAATAGCAAGAAAACTAGAAAAGCAATGAAAAAAAGCTTAATTACCATCTCCATCCATATCAAGTAGGCAAAACGCTTCCTGAAATTCAGCAATCTGTTCTTTAGTCAGCTCATCTCCCTTGGATTTCATCTCTGTTAAATTATTTCAAGAAACCTAAGTTTTACACAAAACACTCAGTCACAGAGAGAGAGAGAGAGAGAGAGAGAGAGAAGTTGAGAATGCTAAAAATTCCATTTAGCTTCCCCTTCTTATAAGAGCAAGTCCACCCTTGAGGCAAATTTTGCAATAAAGTCAAAATCTAGAATCAAGAATGAGAAAATGAAGGAGTGGTACATGCCTCTCTTTTTAAGTCAAGTCGGATAGAGACACTTGAAGTCAAATTTGCTTACTAGGGAACTTGGAATTTAGAATATTGAAGAATAAGAAGGGTAGTCTTGGACGGGGTAGAATTCAAGGGCATTGCTTTCCTCATTCCTTGGCTCTTTTCTTAAATTTCAACTTGGTGATTTAGACCGTGACCATAAATTTTTTTTTTTATTTTTAATTTCCCTATTCTTTTCATTATAGATTTACGGACTAGTAACTTTATTCTTTTGCGAGTTATTAATCATTCTCAAGAATCTCAACTACTCATGTTGAGCGAGTCAAGACCCAATTTAGTATAAAGACATAAACCGAATCAAAGGTACACTCGTAGAAGGACTTGATAAGATCACCCTAGTATGAATCTCAATTCTTTTTGAATAGAGGGTAAGATGGTAATTCCACTTAACCCACTCAACCAGGTTGCTGACTATTATGTATCTCAACTCGGATAAAGGAACTTCGCATGACCCATAAACCAGAAATATCCAACTCATTAATTTACAGTTGACCATAGCATAAAGTTTCAAAATTGCAAAGCACATTAGAACAAAAACAACAAATATGTACAATAGATATATTCATGCCTGCCTTAAGAAACGTTCCACGAAGTACCCTGAGCCACATACCAGCAATCACTTTCACTGTCAAACAAGCAAGCACGCACAAATGTTTGTGTACATATCAGATATACCAGTTGGCATAGTCATCTTTTTAAGTTTCGTAAACTACAAAATTCATCTCCAATTTCCAAATTCGATAACATGTCGAAGAATCCAGATTTTCTTGAATTATGAAAAGTGGTATGACAATCTTTCGCTTTTACAGCAGAGAGATGGAAATGAATACAATGACCCCGATAAACATTTCATCCGGAGCTTTTATTTCATGATCAACATCGGACAAACCCCGAACGTAATAAGTTCAGTTCAAATTGGAATCTAGTTAACTAAAGCTTTTGGAGGAGAATCTTGTCCCTTTGAGATACTTCCATTACCTGCTGGAGTGCAATCTCTAGTCTGAAATCTTCCCCAATAGGTAATGAAAGTCCCAAGATCTCCATAACAACAAATGGTCCATTGCCAGTCAAATGCACTCTTGAATTTCCTTCAGCACCCATTTTAGTTATTACCCTAAAACCCTCCACCACCATATTAGGCCTTGCTTCCAACCCCAGAACTGTCACTTTACCAATAACCCATTTTTCTCCCAAAGCAAATTCTCCATTAACAACCTCAGATCCAACCACTACCTTATTCCCCACAATACCCCCATGAAACCTCACTAAACTCCACCTCCCTCCCTCTCCTCCCATCTCCACTTCCACTCCATCATCCAAAAAGACTTCTCCTGTGCTCTTTCCGCTGCCACCACTTACCACAACCAATACCTCAAAGGGAGTCCTCCGAGCAGCTTCTGTTGTCATAGCCTCTCCTTGCATGGCAATTATATTCCCCTCCCTTATATGCACGTTTATATGATCTGGTGGAGCATCAAGCGTAACATACTTTCCCGGATCCACACTGACCGAGTTCGAGTAGTTGAAGAGGTCAAACCAGTTTCCGGCTGGGAAGTAAGCGTCAACTGAGACGGCTCCTGACTGCAGGACAGGGGATACCATCATGCCTTTGCCAATCAGAAACTGTGAGCTGATTTCGTAAGTGGATATGTCTTGGGGGAATGAAAAGAAAAGTGGGCGTGCAATGGGGGTTCCTTTTTTGTGTGCCTCGTAATTTAATGTGTAGAAGTAGGGTAGTAGCCTGTACCGGAGCCCAAGCACCTTTCGAGCTGTTGCAGCGACTGAATCCCAGACGTAGAGCTCTTGACGAATAGTGTTATTGTCAGAGTGGTCTCTTGCAAAGGGATAAAAGGCTCCCAGCTGCGTTGCAGCAAGGATTTAAGAGGAATTAGATGTGCAGTTTAAGAAATAAGAGTGAAATGCTTTTAGTTTGATCAACACTAGACAGAAAAGGTGCTATGATTGGCCCAATGTTAAAAACAAGAAAAGAAAAAGGGGAAACTGATCAGATTTTGTTATTAACGATTGTAACATGCCACGATTTTTTGAAATCGCCAAAACCGATCATGTGTTTTAGATCTTGGATTTCAAGAGGGATTTTCGAAGGTGAAAAAAGTTGAAGAGAAAATAATAGGAAAAACCTTGGAAATCTTTGTTAACCGCTTTCCATTTCTTTCCCATTTCCCTCCACAAATTTCATACAAATCCAAGATGCAACCACAGCTTTAACGTGACAATGTTATTCCAATCCGATGCTGTATATTAAGTGGGTAACATATTTTTATGTCCTGTGTAAAGAACCCACGAAGTTTTTACCTGAATCCATCGCCGGCAGAGTTCTTCAGTTGTGTTTGCAGCAAATCCACATATATCGGCTCCAACCATTGGAATTCCAAAAATTCCAGAATTCAAGATACTGGGAATTGAATATGCTAAGTCCTCCCATTTGGCAGCATTGTCTCCAGTCCAATGGGCAGTGTACTTGCCAGATCCCACAAATGTTGACCTACCGATGACAAAAGGCCGTTTACCCGTCGCTTTGGTCAAAGCTGCATTAGTTGCTTTCGATTCAAAGAATCCATAAAGATTATGAGTGTTGTAATCTGCGATGTTATTGAAGTGCATAGCCGTTGCTGGAACAGTTTTATTAATAATGGGCAGTTGTATACCAGAATTATTGATACGGTATGGAGGATTGTCAAGAGTGGAAAATGGGTTGGGTACGGCTGATAGAAATTGGCAATCTCATTCATGTCCGTCCACAGGCCGTCAATGGGGAGAATATCAAGGAAAATTTTGATTTCTTCAGCCCAGAAAATCGCGCAAGCGGGATTTGTAAAATCAGGGAAGTAGACTGGCCCTGGCCAAACATCTCCCAGGAATGGGACTCCGTCACGTTTTATAAATATATCAGCTTTCATTCCTCTTATGTAGGTTCCATATGTCTCGTTCACATTAATGCCTGTGCGAGGAAATTTTAGCATCAGCAAAACCAATAGATGGGTGCTTTAAATGCAGAATTACAGCATTTTATACATATACATACCATATGGATGCCGCAATACAAAGAAACCTAAAAGCGAAGTATACAAATACAACAAGGAAATGTTTCTTAAAATTACTTCAATAAATTCTTGGCGTTGGAGTGTGTATGAGAGTAAAACCCAAAGTGACAACACATTCATTAGCTGTTAATATCAAGCATCCAAATAAATGACATTGATGCCAAAACCAAAAAACGAGCTAATAAAAAAAGTTCCTTTTAAATCTTGATGAATCTGTAACTTCTTATTATTATTTTTTTTGATCGGGTTATGACTTCTGATTTTCTCGGAGTGAAGTGTCCCTTTCGCAAAATTAAGGATGAAAAGTGCAGTAACCATTTTCTCTCACTGAAATAAATGAATTTTACCCTCGCCAAATCTCTTAAAAATTGTCTTGGCTCCGTTGTATATCCTTCCTGTATCAGAAAGTTTGAGAAGCTAAAATAATTTATGGAACTCTTCAGGTATATCCATTACACATTAGTATTGGATGTGTGTCTAATTTACCTTCCGGAGTGTCTGTGCTTCCTACGCTGCTATATAATTCGGTTTGAAATCATTTTAGCAAGGAAAAAAGATTGATTTATGCCAACTCACCAGGATCCAAGATGACTCCATATTTCTGCCCATTCCGGTGAAGTTCATCAACGAATTTTCTCATTTCTTCCAAAGGATAATTAATGGGATCAAGTGTGAAATCCTTGTAGGCATCCATGTAATCAATGTCTGACCACATTGCTTCAAGAGGGATTCTAGCTTTTGCATAAGCAGTAACCATGTCCCTGAGTTCATAGACATCTTTGTAACCATAGCGGCACTGGTGCAATCCTAAATGACAAGGCATAAAAATACATATAAACAATTTTTTGAGGTATCATGAACAGTGAAAGTAGACAAGAAATTTGGGATGGTACGAACACAAAATGCCTAAAATGATTCATTAAGTAGAAACCCACAATTGATATTGTTGCTTAGGCACTCACCAAAGGTCCAAAATGGCATCGGCGCAGGCCGCCCTACCAATTCCGTGTATTGCTCCATCACTGCCTCCGGCGACGGTCCAGCGAAGAAATACAAATCAAGGACTCCCCCAATCACTTTGTAAGTAATCCTATCACCACTATACACAACATCCATGCCATTACTATTCCACAGCAACACACCATGCGTGGTACCCGCAGCGACTCTGCCGTAAAAATCCGGCGACCTGACGTCAATGTAGAACGGGTGGGACCCGTAGAGATTGAGGTCAGGCCTGTAAGCAAACATGTCCTCGTTCCATAGGGTTAGGGTTTGGTTGGGGGCGATTTTGAAGGACCTCTTGGTGTGTTCTCCAATGCCGTAGAGGGATGAGCGGTGGAAGGGGAGGAAGGAGGAGAGCTGGAGGTACTGGTCTTTGAATACGAGGAATGTGGAGGAATCGGAGGAGGAGGGTGAGGTGTCAAAGAGGATGTCGGAGGAGGAGCGGCGGGAGATTGAGAACGAGAAGGGGCTGGTGTTGTGGATGGTGAAAATGAGGTCAGAGGTGGGGGAGGAGAGTGAGTGGTTTTTGGTTTTTGGAGGAGGAGTGGGGTACTGGTATTCGGGGAGGGAGCGGCGGAGGGAAGGGGTCGGGCCACTGCGGAGGAGGATTTGTTCCTGTTTGGGTACTTCCCATCTCTTGTGTTTGGAGTCTGTGATTCGGATTCTCAGGCGATCATTCGTCTCAAAGCTGCACCGGCCAAAGAGAAATGTACTAAAAAATATGAAGTAGTAATTTCTTATGGGGCTTCCATAGATATACAGTAACATTTAACACAACTTTTCACACAATCATTGAAATGAATAATTGAGATTAAAGCATGGAAGAATCTCTCTCCATAACTGAGATTAAAACATGGAATCTCTCTCCCCCCTCCATCTCTCTCCCCTTCAAAGCCAGCTCTAAGGTTTCAGAGGCCGAAAGTAATTAAAGTCATAAAATGGGCCTCTATATATTTTCAAACTATTTTGTTTAACAAATATTCGTCATAAATAACCATTACAAAAAGTTCATCAATGCAAAAATTATAACATATCGTAGCGCGCGCGCGCACACACACACAAAAGCAAATACGTAGAGCACTTCAAAATCTAAAATTTGAAGATCGATCTGTTCGCTTTTTTTTTTGCTGCAAACGTAGTAATTAAGTCTTGATAGTCAAGCTTCTTCACCAAATCTTTCTCAATGGATAAGATAACCAATCCATTTAATCTTTCTTGAGATATTGTTGAATGTTGACCGAAGGTAATTTATGATCAATTTCAATTTTGTATTGGGCTTATTTATGTATACCTAGCCATATACAAAAACTAGTTGGACTATATATATATACATACATAAAGGTCTAATATACTTGGGGGCCCCTAATTTTGGGCTTTCTCTGTGGGCCAAAAGCCCAAGCTGTTTGCCCAAAAGCCGGTGCTGCTCCCCTTCTCCACTCCGGCAAATCACCTTTCCCCTCTTCATCTCCTGCGACCCATGAATATCCATTGAACGGGCTGTTCAAATCCTTCCAACCGCTTAATTTGAGTAAATTTAGGGTTTGTTTGGAACATAGAGAAAAGAAAGGAAAAGAAAGGAAAGTTTAAAAATTTTCCTCTCCTTTGTTTGGTTTGAGAAGAAAAAGAAGAGAAAATGAGTGAATAGAGTAGTAGAAATAGTGAAATTTTCTCCTTGTTTTCTTTACACTTTTCTTCTTCTTTATTTTCCTTTCCTTTCTCTCATTTTCTACAAGTTCCAAACAGAGCCTTACTCTCTAAAATACTAGAGCGTAAAATATAAATGTTCACACACACATGAAGTTTCTAGTAGCTCTAACCTCAATAGTGAAGTACAGGGCTGGTCTAAAGAGGTCGCAAGGTCAAATATCACGAAGGCAAAACATTTAAACAAACTTGGGGCCACAAGAAGTTTTCGTGGTCATTATCTTCAGGACTCGAGATTGGCTGAGATGCATACAAGCTGGCCCCGACACCCGTTGTCAAACGGAAAAAAAAAAATTCACTTTCTTCTTTTATTTGATATGGATTAGCTACACCAAAATGTGTACAATTGATCATTCCAGTAAACAAGTTCGCAGATAGAATTCGGGGGAAGTGTTGTGCGGTAAGTGTTTTGCTCATTTTCTTGGTACACTTCTAAAGCTTCCAAGGGCCCTGTTTAGAGAGTTAATTTCGGGATTCAATTTTGGGGATTTAGGCTCTTTGGGGTAGGGTATAGTGGGTTTAAGTACTTGGATTTAGGCACTTTGAGTTTAGGGTTTATGCACTTTGGGTTTAGACACTTTGTAGTGGTTTTTTCTTCCTCCAAACAAGGCTTTGGAAGTTTTGGAGGTGTGCTGCAAAACGACGTAGTTTTGCCACACAACACAGTGCACAACACCAACTGCATAGTACCTACCCCGGATCCCACAGATAATAGCCTAGTTAGGACTTAGATAATGTAAATGTAGATATCTGTGAAACACAAATAACTGATATTTTAAGCACGGATAGGAAATTAAAAAAATAGAAACGCTGCATCAAATCGGAACAATTCGGAAAACTTTAACCTAGAAAATCGTGGGTGTACCTTTGTTGGATTTTGATGTGGTTTAAGCCTGGGTCGTCTTCTTCAATCGGTTATAATCAACAATGAAGATAATTCTCTCTCTCTCTCTCTCCAAGGGAGAAGAAAACTGGGTGGGTGTAGGCTCAGTTTTTGTATTATATGTTCTACCGAAATTGCCCTTGTTTGCAGTGAAGCAGATTAACTAAAGCAAGGGCAAAATGATAATTTAACTTGACGAAAATTTTGAACTACGTCTACTGTAGCCAAATTTTCTTTTTTTTTAAAACTAAAATTATTCGCTCCTCCTTATTTTTCAGTACACACATGAAACTAAAAATATACTCCTCATTTCAAGTTGGGAAAATTTCAAAAAAACCCCCAAACTTTGACCTAAATATAAAAAATACTCCCAAACTTATAATTTTTTCAAGCGTACTCCCAAACTTTCATTCCGTAATAAAAAATATTCCTTCCGTCTCCATCGTTTGGCAACTAACGGAAAATGATGAGCTGGAACTTAACAGACAATAAGTGGTATTGAGCCTTTTAAAAAAAAAAAATCCTTTCCCCTATCTCCTCCAATTCACAGAGACATAGAGAGAGAGAGAGAGAGAGAGAGAGACAGAGAACTGGGTTGCTAGTAGGGCTGTAAATGAACTGAGCCGTTCGTGAACTATTCGAGGCTCGATTCGGTAAAGGCTCGTTCGAGTTCGATTCGGATACTAAACGAATTGAACCTGAACCTCAATTTTAGGCTCGTTTAATAAACGAGCCGAACTTGAACTTGACAATATTCAGCTTGATTAGGCTCGCGAACTTTGAATATATGTATATCTCATAAGAATTTTCTATATAACATTGGATATGTATAAACTTTTACATATACATAATGAAAATTTTATAACTTGTACTTGTATAAACCAATAAAAGTATTATAAACTTAAATTTTACTAATATGTTTTTATAATTTTATACATGTATGAACTTATTTATGTACAAAATAGATTTTTTTTGAAGTTCTAGACTTATATTAGAGCATAAATATCTAATATTTTTTTCTCGTTAAGGCTCGTGAACAAGTTCGAGTTCGACTCAAACCTAGGCAAGTTCGGCTCGTCAAATTTTCATTGAGTTCGAGTTCGGCTCGAGTTCGTTTAAAAATTTAATGAACGAACTTGAATATTCTAAAGCTCGGCTCGATTCGGCTCGTTTACATCCCTAGTTGCTAGAAATCATTAAACCCATTTCCCTCCCTTCATCCCTAGAAATCTTTCATTCATTAAACTCTCTCTCTCTAACACCCCAAAGTCCACAAATTTGAAAAACATCTATTCATCACATTCTAATTCTGGTGCGGTTGAGTCGCCGGAAAATGATAGGGGAACAGGGGATTGGTCGAAAAATGAGGATTGAAAGATGTGTATGAGGAATCAAAAAGTTTCGAACAACCTACAACATAAAATTGCTAGGATAAACAATTGTATACAGAAAACCATATGTATTGAATTGAATTGAATGACCAATTTTATTGAGAATTGGTTACAATGACAATCTGGGTGGAGTTGAGTTCAAGTGGGGTTCTGGGTGGGAGCTTGGTATGATCAATCCGTAAACTGAACCCAATTCTATGTGCTCTTTGGTGGTATCTGTGAACTGCCAAACCCAACGATTAGACATTATGTAATTTCATTCAGATTTTTTTCTCTGCTACTGTATATATTTGGACAGATGAAGGTAAGCTAATTTAAAATGGAAGGATACATATAGATCAGAGATAGAAGCGTCAAGTACGAAGACCTTGATTACTGTCGGTGTAAAGGGTACAGTCTGATGTGGGGAGTAGTTGTTTGGCCAAAGCTGTTGTTTCTCCACCGGACCGCTGCCCATGCTCGAGGGTGTAAGGAAGAAGAATGAGAGAAGTTATTTGGTGTTGGTCAGATACAGAATAGGGTATGTTCAACAGTATTGTTAACCATTGGATTTAGTAATTGCCATGTGTCTCATTATGAGAGGGGTTGGAGCATTGAGAGGAGGAAGACCCACATGCATATTAATTGTTCTTAAGCATTTAACGGAGCCCAAACGTCTAGCTCATCATTTTTCGTTAGTTACCAAACGGATGGAGACAGAAGGAGTATTTTTTATTACGAAATGAAAGATTGGGAGTACGCTTGAAAAAATTGTAAGTTTGGGAGTATTTTTGATATTTAGGACAAAGTTTGGGGGGTTTTTGAAATTTTCCCTTTCAAGTTCGACATTCTTCTGGTTCGTGTTCGATCCAGGGTATCCAGCTGCATATTGTTTGTTTTTTGGTTCCTTTCAGTTTGATATTCTATGCGGAACTGTGTATGTGAACTATGTGGATTGTATATGTGAACGTGTATGTGAACTGTTAGTGGGATAGGACTAACTTAATAGTAATATAGACAAAAAAAATATGCGATGGACTAATTTAAAAACGAACCTAAACAACAGGACTGAATTCTAAAAAGCTCTTTTTATAGATAGTTTACTTTTCAATTTATATTTTTTTATTTATATAGGAGTAAGACATTTTACCATATAGTAATAGCCTACTGCGTATGCCAGAAAAAGAAAGCCTAATGGGATATTCGACAAAAATGTAATATCAATACAATGTTAAACTAACAAAAAATAGTTTATTGATATGGATTCATAATTTTAAATAGGAGGTATTAATCCTTCTTTTAATCGATGAACTAGGTAAATTGGCAAAGTTAAAAGAATACCATAATGTTCTTTCACTTGTCTTTATTGATATGGATTCATAATTTTATGCTTTTTGAGTGTAAAAATAAAGAGACTTAATGCACCTATCGCTCCTCGTTATTATTATTTTTATATCCAAAAACAATACTTAGTAGTAATTTTGCAAAATATAGAGAAATTTCCAATATTTTAAAAGAAATATGCATTAATTGCATACCCATAAAAGTGGAGTATATAAAGTTTCATAAAGTAAACAAAATAAAAATTCCGTAATTTTATAGAACAAAGACCAAAAAAAAAAAAAATCATAATAAAAAAATAGTACTGTCTATAACAAAATGAGGTAAGTGGCTTTTACCTGTTGGGCCGTCTTTTTCCAAATCAATGGCCAATTATATCAAGGCTATATAATGGATAGAATCCCTGCAATAAACGCAGAATGGTATATTTGACCTGGCAATGAGTTTGGTTTGGTTTAGGTTTTTTGGGTTTGTTTGGTATATTAAATGCAGAATTGTTTGTTTGGTTTAGGTTTTCCGGGTAATGAACGGAGAGACATAAACAGAGAAATGAGAGTAAAAATTGGAGAAAAAAATAATTATGGATCATACCGAGAGAAGGGGCTGGTACATTTATTTAAGGCATTTGAATATTAATTCACTCTCAACCTTCAAATTTAGTGGAGTAATTCGATATTTCGAACAGTAGATTGAATGTACAAAATTTTACTGACTTCCAAATCAGTTAAAAAAGCACACGAGTGTCCCTAACAAAATGTGGTAAGCCTAGTTGGTGGCTTTTAGCTGGTGGCAGTGTCGGCCCTGAGCTATATTTTAGCTGTTAGCAGTGCCAGTAGTGTCGGTTTTGGGGTGAGCTCAACAAGCCCTGGGATTGGACAACTCCCTACCATGGGTCAACCAAAAAAATATTTAATAACCAAGTATGTAATACTTAAATTTCTAAGTTAGCGCATAAACAAATGGTTAGAAACTTGGCCATTGCCCATTGGCCAAGCGATAAGGAAAAGTCTCCCTGTTCATCCTGCAGGCGTGGGTGCTTGAGTCATGTGAGAGCTGTCTTTATAATAATTTTTTTTACTCTACTAGCTGTCTTCATAAATCATAAATTATTCTTTTATCAAACTTCAACTCATAGTGGTTGCCATTTATTATAGGACTCTGGGGTGCGGCGTAGCGTGCTGGACAACTGCTTAGCGCCTATGCGGGGACTAGTGAGTCGAACACTGATAACAAGTCTATATAACAGATAGATACTCCCAAGTCCCAAAGCTATACTAACATATAGATACTCCTATATGTTTACCAGAAAGACAGAATGTAGTAGTATGATTTTACCTAGCAGTAAGGCGGAGATGGTGAATGTCAGGCCCATAAACACTAGTGTTCCTGATAAGTTGCAGATTGGCTGTCAACAGCTTCCCAGAGTCATCGACGGCCACTGACCGGATCACGTAACCGTACCCGATTGGCTCTCCTCCTCCTCCTCCTTCCTCCTCCTCGAATCGGCTTGGTTTTGTCGGAGAAGATAAACAAGTAATGAAGAAATGGGAAACTAATAGGGACAGTATTAGTAATGGTAGAATATGAAAGCTAGAGGAGAATCTTCTTTTTCTGAAACTCAATTCAGTCAGTTGAATTCTCATTTCTCGCCGGTGTTTGGTGGTTGAGAAAATCAAAGCAAGAAGTTAGCTAGTACTGTAGAAATTAATTTATGCCCAAAAGCAAACTGTCCTTCCAACAAAGTTTATATGGACATGAAATGGACGTGAAATTCCAACTTCCCCACATGAATCAACCCCTTTGTCCTTGTCATCTTTATGCCACGAACTTCCGTAATAAAATATAGAAGTAATTAAATAATTATTCATTTTTTGAGCACCACGTAAGCTTTCATTATTGTTATTTCAAACCGTTATGTTTTCATCCTTTTAATTTATGTGTGAAATAACTTTTATACCCTTTTTATCATTACTTATTAATATATGTAGATATAGTTTCCTAATTAAGGGAGATTAAATTAGGATTTTGGATTTCGATTAATAACTTGATGATGGGAATCAATCACGGAATTTTAACATAGTGGGGATGATTTGATTTCTATAGATAACTCATTTGATGATTTCAAAAAATTGGGGATTCTCTGGAATAGTTTGGGATTTCAAAATGAAAGGCCATGATTGATTCTCATATGTAACAGACTGGATGATTTCATCCCATAATTTCATAATTAACGGTTATGTGGGTATAACTTCGTCCGTAATATAACTGATGCAATCCCAATTCAATAGGCCAAGCCCTAAGTATAGCAAAAAATCATGGTAAATAAACAACATGGTAAATATAGAATAATTAAAGAGCTCAAAACATGGAAAAATTTTTCCAAAACATATCATTGTGTGTATCTGTTTTGGTTCTTTTACTTCTTTGCAATGGAAAATAATTGTGTGCGAGCATGCCAGAGAGAGTTTCAATCTCCTCCCTCAGATTAACTTTGGAGAAACCAAATCCAATCAGGCGATTGTGTTTTATTGGTTCAATTACCTCAATTAAGAGGATTTTTTCAACAAGTGAAGAAATGTAAACCAACAAACTTAGGAAATCGAAGAACAAAAAGAAACAAGATACTTCGATTAATAAATCAAAGGTTAACTTACTTCGAAATTGTCTCCCACTTTAGATACAAGAACTTCGAACAGGTGATTGTTACAGGAACAATCGAGATTAATCCTAACTAATTCCTAATCTACTTCCTAATCTACTTCGAACTGAGTTCGAGATCCTAAACTACTTCGAACTGAGTTCGAAATCCTAAACTATTTTTTGCCAATGAACAAACCAAGCATCAGTTTTTTGATAGCTGTTTGTTGAAGATTTGTCCGGGGGCTTTTCACTTCATCAATTTCTTCTATTTATAGACACTGCTTGCAGTTTGAACTTCCCGCTCAATAAATTTGAACTTTGGCTTGCTTCGAACTCTAACTTCGATCTCCTTGAGTTGGCAGTTATTTCCTTCCTCCACGTCTGAATTCGAGCTCTTTAAATTCTTCTTCCAGAAGCTTTGATTTTGAATCTGTACAGTTATTTAATCAAACTCAAATGATTACACATTAAGGTGAATAACTGCCTTTCGATAAGTACTCCACGTGTTATAACTACCAATTTGCTTTGTTTCCCAAGTTCACACGTAGAGTTTATGTGTTTAGCAGTTAAAATCATGACTTCGAAGTCAATCCTTTATGGCAACAATGGCTTGTAACTGCCAATAACCGCTTTTCATATTTGAACACAATACGACATCGTATTTACTCAAATATATTCTTTTAATCCAGTGTGTCTTTATCAACAAGTAATTGCCAACGTTTGGCATTTTCGATTACGTGTCAATTAATTATTGGATTTGTTAATTTTATATGTAAACAGTATCATAGTGTTTATGATAAACATATCATTATGTTATATATAAATACATAACATAATATAATCATTTTCGACTTTGTAGGGATTATATATTGGGACTTCCGAAAATCATGGACTAATTGAGATTGTCGGGAGTTTCAAAATGAGTTGGGTAATTGTTGCCTAAAATAAAGGGATAATTGTTGCCTAAAAAAATTTGGTGGAATGATTTTATTCCCGAATATAACTCATATAAAGAGGAGTATAAAAAATAATGGATTTTGTAACCAAATCAATTGGCTCACATGAAGGACAGTTACCATGGTAAAAATGAAAAATAGGAATATCTCTATAAATCATGGTAAAAATAAAAGAAACCATTTTCTATGTTAAATTCCACCAGGTAACACAATACAATATAATACAATACGTTACCTTTATAATTGTTAAATTAAGAACCTGAATCATGATAAAACATATCAACCGCATAATCGACATTTCATAGTAAAAATAAAAAAGTAATAAAAAATTATGGTAAAAATATCAAAACAGCCATTGCGCAGGCTTATATAGATAAGGAGTATTTACATTCTCCTTGTACATACTCCTTATCTATGTAAGCCCGCGCAACGGCTCTCTTCTAGAAGGTATGGTATAAAAAAAATCATCACATATGGTTCTGATAAAAAACAAAAAGCAAACATAGTAAAAAATAAAATAAACATGGTAAAATTTAATGAGAAACGTGTTATAACTAGTCAAAAAACGTGGTAAATATAATATCCTTTTAAAACACGAATCATGATAAACAAATCATTACATATCACAGTTTTATGGTAAAAAAAAAAATTAATCACTTGCAAACATGGCAATAATTGTTAAATTAAGAACTTGAATCATGGTAAGATATATCAACCACGTAATCAACATTTCATGATAAAAATAAAAAAAGATAAAAAAATCATGGTAAAAGTATCAAAACAAATCCAGTTTTATGGTAAAAAAAACACTTAATGATTTGTAAACTTGGTAAATAATTATTGAATTAACATCTTGAATTATGGTAAAAAAATGTCAAAAACTATTGACATGATTGCTGGATCGATTTTAACCCTGATCGCTGAGGTATATTTAAGGATCATGGAAAAACTTTTATTTCACTTCCCTTTATGAATTTGGCCAGCTCATGCGGCTCCTTTAAAAATTTTAGCCATGATTGCTGGATCAAAGATTTTTGGATGAAAACATAAAGAACTACGGCAAAAAATAATTTATGTTTTGGGCAAAGATTTTTGGGATGAAAATATAAAGAATTTGGATGAAAACATAAAGAAAAATCTTGGCCTATAGGGTAAAGATTTTTGGATGAAAACATTAAAAGAAACTTTTATGGGTAAACTCTCTTTAGGGTTTTTAGAGAGAGTTGTGCGTACCTCTTTCTAGTGATGAAGTTTACCTTTTATAGGTGAGCCTTGGCTTGACCTCCAAGCACAACTGTGCTCGTCACGTGACTTAACCGCTCGGCTGACGTCATGATGACGAGCCCAGGAAAATACACAACGAACGCGTGCTCCCAGTAAAACCTTGACGCGTGTCATAACCGTTCGGATGACGTCACTAGTCATGATCACGGTTTGTTACACGCACATGTAGCATTAACTGCTTTGCTGACTCAGCATCTGATCTTTCGGCATACTCTTCCACCACAAGGCTGGGTTATGTTGTCCTTTGGGTATGCCGAGAGGTCTTTCTGGCATTAACTCTGAAGACTCACTGAATCCAATATAGAAAAGGTCTCGGTAAATACCGAGACGTGGGTCTGAACTCCCACTTGTATAGTTTGCATATGTTGAACTACGCATCCGAAGAGTCCCTCAACATTAACCTGTCGGAGATTAACAAAGAGGTATCTCTTCGGATGGATAAGGTGCTTGGTATTACCGGACCCTTACATTAATAAAATTATTAATTTACCGATAAATTGATATCTCTCTGAGTTAATAGAAGGGTAAATTACACTGACCTCCCCTGAGGTTTCTGACTTGTACACTGACCACCCCTACTTTATCTGAAATAGCACTGACCTCCCCTGAGTTTTATATTTTAGTATCAAAAGCACCCTTCAACAGTACCGACGGCGCCGGGGACCCCCTTGTGGGTCCCCAATGGTCGATCTGAGCCGTCCATTCATTCCAGAATCAAATTCCGAGTGGGTCTACGCGGGAATCACCTCAATTGGACGGTCCTAAGTGCTCGATCCAAAATTTTTGAACGAAATGGGGTGATTTTGGATCGAGCACTTAGGACCGTCCGATTGAGGTGATTCCCGCGTAGACCCACTCGGAATTCGATTCTGGAATGAATGGACGGCTCGGATCGACCGTTGGGGACCCACAAGGGGGTCCCCGACGTCGTCGGTACTGTTGAAGGGTGCTTTTGATACTAAAATATAAAACTCAGGGGAGGTCAGTGCTATTTCAGATAAAGTAGGGGTGGTTAGTGTACAAGTCAGAAACCTCAGGGGAGGTCAGTGTAATTTACCCTTAATAGAATTTAGGTGGTCTTAAGGCTGTTAATGTTAATTTAAAGAGGGTATTCTGTGATCTAGATGCCGATTTGACACACATTTTTAAGTTGGGACTAAAAATCCGCACAATCGACGGTTTGGCGACGACAATTAGGGGTGAAACCGGTCCGGTTCGGTCCGGTTCTTGGCCCTATTTTAGAGAACCGGAGGAAACCGGTTCGGGACTAATAGAGAACCGGAACCGAGTTTTCAAGGTCGGTTCGGTTCGTGTTTCGGATCGGCCGGTTCGGTTCGGTTCGGCCGTCGGTTCGGTTCGGTTGGATGAGCTAGTTTTTGGGCCAAGCCCAATGGCATTCTCAGCCCATTAAAAGGGCCCACTGAAACACATGATAATTGATAAGCCCAATACCATAACAAAAACAAAAATAAACAACCATTATTACACAGATATTTGTGGAATCCGATCGGAGGTATTAAATAAACATATAAAGAAGCCATTTGTACAGCAAACATTCTTTAAAACTTGATAAAATAAAGAGTCAACACTCTTTCCCCAATGAAAACCCCACTACCACGCATGAGAGAAGGGCCCACAAACAAAGTGCATGTCTCCCACAAACAAATCAGATAGCACATACTTCAACTCTCCCTGAGAATAAAATGGCCTTACAAAACTTGTTAGGTGACCGACAATTTGACTCGATTTACGGTACAACCATGTGCATACTGGAGTAGCTTTACTGTTTTTGAGGAGAAAAGTTACCAGTCGATTACCAAATGCAAGCACTTGCTGCGTGTAAATCACGCTCTTCATCTTCTCCGAAGCACCATGTAGAAAACTTCCCCGGAGAGAAAAGATACAGTAGGGAATGAAAGATACAGTAGAAAAATTCCCCGGACTACTGCCAAAAGAACCCCAATACAGCCGCAAAACAGTAGAGAGTCCATCTCCCTAACAGCTTGATCTTCTCCCTAACAGTAGAGAGATGTTGATGCCGAACACTAACGGGTTGCCGATCGGACTGAGAGATGGATGATGCTTGCGCCTTGCGGTGCTTCCCGATCGGAGATTCGGAGGTCTTGAAGTTGATTTGGACGCCGGACGGGGAGAGAGAGAGAGAGAGAGAGAGAGAGAGAGAGAGAGAGCAAAGTCTCTCAGTCGCCGCAGCACCGGGTTGGGGATTAGGGTTATGATGAATGGGGTGGGGGCGACTGTTGTGGGACTGGGTTGGGATTTGGAAGGAAAAAAAACGTTTATATACGACGTGTATTAAAAATATAATATATATATATATATATATATATATATATATATATATATATATATATATATATATATATATAATTACAACCGGTTCGGTTCGGTTCGAACCGGCCCCAAAAATTGCAGAACCGGGAACCGAACCGGATTTCAAAAAATAAAAATTCCGCGAACCGGACAGAACCGGATGAAGTAAAAAACCGAACAAAACAACCGGTTCTAACCGGTTCACCGGTTCGGTTCGGTTTTTTTTTTTTTTTTCTTTCAGCCCTAACGACAATGACACTCCGTAAATACATTGGGAACCCAAGATGTTAATAAGCCCTTTAGAAACGCCTCAGCCCTATTTATAACTGCGCCTGCGGTTCTTCTCATTCAGATCTTCAAAATCGGGCTTAGGGTTTGCTTTGACGATCAGAGTCGATTAGCATCTACTGCTCAGGTCAATTCTTCTCTCTCTCTCTCTCTGCCATTTTATTGTGATCTCCCACACACATTCTAGGCGTCTCCTGTTGGATTGTTCGATTCCTCAGGAGCGTATAAGGTCGAGAGAAATCGAGAAGAAACCCTCGACTTCTTACTTTTTGTTTTATTAGTTTTTGCCAAGTGAACAAAAAACAGTGCTCCTCTAATTGGAATAAAATGACGGCTTTTAAATAGTCAGTAAGTTTGTGTTTCTGTGTGATGAATTTTGGTTGTGCTCTGAATAGATGACGAGGAAGGCAAAGCTAAAACCAGAGTCGATTAGCATCTACTGCTCAGGTCAATTCTTCTCTCTCTCTCTCTCTGCCATTTTATTGTGATCTCCCACACACATTCTAGGCGTCTCCTTTTTCGTGTGTGTGTTTTGTTTGTTGGATTGTTCGATTCCTCAGGAGCGTTATAAGGTCGAGAGAAATCGAGAAGAAACCCTCGACTTCTTACTTTTTGTTTTTGCTAAGTGAGAAAACAACAGTGCTCCTCTAATTGGAATAAAATGACGGCTTTTAAATAGTCAATAAGTTTATGTTTCTGTTTGATGAATTTTGGTTGTGCTCTGAAGAGATGACGAGGAAGGCACAGCTAAAACCTAGGAAACAAAAAGGGAAAAGGAAAAGGGATGATAACATGTTTAAAAGGCACAACTTCAAACGGCAGATTGTGCCTAGAAGAAGTTCTCTAGCAAAGAAGCAAAGGTGTGAGGGCTCCACAAGCGCCACAACACCAACATCGTCAGTAGCAGCGGCAGAAACTGACCCGAGATCGATAATTAAGAGCTACGAATATGATCCGGTTGACGAGAAAGAGTACAAGCCAGTGGGTGGACTTGGACAGCATGGGGCCACCGAGAAGGAAATTCTCGAGTATTGGAGACAGCTCGAGGAAAGTGATGTAGGTTTGCTTCCCTTGCTCATAATAACTTCATGATTCATTATCTCGATTTTTTCTTCCGGAGTCGTAGCTGGATATATCTGTTTGTGTATGTATACAAGTATCCCAGCTTTACAGGGCTTTGATGTCATGCACTTCCCAAAGACGTTCTTTGGATTTGGGGCAATTCTGCCCATTTTAGACCTTCGCGAGTATGCCGACAAGCTCAAATCTTTGTCAGAATTAGCACTTGCTCAGTACAATGAGGAAAAACAGGTGCTTTGGTTTCTTTAATCTTTTTGAATTAGATAGACTTATATACCGTATTCTTAAGTAACCCTTTTTGTTCATATGTGTCAAAACATTATGCGTGTAGGGATCAAAGCTGAAGTTGTTGAAGATCGTGAAGGCAAACACTGCGGCATGTGCTGGCTGTCTTTACTATATAACCTTTGATGCCAAAGATGCATCTGCTGGTGATGGTTGTACTTCAACATACCAAGCAGAGGTGTGGGATGGGTTGTTCAAACCTGTAGTAAAGCTCATAAGGCCAAAAAAACAAGGTAACTTGGCTGTTTCGATGCAGAGGACATATTTACTAATTGTCTAATTTGACAGATGATTCAAATTTAAGCCCTATCCGTTAACCATTGAAACTATTTTGTAAAATGTGCACACACAAACATATACAAAAATTCTTGGCCCACGGGATGCGTGTGCAAAACTAAGGATTATATCTTTAGTGTCGATGTGAGATGTGATATCTAATGAAACACAAGGCAAGAAAATTTATGAAAAAACCCATGAAATTAAACGGAAAATGAATTTTTTTATCAGCAAAGTAGAATTTGATTTATTTATTCTTAATTATCAAGGATACTTTTGGGATGGGTTTTAAGAAACTAACTTTCTCATAGAAACCCATCAATTATCAAATTCTACGTCATTGCAAGAAAAAAAAATTCAAATCCTTCTCCTCTAGGGAAAGAATTGTAAAACGGAAAAATAAAAATAACTCACTGGTTCTTTAATCAAATCAAGTTTTCACAATTTTTTTCAAACCTTACTGCCGCCCCCCTTTCGTTTTGGAATGCGTCTCCCCTTTTTTTCTATCCGTCATGTTGATTTTACTCAAACTATTCCACAGTCAATCCTCGCTATTGGAGATGTATCTGATGGATTTTGTTGGGTATTGTTTAATCTCTTACTTCTTCATCTTCTGCTGTTAATTTATTGTTGCCCAGCAATTCTGCAATCGGGGGTTAAAAAACTAACTGCAGTGTTTTTTTTTTTTTTTTTTTTTTTGAAGTGGGTGATTTGTTTCATTTTTGCCCTTACAGTCAATTGTCGTCTAATTTTCTTATATTTGGTTATAAGACAGCCCTAGCCCTTAGTATTTCAAAATTGAATGACTGTAGATAGGAGAGTAGAAGTTGATGATATAACTTGAAATGATTAATGATTTTGAGAGGTAACACCACCATTGAGCTAGATGGTGAAAGTTGACTACACTTGATCATGTTGCGAGTACCGGTTTTCATAACATGTAAAATTGAACAGCAGAGTGTTTGTGGGTTCAACATGGGTGAACAATGTATTGATCACATTTTTCGGTTGGTCACTTGCAGGTGATTGAAGATCCACGAACATAATACATGCTTATGGAGTCTTTGAGTGGGTAGCTGAAAACCGTGTTCCTTAGAATTAAATGAGCCTAGAAATAAAATCTAGACTATATGATTTCTGTGGTAGGGTTTTGTAACTCGAAGGCTGAACGTTCTGTTTGTTGAGCTCTAAAGCAGGTTGCATTTGACAGCTCTGTGGTTCCAGTTTATCTTGTGTGAACTTTGTCAAACTGAAGTTCACAACTCAAGTTATCTTATGAGAAATCTATGGTTCATGTTGCATGAAGCTTTCAATAGTGTTTAGTGCATTTGTGGTTTCTATTTAACATGTCTCCTCGATAGTATTTCTGTGTTATTGTACTTCTTAAAAATCCTCTCTTCAAGGGGAAAAATCGGATCAGCCAATTTGCATGTTGCTGCAATCATCTCTCACATAAGCGTGTAATGTTGCTACAGCTTCCTTATCAATCAGATCGATTGGGTTTTTTTTTTTTTTCTAATCTCATATCCAAGCTACAAGGTAAGTTACCCTCGTGCGAACGGTCGGTGTAAGCCGTTGGTTCTAAAATTTGTGTTTCTATTTACGCGCTATTATCCCTTTTCCTTTCTCATTATAGTACACCTTATAAACCACAAAACTTCTCAGAGTCCCAATAGTGAATACTTGCCAGTGAACGACTCATGCCGCCACTGACCAATAGTTACAAAGTTGAGCAAATCTTTTGCTGTCAATTTCTGATATTAATGTATCAATAATTTTGTTTGATACCATTAGTTACAAAGTTGAGGAAATATTTTGGTGTCTGATATTAATGTATGAATAATTTAGTTTTAGTTCCTGCGTGTAGCTGCTTGCCACTTTCTCTAGCAGCATTGGATCCCCTGCCATCAATTCTTCAAACACGGTCGTAACAAACAAACAAATTAGTTTCCTTTCCTGTAGGAAATAATTCAAGCGACACGGACCAACTCACCTTGCAATTTCACTTTTTAAGGCATTCATGTCGCTCATTCATTTCACTACACTAGTAAAAGAAGACGTGCTTCGCACGTGATATTTTTCTTCAACGCACGTGATATTTTTCTTCAACCCTATTCGGTACTAGGATGTCTAAATAATTTCTTTTAGAAAAGTCCATATGAGATCTCTTAATCAAATTATGTACAAGAGCTAGTAAATGTAGGCCAGTTTTGTGGGAAGTAATTTTTACCAAAAAAAAAATAAATAGAGTTTAAAAAAATGTTTACTAAGACCTTGGTAGCTTCTTCTGCTGATTCTTGGTGATAGGGTTTTTTTTTTTTTTTTGAACTGCTAAGACCTTGCTAGAAAAAAAATACCTTCCATCTTGCATGGCTAATCGAAAACAACACATACTAACTTGAAAGGTTCTCTTCTATGCTAGCGACCCCCAATAATCGTGTTCTTCGAATCATTCAATTTCTAGTATAATGCACCTGGGCTCAAATCTTCTTCTAATTTAGCCCTCAACATAGTGCCATTCCACAACTTCTAATAAATGTAAAAGCACCAACTTTGGAGCACAAGCAGCAATACCTCTTGCCTGTCTAGGGGGAGGTCTGGGATTTGAGCCCATGAAGAGAAATCGAATCCCCTATTGTTGTTTAACCCAGTAACTAACTACACCACTAAAACACGCTGATGTATATCGTACAACTTTAAGAAAAAATCAAATACCAGCACATATAAATTTGGGATCTAGACTGTTCTTCTCTAGCCTATTCCAAAAGTCTCTTAAACACGATATTGAGCACAGCTTGCCGCAAACTGAATCTCCATAGTTCCACAGCCAAGCAGCAACATGTTAATGAATGTTGAGCACCCCACACCCTTGCATATATTATATGCAAAGCGCCAGAGATTTTGCTAGTTTAATTACTTCATAGTAATATAAAGTGCTTTTTATACGATCTTCATTAGGAAACTATTGTCTTCCATGGTACTTGTGGACTCATAATTTTTCTCCACAAATTTTAGAGAGGGATCACTTGATACTTATCCATCTAACCTTATGAGATTCTCTTGTAGAATAATAACTTGAGTCCATAATATATCATCCAGTTCTTGTAGTGCCACGAGATACAAATGAGTAATCTGACCAACAAAAGCAATCAAAGAAACTGGTAGTTTATATAATTTTGAAATCTTGAGATAGTGGATATATAATAGGTAGTAGCACCAATGAGAGATTTGATATAGAGCATGACCGGGAACATTAATTTAATTTGTATCTTTTGCAAGTCAAGAATGTTGCCTTTAGTAAATGCTATGAATGGAGACACTGAAAAATAAGTTTATGGCAACCACGAGCCCTATTTCATAGAAAAATTAAGGGAAACTAAATAAATAAAAGGCATCCACCACCGAAAATGCTGGGCAGTACAAACATGGGTTACGTTTCCGTGCTTTTGCCTGTACATGAGTATCATTTTCTACACCTCGGTTCAAAGAAAAATTTCCCTTTTTCTTGATCTTGGTCTCGCTTGGAAGACATTTAAAAGAAGAGAGATTAAATGCTGGCGATTGGTCTGATTTTCATGAGCTGTTTTGGTTGACAAACGTCTTGTCAATTGAGATCACTTAAAGAACCGTTTATGCTCAAAGGAAATGCATGCTGGGTTAATAGTAGCAGATTGCGGAAATTTCATAAATAAGAAGTATATGGAACTACTCCTCTTGAAGAAAAATGGTCCACCACATACAGAGGGTTAAAATTAGTGCGATCAATCTCTAGCTTGTAAAGTAAGGGAAAAGCAACATTAAACTCATGACTTATGAGTTCGTTCTCTTTGTTCTTTTCCACAACACACTCAGACGCATAAACAAATAGGTAGACCAACCCCAAAGTTGATCCTTGAGAACTCTCAAATAAGTACTCTCCCACCTTTAGCCCTTAGGCTTGTAACGACATCAAGAGTTAAGGATCTTTTGTGCTCCTTGTTTGGCCAGCCCTCGCCGTTGTTTGGTTTCTGCTATTGGTTCAAATCGTTCTTCGATCAATGTCGTCGTTTGGTTTGGAGAGTACGCAACCTTGCTCCACTTCATGTTCATATGCTGTGGACAAAGTAAAACAAAAAACTTTGGGTGCCAAGGACAATCTGGGAACCCAAATCCATCAAGCGCTTCACTGCCATAAGTTGAGGCCGAAAAACTCTCATCCGATCTGCTTTCTCCTACTTCTCCATAATGGTCTAATCCAGCTCTACATCTCGAAGGGAGTTGATGATTTTGCAACTATGGTGTGCTCAAACAAGAAGGGAAATCTCCTCTCCCTTGTTGTCTTGTCTTTAGGCCTTATGGCACCTACTGTAAAAACACCATTTTTCCCGATATGACATTACCCTAACTTCTTCATTTATCAGCCAGCAATGCTAGCAAGCCAGGAAGCACATAAGTTATCCTATTGGTTCATTCTTGTACCAGCCAGGCGGGCATATACAATTGAATTTTTTTGTGTACGTAACGTATTGGCTTCTACATGCTGTTTTAGTCTTTGGAGATCCACAAGCCCCAATCCCAATGCCCTTAGTTTACTGTCTAGGAAACTCAGAGGCTATAAATTGTCAGCCCCCAATCCCAATGCCCTTAGTTTATCCTACTCAGAGGCTATAAATCTTTTCGCTGTTATGAATACAGTGCCAGTGTGCCAGTGTGCATGGCACCCTTCAAGTCGAACCAAAACATGGATTTATTCTAGCACAATAAAACCCCAATCATCAATGAAAAACGCATACAAAAAATATACTTCCAGGAGTCCAGCCTTTTTTTTTTTTTTAGTAATACGTTCGACATCATGATAGAGACTGTGGAAACTTTATGTCAAACTCAAAACCAATTGGCAACGAGTGGAGAGGTCCCAACATATATTAAGTGATCACCCATTCCACTCCTAAGCAATGTGGGACAATATTCCATAACATCCCCCCTCACGTGCAACCGCATTTGTGGTCTGTCACGTGTGGTCACTTTTTGGGTCCTATCATCGCGCAACCTTTTTGCTGGTCTGTCATCGTGGGGCGTGAAATTTATTTTATTTTTACTATCATTTTCCCCTTTTTCTTAAATCAAGAAATGCTTTGAGTTGTCGACTCCGCATTTGCTTTATAGGATAACTGAATCAGCTGTCAAGATGTTACGTATGCGCGAGGATGCCATACTTCTGCATGTTTCTTCTTTCCAAATGCATTAAGAATCAAATATGACATGCCATTTACCCAAAAAAAATATGACATGCTTTTATTATGTGTTGATTTTTCATCATTTGTCGAAAAGCTGGATACTTTTACGGAAATAGAAGGGTACCGATCCCCTTTTACAGACCATGTACAGACAGCGTCGGGGGGTCCATTGTGGGTCTCAAACGATCAATCCCAACTGTTCATCCATCTCAAAATTAAATTTCGAGTGGGCTCACGCGAGAATCAATGCAATCGGACGGCTCAATCCAAAATCACCCCGATTGCATCGATTCTCGCGTGGATCCACTCGGAATTTGGTTTTAAGATGAATGAACAGTTGTGATTGATCATTTGGGACCCACAACAGGGTCCCTAACGCCGGTCGGTACTTGTAGAAGATACTTTTAATATTCCTCCGTTATCCCATGCATATATACACGTGTAACTACAATTAAGTTGTTTTCAAATTCTTACATAAATTGGCTGATATAAGCAATATTTATGAATGGTTGACTTAAAAATAGAGTGGAGCAATGAAATTGATATTCACCACTTGGCACTTGCAGATGGAATCTACAAATGTAAAAGAAAAAAGAGTGCGGCCATAGGAGTGCAGCCATTGGATCTACCGTCATCATCAATAACAATCAGCAATGCTATATGCAAGGAAAGGATTTGCAGGGAATCACGCAGGGAAGGCCCTGCAGGACCCAGTACGCATTCCGAACGCCTAATCCAAGCCGCTCAAGAATTTTAGAAACACATTTCGAGTGAGCCTGCTAAAAACCAGCTCCATCCGATATGTTTAGATGCTCGATCCAAACTTTCATTTTTTTCTTTTTTCATCCGAACCATTCAAAAATGAAAGTTCGGATCAAGCATCCACACATATCGGATGGAGCTGGTTTCTAGCAAGCCCACTCGAAATGTGTTTTTAAAATTTTTGAGCGGCTCGAATTAGCCGTTTGGGATCCGTACTGGGCCCCGTAGGGCCTTCCTTGCGTGATTCCTTGCAAATATTCCTTGCACATATCATTTTTGAATAACAATTTTGATTCTATAACTCTCTTTTGTTCCTCTCTCATGTGCAACGTCACAAAAACTAAATAATTTTCAAATTATTATACTATATACACATGGCATTTTCACAGCAATACATGATGCAATACAAGAAATGGGTGCATCCACTAAAAGAATGTCACATACACATTTAGTATAAATTATTTATTGTCTCTGGACTTTTCCTATATATTAGACCATAATATTTATAATCTTTTTAAATAATTTTCCCTTTTTTCTTAAATCGAGATTTGCTTTTAAGTTGTCAACTCCCCACATTTGCTTTGTAGAATACTTGAAGAGACACTTAGGCCCTGTTAGGTTTAGAGTTTTGTTTTAGTTTTGGTTTTGTTGGCATCATCATTTCTCTCATTTCTCTCTCTATCTCTCTCCATTCATTACACCTGCTTACATCATCAAAACTAAACTAAACTACAAACTAAACACAACCTTAGCTTTCAAAGTGGTATATAAAAAGTGATAAGACTCTGTAAAGATGTCAATCCCAAATATAGTTCACTTTCATACGTCTGCATTTTTCCTTCTTTTAAACACATTTAGTATATTACTTAGTAATTTATTTATTGTCTCCAGACTTTTCCATAATGTTTATAATCTTTTTCTACCATTTGCCCTTTTTCTTAATTTGAGATTTGCTTTGAGTTGTCAACTCCACATTTGCTTTCTAGAATACTTGAAGAGACACTTAGTTTTCAAAGTGGTATATAAATAAGTGACAAGACTTTGTGAAGATGTCAATCTCAAATATAGGTCACTTTCGATACTTCTACATTTTTCCTTGTTTCAAACACATTGTATATTACTTAGTAATTTATTTATTGTCTCTAGATTTTTCCTATTAAACCATAATATTTATAATATTTTTCTATCATTTTCCCTTTTTCTTACATCGAGATTTGGTTTGAGTTGTCAACTCCACATTTGCTCGTAGAATAATTGAAGAGACTTAGTTGTCAAAATGGTTTAAAAGGTGGAAAAACGTATATGTGAAGATGTCAATCCCAAATATAGATCACTTTAGATACTTCTATATTTTTCCTTCTTTCAAAGTGTATCGAGAATAAGAAATAAATTATTACATGCTTTTCTTTTCTAAGGTGTTGATTTCCAATCATCTGTTGAGAAGCTGAATTGCTAATTATACTTTGTTACCAACTATCTCTTAAGGTTTGTCTCAGGCATAATAACTAATGGATCCTCATCAATAACAATTTGGTTCTGTAAGTATCTTTTCGTTCTTCTCTCATGGTCATGCTGCAAAAACTATATAATTTACAAATTATTACACTAAATGGACACAGTACACATGATATTACTATCTCAATACATGATGCAATATATGAATGGACTCCACTAAAAGAATGCCACATGCACTTGTTTCCCTTGTGCTAAAATGGAAAATCTCATAGTTTGCCATATGATTTTAGCAACTCATTTGCTAAAATCTTGGTTGATTTTAGCAATGTTAACTAAAATCAACTAAGATTTGCTAAAATCAACCATGATTTTAGCAAATGAGTTGCTAAAATCATTTGGAAAACTTAAATCAACTGGTCGATGATTTTATGGGATTTCACATTTTAACAAATAGGAAACAAGAAGTTAGTATACTAGTTTAGTACCTTATTTACTATCTCTAGACTTCTTAGGTGCCTATTTCTTTATCGTTAACTAGCTCTATTGGCCGAACTCTGTGTTTGGTCTTTGCTCTATAGTATGTGCTTTTGTCTCGATGGAAGATACTAATTATTTTAATGTAATTTGTCTATCTTGTTGGACGGGTTCCCCGTTAAGTCCATATCTTTGTATTTGGGACGGCTTTCTTTGTAAATGCTGTTGGGCCTTTTAATGATATGATTGTGATTGACTTGTAAAAAAACCAAAATGCCCCGAATTATCCCTAGAAATTAACACATTTATTACATCTTTTCAGGTCAGTTCACCATGGAATCATGCACATGCTATGTTATTTGATATGTCATTTTCATTAAATTGATTTGTCAGTTAAATTGATTATGTGTCTTCAGATTCCAGTCCCTCCTACTTATAAGGAAATAAATGATATAATCCATCAGATTTCTGCTAAGGACAGGCAGATAAACTTTTTAAGGAAATTTGAATTATGAATATTGAAGAAATGCTTCGGAAACCTTTTATGAAAGAGAGAATATCTCAGTGATCTTCCTAATGCTTTTTGGAATAGAAAGAAAGACATTGGCTATGTTCGGTTTGCTGCTTTGAGCAAAATATTTTGAAAAGAGTTTTGAAGTTGTTCACTTGTTGGACTTCAAAGGGGCCCATAGTTGACTTGAAGTTGCAGACTTGCAGCTTCAACTTTTCAGACTTGTTTTAAATCTGTGGGCCCATGTGCAAGTCTGTGGGCCCATTTTTGAAGTTTTAAGTGTTCTTTTTGTGGAATAATTGTAAATACATGGGCCCACCAATTACCATTATAGTACCTTATAAGACTTCTTTTTCGGACCAAAGACCAAAAAAAAGTAGCTTGTACTTCACTAGTGGAGGGGCCCACCCCCAAAACTTAGTAGCACCTTTTTGAACACAAATTATGTGTTTTTAATTTGAAAATGCTCTTCAAGCAGCAAACCGAACAAAGCCATTGTTTCGCTACCCTATGAAAAAGATTTTGATGAAAGGAAAATCCCTACTAAAGCTAGACCAAGTCAAACGAAACAAGAATAGCTTGCTATGTGTCAAAATGAGATTGACAATTTGATAAAAAAGAATATTATAAGAAAAAGTTATTCTTCTTGGAGTTGTATCGCATTTTATGTAAATAAAAACGCTAAAAAGGAAAGAGATGTACCAAGGCTTGTTATTAATTATAAACCTCTTAATGAAGTCCTTATGTGGATTAGATATCCAATCCCCAATAAGAAAGACCTCCTTGACAGGCTTAATGAAATTTGGTTCTGTAAGTATCTTTTCGTACGTTCCTCCCTCATGTGCATGCTGCAAAAACTAGATAATTTACAAATTATTACAATAAATGTACACAGTACACATGACATTACTATCTCAATACATGATGCAATATATGAAAGGACTCCACTAAAAGAATGCCACATGCACTTGTTTCCCATGTGCTAAAATGAAAAATCTCATAGTTTGCCCAATGATTTTAGCAACTCATTTGCTAAAATCTTGGTTGAATCTTAACTAAAATCAACTAAGATTTGCTAAAATCAACCAAGATTTTAGCAAATGAGTCGCTAAAATCATTTGAAAAACTTAAATCAACTGGTCGATGATTTTATGCGATTTCCCATTTTAACAAAGGGTAGTGCTAATGCTAAAACTCTTTTTGATTGTGCCAAAACTCAAGTGCATGAATGCCTTGTACTCATGTGTAAGGTACAAGCTCTTTGTGCATTGGAATTTTGGCACAATCAAAAGCAGTTTTGACATTATCACTACCCATTTATAGGAAACAAGAAGTTAGTATACTACTTTAGTACCTTATTTACTATCTCTAGACTTTTCCCAGTAGAAATATTTCTAATCTTTTTCTAATTGTTTTTCCTTTTTCCTTTAATCGAGATGTTATTTGAGTCATCGACTCCACATTTGCTTTTTAGGATAATTGAAGAGACTTATAGTTGTCAAGATGGTTTAAAAGGTGGTAAAACCTATATGTGAGGACGTCAATTCCAAATATAGGCTACTTTCTATACTTCTACATTTTTCCTTCTTTCAAGGTGAATCAAGAGTAAGAAGTAAACTAGCGTAAGACCCGTGCTATGCAACGTACGAGACGATTCCAAGTGCACATGGTCAATAAAATAATATCAAATAAATTTCTAATAGAGTTAAATTTTTTTATTCATATAGCATTCACAGAAACTTGACCTAACTAATAGTGCTACATTAAAAATGCTACGGTTGCATCCTTCATCTCTCTCTAAAAAAACCCTCTGTCTTCTCTCTAAACCTTTCACCACTTAGGGCTCCGTCTGTCTGTGTGTGTTGCGCCCCCCCCCCCCCCCCCCCGGCCGATCCTTCTCCTCCTTTTTTTTTCCCGGTGCTATCGGTTTGTTGGAGTGGAAAGGGCGGATCTGCGGCGTGGTGGGGGGTTTTCCCTTGCCGTTTGTGGGGTGATAAGCCCCCAATATTGTAGATAATCGGGGCTTATATCGCTCATTTATTCCACACACACACACGATTTCGCGCTTTATTTGGTTGATATGCGTGTAGTGGTGTTTTTGAGAGTTACAGGTTTAACACGCTAAATAAGCGTGTTTTGAGCGCATTGGAAATCGTGCCAAGTTATCGAGGGCCGGCACGTCAACACCGGGCCTCAAGAGCGAAGGAATGACGATTCGGCTAAGGCCCGGGAATTTGAAAAGTCACCAAGTCCAGCCGATGCATTGGAAGGCGTGCCGCACGCTCACATGGACTCTCGGTGGTATCCGGGAGTGAAGGAGCACCTCCCCCGAGGGTCGCACGACTCATTTAAGTGTTTTGGAGGAAGTCCGGAGGCACGCAATCCAACGGGAGTGATCAAAGAAGTCAAATTCAAGTCAAGATAATTTCGGACCGATCCAGATTTGCCCAAAGTTTTCCAGATGATTCTGGACCGATCCGAAATTATTCTGGACCGATCCAGATTTGACCAAAGTTTTCCAGACGATTCCGGACCGATCCGGAATTATTCTGGACCGGTCCAAAATTGCTCCGAACCATTTTTTTTTGCACTTTATGCACTTTCTATTAATGGCAAGTTTATGGTTGTTGTGAGAGCTTTATGGATATTTGTAAGAGAGAGAAGTAGAAGACTATATTGGGCTCTCTCCTCTCTCCTTCTCACATACCTTCTCTTTTATTTTTCTTAGTTAGTTTTTGCTCTCACCTCTCTCCTCCATTGGAGAGAGTTTACGGTCTCTCTCTCTAGAATACTCAAGTAAGTACTAATAAGTTCCCGTTAATTTGTCGTTTATTAATGTTGTAGCCACTCGTTGGATCTCTAAATAAATCAAGTTTATTTTTGTTTTTATCGGTTAAATTGTATTCTTCATGTTCTAGTCATTTCCTTCTTAAACCTTAGTTTTTACTTGTTGTTTGTGATTTCCTTAAGGCTTAAAGTTGTAGGCAAGCTTAGGAACTTTGCTAAAAATTAGTTTATTAAGTCACATGTTATGTTTTTTATTTCCTTTGCAAAATTAGTCATGTTTTTCTTGGTTATATTTGAGTAGTCTAAATAGGCTCGGTGATGGGGTGATTAGCATTCCATGACTTAGGTTTAATTCGTTCTTTTCGCCAAATTGCAAACACTTCTTGTTTAATAAAGTCACGGGCTCATCTTTATGTATCAAAATTTGGGTTTGTTAATCTCATTGATCTCTCGTGGCCTAGGGTTAATTCACTTAGGTACGGGTGACGCTTTGGGCGATGTCAATCTAAAAGTTTGTCTAATTGGCTCAAGAACCCTAAACTTTATTGAACTTCATTTCTAGTTCAAAGAGTTAGGACCGATTTTATGTACCAAAGTCTAGGTTTGTTAATCTTTTTGATCTCTCGAGGTTAAGGGTTGATTCTCCTTTTCTCGTGTGATGCTTAGAGCGATGCCAACCTAGATGTTTGCCAAATGGTTACAAGAATCCTAATCTCAACAAGAGAGGAACGAATTAGCCTAAGTTATGGTTGTTAAAATCCCCTAGACTTTGCCTTAGTTTAATTAGTTGATTTTTAATTCCGAGTCGTTCTCGAAGTTGAGAGAATTCCACCAAACAAACTACCAAACTACAATTTGCCGCTTTAAGGCCGAAAACCTACACTTGCAAGACAACTCTCACGCCGGGTGCGTTCCGTCCCTGTGGATTCGACCCGGTCTTACCAGTTATTATGCTACCACCGACCTAGCCCTATGCTTGGGGCGACACCATCTACGATACAATCCAAGGTCGCAAGCATTTTTGGCGCCGTTTCCGGGCACCAAATGATCCATTTAGCGTGAGTTTTTCCTTGCTCCACTGTAAGTATCCTACTCTTTTGTATAGTTTTTCTTATTTTCTGTACATTACTTGTTTTATTAACGAGGTGGCGAACTAGCCCCTCGGAACTGTTCTTGTGGTGAGGCGGTTGCATAACCCCTCCATTTTGCTAGTCCTAAAAATCCTATAAAAAAATATGGCTGATTTTGGAAGTTGCTATGAAGGGCTTTTTCTAGACATCACCAATTTCTCTCAACAAGATGATGAGTCTTTTTTGCAGTATTGGGGGCGATTTAAATGTTCCATATTCTCTTGGGCAATTTATATTTATCAGCTTGGGGATCTTCTGGCTATCTTTTGCCGAGGTTTAAATTCTATGACATGTCAATTTGATTTATTGTCCGATGAAGAATTCCTGAGTAAAAATGCCAAAGAGGGTTGGGACTACCTTGATGAATTAGCCCAAAAGCCCCAATTTTGTGAGTTGACTGAAATTGAAATAGTACCTTTGTTCTTTAATGAAGGGGTTATGTTAGCTTTGACATAAATCTCAGAGGTTAAATGGGATGATGAGCCTGTTTTCGATTATGCTCCCCAAGTGGATTTCGATTGTACCCTTGATATGCATTTTCATGAGAAAACTTTTGAGGTTAATGTCACTAGCACTTTCATTGAGTCTCCTCCACCATAAGAACTTGAAAGATTTGAACTAATTGATTTTCTTGGTGTTGATAATTATGATTGTGTTTACAATCCATTTCTAGTAAATCTTGTCAACACCTTGAAAATAAATTTGGTTCGAAATATGCACTTGGTGGAACCACATTTTCTAAAACGACTACTGCTATCACTTTACTCTAAGTATCTTATCTTATGGCATGGTCGTGTATAATTTTTAACAGAGGGGGTGAAATGGGATGTTATGCTTGTGCTAATAACTCTTCATAGTACAAAGGATGTTTGGATTCCACATGAAGGATTAGTGTACTCTGATGGTCCGGTATAGCCACCCGAACTTGAACTACGTATGGCCTAGCCACAGTCTCTAGTTCCGGGAAGAAAAGTAGTACCCATGCAATCGCGTGAAGATTCTTCGGTTGTGTTATTTTTGTACATATTGTTATTTGTGAAGCTCGGATAACACAAGCCGGGCGGTTCTAATATCGTTTTCTCTTAGTAGGAATGATGAAAAAGTCTCTCATTTGGTCGAGGTATAAGGTGGTTGACATTCCACCTCGTCGGTACATTTTTATCCCTCCTTGTTCTTCATTTTCATACTGTCTTCGTGCTATGAGGACATAGTACATTTTAAGTTGGGGGGAGGGTTTACTTCGTGCTTTGTTGCATTGTTTATATTAAGAGTCTTAAAAAAAAAAAAGGAAGAGAAAATTGAAAATTTTTTTAAAAAAATGGTGAATCAAGCAATTTGGATACTTGCGTGTGCTTACTCTTAATTGATGGCTTCTAATTAATGCTATGATGTTTGTTGTGTGAGACGGAGTCTTAATACGATTTCATGGATAGACTTAAGTTTGTGAACATGACGTTAAAGGGAAACACTTGGTTAAACCGTATTACCTATAGTTGGATAGTGTATACTCAGTTGAATTCATGCTTTCGCACACGCACTGTCCCACTTGAGCATTCACTGGCTTCGAAATTGGTTCACGTGTCATTGATCCCTCGGTGTGAATTAACTTATCTGTGAAATATTTGGAGCTCATTTCCTTGTAAAAAAAAAGATGGTGCATGTTGTATTGTTAATGTTTGTCCGGGCGTTCATTGAGTAACCGGGCAATCGGGGTTTGCTCCCACCGTATTGTTCGTGTCAAAAGATGGATAGACCTTGTGAATGCATTGTTGAATGTAGTTAGCTTGGACCTCACTATAAAGCCTTTTTTACTCGAGCAATTAAGTCTGAGGGGTCTCTCAAAACCTGGCGCCCTAAGGCCATTTGGATTGGGGATGGCTGACCTAACGCTCGCTAAAGGGGTCAACTAGAAAGCCCGAGAGGTCCAGGCATTGCACGACCACATAAAAAAACGAAGAGATTCCTTCGAATAAAGGGAAGGGGTGTGCTTAAAGAAATACCGAGCTATCAATGGTGTGAGAATTGTTTTCAAGATTGGTGAATTTCTTTGTGAGGTTTCTTTTCACACGCATGTCACGTGAGAATTCTCTATCCGACCGTAGGTGAGAGGATTGATTTTTGTGTTAAGTTTGGATATGAAGTTCACTTGCTTAACTCTTTCTATGAATGAAATATCTTGCCATTGACTTGCGTGACAGACTTTGTGGTACTATGTGTGGTTGTCGGTTGGGTATGAGTCACACTTAAAGTATTCGATTCCTATGTGTTTTGTGGGTGTTCACTGCTGAAAACCCTCACGAGACTTCACTTGTCCAACCGGGGCCGCCCGGGGGTTTAAAAGACATATCCATTTTAGTTTGTTTCCGTTAGTTGCATTTGTTTAGTTTGCTCGGGGCGAGCAAAGTCTAAGTTGGGGGGTGTGATAAGCCCCTAATATTGTAGATAATCGAGGCTTATCTCGCTCATTTATTCCACACACATGCGATTTCGCGCTTTATTTGGTTGATATGCGTGTAGTGGTGTTTTTGAGAGTTACAGGTTTAACACGCTAAATAAGCGTGTTTTGAGCGCATTGGAAATTGTGCCAAGTTATCGAAGGCCAACACATCAACACCGGGCCTCAAGAGCAAAGGAATGACAATTCGGCTAAGGCCCGGGAATTCGAAAAGTCACCAAGTCTAGCCGATGCATTGGAAATTGTGTTGCACGTTCACATGGACTCCCGGTGGTATCCAGGAGTGAAGGGGCACCTCCCTCGAGGGTCGCACAACTCATTTAAGTGTTTTGGAGGAAGTCCGGAGGCACGCAATCCAATGGGAGTGATCAAAGAAGTCAAATTCAAGTCAAGATAATTCCGGACCGATCCAGATTTGCCCAAAGTTTTTCAGATGATTCTGGACCGATCCAGATTTGCCCAAAGTTTTCCAGACGATTCCGGACCGATCCGGAATTATTCTGGACCGGTCCAAAATTGCTCCGAACCATTTTTTTTTGCAATTTATGCACTTTCTATTAATGGCAAGTTTATGGTTGTTGTGAGAGCTTTATGGATATTTGTAAGAGAGAGAAGTGGAAGACTATATTGGGCTCTCTCCTCTCTCCTTCTCACATACCTTCTCTTTTATTTTTCTTAGTTAGTTGTTGCTCTCACCTCTCTCCTCCATTGGAGAGAGTTTACGGTCTCTCTCTCTAGAATACTCCAGTAAGTACTAATAAGTTCCCGTTAATTTGTCGTTTATTAATGTTGTAGCCACTCGTTGGATCTCTAAATAAATCAAGTTTATTTTCGTTTTTATCGGTTAAATTGTATTCTTCATGTTCTAGTCATTTCCTTCTTAAACCTTAGTTTTTACTTGTTGTTTGTGATTTCCTTAAGGCTTAAAGTTGTAGGCAAGCTTAGAAACTTTGTTAAAAATTAGTTTATTAAGTCACATGTTATGTTTTTTATTTCCTTTGCAATTAGTCATGTTTTTCTTGGTTATATTTGAGTGGTCTAAATAGGCTCGGTGATGGGGTGATTAGCATTCCATGACTTAGGTTTAATTCGTTCTTCTCACCAAATTGCAAACACTTCTTGTTTAATAAAGTCACGGGTTCATGTTTATGTATCAAAATTTGGGTTTGTTAATCTCATTGATCTCTCGTGGCTGAGGGTTAATTCACTTAGGTACGGGTGACGCTTTGGGCGATGTCAATCTAAAAGTTTGTCTAATTGGCTCCAGAACCCTAAATGATAAACCCCAAATGTAGTAGATATCCGGGGCTTATCTAGCTTATTTTGCTCATACACACACGTGATTTCGCCCCTTAAATGTTTGATTTGCACGTAGTGGTGTTTTTGATAGTTATAGGTTTAACACACTAAATAAGCGCATTTTGGAGCGCATTGGGAACCGTCCCAAACTACCGAGGGCCATTTGCCCCATGGCACGTCAACACCGGGCCTCAAGAGCGAAGGAATGACGATTCGGCTAAGGCCCGGGAATTCGAAAAGTCACAAGTCAAGCCGGTGGCTTGGAAGGCGTGCCGCACACTCACATGGACTCCAGGTGGTATCCGGGAGTGAAGGAGCACCTCCCCCGAGGGTCGCACAACTCATTTAAGTGTTTTGGAGGAAGTCCGGAAGCACACAATCCAATGGGAGTGATCAAAGAGGTTAAATTCAAGTCAAGATGATTCCGGACCGATCCGGAATTATTCTGGACCGATCCAGATTTGCCCAAAGTTTTCCAGACGATTCTGGACCGATCCGAAATTATTCTGGACCGGTCCAGAAATGCTCCGAACCACTTTTTTCAGCACTTTATGCACTTTCTATTTATGGAATGTTTCTCTCCTTTGTGAGGACTTTTTGTAACTTATTAGAGAGAGAAGTGAAAGACTATATTGGGCTCTCTCCTTCTCACATACCTTCTCTTTTATTTCTTTAGTTAGTTTTTGGCTCTCACCTCTCTCCTCCATTGGAGAGAGTTTAAGGTCTCTCTCTCTAGAATACTCAAGTAAGTACTAAGTTCTCGTTAATTTGTCGTTTATTAATGTTGTAGCCACTCGTTGGATCTCTATATAAATCAAGTTTGTTTTCGTTTTTATCGGTTAAATTGTATTCTCCATTCTCTAGTCATTTCCTTCTTAAACCTTAGTTTTTACTTGTTGTTTGTGATTTTCTTAAGGCTTAAAGTTATAGGCAAGCTTAGGAACTTTGTTAAAAATCAGTTTATTAAGTCACATGTTATGTTCTTTATTTCCTTTGCAAAATTAGTCATGTTTTTCTTGGTTATATTTGAGTAGTCTAAATAGGCTCGGTCATGGGGTGATTAACACTCCATGACATGACATAGGTTTAATTCGTTCTTCTTGCCAAATTGCAAACATTTCTTGTTTAATAAAGTCACGGGTTCATCTTTATGTATCAAAATTTGAGTTTGTTAATCTCATTGATCTCTGGTGGCCGAGGGTTAATTCACCCAGGTACGGGTGACGCTTTGGGCGATGTCAATCTAAAAGTTTGTCTAATTGGCTCAAGAACCTTAAACTTTATCGAACATCATTTCTAGTTCAAAGAGTTATGATCGATTTTATGTACCAAAGTCTAGATTTGTTAATCTTTTTTTATCTCTCGTAGTTAAGGGTTGATTCTCCTTTTCACGTGTGATGCTTGGAGCGATGTCAACCTAGATGTTTGCCAAATCGTTACAAGAATCCTAATCTCAACAAGAGAGGAACGAATTAGCCTAAGTTATGGTTGTTAAAATCCCCTAGACTTTGCCTTAGTTTAATTAGTTGATTTTTAATTCCGAGTCGTTCTCGAAGTTGAGAGAATTACACCAAACAAACTACCTGATAAGTCCCTAATATTGTAGATAACCGGGGCTTATCTTGCTCATTTATCTCACACACGCACGCGATTTCGCGCCTTAAATGTTCGATATGCGCGTAGTTGTGTTTTTGTTAAGTTACAGGTGAAACACGTGAATAAGCACATTTTGAGCGGCATTGGGAAGCGTGCCAAGTTACTGAGGGCCCCGTGCCCCATGGCACGCCAACACCGGGCCTCACGAGCCACAAAAAGACGATTCGGTTAAGGCCCGGGAATGAGAAAAGTTGGAGCTTTGAAGCCGTGCTTCACATTCACGAAAACTCTCGGTGGGGTCCGGAATTGAACAAGCACTCACAAGACCGAGGTTCATCTCCCCCGAGGGTCACACGATTCATTTGAGTCCATTGGAAGACATCCGGAAGCACGCGATTCAAGCGGATTGATCAAAGGAGTGAAATTCAAGTTTAGAAGATCTTGGATTGATCCAAAGGAAACTTGGATTGATCCAAGTTTCATCAAAGTTACTCCAGAGCCTTTTGGATCGATCCAAACTTAGGTTGGATCAATCCAAGTTTCAAAAATTCCACCAGAGCATCTTGGATTGATCTAAGGAAAAGTTGGATCGATCCAACTTCACAAAATCTCACAGCAACACTCTTTGGATCGATCCAAAGAAAAGTTGGATCGATCCAACCTTGGACGAAACTTCACCAGAGCAGTTTGGATCGATCCAAACTCATCTTGGATCGATCCAAGTACCTCCAGACAGCCAATTTAATTCACTTTATGTACTTGCCTTTTATGGAAACTTTTTATGTTTTGTGAGAGCTTTATGGGATATTTTGTAGAGAGAGAAGGGGAAGGCTATATGTTGCTCTCTCCTCTCTCCTTCTCTAAAAGACTTACTCTTTCATTTTTAGTTTTAGTTTAGCTCCTCCATTGGAGGATTTTGAAGCTTTATCTCTCTAGATTTCTCAAGTAAGTTTTCATTTCTAGTTAATTTGTCAAGGTTTATTGTTGTAGCTACAATCATTCTCTCTATATAAATCTAGTTTATTTGTGTTTTTATCGGTTAAATCTTGTTCTTCATTTCCTAGCTAAATCCTTCTTAAACTCTAGTTTTTATTGGTTGTTTGTTATTTCTCTAAGGTTTAAAGTTATTGGCAAGTTTGTTATCATCGTTAAAAATCACTTTTCAAAGTTATTGGTCATGTTTATAACTTCCTTAATTAAATTAATTAGTCTTTGCCTAATGAGTGAGTAGTCAATTAGGTAGGGTCATGGGGTGATTGACTCCCCATGACCAAGGTTAATCCAGTTCCTCGCGCAATTTAAAAAAGGCTTTCAACTTTTGTCGAGTAATGAATTGGGATTCACTTTTACGAATCAAAATTAGGGTTTGTAAACCCCTTTGATCGCACGTCGCCCGGGGCTTGACCACTTGGTATGTGCGATGCTTAGGGATAGGGCGACTCAAATGTTTGTCTAAATGGCACAAGAATCCTATTCTTTGTGGAACGCATTTTTCTAGGCGATGGTTTAGTTTCTAAACCATCTGCTCGGGTGCACCTAACGGTGGCTCGAGTCGGTTACCGAGCGTGAGGATTTGGTTAGCTTTGATTGTGATCGTTATGAACCCCTAAGCTTTACCTTTGTTAATTTAGTCTTTTCGTATTCCGTGTCATTCACGAAGTTAAGTGAATCCACCAACAAATCACAAAAGCCAAGTTTGCCGCTTTAAGGCTAAAAACTTCATTCGCAAGTCAACTCTCACGCCGGGTGCGTTCGGTCCCTGTGGATTCGACCCGGTCTTACCGGTTATCATGCTATGCGATACCTAGCCCTACGCTTGGGGCGACACCATCTACGACACAATCCAAGGTCGCAAGCACTACCAAACTACAGTTTGCCGCTTCAAGGCCGAAAACCTACACTTGCAAGACAACTCTCACGCCGGGAGCGTTCGGTCCCTGTGGATTTGACCCAGTCTTACCGGTTATTATGCTACCGCCGACCTAGCCCTACGCTTGGGGCGACACCATCTATGATACAATCCAAGGTCGCAAGCACTAAACTTTATTGAACATCATTTCTAGTTCAAAGAGTTAGGATCGATTTTATGTACCAAAGTCTAGGTTTGTTAATCTTTTTGATCTCTCGAGGTTAAGGGTTGATTCTCCTTTTCTCGTGTGATGCTTAGAGCGATGTCAACCTTGATGTTTGCCAAATAGTTACAAGAATCCTAATCTCAACAAGAGAGGAACGAATTAGCCTAAGTTATGGTTGTTAAAATCCCCTAGACTTTGCCTTAGTTTAATTAGTTGATTTTTAATTCCGAGTCGTTCTCGAAGTTGAGAGAATTCCACCAAACAAACTACCAAACTACAGTTTGCCGCTTTAAGGCCGAAAACCTACACTTGCAAGACAACTCTCATGCCGGGTGCGTTCGGTCCCTGTGGATTCGACCCGATCTTACCGGTTATTATGCTACCACCGACCTAGCCCTACGCTTGGGGCGACACCATCTACGATACAATCCAAGGTCGCAAGAATGGGGTCCGTTGCGGCAGATCTTGGCGGCATTTTGAGGTCCTTCCATGTGTGAGTTTCACGGCATTTGCGGGTTTCGTTGTTTTTCTCCTTCATCTTCGGCAAGCGTTAGGTTTGCTGTCGCGGTGGTTGCGGTTTCTCATCTTCTCGTCGGCTATCCATCCGCTGGCTTTTGGTATACCCGCCGGTCACACTATTGGGTATGACCGGTTTTGGGCTTAACGGCAATGGGTTACTGGGTGCAGACGTGTGGACACCTTGGCGGCTGCTCGCGGTTCGTACAGGTTCTTTTCATCATCTCCATCGAGATGTGTTGTCGCCGATGAATGTTGGAAGCCTTTTTGGTTTCCGATCAGAGATGTTTGTGGTTTTGGAGGTGATGGCTTCTGCTTGGTGGTGCTACAGTGGAGGGTCCTGGTGGGGCTGTGGTGGTTGCTGGTTGGCCATTTCTGAGGTGGTGGGCGGCAGTTGCGGTTCTTTTTGGCATGGGTGTAATTAGGGTTTCCTTTTGGGTCTAAATGTTCTATTGGGTGTGCCCTATTGAGTTAGGCCTTTAGATGTTACTAGCATGAACCTGTGCTATGCACGGCAAAGAGACATGAAATAAAATGAGGTGTTTTTTTCTTTTTGTGATGAGCTAAAAAATTGCAATATTAATCGAAAGTGTATTGAATTACTCGATCACTTAAATTAAAAGAGTAAAACAATTCTATTTCTTATCTGCTCCTTTTGATTCTAATTTCCCATGGTGATTGAATCGGTTATAAAAACATAAACCGTGCATATGATTGAATCGGCTATAAAATCGTAATCCATATATGTGACTTTTCACAAAATAATTGAAGTCAACACCTTAGAGGGAAAATGTGCCATAATTTTTTTAAGATGCATGTAATTGGAAAAAATAAAAAAATACCTATATAATAAGGAAGAGCGGTTTTTCAATCCCTTATAAATCCTAACATTTTCATTTCTAATCTTATAGTTGGTTAAGAGAGTTTTTAGAGTTTCTATAAATCTAAGCTATTTATTTTTGTTTCCAATAGTAGCTTAAGGAACGGCTATGATTAATTGCCGAAGCACAATAGAGATCACGACCGCTTATTTTCTTCTTTAAGGTCTCTCTCTTTGTCCCCCCAAATTCCACAATCTGTTCCACAATTCTTTCATGTTCATTTGAATTTTGAAAATCATTTGTCCATTTTCTACAATTCTTCTCTTATTGACTCTCTAATCTATGTGTAACCCTTGCATTTCAATTGTGTCAGAATATTCTATAGTGATACGCCTCACTCCCTAATTATGCCCGTGATATGCCCTAATGTGGGAGTTGAGGAGTTGTGTATATTCATCGTGATATAAACATTGGGGAGGTTTCTATTTTGCTAGTTATTAAATTTTAAATTTATATAAAAGAAATAATTTAGTTTTGCTGATTATAAATTTTAAATTTATATAAGCCTCATTTGGAAAGTTATATTTTCATAGTGAAAGTTATATTTGCCTGATCTTAGCAATTGAGAATGAGCTAATTTGAATTTTGTCAAGTGATCCAATTTTGCAAGAATTTATTTTCTTCCCCAACTATAAATAACTGATTTCCTCTTAATATTGTTATACTTTAATTTCAGTATATACAGCGATTACTGAATTTACATTTTACTTTTTTATTTTCTCGTTAATAACTTATTGACCGGAATAGAATATAGAATCAAAGATTCTTTGTTTTGTTATGTAAGACAAGATATATGGGTTTCAAATTTAATAAATGAGATTCACAACAAATTTTTGATGTAGGTAATTAAGTCACATGCTTCTCTCAAAACCCTAAACGACAAACCAATTAACTCACACCACTTGTCGCAACCATTGCTCTTCTCACCAAAAGTCATTTTGCAATAATATATAAGATGGTTTTAGGCTTCATTGATGTATCAGGTTTGCCATGTTTGGGCTAGGCCATTGGGTGTTTGAGCTTCGCCCTTTAGGTGTGTTTTAGGCTATGACACAGCAGGTTTATTTTAATTTCTCCAACTTTTGGTTGGAGTCCACTCCCCTCTCCCCCAACTTGATGTACTCTTTGTGAAGTTTTCCCTAATAAATTTTATTGTTGATAAAAAAAAAAAAAAAAAAACCGAGTGAAGCAAGAATTGTAGCCCACTGGTGCTAATGTTCTTTGGGCTCAAGTGGCAGAAGTAGCCCAAACTAGTCCAAGAGTCAAATAAATCATTTGAGCCTACAGCGTTGCATGCAAACTACTAAAACCTATATGCATGTATACATACAAGTACAACATGCACATGCGTGATCCAGATGAATATGCGTGATCCATCAACCGGAAACATAGAACTCATTAATATACATTTAATCATGCAATAGAGTTTCAAAATTGCAATACTTTTTTTAGTTCCATCAGAAAGAAACATTCCACAAAGTACCTACCAATGTGTGCACATATCACACATAACAGTTGCCATAATCATCCTTTTAAGTTTTGTAAACTACAAAATTCATCTCCAATAATTTCGAAATTCGATAATAACATGTCCAAGAATCCAGGTTTTATTTGCTTTTCCTTGAATTATGAAAAGTGGAATGACAATCTTTCGCTTTTACAGCGGAGAGATGGAAATGAAAAACAATGATGCCAATGAACATTTTATTCTGGGTTTTCGTTTCATGATCAACATCGACAAACCCCGTACGTAATAAGTTAAAGTTCAAACTGGAATCAAGTTAACTGAAGCTTTTGGAGGAGAATCTTGTCTCTTTGAGATACTTCCATTACCTGCTAGAGTGCAAACTCTAGTCTGAAATCTTCCCCAATTGGCAGCGAAAGTCCCAAGATCTCCACAACAACAAATGGTCCATTGCCAGTCAAATGCACTCTTGATTTTCCTTTAGTACGCATATTAGTTACCAACTTAAAACCCTTCACCACCATATTAGGCCTTGCTTCCAACCCCAGAACTGTCACTTTACCAATAACCCATTTTTCTCCCAAAGCAAATTCTCCATTAACAACCTCAGATCCAACCACTACCTTATTCCCCACAACACCCCCATGAAACCTCACTAAACTCCACCTCCCTCCCTCTCCTCCCATCTCCACTTCCACTCCATCATCCAAAAAGACTTCTCCTGTGCTCTTTCCGCTGCCACCACTTACCACAACCAATACCTCAAATGGAGTCCTCCGAGCAGCTTCTGTTGTCATAGCCTCTCCTTGCATGGCAATTATATTCCCCTCCCTTATATGCACGTTTATATGATCCGGTGGAGCATCAACCGTGACATACTTTCCCGGATCCACACTGACCGAGTTTGAGTAGTTGAAGAGGTCAAACCAGTTTCCGGCGGGGAAGTAAGCGTCAACTGAGACGGCTCCTGACTGCAGGACAGGGGATACCATCACGCCTTTGCCAATCAGGAACTGTGAGCTGATTTCATAAGTTGATATGTCTTGGGGGAATGAGAAGAAAAGTGGGCGTGCAATGGGGGTTCCTTTTTTGTGTGCCTCATAATTTAATGTGTAGAAGTAGGGTAGTAGCCTGTACCGGAGCCCAAGCACCTTTCGAGCTGATGCAGCGACTGAATCCCAGACGTAGAGCTCTTGAGGAATAGTGTTATTGTCATTGTGGTCTCTTGCAAAGGGATAAAAGGCTCCCAGCTGCATTGCAGCAAGGATTTAAGAGGAATTAGATGTGCAGTTTAAGAAATAAGAATGAAATGCATTTAGTTTGATGAAAAGAGTGCTATGATTGGCCCTATGTTAGAAACAAGAAAAGAAAAAGAGGAAAAGGCCTTTTACCTGAACCCATCGCCGGCAGAGTTCTTCAGTTGTGTTTCCATTAAATCCACATATATCGGCTCCAACCATTGGAATTCCAAAAATTCCAGAATTCAAGATACTGGGAATTGAATATGCTAAGTCATCCCATTTGGCACGATTGTCTCCAGTCCAATGGGCAGTGAAGTTGCCAGATCCCACAAATGTTGACCTACCAAGGACAAAAGGCCTTTTACCCGTCGCTTTGGTCAAAGCTGCATTAGTAGCTTTCGATTCGAAGAATCCATAAAGGTTATGAATGTTGTATTCTGAGATGTTATGGAAGTGCATAGCCGTTGCTGGAACAGTTTTATTAAGGATGGACAGTTGTATACCAGAATTATTGATACGGTATGGAGGATTGTCAAGAGTGGACAATGGGTTGGGTGGGACTGATATTAAATTGGCAATCTCATTCATGTCCGTCCAGAGGCCGTCAACGGGTAGAAGATCACGGAAAATTTTGATTTCTTCAGCCCAGAAAATCGCGCAAGCGGGATTTGTAAAATCAGGGAAGTAGACTGGCCCTGGCCAAACATCTCCCAGGAACGGGACTCCGTCGCGTTTTATAAATATATCAGCTTTCATTCCTCTTTTGTAGGTTCCATATGTCTCGTTCACACTAATACCTGTGCGAGGAAATTTTAGTATCAGCAAAAGCAATCAGATGGGTGCTTAAACTGCAGAGAATTACAGCATTTTTACCTTGAATAATACATATGCATACCATATCGATGCCGCGATATGACAACGAGGAAATGTTACTTAAAATTACTTCAATAAATTCTTGGCATTGGCCGTTAATATCAAGCATCCAAATAAATGACATTGATGCCAAAACCGAAAAACAAGCTAATAAAAAAAGTTCCTATTAAATCTTGATGAATCTGTAACTTCTGATTTTCTGGGAGTGAAGTGTCCCTTCCGCAAAATTAAGGAGGAAAAGTGCAGTTGACCATTTTCTCTCTAAAATAAATGAATTTGACCCTCCTCAAATCTCTTAAATTTTTTGTCTTGGCCCCATTGTATATCCTTCCTGTATCAGAGAGTTTGAGAAGCTAAAATAATTTATGGAACTCTTCAGGTATATCCATTACGCATTTATATTCAGATGTGTGCCTAATTTACCTTTTGGAGCATTTTTGGAGTGTAGGTGCTTCATACGCTGCTATATAATTCGGTTTGAAATCATTTTAGCAACGGAAAAATGGGGTTCATTTATGATAAACTCACCAGGATCCAACATGACTCCATATTTCTGCCCATTCCAGTGAAGTTCATCTACGAATTTTCTCATTTCTTCCAAAGGATAATTAATGGGATCAAATGTGAAATCCTTGTAGACATCCATGTAATCAATGTCTGACCACATTGCTTCAAGAGGGATTCTAGCTTTTGCATAGGCAGCAACCACGTCCCTGAGTTTATGGACGTCTTTGTAACCATACCGGCACTGGTGCAATCCTAAATGACAAGGAATGAAGACTTAAGAATAGTACATATAATGTTACGAAATACTGATCGTGCAAATAAATAACTACTATGGTTCAGAAATGAGTACTTCTAATCAAGAAAAATGAGTACTCCAAAAAAATTTAACGAACAAACTAAAAAAAAAAGGTCACTAAAATCTACTCACTCCGTCACGAATTTCTTGTCATTTATGTGCATGCGTGCCATTTTTCAATTACTTATATCTTTCAATCTATAATGTTTTTTACAATTTTAAAACTTTGTTTAATAGAACTCTTCAAACGAGACCCATGTTAAATATATATACAACATTATACATTTGAAAATATAAACAATTTTTTGAGGTATCGTGAACAGAGTGAGAGTAGACAAGAAATTTGGGACGGTACAAACACAGAGTGCCTAAAATGATTCATTAAGCAGAAACCCACAATTGATATTGTTGCTTAGGCACTCACCAAAGCTCCAGAATGGCATCGGCGCAGGCCTCCCTACCAATTCCGTGTATTGCTCTAGAACCGCCTCCGGTGACGGTCCGGCAAAGAAATACAAATCAAGGACACCCCCAATCACTTTATAAGTAATCCTATCACCAGTATACACAACATCCATACCATTACTATTCCACAGCAACACACCATGCGTGGTACCCGCAGCGACTCTGCCGTAAAAATCCGGCGACCTGACATCAATGTAGAACGGGTGGGACCCGTAGAGATTGACGTCCGGATTCAAAGCAAGCACGTCCTTGTTCCATAGGGTTAAGGTTTGGTTGGGTACGATTTTGAAGGACCTCTTGGTGTGTTCTCCAAGGCCGTAGAGGGATGAGCGGTTGGAGGGGAGGTAGGAGGAGAGCTGGAGGTATTGGTCTTTGAATATGAGGAATGTGGAGGAATCGGAGGAGGAGGGTGAGGTGTCAAAGAGGGTGTCGGAGGAGGAGCGGCGAGAGATTGAGAACGAGAAGGGGCTGGTATTGTGGATGGTGAAAACTAGGTCGGAGGTGGGGGAGGAGAGGGAGGAGAGGGAGTGGTTTTGGGTTTCTGGAGGAGGAGTGGTGTGGTATTCCGGGAGGGGGAGGCGGAGGGAAGAGTTGGGGCCACTGCGGGGGAGGATTTGTTCCTGTTTGGGCACTTCCCATCTCTTGTGTTTGGAGTCTGTGATTCGGATTCTCAGGCGATCATTCGTCTCTAAGCTGCACAGGCCACAGAGAAATGTAAAAAAAACAAAGGAGTAATTTCTAATGGGGCTTTCGTAGATACTATAATATTTAACACAACTTTTGACACAACCATTGAAATGAATTAGCTGAGATTAAAACATGGAAGGATCTCTCTCCCCCTCCATCTCATGTTAATTCTCTCTCTCCCCGATCTCCACTCCGGCGAGTCACCTTTCCTCTCTCCATCTCCGGCGACCCGTGAATATCAATAGACAGGCTGTTCAAATCTTTCCAACCGCTGAATTTGAGTAAATTTACTCTCTAAAATACTAGAGCCTAAAATATAAATGTAACACATACATGAATTTTTTAGCAGCTCTAACCTCAATAATGAAGTAAAGGGCTGGTCCAAAGAAGTTGCACTATCGAATATCACAAAGGCCAAACACTTCAAAAAACTTGGGGCCTATGACGGTCGGGATGTGCTGGTGTGCACGTGGTGTACGCGAATCATTTTTAGGTGGGTGGGTTGCGGCTCAGTTTTTGTATTATTTTTTCTACCGAAATTGCCCTTGCTTGCAGTGAAGCAGATGAAATAAAACAAGGGCGAAATGATAATTTAAGTTGACAGAAATTTTTTTGGACGAAACTATTGTCTACTGTAGCTTTTGTTGTTGTTGCTGCTGTTGTTATTGTTATTGTAAGGTAAGAGCAAAATACACACACAAAACTCTCACAAATGCCAAACTACCCGTAAATTTCTCAATAACCACACCACTGATAGCCACCCGTCCCCGCCATTCCTGTTTCGCCGGAAACTGCCGTTATCGGAAATTTTCATTGTTGGTACCATCAACAACCTAGCCTTCCGCTATCTCCACAAAAATAAAACACCCGGAAAGATAAAAAGAAAAAAAAAAAAAAACCTACAACGAGTGTTTCAAGTTGAAATCAATGAAAAACCCCACTTTGACAGGAATGATCAATATGAATAGTTAGCAAGCAATGTTTTGAAAACCAATTGACGAGCGAACAAGAGAAGGTATGGGTGGATGGGTCAGCGGTTTAACCGCAAACTGAATTGAACCGTGATGTCATAATTATATACATTTCAATACGGCCGGTGAATCCCACATCGGTGGGCAAAGAGGGGAGGCATTCTCAGGAGCTATAAATTCATTACAAAGGCAACAAAGATTTATTGTACCACTGAGATACGAACGAATGACGAGTTTGGAATCTGTTATGCTTGATCCATATTGGTTGATTATAATTTCCAAAGTTAGTGTATATGGCTGTTTGATAAAATTGAAAACTGAAGCCAAAAGCTGAAAAATTAAGTGCTGAAAACTGAATGAGGAATGTTTAAAATTGAATAACTGTTTGATAAAATATATTAAGCACTGAATTAAAAAATGAATTTTTTTTTTGTTCTAATCGTCTCTTAATTTTACTAATGGTCATCATGTATTTGTGGTAGTGGTGGAGCGGTGGGAGGTGATGGGTGGTGGTGGCGGTGTAAAGGTGGCCATGGAGTAATGGTGGTGGTGGTGGTGGAATGATCGTGAGTTGTGGTGGCAATAGAATAATAGTGGTGCAATGGTGATGGTGTAGTGATGGTAGTGTGATGGTTGTGGCGTGGTAGTGGTGGTGGTGGAGTGATGGCGGTGGCATGACAATAATGGTGGTGGTATATGGGTAATGGTGATAGTGGTGGCAGTGGTAGTTCTGGCGGTAATGGTGGCGGCGGCGGTGCACTAGTGGTGGTTGTAGTGGCGGCGGCGGCGGCTTGGTAGTTGCAGTGGTGGTGGTGATGGTGACAGCGGCAGTGTGATGGTTGATTGTAAGCACATAAGAATTCAACCAAAATTAAGTACTTCAAAGCTACTTAATTTTTATTAACTTTTTAGCCTACATTTTATGTGGCACTTAATCTGTTAAGTAACATAAAAAATGGTTATCAAACCTACTTAATCACTTATTACTTAATTGATTCAGTTTTAAGTGTTGAATTTGTGCTATAAAAAAAACCCATGAGTATGGCCGATTTTTCTATTTTGTCTTAAGTTAGGTGCTTAATATGGTAGACAATAAATTTTGTGTTTGAATCTCACAACCTACCTAGTTATTAAATATATGCACGTGTTTAGTCCTCTTATGGAGGAGAGCCTGAGCCTGACTACACGTGAGAGGTATGTTGAGAACCACGTATGGATTGGGCGGGCGAATTTAAAAGTATAAGTTGGACGAGTGTTGAATTCAAATATGATTGCATTCCCCATTTGTTCAAACAAACGAACATTCAGTAAATACAGAGAGAGATTTATGTTCCAACATTCAATAAACAGAGAGAGAGAGAGAAGGAGAGAGAGAGATTCAGTAACAATCTATAGTATATTTATCAATTAGAAATATGTTAAATTATAATTCTTAACCCAATATTATATATGTTTATCAATTTTTTAATTTATAAAATTCTCATGGTCCGGTTCGGTTTATTAAAGGTTTTCTTAATGAAAATCCATGGACAAAACTGTGAGTCTTGGTTTTGTAATTTTTTAATCCGTATCCGGACCAGTAATTCATGGACCCAAATCAAAACCTATGGTTTAGTTCGGTTAGGTTTGGGTTCGCGGTTCACGGGTTTTTTTTGACGGCTCTAATTTTACCTGGCAGTGAGGCTGAGCTGCTGAATGTCAGGCCCATAAACATTAGTTTTCTTGATAAGTTGCAGATTGGCTGTCAAGGACTTCCCAGAATCATCGACGGCCACCGACCGGATCACGTAACCGTACCCGATTGGCTCTCCTCCTCCTCCATCCTCGAATCGGCTTGGTTTTGTTGGAGAAGATAAACATCTAATGAAGAAATGGGAAACCTGCAGTGACAGTATTAGTACTGGTAGAACATGAAAGCTAGAGGAGAAACTTCTTTTTCTGGGTCTAAGTTGTATTATCATTCTCGCCGGCCGGTATTTGGTGGCTGAGAAAATCCAGCAAGAAGAAGATGGGGCGTTAGCTACTGTCGAAATGGCTTTATGCCCAATAGCAACTGTCGTCTCCACCAAGGTTTATATAGACATGAAAATGTACGGAAAAGTCCAGCGCCCCCACGTATTCAACGTTCCTGTCATTGTTATCTTTTATGGCACGTCCCTTGTATACAACTACTGCAAATCCGTAGTCAATAATGGCATGGACACACCACTCCACCACACCAATAACCACACGTGCTTACGTGACACTACACGATTGCTAATGGGAGAATAAACACTTTGAAATTACTTTGCAACCTCCAATCGTGCAATGTGACGTCGGCTTGTGTGGTTGGTGGTGTGGTAGAGTGGTGTGTCCCTAGCATTAGTATCTCAACGTGATTTTTCCAGGAAAAATATAGCTAGAAAAACATAACCCATTTCCAATATGATGGTGAAAATGAAATTACCAGTAATATAAGTATGTCTTTTTCAAACATTTTGGGTATGTGGTTTATATCCCGAAAAATTGAAAGTACTCATGGTATAGATATATCTTTTCTTACCTTGACTAGGAAAAAAAAATAATTTCATCATTTTTTATTTGAAAATGATAAATCTGTGCAAATTGAATATCTTCTTTTTGCTTATTTTTATTAAAAGTACCAGGCATCATAGGAACGTGCACATTTTTTTGTAGCAATAGATCCTCTTGATGAACCAGGAAAATCTTTTTGCCAAACATTAGGCATTGATTTATTATGAAAATACAAATTTCTTCTTGAAACTTGTAATTCAACGTTGTTACTAGCAAAGGGTTGTCTTCTGGGTTCTACTAAATCAGTAAGTAGCCAGTCCCTATGAATTTCAATATCTATCCAATTCGTTAACTTCGGATGAATAATAGAATCAAATGGCCATGGTTCAAAATTTTCAACCATATGTTTATCTACGGGTTTCATAGATATCTCTAGATATTTTTGTTAACTCATGGATTGTCCTCCATTGAATTGCTAGATCATTGGAATTTGATTTCATATCAATTCCTCTGGTCTTAATTCTCATTTGAACTGTATCTTCTAAGTTTGGGTCATTAATGGAGATAATGAATTTCGATTTTATGTTAAACCAAATAACTCCATTTACTAAATTATACTGAATAACTCCAATGACTACCTTCATGGGATCAGTAAATCTTTTGATCAAATAAAACAGACAAAATAGGACTACATATCTCTTGTCTAAATAAAGTATTAATCTCCTCTTTTCTGTGAAAAAAAAAAATAAAGTATTAATCTTAACTTGGATTAATTCAATATGTATATAGCGGACTTCTGGATATTTTCCATCTTGCCACTTTTGTTTATCGAAAAGAGCAATATCTACTAGTCTGCCAGTAGATAACTGTGAAGTAGTGTTTCCACTATATTTCTCAAAAACTCGAGCTAAAAACAGATTAAATCTTGAAATTTTATAAATTTCATCCTTTTTAATCTCTTGAAGTTTTTCAAAATTCTCTGTGTCCTATTCAGTAAAGAGTGTTTCTTCACCCATCACACTTCGTAACCTTAATGTTTCTAATTCTTCGACAAGATTAGGTGTAATGTAAGACCATGAGTCTTTTTCTGTATGACTCAACTCATTAAGCATGAAAACTAACTCTTAATCATCAAATGAACTTTCATTTTCACTATCAATATTCTCCTATAGAATTTATTCCATATCACTAAACTCTTCTCCAAATAATACTTCATGCTCTTGTTCTTCAAGAATCTTGGCCTGTTTTTTTTTTTTTTTTTTTGTGTGCACTTTTTCCCTTGTTGGGACATTCAAGTGCATAAGAACCTTCTTCATTGCAAATATAACAATGACAAGTCTTCTTTTTTGAAGTAGTTGCTTCATTATTTTTCTTTTAGGAGCATACTTTTTCCTTTTAGGAAAATTTTTGTTTTTTGTCCATGGCTTCCATTTAAACATTTTCTGCAGTAATATTCTAGGTCTTTTTTCTCTCCAATCAACTATTGGCCGACTTTTCTTTTCTTCTTTCTTACGGAGGGAAAAAGGCTAGAATATTATACGGAGAAAGTTTGTACGGAGTACATGTTTTTCGAAATACAAAAGGCTTGTCTATTTACAGACTAGCTAGACTTAAAAGTCTAAACCTAATCAATTAAAAGTCTAAACCCAATATCACAGTCTTTTTTACTATTTACAAAATACATAAGAGGGGGTCCAGGTCTCCCAACTTCAAAAAAATAAAAAAATAAAAATGCCACGTAAAAGGGGATCTTCCGTACATAGTTTGAACTCTTCTAGTCTTGATGTCATGGCTTGTGTCGGTATCTCAGTAATGCAACTTTTCTAGTCTTCTATCTAGTTGATGAGATTTTGATACTCAGCACCGTCATGGTGCTCAAATGAAATAGGAGAATTTGGGTCCTGGCTGAACTGCATATTATTGTCTTCCTCAATGGAATCAGCTTTTAGTGTTAATTCCATTGGTATATCAAGATTTTTTCTCTTCTTGATAAAGAATAATGTGTGACAAATATCATTTTCCCATCAGTTATCATGAAGGGAGTTGGAACTGTCCCTTGAATCTGTGCTGCGTGTTGGCTTAATTTCAACAAACTTTCTATCCAGTATTCTACTGGATCTAGATTAAGGAGTACGAATTTTTGAGTGTAGGAGATTTGTTTCCTGCTCAAACTCGCAACCTTCAGTAGGCTTTAATTACCTGGACCCCCTCTTTTGTACTTTGTAAATAGTAAAAAAGACTATGATATTGGTTTTAGACTTTTAATTTATTATGTTTAGACTTAATTAGTTGACATGTTCTTCTAAATGCTTCTATTTATAGAAAAGTTAGACTTCTTCTAAATGCTTCTATTTATAGACAAATTAGACTTCTAGGGAAAATGTTTAAATGGAAGGCTTTAACTACTGGACCCCCTCTTTTGTATTTTGTAAATAGTCAAAAAGACTATGACATTGGGTTTAGACTTTTAATTTATTAGGTTTAGACTTAATTAGTTGACATGTTCTTCTAAATGCTTCTATTTATAGACAAGTTAGATTTTTACGAAAAATGTTTAAATGAAAGCCTATTAAAGATTGGGAGTTTGAACAGGAAACAAGTCCCCTACACTTAAAATTTGTTCTCCCTAATCTAGATCTACACTAAAAATTCGTACTCCCTAATCTAACACTACTACAAAAATGGTAAAAGATGACACACCAAAAATTAAAACAATGAAAGTTTTTGTGAAACGGTCATCGAAAATATGAGGGTAGAGTTTTGATGTCATTCTATCATAAAAACGGTCATCTTTGCGATATAAGATGACGGTTCAGAATAAAAGTGACATTATTATTTCTTTCTTTAATGTCGGTTTTTGCTTAAAACCGGCACTAAAACAAGGAGCTTCGAGCACTTTTAATGTCAGTTTTCCTTTAAAGCGACATTAAAACTAAGCATTTTTAATGTCAGTTTCAATTAGAACCAACATTGAAGTTGATCATAGATGATGGTCAAAAAGCATCATTAAACGTAAAAGATGATAGTTTAAAACCATCATCTTATACTTTCAATTTCTAAGGTAACAATTTAAATCCAAAACTAACATTAAAAGTGCTCAGCTTAATTTTTTTTGAAAAATGGTAATTTATAATACTTTATGATTTAAAAAATAAAACTAAGTGAGATCTATTAAATAAGATCCTTATAAATAAAAAAATTATTGATAATTTTATGAGGGGTGAATAGCATTTTTAGACATTCTGTTTGGGACAGAGGGAGTACAAACTTTCTCCGTAATAATATTTTAGTCTTTTTCTCTCCAATCAACTACTGGCCAACTTTTCTTTTTTCTTTCTTCGTTCCTTTTTCTTTCTTTTGTTACTAGCCACTTTTCCGCTTTAACAGAACCTTCACATGAACATCTTATCATATATCAAGATATCACTATACGAATTTCTCATGTAATGAAAAATGCATGTGTAAGCACCAAATTTGAAATATAGACGTCATTGATATGTGTTACTGAATTAATATTTCTTAGATTTTTATAACTATATACCAAATATATTCACATATACTTTGCTCTCCCTCGACTCCAAATTTGATGCTAAGTAATCATTTTAGCCTTATGTTGAAAAAACATAGTGTTTATTGTTCTCCTTTTTAACCAAAGAGTGCACTAAATATGAATGCCAACGTTTTTTTCTTTATCATACTAATTTTTTTCTTTTCTATCTTCTCTACGCCATTGAATGCGATGTGAGAAAAAGTTCAAATTGATTTATGGAGATTGTGGGTGGGAGGTGAGAAAATTTGATACTTGTTAGGTGCCACGAAGATCGTGGCACAGGGATTGAGAGCATAAAAGTGCAATCCCAATGGGGATCGAGGAGAGTACGCAAGGCATAAATAATTCAGAGTTTGGGGATACGAGAATTGAAATTAAATCCCGATCTGCAATATAATTAATCGAACGTTTCTCTCTCTAAATTTTTTTTCTCTCGCCTCTCTCTTCAAGACTTCTACCACAGATCTAGGGTTCGCTCAAAGGCGGGGGCGGCTCCGCCGTCCAGCACCCCCCCCCCCCCCCCCCCCCCCCCCCCCAAAACCCGTTTTCTCCCCTCTTCTCTACAAATAAATCTCAGAGGCGTCCTTGTTCTCCACTCCCACCGGTTCTTGTTCCCATTCAACCCATGGCTGCCGGGGTGTGCTTATCGTTTTCTGCTCCGGTCGGTGCTCTGGGTCTAATGAACTGCGACAGCCTTGTTCTGATCTTTGCCGCGTCGTTGCCGTTTGGTGCTCTGATCGATGCTCTGGGTTTGCATGCCCTCCGATCGTCCCCGTTTTGATCGGCTCCTTCAACAATCAACAGCGAATCCTCTGGCCCAAACCTCTGCCGTTTCTTGGTCTTCGGGTTTCCGACCTACAACAATCACCACAAATCCTCCGGCCCGTACCCCTGCCGTACCGATTTTTCACCGTTGCATGCATTGAGCAGTCCGATCAGAGCTCTTTTAAAATGGGTTTTCTAAAATGGGTTTTCAAAAATTGTTTTTTCTGGTTTTCTACTCTTTCTGATCGGTTTGTTTTCTAAAATGGGTTTTTTTCTGGTTTTCTTAATGGCTCGATGCTTGCACCTTTCTTGTTCTTTTGCAGGTTTGAGCAGCGGATGGGAGTAAGGTTATTGTTGGGTTTGTTTGAGCACAGGTTGGGAGTAAGGTTAACGTTGTGTTTGTTAGGCGCTGCGTGGTAATGGCGGTGGTAGTCTTCTTACTTGGGCGGCTGTATTGCGTGGAAGTGGCGGGTGTCTTTGATGGAGGGCGTTGTTTTTGTTTTATTGTGTAGTTTCAATCTAGTTGTTCTAACGGTGTTTTGATGTATCTGTGTTTCTGTTGTGTAGGCCGAAGTTTTGTCGTGACAGCTTAGTTTCACAAAGGTCTCCGCCTTTCGCCGGCGGCAGTCTGTATTGGCGATTTCACAGATAATGAAATTTCTCTCTATTTCTCCAAAAAAAATCCAGATCTGCATGTCCTAGACTCACCTAACAAATCATTTCAATAGCCCCTTCAATAATTCCAAACTCGGCATACAAATCCGTGGCAGCGAAAAGCACAATGTACCATACAATCATACCAGCATAAAATCCGTGCTATGCACGGGCTCGTGAATAACATAAAGTAAAATAGCAATAATTAACCAATGTGTTGTTGCAAAAATGAAAATTTTATCAATTACTCCAACCCTCTAAATTGTTATTTTCTAAACGAATTTATTACATATACTTGGGATTGACAGATGTTAGCTACACTTTTTATTTTATTTTATAGCAAACGGAAAGTATATGCCATTACAACAAACTTAACTAAAGCATACATAGGACACTACCGGTCTGAAAAAAACAAAACCGAAAACCAAAAAATCGCTTAGCTTCGATGTCAGACCCAGTACTCCGCTCGTGGAGATGGGTGGATGGAGGATCATCGATTGTGCTTCCGCCAAAATATCACCACAGGATTTGCCTTTTGACACCTTCATTGTTGTTGCTGGAGAGCTCAAGAAACCATTGTCCGGTTGACCAGCAACTTAAAAATTTAAGCTAACCATTTTATCACTTGACTCCTTTAGATTAAAAATTATTTCCATCAATAGTAAATCCAAGATTTAATCTTTTCTAGAGATGATGATCCTGCAACAACAAAAAAGGAAACGATGATGAGAAATCATAGAGGAAATTTAGAGAAGGGACTTCTTTCTTTTATATATGAATGTGAAAATTCAATACTTCGAATTCTAAGTATTATATACTGCTACTTCAGCAAATGTATTACAGTATAATATAGGCAACTGAATAAAGAAAGGATTAAAATAGCATGGAAAACTGTAATTGGGCTAATATAAGCAAATGTAATTACGCAATGTTTTGAAAATACATAAGTCATGGATTCAAGCAATTATTATTTTTTTAAAATCATTGCCTAATTATAAACGTGATTTATGAAATAGGGAAAATTATGGATTATGCCTACTATACTTGGCTTAATTTATCCTACTGTCATTTTTTTTATTATTATTAATAGTTTACAATTTAATTTCCATCTCAAGAGGTGTTGCTTTATGTACAAATTCAATCATTCCTTCTTTTTTTTTTGTTGATTTGGTTGTTGACTATTTGTAAACAAATGTGTTGCTTACATAAAATATGAAATCACTCAAAAAATAATTCCTATTAGGAGAAAATACGTTTTTTTTGGAATTTAAAAGATGGAAATAAAACTAAAAATTGGAAAAACTAAATGGACATGTGTCGTATCTACAGGCCTTCATTACTGCCCCATGTCGCTTCCTGTTTGGTTCTTTTTACTTCTTTGCAATGGAAATAATTGTGTGCGAGCGTGCCAGAGAGAGTTTCAATCTCCTCCCTCAGATTAACTTTGGAAAAACCAAATCTAATCAGGCGACTGTGTTTTATTGGTTCAATTACCTCAATTAAGAGGATTTTTTCAACAAGCGAAGAAATGAAACCAACAAACTTAGGAAATCGAAGAACAAAAAGAAACAAGATACTTCGATTGATGAATCAAAGGTAAACTTACTTCGAAATTGTCTCCAACTTCAGATACAAGAACTTCAGACTGGTGATTGTTACAGGAACAATCGAGATTAATCCTAAACTACTTCCTAATCTACTTCCTAAACTACTTCGAACTGAGTTCGAGATCCTAAAACTACTTCGAACTGAGTTCGAATTCCTAAACTACTTTGCCAATGAACAAACCAAGCATCAGTTTTTTGATAGCTGTTTGTTGAAGATTTGTCCGGGGGCTTTCACTCTTCAATTTCTTCTATTTATAGACGCTGCTTGCAATTTGAACTTCCCGCTCAATGAATTTGAACATTGGCTTGTTTCGAACTCCAACTTCCATTGGCAGTTCCTTTCTCCTCCACGTTTGAACTTGAATCTTTCTAATTCTTCCTCCAGAAGCTCTGATTTTGAATCTGTGCAGTTTACTTAAACAAACTCGAATGACTTGTACGTTAAAGTGAATAACTGCCTCTTGGTAAGTACTCCACGTGTTATAACTGCCAATTTGCTTTTGTTTCCCAAGTTCACACGTGGAGTTTATATGTTTAGAAGTTAATATCATGGCTTCGAAACCACCCTTCACGTCAGTAATGGCTTGTAACTGCCAATAACTGTTTTTCATCTTTGACCATAATACGACACCGTATTGAGCCATTTATATTCCTTTAATCCAGTGTGTCTTTATCAACAGGTAATTGCCAACGTTTGGCATTTTCAATTACGTGTCAATCGATTATTGGATTTGTTAATTTTATATGTAAACACTTCCATAGCTCTCCTCACAAAAACCCATTATGCAATACTAATATAGATATTCCCAATAAAAAGAAAAGGAAAAAAAATAGTTTATCGTGGAAATTAATTATGTTCTAAAGGTTTATAGTGAACATAAAAGTAAGAAAGAATTTTACAATTTATTGATTATATTTGTTCTTGACATGCATCCAACTACTTCGGCCTTCCCGCACATTATTTTTGAACTCAGGAAAGCACAAATATTATTCCCAGCATATAAAAGATCGAGTACCATTGAGACCAATGCTTTTGGATTTCATTAGACAACTAAATTGAACTTACCTTTTCATTCATGGTGTAATACTTAAACCATTTTTTTTAACAGCAAAAGACATTTCATTAACTCGAATCACACAAAATACAACAAGATAATTAGAGGCAAACAAATATAACCAGAAGCATGAATCTTATTTTAGTCAAGAGGGTATACATACAAAATGAATTTTAAAGTGTGATAAGAAAGAAACATGCAGTATAGGAGAAAAGACTAATTAGTAACATTTTTGAGATTGGAAATCCCATCTTAATGGCAAGAAATCCCATCTTCGGGATTGAATTATTTATATCTGCGGTGGATTGAATCAATCCGGAAGGTCCAACAATACTTTTCTTTTGGATGGCTAAAGTTCAAAGTTCAAAATAAAAAATAAAAAACTTACTCTATTAGTTAAGTCATGCGCGTAAACTCCCACTCTGCTTGCGACGTGCTTAAGGTTGTGTTTGGATGACCGGAATCTTGAGTATGAGTAAGAATATGATTACCAGGAATTTGATTGGGTAGGAATATGAATATGATTATTGAGAATCGAATTCTTAGGAATTTGATACCTAGAGGAATTGCATTTCGGTGTTTGAATTAATTTAGTAATCTTATGCGGGAAACAATTATTTTGGAAATTTATTAAAGTCAGCATTTCCTTTTCTTAATGAATGAGTTTGGAATCTGAGATTCCCATGGGGTAAGAGAGAATCAGATTCCCATTCAGCATGGGAATGTGATTCCTGGTTGAATATGTCATCAGGAATCACATTCCTATTCCCGTCTCTGCCAAAAGTCGGAATCAGAAAAGCCTGGCATCATACATTCCTGTTCCTATCCATTCCAAACGTTGGAATCATGAGTAGAAGGACATTTCCATTTCCCCTTGAGATTATTGCCATCCAAACTGAGCCTAAAAGTTAGTAAAACCTTATCTTTTTCTCAGCCGATCCCAAGCCCGGATAAAAGAGGAAGATTGTGCATTGCGTTGTTGACAAACAGCACATAAAAACCCTGTCAGATCCTTATGACATGACTGTAGGTTTGCACCAAGGGTTAGCATTGAGTTTATACCTCTTGGCCTTCGTTATGGATCAATTGACCAGACATATTCAGAAGGATATAGCATGGTGTATGTTATTTGCAAATCATATTATCCTGGTAAATGTAACTGCTAGATGTGTTAGTACTAAATTAGAAATATGGAGAGAAGCATTATAGTCGATGGGCTTTAGGATAAGTAGGCTTAAAACTAAGTATATGGAGTAAGTTTAGTGGTAACAGAATTGCTCATATAGAAGGAGTGAGGATTCAAGATAAGGAGATACCATAAGTGATTGCAACTGATGTGATTCATTGGATCCGAGTGGGGTGGCTTAAGTGGAAAAGTGCTATTGATGTACTATTTAACAATAGGATACCCACAAAATTGAAAGGAAAATTTTGTAGAACTACCATAAGACCAATGATGCTTTATAGTACACAAAGCTAGCCTATCAAGAACCTATAAGTAAGATGAGTGTAGCTAAAATTAGCTGAAATGAGAACGTTTAGATGGATGTGTGGTAAAACTAAAACAGACGGGATTAGAAATGAAACCGTTCGTGAGATGGTGGGTGTAGAACCTACAGAGGAGAAGTTGAGAGAAAATAGACTAAGGTGGTTTGGACATATCTACTGTAGATTGTAGATGCAATAATTAATAGAGTTGATAAGATAGTTTTGGGTAGTTATACTACGGGGTGGGAAAGACCCAAATTGACATTGGATGTTGTAGTGCGCAAAGATACGAGCCTACTAAGTCTAAGTGAGAAGATAACCTTTGACAAAGCTCAGTAGAAAAAAAAAAAAAAAAAAAAAAGCACTTAGCCAACCCAATTAATTAGGACGTAAGACTTGATTTGGTTTGATGTGCACGTAAACTCCCTATTAGCACCTAAATCTTGCATTATGAATTCTTTAAAATGTTCTTTATATTTGAAAATATCATCCCACAATTCAAGGGTTGGTTTACCAAAGGGTTCTCTTAAACATTTTTAAAATGACATACTTTAAGTGATTTTTTGGCCCATCAACAATTGCCACTTGTAACATTCACGTTTATCGTCACAAAAAGTCATCTATATAATATTACACAACGTTTTTTTTCTCAAAATGTCCTAACGTGTACGTAAGATACTTATTACATGTAAAATGGTTTACCAAAGGGCCATCCAAAAGTGTTTTCAATGGTCAAGATTTCAAATATTATCCTACATATACGTAAGATACTTATTACATGTAAGATAATATGGACCGCTAATTGCCAAACGAACGATCCAGATTGGACACTATACACGGTGTACTGCCTAAAGACACTACAGGGACGCCGGTTCCCTTTTCTAAGGTGGTGATTTCCAAATCATCTATCGAAAAGCTGGAAACACATGATATGATTCCCTATTTACGTATCATATCATTTATTGTGGATTTTGTTTTGATACCTGTGAACTCTATTAAATTCTGTGAGGACATATGGATATTACTGGATTTGTTACATATTGGATGTCAACTACATAACACACCACCATCATCCTTTACACTCTCTCTGTCTCTTTCTTTTCTTTTCTTTATTTTTTTCCGATTTTATTCAAGTCTATTTTCAAGATGTTATTGTTGAATAAATTGAGAAATGACTGGAATCGAAACAACTGCTTCAAAGGGGTGCATAATTTCTGTCCTTGAGACGTTATTTGTCCCCACTAATTGGCATGCACCGGGTTATAGCAAATTGTCTCTCAGTATACAATGAAGCTCAACCTCAGGTTATATGTTGATTAGCGTCTGCAATCGATGACCAACTCCAAATACTATGGGATGCGCAAATCCGAAAAAGTTCTGGAGTTAAGAAAAGGAAAGGGAGAACTAAAGAAAAATTAATTTACTGGGAAATGTATATCCTTTGCCTACATTTCTTCTTCTTTTTTCTTCCCATCATAACAAAATCCATTTCCAGATGCAATTACACCCTTAAAAGGCCTACTTCTTAAAATAAGACATACTGGTAGTAGCACATGCTTCTCCTAAAGGCAATGAAAATGGCAGTTGCTTCAACCTATTATCATATCACCAACAAGAAGCATTCATGTCTTTTCCATTGTGTAAAACAATAAAAACATAAACAAGACACACACACAAAAAAATTGCCATATACAGATCAAGATTACCGTAATAAATTGCAATTTTGGCCAACTTATTCATACACTCTCATCAGAACAGCAGATAGTAATTAGCAATATTGCTTTCTGTTCTTCAATGTACCCATATCGAGCTCCATCTTGAACTCCTCCCCTATAAGCAGCGACAACCCGGACACCACCACAGTAACAAACTGCCCGCTCTCATCAGAACTCTTCCGTATAGAAGTACCCTGCACTCCAGCACTCGATTTGGTAATCACCTCACAACCCTTCACCTCAATAAATTTTTCCAACCCCGCAAACGTCACCGTTTCCACAATCCACTTCTGACTCAACGCAAATTCCCCGTTCACCACCTCAGTTCCAACAATAACCTTCTCCCCCACAATCCTACCATAAAGTCTCACCAAAGTCCACCTCCCTCCCTCTTCTCCCATCTCCACTCCCTCTCCATCGTCCAAAAATACCTCTCCACTGCTGTTTTCACTTTTGCTCATGACCGCCAATATTTGGAACGGGGTCTTCCGAGCGGCTTCTGTTGTCATTTTTTCTCCTTGCATTGCAATTATATTCCCCTCCCGTATATGCACGTTAATATGGTCCGGTGGGGCATTGAGAGTGAGATAAGTCCCTGGATTTACACTCACATAGCTGGAATAGCTGAGCAGGTCAAACCAGTTTCCGGCTGGGAAGTAAGCTTTGACTGAGACTGCTGCAGGCTTCAGGACAGGGGACACCATTAAGCCCTTTCCAATTAGGAACTGTGAGTTGATTCCGTAAGTTGCGGTGTCTTGTGGGAATGAGAAGAAAAGTGGGCGTGCAACAGGGGTTCCTTCTTTGTGTGCCTTGTACATTAACGTGTAAAAGTAGGGGAGGAGACGATAGCGGAGCCCAAGAACTTTCCTGGCTGTGGCGGCAACAGAGTCCCAGAGATAGAGCTCTTGACGGGTTTTGTCCTTAGCTGAGTGGTCTCTTGCAAAGGGATAGAAGGCTCCCAACTGCATGATATCAGTTTTATTGGACGATTTAGGATAAATAATACAAGGACACAGAAACACACTTACAGTTTGATGTCCCATGGTTGTCTTAAAATAAGTGTAGGAAGAACATTTTAAATGGTAAATGAGGAGACGGGAACGTACTTCCTTCAACAAAGTCTAGAACCACAGCCAAAGTACACACCCAAATACAAAAACACTCACATAAATGTGTGGGACCTCACACACTGGTAGTGTAGTGTGTGTGAGCTCCACAATGTGAGTGTTTGTGTATTTGGGTATGTGCATTGGGTGTGGTTCTAGACTCTTTGAAACAGTAAGTGGCCCTCCCGCTATTGTTGGGAAAACCCCAAACCCAAAAGTGATGGGGCCCGTGTCTAAGTCCCTCTGGGGGGTTGGGCACCACATTGCAGTGCTTCAGTAGTACCAGTAACTACTTCTGGGTCGAAGGTTGGAAACTGGGAAAACAAACCTAACCCAAAAAAAAGGAAGTCCTACATTTTTTCTCATGAAAAGTAGATTTGGCTCCTTCAAACTTTCAACTAAATGTTCAGTCCTTATGCACTCTAAAGTCTAAACTACGGTGAAAAAAAATTAACGACCATAAATTATACTACCTGAATCCAACGTTGGCAGAGCTCTTCAGTAGTGTTTCCAGAAAAACCACAAATATCTGCTCCAACCATTGGAATTCCAAACAGTCCGAAATTCAAGATACTTGTGATTGAGTATGCCAAGTCATCCCACGTGGCGGCATTGTCTCCAGTCCAATGTGCCGTATACTTGCCAGATCCCACAAAAGTTGATCTAGCAAGAATAAATGGCCTTTTACCAGTCACTTTGACTAAGGCCTGATTAGTTGCAATGGATTCCAAGAACCCGTAAAGGTTATGGGCATTGTACTCAGAGATGTTACCAAAGTGGAGAGCAGTCGCAGGAACAGTTTTTTCAATTATAAGCAGGTGAGCTCCGGAATTGTTAATCTTATAGGGAGGGTCATCAAGTGTTGAGAATGGAGAGGGGGAGGAAGAAATAAAGTTGGATAACTCGTTCATGTCCAGCCATATGCCATCAAAAGGGACAAGATTCCGAAATCTATTGATCTCATCACCCCAAAATATTCCGCCGGCTGGATTTAGGAAATCAGGGAAGTAGACAGGCCCCGGCCACACCTCCCCCAAGTAAGGTACACCGTCACGTTTTATAAAGATGTCAGCCTGCATTCCTCTTATGTAGGTTCCATATGTCTTGTTTACATTTATTCCTGAGGTAATATCCTTTTGTTATAGAAGTTACAAAATGATAATGGACAAGATGGTTCCTATATGAAAGCAAATATAATTGACAGAGTAAAGCAAATTACCGGGATCCAAAATGAGCACATATTTCTGACCATTATGGTGGAGGGTATCGAGAAAATTCTTCATCTGGTCAAGGGGAAAGTTGACAGGATCAAGTGTGAAATCCTTATAACTATCCATGTAATCAATATCTGTCCAAATAACCTCAAGTGGAATCCCAGCTTTAGCATAGCCAGAAACCACTCCCTCAGCATCAGAAACATTCCTATATCCCCATCTGCACTGGTGAAATCCTGTAAGGAAACAACGCGAGCAAGGACTTAGCCAAAATACAGCTACTAAACTGCAAGTAAAATTGGATGAAGCATGACGAACATAAAACTATAAACAGAATGGTAGCAAGAAAAAATATGGGCGCAAGGTAGTATCTATTCATCAAAAGCAAATTCAAGTGACAACCAACAACGTCTTCAAACCAGATAACTATTCAGAAGCTTTAGATGGCGGCCTCTTCAACCTGTGTCATTACTTCTATAGGGATAGACTTCATGTGACTAGAGTGCAGAAGAAAATATCAAACATTAATTTCCCAACAATTCAAACTCTTATCTCCCCATTCCAAATGCCATGTGCTAAATCCTCAACAAGCAGTACAAGCTCATGCCAGGATATTTGAATTAAGGTAGCAAATACCATACGGATGTTGGGTGCAGGGTGCACTTGTCCAAGAACCTGATTCATCTTATTTTTATTTTAGGATACGGGGACACGCCAAAACATTTAAAATCCACTATATATTATTTCTATTCTCTTGAGATGGTAATTACTAGTTGTCTTGGACATTTTCATGCATATACTACGATATGTTTGAGTTGCCGAATAGGCTTGCGAACTTATGGTCCAACTAAACACGTCCGGCACAAATCTCATACCAACCTACTCCTACTTCATACATTTTTAAAGGATCCATACAGTAAAATATCAGGCGTCTACTTAAATACCAACAAACCCAAAAAAAAATTCAAGCAACCACAAACATACCAAAAGACCAGTACGGCATTGGCGCCGGCCGGCCAATGAGCTGCGTGTACTGCTCCACCACCATATCCGGTGTTGGCCCCGCGAAAAAGTACAAATCCAGAATACCCCCAATCACCTTATAAGTAATCCCATCCCCACTATACACAACATCCATCCCATTACTATTCAACAACAGCACACCGTGCGTGGTGCCCGCCGCAACTCTGCCACTAAAATCCGGCGACCTGACGTCCATATAGAACGGGTGGGACCCGTAGAGATTGAGGTCGAGATTGGAACTTCCAATATCAGCATTCCACAGGGTTAGGGTTTGGTTGGGGGTGAGCTTGAAAGAACTCTTGGTGTGCTCGCCGAGGCCGTAGAGGGAGGAGCGGTCGGCAGGGAGGGAGGAGGAGAGGTGGAGGTACTGGTCTTTGAAGATCAAGGTTGTGGAGTGGAAGAGGGTGTCGTTGGTGGAGAGGCGGGAGATGGTGAAGGAGAAGGGGGTGGTGTGGTGGAGGGTGAATTTGAGGTCGGAGGTAGGGGAGGAGAGAGATTGGGTTTGGGACGGAGAGTGGTGGTTTGGAGGCGGTGGAGGCGGGTCTTGTCGGGGGAGGATGTTGTGGGGGATTTCCCATCGCTGGTGGTCGGCGTCTGTTATGCGGAGGCGGAGGCGGTTGTTCGTCTCAAAGCTGCCGTAGTTTCAAAATAAATTCCACTTATTTTTCCAGGAAAAATCGACGTGAATTTAATAAATGCAAATTAAAAAAAAAAAAATTTAACTCAATTATTTAACCAAAACACTTTTAAAAATAGATTAAAAAAAAGGACAAATGTGCAAATTGGGTTTAAACAAATTGATATTAATGGCCTTCTTTTCCATTTGATAAAATGGGAATCTCATAGAATCAACCTATTTCATTTGATATTATGGGATTCACAAGGTTAAATCATTTTGGAAAAACTTTATGGGTAGGAGATAGTTTTTGAAAAGACATCGTAAATAATTCGTATAGAAGAAAAAGATTGTACTCCTATATGAGTTCTAATCTTAAAAGTATTTTTTTATTCAGAAAGAATGAGGGGATAAGAACTCCCAAAGTCTCGTTCATTTGACTTTATATTTTATCAATAAGCCATAAAGCCAAAGCCGCGTTGAAACTTTTAATTGGAAGGGTTCAAATAAATTTTTTTGATATTCATTTTGTTGTTGGTTGGAGCAACAACAAATATTGAGAAACATTTGATGAAAAAAATATATCGTTCAATTGATGAAAAAAATTTGTGTGGAAGTTTACAAATTTTCGTTTCGATGTGTAAAATCTTAGTGCAAATATAAGATTTTAACAAACATTTGTATTTTTTGGGGGGAGAAATATTGAGAGAAAACTAATCACATTACAAAGGTTAGAGACGTGAAGTGAAGCCTACGATACAATCTCATATACGTTTCTTTCTTTTTCACAAGTGAAGGGGACTTCTACGAACATGATGCTATTTCACATTTACCCTTTTTTTTAAAATAAATTTTGTGGATAAGTAGCTCACGTCTTCACGACCCCACCACAGGACGGGATCCCGGCTGCCCATAGCGCACCTGGATCACTGCCCCGTTCAGCACTCCCCAAAACGAAGTCAAAGCCCAACACGGGCAAAAATTTTCAGTGCCGAGCGAACACTGGCTGGCACTGCCGCGGCTTATCCGTACCGTCCATCCGTGTTTTGGACAGTCCATATCTGTGGGATTGGAATTGTTCGGTGGCATTTTTATAACTTTGAGGAGTAAATTTTTCCCAACAGAATCGAGCCGTCTAAAACACGTCTGAATGAGGCGACGGGCACAACGTCACAATGCCAATTAGTGCCCCTCGGCATTGAAAAATTTCTTACCAAAAAGACAATTGTTTTGGGGGCAAAGTCTCGCACGGTGCAGTGATCAAGCTGCGATACAGGCACTGGGAGCATGAAATTTTGGAAAACCGGTTTTGATAAAGTCCCATTTGCGCTCTCTCTCTCTCCCTCTCTCGGGAACAACGATGAGGTTTTTGAATTTTGAGAATCGATTTGTAAAGAGAAAAAAACCTCTACAACCCAAAATGAACAAAACCAATTCGATCGAATTCTAAAGTTATCTCTTAACAGTTTGCAATGCTCTTTTGTGGTTGTTACGCAAACATAGATTACCTGGCGACCAGACTGAGATTCTGAACGTCGGGTCCGAAAACGGACGAATTCTTGATGAGTTGAAGATCAGCAGTCACTGATTTCCCGGAGGGATCTACGCCAATTGATCGGATTGTGTATCCAAACCCGACTTGTTCATCGCTCTGCTGTTCTTCAGCTAGTGCAGAAACGAAGAGGGAAAGAAGAAAGACAGAGAGAGTGAGAGAGAGAAACCGATGACTACGTCGAAGAAGAGAGATTGGGTTTGATGTCTTCATTGTCTACACTAGAAAACTCAAAGGATTTCTGTCCATGAAAACGCATTTCCAGTAAATTACCTTATGACCCCATGTGCTATCATTCATAAGTCCCATTCGGAGGTAATTACATAATCACCCTTTTTTTTTTTTTTTTTGCACCATGTAAGCTTTCATTCCCGTTGCTATTCGGAGTCATGTTTTCACCATTTTCTATTGTGAAATACTTTTGTATCCTTTTACCATGATATTTAGTATCTACATATACATGATCAATTTTTTTCGTAATTTAGTGGGATTCAATAACTTTTTAATTCAGTGAGATTTATTAACTTCCTAATTGAGTGGGATTAATAACTTCCTAATTTAGTGGGATTCAACCATTTCTTAATTTTATGGAATTCAATCACATCCATTAATGGAGATAACAAAAGAGATTTCAAATGTAAAAATTTGTTACTAATGAGTGGTAAGATTATAGAAAATCAAGCAAAAAAATTAAATTTGCACCGGTAAATACGGTAAAAATGGCATACATGAGCCAAACAACAAGTTTATGGTAAAAATAAATATCACCACAGTAAAGACGTACACGATCATGTTTTTTTCCTAATTTAGTGGGATTAAATAACTTCCTAAGTTAGTGGGATTTAACCATTTCTTAATTTAATGAGATTCAATCACATCCATTAAGGGAGATAACAAAAGAGATGTCAAATTCAAAAATTTGTTACTAATGAGTACTAAAATTATGGATAATCAAGCAAAAAAATTAAATTCGTACCAGTAAATATGGTAAAAATGGCATACATGAGCCAAACGCCAAGTTTATGTTAAAAATAAATACCATCATAGTAAAGATGGGAATTTTTTTGAATAATCATGGTAAAAAAAGGCAAAGGTAATCTCTTATCCTTGTAATCTCTGTAACGTCATTTGCAAATACCAACATGTTAATATCATGAATCATGGTAAAAAAAAATTGTCAAAAACCATGGTAAATAAGGAAGCCTTACTTAATGTTCGTGGTAAAAATTCTAGGATGGTATAGCCGCTCTGCGGGCCTTTATAGATAAGGAGTATGTACGCTCTCCTTATACATACTCCTTATCTATATAAGCCTGCACAACGACTCTCTTATAGAAGGCATAGTAAAAAAAATCATGACATAAGGTTCTGATAAAAAACAAAAAGCAAACATGTTAAAAAATAAAAGCAATACGGTAAAACAAATAAAGAAACATGGTAAAATTTAATAAGAAAACGTGGTAAACTTATAACTAGTCAAAAGACATGGTAAATATAATATTCTTTTCGAACACGAATTATGGTAAAAAAAATCTCAAAATCACAATTGACGTTATCATCCTAAATCATGCTTCTTAACAGAAAACCCAACCTAGAATTAGGATTCCATCCACTCTGGTCGAATAAATCCTCAATCGCCCTCCCGTCCTCGTCAACGTCCCGCGATGATCTGTACATTCTTCAATAACTTTGAGATATTTCATAAGTCTAGAGTAAAAATAAATACTACCATTGTGAAAATATATACGATCAAATTTTTTCCTAATTTAGTGGGATTCAATCACTTCCTAATTTAGTGGGATTCAATCACATCCATTAAGGGAGATAACAAAAGAGATTTCAAATTCAAAAATTTGTTAATGATGAGTGGTAAAATTATGGATAGTCAAGCAAAAAATTAAGTTCGCACTAGTAAATATGGTAAAAATGGCATACATGAGCCACCAAGTTTATGGTAAAAATAATACCACCACTGTAAAGATGAGAAAATTTTCAATAATCATGGTAATAAAGGCAAAGGTAAACAAATAACCGAGTAATTGTGGTAACAAAATCAATTCGAACTCAATAAATATGGTAAAATTAGGAATAATCATGGTAAAAAAATGATGTCTACATATACACGATAATTTTTTTTTTTTAATATTCATGGCAAAAAAAAAGGCGAACTGAGTAAATATGGTAAAATTAGGAATAACCATGGTAAAAAATGATATACGGGAGCCATTTTCCCACCTCAAGATAAACTAAAACATTTATTAAATGACACCATGTTCCAAAGATTAAAAAATGATATATAAGAGCCAGGAGAGCTACCATTAACATAAGACAAATCTCAGTTGATTTGATTGATATCAAATGTGGGGAGTAGGTAGGCACCAAAAAAACCCTAAAACCTCAACATTGAATGACAAATTTACAATGTAATTACCCAAAATAAAATAAAAAAAACATATTTACAATGCAGTCATCTACCAATGAAGTCAAATGAGCAACATGTATAGGACTTATATACGGTTTCGAATGAGTTTTTTTTATCCAGATATGCTCTCAAAACTACTGTATTGCAGATAGGATAAGAATTGTATTATAAGGAATCCAGAAAGATCTATGATTGGCATTTGTTGATGGCGAGTTGGGACGTCGACGGATGAAGATTTGGTAGGACGATTTGGGACGACGAGGGCGGATAATTTTAGGACGCCAGCTAGTCGACGCCGACTTGGGATGGAGGATTGCCGGCAGCTATTTGGGACCACGAGAGGTGAAGTTTTGGGACTGGCAATGGCTATTATTTCTAGCATTACAGATTTCTATCTAGGGTATTAATTGGATGATGAGTATAAATTGATGATAAGGTAAAGTGTAAATCTTGGGATTTTGTTTTTATCTCCAAGTCCTTAATTATAGCATACGACCCCTAAAGTTTGAAAACAGTCCCATTTTTCGCCACATATATACTATATATACTATAAAGTGCAAAATTTAGGGCCGAAAACGTAACTCTAAAAGAAGACCGGGATGATAACATAAGTTCAAAAGAGTTGGGGGACTAATATTTAAGTGTCCCTTAAATTATTATATTGTGATTATTTCGATTATTGACTTAAAAAAACTTCGAAATAAGTTGCAATTTTGTTTGGTGCAGTTTTTTTAAACTAAAATAAAAGTTTAGACTGTTCGTTAAATAAGTTGTAAAATAGCTTATTATCAAACAAATGTCTAGATAATCATTTAATAGAAGCACTCTTGACTTAAGTGTTTTTTTTTTTTTTTGTAAAACATATTCTTACAACTCCAAAACTAAAAGCTAACTCCTCATTCCACTGATCTTGATTAGTTCAGCTTAGATCTGTTGAGTTTGTTTTTTTTCCGGAGCAGACCCATTTTAAGACCGCCTCTTGAACTGCTTATCTTGCATATGTTTTCGGCGCCTGCCGCCTTCCACTCGTTCAACTTGCTTGTGATTTCGACCATTCCCTGAAAAGTAAAAAAATAAGCTCACTTAGTTGGTCAAACAAGGTTGTAAAGTTGAACAAGTGATTATTCATAATTGATACCAAACACCATTCATTAATTTATTTAAGCAAATATACTGAACAAATTATATTATACTCCCTCCGTTCCTAAATAAGAGTCCTACTTTCTCTCTCTTGCTATTTTTCAATCAAAAGATGAACTACTTTCGTGTATTATTTTTTGAATTTTTTTTAGTGATAGTAAACGGACCCCATATGCAATCAAAAGATGGAACGAGGGACAAAGTATTACTTTGTCCTCCCTTGATTAACACGTGTTTGTCCTCCCTTATAAGTGATAGTAACATGTTTAACATGTTCGTAAATCCTATGTCCGTCTTTGCTTACCAAATGCCATTTTTCTCCTATTTCCATGTCCCCCACTTGAACCTACATTTTTTTACACAACTATTCCCATTCCATTTTGTGTTTCGCAAAAAAAAAAAAAAAAGAAAGAAAAAAAAAGAAATCATTTTCACTCCAGTTTCCCGTCCCTACTTTTTTTGTTTTTTAATCGTCCCCATGCCCCTCACTTGACTTTGATTTTTTCACACCACTTGCCTCGTTCCATTTTGTATTTTGCGAAATTGCATAAATTGTGGTTCATCTAGCCTACAGAGCCTTATTTTCTATATTAGGTGTGATGCCTTGTGCCCAACAAGACTATCGCGTCTGTTGTTTGGAGCTGTGTGTCAAAATTAATTTGGAGACTCCCAAGATGAAGTCCATACAAAGATTGATTTTGGCACTCCCTTTTTGGAGTGCCAAGATCAATTTGGAGATGCCAAAATCGCTTTTGTTTTTTGTTTTTTTCGCGTTTGTTAGTTTGCGTCGAATCTTTTGGGATTACCCCAAAAATAAGGGTGCACAAAAAAACTGATATAACTGCCAAACCGATCCGATCCGGATCACCGAACGATCTATTTGGTTAGATTCTAGGGTTCATTGGCCTAGTTATGGTTCTAAAAGTCTAAAGACCGGTAATTATGATTCGGTTACTGGTTCTCAATTGATCACGGTTAGAACTGAACCAGAGCATTTAATACACACACACTAAATATAGTTATACATGTACAAAATTATGAATCTTATAAAGAGGGTGTTTGGCCCCTTGTTTTTCAACTTCTCAACTTCTCTTTTTCTCTTTTTGGTTGTTTGGCTACACCTCTCATAACTCATTCCACCAGAAACTGTTTTTTCATTTCTAACAATCTGGGCCAGAAACCAAAAATAGGTCCAAGGCTCCTTTTTCATTTCTCCTTTTCCCATTTTCAGTTTCTCATTTTTCGTTTCCCATTCTACCCCTTGATTTTCAAGTTTCTGCAACTATTCTAGAGGTGGCCGGTGGGAGTGGATGGGTCTCATAAATATTTTTTTCTATTTTGGTATAAGGAGTTTGACTCAGGAAAATGTTGGGCCGAATTTCACTGTAAAAAATGGTTCTCATTTTCTGCTATCTTAAAAATCTAGGCGGTACACACATTTACAAAAATATTACCCAATATGATTTTAAAAAACTTTCAAATGTCCATAACGTTATCTGGAAAAAAAAATACTAATTTTGAAATCAAAGGCATAAATGAATTCTTTAGCCAAAATGAAACGGAAAAATTTCCCAATTAGAATTTAAAAAAATTGCTAAAAACAATATTCGTATACATTTTTTTCACAAGGGCAAAATGGTAAAAAATTAATCCATAACTCATTTTCATCATTCTTCTCCCAAACACTACTACTTTTCAAAATGCATTCTGCACATTTCTCCCAAACACTCCACCCAGATTCAAAACTCATTCTGGCCATAATCCAAAAAGCCAAAAAGCCAAAAAGTTGAAAATGAAAAGCTGAAAAGTAGGCTCCCAAACACCCCCAAAATCCTATAATTTTTTTTTTTATGAGTTGTTTTGGTACTCTAAATTCTAAATAATCTTTTGAACTCATGTGTTGTGATGAAGTCTTCCTTAATCGGGTAGAACCGCAACCGAACCAAAATGGGTCCGGTCTTGCGGTTTGGATCTGGACAGGTTCTTCATGTGTATTGGTTAGGTTTTAGTTCTTAATTTTTTCGAACCGGTCGAAATAGTCCGGTTACTAGATCTATAGAACCGGTCCAATCCGGACCGTGTGCACCCCTACCAAAAAACACCCAAGAAGGTATTTCAAATTTTACCTCTAAGTCTAAAAAAGAGGCATCTAATTACCATCAAGGTAAGTCACTATTTTTTAATTACCATTAAGGTAAGTCACTCGTTTTTGGATTTAGGCACTTAGAGTATTATATGGTTTCTTAGGGTTTTAGAAGTTTAGTCACTTTATAATCTTTTGAGGGTTTAGACACTTTCATTACGGTATCCTAGGGTTTAGATTTAGGCATTTTCATAGGGCACTCTATGGTTTAGGTTTAGGGTGCACTTTCCTATTATAGGGTTTTAGTGGTTTAGACACTTTTATAAGGTACCCTAGAGTTTTAGACACTTTCATAGGGTACTTTAGGATTTAGATTTAGGCATTTTCATTGGGTATCCTAAAATTTAGACACTTTCATACGATTTGGAGACAGGGCCGGCCCCGGGGTAAGCCCCGCAAGCCCACGGGCTTGGGCAACCCCCCCTCCCCCCCCAAAAAAAAAAAAATAAAAATAATAATAATAAATCGTAAGTTATGTATAAATATAAAAAAGTTTCTACCATTGATGCAATGTAGCAATCTGGTGTGGTGGATGGTTAGCTGCCACAATACCCAAGTGGTCCGTGTTTGAGACTTGTTAACTACTCCTTATCTTTTGATTAGGCCATCTCTTGGACCATTTTTGTTTTCTCTCATTTTCTTTCCCTATTTTTGTTAATTTCATTTTTTGCCCAACAAATTAGTACGAAAATGTACAAATACTCATAAATGTGTTGGACCAATTGGTAGTATTATGTGTGTGAACCCCCATTGATTTATATGTGTTTGTGCAAATGTCTGCATCTTGGGTGTGGTTCTAGAATTTTTTTTTTCTTTCCCAATCCACATTATTACAAAATTTCATTTTTTTTCCCAACAAATTAGTACGAAAATGTACAAATACTCATAAATGTGTTGGACCACACAAATTGGTAGTGTTATGTGTGTGAACCCCCATTGATTTATATGTGTTTGTGCAAATGTCTGTGCATCTTGGGTGTGGTTCTAGAAATTTTTTTTTTCTTTCCCAATCCACATTATTACAAAAATCACATTACTCAAATACTTTACTAAAAATTTTGCATTTAACAATTACATATTTAACCTTGCTTCTTTTTAGTTTTATGACTTAATATTAAGTGGACAACCAAACTAGGGATCGGGCTTGGGCAATCCCAAAGTCGGGGCCGGCACTGTTTGGAGAGAGAGAGAGAGATCGGCGGAACAAATCCCACTGATTTACCTTAGCGATGCATTTTGGTTTTTCCGGGGGGTGCGTGGGCAGTGCGGTACCTTTTTGGTATGGGCCCATGAAAAGCCCACAGTATTTCTCCACCTCTGAATCATCAAATGAGGAAAGACCCACAAGCCCTAGACCATATCCAAGTCAAAACCTTGAATTCAAGCACCACGAAACAAAAGGGGGCCGGCAAGAGCAAAGCATTAGCCATTCTAGGCGTAGGGGATTGGATTTCTAAAAATACATTTTGGTGTATCTTGTAACTTTTATAAATAAATAAAAAAATCGTAACTTTTATAGAGGCAAACAAGGAATATGTATTGCAGCATTTTTCAACTATTAATATCCAGAGTATCTATGATTTGCCGTGCATATCATCTGTAATTTACAATCCATATAATGTCGACATTTAAGATGTTGCTCATATATGAGGTTTTGATTGACAAAATTGGATATCTATGAACGTTGATTCTCAATTTTTTTCATCACATTCAAATTTTGTACTCCCTCCGTCCCATTTTAAATGCTCCCTACGTATATCCGTGCCATTTTCAAACGTCTATATCTTTTTATTGAAAAAGTTTTCAAAGTTTTTTAAAATTTTGTCTAACAGAACTAATTGAGGTTTATCAAATAAGATCCATATTGCTTATAAAATACATTATAGAATGAAAACTATAAGAGGTTTAAAAAAAATACGCATGACTGTAGGAAGCATTTAAATTGGGACGGAGGGAGTAACTTTTTTTTTTTGGGACTGATTTCCACACCCCCCAAATTGTTATCCACACCCCTTTTTTTGTTTTTTTAGTGAAGTTTTTATGTGTAAAATGTTCAATAAAAAGACAAAAAAAAAAAGGTGTGGGTATCAATTTGGGGGTGTAAAAATCAATTACCTTAATTCTTTTTGTAAATTTGAACTCGATATATTTTGAGCTCCAAGTCAGGTGTGAGGGTGAAAGTCCCCCTATGATTGCAATTTTGAATCCCGCTTGCGGCTAGTGGTCCTGTAAACTAGATACTGTGTAGAGGGCCCTTGGTCTACACTAGCTCTTTAGTGGGGTTGTAGTGACGGACTTGCACTTCCGGGCAATAGCTATAGTTATGGCTCAAGCTGAACATTCTGTAGCAAAGGAAAACCCCTATGATCAGGCCCGGCCTTGTGGGCAGGCTGGGGAGGCCCGGGCCTGGGGCCCCCCGGTTTTTGGGGCCCCTTCTCGTAGAAAAAAAAAATTTATATATAAAAAAAAAATTTATATATATAAAAAAAAAATTTATATATATATATATATATATATATATATATATATATATATATATATATATATATATATATATATATATATATATATATATATATATGAAGGGCCTCAAATTGAGAATAGGGTTGGGGCCTCGCGAAACACAGGGCCGGGCCTGCCTATGATCACACCGAAGGGGGTTGTTTTACTAGTCACCCATTTTCATCCTTTTTCATTAGCAAAAGAATGAGAGAGGAAAAGAGGATGAACTAAATGGATCTAGGGTTGGCAATAGGGACGGGTCAGGGCCGGAGACTACTATCCCCCGTCCCCGCCCCGATCCCCAATGGGGATTATTTTTTCCCTTTCATCCCCGCCCCAAACGGGGAATGGGGATCCAAACCGAGGATTCGGGGAAATTCTAAAATTCAAATTAAAAAAGAAATTCTAGCATATTCATAGTAAATAGCATCTAAATTCGGTGAGAGTGTTCTCATTTGTATGCCTAGATTATAACGATTATAACATAAAACAGAATTGGGTGGCTGGAGAGTGTTCTCATTTGTATGCCTAGACATTTTGACACAAACCGACCTGTTTTATACTGTAATATAGATTGAACATTTACACAAAAGTAGAAAGGGTCCTACGGGTCGGCCTGTTGGTCACTAGGTTTAGGGATTTGTTCTTTTGTTGTACGATTTTAGTTTCGAAACATCCAGGTGCTATCAACACCTTTTGTGTAGTTGAAGATTTGTTTGGTTGCCAACATTAGGATTAAGACCTTGGGATTAGTTGAGATGCACACAACTTAGCTCGGACTCCTGGTTGTTAAAAAGGTAGAGAGAAAGTATTGCACGTATGAGTCATGATAGGAAAAAAAAATTACAACGAGTCACCTGAAGTTATGATTGACCTCACGCTAGAAGAGTAGGGGACAAGGGTGAAAGAAAAAACCGATAAATCAAACAGAAATCAAAATCGGACCAATTTGGTGATTTGGTTTGATATCTAGAGGTACACGGTTTGGTCCGGTTTGAGTTATAGCCAAGATGAAATTTTTGGTGGGGTCCAGCTCCCCACCATTCAATCGAAAATAAACTAGACCGGACCGGATTTATATTTACAAACACCGAATTAAAAATTCAAATATTGATAGGTTTCCTACTTCATATTATCTACCAGTTTAAAATTACACACATAAATCATAGCTTCTGGTAAAAGACTAAAATATGAATCCATTAGCAATAAGCATGATTTATTATATGGATGGCCATTAGGGCTGCACAAAAAAACCGGTAAACCGTGAATTCGGTCCGGACCGAACCGATCCGCGCGTTTTGGATTTTAACCGTGGATTAATGGTCCGGACACGGATTGAAAAATTAGTAAACCGTGACTCGCGGTCCGGACACGGATTTTGATTTCAAAACCGTGGATTAACCGATCCGGACCGTGAGATTTTTATTATATATAAATTTAAAAATATATATATATATATATATATATATATATATATATATATATATATATATATATATATATATATATATATATATATATATAGACACACACACACACACACACATAATTTTACACAAACTTCTACTACACAGACTAGGGGGTAAACTGTGATCTCTTTCAAAACTAGGTTGATAACCGTGTTTGGATGTGTATTTTTATTGATGACCCATGGAAGCAGTCTAATATTGCCCATCTGGAGTAAATAAACTCAGGATTTGTGACAACATATAGTAGATTCAATTAGTAGTTCTGTATTTGTGTTTACACCATTAGTGTGAGATTCCAACGAAGGCCTCTTCTCTAATTAGTTGTGTTTACACCATTAGGTAAAATTTCAATTATATAACTTTGTTACTTGTTTATATATAACATGCAATCCGTGGATAAAACCGGAACCGATCCGTGACTCGCGGATCGGATTGGAACCGAACCGTGAGACTTTTGGTCTGGACACGGATTGTATTTTCTACAAAACCGTGACTCGCGGATTAGGATTGGATTCATGCCAATCCGATCCGATCCGAACCGTGTACACCCCTAATGGCCATGGGTTCAGCAGCCTAATTTTGGAAAGGGAGAGTTAATTAGGGGTTCTGTTCGGAAAATTTACTTATATTTTCATCATAGTTGGGTTTTTTTAGCCAAAAGAAAGAATATCCATTCAACCCAACCAAATCAAACCCTAATACAATTTACCAAAAAAAAAAACCTACAAACATCGGAAAAAAAAAACAGGAAAAAAATAAAGAAAAAGCATAAAAAACCCCCCAAAAATACAGGGATAAAAAGTTGTCGGAGCTTCGCTAGAGTTGTCACACGCCGCTATCACTGATGATTGGAGTCCGGATCTGGCTCCCCCTTGCCCAAAAATCCGATTTCAAGCCGCCCGTAGGAAGAGGGGAGGAGATCGAACACCACGGGGAGTTGCCGGAAACTATGGGGGCCGGAAGTAATAAAGAAAAGGAGAGGAGGAGGGGAGGAGGAGGAAGAAGGTGGAAGGGGGCGATGGGGGAGGGAGAGTGCGGCGGCCACTAGGAAACCCTAGGGAGAGGCCTCTTCTCTCTCTAAAACTTTCCTATCACCCCTCTCTAATAAAACTGTGATTGTATTTATTCATAGTTGTGTGAACATTAAGTTGGCATCCTCAAATTCAAATAAACTCCAAACTATCATTTCTCTTTCCTAATTTACTAAACATTTTTCTCTCCAAATCTTTCGTAATTTATCTCAATCTCTCTCTCCAAATCTTTCGTAATTTATCTCAATTTCTCTCTCCTATCTTTCAAAATTTTCTTCTTTCCCAATCTTTTAATTCTCTCTCTCCTAGTCTTCTCTCCCCTAAACTCTCAAAACAACATTTAAAATATTAAATTATTAAGCAAACCCAGCAACCCGCAAACATGGCAAAATAATTTATCATGAATAGTATATTGATTTATTATGTGAAATCACCGAAGTGGTAAAACAATAAGGCCTTGTTCTCCAATGGATTTTATCAAAATTTGATAAAATCAAGCCCTTGATTTTATCCATTGGTAAGGAGAGTTGATAAAATTTGTAAATTTTTGCATTTTTGGAGAATTTAGCCTAAACCATAATCACTGTATAAAACCCACTTTTAAAGGACATGTGAACATGGTTGTTTAATTTACCATTTTTTTTTTTACCAAAGTGGTAAAACAATAAACCGTATTCACTATTGTTTAACTTCCCTTTATGAATTTTAACCATGATTGTTGGCTTAAGGATTTTTGTATGAAAACATAAAGAATTACGGCAAAAATCATTCATGTTTTCATCCCAAAAATCTTTACCCTATAATCAAAGTTTTTTGGGATGAAAACATAAAGAATTTAGGATGAATTTTTCTTTATGTTTTCATTCCAAAAATCTTTACCATAGGCAAAGAATTTCAAGATGAAAACATAAAGAAAAATTATGGTTAAAATTTTTAAGGGAGTTGCATACGCGGGCCAAATTCATAAAGCTAGGGAAATGAAATTAAATTTTTTTGATTTTGGTGATTTGAACAGTAGATTTTGTGAGGAAATGGAATAGTTTGACAATGTTGTGTTTCATGGGTAGGGGATAGGACCCGAAATCCCATTTGAAAGGAAACTGACACCACCCATTTAGGAATCAATGTGATAATCCCGGAAATATTGAGAACAATAAACTACATGCAAAACTAATAAAGGAAAAGATAATTGGTCAATCCTACAATATATATACTAATAACGTAAATAATAGAATAAATAAGGGCATAAAGTCCAAATATCCAATGTTGGTATGTAAACATAAGTATTCAAATCCCATACGATGGCAACATAAATAGAATTTTCGTTGTAATATTTTCCTTATTGGTCTTGGACCTGGTCAAATATAATGCTAACTTGAGTAGTATAACATGGATATTACTTAAAATGATGGAAGTCTATAGCTGTTCTTTTTCTGGTTATTATAAAATTCGAACAAATAAAAAAAAATAAACCAATAACATTAATGAACGAAAACAAACCACTACGTTTGTTTGGACGTAAAATATTTTCTGGTAAAAGATTTTGCCCATTTTTTGTTGTTCGGCTAGGAAAAAAAAAAGTAGAATATTTTCAAGGTAAAACATTTTGCATCAATGGGGTGATATTGGCTATGTTTGGTTTGTAGTTTAGTTTAGTTTTGATGATGTAAGCATGTGTAATGAGTGTAAAGAGATAGAGAGAGACATGAGGGAAATATGATGTCAACAAAATCAAAACTAAAACAAAACTCTAAACCAAACAGGGCCATTGTTTTCCTCTGATTTGGGCTGTAAGTCTTTTTTGGACTCACCCCCCCCTATGGCCCGACATTTCCGAAAGGACCAAAACCTTGTATCCCACCCTTCTCCCAAATCATATCAGAGGCAAAATGACATAGAGGAGGCGGCGAGAGAAAGCTTACTCAATCCGGCGATTCTCTCCATCACTTCTTCGGTAACCGATAATCGGCGTTCTCTACGGCGATTACCTCCGATTGCTTCATCATCTCGGCCTTTCTAGGTTTCGAAAAAATTCTCTGTCATTTTTTAGATTTTGGCTTGATGTATATGCTGAAATACACATAAATTTTTTAGCAAGAAGTGAATGACTTGCCGGTTCTTGTTGTTATAGCATATCTCTCTGTTTACGAACCTTATTTGTTGCAAGGGTTAGATATACAAATGGTAATGTGTCCTTACATGCTTGAATAATTATTTGATGAGCTTTTATAGAATGGTAAACGTTTTAGTTTTCCGAATGTTTAAGGTTTTGAAATGCTTGGAATGTTCTATTTCTACTCAAAATAGTAGGTTAGTAAATAACCTTTTTGTGTTGAAAATTATTTTGACAACCAAACAAAAGAAAATTATTACTTTTGGAAAGTATTTTTCATTTGCTAACCAAACACCAATAAGTAAAAGTAAAAAAAGTTTATTTTCAGCAAAAGCATTTTATATTGTAAAGTACTATTTTAGATCAAAACAAGAAGAGGCTAACATTTAAATTGTAAAATGTCCAAACTAAGCCGAACTGTTCACATTTCTAGGCGGGGACAACCTCGGTTCAGAAAATCCAGAAGTGTTATATATGTTCGTTAACAAAAGCAGTTCAGTGTGCTGGCAATAGGTTTCCCCTCCTAGGTACTGTTGCTAGGTCGGTTGATTTTCGGCCCAACCAATTTCGGTTAAGAAAAACTGTGTGCGTACGTGCCTGCCTTTCAGTTTCTGGGTTGACCCATCTCTCTTTCTCTCTCTCCAAACCCTTCTTTCTCTCTCTAGATCCAACTTCCTCGTTTAGGAGTCCTTATCCTTCCCTACTATTGCTTTCTTAAAAGGCTAGGAATAACCATGTGTTATATAATATTCAAAAATATTACTATAATAGGAAGATAATTATATGAAAAAGCAAACACTGACTTCAACGTGGAAATTTTAGTTGTTTTTGAGGTAAATTTCTACTTTTACGTTTCCTTTCTTATTTGGCAATCTAAATATTTATTCCATGAATAATATTTTCTGGGGTTTCTATTTGGTTCAGGATTACTGTCAGTTTTTGTCCTCATGGCTCGATTAGGTTATATTCAATAGGTTTTAACCTCTAAAATTGGATTTTGCAGTCTTCTTCTTTCTTGTTAAGAAAGGTAATAATAAATCTGTGACAGATTTTTGTTTGCATATTTGTTTTTTACTCCATCTTATAGATTTGTTGTATGCATTGAGATTGGATGGGTTTGTCCAAATGAGACTCTTTGTATGAGTTTCTTTTGCCTTTTCTCATGTGGGAATTTATGGGTTCAATTTAGTATTTGTCCATTGCTAGAGACTTCTGCCAGATTGTTGCAGCAGATGGGGCTGTCGTTTTCCTAGGGATAATGGTAGATTAGGTTATATTATGTCGGTTCTGTTCTATCTTATTTATCTAAACATCTAAATCCATGAAGATTGTCATGTTTTTTCTGATTACTGTCATGTTTTGGCCTCATGTCTGATTAGGCTTTATTCTATAGGATTCTTACTGTCAATTTTTTGCCTCATGCATGATTAGATTACTCTACTCAATAGGTTTTAGCGTAATTTGTTTGATTCTACCTTTTTTTTAAGAAAGGCATTGATGTATAGATGTGATATCAGTTGGCTGATTTTTTGTTGCTGATTTTTTGGTTTGTTTTCTTAGTGATTCATGTTTAACGAATTGGGTTTGGATGTGTTCGCCAATTGAGTCTTTTTGTATGCATTTCTTATACTTTCACTTCGTGGGTTTTTGTGGGTTGATTTCCCTAGAATAATTGGGATGGAGGAAATTTGGTATCTGTTTCAAGTTGTGAAGAGTTAGGCCAAATTTGATTACCGAGGGATGATAGTAGATTAGGTTTTACTATTTCTTCTACTCAATGGAACAAATCTTATTCACGAAAAGACTTTTCCACGTCAAAGGTGGATTTGTAGATTAGGCTCAATTATTCCCTTCTATCGATATTTATATGGTTCTGTAATGACGAGGGTTTTTCCACTTTCTGCATTCAAAAGCTAGTCGTTTCTCTTTACTGCCTTAAGGTTTAATCCGCAGATCAGGTTGTTATATCTGCGTACTGTAAAGTTTGTGACTGTATTGCATGTATTCTTTCCTTGTTTTTCCATTTCTACTCTTATTAACATACCGTATTGTTTCTTACTCCATTTATTTTCCCACATTTCTGTGTTTTGCAGTTGAAGAATTGATGGTGGTTGACTGCACTAAAAAAATCTTCACCTAAAGTATAAAAGGCCATCTGGTCCAAGCTCCAAACCAGAATTTGGTTGTTGAAAGAACATGAAGGTTTACATTTGCCTTTTTGAGCTTGATTTTCACGATGCTATTTTGTTTGTCTTTATTTCCTCCCATTAGGAAGTCTTTGGTAGGCTGCACATATTGTGATCTTTTTCAGGGGAAGCATTGCATTGCCTGTGCAAAACTGTATTTTTGCTGATACTAACCCATGATTAATTGTGTTTATGTTTCAACTTTTTATCCATAATTTCTATGTAATTGCTTCCGAAAATTTTTGACAAGAAAAGTTTCTTTCATATGTCTCCATAGACAGCATGGATGTTATCATGTCCCTGAGAAACACATCACAAGCATCAAGTACTTTGAATGAATCTATGGCCGCTAATGTGTATGTTTAATTTCCCCAAAAGAATTTTCTTTCACATAAACTTTAAGTCAATTTACCTGGAGTTGATTTTAACTATACAAGCAAGGGGATAGAATTTTTTTTTAGTGTTAATCAGTTCGCGTTCAAAATGTTTATATTCGTAGGCAAACTTTTCGTCTTACATGATTTGCCAGTTGCCACAAATACTGGTACGTAGATTGGTGAGAAATGGAGTCAGTACTTGAAGTTTTTATGACATTTAGTTGATGGTATTGTTGCTTGAGGGTCTTCCCAGTCGAAAGTAGCACAAACATATGTTTTTTGCAATTGACTTTGTGGAGGTTTTTCTGTCTCTGTACCAATCAAATGTGCTTTTTGTGATATATTTAGGTCAGAATTATCTATTTCAGTTCACACTAAGTGGGCATATTTCTTAGTATCTGTTGTTCGTACTTCACTGACGCTTCTCGAAGTGAGATTGTATTTTAAGTGCTCCAGTTGTGGCAGTTGAATATGTTGCGAAATGTGAACTAAGAAAGTTTGGTATATGTGAACTATCTGCTAAATAACTAGGTCACTGGAAAAACCATCATTGTCAATGAATTGTATCACTTAACAATGACTTTTCTTTGCTTGGAGTCATGTTAATCTATATTTTCTCTGTTCAGAAGGTTAAAATTTCTAGGTTAGTGATCGGATTTTATACTTTTGAAACTAAAGAAACTTATTTGCAGGATCATACTTCCAAGAAAATCCAGAAAAACGACAACCTTGAGTCCTCAAGCAGCCCCCGCAATCGGCAGGTATGATACTCGATGTTGTTTGAAATGACATCCCTGATTGCTTCTTAACTGATTAATCAAGTTTTATTCAACAATTCTTAGGAAAAGAAAAACAGAGATTGAAGTTATATTGTTTATTTGTCAAAGCAGATATCAGCTAGGTGGAATCCCTCTGAAGCATGCAGGCCTGTCATTGAGGAAGCCCCTATATTCTACCCTACTTTAGAGGTATTTTTCATCTTCTTTGTCTTGCTGTGCAAACATGTGACTTTTACAGTTTTACCTTGGTACCAGTACGTATTCACAATTAGTTATTTTCTTATGCTGTGAATCCCATTAGGAGTTTGAAGATACACTGGGTTACATACAAAAAATACGCCCGAAAGCGGAAGCATATGGCATATGTAGGATTGTTCCACCTCCTTCCTGGATTCCACCTTGCCGTCTTAAGGAAAAAAGTATTTGGGAACATGCTAAATTTTCTACTCGAGTTCAACAAGTTGACTTGCTTCAAAATAGGGAACCCATGAGAAAGAAAAGAGGGCGGAAGCGGAAACGGGGGAGGCCTTCAAAAATGGGAAATTCCAGGAGACGTCCTAATTCTGAAGCTTCCGAATCAAACACTTCTGATGGTGATGAGAAGTTCGGTTTCCAGTCGGGATCAGACTTCACGCTTGAAGAGTTCCAACAATATGCTAGTCATTTCAAAGAGTGTTATTTTGGGAAGGAGGATGTGATGGATGACTTGACTATCAATGAGATCAAAAGGAAGAAGGAATGGGAACCCTCAGTTCAGGAAATTGAAGGCGAATACTGGCGGATTGTTGAGAAGCCGACGGATGAGGTTGAGGTATGTTGATAACTTGATATCTTTTCTCTAGTATTTATGCATACATATGTAATTAGATGTGCATCAGGCCAAGATTTTTGTGTTTGTTTTGTTTGCAACAAAATGGCTGAAACATTTCTATTTCTTTGGAGACCGAAACGAAAACATCAGTCGAATCCCATAATTCCAATATTTCCATCGACACCTATCAAAACGCACCGGTAGATGTCGAATTTGCATGAACTGTACCAAAACATTGAGTTGTTTTGATAACCTTTAGGGATATCCAAAGACGACATCATATATTCTCAGCTTCTTTGACATTTCCATTATGCTCCAGATACATATTTAAAATCTTTCTGAAATCTTTCCTTGTCCCTAGCCATACGAAAAACAAACGGATATAAAATTTTGATCCTTGCATGACGTACGCAGTTTTGTAGACCAAAATAGAAAAGAATGCTATCATAGTATCTTGATTTGTTATTGCAGGTATACTATGGAGCTGATCTGGAAACTGGATCATTTGGAAGTGGGTTCCCTAAGGCATCATCTTTGTTATCAAAAGAAGAATCTGATCAGTATATGGTTTCAGGTTGGAACTTAAACAACTTTCCACGGCTGCCTGGATCTGTATTGTGTTTTGAAGGATGTGAAATATCGGGAGTTTTAGTGCCGTGGCTTTATGTGGGGATGTGCTTCTCATCATTTTGTTGGGTAAGTGTTGCTCCGTGTGTTTGCAGTTGGAATCAAATTGCATAATCCTTGAAAATTTTCAGAATATCATATTTCTTTTCTTCCTTCTTCCTTCTTTCCCTCCCCCCCTCTTTTTGGTTACCTGAAAATGATGGATGATTTTGATGCCACGGTCTCACATTTATTTACCCTTTTTTTGAGAAAAGCATGTAGAAGATCACCATCTCTACTCACTGAACTATTTGCACTGGGGTGATCCAAAGATATGGTATGGAGTACCTGGAAGCCATGCTTGTGAGTTGGAGAATGCCATGAAAAAGCATCTACCAGATTTGTTTGAAGAGCAACCGGATTTGCTTCGTGAACTGGTAAAGGAATTATGGCTATATGTTTTCTGTTGTTAAGCAGTTAGTGCATTTGTGTGTTTGCTTTGGGTGCTTATCTTTATTGGTGTGTGTTTGTGTATTCAAGTTTCAAATTTACTTTTGTGGTACATTTTCCTGAACACTGGTTTCGAAAACAAACATGCCCGCCGCTTTCATACCTATCTTTTAGAGGAGCAATTCCGAGCTTATGCAAACATCTTTTTGATTTTTCCTCATAAATGCATCCTTTCCAGAAAAATCATAGAAGTAAGTTTCAAAAACTGCCAACAAATTATGTTTAATAGGTTTTTTTGGGAAATATTTCTCGAAAATGGGGTTCTGAGAACTGCAAACCAAGCATGTATAGATATCCAGAGCGTGCTGAGTTACATTTGGCCATACTCGTTCCTGAGTGTCTGTCTGACGTTAATCAAATTTTCTTTGGCACCTTCCTCCCTGTATGTCCCTATATTTTCCTCTCATTAACTGTAGAAATCATTTCCGGCAGATTTCTCTGTTCCTCAATATGTTTCTGTCCGGATATCAAAATCTCTTACATCTATAGCAGTTGTCTCTGTAATGAACCTGGATTCGGATGCACTAAGTTTACAAGTGTTTTGTTTCAACAGGTGACTCAGCTGTCTCCTTCAATTTTAAAGGATGAGAGGGTACCAGTGTATAGAGTTGTCCAGCATTCTGGGGAGTTTGTTCTTACTTTTCCAAGGGCATACCATTCTGGATTTAACTGTGGGTTCAACTGTGCGGAGGCTGTGAATGTTGCCCCAATTGATTGGTTAGAACATGGGCAAAGTGCAGTTGAGCTCTACAGTCAGCAACGTCGCAAGACATCAGTGTCTCATGACAAGTTGTTAATAGCGTCAGCAAGGGAAGCCATTCAAGTCCTTTCGGATTTACCAGGTTTAAAACAGGAGACTCCTAGAAACTTGAGTTGGGAAAGTGTATGCGGCAAGAATGGGATACTTACCAAGGCAGTTGAGGTAATGGATGTATACGTAGGGAAGTACTTATACACGCATAATTTATATGAACATAACTGCATGTTGGGGCAGAGCCAGGTTTTTTGGTTGGGGTCAAAATATTAATTAGAGTCATACATGATGCATTTTACCTTTGTAATGATAAAGAAAACAGTTTCTTGAAAAAAAGATGGATATCCAGCAGATAAGCTTTTAGCGGGGTCATTTTTTACAGCTTCAAACACACAGCAGCAATAGAGATTTGGGAAAATTCGGTGGGGCCAATTGACCCCGCTTGTCTCTTCCCTCCGCGCTTGCATGCAAAAAAATCATCATTTATGCATGTATTGTCATGTTTGTATTGTGTGGGGAAGTTGCTCATGCACTCATCTAGTTTTCTGTCGTAGTACATAGTTATAACGCCTTTTATTGTTTCACTTTTTGTTCAGAAACGGGTTCTCATGGAAGAGGAAAGAATAAGACAGCTTCCGACCAATTTGCAGTTCCTGAAGATGCAAGGAGATTATGACGCCAATGACGAAAGAGAGTGTTTTTCATGTTTCTATGACTTGCATCTCTCTGCGGCCTGCTGTAAGTGCTCTCCTGATAGGTTTGCATGTCTTAAACATGCAAACCTGATATGTTCCTGCGAGTCAGACAGCAGATTCGTCCTTGTTCGTTACACAATGGATGAATTGAAATTGCTGGTTGAAGCATTGGAGTGGAAATTGGATGCTCTGAAAGCATGGGCAGTGGTAGATCTTAAATCTGTTTCAGAACATGAAAAGGACATTATTTCTACATCTGAAACCAAATTTATAAAGGAAAGTGAATGTCTATCGTGTTCTCCAATAACCAAAGATAGTGAGACAAAGGATCCCTGCAGTTCATCGTGTTTTAGGGTTTCTTCAGAACAAGCTCCGTCAGACATCCAGCAAGGAATTTTTAATCTATGTGAATCAGGCAACATGGTACGTGACCATCATGGAGAAGATCCAGTTATAACCAATGATGATCATGGAACGCAGAAATGTAGTTTTGATTTGAATCTTGACTTGTCTGATGAAAAAGGAACTGATGTCTCTGATTCCCCTGGTTCACAAGTTCTCCCAAACAAAGATCATCCTTCTTGCTCAAGGAAGGCAGAGAATTCATGGTCGTCTGATGTTAAAAAGCTGTTTGGCATGGGTCTTTTTGGTTCCAGTCCCCATAAAAGTGCTCCATTGAACTGTCCGGTAAAAGATGAATACATAGTGCGGTCTGACAGGAACAGCCTAAGTTGTTCAGCACAAAAGTTGAGATTTTGTGTCGATCCGCTAAATTATGGTACATTAGTGCTACGGAAGCTCTGGTGCAACAAGCAGGCCATTTTCCCCCTAGGTATGGTTGTTTTGACTACTTGCATGGTCACTAAATATTTCTTTCGACTGGAACTTCTTTTTTTTTCCCTTTCGTTATGTCGAGTCTTGCAAGGAAAATTTATGATGAGCTGGCCTGATATATGCGTGAAAACATCACAGGATTCAGAAGCCGTGTGAAGTTTTATGATGTGCTAAATCCAAACAAAATGAGTAGCTATGTATCGGAAATTATGGATGCTGGGGTCCTTGGGCCATGGTTTAAGGTATTATCTACATACGAAATCTCTTGTTTGTTTTCTAATGTTGTTTTCTCGTTTAGTAGGATTTTAGCATGATGCTAAGCTTAATGTGTGCCAAGGAAATCGCCAACAGAAAACATCGGTTTCTCTACTCATTTTAATTTCCTAGACCATTCGGCCCTCTTCATGCCAGCGGATTGGGAGCTTCCATTACCAAGCACCATCCATTTTACCCATGCTTTTTAATTAATTGAGAATTTTTTTCGTCTGTCCGAGACAGAGCAGTCACCATTCTGATAATAGTTGGCTGTTCTACCATAGATAGCCGTATTAACAATGTTAATGAAACTTAATGAAGGGGGGAGTTGTGGATGGAAAGATGTACACTAGCATTATATGATGAACTTTTATTGAAAATAATAAGAAAAAAGCAAGTAGCAAGAGTGTTTCAGAAAAAAAGACGTGCTTGTTTTTCATGAAAGTACTGACAAAAAAGACACTAGTTATTCCAATCACTTGAACATGTGTCCAAAAGGAAAAACACATTGTAGCACTCCCCAAAACATGTCTAATGTATCCTTGTATCATATTAGCACTCTGTGATGTGTTCACTTCTGTCTCATTTTGGTGATACTTGCAGGTTACCTTAGAGGAGTGCCCGACAGAGAGCTTCGCTGATGTTTCAGCAGAGAAGTGTTGGGACATGGTGCTACAAAGGCTAAACCAACAAATCGCAGTCCAAAGGGATTTGGGGAAGCAGGGAATGCCGCCCTTGCAACCTCCAGAAAGCATCAATGGTCTTGAAATGTTTGGGTTTTTCTCACCACCCATTGTTCAGGTAAGCCTACCTTGGTGTGCTTTAGTTTCATTCAGTACCTCTTTTATACGCCAAGAGTCAACTAATGACATACATTGAGTATACAGTGACAATGATACTCAGAAATTTGGAAAAGCTTACATACTCTAGCAGGGGCTGACAATGACGGTGGAACCTCCTCATGATTTTTAACCGGATATCTAAGGATTAGATAACACTAACCCACCCAGAGCTTGACCTTTTAATGAGGGAGATGATGAAAATGAACTCCAATAATACCATAAACCTTGATAACTCAACAAACAGCCGTCTATATGCTGTTCATGGTTCCGACATATTCTTCTTACACCAACCATTTCAACTTATGATTGATTCCGAGTCATTTCACGCATGACTAATATGTAACTTAGGATCATTTCCATGCCTAATAATCTCGATAACCAGGAAACAAAAATGGCAAAAAATGAGATAAAAATAGAGTTGATCAATCGCCACTTGGAGCCATAAAACTATAAGCCAAGAGGTTCAAATTTTGTTCCATCTATTACAGCCAGTGACATGCCTACCTAATAGAAATAAAAGGTTCCCAGTCACACCTGTATTATTGCTTCACACTTAAAAATTGTCTAGAAATTGACAATGGAAGTTCCAGCTAGTAGTACTTCCCTACCATGAGAAGGAGGATGCCTTTCAAGAGAAATACACATACTTTTATGTAACATTTAAGCTCCAAGTACCGCTCAGTTCTTAAATTTCTTGGGACTTCTTGATTTTAAACAAGAACCTTGCTCAGATGGAATTGTGTTGTACTGATGCTTCACGTGGGTGTCTTCTTGTATTTGTGAATCTGTCTGTGTTTGTGTGGGTGTGTGTGTCTGTGTCATAACTTGTGTGCCCTGCATCTGAGACCCGTCAAGACACTTTGAGTCCCACAACCTAAGGATGTAAGTGCATTGACAGGCTATCGAGGCTCTTGATCCTGACCATCAATCCGTGGAGTACTGGAACCACAAGCTTTCAATGGATGTGATCCCTGAATTGCCAACGTGTGTGGGGGATGACAGGTTCCCTTTCGGATCAACTCAATCTGTAGCGGAAGCACAAACAAGACTTTTCGGTTTTCTTCTAACAAAGCAAGAGCAACATTTATCCTTAACTGGTAGCAGTAATAGTTCAGTTGATGAAGAGTCAGAGTCCATAATTCGAGGATTATTGAAGAAGGCAAATCCTGAAGAACTGAAGACAATGTATAGATTTTTGTGCAGCGAGTCAAGAAGCCCCGAATGGAGAGCATTTCTCGCAATGTTGACTGAGGAGATGCAGAGAAACTGTAAATAAATAGGTCCATAATAAGCCCCAATGATTCTTTTTCCCGGTTAATGTAGGGTTTTATTTTAGTCATTTATTAGGTGCCCATTCTTTCAAAATTTCCGCATAAAAGGGAGAGAGTCCTGATTCTGAGTTCTCTGTTCAGGATGCTGATTTTTGTTTTTTGGCTCGAAATTTTGTATTGATTTGATTGTGCCATTCAACTCATCGCATAAAAGGATTCCAGTACATAGTAATTTTATTGCTCGTATTTTTGAAATTTACATGCTAGTTTCCTTTCGGTTTTCGTCTTTTATTTGAGAAACTGCAAGTATTTACGTAACTTTCTCACTGTGAAATTCTTATGAAGGTAAAAAGAACGCCGATACGTACACTCCCTGGGAGCCACTCCCAGCCACACCCTCTCTCACATGGGGTGTAGGGTCCAGATCTGGGCCCTACAGCCCATGTGAGAGAGGGTGTGGCTGGGAGTGGCTCCCGGGAAGTGTACCTATCATTTTTGTAAAAAGAAACGTTACTGGACATACCCGATAGGTATGTCTCGTATACCTATCGGTTACACACCCAACAAAACTACATGTAAAGGTGGGGTACCCGTTTTGGCTATTACCTCTACACTTGTGTCTATTTATTGCATCGTGTGGAGCCCATGTGCCGTGAACAGTTAGGGACACGTCTGTGCCAGAACTTTTGTATCCGTAACACTGCTCTTTGCTTCTTGAAATTATTGAAACAAGAATCCTGCTTGAGTGTCCCATAACAAATTCAACAGGCAGAGTAACAACAAAAGAACACACACCAAATTGGAAATCAAGAACTGCATAGAAAACAAACAAAAGAACTCCAAATTTGAAATTTATGAAACAGGGCACAAACTGAGCAATTAACCGCCATTTTCCAACTCTGCAATTCCTTTCTGTTTGGGCAGAAACAGAGCAATCAACTGCCATTTACCATCTACGAAATATTGAACGCAAAAGCGGCACAAACAACCACGAAAACAATCCGAAACCCGTTACGACCCAACCCCGCAGCATCCGATCTCCTCCCGCAGCACTGAGAATACGGAGCTGTTTCAGGGCCTTTCATATTTGGCGGAGGCGGCGGAGACAGTCGTTCACTGCCGTAAATGGCGTAATCGAGGACATTCTGGATGCCATGAACAGCGACGGCGGAGTTGACGTAGAGGTCCGGGTGGGTAATTTGTGACCCGTCGACCGAGAAATTGGAGTGGGAGTTTTTGGTGATGAGGATGGAGTTGGAGGGCAAGAGGGTGGGGAGGCGCGTGAGGGTTTGGAAGAGTTGGAGGTCGGAGAAAGGGAGGCGTTGTGGGATGATGTGGTAAGGGATGAGGAAAGGGTCGAAGGAGAAGGGAGTACTGGTAGGGGTGGGGAAGTGGGAGAGGGCTTGGTCGGACGGGATGAAGAGGGTGGCGGTGGTGAGTGGGGGTAGGGATGAGGAGTTCGTGGCGGAGAGGAGGGTGGCCCAGTGGCGGAAGTTGCCCGCGTTGAGTAGAGCGGAAACTATGTTTTCGAGTAGTGGGGGTAGAGATGGTGGTGGTGGTGGTGGTGGGGGTGATGAGGGGTTTGGTGGCGGTGGCGGTGGGGAGGTGGGTTTAGAGGGAGAATGTGGTGGTGGTGGTGAGCGGTTTTGTGGTGCTGGTGGTGGTGATGGGGGGTTTGGTGGCGGTGGGGAAGTGGGTTTAGAGGGAGAATGTGGTGGTGGGATGGTGGTGGTGGTGGTGGTGGTGGGAGAAGATGAAGGTGGAGGAGTGGTAGTGGATGTTGAGATGGGGCGGAGGAGGGTTGATATGGTGAGGGCCACGAGGAGGAGGTGGGGAGAGAATCTCGTTGCCATGAGAGAGAGAGAGAGGAGTTGAGTTTGTTGCTTTCTGGCAATCAAAAGTGTATATAACTGGTATAAGTATGTGTGCAGAGAGAGAGAGAGAGAGATCAGTTTCTTGGTTTTCTTGTTGTGCATAGACAATAACAGAATAACAGAATTTCCCGCCAAATCTCATATTTTTTGGGGTTATGAAATTACGGTATTACAGTGGTGGTATTTTCGAAATGAAGTTTACGCCTTGTTTGGAACTTGAGGAAAATGGGAGAATGGAAGAGAAGAAAATGAGAGGGAGATGAGAGGAAACGGGGAGAGTAAATCGTAAGGTGCACAATATTGAAATTTTCTATTTTCTTTTCTCTTCTCTTCTACAAGTTGCAAACAAATATAATGAGGTGTCAAGATAAAGGGAAATGAATCTCAACTGTTGATTTGTGGCCATCTTTCTCAGGTTATTAATTAGTAATTAGCAAAAAAACAAAAAGTACAATTATTTGCTAGTAGTAATGAAAAAGAAATACTCCACCTTCATAAATACTTCTGTCACAATTTGTTTATCCATTTTCAACAAGTAAATGATAATGTTAAAACTGTTTTTGTTAGTGTTAAAACTATTTTTGTTGGTATCAAAACTCCAATATACAAAAGACTTATACTCATGTGCAAAGTACAATCCTTTTTATGCACTACAATTTTGGCGCTAATTTTTCCATTGCATATATTTCAATTTGGATCTCTAAAAATATCGAATATGTATTATGTATGATAATTTCTTGATTAGTTTTATTATACTTAAACTTTTAAAAATTTTAAAATCGTGAAAAATAGATATAAGCAATTGAAAAATACAATAATACAGTAAGAACTTTGAAAATGAACAAACAAATTGAGATGGAGGGGGTAAGTAACTTTTTATGTTACATTTGAGAAAAAAGGGTATTCCTTTATCAAAGGATTTGTATAATTTCTTTGGGTTGAAAATGAAAAAAGGAAAATTAGATTCTTTTCTCGTATGGTAATTGGTACCAATAGAGAGGAGATGCAGGCAACAAGGTAATAGAGTTTTAAAGAAATGAGAATAGTTGAAAATTTATTACTAGAAGTTAAGAATATGTAAAAAAAAAATACTAATAATTAAGAATTGAGAACTCAAAAATGAAAAGGATGATTCAAAACCTGTAATCCCACCTGAAAGAACTTTTCTCAAAGAGCTCCCCAATCATGACTTATGTGTACATATCAAGTTAATAGAAACCAATACCACTGTAATTCTGATGGAATCAAGTTACGTTCATATCCTCCGCATAGACAGGAAAAAAAAGGCACAGAACTCGTGATCAATCGAGTTGAATCCGACGAATAAGCTAGGTCAGATCATCTTCATCCAGTGCCTCCTCTTGTTCTGCCTTCATCGCGCTTACTTCACCAGTTGGTAACTTCTTTGCAAGCCTGATGATCTGCAGCCGTTTATTTCAGTAAAATCAATCGAAATAATCAACCATAATAACCTATGCCCTTCCGTAAATCATATGCTTAACAAAGAAAAATACTTATTATTACACTAGCTAGCCTTACAAAGTAAGTTCATTCATTTTCTGTTTATCTTTCTTCGGGTTTTCCTAGTGCCAATAGCTTGTGGATTTTTCACCCCATCACTCCCAGACACACCGCACATCTAAGGTTTTACCAAATTCACTTTCTTCTCCTTTGGCTTTGCTCTGGGTTTATTGAGGTCAAATTCTAGACAACTTCTTAAATTTTGATGAAAACAGTCTTGAGGATTAAAAATTTAAAACCACTAGACATATTTCTATCCAGTAAGAATGGGTTCTTTGCCCAGACTAAGAAAGCAAGCCCCGACCAGTGTTTAAGACAGGACAAGACAATCCCAGGAAACCCTAGGGGGGTTCCAATGGTTCACAAGACTTACCACATGGTCAAGATTTTTTACAGTGCTTGACTGAGCCACGCGTTTGATCTCCTCAACATCACCGTCCGTGTATGCAGAAAAAAGTTTACTAGCACAACGATTCTGATCACTGTTCAAAAATGCATCAATCCTGTACAGGAGAAGTCAAAATAGGTCAAATCATAGTGCAGCTTAATTTATAATAGCATCATCATGGAATATGAAACACCACCACCTTATATGTCTGCAATTGTTTAATGACCTATACTCTGGTGTATACTTTTGGAATTTAACTAATTTATGCAAACAATAAAGTTAGCTTCCACCATATGAGGTGATGGCTGTCTAAAAAGATGGTGCATGCTATATTAGCTAAAGCCCGAGGGAAATGAGTAATTTACAGCCATATAAACAATCTAGTTAGGTGTTGGGACAAACCTTTGTACGTGGTTCGGCAATGAGTTTGAAATGGAAGTACAGAAAAGAGAAAAAACAAACAAATCTTTGAGAGTAGAAGGATACACGTATAAAAAGTGTCCCAAGGAATTCCTAAAGCTGCATGCAATCCATATGAACAGGACTATTTAAGCCAATTCTTCATAGGGTTTAACAATGTGTTTATAGGAATGCAAAAATAATTTTCGAATGCAATGCTACAAAAGGTAGGCATTAGGATTACCTTAAGCATTCAACCTTTGAACACCATATATCTACAAGATCCCAGGAGAAGCACTAAGCCCAAAGTCTGACTTTCCAAATAACTTGGCCGCCAACTACTCTCATTTGCTAAAATCAACTGTTGATTTTAGCAAATGTTGATTTTATTAGATGGGAAACTCACTATAGATACCTCGGTTTTCTTTGGGAATTTTTACCCATACAAGAAACTAGTCTCGATGATTAAACAGACCTCATTTTATGACCATTTAAAGGCACGATCAGAAGCTACACAATCAAAGAATATACACTAAATGTGTTGAATCAGTGGTCTCACTTTCATTAGATTGTTGGGGAAATCTTTTTCCCAAGAAATCAGAGCCAATCAAAATCAATAGGAACTCATTTCATTTCTACTGGTGGTAGGGAACACTGATGGAAGTGCACGGACTAGAGCCTCAGAAATTTTTGAAGTTAATCAAACTTGCATGCTGTTATCCTGTAGATTGTCCAACTCGAAGTAATTCCATAAATCTTAGATATTATAACATTAACATGCATACGAGGAGCTCCTGCTTGTCTTGGTCTCACACTATGTCTCACCAAATACGCCCAAAATGAAAGTTGGTGAAAATACATGTCATAAAATCGGTGAGAAATTTGAACTTACTGACAACAGTCATTGTAGCATTTCTCTGCTTGCTTGAAATCATTAGCGTATAGGTACACGATGATTGCACTAAGATAAGCCTACATCCAAAAAAGTATGTTAAGAGTGTTTCTTGGATACAATTTATACTAAGAAAGAGAGAAATCCAATGAAGCGATTCAGGTTTCAGCATATACATTCCCCCATTAGGCATAAGTGAGGATGCCCAAAATACTTTCAGAACTCAGAAAAACCATGCCACTATTAAACATTTGAAAAAGGTAAGCAACATAGTCTTCAGTTAAGATGATTGGATCAGAGTTGAAACATGAGTATTATTGTATACTCCTATATTATAATGCATCATAAAAGAAGGAAAAATAAGAAACTGAGAATATATTCCACATTTACCAAGGATAAATTTCACTATTACAAGACCCTTCTTACCCGGAAATCAAATCCTATACCTGCTTCAAAGCCAAATCCAAGCACCAAATGTGCTCTCGCATTTATTCTCCACTCATTTTCTATATTATAGTAACGTCAACTACTCTCAATCCTCCATTGACTTGAATCCATTGCATATGGGACCATACAAAACCTCAGGCTTAGCAAAGTGAAACGAGTATTTCAAAGCACAATGAACAAGATTAAAGAAATATACACTAATGTAGGCATTATGTCAAACTGTAACTGTTGAGAGAGAGAGAGAGAGAGAGAGAGACAATCAAATCTTACAACTACCAAAAACTATCAAGAAAGATATTGTAGTTGAACCAAGTGGATATTTCAAACAATGATACAGAGGAAGTGCGAACTAAAGAATGTGAAAGATATCGTAGTTGAACCAAGTGGATATTTCAAACAATGGTACAGAGGAAGTGCGAACTAAAGAATGTGAAAGATATCGTAGTTGAACCAAGTGGATATTTCAAACAATGATACAGAGGAAGTGCGAACTAAAGAATGTTTAAAAAAATCGAGCAATATTTGAAGAGAAAATAGATGATGAAAGGTACAAAAAGGTAGACACCTTGCACTGGCTATGGGTAGCATTGCACTTGTCAGCTGCCAAACCCAATCTCAACAGGAAAGTTGCAGCATCTTCATACCTTGAGGTTTAAAACCATAAAACTTTATCATCATTATAGAAGTTCATTTCCAGCACATAAAAAAAGCAATTTATGCTCCTGTTTAGAGTAAAAAGATGCCCTTACTTCTCAAGCTTTATGTAAACACTTGTGGCAGCACGATAAAGATCAAATGCCATCTGTTCCTTTCCATCTTCTTCCAGAATCTCACAAGCATCAGTATACAGCCGAATAGCTTCATCAGGCGCATTATCTTCCAATACACTGAAACACTGTAATATTAATCACATTGATTTCGTACGAATGTGCTGCTGAATAAGAAACAGGAACCTACAGAAGGAACACATAGCAGCAAAGAAGAAAAGTTCACTGAATGTAGATTCTAGTTCTTTGTCTTACAGAACACAAAAGATCAGTAGAAAAGCAACCATTGGCATGAACAGAGCTAACTATTCTTATATCTAATAGCACTTGGGGTTAAAGAAAATATAATTAGTTTCAACATACCAAATGGTTAGAAGGTTCTTGAACAAATCATTCCCAAAAGGATGTTTGATAATCCCCCGCATGGGGCAGCAGGGAAAAGGAAAAAACTAAAACAGAAAGTATTGGATTCTAGAATGAATCATGGAGCCAACTATGGTGGTTAACTTGGCCTAAATATTGGGGTGGGAGGACAAGAAGCCATACCAGCAGAAATATATTGAGAGGCTATTCTGCGTGATTCCACTCTACAAGAACTCCAAGTCATTCTCTTGTGTTGTTGCTAATGTCTGACGTGATTCGGATCAAATCAAAGAAAATATTCTATTTAAGTGAATCAGCCTATCCTCTATATAGCGCTAACTCGGTGGTTGGAACAAAGATGAAACTATTAAACCACCAAGAAAGTAACAACACGTTTACGAAGGGAACAAAGAGCAAACACAAATTGGGCTGCATGGCCCACATACAGCAATATTCATGAAGGGCATACAAAATAGTACTTCTCAATTTGGTGAGTGAACCCGGTCAAGCCAATGACCAAAAAGATGTAGAAACAAAAATATGATTGATTTTTCCTTTATTTGGTTCCCACTGAACAACACATATTTTTGCAATGGTTGTACCTAAATGGCCCTGGTAATGTTGAGTTGAGAGAGGAATGGAAAATTGGCAAGCAGCACATTCCATACCAATGCAAAATGCACACATGCGGTGAAGTTTCCATTGTGGTATATCAAGAGATGCTAAGAAACAATCTCCACTTGCAGAAAGACAAAATTAAACAAGTGCAAGTATGAAAGCTAGGGTTCCAAGATGTCAAAGCTGAGAGGCCTACCGAGCACCCTTGGCAAGAGCATCTGATGCAGGTTGTGACCTCCCACATTCAATGTATAACTCAGATGCCCTTCTGTAGAAATCAGCAACCTCACTCCAATTGCTTAATTCCTTGGCCAAAGCAGCAGCAGACTCCATGTGTTTAGCAGCATCCCAGGGCCTGTTTTCCCCATTAAAGGTACGCAATAGAGTAAATGAACTTACCAAAAGGTTAAAAGATAAGATCAAGTTATGCCCAAAGGAGAGCAACAACAGTTGAAGGAAAGGGGATTACGAAGAGAGCATCTCTTGTCCTCTGGAAGCTTTCTCAAATGCAGCTTTTGCTTTCTCATAATTTTTCGCAAGTCTGAACCCATTCGCTACAGCAGAAGAAAACAATCTTCACAAAGATGTGAAAGAATATTTTTTCTATCCATTAACTATTCCTCAAAACATAATTATGAGCATAAATTCCTCCAGAAATCCATCCCAAAAAGTAAATGTCTTCTTACAATTTTTGGACGTCCCAAGATGGACATTCAGTCGTTCAAAATGGAGAAGCCAAAGAAATTATTTTCCTGCCCTAAATACCATCCCTTCTAATCGAGTATATCAGAGATACTGTAAACCACAAATAATCGTTTCTCAACCTTTCTAAGGGTAATTTAATGTACTCATTTTGGGGAGGCGGGAGTAAATTTCGGAAGCAATGGTATGATAGAAATGAATTCAAAATTCAGAAGAACATACATAGGTTACGTACCAGCCTGCTCATATAAAACAACAGCACCCTTCCAGTCAGCACTCCACCTTGTTAGGCTAAGTCTTGTTCTGGGATGCCATAAGATAGAATCAACAAATACTGATATTAAGACAAAAGCATCATGTTTACAGAAAAGCAATCAAACTTGGAGTAAGAAAACCAAATGATTCTTCTCGCTTCAGAAAAATATATAACAATAAGCTTTTGTAAACACCAATTTAGGTTTAGAGTTGAGCAATGCCCCTATAGAGTTACACTTATTGGGATTAGCATTAGGCGTGCCTTTTCCAAAGGCCATTGTCGTGCTAATTAAAAGGTAACAGGATTGGATGTATGTTAGGTGTTCGTTTCAAGCTTTCATTCTTTTTGCCTTTTCTCTTGTAGTGAATAGAAAGTTCGAAATTATTATGAATGTCAATACGTTCTCAATAACTAAAAACTAAAACATGTTGACGTCTATACATAGTTGAAACTCAAAAACTTTGGGAATGGGGTTTGCCCTTGAGTAAGAAATACATATCTCTGGCAGTAGGGACAAAAGAGAAACAAATATTGATTTATATGACAAAGTACTTCACGTCAACAATAAGATAAACAAAAAAAACAGTGGCTCCCCACCACCACACTATCCCCCCTCTTTCGTTTCTCGTACTCAGTAATGGAAAGATTTTTCTTTCTTGGTATTTTCTTTTGATACAGTAAACATAATTGACTATCAAACAATACTATAATAGCCAATAAATATCGGTATGATTCCTAGTGATAAGCCTGCTTTGGAATAATTGAAATAAAATAACATGACTTCAGCATAACACTGATGTTTTTGCTTGATAAACAAACCGAAAGCCAAGCAAAGAAGTGCTAGAGCTCGGTTCGACAATTTAGCGATCTTGAAAGTGGTATGACCAAGCTGACTCGTTTATCAGGAGTAGATCTGAAACAAGCTACAATAGACCAATCACGAATTGGTCTCGACTCTCGAGTAACTCGCTTGTTCAAGCTTGGTTTGTTCATGTAACAAACCGCTCTCGAATGAGCCAAACACAAGCTAGAATTCAAGTAGCTCGATTCGTTTATTGTCCCTCGTTTTGGCTTCCGAGATGAACGAAATGATTTCACTCGTTTTTATTTACATATCCCAATGATAGTAAAGACATCAAGAAAGCACCCCAAATATCCAAGCCCATGGTACCATCCATGGGATCCAAATTTAGATAACATCAAGTCAATGGGCCCATCAAAAACAAAATCCTTGTTCAAGTTCTCACATTTTCCATCTTCTCCTCACAGGGCATGGGATATTACTTAACAGGTAACAAGATCAACTACAACAGTCAGTAGTCCATCCGTGGATTCGAGAGTACCTTAAAAATTGTAGTACAAGATTTCTAACCATCATATGCAACTTTTTAAGACATCTACAGGGCAACATGAAATTTATATCCATTGTTGATTATCAAAACCACTTTCAAACCTTCTCAAATCCATACAATAAAACAGAATTCATATCAACAAGAAATTCTGAAAAAACCAAGAACAAAACACCTTTCGTCGTATATGCCACTAGTCAATCGGTCATGCAATCAAAGCATAAATTAGATAACGAACAAATCGAAGGCAATTGTGACAGTCCAAATAAGGTATGTTTATGCATATAGAGAGAGCGGGACTGACAATTTATCGGCTTTGATCATGAGCTTTTCAGGGTCGGAAGCGGCCATGGCGTGAGCAAGGTCACCTTCTCGGGGTGGGATTCGAGCTCTAGATCTTGTGCGTAGATTTCTGTCTAATAAACCCCCTCGAATCTCTGGAGTCACCGGCGAGTAATCTCGTGCCACGTTATGTATTGCGGACGGAACCCGTTTTCCATCCCCGGTTGCTTCTGCCTTATCTGGTTGTATCCTTGACTTTGAAATATGATATCCGGGTTCGAGTCTATACACAGACATAAATCTCCCCCTTTTTTGTTATTAACCCATTAACTTTTCACTAACCCCGCTCATATGTATCAAATGACAAAATGAAAAATAAAATAAAAAAGCCAAACCTGCAACACGAGAGATTATTCGGTTTTTCTAGGGTAATACTCCAAGTGTCTTGGGAGTTAGACACAGGGCATCATGCGTGCGTGACAAAGCACCCATATTGGCCGTCCAAAATGCTTTGGATGGTCCGGATTTGAAAGAGAAAAAGAAGAGAGAGATGAAATAAATTTGGGATGTCCAAAAGTGTCTTGGACAGTCGGAGAGGGTGCTCGGGTACGGACACATGGTGCCCGTCCGACACCCAATTTTTTTTTGAGCTAAAGGTTTATACGCTTTTGGGTAGGAGATGGCAATCTCCACAAATTAATCGAACCGTACCGAATTGATCGTTCTAGTTTTTTAACGGTTTTGGACTATGATTTTGATTTTTGGTTTTGAAAAACCGAAACCGAAATGTGTAATTCGGTGCGGTTTTTAAACGATTTTTGGACTGTGATTTTGATTTTTGGTTTTGAAAAACCGGAACCGAACTGTACCGCGGTTCGCTGCGGGTCTGGAGTACCTATAGTCACACCTAGAAAAGGGCACTGCTATGATTGTGTGACGAGCGCATGCCAATTCTTTTTCAATATGATCAAAAAGCGTCACTACTTGCTAAGCAGCCGGACAATAAAGGACTAGTGGCCTCTCAATGCCCACCTTCACCAAACAAGTACGGAATTACTCATGAACACATAAAGTGCATTTTTTTCATATAAGTGCCTTGTACTGGCTCTCTCTATCTCCCCTAATTGTCTACCAACTTCTTGCTCAAAGACAAACTTACGCAACTAGCTCTTGGTGGGGCGGTAGAAGCTATGATTCTTTGGTTTCTTTCGGGGTCCGCTGTGGGTCTGGAGTACCTATAGGCAGTCATGCCCAGAGAAGGGCGCTGCTATGCTTGGTCGCCCCATCCCCCACTCTTTGCTAAAAACATGCTACCCTTCATTCTGTAAACCTCTAATAACTATGTAATACACTACTTTGGGACACCGTAGCAACTTTATCCAGTGACTAGCCACAAAATCTGAAGAAGTTGCAAATGATCAAGAAGAAAAGGCCTAGCATGAGAGAAAAGAGCCTGTTAAGTTAGCACAGGACGACTGCCTGAAACCAAGCAAGAGCCTGTCGTTAGAAGACTTAAATACCTCTGAAATTGGAGCAGGCAAGTCATCCTTGGCTACCAAACGAAGACTCTTGTCTTCATGTAAGACCTCTCTTCTTCCAGACTACTACACTGATATACACGTTTGATGCTAACTATTGGTCTTCAAAGCTTCCATTTATAGCCAATGGGAAAACAGTTGGGAGATTCTACTTTTTTTTTGGGTAATGAAGAGTGTCCCGATGAACCGGACTAATCTCTCCAACCTCTCCCACAGTCCTTTCCATGGGTCTACGCTAGATGACGTTACCCAAAGGATAAATCGTTGTGGAGGGGAATCAACCTTGCGAACTTTGGCTGGTAAGCTCCACCGAGACAAGTCGATTAACCACTGCGATAACTCAAGAGTTGGAGAGATTCTCATTTTAGGTCTCCCATCGATCAATTTGCCTCACCCATTTCATATATTATTGGATTTCTTTTGCCTCACCCATATTGAAGAATATATTCTCTGGATTTGCAAAGGAAACTACCCGAAAGACAAGTTGCAGAGAGTTACTTGAGTAGAGAATTTCAATGAGGAAAAAACTTAAATCAATGAGTAAACCAGTTGTGATCACTTAGCAATTTGCAGGCCAACTTGGTTGAAATCCTTCATCTGAACTGACCCTAACGCTTACGTCCTCGAATCGTATACAGTTACGAAAGGTGACTTGATGGGCACTGGGTTGAAATGGTTCCATTTGACATATATTATCTTCTAGCTTTAGGGTGCATTTGAATCAGGAAATTGATAATAGGCCTATTTTGACCTAATAAGTGACTTTGATTTTTTTTTTTCTCGTCCTTACTCGCATGTTCAAAAGATCTCACACACACACACTACACCATCCGGTGTGTGTCAACGCTCCGCGTAAACTGTGTGTGATCACTAACAATCTCCGTTCGATATATGATGGTTGACCTCACTAAAAGAAAGCTGGCACTTGATCTAATGCAGAACATTCTTCTCTATCTGATGCTGTAGTCAAGCAGTACTGCTGCTAGAGCCATGGATGTCAACCATTCTCATCCTTCATGTTGTCAACTTATTCCACTGGGAGCATCAGTTCACTGGACATGTATCCCACCTCAAGATAAAGTCAAATGCATCCGCAATCGAAACCAAGGGTTCATTTGTTTGGAATTTGAAGTTGGAATTGGATATGGAATGCAAGGTTCTAAAACTCGCTAGGGGCTCCTAGCGCAACCGGGCACCTTCTAGCTTCCAGGGGCGAGTACTCGGCGCCTAGTCGGGCAATTAGTCGGGATAGTCGGGCTAGTCGGCAAGGGTCCTTCTAGCCGCCTAGGCGGTGAGTACTCGGCCTTCTAGACCTTCTTTTAGAACATTGATGGAATGTCGTGGATCTTAGAATTCCGATGTCTGAGCATACCTAATATACGCAGTTATGGACCCACAGTTTGAAGTTGGAATTGGATATGTAATGTCATGGCTATCAGAATTCCGAGGTTTCAGCATACCCAATATACGCAGTCATGGACCCACAGGACTTGATATACATGCTTTTTGAAAAGTATGTATTGACATGTAACTTCAAAGCAGAAATTGTAACAGTAAAAATAAAAATATCCACCAAAACTTCACTTGGAAGGGATTATAAATTATGTAGGTGATATAAATTGACAGAAAAACAAGGAGAATAAATGAAGGGAAAAAAAGGGCGCTTCAATATATGTATTTTCATATTTGAAAACAAATGAGACAAGGGAGGAACAAATCACATCTCATTCTATAATCAATCAAGCATTATATCTACATTTCCAACAGATCCTCCATCATGTACATGGCAAAGAATCAAAACAAAAATCAGACATATTCCCTACAGAATTACAAAATGAACAAAAAACAAAGGAAAAAGCAAATTACAAGACAGACAGATTACAAGTTTACAACAAACAAAAAGGGTACTTGTTAATCAGCAGTTCCTCAACTATTAGTGTTGTTGTATGAGATTTTGACAATAACTGATAAAGGAATGTTGACAATGTGACCTAGATGTCCAAACAGACCAATCCTCCCGTAGCTCACGACGGTGCTGTTCATTGTTGCGTTCACTGACACAGTCAAGACCATTCTCTCCCCCGCTGCGATTAAAAAGTGGGTCGGACTCACTTCCAGGGATACTCCATAAGGAGCACTCCAACCAACGCTGTATGTTTCATTTGCCGCGATGTTGGTTATCGTTCTTTGGACAACTCTAGACTGGTTCAGTTTCGCTATAGTGATTGAAGGCAAGTTCAAGTCTATGCCGCTAATGGTGGAAACCCCACAGCTCTGACCGGTGTAATTCAAGACCATGGGGGCTGAACCGTTTATTCCGCAAAGGAATGACATGTACTCATCGTAACCTACAAAGGCAAGGCACATGTTGCAATTGGAACAATGTAAAGTGGGGCGCTATAACACCTTTTTTCGTCACCAGTTTTAGTTCGTCGCATACATGGCAAGATATAATTCACTAGATTCTCAAGTCAGATAGATTTATATAGATAAGATTGCGCAGAGTGAAATCGATGGCAATGACCTAAAGAAATCAACAACCGGCAAGCGAAAGGAACGCAAAAGGCAAAGAGCAAAATAAGAAGACAATGATGTGAAGATTCTCCTTTGCCCACATTGCAGTATACCAAGGACTTCTGTGTGAGAAATGAGCTTCTAGAAAAGAAAAGAGGACAATAAATGTATCAAAGAAACCTTACTATGATGTTTGCTGCTCTAAAATAACACAAGTCTATATCATCTTCATATTCCTCAGTTGCAATGCGGTAAAAACTTTGCAAAATTACATTTGCTAAAATAGAAACAAACTGTATAGTGGGTGGTTGCAGGTATGCCGTATCTACCATATAGGGATGGGTCCAAAGTGACACTTGCCGTATCTACCATGCAAAATTTCGTTTGCTAAAATAGAAACAAACTGTATAGTGGGTGGTTGAAGGTATGCCGTATCTACCATGTAGGGATGGGTCCAAAGTGACACTTGCCGTATCTACCATGCAGGGATGGCTCCAACTGTCCACATTGGTAACCATACCCAATTTGGACAGTTGGAGCCTCCAACTTTAATCATATTTGAATAAGAGGAACCACACATTAACTAGAAATGAAACATCCGAACAGACACCAAAACTCCATATCTTCCCTAATCCCCTTTATTTCAGTACTGCATGTTAGCCAGCAGAACGTATATGACATATAAATAATACACTTAACACAAGTCAGGATCTGTCTCCACACCATGTGTAAGTTTGGGACATCTGAATATCCTAAGATTTAAGTCAGGAAAATCTGATGCTTGGGCATGCAATCGACACTCATGTGGTCATACCCAAGTCCATGCATTATCCACACTATTCATTAATATGGCGCTATATCATTGTAGAAGTGATGAATGATTGCGAAGGCAGTCAAAGGTTGAGAGAGGGCATTATAACGGCTGTACGGAAGTCGAGAATCTAGGCTAGACATGGAGTTGGGGCTTTCTTGACTGGTTGGGCCATGAATATCTAGTTTTGAGCCCCATGTGAAGTCCGAGGGTCCAATCCATGCAAAGAAGACTTTTTGGGCCAACAAATGTCTTCGCAAGTCGTACGGTAGGATTTCTCTCTCTATTTCTAAGAGAAGGTCTGACATACCTAAATACCCTGTCTAGTTTCTTATTGGTGAGCCACCACCACTTATAATGACATGGTTTCAAGAACTGTAGAACTAGATACCGATATATATGACATATTGGTTGGCTAGAATGTTCATCCTTAACACGTCCTACTTGTGAGATCTATCAAGGTTGCCACACAGTGCTTGAATTTCAATAATAAAGATAAGTACACCGAAAGGCAGATTGACTTACTCAAATCGAAAATAAGACCGGGATCGAGTGAGGCAGTTGAATTCACAAAACCATTTCCCATATCAAACGGCGTTGCAGGAGACTGGTTGACATCCGGATTGGAATACGCACGCTGGGCCATTATGGGCCCCCCATTCTTGTCATAGAGAGAAGCTGTTGTAGAAAGTGCAGACCCAATGGCTGAAGGACTAAAACTGGGAAATTTCTGCTTAATCAATGCCGCAAGCCCAGCAACATGAGGAGCAGCCATACTTGTCCCAGACATCATTGCAAAGTCCTCGCCTGAGTTCAGCATGTTTAAGTAGTGTTAGAACTATAGTTTACAGAAATAGGTAACATCCATATTCTCATGTAAACAGGTACAACTCTGCACGGTATTACACCAATCCTCAGAGCAAATCATATTTCTTTTACAGTTTTTCCTATTATTGACACCACCAAAGGGAGAAGGTTGGACCCACTTAACCACATGAGACTTTTTTCTTTGAATAATGATTGAGGCCTTTCTGCGGATCAGGAAAGAAAACCATGAGGTTTGGATGGACAAGAAAGCCACCGATAATCGTAGTAAACAGTGGTATGGGTGACATATCTTCAATCTAAAAATTATGAAAACTATACAGCTATTTCTTTTTTGCAACATTTGTACCATAAACAGAAGTGGTATAACAAGATAGTTCGTTTTTTTTTTTTCCGCCTGGTATATTATTCAAGCAGAAAACTGCATTCGGTTATCTTCATTTCTTCCTAAATCACTTGAGTTGATAGACCATCAAAGTTCTTATTGACCGCATTTAAGAAATCTATGGGGCCGCTACTTCTGCTGTGTAGAAATTATACCCATGAATTCAATCGAGTCAGTGCCAAGGGAACTCCAAGCAGCCCATATAAAGTTTCCAGGAGCAACAAGGTTTGGTTTTAATATGTCAGCATCATCAAGAAAACTGTCCTCAGGATCTGGTCCCCTTGCCGAATAATAAAGGATCTTTGGAGCAGAATAGCTATAGTTTGCTTTTAGTCCGCCCGAGATGGATGCAACTCCACCAAATCTGACAACTTTTTTTGTACTTCCGTCCATGTCCAACGAAGAATTGTAGTACTGAAGAAAGATCTGCATGTAGATTTAAAACACCCATGCTCACACAGTCAAATAAGGGAATTCAAGGACTAGTTTTGTAACCAAAGAACCAAAACGGTTCTTATGGTTCGAGATATTCAGGAAACACCAAAATATAGAATATCAAGACCTAAAAAAGAACCAAAGTGAGAAAAAATGATTTGGTTCCAGTTCAGTTCCACAGTTTATTTAAGAAATTTATCAGGATATAAAAAAATTCGCAGTTCAAGAACCCATAACTAAAAATCCACAAGCGTACTTCAAATAAGTAAAGACACACCAAATGTGTACATCCATCATCCATCCCATTTTGTTTTTCAAGTTTCAGCAACTGTGCCCTTAAAGCAAAACAATGAACAATGTGAGTAATTATTTTAATGCTTATCACCTATCAGAATATCTCAATTTGTTATTGTAGATTATTTTCAGAATAAAATACGAAGATGGTTTTTGGAGATGTCTGGAGTAGAGAAAATGGACAAACAAATTAGGATGGAGTACTAATTACCATTCCAATTCTCAAAAGTACAAGCAAAGTATGAATCACATCTTTGAAATAAGATTGGTACCCATTATAAAATAAAAATCTATGTAAGTACTAACACACCTTGGAATCATCTGCAGATGGAATTATAATGCCAGGCAATGTCATTGGAATTGGGTTTAGCTGAAATCCAATGACAAAAGGATCCAAGTAGAACACGACACCAGCTGCACTAAGGTTTTTGGCCGTTAGTAAGGCCTGTTTGATGGTAGATAGCCCAAGTACAAATCGAATCGAATAGCTACATATTAAAAGGTTGCCTCGGACAATATCTTGATTAAAATTACTGGCATCTTGGCATTCTCCCACATACATATCATTTACAGCTGCCGTGCCATTTAAAGCATGAATCGCCGAAACCAGTGTGTACATCGTATCCATAGGGGTGCCCGCTGAACAAGAAAAGTTGAATCAATACTTCAGTAGGAATCATATTATTACGGTGATAGGCAAAAGAAACAGTACAGCACATAATGCATAATTAACAGTTCAAGAGCTTTACTATATAATTTACCATTAGCATGGAAAGCAAGGTAAAAGTGGTTTGTAAAAAAAAAAAATTTGCTTCCAAGTGTAATACTGTCAAGGTGGAACCACTTCTAAACTGACAACTGGATACTTAACCATTTCCGTGAGCAATGGCTACTACATCTTCTTTGAACAAGGAAGCATATGAATCTAGGTTGTTAGCCCAATGCTACCAAGCCCCACCCCCAGCCCTCGGCTCCCACCATGTTGACATCCAATGGAATATAGAATCTCAAGTTCGCATAGCGGTTTTTATCAAAGTTAGAAAAATGCAAAAAGATTCCAATGATACATCATGACATCAAATATTTACCAAAAACAACTTATATACTCCCTCCATCCCATAAAATTGGTCCCCTGCAGCTTCAAACTTAAAAATAATGCATCTACTAAAATAAATTTTCGATTATTTTTGCACCTTCAAAAGATCTCATTGAAAACTATCAAACAGGATCAATATTGCACAAAAAAATATTTCGGTAAGTACATTATTTGTAAGCTTGAAAATTGCACATAATCGTAGGGGACTAACTTTCCGAGACAGACGGAGAATTTAGTGTTTGGGACACATTTGGTGTATTATGCCTTAAAACTCAGCTTCTGTAGTGGAAACACGTTCTTTTCAGTGTTTCCTGAGTTTTCGCTAAAACATGATGGGAGTGTTCCATTTTCACAGAAACTTGAAGAACATTTATCTTTATTACTAAAATGAAGTGTAAAAGGAAAATTAGAATATAATTGATAACAACCTCAAAAGGAGAACATTTCTAGGATTTTGGTCAAGTTATTTTGGAAACCTTTCATTAATAAAATTGAAAATGAAACAAGTTCTGAAAACCATCCAAGACCTGTCATTAATAACCAATCCATGGACATGCAACCAAAACCCATATTAGCAAAAACAAAAAAAGAATGCTAGATATGGAACAATGACTTACGTGCAAGCCCAACTCCGGAAATGGTGAGATTGTTGCCAAGAACTATAGAGTTACTATAAATCCTGTCATGAGTGGCAGCGCCAACAGTGAAGATCCATGGACTAAAGGACGACATACTCTTCGGGGACGGCCCAGTATTGCCTGCTGCTTGTACAACAAAAATACCAGCCTTTACAGCTGAGAGTAAGGCCATGTCTATGGGGTTAAAGAAAGTTGCAATTCCAGGAGGACGCCTGTTGGGGGTGATCGATAAACTTATTATGTCCACTCCATCCTGAGCTGCCTGTGAATGCAGAAAGCAGATATTAGAATGTAATTAAGTAATGAGATTCTCTCTTCCTTCAGTTTCAACTAGACTGAATATCTCGACAGGGAGCATTCAAACTTTTCGCTGGGCTTGGGAGTGGGGGACATTAACAAAAGAACCATTCCAAATGAATAAGCATAGAAACTTCTACAAGGTCTTGTGCCCATTTTAGACGCAAAAAATTCGTTAGAAATGCTCAAATGTGTCTTTAATTGAGTCAACATGTAATTTTGCTAATTTGTTACAACCAAACATACTTTCTTTGGTCACTCTCAAGACACATGTATTGCTCAGGCACATGAAAAAGTCATAGATTATACTTAGAATCAAAACATTACGACTTCAATAAAGTAATCTCTCCTTTAGCTTTGGATAGTAATCTCAAAAAATAAAGCCTACATCCAAAATATTTGGATAGTAATGTGTATTATGTGCAGTTCTTAGGGTGTCATAAATTCATTGAAACGTTTAACTTGTTGCTGTGTATGAGCCAATGTTCAGGGTGCCGGAGGGTAGCGTAAACATCGAAACCTGAAATGAGACCACATCATCACAACAAAAACACGAAGATGCGTCAAAACTATCCAAGGGAAGTTAAAACATGAAAGCATCAAAGAGACTCAATGTGATATACGTTATGCCTACAAGAATGAGAAAGAAAAAAGGGACCACAAGTCCGTCTTCTAATGCAACAATGCGTAATATCCAATCCCTCATGGTTAATTAGATTCTTTCACACGATCCCAAAGTGTTTGACACTAATGTCAACAGATAGTCAGAGGTCAGCCAAAAGTCCAAACAGGTCATATTGTTTTGCTGTGCTTTAAATTCCTACACTTCTCTACCACTTGGACGTCACATGTTTCCATAGTTGAGACAAACACAAAAGGCCATGCAATTTTGGAGAAAATCATTTGGGATCCAATGATGGAGCCAAAACTTCCAATTTGTTTACTACCACCACTAGCTTTCCCAAATACTAGAAATTATAATGTTTTGTGTAGACTTCTTTTCCAATAAGTTATGTGCACAATTCACTTATCAAAAAAAAAGTTACGTGCACAATGATTTCTTTTTTTTGGCACCCTCGCACACTGACAATCATATGCCACTTAGGGTCCAAGGAAAAGCTAACAACAAAAGTAACAAGATTGGCAAGGAACCAACCTAATTACAAGTCTCCAGATACAAAACAAGATACAAATCATCCCAGAAAAGGAGCAAGATGTTGACCTAATAATATTCACTCTGAGCAAAGGATACGGGTGTTCTCAATTTCCCTTGAGGTAATCAGGTCTTTCAGACAATAAGCGTTTTCAGAAAGATATATGAATTTACACACACTCTACCTGATCTATGGCAGCAACCACATCTGCAGCGAAGCCTCCGAAGCTCTTGTATAATGCCTTGTACACAGCAATGCTGGAAAAAGATTAGCATATATTTAGTACCTACTGTAACGTGCAACAAGGAAAATAACTAACCACAAATTTGCATAATATCATAGAGTTGTGAACCCCAACAACCTAATGATTTGACCAGTTTCCATTCTTACAAAATAATTTGCACCCATAATAAAATCAAAGATGAAAACATGGTCAATATGGAGCAGTCCAAATTTGTTCTTGATCTTTTAAATGCCCTAGTTAAGATGTTAGCCTCAGATCACTGGGATTATCACAATTTGCCTCAATATTAACATACAATGTAGATATGTAGAATGATGGGCCTCTCATATACAGAAAATGTGGACAACTTTGCAAGGAAAATACTTGTAAAATCTTCTTATTTCACTTGTAATCACTGCGTTTCCTCACAAATATACTTGAAATGGAGCATCCAAATTATGAGAAATACTATCAATGGAAAACCCTAACCGCCTCAATGCCAAAACCTCAAAACAGGAAACTTGTGAGGAAAGCGCAATGTTAAATTTAACCCCAAAGGAAATGAGAATATGATATGTGCAGGCGAAGGACAAGTGGAGAATATGAATGTTAGGAAATGGTGATACTTGCACACTCAAAAACAACGAATATAGTAACCTGAGAAACAAATACTCCTAAATGCTAATAAACCAGGGTAATTCACTTGACAGATGCTTCAGAATTTTTTAAATTTCATTACAGTCTTTTAAAATAATTCATGCAAGATCGAAAGGGTGCAACATATTTTCAGGAAATTAAGCTAGGATCAACACTAATTTTCCATAGAGAGGATTTATTGTATGGTCTTAACAATAACAATGAGCTCAAATTGAATGTCCTATATAGCAGGCTCAGCTTTAAATGAATCTTAGATGGCAGCAACGTAAGCTGCGTACTCTATCTCAAGAAAAGTAATCGCTCTAGAACAAGCATGTCAGATTAAGCTCAGTGGGACCAGCATATTATGGATGAATTGCTACGGACTTTGTTGAAAGGAAGAGAGATGTTGGCAACTAAAGCATAAACACAAAAAATAAATTGATAGTTAATTTCGATCAGTTACTGTGAACGAGGAGCCATTCCGCTTGCATTCCCAAAGTGATGCCCAGCTACTACCACTGGAATCCCATGGTTTCCTCCGGCAATTGAAGCTGTGTGCCTGTTTTACCAAAAACGAAGAAGATATATGACCCATCAGTTCCTGTACATATGAATGAATCAAATATACTGCAGAGAATATCAAGCAAATAGAAATAGTCAGGACGATCAACAATTCAAAACTTCTAGATTTCATAAGAAGCTCTTTAGGATTCTTTACACAGAAAAATAACCTCATTGAAAGGATCATTGGCTCTTCTACAAAAGAACAACTTAACAGGCAACCTTGTAACTGGTTATTAAGCTGGTTGGTTTAGGTTATCATTGAAGTTTGTCTTATTCACCCCAATGTAGACCAAACAATTCAATATTGCAAAATTGCAAACATATAACATGTTCATAAACGAGAAACGCAACAGTATGATCAACCATAACTTATAATAGGTACATGAGGAAAGATGCAGTGATAAACTTAAAAAGCTCAGCAAAGAAGATGGACAAAAAAGGAAAACAAAATACAACCAAATTTTCTGAGAAGAAAATTATAGTCCATGAACAACTAAACACAATACTCACGTCCCATGGCCATCTCCATCAAATGGCGAAGCATAGTCCTGGCTCGCGTTAAATATTCCTCTAGTTATAGCAGAAGCTGCGAAATGGCGGGCCCCAATAAGCTTTCGGTTGCAGGAGCCAGATGGGAAATCCTTAGTGACTTCACAAATGCCTGAGAAGTGTTCTGGAACTGGATATGGACTTTCGGATAGTACATCTGAGAAGCTTGGGTGTGTTGGATCAATTCCAGTATCAATGAAACCCATTACGATTCCATCTCCTGCAGATTCATATCCACCTTCTTGAGCCCACGCCCCTTGAGGCAGACCCAAGAACTGTGGCGTGTGGGTGGTTGCAGTTCTAACTGAGTAGTCCAACACCACATTTGCAACTTCTCTCCTCCTTGATAGTTTCTCAGCCTTCAAATTAGGCAGAATCCGCAACATTGATAGTTAAGAGAGAGTAATTTAAAACCAACGAGAACAGAAAATTCAAAAAAAATAAAAATAAAATGGAATACCAAAACATTTCTGTTTCCTAGGAGGCTGAAATAAAACATCAGTGGAATCTCAAAATACAAATGTTTCCACCAACAGGTAATGAATCGCACTGAAACATGTCGAAATTCTAGAAACATACCGAAACCCGGACACAAATTGAAAATTCTGAAACAAACATCTGCGTTCATATTCCTTAGTTTTTTTTTTTTTTTCCTTTTTATATTACCATAATGTTCCTGTGACCTTATTCTTTCCCTAGCTAAGCGAAACAAAATACCAAAACGAAATACTGATCACTGATAGAAACTAAAATTAGACCACCGTATAATTCTCACAATAACATTGATGGGTGATAGTCGTAATAAATAAACATCCTTATAAAAGCATACCTGCTGGGAAGAAACGAGCACCGCAAATCCATTGATCAAGTAGTGGTAACTATACAGCTTGAGATAGCTCTCCCCTCCCAAAACTTTCTTCAATAATGAATCATGAACTCGGGCAATATACAAGCTCTTACGCACATCCCTCCTTGAAGTATTCCTGAATTAATGCAGATTTTGCAGATTTTCAAAAAATGGATAAAGATTAACAAAGAAAGATAAAGGAAACCAGAAAACAAGAAAAGCCCTGCAACCAACAAGCTTTTGATATTCAGCTCTAAACATGAATACATTCTCACCTCACTTTAGTATATAGCCAAGACAGGACATACAAATCAAGCCATGGACAACAATGCAAAGCCTTTCCACAAAAAAATAAAAAAAAAAAGCACAAAACAAAAAACAATGCAAAAAAATAAATAAAAATAGTGACTTTCGTTGAACCGAACCAACAAAATGGTCATAAGCGGACAAAACCACTGAAAGGAACAGGAGAGCACCCCATGAAATACAAATTCACCAGTCAAATGAGGGAGGAAAAAAAAAAAAAATCAAAGACAACAGCCAATACCAGAAATGACTTCCAAAATTAGCCCGAAATCCAAACTTTTCACTTATTAAAAACTGAAAGAGTGGAAAACCCAACATAACCATCCAAAACCCAGTACACAAAAATCAATTTACGAAACACCCAAAAATCAATTTACGAAACACCAAGGTGGACATACAGTTACATATATAAGTTTCGGAGTAAACAACAAAAATTTAGTACTAAATCGAAATTGAAAAAAAACGAGGTTGAAACCGAGGAAAAATAGTACCTTGGTGTGTCAAATCTTGTTGTCCCACCAGAAGCAACATGTTCGACTCCTTTTCCATTCACTCTCAGTTCACTATAGTAATGAGAAGCAGGGGCTTGTCTCAGAGTAACAATGTATACCGCAGTAACTGCATCTGCATTGTCCTGACACCAATTAAACCCCACAAAAATCCCCCAGCAAACCACTAACATTAACTGAAACCGATAAATACTCTCCATTTGGGAACACCAAAAATCAAATTTCCAAACAAGCAGCACTTGAAAATCGCCCAAACAGAGCGCAACTATGAACAAAATTCAGCAAATACAACAACCCATTTCCTCATTTTCCAAGCACAAGCTTGTCCTTCTTCATCTTCTTCAAATACCCAGAAAGAAAAAAGAAGTTTTTTACAGAGTGAAAGTAACCCAAATCTGGAAAATGAGACGGCCGAAACCCCACTGAACCTCCCCCCAGCTAAACAAGCACAATGGGGCAATGGGGTTCTGCACTCGGTGAGAGAGGGAGAGAGAATGGAAAAGGAAGCAATTAAAAAAGGGTGGAAAATGAAAGAATCTGCCACTTTTTTGGGGCGGTGTGCATATAAACGTTTTGTTTAATACTGAGAAAATAAACAAAAATGGGATAAGGAAAACGGACCGTTTGCTTTTGTTGCTATTGGGTTTTTCGACGGTTGCGTGTCCAATGTCATTTTGTAGTCTTGTGGAAAATGACAGATGTAAGGTATCAAAGTAGAAAACGAATGTATAAGAACAGAATTAAACTGCTAAAAGTAATAAGAAATCAAGAAGAAAATAGTGTTTGACCCATGTTTGGTGCAGGCGCAAAGCATAGAAAGCTGTTCAATGCATTTAAGAAATGCACTAACCTATTTTGTTATAGTTTAGCAGGCTAAAGCTACCCTGACAATACAATTACAGTAACTTTCTCTCCCATTAAAAATGCAATGCAATGTAAGTTCTTTGGTTTGGGTGATTTGACTATTCAATGACCTAATTTGGATTGCTTTAATGAAGTAAATTACAATAGAAGGAAAGGGATATAGTTAGTCCAGATGATGGTCACCCGGTGGTCTAAGGCCTGAGCCAGTGAGCCTCGTGGTCAAAGGGTTTAATAATCTTAGGGGGTGTTCCACTAACTAGTTTTTTCCAAAAACTAGTTTTTCTCAAAAACTAAGACAAGTCATCCTCTCACAATACATCACATAACACAAAAACCAAGGCAGTTTTAAAACAAAACTACCTTAGTGGAACATTTCTGGTTTATTAATGGAAAAGTCTAGAGACATTTTAGCCTTTGTTAGGTTTGGGTGTTAGGTTTGGGTTTTGATGGAGGATTTTTGGAGTAATGTGTAGAGAGAGATAGAAAGAAAATTTTGTTGGGGACCATGCATAGTGAGTCTTGAGACCCAAACCGAATAAGGTGTAAATAACCTACGAACCATTGTATTAAATGAATCGTACAATTTCTCCAATTTTATGAGACCGGTATGGATTTGAGTTAATTAAATAATCATCTATTTTTTGGACACTATTTAGATTTTCATCCTCTTGTTTTACGGAGTTATGTTTTCTTCCTTTTCCATTGTGAAATACCTTTTCTACCCTTTTACTACGATATCAACATATAAATGATTATATTTTTTTCTAATTCTGTGGGATTCAATAACATCCTATTTTTGTTGGATTCAATAACTTCCCAATTTAGTGGGATTTAACCATTTTTTTAATTTAATGAGATTCAATCACATCCATTAAGAGAGATAACAAAGGAAATTTCAAATTTAAAAATTTGTTACTAATGTGTGGTGAAATTATAGATAACCAAGCAAAAAAAAATTAAATTTGTACCAGCAAATATGGTAAAAATGGCACACATGACAAGGATGAAATTTTGATGCACTTATTTTTACCATTATAATTTCTGTAATGCACTTGTTTTAATCATATTTTCTTAATGCATACAAATCGATCACGAGTCATGGTAAATTTAAATATTTTAAACTTAATTAGCATTTTTACCATGATCCTTGGAAATAGAAAACCATCCGAATTGATTTTCATGGTAAACTTGAATATTATATTAACACATTTCATGATAAACTTGAAGACCATTAGAACTCATTTCATGGTAAACTTGAATACCATCTTAACTAATTTCATGGTAAACATTTGAATTGTATAAGAATTATGGTAAAAAAAAATTACAATTAACCTATCTCCAATCATCCAAAATCCAAAACATAGTTCATAATAAATTAGTGAACAAAAATTTGAATTGTGTAAGAATCATGGTAAAAAAAAATTACAATTGACCCAAATCATAATCCCCCTCCTCGACCTCACTTGCCTCACCATCACTGTATTGGTCTCCCCCAATCACCTCCAATTCTCCATTGGTTCAAGTCCCACCCTTCTCCCCCTGTGGCCATCCTATCTGATTTCTTCCTTGGTTGGACCCACCACCTCACAACCGATCTCGGCATCCCACGTCTTGTCTTCTGGCCCTCCGGTGTTTTTACTGCCTCCCTTGAGAATCACTTATGGCGTGACCTACAGGAGATCGGCAAACCGACCGATGAGAATTTCACGATTTCGTTTCACAAATTCCGAATTCTCCGACATACCCTTTCTGGCAGATATCCCGTCGCTTTCAAGCTTTTAAGGAAGGGCACTTAGATTATGAATTTTTCAGAGACGAAATGGTGGCCAACACCAAGAGTTGGGGACTTGTTTTCAACTTGTTTACTGAGTTAGAGTGGGATTACATCGATCATTTGAAGCGTGAATCAAAACAGAAAGAATATAGAAGAGAGAGATTTTAGGGATTGAGTTTTATCCCCAATCCCGTAATTGCAGCAGAGGACCTTATAATTTTGAAAATGGTCCACGTTCAACCGCCTCATATATGTAACTTTTAATTTAGTTCTCAATCCCTTAATATGTTACAATATATATAAAGGCATTTTAGGGTTTATTTGAATCTCGGGATGGAAACATAACTCCTAAAAAGGCTCATGATGATTTTCTAATTTCAAGTGACTAAAAGGATGATTATTTAAGTGTCCATATGGATTTTTTTTTTTTTTTTAAACTTTAATTGTCCCATGGGCTAGTCAACAGTTGAATTGGTACTCTATAAATTAAGCATAATTTGCACTAAGATAAAATGAAAGATTTCAGCAAATTCTTTTCTCAAAAGCTAAAATCAAATGTTGATTTTAGCTAAAAAGGAAAAAATTTGCTAAAATCAACCAATTTTCCATTTGTCTAGATTTTATTAAATTTGGCTTTTATCAACTTCAGTTTTTACGGGATTTTCCATTTTATCTTATGGGAAACTCAACCTTAACAAGAGTTTCAAAATTTAGTTGGACAAGAGTTTAAAAGAGGGAGAAATATTAAAGACATGAGTAGAGTATTTGTGTTACACTTAAACTCAATTTTTTATTAGCTTGGTGCAAAATTGCTATAACCCATCTCTATTTGTATTGCTCCATGGAAGATTTTAGTCCAAAAATATTTTCGTATGAGAGAAAGTTTTAGTTACATTTTAAAAACTACACATATGACTGATTTTCACAAAAACAAAAAATCAAAGATAGTTCACAAGGATATTCTATAGCTTCTAGAAGCTAAATATTTTAGAGCTTCTATAAACTAGATATTTTTATCTCTTATAATAATATCTTCATCTTTGTATTTTGTCAATTGAACTTGTTTGAAGTTTACTTATTTATGCCAAACTACTAAATCTAGTTAATACTTCAACAACGTTAACCATAATTAATATACAATTAAAAAATAGTTAGTATTTAATAATTAACACCAACAGACTTGGTCACATCTTAAAAAGAATTTTAAAGATGCAAAACTTCAAGTCTCTTAATTGGGGTCTATTATGTTAAGGCTTTCTACGTCCTTAATTATGGAAAGAAAAGAATAGTCATTATTTGATTTAGGCAAAACACAACCGAAGTATGATTCAAGCCATGCATAAAGGGCTTGTTTGATAACACAGATTCAACACTTAAAACTGAATCAATTAAGTAATAAGTGATTAAGTATAACCACATTTTATATTACTTAACAGATTAAGTGTTACTTAAAATGTAGGCTAAAAAGTTGATAAAAATTAAGTAGCTTTTGAGTGACTTAATTCTGACTGAATTCTTATGTGCTTACAATCAACTATCACACTGTCGCCACGTCGCTATCATCACTGCCACCACCAACACAACTATTAAGTCACCACTCTACCACCACCACCACTACCACGCTGCCACCACCGCCACAACCACCACCACTGCACCACCGCCGCTACCACCACAACCACCCCTACTACCACCACCACCCCCATTGCCACACCACCACCGCCACCACTATCACCATTACCCATATACCACCACCACTATTGCCATGCCACCGCCATCACTCCATGACAACCACTACACCACCACCATTGTACCACTATTAACCCACCGCCACCATAACTCACCATTATTCCACCACCACCATTAATCCATTGCCACCATTACACTGCCACCACCTCCTAATCACCACTCCACCACTACCACAAATACATGATGACCATTAGTAAAATTAAAAGACAATTAGAACAAAAAAAAAATTCATTTTTTTAATTCAGTTGCTTAATATGTTTTATCAAAAACTTTTCAGCTTAAAAAGTTTAGCATTCAGTTTTCAATACTTAATTTTTCAACTTTCAGCTTTTAGTTTTCAGTTTTATCAAACATCCCCTAAGGTTGTATATTTTTTCGGTGCTTCACAATGATAAAGAGAGTCTAAAACAGGGTTAAAAACAACAATTGTAATTACAAATAGAGGGAGACTAATCCCTAAACCAGGTGCTCCCTAGGGCGTCATCTATCAGAAATTCTCTAACTGAGGGTAGAGTGTTGACACACACCATACTCCTTTTGCTCAACTCCCAGCCTTGTTAGGTTATCGGTGTTTTGAATTGCTTCACGGTAAATGTGCTCAATTGTACAACTTATTCTGGCAAAATTCCAAGTGAAGAGAGTGAGGATAATCTGAATGGCTTGATTGTTATAACTAGCTTGATTATATTCAAAAGACTTCACCATAATTGGGATGTGATGATGGTATACAAAATTTGTTGAAATTTATCAACAGGCATATGAAAATATGTCAAATGTGCAAAATGTGAAATTCAATTCTTTAACTTGTCTGATATGCAGCTATTAGCATAACACCAGTGTAACGGTGTTAGCTAGCTCTCTAGTCTGGTAGAAAAACTGAGTAATGCATAAAGAGACGAAGGGGTAGCTCAAGGGCAACATGCATAAGTTGTAAATTCAAACATTTTGAATTTGAAACTCGGCAATTTCCATGGGCTAGACCACATGAAAAAAATTTCTTGTGAATCCCCTAGTCCCTATGTGGATGATCTGTCTTTGACTAGACTAGAGAGAAAAATAGACAAGGTGTGCGTATGCTGACCCAGACACCTTTGACCGTCGAGGGAAAAAAATACATTAGGAGACAGCACGTTATATTGGATGCAACCAGAAATGATACAAGTTACTCAAAAGGAAGGGAAAGTGAACATGGGGTTGGGGGTGGTGGTTGTGAGGTAGGCCATGCTGGGAGAATAATGATGGGATGGTGGCCGTTGGTGTCTGAGACTTTTGGCCTCTTTCTCTTCTCTTTTGTGTGATTGTGGTTTTGGCCAATATTGCTTCCAACGTTCGAATCTTTTTAATGGTGAGAGAGTGGATGGTAGATAAGGGCAAGAAGCCAAAAAGTAGTCTTTGCTAAGTATGTGACATGTGACTTTGCTTTCCCCCTTGAACACTTTAGAGACAGATGGCCATTTTTTAGTTGAGTTATTTTACTTTTTAATTTAACATTTATAGGGGACTATTACGTTAAGATAAATATAGATTAGTATAGTTCATGTCGATACAGAACTCACAACACAAAAAATATTTCTCTTTTTTTTTTTCACCGGTCATGGGTGTTTTGGTCAATTTTAGCGCACCTCAACTAGGAGCTAGATGCACAAAAAATTAATTTCTTACTGCCCCCAAGAATCAAATCTTAATCATTTGTGTGTGGATCAAATCCATTAATCGACTGGACTAATCTCTTGACACAAAATATTGCTAGCTGCGATGTCGTCAAGTGTCACAAGTTATGTACTATAATTTTTCTAGAAAAAATTGGGTCAATTTGCTTGTCGCAGCTTTTACATTTTCGTCCCCAGATTGTTAAACTTGAGAATATCCACCACACAAAAACTCTAATTTTTGAAAGACTACGCGACGTGAACCACATACAATATCTAAATAGAGCTAAAATTTGTAGCTGATATACCAACTACACCAGCTAATCAAATGCACATCGCATTGTGTGAGATCCATTTTGAGGTTTTACACAACTAATCAGAGCCGCTCAACTTATTCGAAATATATTTTTAAGGATCCTTGTAAAAAATCATCTCAGTTAGATATCGGTTAGAGTTTGATCAATTTTTGCTCAATTTCCTATAAAAAATTGAAAAAATTGATCAAGCCTTTACTGATATCCAACCGGGTTGATGTATGAAAGGGATTCTTAAAAAAACATTTTAAACAAATTGAGCGACTTTAATCATTTGTGTGGAACTCCGAAATAGGCTCCATACAATCGGCATGTATTTGGTGCACACCAAATGGCGTACCCATAATTTTATTGCACAGAATAGTATTGTAAATATTATGGTTAATACAAATAGATATAATTTTGCGAGGGGTCGCGCTGCCTTGATTCTTTGGCTCCTTTCATTTCCAATTCGGCACAAGATTTGCAACATCAAAATATTCACAACCAACAAAATAACACACTTTTCTAGAAAGCCGAAATTGGCGATGAAAACTTGGTAGGGGGAAAGTTTTCGTCAAAATAGTAGCATTAATTGTTCCAGTGAAAAATGTAATCTCAAGGATTGGAAACTCCTTTGGGTAAAAAACTTAATCCAGATTATTGGTTTTTTGGTTTTTTGTCAAATAATCCAAAAAACCGGTTTGGTCTTTTCTTAAACTTAATCCAGATTATTCAACTGGTCCCCACATTACCTTTGTTCTAGACATGACACGTGGCGTCAAGGCCTCCTTTGGGTAATAATCCAGATTATGGATTATTGGATTATTCATTTTGTCTTCATTCAAATTTTTTTTGCATTTGTTAGTTTTACATCAAGATTTTGTGGTTTCTGGATTCCTCTCGACGAGACGAATCCAGAAACCACAAAATCTTGACACAAAACTAACAAATGCAAAAAAAAAAATTGAATAAAGACAAAATGAATAATCCAATAATCCATAATCCGGATTATTAGCCAAAGGAGGCCAATAATATGGATTATTGGATTAAGATTATTACCCAAAGCACTCTGGTTTTTTGTACCCAAAAAACCAATAATCTGGAACACCCAATTATACCAAAAAAACAATGTAACTGAAATGTGGTAGAAGTTGTAAGATTGGAGAAATTTTTTAGTGCCGGGTAGGCACCTCTTAAGTAGTGGCAAGCGCGCATCTCAGTTGTCCAAAAATATTTTGGATAACTTGAATTTTAAAGAGAAAGTAAGAGAAATTTGAGTAGTCCAAAATACTTTATGAATGACCGAGATGCTCATTCCGCATCACGTGTCCGTACCGCGTGGCACTGAAAATTCTCTCTTAGGAATGGGATAATGAAAATCCACTTTTGTTGTATGTTGTATTGAATGTACTTTATGGCTACCCAATTCGCATGTGTTGCCAATTTGTCATTCCACTTTCCCAACAAGTCAAAGTGGAGGGACATGCTTGTATGATTAATCTGAGCAAGTCTTCCATGAGGTCGACCTTATGGCTCTCTTCTTGTGAGCTCTCCTTTCTGATCAATCTGCTCAGCCAATGAAATGGAGTATCACACATGTGCCATATCAACCTAAATGTGGTGTTTTGGGTCTTTTTTTTTTCCAAGTACGACAAAGATGTTTTACTCTCTGCCTCCGCGCACTATGCCAAATTAAGCTTTTTGCGGCATTTGAAAAATGTCGTAAAAGAAATTGAAAGTGCGGGGGCTTTCTCACTAAAAATACTGTAACAAACGGGTGTGTTCCTACTGGAAATATTTAGCAAGTATTGTAAAAACTAAAAAGGTTCCGTATTTCTATAAAGACAAAGTATATCAATAAACGAGATAATTTTTTGTAGTCCAATTTTTTTTCTCATAAATATACTAAAAAAATTGTCTTTAGTAAGTACTCCTACATTTATAATAAATTGTAGTGCGAAAATAATTAATGTCCAATGAAACTTGCTATTTTGAGTGCTCAAACGGTGCTTTATGTCTCACAACTAGCAATATGCATATGGTCCGTTTGTCGGACGGATAAGGTTTTAGGGGAGTAAGGAAGAAGGTGATAAGAGGGTGGATATGGTATGAGAGGGGACTGTTATATACTGTGGGGTCTATATTTATAGAAAGGGGATTAGTTTATTCGGTGTTTGTTTCCGAGAGGTTAGGAGTGAGGGATAACAAATAAATGTGATGTATTCCCATTTTACCCTTGTTGAAAGATATGGTGTTTTTTTTTTTTTTTTTTTGTGAAGTTGATGTCTTGTGACTTATGAGAGAATGACTTGCGCCAAATAGCCATAAAAACCAAAAAGCCTTATAGCAGAACGGGGGAAGGTTAAGTTTTTATAACAATATGAGATTCATTAACAGTGAACAAAAGATAGTTAAAATTAATGAAAGTTAAATTAAAGGCCTCTGCAGTTGATTTTCTATAGCTTTGTTAAGAAAATGCGTTGGCGTTTGTCGGGCTTTTAGCAACTTTTTTGGATCGCCTGTGATACACAAATGATTATTTATTTATTTATTTTTTTTATGGATCAACTTAATTTTATGTTTTAAAAGTATAAGATCCATGTAAAGTGATATTAAAATTCGGAGACGTACAATTTTTATGGTATATATTGGTAAAGGCTCAAAATACAATTTTTATTGGTATATATTACTTATTTAATCCATTCAACCGTTAACACAAAAAGAGGCCTTTTGATTGCATTGTATTCTCATATAGTGGGCTTAGCAAGGTTGGAGAGAATCTGATTCAACACATCATTAGCATCACTTTCTCTTTTTGTTTTCTCATAATGACCTTTATATAAAGCAAAATTGGCAAATTCTGACCACGATCTATCATCATAATATAATTTGGTCATAGCTTGTAACATGCTACATGCGATATTGCGTAACCAGACGTAAACTAAAACTGAAGGGGAAAATTTCGAGAACAATAAGAACTTAAAATTAACTGTTTTCTTTTTTGTATTCGAAAACACTTAAAAATAGGGGTGAAAATCGGTCGGTTCGGCTCGGTTTTTGAGGTGTTCGGGACCTAACCGATCGGTTCGGGGTGATTTTGCTGGGAACCGATCCTGACCGAAAAAAAACAATGGACCGATCGGTTAGGTCCTGAACACCTCAAAAAAGCATTTTATTAGAGTATAGTGATGTGTTGCTTTTTACAATTAAAGTATGCATTTTATTAGAGTTATATGGTTTTCGGTCGAAATAGGGGTGGTTTCGGTTTTTTTGGGTCCAAATAGGGGTAGGGTGGTTTCACTTTTTTTTTATCTCATTTTATTAATGCAAGTTTTATAGAATTCTAGATTTTTCCCTGTACTTTCTCTGGGCTACAGAATTTTAAATTGATGTAGAATTAAAATTTACATAGATTGGATGCTGATGCTGAAATGAAATGAAACACATAATGGAGGCTGTAGGGTCAAATCTGTCACTAAAATTAAAAATTGCAATGTCAAATTTTTGAGGCCTCAGGCCCGAAGTGCTTCTGTAGCTTTTGGGCTCTCCTTTAGTAGAGGCCCAAAACTCTCTTTGCCCTAAAACTCCGAAAGCAACTTTCTGGGTTCAAAAGCCCAGATAGATTGGCTGCCTAAGGCCTTTCCTTTAATAGGGGCCCAATTTGTTTGTCTATTTTTATTTTTATTTTCGTGCCACATTCCAATTACTTATATCTGTCAATCTACAATCTTTTTCACGACTTTGAAAACGTTATGTAACAGAACTAATCGAGAACTATTAAACAAGACCTATATCATATTTTTTTTGAAATTCATATTGAAAGATATAAACAATTGAAAATTGACATAGACATAAAAAATGAACAAATAAATTGGGACGAAAGAAGTATTTATCTAAGAGCCCAAGAAAAAATTCTGTAACCAGGGGCGGAGGCACCTTGGGGCTGGGAGGTGCCCCGCCCCCCGCAATTTTAAAATATATATATAAGATATCTAGTTTTTTAGTAGCAATATTAATAAATTAGGTTTGATTTAGCAAAAAAAAAAAAAAAACAGGTTATTACACATTGTGATTTCTTTATTTCTTTCATAACCAAGCAAATGAGCATGCGAGTGTTGTCGTAGCCTAAAGCAATAGAACAAAATGATTCATATACTTTTACTGCATTAGATTGCAATAATTTCAATGTGCATATGCATTACACGAGAAAAAAAAAAAAACTCTACGGTATAATTTGTTTACGTGTAGACAATAAGATGTCAATTACTTCGGCCCCCTCGGATTAAAATTCTGGCTCCGCCACTGACTAACAACAGAGAATAAGCAATGTTGGGACCCAAACAAACAAACAAACAAAACCTTGTCCAGAGTCAAAAATGAAATTTTCTTTCTATAGTAGAAAATTAAATTGGGACCCAAACAAACAAAACCTTGTCCACAGTCTTTCCGGTTCCTTCACTTGTATATTTATACTCAAAATAAGCAAAGTTGTTTGACAATTATTTGAGGTTTGTTACTGTTGACCTTTTTTTTGTGTGTGTGTGTGTGTATTTTCTCATTTTCTTTGTGTAGAATATTTTTTTATCACGCAAATTGGCGACCAGTAATTCCCCTTCCACATCTAAAGGTACAAGTAAAGAAAAGAAAAAAATTGCGTTACCAAGAACTACTGTCGTTCAAAGTTTGAGAAATCTATGTGCTGGTCTTAATTGGCTGGTGCGAGTGAATCAATGTTTTTTTTTTTATTTTTTTAAATTTTTAAAAAGCATTTATTTTGATTAGAGGGAAGTGAATCTCATTAATTCAAAAACAGACCAGCGGCGGATCTGGTGTTTCCAAATCCGGATTCCTAACGACGGCGGCGGCGGCAGTGGGTGACATCTCCGGCGACTTGCTCCGGAGTTCTTTGTTTTCCTGCCCCATTTTTTTTAATATATTTTTTGATGTTGTTAGTTTTGTAGGCGGTTTTGGCCAGACGTTTGTTTTGGAGGCGATTTTGCGGCTGTTAATTTTGTAGTTGTGGCCAGAGGTTTCGCGGCCATAGTTTTTGTTTGCCGGTTTTGTTTAATAAAATTTCTTCTACTTCTTTACCTAAAAAAAAGAAAAAACAGACTAGCGACACTTACAAGAGTCCCATCCAAAATACAAAGATAAGTAGTTGGATTCATTAGGACATGTTTGTCAAGGTCAAACTCGATGAGGATCAAAATCGCCCAAATTCCTTATGGTGATTTGTAGGATCAATCATATTGTAGTTTGATAATCGCCAAAAAAAAAAAAAAAAAAATACAAATTGACCCGATAAACATAAACCTACGATTTTATCACTTTCGTTTTTTTGGGGGAAAAAAAAACAGTTCATTTTTTTTTTTTTTTTTTCCGATCAGCAAAAACAGTCTATCTTACAAATTATATGCACCGCGGCACCGGCTACGATATATTGGACTGATTTTCTTCAAAGATGACAATTGACTGTGTTAAAATTTCCAAGCATGCCATGACTGGACTTTTATAAGTTCAACCGAAGGAATGGAGATGGAGGATTAATTAGTCACTCGGTCATCACAATAGGTCAACTATGTGGTTAGCTTCATCATGCAACGTTTTTCTTCTTCTAAACAAGACAAAGCAGAGAAAGAGCGACGAAAGCCATAAAACCTGAAAGGCATTGTCACAGTAGTTAATCGACGAAAATGAATGTGGAAGGGGCTGAAGAGATTAGTCCGTTCCGTCCATCGGGATAGTACTCTTCATTAAAAAAAAAAATTCCATAAACAAAGTCAACTTCTCTTATTCCCCCCCCCCCCCCCCCCCCCCCCCACGAGGGCTGCTCAAAAAAACCGGTGAACCGTGAATCCGGTCCGGACCGAACCGATCCGTACCTTTTGGATTTTAACCGTGGATTAATGGTCCGGACACGGATTCAAAAAATAAAAAACCGTGACTTTTGGATCGGACACGGATTTTGATTTTGAAACCGTGGATTAACCGATCCGGACCGTGAGATTTTCATTATATATAATTTTATCACTTTTATAATTATAGTTATGTAGATATTGTTAATTTAGCAGACTTACGGTTTGGTTGTACTGTTGTAGGAGTTATGGTGCGAATATTGTTCTCTCTATAAAATCTAGGTGGGTAAAGTGTCATAAGTGCTACTACATATACTCTCTGTTTGTGAGTGAACTAGAAGTAACTATCTGTTATTGTCTTTGTGAGTGAACCGGAAGTAACTATCTGTTATCTTTTGTGGTAATATAAGTTTGTGCCTTTGTTTGTTCAGTTATATAACTATTTGTCTTACTGCTTTTGTTGTTTTTTTATTGGGATTTCCAACTTTGAACTTTCTATTTAGTGCATTTGCTACTTGCTAGTGCCTTATTGCCTTAGTTTGTTGTTTTTTCCGAATAAGTTGAAAATCCGCGGATTAATCCGGAACCGATCCGTGACTCGCGGTTCGGATTGGAACCGAACCGTGAGACTTTTGGATCGGACACGGATTGTATTTTCAAAAAACCGTGACTCGCGGATTAGGATTGGATTCATGCCAATCCGGACCGATCCGGACCGTGAGCACCCCTACCCCCCACACACACACACACAGATGTGAAACGTAATTAATTAAAGGACGACGGGTCACTTTATGGTTGTTTTTCTGGATTTCCTTTTATGTTTCCAACTAGAATTTTGCTACGAGCAATGAATGAAATCCTGAAGTCCATCCCGATCCGACGTGTAAAATGAAGGGACCCACTTGCCTTCCCTTCCCCCTTCGACCAAAACAAGACCAAAAAATGAAATTTCAAATTTCAAAATGCATATACATTTCTCTCTCTCCTCTCTTCTTCTGGAAAAAAACGAAAATGTCTTCTCTTCTTGCTCTCGACGCAGCCTCCCCCACCCCCGCGCCACAGACGCACCACCACCACCACTATATCCTCTCTTCTCTCTCCTCCATCTCAAACCACCGACCTGCAACCCCTATCCCACGCCTACCACCACTGACGGCCGCCCGATGAGCAACCCCTAACACCACGACGGCCGACTCCAAACCCACCCCTACCACCATCGACGCACGACCACCATATCTTCTCTCTCACAGGTATCTCTCTCTCACTTCCCTCTTCCACTAATCCATATTTGATTCTTTCATTAATGGGCACACACGGAAAAATTAGGGTTTTTTTTTTTTTTTTTCCAGATTTCATGAGGTGTGTTTTTCAATCTGTGAAAGGCATCTTTGATAATTGATAAAGACTAATGTTGGAGAGTGTTTTCCTTTCACAAAAATGCCCCAAAGTGAATCTAAGGAAATGTTGGGAGTTTATTGAGTTGAAGTTTTCTGGAAGCAGGAACAGATTCGTTATTATTGGTTCTTTCTTCCGACTTAGAAAAATTCCTTGTGTTAATCTCCAATTTGTTTAAATCTCATAAGGGATACCCGTGTTTAATTATTGGGATTATTTGTTCACGAGACCTGTGATGGGAATCTGTTTAATTATTATTGGGATACCCCAATTCTAATTGTAAGGTCATGGTTTACTCACCCGTTGTGTTTTCTGTTTCTTTACAATGGCTCTAGTCCATTGTTCATTTGAAGTTAATCTACTAGTTCAAACTCTTCATTAGTTCTGCCCTCAAAAGTCTAGAACTCTAGTCCATTGTTCATTTGAAGTTAGCTGATTTGCCTCGGCCTCTTGATTGCCAAAATCTTGGGTGTTTTCTGGTAAAAATATGGATGCATCTCCGCAAGAAGTTGTGGTGATGTTATACTTCTGTTAGTATCAAATACTGATTTTCTAGTTCAATTTCGGCATCTAACTTGTAGTTAACAACCTCTTGCAGTTTAATGTTGTTGGAAACTTATCTCTCTCCGTTCGTCATATTCAAGTCCGATGAATCTTGCTGGAGTGAGATGCTTGCTGAGTAATTTGTGGACTAGTTCTCATCGCCATCAGCAATGAATCAACAAGGCTGGCCAAAGTGTAATGGAAAAGAAAAGCAATACCTGACTGGAAATGCAGTGGACTCCATAAAGTCAAAAAACAATGCACGTGTCTCGTTTGTGCAAGCTCGGAGAAGAGGCAAAGGTGCCTTAAAGCGGCCACCCAAGAAATGCAATAAGAAATGCTAGCAAAACTTATCGTACGAGTCATTCTCTGATTTATCTTGGAAACTTTCCAAACCATTTTCTACATCTCCAACCGAAGGCATGTTGCTTAGACACTCCCCATCCTCATCGTACGAGTCATTCTCTGCTTTTATTTCTCGCAACCTAGCCGCCATCCTATCAGTCTTGGCAATGGAATACATGGCAACATCGGCGGCCTCATTGAATAACTTCAACAAACTGTCATAGCGAGTAAATTCAGGCTTGCATTGCCAATTAACATAACTCACCTTTATTTTTGTGTGACTCCTCACCAAGTTTTTCATCCATCGTTGTAGAATATATTTATCGGGCACTTTTTCAAGCTTATTTTTTGACCAAACCGAGATCATATGCGTGCACACCATTCCTTTACTCTCGAACAACCGACAATTGCAATTAGTTTCTCTTGACTCTTCATTAAAATGCACAATGAAAGTAAACGTCTTAAAGACATTTTTTTTCTTTCCAACTAGAATGTCTTGCTCAATGCGAAACTCTGAAATACCATTCACTATCGGTCCAGTAGTCAAACTGCAGCCAATCATTCGCGCTACTTGATCTCGGAATTGGTCGCATTTCGCAACTGTGTATGCTTGCTGAAATTGGTCCTCAAACCCATAAGGGGACACATTTTGAATTTGAAAGTTGAAGGAATAGGCATCTGCCTCTTGTTCTTTTCGCACTTTCTTACGCAAAGCATTCTCATATTGCTCCACAAATTCCTTCAAGCTGGTATTAGAATGGACATAGCCGTTAAAGAAGGCATTCGTGCTCTCACTTCGTTGAGTTGTTGACATCCCAGCCCAAAATGTATCCTTAACAAATGCCGGTACCCATCGATGCCTCTCCTCGTACAATCCAGCTAGCCAACCATTGTCATGCAGATCAAATTTTTTGATGAGATCTGCCCAATTTTGTTCAAACTCCTTTGGATACAAAGAATCATACACAGCACTCTTGAGGGAAGCTCTAATCCCCTTATACTCTTTGTAACTCTTGAACTTGTCAGGAATTTTGTTCATGATGTGCCACAAACACCAACGATGTCGTGTATTTGGCAAGACTTGACTGATTGCATTTTGCATGGCCTTGCATTGGTCTGTGATGATGGCATTAGGGTAGGAATCGGACATGCAAGAAAGCCAAGTCTCGAACAACCATACAAATGAAGCTGTGTCCTCCCGTGTAACCAAACCACATCCAAACAAAATCGATTGTCCATGATGATTGACCCCAACAAACGGTGCAAAAGGCATATCAAACTTGTTAACAAGGTAAGTCGTGTCAAAGGTGACCACATCGCCGAACTCTTTGTATAATTCTCTACTGTAAGCATCGGCCCAAAAGACATTCACTAATCGGTCATCTCCATCAACATCCATGGAATAAAAGAAGTCACTGTTATCTTTTTGCATTCTGAGAAAGTACTGATGCATTGCATCGGCATCCCCTTCTTTGACCAGTAAACGCCTTTCTTTATCCTTGTAATTCCTTGCATCTTTTTCTGTCCAAGTTAGATTATCAGGGCCCCCAGCCTCAATCACACATGAGGTAACGATTTGGTTCATTTTGATTCCGGCAGCCGATTTCAATTCAATGGTCCTCTTCGAATGTGGTGGGAGAGTCCGGTAGCACCGAAGATATTTCACTTTTTCCGGATCCAATTCATGATTATGATTCAGTACAATCGTATTCAACTTCCACTTCCCGTCAACTTGCAAAGAGATGTTCACATGGGCTTTACAACCTGTCTTTGGTGTTGGATGGTTTGTAACAGGATTCGAACCCGTTGGCCTGGCATTTCCACTCCGATTACAACCATAAGTTATATACGACTTCACATTGTTACACTTCTTGGATGTTATTGTGATCGCACCAAAACCTTTTGCTTTCGCATAAGTAGTGTAACATTCCTGGGCTTCTTTTTCAGAATCAAATATCGTTCCAACCTTAGGTTCTAATTCCACCTCCAAGTTTTGATTTTCCTCCAAATTTTGCTGTTCTATTTCCATGCTTCTACAAATAAGAAATAGACACACATAACACTAAACAGTCATATAATTATAGAATAAACAATTGGTAGAAACATACATTCAAGCTCCCAAAGCATTGACAAAAATGAGGTTACCAGAAAAAGCATAAATAGCTTCCTCAAATAAACTTTAAAACTAGGGTCACCAAAAATAGCATGAATGAGATTCTTTTGTATCTTTGTTTATTCTCTGTTTTTAATGAGATGATATACCATCCTAGATGAGTATCACTTTCTTCTGGATATCTCAATCCCACCAAACGATATGCTATTTTAGCATTGCAAAATTATGATCAGAGATGACAACCAAGCCCATTTGTAAAACTACCCATCAGCAGAAACTTTTACCTGTCAAGGGAAAGGAATCGGCACTGCTTGTTACCCACAAATCGTGGTGGTGGGCCCATCGTTGGTGGTCCCGGCCGGAAGAGAGAGAGTGTGGATCGTTGGTCGTGGGCCTGTCGTCAGTGGTCCCGGTGGGAAGATGAATGTGAGACTGCAAGTACTCTTTCATGGGCTGTCGTATGTGGAGAGACAGAGTGTTGATCGTTGGTGGTGGGGGCTGGCGTAGGTGGTCCAGACTGAAAGAGGTGGTGGGGCTGGCGTATGTGGAGAGAGAGAGAGAGAGAGAGAAGATCGTTTTGGAGAGTTGATTTTCCCCCAGTTTTTAGATTTCAGCTTTTTCCCCAATTTTGAATTTTTTTTGTGAAGAAATGGGTGCAATTTCTCCCGCGCGTTTTTGGAAGCTGGGAAGGGAAGGCAAGTGGGCCCCTTCATTTTCCACGTTGGATCGGGATGGAGTTCGGGATATCATTCATTGCTGGTAGCAAAATAAACTATTTCTCCTAATTAAAGTCAAAGTAACGCCAAAAAATATAGTAATAAAGTAATGAAAAAGCAGTTCTTTTTCTTATGATAGTTCAAAAGTATGGCTAGAGTCGAGACAGTAGACATTTGCGCACAACAAATGAATCTGTGGAATCAATTGATTGATTCTGCCAAATTGTCATTTCTAAAAGATTATTATTTTTTAGTTAAATTCATATTTAACCCCATTGTATGCACCCACCTCTTTTGAGTGGGTAACTTTAATTACACGGCTTTTGTGATGCTCATTATGAGTCTCACTTCAATATTTAGAACTGGCCATTGTGAGAAAATTTGATTTGTTAGGAGAACATGCAAAAATTTAGCTCGATCAAATATCAATAAATACTTTGTCCAAAAATCTAATTCTTGATGCATAGTGGAAATTGAATATAACTTAAAAATAGTATTTTGTTAGTTTGTTGATTTATTTTGATTTTAGTAATTTTTCTAGGGAGTTATGCAATTTTAGAAGTAAGTGTTCTAGAGTATTTAGTTTTCCGATTTAGTTTGTTTAGTTTCCTCTTAATATTTGCTTAGTCAAGAAGAATAATTAGTTTCTAATTCTTTTTCTTGATTCCGCTAATTCAACTATATAAGATGAGTTTCTTCAGTTTTCCTTATTTTGCTTATTGTAATTTTGTTCGGGAGTCTTGCAATTTTTTAAAAATGTGTTATAGAGTATTAGTTTTCCAATTTAGTTCTTTTAGTTTTCTTTTAATATTTGCTTAGTCAAGAAGAATAGTTAGTTTCTAATTTTCTTTACTTCCTAATACATAGGGTTTTATTCTAATATAAATTGAGTTGTAAGTCTTAAGACAATTCAATTTTTTTGATGAATATTAAAATATAATGGAGTCAGAGTCTCTACTTTTATCTTTGTTTGTGATTAGGCCTGTCAATGGGTCGGATCCGATCCGGATCCCAATAAGCTTGGATCCGAATCCGGATCCGATATTCACAAATCCGAAAACGTTAATCCGGATCCGGATCCGAATTCCGGATATCCGATCCGGAAATCCGAATCCGATCCAGTAATTTATTTTTTTGTCCTTTCCAGCTAGCTTGCTTGCTTACGGGTCGGATTCGATAAGTTTGGATCCGATTTGGATTTTATTAGAATTTTCGGTTCCGGATTATCAGATTATCGGATCTGAAATACCGGATTCGGATCCGGATTTTTCGGATCGGATCCGGATCAAATCCGATCCGTTGACGGGCCTATTTGTGATTGTCCTTAATTTGTGTTATTCTTTTTCAACATGCTTCCCTGCATCAATTGTGCTCACACTTGTTCAACACCCAAGAATTGAAATTTTTGATCAAGAGAACTTCGGTATCTGATTGAGATGAAATTTTGCACAAAAAACATCCTAACACAAACAATCCATGGAAACTGATCCGTTCCAGTCATTGAAGTGAGACTTGGAATGAGCATCGCCAAAGATAGAGTAAATAGTAAGAATATATGTAAGGCCAGAGGATACATATATATGACTATATGAGGTCAATATATACTTTTCGTGTATGATTTTAAACAAATTATTTCGTTTACTGGTTTTCCACAATTGAATACAAAGATATTTATACCTTATCATCTGACTCCCTTGAAGCAAATAGAAGAACACCAAAAAAAAAAAAAAAAGGTATTATTCAAAATTTTCGTTTACTATTGAAGTTGGAACTAAATATTTCGTTTACTACTTTGGAGTCAATTTGCTTAGAGCAAGCCATATTTGACTGATGAGGATTGGGGTATTTTATTTCCGTCAAAGGAGGCAACTGGCATGGTGATGGTATTGGACTGATCCCTTCCATGTGCATTTTGACTATAAAATCCTATTTGAAAATTTCGGCAGCCCATTCTCATTTCTCATCAGCAACCATTGAATGAATATATATATTTCTATGAATTTTGCATGGGAATGGCGGCATCTTAATTTCATTGGGTACTATATATCGAATTGAGAAGACATTATAAACTGGTGCAATATCTAAATACTTTTTTTCCCCCTAGCGAACAGGGGCTGACCGAGGGTGTAACGCCCCCAAAATTTGGGTTTGTTAATAATGAATACATAAATAATAAATAGGGTTTTACAACAGTAACCCAAAAGAAATTACATAAATCTTCCTGCCAAATATAATCATTCTCTACAGGGTTGACTGGGTTTCTCTATTCCATCGCACGGTTGACCATTTCGGCAGAATCCTGCTTTGCTCCGTAAACCTTCAAGCCATAGTACTCCTCCTGTTCATCTCTATAGTTTGGCATAATACGTCAGAGTCGCAGAGCAACATCGTGGTATTATGCCAGGGTTACACAAGTGCAACACTGTGAGCGATAACGCCCAGTAGACTACACTATCCAATCTCTAAGTAGCAATTCTAGAACAATAAGCTCGAAAACAGTAATGCAGACTTGTTAACAGGAAAACCATGAAATGCACTGTGCGTGTCCATACGGATTAGAGTAAACATGCGCAGTAAAAGTAATTCCTTTTAGTGTTTCAAAACAGTGTCTCGTGTCAGTTTCTCAAAACAGTATCTCGTATCAGTTTCTCAAACAGTGTCTCATATCAATTTCTCATTTTCGGCATTCTTCTTCAAATTTCAACCAAGTCAATTATCTCACACCACTCGAAAGTTATTGGTTCGTTTACGCCTCCTTTCAGCTGACGGTACCAACCTTTCCGCTCGAGGCCCTGATTATCGTGCATCACTGAACTTAACAGCCTGTTTGCACGGTCCGTCCACCCCGCGACTCACGCGACACAGTCCCGGTCGCCTTACATCACCGAACTTAATAGTCTGTTTGCAAGGTCCGTTCACCGTGTGTTGTGCATGCTTAGCCCAAACATCCAAGTTCTCTCCGCGAACTGGAAGTGGTGCTTTCCCTGCACTACCGCATCAAAACCATTCCTCTAAGTTCTCTCCGCGAACTTGAGGTGGTAACCAATCATCTCATCATTTCACATCTCATTTCATTTTCCCGAAAATCTCATTTCATTTCCCGAAAAATTTCCATTTCATTTCTCGTAAATTTCATTTCTCATTTTAAAACTCGTTTTCATTCTCATCTCTATTTTCACATCAATCGTGATCCAATCGTTAAAAATCCCGTGTCGTAACGTTTCGTGTACGTGCTCAATGTCTCATGCTCAAATCATGCCCATGCAATATTCCAACTTTACTTTTCAAAAATACTCATATTTCTCACTAATATTTCCCACATAAAATCATACATCTTATACACCAACTTTCTAAAAAATAATAACTTTCCCAATGGAAAATCTCTTCACATAAAATCATGAACTTCATATTTCCTCAAAAATCATTTCACATAAAATCATGCACTTCAATGCACTAACTCTTCCAAAAATAATATTTCTCAATTTCTCCCACACTTTACTTTCCATCAAAAATCTCATTTCTCCATTTTTTCTTACAAAAATTATTTTATTTCTTCTCAAAGAAATAAAATAGCTAACTTGCTCTTTTCAAAAAAATAATCACACAATTTCTTTTCTAGAAATCTCTTGGAAAATTTACCAACTCAACTAGTCATGATCTTTCTAGAAATATTTCTCCAAAAATATACTTTCTATATTTCTAGCAAATCCCTTTTTCGCAAAAATCTATATTTTTCGAGAAAAACTTTCTCTCTTATAACTGGTATAGAACAATATTTTCATACATAGTAAAATCACAACTTTCTTTCTAAAATAAACCATTCACTTCCTTTTCTCCACAAAAAAAAAAATCCATAAGATACTCACTAATTATTTAGTAAAACTTTTCTTCAAAACATTTTTCTAAAATCTCTCTTTTCATTTTAATTAGTAAAAATCACCACACTATCTTAAATAATTACATAAGATAATAGATCTTTCTTGTTAGTAAGAGCAAATCCTTCACTAAACAAGGTTAATCTTTCTACTTATAAAAATATCATTTTGAACAATAACCATGATTTAATCAACACTAATTAATTAGTACTTCCAAGAAATATAATAATAATAGAATCTTTTCTAGAAAAAATGCATATCTTCTAATTAACTTCTAATCACTTCTAATCAACTTCTAATCATCTTCTAATTACCTTCTAATCATTTCTAATCAACTTCTAATTTCATTCTAATCACTTTAATCTTACCAATCCCACTTCTAATTTCATGAAGAACTACACTAATTAGAACCTCATTATCATGCTTGTTAATCTTTCTACATAAAATACTCTTTCTTGCACACTAAGAAATAGACTTAGTGACTTAACACATGCACTAATTAGCCCAAATCAAGCTTCATAATCAACTTAGAAAACTAATTAGAACATCATAATAATTCTAGAAATAACTAACTAGAAGATTAGTTTAGTAAACTACCTTGTTTTCCGGGTGTAAACCGGAAGCCGAAAAGCTATCCTTTGTTGGAGAACCTCTTAATCTACCTAGCTTACTCACTAATTTGCTTAGTAAGTAGCTAATTAGAACCCTAATTAGTTGGCTAAAAGGTGGTGAAAGTTGGTGGTTTGATTGGAAATGGAGAGACAAATAATGGAGAAAGTGCAAAGGTGGCCAAAATGACACAAATGTGTGCTATATATAGACAAAGAGAGACCTCTCTCTCCCTTCTTAAATTTTCGGTACACACACACACACTAGGGCCGAAATTTTCAAGGGGTGGGGGGAGTTAATTGGTGCTTTGTATTGGTTCATGGTAAGTACAAATGTATTTACACCTCACACTCTAGGCTAGGCTAGGTTCTAGACTTATACTATACTTGCAAGCAAAGTAACTAGGGGAAAGTACAAGGAATCTAGGTTAGAAGTAGTAGTGGGGAAAAAAATATGCTCTTGGTTGTGTAGGTTTTTGCATGGTCACCTTTGTTATGGGGTGTTTCTAGGGCCAAATTCACCCAATGTGCATGTGAATGCATTAAATGGCTAAGAGTAGCCCTAACTAGCTACAAGTAGGGTGGAATATTCTCCCTTAAATTAAGGAAGTGTGTCTCTAGGTTACTTGGAAGCCAAGGTCAAGTATAGGTAGACTAGGTTGTGTAGGTTTGGTTCAAATGCATGTATTGTGTGGGTATGTGTAGGTTACATAAAAAATAGCAAGGCTTGTTCTAACCAGTTTTGGGTACAAAACCTTAGCTCAGGAATCTTCCCTTACTTGCACAAGTGAGCCTCATTAACTCCATGCATGTGCAAACGTACTTGCATGCATGCACACAAGCACACACACACTCTCACTCTCTCTCTCTCTCGGCATCTCTCTCTCTCTCTCTCTCTCTCTCTCTCTCCCGTGTCTCTCTCTCTCTCTAGGTTACTCTCTCTCTCTCTAACTCAGTCAAAATTTCAACTTCCAATGTGCGGAAGTGACAAGACCTAGACGTACTAACGGTAGTTGAACGGAATAATGGTGGTGGTTGGGTAGGTTTCGGGCATTAACCCCGGTTCCCGGGTGCTTCGGTAGTGCAACAGATGTTTTACTCGGTCTCGTACACGCATATACATGGTTAGAATTCTATTTATTCGAATTAAAATAATTAAATAATATTTTAATAGAAAAATTTTCCAATAACCGAAAATTAAAACTAAATAACGAATTTTTTTTTATTTACGAAAATCCGGGTCGTTACAGAGGGGGTGCAAGAGGGGGTGCTTGGTCTTTGCACTCCTCCCAATTTTCTTCCTAGTTATAGTCAAAGGCGACACCAAAACTTCGGTATGTAGTGTGTGGTCGTTTAATAATGATCAAATACTTTTATCAACTACATATAAAACAAAAACACCATAGTAATAGTAATAGCACTACAAATTTTATTTCACCAAAAAAATCACATTTAAAACTTAACAAGTGTTCCAACTTTCAATTAATAGACAAAAAAAGCCATTTCCCTTTTTGCCCTTTTCCACTATTCGTTTTAAGCATTTAACCTCGTCAGCACTCGATAGATCTTCTTTTTTTTTTTTTGAAAAAAACTTTAGAGGGGTAAGAATCGGGAAGTTATCTGGAGTGGTGTTGCCACAAAATTTACATGGGGTCATTTAAAATTTCTAAAAAAATTAATATAGTAATAGTAAAAAAAAAATTCCTCGCGGGGACATCTGACCCCACGACTAATACACTGGAGTTGCCGATGGTTATAGTACAGATAAAATACTTTTTTGTAAAATTATTTAGTGATTCTCACAAGCCAAGTCAAATTCTTAATTATTCGTCCGCCACTGATTGTGAAATATATTTTTGCTGATATACCTGAGTGATGAAAACAAATTAAATTCTAAAATTGAGAGGAGATATATTAAATAAACAATAAAAAGAGGGGTGCTGATTTTGGAGCTCCCTCTTTTGATGCAAGCACTCTAAAATTTAATGAAGTTACAAAACTACCCTTTTCAGAATATAAAAATCACTGGAGGCACTCCACGGTCTCCACCCCCAAATTATCTCCTCATTTACTAAGACACTCCAAACAGAAAATTGAACCAAAACCAAACATAAACATTAGGTTCTAAACATAAACATTAACATTAGGTTCCAAGCATCAAACATCCACAACATAAACATTAGGTTCCAAACATTAAACATGCATCTATGTCAGATTGCTTCACGCCACTTTGCACAAAAAAAAAAAAAAAAAAAAAAAAAAAAAACACATTGCTAGAATTCTCCAAAATAAACAGAACACAATTGAAAATGTTGATACTGCAAAATGTTCATAACGGTTGCGACGCAAAATCTTCATAACGGTTTCGTACTCATTATCTACCATTTTCCCTTAAAATCTTCGTAAAGGCTACAAATATACATTTTAAAACTCATAGTGAGACAAATAAAGCACATTACCAAAGTTATGAGAACTCTTGAGAAGAAAAGTAACAGATCTCCCAAGAGACTTTGCATAGACAAAAAGATGATTCTACAATCACAGGCCGAATACCCTTTATTCAGGTTGTCTAGGTGCAGAACATGGAGACAATAGCATAAAGACTCTATCAAGGAAACAAACATATGGAAGTAGGCAATTCAGTGACGTGTAATAAAAGGAGTTGAGGAAATATCCGCCTTTTCTGATAAAAATAAATAAATCATCTGCTTTTTTGGAGTGCCTGAAGTAAAGGAGAAGAGTAAAGATTTTTTGGAGTGCTTGAAGTAAATTATAGAACTTGCGAAAGGGTAGTTTTGGAAAACTACTGTAGCTTAGAGCGCCTGTATCAAAATTGAGAGTGCGAATATCAATTTCCTAAAAAGAGTATCTTATAGGTCACAGTCAAGTACATTGTGGTTGGACGATATTATTTTTAAGTAGGAGTATCTTATTTGTTGGAGAAAGGGGCAACGGATCATAGAGTGGCTTCGTTCATTTAAATTAACTTTCTAAACTCTTATTTATGGATTTCTGTCAAAATGGAGAGTATGCACAGAGTTCCTTAAAAATAGTTCATAAGTTGAATCCTAAAGTATACACATAAGCCTAATTGGGTCTCCTAAGGTTACTAATTTTAGAGAGGATATGTGCACTCAATGGGCAAGCCAGCAAGAACTTGCTAAAAATCCTTTATCTTTTGAAAATTTCATATTAAAAAAAGATTTAAAGACTTTGGGTTCAACTTGGAGTTAGCTACAATGCTACCTAAATTTAGTAAATACCCAGTTTTCTTTAATTCAATAGCAACTAACTTTTAATGTCACTCTATAACTTATTTTATACTAGAAAACAAGGACCGAAAAGAAAACAACAAAGCAGGAAGCTGAATCCTGATAAATAATGAAATAAAGAAAAATGAAACATTAAACTATGAAACTAATTACTCTAGGATACTTAATTTCCTGATTAGAATCGAATCAAGATATAAAAATAAACATTCCTACTACATTAAAACAAAATAGGAAAGTAAAATCTTGATTGAAATAAAATACACCTACTAAAATACTAATTTCAAATAATAAAATAAAATTCCTATTTTTATTAAATACTTCCAATATTGGTCTGCATCATGCGCGAAGCTTCAACATCAGTCAGGACTCCATTGTCGAAACTCCTAAAAAAAATTCCCCCCTAAAAAATTCCCCAAACAGTTAACATCCGTACCCTCAATCATAGGTTTCACAGCCATTTCAGTGGGAAAAGAAAGTAACCATGTAATTATCTCTACCGTTGATCTTATATATATCTAAGACACCCTCACTAATAAAACTATCTTTGATAGGCTCAACAGATATAAGGACAGGTAGCTGAGCAATGACGCTTGTCGATAGCCAATCATCCCTTAATTCCCACAGTGGAATCTTCCTTAGCTTTAATAGTAAAGATTAATCTACCGTCCGCCTAATGGACGGAGAATAAAGTGTATAGAATTCTTACATGTAAGAATTCAAACAGTGAAAACTCTTCCATGTAAGAATTATGATTGTTTTATGTTTTACCGTCCGCCAGTGGGCGAATAATAGAAAGATCCTTAGTAAGGATTAATCTACCGTTCGCCCAATGGGCGGACAATAAAGTATAGCATTTGAATTCTTACATGTAAGAATTTAAACAGTGAAAACTCTTCCATGTAAGAATTATGATTGTTTTGTATTTTACCGTCCGTCCAATGGGCAGATAATAGAAAGATCCTAACAGTAATATTAGAGGAAGACACTTTCGTTCCTTTCACCACAACCGCAACAGAAAATTTCTTAACAAAACCTTCTTTCTCCAAATAATATTCATTTCTATCTTCACCTCTTTCGCTTGACTCCCCATAATCAAGGATGGAGCTAAGGGAAACAAGTGGTGGCGGCTGCAACTACAAGGTTTTTAAAAAAATACAATTATGGGTAAATTACACTGACCTCCCCTGAGGTTTCTGACTTGTACACTGACCACCCCTACTTTATCTGAAATAGCACTGACCTCCCCTGAGGTTTATATTTTCGTATCAAAAGCACCCTTCTACCCTTCCGACGGGTACCGACTGCGCCGGGGACGCCCTTGTGGGTCCCCAACAGTCGATCCGAGCCTTCCATTCATTCCAGAATCGAATTCCGAGTGGGTCCATGCGGGAATCACCTCAATCGGACGGTCCTAAGTGCTCGATCCAAAATCACCCCATTTAGTTCAAAATTTTTTGGATCGAGCACTTAGGACCGTCCGATTGAAGTGATTCCCTCGTAGACCCACTCGGAATTCGATTTTGGAATGAATGGACGGCTCAGATCGACTGTTGGGGACCCACAAAGGGGTCCCCGGCGCCGTCGGTACCCGTCGGAAGGGTAGAAGGGTGCTTTTGATACGAAAATATAAACCTCAGGGGAGGTCAGTGCTATTTCAGATAAAGTAGGGGTGGTCAGTGTACAAGTCAGAAACCTCAGGGGAGGTCAGTGTAATTTACCCTACAATTATTATACGAAAAATAAATTTTTATCCCTAAATTATATAGACACGCCACCATTAGATTTTTTAATCTTTCATTCTCATAATACATTTTGTCTTTTTATTTTTTAAGTATATATTTTTGCCATCACAAAGGTAAAATCCTAGTTCCGTCCCTTCCCATAATGGATTGACTGGTTCACCAGCAAGAGGTTCCTTTTTACTATTATTATTCCCACCATTAGCATTGCAAGATGTAACCTGTCTTACCCTTTTCTACAAAGTCTTCTTCCCTTGTCATACTTCACATGGAGCTTCTCCTATCTTCAATCCAAAATCCATTGAATTTAGATATTGCCACCTCCACCGAGATAGCACAATTATGATGAACAAAACCAAACCTCCCATTAATTTGTCACTTAGCTAAAAATGAGCAAAGTCTCAGTGGATGTTATCATGTTAAAATCACTGTTAAAAGATATAGGAAACCAACATTTGTAGTCTTATGCATTCTCACTACCAAAAATCTTGATGTGTTATTTGCTTGAAAATTAAAAGAAGTCACAAAGTTGGAGAAATGTTGAAAATTTCATAGATATTTTATATGTTAACGATAATCTATATCTAGATGTTACAGATATATCTTAGATGTTAGAATATGTACCACAGATTATAGATATCTTAGATTAAGAATGACCGATTTCAGTGGCGGACCCAAGATTTCTATTGCCGGGGACCAAATCACATGTATTCATAAATTAACAAAATATTATTTATGTATATTAAAAACATAATTTTGAGGGAACGTTTCTTCATAATTTTTACAAATAAAACCTAAAATATAATAGGAAAATTGGAATAATTAATGGGTGTACAAGGGCCCGGGCCTCCGCTTGCACCCGTTAGGTCTGCCCCTGACCGAATCATAGCTAATTTAAATGTCATACATATCGTTTGTCATCAATTAATTCTGATGTGCAATTTTTTTTATTATCGGCATATATCTCCTGGCATTTGGAATTTGATCATTTTGCCTCTGAAAACTAACAAAAAAAGATCTATAGAGAATTATTGGCTTGCTTTGAGGAAACGTAGAACCATTAATGGAGAGTCTAACAGCATCACTAGATGATACCACATGGCGGCTGGGTACCACATGGCGGTAACCAGCGCTCCTCTCCTTCATTTAAAAGTGTTTTGGACGGTCCAAATTTTAGGGAGACAAAGAGGAGAGTGGGAGGGAAAAATCTGGGCCGTCCAAAACACTTTTGAATGGTCGAGATACACGCTCGGACATCCAGTATGCGGTACCCTATTTACACCCAAAATTTTCTCCATAAAAACTAAAAAGGATGTCGAAATAGTAATTCACATCTCCCACGAAATTACGTTTTTATAACACTTTTTTATATACGATGAGTCTTGTTTGCTTGATCTCACGTAGTTTTATCAAATAAATATTTTAAAATCATTTAGATTGACAAAATATAGATGATGTTTTAAAAATGTATGAAAATAGTAATTTGAACATCTTATGTGGGACAAAGGTAGCACTAAGAACCACTTAACCAAAAAATAAAGCCAGGAGGTGGCTAGTAGGAGCTGTCGCCTACTAATATATACCACAGATTGTAGATAAATCCAGTAGTGGATACAGTATTTCTATTGCGGGAGGACCAAATCTCATGTATTCATAAATTAACAAAATATTATTCTTGTATATTAAAAACATAATTTTGGGGGAACATTTCTTCATAATTTTTACAAATAAAACCTAAAATAAAATAGAAAAATTGGAATAATTAATGGGTGTACAAAGGCCCGAGCCTCCGCTTGCACCCCTTAGGTCAGCCCCTGACCGAATCATAGCTAATTTAAATATCATACATATCGTTTGTCATCAATTAATTCTGATTTGCAAATTTTTTTATTATCGGCATATAGCTACCTGGCATTTGGAATTTGATCATTTTGCCTCTGAAAACTAACAAAAAAAGATCTATAGAGAATTATTGGCTTGCTTTGGGGACACGTAGAACCATTAATGGAGAGTCTAACAGCATCACTAGATGATACCACATGGCGGCTGGGTACCACATAGTGGTAACCGGCGCTCATCTCTGTCGTTTAAAAGTGTTTTGGAAGGTCCAAATTTTTGGGAGACAGAGGAGAGTGGAAGGGTAAAATTTGGGCCGTTCAAAACATTTTTGAACGGTCGAGATACACACTCGGACATCAAGTATGTGCTACCCTATTTACACCCAAAATTTTCTCCATAAAAAGGATGTCGAAATAGTTATTCATATTGTAATAACCCGAAATTTCGTAGATAAAAATTTCGATTTATTAATTCGATTAGTTATTTTTAATATCGCTAAATGAAATAATTTATTATTTAGTTTAAATAATTTGAATGAAACTAGATCTAGTTTGTTTATTTTCTTTTATTTATTTTTTCCGCGCCGTAAAATCAACGCGTGCACACCGAGTATTTCACTACATCGCATCCGGAAGGCCTACTAATTTTTCCAACTCTTATGTTGTCCTATTTTGACTAGCCTTAGCCTATTTAAAAAACTAATTAGACATGTGTTCAATTTTGTCTTCCTACCAATTTTGACTTTACTAAACCTAATTTGTATTTTTTTGAATTAATGAGAAGAAAGAAAATTTGACTACTTAACAAGGTAGGCTACTTACCCAATTACAATCTTCTATAAATAGCTCACTCACCTTACTTCATTTCCTCACACCAAAATCTCCCAACTTCTCCACTTTGTGCTTTCTAGTGTTCTTGAATGAGTTCTTGAGTGTTCTTCTTGAAACTCATCCTAAACCACCACACTCCACCACTCTCGACCACCCCTAGATCTTAGAAAGGTAGAATAAGTTAGCAAGAAAGTGTTCGAGCAAAGGTCGACTAGTCGTTACGCCGCTGGAATTCAACTAGCTAATCGGCTTCCGACTAATCATCGGAATTAAGGTAGATACTTTATCTTAACCTTAGATTAGTATTTACTAGTTCATATTAATTATGTTATTATTTTGCTTAAACGTGCTTAATTATGATTAAATGTGATTATGTTGGTGATTAGTGATTTTATGAACAATTAGACTTTGAAAAATACATTTAGTCGTTACTATGCACGATTTAAAATTGACTATCGAAATGCACCGTTATAATGTTCGATGGACTTTTGGAAAACTAAATTACCCAGTTGTAATGCCCGAATGAAAATCGACTTTTCAAATTTACGCAGTTATAATGCCGACCGATTTTCTGAAGAAAAGAGCTTTTCAAATGAAATGAGATTTTCCAGGATTATTGAATAAATATTTTTAATCTATTCAGACTAACAAATAGAATCTATGACTAGCATGTCTAGTCAGGCTTTTTCTTGGTTTAGCCCAAACCAAGTGGCGATTCGACGAACGAATCTTAAAACACGCCAAACGGATTCAACTACTAGAGTTTTCTAGTAGGGTATTTTCTTGGTTTAGACAAACCAAGTGACGGTTCTACGAACTAATCTTAAAACACGCCAGCAAAACGAGAATGAATCCTTATGTTTTGATTTAAATTCTCGGAAGAAAGAATTTTTTTGTCTTTAAGTAACACGGTTATCATGAAATGTTTTTGAACGAGAAGTTTATCGTGAAACGATTTCTAAACGGAAGATTTTTATGTAATATGACATGTGTACGTTTTTCGAGACGATACGACACGACACGTTTTTCGAGAAAGTGATCGAATGTTTTTAAATGGAAGAAATAGAGATGAGAATGAAAATGTTGATGTGATGAAAGTTGAGATGTTGATGCTGTTGGAGTCCCGCCTCAGTTCCCCGGTGTGAACTGGTGGTCAAAGCTCAATGGAACTATACTATAAACAATACTGCCATTAGAGTCCCGCCTCAGTTCCCCGGTGTGAACTGGTGGTCAAAGCTCAATGGAACTATACTATAAACAATACTGCCATTGGAGTCCCGCCTCAGTTCCCCGGGGTGAACTGGTGGTCAAAGCTCAATGGAACTATACGGTAGTGCTGTTTGAAGTTTCTCCTCAAATTCCGCGGGTGAATTTGACGGTTAGAACTTACTCAGTACAACACATAGCAAGCGGACCTCATAAACAGACTGGTGGGGATTCAGTGATATGGGTAGCCGGGACTATGTCGTGTGTGACGCGGAGTTAGCGGATCTCATACTGCAGGAGTCAGTTTATGGGTGGCCGACCCTTCGAACGGAAAGGTTGGTGACCGTTAGAAAGGGGTTGTAGAACGGGCCAATAACTTTCGAGAGATGTAAGATGTTGACATGGTTGAAATTTGAAGAAGAATGCTGTTATGAGAAAATGATATGAGATACTGACACTGTACTCTGATTTTGTTTAAAGAAACGAGATACTGATACTGTACTCTGATTTTTATTAAAAGAAACGAGATACTGATACTGTACTCTGATTTTTATTAAAAGAAACAAGATACTGATACTATACTCTGATTTTTCTTAAAAGAAACGAGATACTGATTTTATTAAAGCTGCACTCTGATTTGATCTGATTTGATATTGATGCATTGACACGCATGAACCTACTGTTTTGAGAAATGATTTTCAACTATTTACTTGCCACCTACAATATTGTTCTAGAATTGCTAGTTTAAAGTTGGGGTAAGGTATCTATTGAGCGTCCTCGCTCACGGTTTGCCCTGGCATAATACCACGATGTTGCTTCGCAACTCTGCGTATTATGCTAGATTATCACGTTGGACAGGTGGACCTCTATGGAGAACACGGAGCCGGAGGAGCTGCCGAGATGGAGATCCACCAGGCGGAGAGATTTGCGGAGTCATAGAGTCCACCCGGTCTACCTTTTTGTAATCTGTGAAGGATAGATCATCTATATGTATTTTTGGTTATTATTATTACCGTTTAAGACTGACTTTAAATTGTAATAATAATCCATAACGTATCCCAAAAATGCGGGGCGTTACACATATCTCCCACGAAATTACGTTTTTATAACATTTTTTTTTATATATGATGTGTCATGTTTGCTAGATTTCACTTAGTTTTATCAAATAAATATTTTAAAATCATCTAGAATGACAAAATATAGATGATGTTTTAAAAATGTATGAAAATAGTAATTTGAACATCTTACGTGGGACAGAGGTAGCACGTAAATGGAGTAAGGAGGTGGCTAGTAGGAGTTGTCGCCTCTCCTACAATTTGAAAAAGCCCCCCTACTATTACATTAAAAATTTATTTATATATCATAACACCTCGCCCCTCCGCATATATATAGCTCGCCTCTACTATACAAAAATTCTGGCTCCGTCCCTGCACTTAACAATAAAAAAGAAATGAATGGCAGATAGAGAAAAGAAATGATTTTGAGATAAATCTACCTAGTACGAACCCTCCTCTCCCAAGAAAGAGACAATTTTTTTTGAATGAAATGGAGTGATTTTGGATCGAGCTTGTACAGTCGTCTGATTGCCTCGATTTCCGCGGAGGCCCACTCGGAATTCGATTTTGAGAACGATGAACGGCTAAGATTGACCGGTTGGGACCCGCAACGGCGTCGGCGACGCCGTCGGTACGTGGTCTGTACATTTCCGTCGGTTCCCTTATCTTTTTCGTTTACGTAATAATTTAACTCATAAGTAGCAAAGTTTTGAGTTCTATTCGATGGAACATCGTTTACGTAATAATTCGACTCATAAGTAGCCCTGCTCTTGCGTAAGCGAAGTTTTGAGTTTTATATGATGGAACATGTTTCACATAATAATTTAACTTTTAACCCGTAGGTAGCCCAGCTTTTTCATGGTTGTCGTGATCAGTTCTGTGTATTATTTGACGGGACGGAACATCTTCCACTTACTCCTTCCGTCCCAATTTAATAGTCCATTTTCAGAGTTCGTGTCACTTTTTAATTGATTATATCTCTTAATTTACATTGTTTTACGTGATTTTGAAAATATTGTCTTATAGAATTAATTGAGATCTATCAAACAAGATCCATATTGAATATGAAATTCATTACCGATTTCAAGTTTAAGTAGTTTTTTTTCCGGTTAGAATAGAACGAGGAACTATTAAATTGGGACGGAGGGAGTAATAATTTAACCATAAAGTCACTGAAATTGTACATTTAAAAAAAAAAAAAATCAACCATATAACACGCACACAAAAAATATGGAGTAGTGTTTTTTCTGGTGAGAAATTGACAATTAAGCACAGTTCATGTTTGGGGTACCTAACGCTTATCAAAAAATGAAAACGGTTATGCTACTGACAGCCTCGCACTCAATAGGACAAGTAGAATAAATACAAATATATGTTTGGTAGCTATATTGTGTTATTGATTTGTGAGGGGGTACTGAAGATTGAAGAGGAATCCTTCATGAGCACTGATTAATTTCCCCCAACATGTGAAATCCATTTAAGTCAGTCTTGGTCTAATGTTGGACTTTGATACTCCATGTATATGTTTTCCTATGAGCTTGAAATCTGTGTGTGAACCAAGGGCCAAAATTTCATAGCAATTGGCATGAAATTCCACATTTATACATGCAAGTGAGAGACTGCCACATTTATACAAGATATTTTTTTTATAACTCAAGTTTGCAGGCCAATTTATATGCACCTGGACTAATCATGGTGCCTGTAGGGGTCCGGATATACCGAGCACCTAACATAAGTGTAGAAGCGAAGTAGGTACCTCTTTATAGTCACCGAAAGGCTATCTTCTGTGGGATTCTTCAATGAGTAGCTCGATTTCAGCAAGACAGACAATTAGGGTTTCGGTCCCTTTTCTCGGATTGCACCGAGACCCTTTTCTTGATTGACAAGATAAATGAGTTTCCAGACTTAACACCAATAGACCTCGGTAAAAATCCGAGGGGTGACATAAATCAGCCTCGTGATAAGAACGGAGTGCCGAGAGGCTCGGTGCTGAGTCAGCAGAGCAGTTAATGCTAGCTGCATGTGCCTGTAACAAACTGCGATCATGACGAATGACGTCATCCGAGCAGTTATGACACGTGTCGTGTTATAATTGAAGGCATGTGCCTACAGAATATTCTTTCGGACCCGTCATCGTGACGTCAGCCGAGCGGTTAAGTCACGTGACGAGCATAGCTGTGCTTGGAGGCCAAGCCAAGGCTCACCTATAAAAGGAACACTTCATCATCTCAAAGAGGTACGCAATACTCTCTAAAAACCTTAGATCTACAGTACTTCATCTTCTTCTACTTACTAGACCGTCGGAGTACCATTCCGGACTCAACGGTCCGGTCTGGTGCTAACGGTTTGCTCAGTGTGCAGGCCTAAAGTTCCACCTGAGAGTTTATACCATCTCCGTCGTCCACCATCACCAGGAGGATCAACCAAAGGAAAGAGGGCTCCACAATTGGCGACTCTGCTGGGGACCGACTGATTTGAGTCATTTCCCGGCGTTCTACCCTTCTTCTCCTTGGAAGAACTCTTTCTCTGTTCCTCAACTCTTCCATGGCGATCGTTGAAAACGACGGAACCACCGGACCGGCGGCAGGAGCTAACCCTGGCGGTGGTCCTCGGGTGGGTATCGTCACCCACCCCATCTCAGGTTTCACTCCGAGCCCAAATCCACTAGACACCGTGCAGCAGATGCAGGAGCAGATGGCTGCTATGAAGGCTCAGATTGAAGCTCTGACGAAAAAACAACCCACTGCCTCAGCCTCTCGATCAGGGGCGTCGAGGCGACGACGCAAGGCGGCGGCGGCTGCTCAAACAACCCAACTCACCCACCAAACCCGGCGCCCTTCGGCTAAAGACCGTTTGGGCCAGCCAATCATCGTTACCGACGCCTCGGGGCGAGTGATTCCGCCAGCACAGCGTACAGATCATACTGCTCGGACTGGAGGCCACTCTTCTTCCAGTTCTCAGTCCACAACGGGGCGTTCCGGGTCCCGACCATCGCGCCGAAACGATGAAGGAGACGATGTTAACCGCGGGAAAGCCCCGGTGCAATACGATACGGATGGCCGAGAAGTTATCCGTAACAGATCAACGGAACATGATCGTGACAGAGGGCGTGTGGACCGAGAACCTAGAACCTATAACAAGGACCGGAGTTCTCGGAGACACCAGGATCAAGAAACTCAACACTTTCCAGAGTACGACATGGATGACACCGGCGATTTTATAGTCGTTCGGGACCCACGTACCGGAGAGTCTAAAAGATACAGGGCTGAAGCTCAGCACATTGACCTTGGAAAGCGTAAGGAACGTCCCGAGGATCTCGGCGTGAACGACGAGCGGCACAGACTGAACGCTAGAAGGGCATTCAGCACTGGCAAGGCCTATGAGGCCCCGCGATCAGCCGAGAAACCAGCCGATTCAAGGCTTCGGAAAATCCAGGACTCGCCATTCGTGCAGGAAATCCAAGAAGCTCCGCCCCCGAGGAACTTCGCCGTCCCAAAATTTACAAAGTATGACGCTAAAACGGATGCTGTGATGCACCTTGTGCATTACCGACAACTGATGGGACTTTATGGCTACAACGAGGCCATGATGTGCAAGGCCTTCCCGGTGAGCCTTCAGGGGACCGGTTTAGTTTGGTTTAACCAACTACAACCGGGCTCCATCAGCTCTTTTGAAGAACTGGAAGAGGCCTTCACAGCTCGGTTCGTGACGAGCAGTACCCAACCAAAGACGATCGATGCTCTCGTCGGTTTGAAGCGACAGTCCGGAGAGAAATTGAGAAAATATGTCGAGCGCTACTGGGAGATTTACAATGCCATCGAAAGCTGTGACCCACAGATGGCAGCCACTTCCTTCAAGTATGGCTTAGACGAGCATTCGGCGATTTTTGAAGAACTGATGCTGCATCCCCCGGCAAACATGAGCCGGTTAATGGAAACGGTAGAGAAGTTCGCCCAATTAGAGGATATCATATCCGAAAGGAGGCTTTCAAGAGCCTCAGGAAATCAAAAAGCCAACGCTGGAGATTACTCGGGGAAAAAGCAGGTCAATACAGTTAAAACAGGAAATGGAAAGGGGTGGAAAAAGGACCGCGATTCATGGAGGGAACGGGAACCGCGCAGGGAGCGGGAACCGAGGCCCAACGAGTTCGTCGGTATAACGACGGTATTTAACCTACCCCTCTATAAATTGATAAGGGAAATTTCCCGAGAGCCTTGGTTCACCTGGCCAACCAACAAGCTGGGGACAGCCGAAGGTCAGCCAGATGACTGTAAGATGAAATGCACTTATCACAATGAGCTGGGACACTATACCACTGCGTGCCAGCCTTTCAAGGAATTCTTAGAAAGGCAGGTCACGCAGGGGCGCTTGAACCAGTACATTGATCGCCAAAGAACTGCCAACCAAACACAGCAGCAACGACAGAACAACCCTCCGGAAGAAATTGTTGTCCATGTGATCCACGGGGCTGCCACTAAAGAAAAAACTGCAGCACTTAGGGATTTGCCGAGCTCCTCCTCAGAAGTCCTCACCATTGGTGGCAACGCCAAACGAAAGCTCTCGGACCGTGAGGAACAGTGGACAATCACGTTTACCGAGCAAGATCTGAAGGATGTACAGCTACCTCACAGCGATGCACTGGTAATCTCCGTTTATATAGGAATTCCCAAGGTCAAACGAGTGCTCGTTGACCAAGGAAGCTCTACGGAAATCCTATACTACTCGGCGTTCAAGGCACTGAACTTGAATCCGGACCATCTGTTGCCGGCCGACTCCCCCCTCTTCGGATTCAACGGGGCTCCGGTTTGGCCGATGGGACGGATAAACCTACTAGTAAGGGCAGGCTCAAGAACTTTGCAAATGGAATTCGTTGTGGTTGATGCGCCGAGCCCTTACAATGCCATCCTCGGCAGAACTTGGTTGCACGAAATGAAGGCCATCGCCTCAACTTACCACCAAGTTGTCCGGTTCATCGGTGCCGAGGGGTGGCAAGAAGATATCAAAGGCGACCAGATGATTGCTCGAAGGTGCCAGGTGAATGCGGTTCATATGAAGAAGAAAACCACCAAGGGAAAGAAGAAGAAAGAACCCAAGCCGAGATCCATCGAGGAACTTGAGGGTCCGGTTTTGGAGGACGTCGGGACGGCCGCGGAGGAGAAGGCAGTAGAGGACCTCGTCACTGTACCCATCAATGACGACGGAACTCGCTACTTTCTTCTTGGGTCGACACTGACAACATTTGAAAAGGAGCAGCTGGTGGACTTTCTGAAGAAAAATGTTGGGGTCTTTGCCTGGACACCATACGAGATGCCGGGCATTGACCCGCAGTTTATCTCCCACTCTCTGAACGTCGATCCTCTCCGAAGGCCCGTGGTACAAAAACCAAGACGTTCGTCTCCGGCCCACTCAGACGCTGTTATAGCTGAAGTCGGGAAGCTACTTGATGCTGGGGCTATCCGAGAAATCCAGTATCCGACGTGGCTGGCAAATACAGTTGTTGTTCCAAAGAAGAATGGGAAGCTGCGCGTCTGCGTAGACTACACCAATCTCAACGATGCCTGCCCGAAGGACTGCTTTCCACTTCCACGGATTGATCAGTTAGTTGATGCTACGGCGGGACACGCTCGGCTCAGCATGATGGATGCCTACAGCGGGTACCACCAGATAGCAATGGCAGTTGAAGACCAAGAGAAAACAGCCTTCATTTCCCCCCGAGGAACCTACTGTTACAAAGTAATGCCGTTCGGTCTCAAGAACGCTGGGGCTACCTACCAGCGCATGGTGACAAAAATGTTCGCCAAGCAGCTCGGGGACACAATGGAAGCATACATCGACGACATGGTGGTCAAGAGCAAGCACGCTTCGGATCATTTGGAGCACCTCGGCGAAGTTTTTGCCGTCATGAAGAAGCACAAGCTGCGCCTCAATGCCGAAAAATGTGCATTTGGCGTCGGCTCGGGAAAATTTCTCGGCTACATGGTCACTCGTAGGGGCATTGAGGCTGATCCAAAGCAGATAATTGCTATCCGAAACCTCAGGGCCCCGAGTACCATCAAAGAAGTTCAGAGGCTCACAGGAATGGCCGCGGCGCTCAACAGGTTTATCAGCAGGTCTTCGGATCTGTGCCGACCTTTCTTCGAGTCCCTGAAAACAAGCAAGAGGAGTTTTCAGTGGACCGAGGAATGTGACCAAGCGCTGGGCCAATTGAAGGATTACCTCTCCAAAGCTCCCCTCCTCGTGATGCCCAAGCCTGAAGAAGACTTATACCTATACCTCTCGGTATCAGGCCATGCTGTGAGCTCCGTCCTGGTGAGGAAAGAGGGGGCTAACTTTCAGCCCATCTACTACTCCAGCAAAACCCTAATCCATTCCGAAACAAGGTACCTCCCTCTGGAGAAACTGGTTTTGGCACTCGTCACCGCTAAAAGGAAACTGTTGCCCTACTTCCAAGCCCATACCATCATCGTGATCACCGAGTATCCACTGAAGACCGTGCTCCGAAAGGCCGACCTCTCCACTTGGATCTCAAAATGGAGCTTGGAGCTGGGAAACTTTGATATTCGGTACGAACCGAGAACAGCTATCAAGGGACAGGCTCTGGCAGATTTTATCGCCGAACTGACACCTGAGCTTAAGGAAAACAGCTTGAAAATTGATGAAGAAGTGGCGTTCGAGCACTCGGTAGAAGCTCAAACAAACAGAAGAGGGTCAGGGACTCCGGCGCAAGCCGAGAAACCTAATGAAGAAAGAAAAGGCAGATGTTGGAAAATGTTCCAAGGAGACGTATGGCGCCTACATGTGGACGGAGCATCAAACAGCCGAGGGGCCGGAGCCGGTATCGTGATCGTATCTCCGGAAGGTGTAATGCATGAAAATGCGCTAACTATCGGTTTCACGGCGTCTAACAACGAAGCTGAATACGAAGCACTAGTCTCCGGCCTAAAGATGGCTAAGCACTTAGGTGCCGAGACAGTGCAAGTATACAGCGACTCTCAGCTGATCGTGAACCAAATCAAGGATCAATACAGCTTAAAAGACCCAAGGATGGTGAAGTACTACGACATGGTCTGGGAGCTAATTAGAGAAATCGGAACCGTTGAGATTGAATGGGTGGGCCGAGAGCGAAACGCCCACGCGGACGCTCTGGCCTCCCTGGCAACAGCTTGTGCAGCTTCCCCTAACCGAACCATTCTCCTCGGGGAAGTAGAAAGCCCGAGCATCGAGCACGAGAGGCAAGAGGTGCTACACGTAGCCGTCGGCCCTAGTTGGATGGACGAAATTCACGCTTACCTCAAGCACGAGAAGCTCCCGACAGACAAAAAAGAAGCTCACAGGGTCAGATGCAAGGCCTCGTACTTCTACCTGGATCCGAGCGATAAGATGTACCGAAGGTCCTTCACAGGCCCCGACTTGAAGGTCGTGCATGACTCCCAAATTGATAGCATTCTCCGAGAGCTGCATGAGGGTAGCAGTGGGTGCCACTCTGGAGGTCGATCCCTTGCGCACCGGGCTCTTACCCAAGGGTATTGGTGGCCGAAGATGAAGAAAACGTCGGAAGAGTTTGTTAAAAAGTGCGAGCAATGCCAAAAGCATGCCACTCACTTGCTCCAGCCGGTCGAAATCCTACAACCTATCACAAGCCCGTGGCCATTTGCACAATGGGGTCTCGATCTAGTGGGAAAGTTGCCAACAGCTCCAGGCGGCTACAAACACTTAATAACAACGACTGATTACTACACCAAGTGGGTGGAGGCCGAGCCCCTAATTACCATCACCGCCACCGATGTGGAATGCTTTCTGTGGAAAAACATTATCTCTCGCTTCGGTGTCCCTTACGCGATCATTTCGGATAACGGGACCCAATTTGTGGCCGAAGCGATCGAGAAGCTTTGCAAAAAGTACAATGTTCGGATCTTCCACTCCTCGGTCTCGTACCCACAAGGAAATGGACAGGCCGAAGCATCGAACAAGACTATTTCAGCTGGAATCGAGAGACGCCTAACCCTGAAAAGAGGTAAGTGGGCCGAAGAGCTCCCAAAAGTTCTTTGGGGCTATCGAACCACACCCCGGCGCTCAACTGGCCGAACGCCGTTCTCTATGGCGTACGGCATGGAAGCTGTCCTCCCTCTAGCCACCCTAATCCCAACAGCCCGGACCGAAAATTTCGATGTGCCGACCAACGATGAGGCCATGGACAGGGAGCTCGACCTAGCCGAAGAGCTCAGGGACGAAGCACACCTGAAACATGCCTCATACCAGCAAGAGGTCGCTCGGGGATACAACAAAAACGTTTGAATAAGGCCCTTTAACGTTGATGATTTAGTTCTCCGAGAGGTGGTTCAGAAGTCTAAAAAGACTAAATTCAAACCAAACTACGAAGGACCCTTCCGAGTGATCGCAAAAGCCGGACATGGGTCATACAAGTTAGCAGAGATGGATGGAACACCTATTGGCAACCCATGGAATGCCACTAAGCTCAGGAAGTTCTATGCTTAAGAAATTCTGTTAGAAAATTTATTTGGGCTGCTTGTTTTGCCCCCTTTCCTTTGTTATTAAAGATGTTTGGAGAACGAATGAAGAGAATCTTTCGCTACTACTGTTACCTATTTAGATTACTGATTAGAATTGTCAAGGTCTGATGTTTTCATCCATACGAGATTGCTTCGGTTCCATCCTGAGCAGCTACCTCCTCTGATTGGTCCCGAACAGGGGCTATCATCAGGAAAATTTTTCCAAGTATTGGAGAATTTTAAACTCCATTTTACTGTGCTTCGGTTCAAGTCCGAGCAATGTTTCCTCTGATTGGTCCCGAACAGGGGCTATCATTAGGAAAATTTTTCCAAGTGTTGGAGAATTTTAAACTCCATTTTACTGTGCTTCGGTTCAAGTCCGAGCAACGTTTCCTCTGATTGGTCCCGAACAGGGGCTATCATTAGGAAAATTTTTCCAAGTGTTGGAGAATTTTAAACTCCATTTTACTGTGCTTCGGTTCCAGTCCGAGCAACGTTTCCTCTGATTGGTCCCGAACAGGGGCTATCAGTGGAAATTTTTTCCAAGTGTTGGGAAATTTTTTCAATCCATTTAAATATTGCTTCGGTTCCAATCCGAACAATTTCTCTCTCTGATCGGTCCCGAAGCAGGGGCTATAATGAATAAAGAGAAATTTTCTAAGTATGGAAAAGGTTTTTACGCCAATCAGCAAGAACATATTGCGAACAAAACGATTAAAGTTAATCATCCATTCATACAAACATTCAAATCAAAATTTTCCACCATTTCGGTGAAACCGAGGCGTGGCATGATAATACTAGTCCGGTGCCACCCTCACGAGAAACCTGTTTTAAAATGTTACAACCCACTGGAACGGCAAGCTCCTACTGTTCGGATCCGCCCAGTACAAAATGCAAATAAATTCAAAACAAAGTTTCATAAAAACCCTATCCTAAGGGGATAAGTTGGTAATCTTGTCAGCTGTATTCTCGGACGGCACTTGTTGAGAAGAAGTTCCTTCATCTGTGGTCTTCTCGGCAAGAATGTCATCCAGTGACTTCTCGGTCTCCTCATTTTCAACTTCTTCATCACCGAGATCTTCGTCAACTGGAGAATCAGGCATTGGAGGAGCTTCATACTTTGGGTCTTCGGGAGCAACACCGAAAGCACCACAGCAGTAGAGATAACCTTTTCCGAAGCCTTTCCTTTCACCATCTTTTACAAGTTTCAGTATATCTCCTGCATATGCCTCTCCGGCAGCAGCAAATCCAGAATTATAAGCCTCTTCCCTAACCCCCTCCAGCTCCTTGGCATGGTCAGCTCTGACTTGCTCCAGCCTTCGATCCGAGCGCTGCCTCCATTCCGCCAGCTCCTTCTTCAGCTTTTCATTTTCCGTACGAAGCTCTTCAGCACGAGTCTCGGCGGTCTGTACCTTGGCTAGAGCAGCATCCGCTCGGCTCTTATATTTTTTGGTCACCCCATTGAGCTCCAGTACCTGATCCTGCAGCCTCAGCATTGATTGCCCGGTCTGCAAACACAATAGAAAAGCAATATAAATAGACAAGTATTTCAAAAACAAAATTCAGGAGCTCGGAAACGAAGACTTACCTGCACTATCAAAGAGGAGCAGTGGTAGAGGTTGTCCTCTAACTTGCTCGGGACCCTGGCCATATCATTCTTCAAGGCCACAGCTTCAAGTAGCCCCAACCCAAGCCGGGAATCAGCATGGACGCTGTCTGTCGTCATAATGCTCTTCCCCTCGGCGGTGATCAGGGCCGGAGTCCATGGCCTTGACAGCACCTCGATCTCCGGCCCCCCTTTTTCCACCTGGCCATCCTCACCGGACAACTCCTCAGCACCCTCCGGCAGGGAAGTTTCATTCCTCGGTTTTTTGGCCGATCTCTCCCCCTCGGAGATGGAGACCCGGCTTCGTCCGGCGGATGGATCTTTAGGAGGAACAGAGCCAGAGCTCGGTTTCTCCTTCCTCTTTGAAGGAGCCTTTTTGTTCTTGGCCGCCATTTCGGCCAACCTCGCCGCAAGGTCAATCTTCAGTGGGGCCATTTCCTCTTCAACCGAAGGGTCGGGTGTAACTCTGTCTACAGGAATCCTCTCTTTCCCTCGGAGCTCACCGATAGGTTGTTCCTCGATATCACCCCTCTCCTCGGCTGATATCAATTCTTCGGCAGGAGCCTTCCCTTTCCTGGATCGCCGAGCTCGTGACGGTTTCTTCTTTAACCAGCACCTGTAGGTCGGCAAGTATCCGAGAACGTCGTGCGCTAAGCGTCCGGAGCACTGGTATAACCTTTGTGCTCTCTCGGGATTGGCCCGCGTCTTCAGGCGCCGGGTGATCGGGGAAGGACCTGCATAGCACATAAGTTAATGAATCACTACAAAGCATTTCTTACAAGAGCAACAAGAACAAGCAACGAAATAGAGTACTAACTATGGTTGCCCCGAAGGGTGGGAATGGGGAAAGGATCCTCAGACGAAGGCAAATTGTAATTCCCCGAGACCATGACACAGATATCCTGGAAATGGTCGGAATCCGGAAGGTGTTCGACTATCTGTTTCTTCTTTGGACGTGTCATCAGAAAGTATCTTCCGAACGACGCGTTCCGGGAGACGGCGTATAAATCGAATAAATCCCAGACCCGAAGCTCGAGGTTATCCCTCTGCTTCAGTGCGTACGCAGAGTTGATTACTCGGTAGCTGTTTATGGTTAATTGGTCGGGGGAGAGATGGTAGGTGTTTAACACTGATCTGGTAAAGATGTTCATCGGGAACCGGACACCACCCTCTGTGATCGCCATCAGTGGAACGATCAAGTGGTTGGGACCGTAGCTTGGTTGCATTCCTTTTGGAATAAGGGTAACCACCACCCCCTCCGGAATCTCGTACTTCTCGGTGAATTTGGAGTACCCAGCCTCACCGTTCGTGAAATAGTGTAGGTATGGACAGGTGGGGTCCTTCTTCTTCCCACTACTCGAGCCCGAGCCAGAAGACCTGTTCCCTCCAGACCCAGAAATTCCAATCTCAGCCAAAATGGCCTGCTCTACCTCCTCAATGGCATCGGCATTCTGCTCGGAGCCTGCGCTCGTCGCTTGCTCGGTGCTCGTAGCCGTTGCTGTGGTGGAGGGTTCCAACTCCGAACGGTCATCGGACTCGGTGGCATCACTATCCTCAAGAAAGCCGTCCGACACCTCTTTTTCTTCCTCCAAGTCGACCGGCTCTTCTACTATAGGGTCAGGATTCGGGGGTATGGATTGAAGGGGCCTCTCGTCTACGGGTTTATTAAAGTCGAAGTCCATTGGTATGATCTCTCGGCAAGGGTTTGGCCGAGCTCTGTATTTGTGGATAAGATAGGCAATGTGAGAAGCGGCTGTACCAGAGATCTCGGATCCTGAGCTCTCGGAGTCTGAAGAGATTTCAACGACTGATGGCGCCAGACCTAACAAAAAGAGTGCACGGTAAAGAGACCGTTAGCTATGCGCAATGGGTCGCAAAATCAATACCGAGCATCTTACTCCTCGGCACCATCAGACATTTGAGATCCCAAATCAGACGGGTGCATGTGTGAAGTGAAACTCCTCGGCACCCGTGGCCGAAGAGGGACTGTCTACGCTTTATATCTCTCGGCGTTGTCTTCAACCTCGTGAACGAGTCGAAGACGACTGTTCATCTTCCAAGACTTAAACCCAGAAAACACGGAAAACCCCAAACTTGAAAAAATACGGCGGAAATATGCAAGAATCAAGCAAGGAGCAGGAAAAACTACATAAAATCATCAAAACACAGTTGGGTTGAAGCTATACCTGAAGATTAAGCGAAGATTTAGTTGTTGCGGCTTCGATTTGCAAGAATAACTCCGAGATTTTAGAGAGAGAACGTCTGGAACTCGAAGAGCAAGAGAGAGAAAGTGTTTTCCCTTCAGAGAGAGGGGTATTTATAGAGGGGAAAGTTTTTCGAAAAACGGATGAGCATTAGGCGGGAAATGAACATGGTCACGGCGAAGAATGGGAGACGGCATGTTCTCGGCTTATCAGCATCCAACACGTGTCTCCTGACTCCGTGCACCGTAGCAACTCTCTCATGTTGCACCTATGAAACGGCGTGCAACCGAAGTGACGTGACTGCAGCTGTCACATCGCTACTGAAACCCTACTCTTAGGGGACACGTGGCGGACTCCGGATGGCCGAAAGGTCGGCTGTAACAGAGAATCTCATGATGACTTTATCTCGAAGACTGGGGCTCGGCCAGGACCCTGCTCGGCACCCGAGTGCTCAACCCCTCCTGTGGAAAGTAAACCACACGGAGGGATCGAGGGGCTATTGTAGGGGTCCGGATATACCGAGCACCTAACATAAGTGTAGAAGCGAAGTAGGTACCTCTTTATAGTCACCGAAAGGCTATCTTCTGTGGGATTCTTCAATGAGTAGCTCGATTTCAGCAAGACAGACAATTAGGGTTTCGGTCCCTTTTCTCGGATTGCACCGAGACCCTTTTCTTGATTGACAAGATAAATGAGTTTCCAGACTTAACACCAATAGACCTCGGTAAAAATCCGAGGGGTGACATAAATCAGCCTCGTGATAAGAACGGAGTGCCGAGAGGCTCGGTGCTGAGTCAGCAGAGCAGTTAATGCTGCATGTGCCTGTAACAAACTGCGATCATGACGAATGACGTCATCCGAGCAGTTATGACACGTGTCGTGTTATAATTGAAGGCATGTGCCTACAGAATATTCTTTCGGACCCGTCATCGTGACGTCAGCCGAGCGGTTAAGTCACGTGACGAGCATAGCTGTGCTTGGAGGCCAAGCCAAGGCTCACCTATAAAAGGAACACTTCATCATCTCAAAGAGGTACGCAATACTCTCTAAAAACCCTAGATCTACAGTACTTCATCTTCTTCTACTTACTAGACCGTCGGAGTACCATTCCGGACTCAACGGTCCGGTCTGGTGCTAACGGTTTGCTCAGTGTGCAGGCCTAAAGTTCCACCTGAGAGTTTATACCATCTCCGTCGTCCACCATCACCAGGAGGATCAACCAAAGGAAAGAGGGCTCCACAGTGCCCAAATCCCACCGTTCACTTGCGGGAAGCCAATTAAAGCCAGAGTAAAGCTCCATACGAACTGGCTCTAAAGGAGTTGATAGCTATTGAGAGATTTCGAACTAGAGACTTTAGGAGGGAGAAAACCCCTAAGTCTCAAGTCTTGACCACCAGGCCAATTCCAAGAGAAAAGGGTGGGGCCGGGATAAGTTAAGAAGAAATTGTTCTAATCTGGTGTTTTGTACGCTTTTTGCACCTGGATTGTTTGTCAAACCGGATAAGCTAAGACCTCTGCAAGTATGGGGAATTACCGGCATATATGCCGCAAATAGCTCTCCAAATCTCTTTTCTATTCTCATTACAAGGCTTATATAAGGACAACTAAGTAATTTCTCACATGATTACTTTATATACCCGCTCTTATTCACTTATATCAACTATCAGACAAATTCTTTTTTAACTAATTCTCCCTTCTTAACTAATCTCTCCTTATAACATATTCACATTTTTTCCTCATCACACAAAATTTTATACGTCTGACAAACGAGCTGTACGGGTTCATTTATACATGATGATTGTCCAATTCCATAACTTGATTCGCTCAATAAAAAACTGGTCTTTAGAAAGCAGTACTAGAGCTCCCATTCTCGAGGTAAGTTAGTTCTGACTTCTGAGGGTATTTGTCTCAAATTTCCGGGAATTAGGCAAAGATGCGTAATGGGAAATTATGCATATCATGGTGAAGTTAAAATAAACTTTTTCCAAATCTGAAGGGGCTGAGGTTCAATCGATTAAATTTTGGGGGACAAATTGCTACTAGAGTTGTTTTGGCTAATAAACCAAGTGGTTTATTTTTGTCCTTATTCAATTTTTTTTCCACATTTGTTAGTTTTGCTCGATTTTTGTAGTTAATTGGTTAGTCTCAATGAGAGAAATCTAAAAAGTATTAAATTTGTAACAAAGACAAAAATAATTCAATAAACCACAAAATTTGGATTATTTTTTATCTTTAGTGAACTTTTTTAAAATTTTGACCGTAATTTTATTGTTTTTAGGTTCTTGTTGTCAAGACGAACCAACAAACTACAAAAAATCGAGGCAAAACGAAGAAATACAAATTTTTGTTGAATAAAGACAAAAAAAAAGAAAAAAAAGAAAAGTTTATTTAGTCAAAGCAACCCTTCATATTTCAAATATGAGATTGGATTAATGAAATTTTGTATAGAATTTAAAGATTCATAGATCTATATATGAGATCGAGATGATAAAGAAAATATAAACAATTGAATATTTATGTCACATTCAAAATGTTTAATAGAGTTTAAAACTCGTAATAAAGTGCTAGAGGGAATAGAAAGAACCTTTTAAAACTCGTAATAAGTGGCGGATGGAATAAACCATTTTGGAATAGAAAGATTTTTTTATTGTTGCCCATAAAAGATGCAGAGTTTGGCACCAATAGGCCCACTGGAGTGTACTAAAGTGAATTCACATAGGGCCGAGAAGGGTACTTTACTCTCAAAGAGACGGGAGAAGATAAAGGTATCGGGACATAACGAGAATATGAAATAATTGGTCACCGGACAGATGAAATATAGAGAAAGTAATACTTAAAATAATAGAGTAATTGGTAACCGGAGAGATAAAATGTCGAGAAAGTACTTAAAATATTAAAATGCACCCTGTTTGACTTGTTCACAGCAATGTCAGCAAAGATCCGAAAGCCAAATTTGACCATCTTATGATTATAACCGGGAAATGTGTTTTTGACTTTGGTGTATGCACGTTCACAGAAACACATTCACAGTAAGAACTAGTAAAAGAACTCGGATGGTAGTTGTGCGCAGTAAGAGATTATTGAAACTTAAGGCTCAGTTTTCCAAAAGATTTTAGCACACAGGTGTTAAAATAATGATTTTTCAAATAAAAAAATGAAGTGACTTTGTGTATCGTTTTCGTTTTTTTCGCACCAAATTAAAGTACTCCTCGGGCCTTAGAGAACTTTTTGAGGCCATCTCATAAGAATCTTTCTTGTGAATTCCTTAGCAATATCCGAAAGATGATTTAGTCGAGGTGGGCGCAAGCTGACCCGGACACCCCTGACCGCTAAACCAAGAAAAAGGAAAGAGATTGTTGTCCTTAAGAATGGAGCCCACGTGGGTTCTTGTGATTTAATCGGGATGGTTCATATTACTGTATTCATCAAGTCAGTTGTTTAAAAAACGTATTAAATTGATTGAACATTCATAACCTTGTAGTCAAATCACATATGCGTCTAAAATGATTAGTAGGATTTCGAGATGATATATAAATGTACTTTATCAATGTCCAATCTTAAATAAACTGTTCCCGCGAATTGCTCGAGGAAACAAGCCTCACAAAATTAATGGATCCGATAAAATTACATAACCCTAGGTGGGTCCCACTTTCTATTCGAGGACAAATGCCATTGTGTACTTGTGCACACTACCTACCAGTGGTCCTGACTTCTATGACTGATGCTTATAAACCCAACTCCTGATGACTGGAGAAGCCTTTTTACACCAAATGTGTTGACTAATTTAAAAAAAAAATGAAAAATTCAATATTGACGGGCTCAAAACTGGCGTGCCGAATGGGGGATAAAATAATGGGCAGTCCAACAACTACCACGTAAAGAAATTGCTTTCCTATATAAACCGCACTTCCAACCCACATTCCACACCATCACCAAAAAAAATAAAAAAACCCCCTATCAACCATGGATGCCTTATCTCTCTCTCTAGTTCTTGTTTTTCTCTCTCTTGTTATCACTGTCTTGGCTTTCCGACGCCGGTCTGATGCCGGCGTCAAGCTGCCTCCGGGCAGCTTCGGGTGGCCGATCATGGGTGAAACCCTCGAGTTCTTGTTCGGCAAGCCGGAGAATTTCGTGGGCGATAGGATGAAAAAGTACTCCCATGACATCTTCAAGACCAATATTCTTGGTGAGAAAACCGCGGTGATATGCGGCCCTAGCGGAAACAAGTTTGTTTTCTCCAATGAGCAAAAGCTCTTCACCGTCTTCCGTCCACATCCGATGCAAAAGCTTTTCAGATCGTACAAGACAACCGCGCCTGCTCCACCGGTTGCAACACCACAAGGACAAGGTGCCGAGGCGAAAGCTATGGACGATGTGAAAGCTATTAGGACCCCCGGTTTTTTCAAGCCGGAGGCCCTGATGAGGTACTTGGCAAAAATGGACTCCATCACACAACAACAATTGGATGTTCATTGGGAAGGATTAAGCGAGGTGAAAGTTTTTCCTCTTTCCAAGACAGTGACCTTGACGCTTGCATGTCGCTTCTTTTTGGGTATCGACAATCCCGAGCGCATCGCGAGGCTTGTTGGCCACTTCGACAATGTAACCCTCGGGATGCATTCAATAATTTTGAACGTCCCGGGGACTATCTTTTACCGGGCCAACAAAGCTGCGGCTGCGATTCGCAAGGAGCTGGTGACTGTGATAAAGGAGAAGAAAGCTGCGATGGCGAAGGGAGCACCGATGCAGGACATACTGTCACATATGATTGTGGCCGCCGATCCGAATGGAAATTTCATGCCAGAGGCAGAGATTGCTGATAAAATGATGGGTTTGATTGTGGCTGGGTATAGCACTGTTTCTACCACCATAACTTTTTTCATGAAGTATGTGGGTGAGAATCCAGATGTCTACAACAGAGTCCTAGCAGGTAACAACATATCCCCTTTTTTTGGCCCATTTGTGGATCTTTCTCAAATTTATTTTGATAATCAAAATCGTTCATATTGTTAAATCTCGTCGAGACTTTTCTGTTTCAAAAAAGTCATGTTGATCGGATATCACTTACCCTGTATATGTTTGTGTGTGTGTTCTCACAATGAACTTGTTATTTGAACCTACAGAACAACTGGAGATATCAAAGGGTAAAAAGGCAGGGGAATTGTTAGATTGGGAAGATTTGTCGAAAATGAAGTACTCATGGAATGTGATGTGCGAAGTGATGAGACTGGTCCCTCCACTTCAAGGAACTTTCAGAGAGGCCCTTTGTGACTTCACCTATGCTGGTTACACAATTCCAAAGGGTTGGAAGGTGTGTAAATATCTCAAACTAAGTGATTTGATCATACGTTTTTGCTAAGTTCTTATTTATATATTGTCACTCACTCGAATTGGTAAATAAATTGCAGGTGTACTGGACCGTTAGCACAACAAACAAGAACCCCATGTACTTTAAGGACCCGGAAAAGTTCAACCCTTCAAGGTACGAAGAAGGAGAAGCACCGCCTCCGTACACGTACGTGCCTTTTGGCGGCGGGCCTAGGCTGTGCCCCGGGAAAGAGTATGCGCGATTAGCCGTACTAACTTTCATCCACAACGTGGTCAAGAGGTATAAGTGGGAGGTTCTGTTTCCTGATGAGAAGGTTATGGGTGATATGATGCCAACCCCAGAAAAAGGCCTCCCAATTCGCCTGACTCGTAGGTCTACATAAGTCTTTTTACCAATTGCCATTCAAAAAAAAAAACAAAAACAAAGTCTTTTTACCAACGGGGCATGTTTGGTCCACAGGATATTACAAACCCACAATAATCTTCATTGTATGAGTACGATGAAGAAGTTGATAGATTGATAGTGAAATGAGCCCTCAAAATTCCTTTTGACTTAAAAACCATGTATTAGCAAAGTCCATTGATTTATTTTGTTTCCATTTAGTTACATACAGAAATGTGTCTTCGTGTAAATTGTACGTGATGATCAATAAAAGTATTGAGTATCTTTCATATGGGTTCATTTTCGAGAAGGATTATGATTATCTTAAGTTAATTTCTTTAAGATTGTTTTAAGAATTACAACGATGGATTATGGTTATTTCTTTTTCTCCTGCTTCTTTTGAACCAATTTATAGACTTAACCCGCATGTAGGGCTGCAAACGAATGGATCTATTCGTGAGCAGCTCGTAGCTCAGCTCGTTCAGTAATCAAGCTGAGCTTGAGCTTGAATTTTTGGCTTGTTTAGTAACCGAGCTCTCAAAAGCTTGGCTCGTTAATATAGACTCAAATTGTTTAAAGAGGCTCATTAAGAAATTACCCTGGCTTGGCTCGTTAAGTAAACTACCCTGACTCAGCTCGTTTATGAACGAGCCGAGCTAGAGCTAGAGTTTTCGGCTTGTTTACTAAAGGAGCCAAGTTTGAACACCGCAAAGCATGCCTCCGCTTGACTTGTTTGCACCCTACACACCTGTAGATGACGATGATCAAAGGGCATTTTCTCTTTTCAAGATGAGCCGACTTATTAGAGCATCCACATGTCACTCTTTAAACTTCATTGAACACTAACCAGAAATATATCACTTTAGCAGTCTCCCTAAAATGCTTTAACAATTTATCTTTACTACAATGCCTCCAAAAACAATAAGGAGGCAATATTCACTCAAAACTCGATTTATTTGTGTCTTTCTGATCATTCAACTCTCTCAATCACTTTTTGAAACAACTTAAAACAAAGGAATATTTAAGGAAAAGAGTATTTTAGTTCAATAGAGCTTAGAGAGTATATATGTTGCAGTAAACATTTTCTGGATCGCTAAAGTAGTAGACATTTTCTGGATTGCTAAAGTAGAAAAGTGGTTGTTGAGGTGTAATTATGTCCATCATTGCTCTACGCCGCCGCTGTTGAACACCACCACTGCTATCCAATATTTCCGATTGTCGGAACAATACCTGCACGGCGCCTAAAGCCGCCGCACAGCACGCTGCGCAGCACAAGGCTGCGCAGCACTCCCCCTCTGTCCGGGGAGGACAGAGGGGAGGTGCTGCGCAGCCTTGTGCTGCGCAGCGTGCTGTGCGGCGGCTTTAGGCGACGTGCCGGCATCGTTCCGATGATTGGAAACGTCCACCGCGTAGAGCTCGTCGAGTACTACAACTCTACCAAAAATCAATTCGATCAGATATTGTTAAGTGCATTATCGGAATGCATATAACTTGAAAAAATTCAAAACATATAAAACTTGAAACACTAGATGAAAACTATTGAACCCATTTTTTTCAAGTTATTTTAGTTCCAGTGAGGGACTTAACGATATTCGATCGAGTTGATTTTTGGTGGAGTTGTAGTACTCGACGAGCTCTACGCGGTGGACGTTTCCGATCGTCGGAACAATACCTGCACGGCGCCTAAAGCCGCCGCACAGCACGCTGCGCAGCACAAGGCTGCGCAGCACTCCCCCTCTGTCCGGGGAATTAGGTATCTCTTTCACGCTACTCTCTCTCTCTCTCTCTCTCTCTCTCTCACACACACACACACACACACACACACAACACTCTTGATCTAAATTTGTTTCAATTCTATGAATTTGGGGCGTTTTGCACAAAATTAAATTAGGTTCTAATTTCAGGAACCCCAAAGTGGTAGTGTTCAACGGCAGCGGCGTACGGCAGTTATTCAGTGGTGGTGGTGGTCGCCGGAGAAGGAGAAGATTATGGTGGTGCGGTGGTTGCTGGTGGAGGTGGGATCGCCCCTCGCCCTATCTCTCTTTGAGTCTATATTGAACAAATTGGGGAAGGAGGTTTCAGCGTGAATTTCAATTTGAGTTGCCATTTTTATTGAACAAAGATAAAAACAAGTAAAAAAGACAGATTGGTTGACTTACTTTTGCCAAATTCGATCATAATTTTTTACTTTTTCGATGCATAACTAACAAATGCAAAAAAAAAAAGGATTAAAAAAGGCCACTTCAGATTTGGTAGTTTGGCAAAAATAGACCAAAATAAAGTCAAACTATTAATTTTAAAGGTTCACCAAAGACCCAAAAAAAAAAAAAAAAAAATCCAAATTTTTGTGGATTATTGGATTATTTTTGTCTTTATTAAAAAAAATGTAGTTTAGCCAATGATTTTTTACTTTTAGATTGTTCTAGTCAAGACGAACCAATAATTCACAAAAAAATTGACGTAAAACTAACGGATGCAAATTTTTTAAAATAATAAATCAAAGAAAAAATGATCCATTTGTTTTATTTTTGCAAGAACACCTTTGGAAAAAACAAAGTCAAGTCAAACGGCATGAGTTGACAAAAACAATTTCAAAGTTAGAAATAGGACAAGCATGCAACTGCTGACTAGAGAGGGGATGGTTTCATATGTGACAGACGGAAACCGAAATGGTACCGCATAGCCAGCGCGGGCTATCGCTGCTGCTTCTTTGGCTAAGTTCTCCAAAAAAATTTTAGCAACCAAGTTGCTAAAATCAAGCATGATTTTATTTTTTGAGGTGGGGAGGTGATTTTATCTTCAATGAATTTGGACATAATTAGGAGAACTTAGCCAAGGAAAAAAAACTTTTAGTATTATATAGAAATTTTTTTTCTTATAAACTATATAAGTTCGCTCTTGTAATGTATTTTGAAAAAGCGTATGCGCACCTCAACTATTCTCCTCTCCGATCTGATCAAAGGCAGGCAGTGTCAGTAGTTCAAAACCGTGGGGTCATTTATAAACATCAAATATTTTTACCAACCATAAATCAAAGAAAAACAACACATGGCAATTAAGAAAGAAGAATAGTCATTGGGTGTATACAGCTGACTACATTCACTTAGTGTGCATGTTCGCCATCACAAAGGTAAAATTCTGGATCCGTCTCTGTAACTATGCACAGAAACCTATAGCTTTATGACAGCCTCTTGTGGTAGTCCAATTGAGATTGTGCATGTGATAATCACTCATTTAATTTTCATATGACGAGTCATTCAATGTACTCCAAATTCACAAGTCTTATTTAATTTAACTTTGTTTGTTTTTATATTTAAGTGATTAATTAAAAAAAGATTAATTGAACGTGAGTATCCATCTAAATTAATCATATTTGCATAAGAAATATGAAAATATCAGAGTCTAACTTTTTATTGTCTGGTCAGAGTCTAGAATTTATCAAATGAATGATAAGTCTCATTGTTAATCAAATGAACGATCACAGGAGCTACATTGCGAAAAATGTGACCGATACAGAAATCGTGTGAAAGCTCTTGTGCCGGATGTTAAAAATGTGGTTGCATTTAGGGCTGTAAAAGAGCCGAATTGAGCCGAGTTTTAAAATGTTCAAGTTCGTTCATTAAATTTTTAAACGAACTCGAGCCGAACTCGAACTCAATAAAAATTTGACGAGCCGAGCTCAAGCCGAACTTGTCTAAGTTTGAGTCGAACTCGAACTTATTCACGAGCCTTAACGAGGAAAAAATATTAGATTTTTATGCTCTAATATAAGTCTAGAACTTCAAAAAGAATCTATTTTGTACATAAATAAGTTCATACATGTATAAAATTATAAAAACATACTAGTAAAATTTAAGTTATAATACTTTTATTGGTTTATACAAGTACAAGTTATAAAATTTTCATTATGTATATGTAAAAGTTTATACATATCCAAGGTTATATAGAAAAAATTTATGAGATATACATATATTCCAAGTTCGCGAGCCTAATCGAGCCAAATATTGTCAAGTTCAGGTTCGGCTTGTTTATTAAACGAGCCTAAAATTGAGGTTCGGGTTCAGTTCATTTAGTATCCGAATCGATATCGATCGAGCCTTTACCGAGTCGAGTCTCGAATAGTTCACGAACGGCTCAGTTCATTTATAACCCTAGTTGCATTGAAGCCAAAGGAAATACACGATCGAAGTACTAAAGTTTGTGGATGATTTTTTCGCCCTTAATTTTCCTTTGGTCATGATTGTCACTTTATCTATCATCTTTGGCTTTCTGAAATATTGTTAAAAAGTATCTCAATGGAGTTTAGGGGTATCACTGTCCGCCACAAAGGTGCATGTGAACCTACTCACCAGACAATTTGCTATAGAAAAAAACTAAAATTCCGATAATGGCTCAAAATATAAAAGTTCACCGACAGAGAACAATTATAACATCTTAGTAATTTTCGTATATGGTTGGTCAAATTATTCACATTAATGTATGAAATTTTGTGTATATAACTCGTTAATAGATCAAAGTTATTGTAATTCCTAAACACCATTTTAAAAATTCTTGGAACCCTACTCACAAGTAGAGACATGCCATTTACCAAATTTAAAAAGCAAAATTCAAATGAGTTCCATATGAAAATAAAACAAAAGGACAGTTAAAATAGTACTAGTGGTAGGGGCTACAACCGGACTTGTCAATGTGAGAGCCAAATTTGACTATGCATGGTTTTGGCCACGATTGAAGGAGTGGGGCCGGTTCCGCTAACACAATATTTAACACAACATTTGACACTCCATCCTTGCCGTTGAAACCAATGGACGAGATTGAAACTTAAGTTGTACTGTCCCTCCCCCTCCGTATCTCACGTGTCCCACTCTCTCACTACGTCAGATTCACACACTTTCCCCTCTCTCCTCAGACTCCCTCTTCTCAACCCACTAGTCATAATTCTATTTACCTTTCACTTTCCTCTCAAATTATTTTCTCCCCTGCTCTAATCTCCGCTGCAATCCTACTACTCACCCTTCTAAGATTATTAGGATGAATCCTAATAATCGAAATCCTATTAATCGAAAAAGAAATTCAAGTACCCAAAAAAAAAAAGAAAGGAAATTCAGTTCCAGAAAGGAACTCGAATGGGGTTCCACTCGAATAGAATTATGAGTCCGAAAATGAAAATTTTGTTACGCATAATCTTACAAAAACCGAAATGTTCGGTCCGAACAATTTTTACCCCGAATCGTTCATCGATTGGTATGTGAAGGCACCATTGGAGATGATATCCGAAGAGTACTTCAATCTCTAGGCGAGGAACCAAAAGAATACATACAAAACGAGAAAGTAGAGGCCAGCCCCATTTCATCAATCAAGTGATACGCTTCGCTAATGTTTTCCTACGCGGAATCGAACTCTGACAGCTTGTCAGGCCGCTACTTTACGGGTATCGGAGGATGGGATTCACCGGAAAATATGAGTTACAGGTGGGTGAAGAGAGCGGGCACGATGGTTTAGTTTCAGGAAGGGAATCTGATTGACATTGGTTAAAAGAATTGACTGAGATCTACATATCTCTGTCAATAATTCCGGCGAGAGTTGAGATTGTTTAACCTGGACTGATTGCGAAGGGTGAGAGAACACATAAGAGATTTTGGGTATTGGGTTTGGATTGGTACAGGGGGAACCTGTGAGGCTAAAGAGGAGAAAAGTGCACGTGCTAAAGAGGGGAGAGTACAACTTAAGTTTTAATCTCGTCCATTAGTTTGAACGGCAAGGATAGAGTGTCAACAATTGTGTTAAAAGTTGTGTTAGCGGAACCGGCCCCCTATTTAATACTAAGTAAATTAATGTACAAGGGACCCAAGGCCAAATACTACTTTTTCAATATTGACGGGCTATTATAATAACTAAAAATTAGAGCCAATTCTTTTTCTATATAAACTACTTACACTCCAAACTTGCCTAACCAAGCAAATTTTTTTTCCTTCATTCAACAACCACATAAACAACACTACCCATGGAGGCCTTATCTCTCTCTATAGTTCTAGTTTTCCTCTCTCTTGCTATTACCCTCTTCGCTTTCCGACGCCGGTCTGATTCCGGTGTCAAGCTGCCTCCGGGCAGCTTTGGCTGGCCGATCATGGGCGAAACCATCGAGTTCTTATTTGGCAAGCCGGAAAATTTCGTGGGCGATAGGATGAAAAAGTACTCCCACGACATCTTCAAGACCAACATTCTTGGAGAGAAAACCGCGGTGATATGTGGCCCTAGCGGGAACAAGTTTCTCTTCTCCAATGAGCAGAAGCTCTTTACAGTATTCCGACCACATCCGATGCAAAAGCTCTTCCGATCGTACAAGACAAACGCGCCTGCGCCACCGGTTCAAGCGCCACAAGGGGATGAAGTGAAGTCAATCAGGACCCCCGGTTTTTTCAAACCGGAGGCCCTGATGAGGTACTTGGCAAAAATGGACTCCATTACACAACAACAATTGGACATCCATTGGGAAGGACTAAATGAGGTGAAAGTATTTCCTCTCTCCAAGAAAGTGACCTTGACTCTTGCGTGTCGCTTCTTTTTGGGCATTGAAAATCCAGAGCGTATCGCGAGGCTTGTTGGCCACTTCGACAACATTACGTTAGGGATGCACTCGATCATTTTGAACGTTCCGGGGACGATCTTTTATCGGGCTAACAAAGCTGCGGCTGCGATTCGGAAGGAGCTAGTGAGTGGGATAAAGGAGAAGAAAGACGCGATGGCGAAGGGAGCACCGATGCAGGACATATTGTCACATATGATTGTGGCTGCTGACCCGAATGGAAATTTCATGCCAGAGGCTGAGATTGCTGATAAAATAATGGGTTTGATAGTAGCTGGGTATAGTACTGTTTCTACCACCATAACATTCTTCATGAAATATGTGGGTGAAAATTCAGATGTCTACAACAGAGTCTTATCAGGTAACGAACAACCTGTCCTTTTTTTCTGTCACTCTCTGAAGTTAAAGTGGTTCTGTTTGTTTCTGCATATTTTTACAGATTACACATGCATAGTACACTTCAAATGTACCACTGAGTTTAGGAAAATTCTAACATACGTGTTCCCCAATCGTAACATGTTACGCATTCTAATATTATACCGTTGAGTGATTAATTCTAGGACGGGATACACCATAACAAAAGTGAGTGATAAAATGTTATGCATCCTTGTGGTAAATGTTATGTCACGAGTGATTTGCAATGTTACGCCATTCATGGTTTCTTGTTACACTTTCTTATGGTTAATGTTATGCCATTGAGTGGTTAATGTTTATAACGGGACATGGTGTCCGGAAGTAATTTTGTTCACCCTCAGTGAGGGTGTGATCATTCCGTATCCCACTTTGCTGATTGAAATTGTTTAGGTTTTTTAGATTCATTTATTAGGAGACCATGATAAAATTCAACTCAATTGAACATCGATAAGTGCTTCATCTAGGAGTACATTTATTTTCTTTTAAGTTCTTTATGACTGAAAATTGAATGGTTTGATCAAGCGCTTATAACCAATATTCGATTAAGCTAAATTTTTCCTCAGTCTCCTAACAAATGAATCCAGACAAAATAAATGATTTCGATTCGTAGTAAGACATAGAATAAGCACACCCTCATGAGGGTGAGCAAAATTGCTCTCCACGGTGTCCACCAGGTAAGGAGATATTGTAGCAGCTTTCTACTGAATAATCTTGAAGCAATCAGATCAGTGCAGGTGAAATAGGCGAAGGCAAAATAGGAATGAGGCAAATCTTTATTGAGTTTTGAAAGTGGACAAATAGTATGTGATATTCTGAAATAGAATAAATAGACAAAAATTAAGAAACGAAACGTTTGAAATATTGTTGTTAGGATAGTCTATGTGTTATCTATGGGAAGAACAGCTTGAACCCAGGGACCATCAGGTTCAGTAGTTTATGAGTTAAAATAAATTAAATATCTAACTATAAACTTAAGGATTTTCCTAAGTTTAAAAATCAATATTTTTTGCTAGCAGTATGTGTTTGTGTATTTGTGTTTAATTTTGGCCATAAAAATTTTAATTTTACTGTGCAGAGCAATTGGAGATCTCAAAGGGCAAAAAAGCAGGGGAATTGTTAGATTGGGAAGATTTGTCGAAAATGAAGTACTCATGGAATGTGATGTGCGAAGTGATGAGACTGGTCCCTCCACTTCAAGGAACTTTCAGAGAGGCCCTTTGTGACTTCACCTATGCTGGTTACACAATTCCAAAGGGTTGGAAGGTGTGTAAATTTCTAATAGTAAGCGATTTTAGTAGTTTTTGACTCCTTGTTATATTTATCTGACTCTAACTTGTAAATAAATTGTAGGTATATTGGACTGTTAGCACAACAAACAGAAACCCCATGTACTTTAAGGACTCGGAAAAATTTAACCCTTCGAGGTATGAAGATGGAGCAGCACCGCCTCCGTACACATATGTGCCGTTTGGTGGTGGGCCTAGGTTGTGCCCCGGGAAAGAGTATGCACGATTGGCAGTACTCACTTTCATCCACAATGTGGTCAAGAGGTACAAGTGGGAGGTTTTGTTTCCAAATGAGAAGGTTATGGGTGATATGATGCCAACACCAGAAAAAGGTCTCCCAATTCGTCTAACTCGCCGCTAGATCATTAAATTTTTTTTTCTTTTTTCTTTTTAGTTAATTGCCATTTTGAACCTTTTTGATATTCCGGTCATACTATATAGTTTTCAGGGATTATATTTTATTGTACCATGTGGCAACAATGTTAATTTATCAATAAAAATCCATTTTCTGTGATCTTCTGGAATTGTAATTAACTTGTGTTATTTTGGAGGAATAGTTTTTCCAAAAAATGTTAGGGACACATCAAAGTGTAAATCAAATTTTACATTTTTCTCACAAGTGATGGTGAGACTCATAACACTATTTAAAAGGTCCTGTCCTATTATCAATTGTGAGAAAAGATGTAAAAATTGATGTAAATTTTAACGTGTCCCTAGCATTACTGTATTTGTGGCATCTAATGACACCATTTCTTTTTGCCTTGAAGTTGGAAATGACTTTCCACAAAGATTCTTTAGCACTCTCTATCTCTCTAGTGGGCTGGTGTGGTTGGAAATGCACTTTCTTATTTATCATGGATGAGCCTATTAAAATCACGGACCAGGGGAGCTAGATCTAGGGTTTCCAGATTCGGACGACGACGGTGGTGGCAGCGGTTGGGGATAGCTCCGGCGATTTGCTTGGGTGTTCTTTGTTTTCCTACCCTTTTTTGTTATTAATTTTTGTAGGTGGTTTTGGCCGGGCGTTTGTTTTGTAAACGTTTTTGCGGCTATTAGTTTTGTAAGTGGTTTTGGCCGGCGGTTTCGTGGCCATGGTTTTTGTTTGACGGTTTTACCCGCGGTTTTGTTTAATAAAATTTCTTCTACCTCTAAACCACAAGACCAGACCGGTTTTAGTTTGGTTCTAGTTCTACCCGATTGGCGTTGGAACACTTTTTTGCAACACATAAACTCAAAAGATTATTTAGAATTTGGAGCACTAAACTAACTCACAAAATAAGAACGGCGATACATACACTTCCTGGGAGCCACTCCCAGCCACACCCTCTCTCACATGGGGTGTGGTCCCCAGATTTGGGGACCACACCCCATGTGAGAGAGGGTGTGGCTGAGAGTGGCTCCCGGGGAGTGTACCTATCATTTTTGATAAAATAATTATAGGATTCTATAAGATTCCAAACCAAAAGAATACCTTATTAAAAACTTCCTTACAAAATAGATTTCTACTCTAAATAGACATAGAAGAATACCTTACTAGAGACAAAAAGTATTAACTTACAAAATCAAGATACATAATTATAATTATGTGTATGGTGTGTTCTTCTAAAGGTACTTCTATACATAATTAAGTATGTAGGGGTGAATTAGAGGGCGGGTGCTTAAGTTGGCTTGGCTTTTGGAGCAAGGTTGTTGAAAGGCTACACCAACTCATCCTTGAGCGATGTTTGTGAAATTACTTTAGTATCCTTTAGGAATTTATTTATTTCCTCCAATGTCTGATCATATAAAAGGTAGATGATATCTAGCTAGGGTTTTCTACATCTTTTTGTGTTCCTCTTGTGGTGGCCACCACCATCTCCTTTGTTATGTGTTATATAACCCCAATCTGTCCTTGCTTAATGTACATCCATCTCTTACCACCACCTCATCTTTAGTTCGTTCATCTTCACACACTCTCTCTCTCTCTCGCTCACTAGTGCTCTTCTTGCAATTTGAAACACTCACCACAAGGGTTCCTCAGCTTGGTTAAACCCTTTGTTTTGATATGTTTTCCAATTTCTCTCAAACATTTTGATCAAATACCAAATTGGGCTCTGTGTGCGCGGACACACAGGTCTCTGTCGCTCTAATTATAAACACGTTTCATGGTTTGTTCAGGTAATTTGTGATTCAGATCAACTTAGTTTACAATATTTGTATGTTTCCTTTGGGTGGGGCCTTAGACGATGCTAGTTTCATTTCCATCCATATACTTGTTCATGATCTTGTTTAATGACACAGACCTAGGTTTCTTGAGGTCTCTGTCACTCTAATTATAAACACGTTTCATGGTTTGTTCAGGTAATTTGTGATCCAGATCGGCTTAGTTTACAATATTTGTATGTTTCCTTTGGGTGGGGTTGGGTAGGGACCTTAGACGATACTAGTTTCGTTTCCACCCATAGACGTGTTCATGATCTTGTTTAATGACATAGACCTAGATTTCTTGATTAATCATTTCTCTGCAATTTTTAATTTCTGTAAACAAGTAGTTTAGTAACCTCCCTAAATCTCACGCACCAAAAAAATGGTACATATAAAGTTTATGATTTAATGCACTACATATATGCACAAAACAACGTATTGAATTTTGTCTTGATGTTTGATTTGCATTCAGAGTATGTGTGCCATGTTACTTCTTTGGGGGTAGTGAGAGGCTAGTTTATGTGGCGGTCTCTAGTGGCCAGGCCGTCGGGGAGGTAAAAGAAAAATTTGCTCTGTCAAACTGAACCCTTTACGTTTATAAAAAAAAAAAGAAAACTGAACCCTTTACTCTCCTAGTCTCGTTATTATCGCCTTTAGGATATGTTGTCAACATCAAATTAGAGCATTTTATCTAATTTTTGATCAATTTTTCCTCATTGTGTACTCTGATTTTTATTGTTCTCTCTCTCTCTCTCTCTCTCTCTCTCTCTCTCTCTCAAAATGTGACTCACGGAGTGAACATTATAAGATAGCCACCTTTCTCATAGTCAGCTATCGGCATCCTATTATAGGAGGACAAGATCGTTGTTCATTGCATTTCATTTACCTTTTATTCAAGGACTTCCAAGGTAAGAACCACATCCCTTAATGGATTGCATACCTTGGGGATACTAAACATATGGCATTATTAATTTTTTTTATCCAAGTCTAAAAATATTTTACCAATAAGGATTCTTAATGGAATCTCGTACACCAAAAACAATTAATTTTCCCTTTGGCTACATCTTACTAAAAGTGCTATGAAAAGCTTAATAAATTTAAAAGAACAAAATAACTGCGAAAAGTACAAGCCTTAGTTATTGTGCAAGGGGTAGACAATTTCAGGTATCTAATTGAATGAACAGTGACATCTTCATGTACTTCAAAATTTGGATTTCATCCATGGATCATGCAAGTTTCCTACTCCTAATACTTAACAGAAGAAGCAGCTTTAGACTCTGCAAACTGGTGAAATGAGAAATTGTGGATTCAACAAAGATGGAGCCAAAGAAGAAGACGACAATGGAGAGGAAGATGAAGACTGTCAAGACACCATCCATAAAGTTATCAGATCAGCGATCTACCAGTTGTTAGGTATGGAATTATATCTCATTCTCCGTCACAAATGATCCAGATGGGTAGTAATGGTCCAGATCGGTAGTGTATCTTTGCATATGCGTTTATTTTGCTATCACTTTTGGAGACTTCTTAATTTTTTCAAATAGATTTGGAGTTCGTACAATTTTTTTTTTCTTCACAATTTCTTCAGATCGATTTGGAGCTTGTACAAACTTTCTTTCTAGTTAGATAATTTATGAGACAAAATTTTTGATTCTTGATATTCATCACATTGTGGTTGAAGGTGGGCGTGGGCATGGGCAAGGTTCCTTAGGCTTGGTGGGACTTGTGCATACGGGCCCTTGATCATTCTCGTCCCATTCCATCTATAAATTTGTGCATGTTCTAAGTTAATAAAACTTTCCAGGTGTAGGCATGTATATAGATTTTGAATCCACACAGACCTAGTTTTCATGACTAGTAATTTCTTTTTTATTCATAGATCTTATATCGTATGTGACGCTATTAAGCTCATAGAAACTGCATAATTCAATGCTCTCTCTATATGCATTCATAATCACATTTTTACAATGAATTCGAACTACTTATTGAATTTCTATTCGTATATGATTTGCATTGAGAGTAGGTGTGCCATATTACTTTTTAATTTGGGGCAGCGTGAGACAACCACAAGTAATAGTCCAGGTGATTTGGACCTCTGTCTCAAATTGATCATTTCCTCACCTAATGTTGTTATCAACATCATCTATAAACTTGTGCATGTTCTAAGTTAATAAAACTTTCCAGGTATAGGCATGTATATAGATTTTGAATCCACATAGACCTAGTTTTCATGACTAGTAATTTCTTTTTTATTCATAGATCTTATATCGTATGTGATGCTATTAAGCTCATAGAAATTCCATAATTCAATGCTCTCTCTATATGCATTCATAATCACATTTTTACAATGAATTCGAACTATTTATTGAATTTCTATTCGTATATGATTTGCATTGAGAGTAGGTGTGCCATGTTACTTTTTAATTTGGGGCAGCGTGAGACAACCACAAATAATAGTCCAGGTGATTTGGACCCTGTCTCAAACTGATCATTTCCTCTCCTAATTTTGTTATCAACATCAAATTAGACTAGGGTAGCTCATTCTTTTGTGGAATTTTTTTTGTTATGATTGAGGTACACCCCCCCCCCCCGGTCTCCCTCTGGGCCACATAGCGACGTCACCTGTTTTTTCATCAGATAGGGCCAACCCGGCCAAGTCTTTGTTATCTCATAGTCTTCCTACTGGCATTTGGGACTTTACTGGTGGAGGACATTATCACTGTTCATTGCATTTCATTCATTATCCAATGTGTTAAGGCATTCGTCAAAAGAAGGATTAGATTGTGGTAGGTAAGAGTATCTGAAAAGAAAATAAAAGAACTTATATTATTTATTTCTCACTTAATTCTCTTATTTTGCAATTGATATAAAATTCAAACTCACAAGGCATATCGGACACGTCTCAAACCGTTATTCAAGTGTAATACCTTTGGAAGATCTTCTCCACTGTCTGGTGTATGTTTGGATTTGCTATACTTCGTATGAGTTGGAGTTTCTTGCATTTTACTCCCACGTAGGCTAGTTGATTGGACCTTTTTTTTTTCTTGATGATCTTGTTGCCCAAATGCACCTACCTAAAATTGATTAAGGATAACTTTGGTCCATCCAATGTATATGCTATATTGTTGAATGGCCTGATTTTAATTTGCTTTTATTTTGCCTATTTGTTTTTAGAAGCCTAGTTTTTAATGAATTAAATTCATTTCTTTATTTTCCATAATTGTCCAGCGTAGACTATAGTGCTTGAAATCCTCCATTGACTTGCGACATTTGTCCTATTAGAGCTAAATGAAAGAGCCAGGATTGAAAATAAATTTTGGTCTTTCTTCCCTCGGGAAAAAAAAAGGAGATGACAAGGTAACTTTTCTTTTCATTCTTCCTTAACTACTCTTTTTTTTTTTTTTTTTTTTTACTTAGTGAAATGTAAGAGTATGGTGGGTTTGAGAGGGCAAATATAGTTGTTAGCTTAAGTAGGATCATACTTCTTCATCTTTTTTGAGCACCCTAAGCTATACAAGTATATGGTTAACCTAAGATGCATAGTTATATACCTGTTTCTATTCTTGCGTCCATTATACATGTTGATAGGTCTAGAAGCACTTATGACTATTTTCAAGTTGCAACTCTTCTGTGCATTTTTGTCTCCCTTTTCTAATTACAGTTATATAGGAATGTGCATTTAATCCTTTTGTGACTCTTTGTACTCTCATTTCCTTTTCTATTTAGCTCTACTACGACTTATTCAAATAAAACATTTCTTTACCTTTTGAATAGGAAGCTCTTAATTCTTCATTTAAATCAGGGACGTCTCCACCAAGTCTACTCCCTGCAAAGCCCATGCCATCATTTCATCGATTTTGATGGAAACATGGATGCTTGGGGATGTTTTGCCAGAAAAGCTGACCCATGCATAATCTTTAGTAGCTCAGTTTCCCATTTCAATGACAAGTCCTTGTCTCTTTTAGACTCAGAGAATATAAGCCTTGGGTCTCGAATCATAGCATCCTAGTTTCCATTTCCATGTCCATGTCTCCAGACACCAATCCATAAGATATCAAGCTCGTCTTCAGACCAAATATCTATTTTTGATTTACTTTGCTGAGACACACTTCTCATAATATGGTTCTCTAGGATCTATGATAATGGTGGACACTTGCTTTGCTGTGAAACTTGTCTCGAATCATAGCATCCCAGTTTCCATGTCCATGTCTCCAGACATCATCAGTTTTCTTTTTCTTGGAGTAAATTTCTTTATTAAATAATCTTGTGTCTCTTTTTATGCTCAAATGTTAATAATCCCTTTATTGAATCACTATTTGAGTTTTTCCTTCATTTACCGCTGTATAAATTTTATTGTTTTGCCAATGTCAATATTCGTTATAGTGACTAATTCAAAATGTAAGGACATGCGGATGGCACGTGATACTCGTAGAGCAAAACCAGAGTAAAGCACTTGAATATTAATCTCAAAAGCAGTCACGATTCAAAATCAGATAATTTTGTTTCAGAAGAAATTTTGGTACCAATTAAAACAAGAAGTTTTGGTACCAATTAAAATAACATTCACTCAAGCGCTTCAATTGTATCAAATGTCTGCAACAGAAACAATCCTAACATCCATCTATGTGACACAAGACAGACGTTAGTTAATGCTTAACCTTCCGCTTAGACACCTTTGAAGAAGAATCATTTGCACATGGATTAGAAGAAACGATTTGATAAATTATAAGTCTAGCAAGCTGTCGATGTTTTAAAAACATATCTAAGTCATTTATTTGTACATCTCTGTTGAATATAAAATATTTTGGATTTGGGCATGTTAGCAGATTACTCAAACTTGGAACCCTCTTTATGAAAAGAAAATATTAGAATCCCAGGGAGGGTGCCTATAAAAAGGCTTTCAACAATGTCCTACTCTTAACGCTTACTAGAAGAAGCAGCTTTTAGACTGTGCAAACTGCTGAAATGAGAAGTTATGGGTTCAACATAGATGGAGCCAAAGAAGAAGACGACAATGGAGAGGAAGATGAAGACCCTCAAGACACCATCCATAATATCGGATTGGCGATTTACCAGTTGTTAGGTATGGAACTATATCTCATTCTCCCTCACACATCCCAGTACTTACTGTCATGCTGATTTTATTTATCTGCAAGAAACTAGAAATTCGTTGATTCTAGTATGCGTCTATTTTGATAGGATAATGAGCTTTCTGCCAAGAACTGCTTTGTTGCTGAATACACGATGTGCGAAAGAAGGGTTGCACGTATCCTAGCAGTGGTCTCGGTGCTAGTGAAGATGGCCTTGGATCTCATCGATGAACAAAATGGCCAAACTAGATGTGTTATTTATTGGAAATCCATTTCACTCATGTGCTAGTGCTGCTGGTGCTATTTGGTTTGGATATAATGATACGTATTGTAATGATTTGTTTCGACATATTCTTATATGTTTTAATTTTGTACGAACATCCCATGGATGTGATGGGAACTTTCAAATAGTAGAGATTGAGGAATATACAATGTGCACACTTTATCAAGAGATGTTCTAGTCCACTGTTTGTTTATATTTTGGCTTCTCTATTTGGGTCTCGATGAATTGGCTTAGCAGAGTAACTGTGATTGGGAAAAAGTTCAATGGTTGCGCAATTCTTCAGCCGGATAAATATGCCCATGTCAAATTTATTTTGTTTCTCTTGTTTGGATAGTAATATATGTTATGATTGTTTTCCGCGCAAAATGATGATCGTCCTTAAACAGGCCTCTAATGATATCATTTGCTGTAATTAATTGATCAGTTAATGACAACAACAATTTCTTAGCATGACATTTGATAAACATCACATGAAAGAATGACATCAACAACATTTTGGTAATGAACAACGATTTTGTACTATCTAAACAAGAGAAACAGAGCAGCCCCTTGTCAGAAAACTATCGAAAAATATAAGGACTCTAGTTTAACTAAAGAGATGGTATACCCCAAATGCAAGTTTGAAATCTGATAGCCTCATTGTAATATTTTCAATTACAAAGGAGCATCAATGTGTAAAACACGATTATTTTTCATTTGTGTATACAAGTATTCCCAATTCCTGAGCTATTCTCCCTTTCCCTCTTCCTCACCTCTGGTATTCTATTTCATTAAAGATGCAATCCTTTTGAATCACCCTCCTGCATACAAACAGTTTCATGCACATTAAATATAATTAATGTTTTTCCCTTCCTAATATTAATTCTTCTCTCCTTCTAAAGCATAATGGTTACTAATGGGTTTTTGGAAACAAATCTGCACTACGAAGTGAATCTTTTTTTTTTGGTAATTAAATAAACTACGTATGTAGTGAATCTACAAATACAACAAGTTTATTATTACCTCAAGAGGATTCAAATTTACATTCAATTCCCCCCCAAATTTGAGATTTTCTCTCCTTATTAGGGAGTCTTTATTGGTTTTCTCCCCTTGTGCAATCATGGCAATTTCTTACATTTCTATCTTAATATCATTACAATTTGTGCTCTGTACTTAAATTCTATCTTAAATTCTCTTTATTAAATTTCCATATTAAGTACAATCTATATCCCTCAAAAAATTGTTGAGTGCTCCCCACCACTCATTGGCGTGGGCCCAACATTAATTGTGTGGATTCCCCATCAATGTATAGAGGGAAAGTCCTGGAGCATGGCTTAGCACTGAATATTTTCTAAAATCGTTCTGTTTTCCAATCCATTTACCTCCTCAACAAAATAAGATCACGACACTTTTTGTACTATTCTAAGATTATGGATTTTTTTCCTTGTTCCAAACAAACAAACTAGAATCATGACAACACTTTTTGCTATCCTGGCCGACAATGTGATTCGAAGATTTGAACTGCAGCCGCATAATCGTTGTTATTTTTGTACTTATAACATTAATTTTTAAAGCTATTGGGGCTTTCTTGTGAAGATATTTTTGCTCCCCCTCAATTAATTTAGTAATTCCACCTCATGTGCTCTAGGCTCTCTCTATACATTTAGTACTTGGTAAATAAAATTTTTATTTGGTCCTCTTTTAGTTAGAATCTAAACAAAAATGAATTTTTTACTTTAATAATCAAGATTCTCACAATTCCACCTGCAATCTTAATTTGAAAATTCAATAAATTATTAGCTACTTCATATTTCACATATGGCTGTTTCATTATTTAGAGGCAAGATTAAATAAAAAAGGGCAACACACAACATACATTTTCTCTCTTTTATTCGGATTAACGGGTAGGAAGGAAAGGCTTGGGGTCCAGTTTTCACTTTATAAAAGGGCTTAATCTCAATCGAATCCCCACTTGGAGAAGAGCTTTGCTTGATACAAATATGAGGTGCCAATGTAGTGGAGATGGTGGCAAAGAGCTCGATGATGAAGAGGCAGACCATTTTAGAAACATTGGCAGTCTTTTTCACGGATTAACGATCTACCAAATGAAAACTTCTTCACTCAACGGTATTATATATATTCCTGCTCTACTACATTTTGTTGTTCATAGATTTTGGCAAAAGAGGAGGAGGATAAGAAGAAGAAGAGGAAGAGGAATATGAAGACAAAGATGACATGCGGCTCTACCCAGATAACATAGCATTAGTGTGTTTTGGTGATGCATGTATGAGGCTTAATATTGCGTTGGATATGATTGAAAAGCATCAAATGTTCGCAGCATCACAATTACTGATATCAAGAACTAAGGGAAGATCGCTGTGTCTGGCGACTAGATTTCTGAGCTGAGAGACTTGGAAAGCGGAAAACTATTGATGCCCGAGGTTAATTGTGGGCAAGTTGAATTGCTTTTTAAGTGTTGTTGTCTACAGTCGTTGCATTTGCCAAAATCTAAATTCATTATAGATTGTCTGACTATGGTTTACATAAGATGTGTTAATAATGTGGGTGATGATGTCAATTAATGACGATGAGATGTTAGCGGGCTCTTGTGATGGTGATGAAGGAGATGTTTTTAATGAAGCTGTGAAAGAAATTTTGGCAAAGCACAAAAAAAACATCAATACAGAATGGATAACCATGAGTTGCAGTAGCTGCTCAAAACCAGGGAGCCCTTGGCCTTTGCTTTTTATTGATTTAGCTTTGGAGTGACTCGTTATGCTATTTTAGGCTTTGTTTGGAAAATGGGGAAAGGAAGAGAAACTTTAAAAAAAAAATTTTCCCTTGTTTGGTTGGAGAGAAAATGGCTAAATTGAGTTAGTCTAGAACAAAACCAAACGGTAAGTACTGCATATTAATACATGAGACGAAACCGAGAAGTGATTAAATTACGCACAATTTGATAAATGCTTGATCACTTTTTGATAACTTAGGTGTCTGAATTAGCACACATGCTCCTCAACTAATGCTCAAGGTAAATCACACCATCCACCAGTGAGGCCCAAATAAAGCTGGGGCAATAAATGCTTAACTTTGATTCAAATCCAATGTGATAAAGGCATTCATTTAATTGAGTGGATTTTGATAGTTAAGGAATATCTCAGAAGGAAGGAAACAAATCTACATGTATTTATTGCTCAATTGTTTCCTCTGATTTTGCAATCGGTATGCAGTATGAACTATCAAGATGAGAAATGTATCAGCTATTCAAATCATAATGTGTATTTCCTTTTCCATGAATTTCTTAACTAATGTCACATAGCCCATGCAAGTTTAATTGATTTTTCATAAGTACCATAGATGTTCCAAAAAAGGACTACAGAAAATTACAGGCCAGTCCAAAAAACTGTCTATTAATTCCCATTGGGGATTAAGGTGTTAATTACGTGCAAGTCTAAGGCGGTAGATGAATTTACACTAATGCCCTTGCACGTTGATTTCGTGTCTTGATTTTGATCACACTTTGTTCATTCTCTTCAAAAAACAAATTTGAGAATCTCATAGATCATTCTCTTCTTGTCTTCATAGTGATCTTTGCAGATTGTTCTCATTGATGATTGAATTAATTCATTGTATATAATCTTGGTGAATTGATTCATTGTTCTCGTTGAAACTAGTGAAATTCATTACCAGAAACGTTGTGAAATTCACTAGCTATGATCTAATGAAATTCATTACCTTATTTAAGAAGTTGAGAACCTTGTAAATGGAGAAAAACCCTAGAAAAATTGCTAGGAGATAGAGCTAAGAGAGAAAGGTCTCACCTTGGCTCTAGGGTTTCGATCAAGTTTGACAGAGGATGGGGGAGAATGTCACGCTTTTGATTTTCAAACATATTTGTACAACATTTGTGACATCCTGGCTTTTTCATTTTTAAAAAAATATATTATTTTTATATAACTAAATAAATTCTTTCATTTTCTGTTTTCAAACTTCTATCTAATAAAAATAAAATACAAATTATTGTGTCCTACATTTGTTTTCAGACTTCTTCAAAAATCAAATAACATATATTTTGTTTTTGTAAACAATGTTGATCTAATTTAAATTGAAATATGTGGGTACATGTTTTATTGTCGGGCCGCTAAATTTATTGTGGGTCACGCTGACTCCTTAAATTTAGATTGGGCCTAATAGTGGAAATGCATGTATTTTAATTAATGAGAGGCCCCTTTTCCTGATACATATTTGAGAGTTAGGGTTCCTCTACTAAACATCGATATAGAGAAAGAGGGATAGCAGCCTAGATTAAGAGTACGACCGTAGTGTACGGAGCAGTGCATCGTGGGTAAAGTTTACTTGGGCCTTGTTTGATAACACAGATTCAACACTTAAAGCTAAATCAATTAAGTAATAAGTCATTAAGTAGGTTTGATAACCAAATTTTATGTTACTTAACAAATTAAGTGCCACTTAAAATGTAGGCTAAAAAATTGATAAAAATTAAGTAGTTTTGAGCTACTTAATTCTGGCTGAATTCCTATATGCTCACAATCAACCATCACACCACCGCGGCCCGCTGTCACCACCACCACCACCATCACTACCACAACCACCACCAACACTGCCACGCCGCCGCCACCACCACCACAACCCCCGCCATTGCACCACTGCCGCCGCCATGCCGCTACCACCACCACCACCATTACACCGCCGCCGCCATACCGCTACCACCACAACTACCACCACCACCACCACTGCCACCGCTATCACCGTTACCCATATACCACCACCACTATTGTCATGCCACCGCCATCACTTCACCACCACCACTCTTCCACCACCACCACCACCACTACCACCGCTATCACCATTACCCATATACCACCACCACTATTGCCATGCCACCGCCATCACTTCACCACCACCACTCTTCCACCACCACACTACCACCACTACACCACTATTACTCTACTATCACCACAACTTACCATCATTCCACCACCACCATTACTCCACTGCCACCGCCACCTCGCCACCACCCTCACCATCTCCTAATCACCACTCCACCACTACCACAAATACATGATGACCATTAGTATAATTAAGAGACAATTAGAACCCAAAAAAATTTATTTTTTTTTAAATTCAGTGCTTAATATGTTTTATCAAACATCTTTTCAGCTTAAAAAATTCAGCATTCAGTTTTATCAAACAGCCCCTTGGTCTTCCTCTCATCTTATTTTTATTCTTTGTTTGATATGTATTTCTTAAGTTTATGATATATATATATATATATATATCATAAATTTCCAACTAACTTGTTTGCATGTTTCCATAACTTCGGGGTTCATTTGAATTGGTCGAGATTTGGTGGGGATTTTTTTCTCATTGAAATCTTTGATGTAGGGTAAGGTAACTACATGTTGTTTTCTATGCCAAAAGGCACTAGGGATGTTAGCACATACCTCTTTTTCCAAAGTGTGTTGAAAGTTTTTTATTTGGGTAATAAGTTTGGGGTTCTGTAGTTCTTCTTCGATTGTAAGATATTTTAATTCTTGTTGTAAATATTTTAGATGTAATGTTTTGGTTTGGACAGTATTGATTCTATTAAATTGATATTGTGTTGGTTTGTTGAGGAATTTAAAGAAAACTTCTTGCCCAAAATGTGTAGTAGTGATTCCTAATTCTGTTGTTTTAAAGGGATACAAGATACAAATGAATGGTGTTCCTAGGATAACTCTATCAGGCATGTTTTTAACTAAAACGAAAGATGTTTGGAAGCATATGTTATCTTGACAGATGTGGACATTGGGTAATTTGTATTGAATATCCATGTTACTACCATTGGCGGAACTTAATGTAGTAGTTGTTTTATGAAAATATTTTGTTGGTACCAAGCCTTCTTGTATACAATTGAGATCAGCACCAGTGTCAACTAAAGCATTAGTCTCTACTTCCATATCCTGTATTTTTAAATGAACCTTAATGTTCCATTGGTGTATTGGTATTGTAGTAGGAGATATGTCTGTTGTATGGGGAATACATTTTATCTGTTGTTTTTGTTGTTTAATTTCATTACGTAAAATTTGTGAAGAAATATTGGTTTGGGTTTTATTTTTAATTACGTTAATTCTGGGAAGTTTTGTTTGAGATTCTGGATTCTGGGGTATGGGAATATCAGTTTGGATGGTAGAAGTGGGATACTGATTTGGAAGATGATCAAGACGTTGTTGATATGATGCTTTTAACTCTAAATTGTCAATTTTGTTAATTAGTTCTACTAGTAGATTATGTGCAGTGATTGGTTTATTAATTGTAGAGATGTCTGTGGAATTTTGGGTAGTGGTATAGGGTGATGTATCGTCTGATTTGGTGTTGATGTTGTTTTTCTTTGATTCATGTTTTTGTTGCGGTGGTATGTAATGTTGTTCTACGTAGTCTAGTAAAAAAATTGTAGTCTGATTTTTATTTAAATATTCGACCCATCTGTGTTTAATATCATTTTGCTGTTTTGGTTTATACTTTTCCCTAAATTGCTGTCTGCGGTTTTTATTGGCAGGTGATTTAAATTCTTGTAATAGTTTATCTATATGAAAAGAAAAGTAATTTATAGTTTTTAATGAATGTGGTGTTGTGTTTTCGTTAGATAATATACAAACAGTTGGCTTTTGGAAGTTTCGAAAATTAAGTATTTGTTCTAAGTGGGGATAAAATTGACCGTAACTGTAATGGTGCTCGTAGTTAATAAAATTATCTTCAAAAATTGATTCCATAAGGAATTATATGCCAGGCAGGCTGTAGTGTAATAATGGTGTTATACTAGATGAGCAAAAGAATAGGCAATACAAATGAGCTGTAAGTAAATAATTAGAAAATTACTGCAATTACCTAAATTGTCTTAGTAATAAAAAGACTGTTTGTCTCCTATCATACACATACGCAGCTGAGATTAGGATTTCTTCTACAAAACACATACGCATAAACGGCCAAAAATCAATCCCAACAATCGACACCCAAAAAACGGCAACCCTACCTCGGGATTTACACACCAACCATGGGATCCTAGGATACAGAGGGTACTCTTGGCATGACGCGGTTGTTCGAAGAAATAATAACCAAACCAAACGTGGTATGAACCTTGGAGACCTACGGTCAACGTATTATCAAGACAACAAGAGGTATTTGATGGTAAATTTCCAACTATTCAGTTACAAGCTACATCTACCCAGCCTAAACAGGAACTGCTACATCCCAGTATAACCACCACTACTCACTACTCACGGCTTGGCTCTGATACCATGGGGGGGAGGGCGGAGGGGGGGAGAAGACATGGTTTAATATAAGTAATTAATTAAAAACAGAGTATAAAACAGGCGGTTATACCAGTCATGAACTATAGTAATAAATAAGGGCGGTAGAACCAGCCATGGTAATTGAAAACAGAATTAAAACTTGAAATCTAAGTCATTAAATTGAAAAGCTTACTTGAGCTACACTTGGAGGAATGGAACTTGAACTAAGAGTACATGTATCAGGGGGAAGAAGAGAAGAGAGGGAGCGGAGTTACAACTGGAGAAGGGAGAGAAGATGAGAGAAATGTTTGAGGTAAATCAAGCGGTGCCTAACTAGCTAACTTGAGAGTCCTTTTATAGAATTAAGGAACCCTGTTTACAATTATTTCTAATTTGAAATTGGGCCCCGTAATTTGCGTTGGACTGAGCTGGCAGTTGCTGCTCCCATGTGAGACGTAAAAAAGGCTGAGATGCCATGTGCGCCCACGTGGATCTATTTTCGGTGGAAAATGAAAGGGAATTGGTTCTCCCTATCATTATTATGCTAAATTGGCAAATTGGTGGGGAATTGGTTCTCCCCATGTGAGCCGTAAATTGCGGAGATTCCTTCTGGCTTTGATGGGAATCCCATGATGGCAAATTGGTGGGGAATTGGTTCTCCCCATAATTGCTTTCGGTGGGATTAAAGCAGAATGAAAACTTCAACTTGATTAATTATGGTTGTCCTCATCATTATTATGCTAAATTGGTGGGATGAGAATCCCATGATGAAATTGGTGGGGTGCTGCTCCCATGTGAACTTCCGTAAATTGAGGGAATTTGTAGAGAATATGATGAGTGGAGAATTGGTTCTCCCCATGTCAAAAAGGTACTCGTTTGATGTAGCTAATGATACTTTGCTTTGTGGGGAATTGTCTTCAAAGGGAAACATTGTACTAATTTGATGATTTGTGGGTATCACATGCTGATCTCCCATGTTGGTAATTTGATGAGCACTTTGATGGTGGTTTGTGGGGAATTGGTTCTCCCCATTAAATTCCAAGTTAATTCTCTTTAGTGAGAACGAGAAAACAGACTACTACTGGTACAAGTTAGTTGTCAAACGGCTGCGCAACAAGGTACTCGTTTGATGTAGCTATGGTGGTACCTGCAAAAGAAAAGTTAGAGTTCATTTGGATCTTGAGAATCTTGGAATAGAGAATCAAAAGGATTGTTTTCTGGCGTGGATGAACTTGATGCTTCTGTTTCTTGACTTTGGCTAAGCATATCAGTCGCAATTTGAAGTAATGCTTTGCTTGCAGTTGGATCAGGATTTTGAGCTGCTTGTGTGATCAGTTGTTGTGCTAATTTGATTATTGCAGAATTGGATTTTCTATACTGGGATGTAGCAGTTCCTGTTTAGGCTGGGTAGATGTAGCTTGTAACTGAATAGTTGGAAATTTACCATCAAATACCTCTTGTTGTCTTGATAATACGTTGACCGTAGGTCTCCAAGGTTCATACCACGTTTGGTTTGGTTATTATTTCTTCGAACAACCGCGTCATGCCAAGAGTACCCTCTGTATCCTAGGATCCCATGGTTGGTGTGTAAATCCCGAGGTAGGGTTGCCGTTTTTTGGGTGTGGATTGTTGGGATTGATTTTTGGCCGTTTATGCGTATGTGTTTTGTAGAAGAAATCCTAATCTCAGCTGCGTATGTGTATGATAGGAGACAAACAGTCTTTTTATTACTAAGACAATTTAGGTAATTGCAGTAATTTTCTAATTATTTACTTACAGCTCATTTGTATTGCCTATTCTTTTGCTCATCTAGTATAACACCATTATTACACTACAGCCTGCCTGGCATATAATTCCTTATGGAATCAATTTTTGAAGATAATTTTATTAACTACGAGCACCATTACAGTTACGGTCAATTTTATCCCCACTTAGAACAAATACTTAATTTTCGAAACTTCCAAAAGCCAACTGTTTGTATATTATCTAACGAAAACACAACACCACATTCATTAAAAACTATAAATTACTTTTCTTTTCATATAGATAAACTATTACAAGAATTTAAATCACCTGCCAATAAAAACCGCAGACAGCAATTTAGGGAAAAGTATAAACCAAAACAGCAAAATGATATTAAACACAGATGGGTCGAATATTTAAATAAAAATCAGACTACAATTTTTTTACTAGACTACGTAGAACAACATTACATACCACCGCAACAAAAACATGAATCAAAGAAAAACAACATCAACACCAAATCAGACGATACATCACCCTATACCACTACCCAAAATTCCACAGACATCTCTACAATTAATAAACCAATCACTGCACATAATCTACTAGTAGAACTAATTAACAAAATTGACAATTTAGAGTTAAAAGCATCATATCAACAACGTCTTGATCATCTTCCAAATCAGTATCCCACTTCTACCATCCAAACTGATATTCCCATACCCCAGAATCCAGAATCTCAAACAAAACTTCCCAGAATTAACGTAATTAAAAATAAAACCCAAACCAATCTTTCTTCACAAATTTTACGTAATGAAACTAAACAACAAAAACAACAGATAAAATGTATTCCCCATACAACAGACATATCTCCTACTACAATACCAATACACCAATGGAACATTAAGGTTCATTTAAAAATACAGGATATGGAAGTAGAGACTAATGCTTTAGTTGACACTGGTGCTGATCTCAATTGTATACAAGAAGGCTTGGTACCAACAAAATATTTTCATAAAACAACTACTACATTAAGTTCCGCCAATGGTAGTAACATGGATATTCAATACAAATTACCCAATGTCCACATCTGTCAAGATATAGTTATTACTAAGACAATTTAGGTAATTGCAGTAATTTTCTAATTATTTACTTACAACTCATTTGTATTGCCTATTCTTTTGCTCATCCAGTATAACACCATTATTACACTACTGCTTGTCCACAATGAATCGCATGTTTAGATGTAACTCATCCACCAGCAATATGTCTATGATGTCCTCTATCCCCGATATAGTTAATGAGGAAGAACAAATTTATGAAGACGTCACACCAGAATTAGATAACTGGAATATACCAAATGTTCCCACGAAACACATTTACAAAACCAATTGGCTACATGATAAATTTAAAATTGACCAAGTTATCAATACTTCTGAACAAGTTTATGCCATAACCAAACAACAAGAAAAATGTCTTCTACTGACCAAAGAATCCATTCATAAACATTTAGCCAAAGGATACAAATTTCTGCATATTGGTCTTGTCCAGGTTGCGGTTAAACCATTAACACGACGAGGATTAAATTCTTCTATCCTACTTGCCCTACGAGATGGTAGATTTACAACATTTAGTGATAGTTTGTTAGGACTAATGGAATCTAGTTTACACAATGGCCCAATTCACTTTGATTGTTACCCAGACTTACACCTCAGCTTAGGAGATAAACATATATTAAAAGCATTAACCCTCAATTTACAAACCTCTGGTGCCATTACCCAAATGCTAGAAGGAAGCCACTCAATTGCCTTAATATACAGAGTTTTTTTATAAATGTACAAAAACAAATCTTAATATCCATGCTTTAGTAAAAAGCCCCAAAGATAAAACTATTCTTATCCAAAGCAGTACATCCAATGCCAATATTCAAATTCCAAAAACAATTCAATGGAACGATATCCAACTACCCAATACCTGGCTAACAGATAATGAAAACTACCCTCAAAATAATCAAAACCAAATCTCAGAGGTAGATAATATTCAACAATATTTAGATGGAACTGTTCGTATTAGCTTTGACCAACAAAGATTACATAGCCCAAAGATTAGAGAATTAAGTAGATGCAGTAGCTCCACTAGTATCCCCAGATTTGATAAAACACTTTTAGATCATCCACCCATATTTAAAGGCATAGAAACTTTTGCCCAAATAACCAAACCATACTATACTAAACCAGAACCGTCCTCACAAGAAACACCAACCTCTCCTACACAAACAGATTTTGAAGATGAAACCCCAAGTTCAATTGACAAAAATTTACTCACTATAACCAAAATATTCACAGTTGATATCAACAATTTACTTTTAGAATTTAAATCTCCAGCAAATCGCGAGCAACGCCAGATTTATCAATCTACTTACACCCAAACCCAAAAGAAAGATATTTTTAAACAATGGTTCCAACTTATGAACGAAATCAAGACCAACATACATCTTCTAGATTACATTGCTAATTATTACAATAAAATCAACACACTTACAAAAGTTAGATGGCACAAGCCCGATAATACCACAATAACTACAAGCCATCCACCCCTTGACACATTACATTTAGACTACAAAGGTAGTACGGTGATAGCAAGTCCATTTAAAATCGCAAATGAACAACACTCAGAAACAAAAAAATTAATCGAACAAACAAATTATACAAACGAATGCCTATGTATTATTGGCAAACAGTTAGACAAAATTGAAACCAAATTAGATGAGGCATCACCATCCACTAGTCTGTCCAATTCAACAGAAAAGTCTCTTTTGCATTTTCCTGAAAAGAAATTAAAACCATTGTTCACACAATCCCAAAATATTGAAAAAATAGAACTATTATTAAGTCAAATCGAATTATCCCAACAAAAACAACTTGACTTAAACAAACAAACCCTAACTCTAAAAAATGAAGGCATCAATACGATAACTCAAATCCAAGACACTTCTTCAGACGATGCAAGTGTCGTGGTGTGCATGTGATAAAGTTATGGTGTAAGCCTAACCATAGAAGTTTAGCTAATGGGGTTCATACTTGTAGATGTGATACTGTTCCTAATTGTAGGGTAATTGGAATAGTAGTTTGTCATTATATTAATGTCAATATGTGATTTCTTTTTATTCAGACTAGTGCAGAGTACTCTGAGCAATGCATTTTGCTATTTTCGTTTCGATCGAGGTGAGTGGTTTAGCATGTGATCCCTTCATTTGGATTCCTCTTGAGCCTATCGCTTCTTGACGTATTCTTTAATTTGTTGTGATGGATAATTGTGATCTTATCCGTTGACCTTTTATTGACAATTGACGTACCCTTTGGCATACAAGGTTAATTGATAATATTTTGGAATGATTGATTGCTCTTATTTTGCTTGTTGTCTATTCATTGATTCCATGATATTTCCGGTTACCGTTCTTTGGTGTTTGGGACCATATATATATATATTTTTGAAAGTCCAAAGGAAAGTCCCAGGCGCCATCCTACGGTGACTTTGGCCACTAGAGAAAAGACTTGTGAAATATCCTGTGACTCTAGTGCTCAACGGATAGGGAAAAGACTTGTGAAATACCCTGTGACCCTATTCCGGATCAGCTTGGGGGAAAGACCCAGGCGCCATCCTGAGGTGACTCTGAGTACGGTGTTGGATCCAACGGGCTAAGCCCTGAGAAAATATTTGGCTTTTGGCAATTGTTATTGTTATTATGGTTCCCACATAATTTGGTTGAGACTCCTATTTATTGTTGTTCATTGTTCTGGTATTTTTGGACAGAATGGTTGGTGTAAATGCATATTTTTGTGAATCAATTATTATTTTTGTTATTCGTTACTCAGAAATTCATATCCTTGAAACCACTTGTTGAGCCACCGACCTTTATTATTTGAAACCATTCCTTGGGAGCTCTTGCTTATCCTTTGTTTAAACGTATGCCACGTTGTATCCCTAAACCATAGCATGTTTAACTATTCACTGAGCTGTGAGCTGACGGATTTATTCCACATTCTTTTCAGGATAGTTTGGGAAGCATCATAGTGGACTCTGAGACAGTGTCGGGACCCACCATTTGGACCTCTAGGGCTTTTGCATTTTTATTTTCTTTTAGTCATATCAATCAGCTTCCGCACTTTTATTTATTTAGCTTTTTGTTAATAAATTTGAAGTTGGAATATTTGGGATGTTTTTACCCAGTTTGCTATAAAAAAAAATGTTGGTTTTGATTAACATTTTAATTTTATTATTCAGGATTCAGTCTAATTATTTTGGGTTGTATAAATTATTTTTGTTTAGGCTTCGTGTTCCAAGAATTTCCTCCTGGTTCGCGGCCGGTCATGTTTCCCAATTTGGGGCGTGACAACATTCTCAATGTCCATGAGTTTAAATGATAATAAAGCCATAAATTCCTCTCATAAATTTCTCTTATAAACGTATTTGCTTATATTTATAACGTGTGATGCTCCAATAAACATACATTAAATTAATATTTTTCTTTGAAACCATTAAAAAAATTTATTGGAGCATCACACATTATAAATATACGAAAAACTCTTTTTTTTCCGTGGAAGCAAGTTTCCTATGAGAATTTGACTTGGGGGCGCAAGAGCGAGATTGATTTTGAGTAGGGGTGAGCAGAAAACCCGTCAAACCGTGAATCCAATCCAAACCAATCTAAACCGATTGGTTTGGTTCGGATTTTTTGTAGCGTGGTTTGGTCCTGGTTTAAAAAAATTAGAATTCATAATCAATGGTTTGGTTTGTGGATTTACGTTCATGGTTCCGATTCCAATCTGATCCGAACCGTTTATTATAAGCCATAGTCAACGAACTTCCTAATTTAATTTATTCATTATTCCTTCTCTAACAAGATTTTATTTTGCCTACTAAAATTCACAACGTATTCCCCTAATTCTAATACACCAATAATGGTTTAGTCATAGCAAATAAATTCGGTGATGAAATTCTCCATTCTAATTTTGATTCCATAGCACATTTCTATTTTTTAAAATTTCTATACATGATTCGGTCATAACCTATTCCTATTCCATGATTTCCTTCATTACCATGATTAATTATCCTAAATTTCTATATATGTGGACCTATTCGTATTCTATATATAAACCTAACCTAGTAAACCTAAATTTTAAGTACTCCAAATATTTTACGGAAATAATATCTCAATTTTAAGCAAAAAGTGATACGAAACTGAGTCCAATCCGTATTTTAATGGTTTGGTTAGCCAAATTCATAATCTGTAGGTAGTGATTTGGTTCTTGGTTTACTACAAATCCGAAACAATCCGGTTCATGCTCACCCCTAATTTTAAGTTGGATTTGCCACCCTGATAAGAGGATGTTCAAGCGGCTAAGAAGTAAAGTACGATACATGCATTGTATGGGGTTGAGATAAATGCAACAATTGGCACCTCCATGAATTTTTAACAGGTGTTCAAGTTTTACCTTAGTGTGAATGATGTGACCAAGTAATACGAAAAATATATAAGATGTTCTCAGCGATTTTTATACCTTTGTAATAACAAAAGATTAAACCAGCACATAAATACACTAGTAATTATTGTAGAAAATTATGCGACAAATAGGTCCGCACAGATATTTTTAGGCATTTGCTCTTGTTTTTTTGGGATGTACATAGAGTATTGTACATAGCAAAGCCAGAGCACGTTATTGATACCAATGGTATTTTTTCTCTCTATATTTTCTATTTTGTCATTAAAAATGTGTACCATATTTTAAGCTAATGATTTAGGTATTCAATTGTGAATTATCTATATTGATGGGGTTAATAGTAATCCATAAGATAAATGTTCAAAAGAAATCCGAGATAAAATTACTATATGTAATATAAAAAGCAAAAAGCTTGAGCGTGTTCAATTGACTATTTATGGGAAGCTATGGAGCCGCATATGAGATTTAATTGGGTTGATTAAACTATATTGATTTGTGGGCTAGGTGTTCAATTTTTTTCCTGAGTTGAGTGTTCATTTAGAGACAGAATGTTCCAATATTTTTGGATTGGGTGTTCAAGCAGGACTAAACTAAAATAAAAAAAAAATATTTTTTGAAGGGTGTTCAAGTGAACACCTTCGTCTATAATGTAGAGCCGCCTATGTGCAACCTTACTCATTTTGCTTTTGGCCAGGTTTCATTTACATGCATAAAAATTTATGTTTATTGTTTCCATTTTAAGATACTAGTAGTTGTGGGTGCTTTGCACGTGGGGTTCTTTCTAAGAAGGTTTTGGAATTGTTAAGTCACATAAATTTGAATTTTTGCTTTTCGTATCTTCAAAACAATATATTAAGTCTTGTTATTGTAAGTTCATTTGGCTTACAAAAAGTACAGAAAAGACAAAAAAAAAACACGCACTCCGGTGCACATTTTACACTTTTCAATACATTTACTCACATTTTTATGCACTTTTTACACATTCCAACTCTTTTTTTAAACCTCAACATAAGCCCACTGGGCTTTTTTAAGCATTTTGCATATAATCATACAACGTATGAAATCAATTGGCATTGGTATGTTTAGAAATGACTCAATTTTCATGATGGTTTGCACCGCTTTGATAAACTATGCCAGCAAAATAGTCATCTTAACTTTCAAGTTTTGACTTTCGGCCATAGTTTTTGTTATTGAACCAAGGCAACTGGCCTATTAGATGTGTGGTAGCATTAATTGTTGCAAGATCGCATGTTCAATTTCATAGGGAATAGTTTAATACCCATTGTGGTTGTTTGGGATGAGGTCTGGATAAATATAGATCCAACCCGACCAAAAAAATTAAGTGATTGCAATATTAATTTTGGAATTGGGATACAGTTACTTGGGATGTGTAAGAGAGACATAATTTCTTGGCAAGTGATTGCACTATTTATTGGTGTGGAATTGGGACATAAACATCAAACCATATCAGAAAAGAGAGAACTTCAAAGGCCATTTGACTTTATTAATTACTGAAATAAATACATAAGGATCCCCTAATTTTTTTCTCTTTTCTATCAATGGATAGACTTTATTAATTACTGAAATAAAGAAACATCCAATGAAGCCTTATGTTGGACCCAGGTAGCTAGGAAAATTTGTATTCCAAGTTAGTGGAAGTCAATCGATAAGCATATTCGGTATAGCATGAGCCACCTATTACAATTATGAAGAACATAACTAAAAGAACAAGAATGTAAATAACTAACTAAAGATGGAGAATCTTTTGATGTTAACTTCCATATTGGCTTTGGTTTTGATAACCCTCTTAACACTTTATTGACTATTTGAGCATATGCTTCCAGAATGTAACTCCTATCGTATGATTACTGATTGAAATTGTCATCCTAAAATCTCATAGCTTTCACAATTGCTGCCAATTCGGCCACGGTATGGGAATAGCTTTCATCCACTGTATACCCCCCTTCGTGTCCCTTAAAACGAAACCCAATCCTCTCTACTCATAGCTACCTCAGAGGCTCCTTCAAGGTTTATCTTCAACAGTCTTCTATCCGGTGGAACCAAAGTCGTGGATGTCCTCAAAGGATCCCTTAAGTTTGAAGAGGTTCAAAATAGTTGGAACACTGAATAGTATGATTACAAGGTAAGCAAAGTAGAGGGCATATTATTTGGTGGATTACATACCATGGAGAAAGAATGTTAGTGGGTTCTCCAAAGTGATTAATCATAATCTGCTATCAACATTTTATGGAATTAACCACCGCCCCTTTGCTGAACAATCTTAGGGAAAAAATAAAGACGTGCAATTTTAAATGTATACAACTACGGGGAAAGTGGCACACCGTTAAAATGACCCTTTCTAAAATAATTTAAGAAGATAACTTTTCCTTGTTCCTATACTCCAAACCTAAAGGTAACATCAATTTTTTTTTTTTATAAAGAAAAGGGCAAGGGGTTGAATATGTTAAAATTCCATCCTCCGCTGAGAGCACAACAACACTCTTTAAGTTTCTAATCAATTCGTATTATGACATAAGCACCAGGAAGAGATAAATTAATACTAAAATGATACCGTAAAATTTATCGTCATTCTCTCTAAATAATAGCAGTACCACTCGGCAAAATCCATTATCAGGCACGCTAACTTAAGCTGCCATTAATAGCCTTAATGGGACGTATGCCAAGCTAGTTTTGCAAGTAAGACATGTACCTTATCACCAACTGAGTCACCCAACACCCTTCTCCATGGTCTTTACATTTCAGAATCGTTAGAGGTAGAAGCTCCAATGTTGTACTCTCCAGCTTTGATATCCATGGGATTGAAGTTAAGCAGACGGGAAAGTGAATACTCATTCTTAGTGAAATAGTCGGCCATTTGGTCACTTTAGATATCCTCAATTGAAAGAGGCAAATAAAATCTGTTCGAAATTGTAAAAATAAAAATTTCGTGAACAAAGAAAGCCTTATTCCCACCACTATCACGAATGGGTGGACCGTGGTGTTAAACATTTTAAACCATGTCTCCACAAAATCAGCGTCCGTGTAATTATGTACAAGCACAAATCTTACGTTTAGTATTGCACTTGCAAGAGTAACTTATGCAATTGTAGAAGCCAATATTTAAGGTTTCCATCTCCTAAGTTAGTACTTTCTCCACATTTTGGTGTCACCATTTAAAGGAGCCACCATGTGAATCGCTGAAACATATGAGAGCTCTCCACTTTCCTATGTCAATTTGTTACATGTGTCATGAAACTTAGATTCCTCTTTCTTTTATAAAATAGCAATAACGCAAATTCAGTATAATTAACGCCCAAAACTCCATGTTTTACAATAAAAACAAGGCAAATGTATAACTTGCAAAGTAACAAAGAAAGTATTGTTATTCTGAAAAATATTAACAACATCGTAACGTGGTTACAGAACTTTGGCACCCAACATATGATTTAGCCTGGAATAGATATGCTTCGGCCTGGGAATGAGCGGATATGCTTTATCTTGAGGGAAAGACTATTTCTTTCCTGAGTACCCATCCTCACCCAACTCCATTCAATAAGCAAAGCATACCAAACTTGTGTTGGAATTCTAAGCTATACAACGTACCTGGATATTAGCATATGAAGGGTTTTTACACATGGTTCATGTATGTGTAGGGGTGCATGAATATATCTCAAGAGTCATTCATGTATATAGAGTTGTTCATGTATCGAGTCTAAGGGTTTGTTCATGAACCTATTTATTGTCTAATTTTGCGTACTTGTCTAGATACATCATAGGGTAGTTCTATAAATTGGTTAAGTGTTTGAGTCAGCTTGTAAGGTAGTTGTTTACATGCACAACATTTCAGTTATTTATAAGAGTATCTTCATTTCAAGAGCACAATTTCTCTTGATCGTTTCTTTGATCCAACAAAGTGGTATCAGAGCTACTACGATCCTGGAAGTGATCCTAGAAGTGGCGATTGATCATTGTTTGATGACAATGGAGACACCTATGTATTTCTGGTCAGAGAAATTAATGTTCTCGAATTACAAAAGAATGCGGGTCACTCTATCTTGTTATCTCCAAGCATGTGGCTTGTGGAATGTTGTTGCAGAAGAACCAACAACTGGTTTGCCCAAGAGAATCCGGGAGAAGAAAGAAGAAAAAGCACTAAGAGTTTTAAAGAAGTCAATTCACCAAGAGGTATGGAAGGACATTGGAGAAACGAGATCTCCATGTCAGGCTTGGAAGATGCTTGATTGCATCACCTCTAGTTGTGGAAGAAAATCATTAGCCAAGGAGTATTGGCTTCAATGTTTTGAAGAAGATGAGTTTCTAGAAGGTGTAACACAAGGTGTTGAAGAGGATGGAGAACCTAATCCAGAAGTGAATCAATTTGAGGAAAATAAAATTGAAGGAAATGTAACCAAGCAAAGCAGGCTTGAAGATCAGATGAATAGTGAAATTATGGAAGCAACGGAAAAAAAAGAAATTGAAGACATGAAGGAAACAATTGTTGAAGTCAAGGCTCAGAGAGAAGAAGAGATCTCCATAGAAAAGGAAGAGGATGCAATCGAACAAGAAGTCGATGACAGAGTTCAAAATGATCAAAGGAAGGAAGTGGAAATCTGGAAGATTCAAGAAAATGAGGAGATCCAAGTTAATCTTGATGACAAAATTGAAGTTGGTAAGTCCAATGGAGTTGAGAATTATGGACTTCAGCCTTGTGAATTTGTTTGCAAAACCACTCCACTGAAGTGTGAGAATGGAAGTCACGAGGATAAGATTCCTAGCAGTTGCAATTTGCATATTGATTTAGAGAATTGTGCATTCGACACAGGTTGGGTAAATATGAATGAGTTTTTTGATTCTCAAGATCGGAGATATGCAAAATTCAAGCAAGCGCCAAGAGCATGGTATAGTCGTATTGATGGCTATTTTATGAGGAATAATTTCAAAAGGTGTCCCTTTGAGCATACTCTTTACATCAAAGAAGGTATGGATGGTGATTATTTGATTGTTTGCTTATATGTTGACGATTTGATTTTTACCGGAACAAGTTCTAGAATGTGTGAAGAATTCAAGAGAGCTATGATGCAAGAATTTGAAATGACCGACATGGGACTTCTCCATTTTTTTCTTGGCATCGAGGTTAAACAACAAGAAGATGGAATTTTTATTTGTCAGAAGAAATATGCAAGGGATGTGCTAAAGAAATTTCGGATGGAAGGTGCAAAACCAACAAGCACTCCAATGGAAGTTTGTTTAAAGTTGAGCAAATGTGTTGATGAGGAGGATGTGGATGGTACTCTTTATCGAAGTTTTATTGGTAGTCTCATGTACTTAACTGCAACAAGACCAGATCTTACGTTCTCAGTGTGCATGCTTAGCAGATTCATGGAATCACCAAAAAGAAGTCATTGGGAAGCTGGGAAAAGAGTTTTGCGATATTTATGTGGTACTGTTACTGAAGGGATATTTTATAGAAAAGTGGAAAACTCAGGTTTGGTTGGTTATTGTGATAGTGACTGGGGTGGAAGTCTTGATGACTGCAAAAGCACATCTGGTTATGTTTTTAGCATTGGTTCAGGTGTTATTTCTTGGGCATCAAAGAAGCAATCAGTTGTGGCTCTTTCTACAGCAGAATCTGAATACATTTCACTTGTCTTAGCATCTTGTCAAGCTCTTTGGATTAGATGGATCTTAGAAGAACTCAAGCATCATTAGGTGAAAGGCACAACATTATTTTGTGACAATAGTTCAGCTATTTCACTCACAAAGAACCCTGTTTTTCATGACAAAAGCAAGCACATAAGGATCAAGTTTCATTTCATTCGTGACTTGGTCAAAGATGGAGAGATTGTTGTGGAGTATTGTAAGTGTCACGACCCAATTCCATTATGGATCACGTGACCGGCCGGCGACGGAGTCACCCAGGCCTCCCCTTGCTTATCATTCAAACCATTCTTACATAAACTAAGAAACAGCGGAAGCTTATTATAAACAACTCCGAAGCAATTAAGTGTCTAGCATTACACATAATACATAGCTCAAAACTCACTTCTATTTTACAACTAAGTATAAACATCAAAAGGCATTCAGCTACTCATAATATGCCCTTGCTATTCACACCGCCCTTGCTTTTACTCAACCTGGAAAGAGAAAATAGGATTTTCATAAGCCGAAGCTCGGGTGAGAAACGTATACCAAAGATACAAGTTTGACCATGGAGTTTTAAAATCAACAAGAATCGCAATTTGTATGATAATTTTAGCATTACAGTAAAATCATAGTTTGCAAGCATTTAGTCCAAGAAGGACTCACGTTTTTTGTCCAGAAGGTGGGACCTATTTTCATTCAACATGCTCATTTCAATACAACCATGCGACGGTTCTTTTATTGCCAGTCGGTTGGGGAGCGACCCCATTAGAGGAGTGGTATGATATCAATACCCGTTTGGTGCCTGGCAGCACCTCCAACCTTATTTCCTCAGTCACTAGTCCATTTAACGTCCCCTAGCGCCCGGGACACCGTCCGGATGGGTCATATCAACATAAGCATGCACATCCAATAAGAATTTCACATTTCACAAATAACCATGGCCCAATTTCAAATAAGAAATCAAGTCAAGAATTTTCAAACAATAGCAACTCATGTGACAAAAATATATATATGCTCTTTCCAGTTTTTTCCAAGCAAAACATTTTATTCAAAATATTTGCTCAAAACATTTCACAAAGCAAGTAACCAAGGTATACGCAACTCACCGAAAGATTGTCTCGCGCTTGTTCAAATATGAACTACTCCGATCCACCGGTATCTATAAAAAGGGTCACAAATTACTACTAGATCAAATTACTGAACTAAATGAAATGTTCGAATTTAAACTAGTTCCTATTTTAGGCTATCGAGTCGGCGCACGCACTATTTCCCTTATAGCTCTAATTTAGGTTTGGCTAACTAATCTGCCATGGTTTTGGAAAACAAGATATATGTATACTTTTAAAGTCTTTAAAAAAAAAAAATCACCATCTGCTAGGACAAAAATCAAGTCTAGGTGAGGCTTCTAACTAATTCAATCAGAACACTTCCATTTCTAAGCTAACAGCCGTGAAAACAAGGGGAAAAATTCTCATTCCGAAGTAGTCGACTCCTATCTAGTTATTATTCATGAGTACCCAGGTCCACACACTAATTAGAGACTTAATTTCATTAACAAAAACCAGCTGCTCTAAAACTAATGTACCAGAACAAGGGTTTGAAATTTTAGGAGTGAGTGTGTCGGGTACGGAACAAGACACGGGAGGAGAGACACAATAGATGAGGAGAGAGAGGACTGATTTTCTGGAACCATTGGCAGCCGTGGCTGCCGATTCTCGCGTGTACAAAGCGTGTATAGATTACTGTTTAGGGCTGGGTATGTCTCTAATTGAACACAAGGGAACAAACATCTACTTCCAATCTTGATAAACTGTAGAGGGGTGAAGAATTACCGTAAGAGGTTGCGAGGAACTCCGGCGAAATGGTTCGAAAAAGAAGCGGCGATGGCAGCTTCCAGGCGTCTCTACTTTCCTCTTCTATGCCTCTCTTTGTTTCTATTCTTTCTTCTCTTTTATATAAAAGAATATATATGTGGAGGTGGGGGATGACTCACTCCCCAGGTGTCATTCCTCCTTTGAGGAATTTAACCACGTTACCCCTTAAGTCATTTGGCGCGCGCGTTTTCAAAATTCTGTCCGGACCAGTCCAGATTTCAATCTCCGAAAATTCTCAAAAATTCATCATAGGCTAATTTAAATACGAGGGTCGTTGTGGTCGTGTCGGATTTCTAGGGAAAAATCCCAAAATTCGAGATGCTATACCGTGTCCCAAATACTGTCTAATTTTATCTACTTTACCCGAGAGGTCGGTATATATGTATATATATATTATATGTGACATTTTATCCACCGTGCCCGTTAATAATAAAAGGGCGAACGTCCAAAGTGTCTCGTTTGACCCCCATTGACACTAATTAAACTAATCGAACCTTTCTTTTGATAATTAAGCTAACTCAACCCAAATCATTGAACAATTAGAACTCGGATTTTACAGTAAGACTCAAGATCAACTTGCGGATATCTTTACGAAAGCTTTGAAGTGTGATACTTTCAACAAAATGAAGAAAAAGCTTGGCATAACAGTTGTCTAGCTTAAGGGGGGCTGTTGGAATTCTAAGCTATACAACGTACCTGGATATTAGCATATGAAGGGTTTTTACACATGGTTCATGTATGTGTAGGAGTGCATGAATATATCTCAAGAGTCATTCATGTATATAGAGTTGTTCATGTATCGAGTCTAAGGGTTTGTTCATGAACCTATTTATTGTCTAGTTTTGCGTACTTGTCTAGATACATCTTAGGGAAGTTCTATAAACTGGTTAAGTGTTTGAGTCAGTTTGTAAGGTAGTTGTTTACACAACATTTTAGTTATTTATAAGAGTATCTTCATTTCAAGAGCACAATTTCTCTTGATCGTTTCTTTGATCCAACAACTTGATTATGAATTGATAAGTGAAAGTGGAATCGCAATTCATAGCATGGTTTTTCAACCCAAAACAAAATATCTATTGGCTTTCTAACGCTTGATGGGTGTATCTTCCCCATCAGATCAAAGTGCCTAAACTTCATTGTTCCTAAAAAGGGATGCCGTTCCCAAAGGGTAAGAGAAGTATGACACCAAATACAGTATGCCACATCCTTTGCACCAAAAATCATTCAGTAGTTGAATCAAACGCTTGGTAGACGTAACTTCTATGCCAGACCCAGTTTTAGTGATATGATTTTTGGGTTATCGAACCATTATAGAGTAGTACAAATAATGGTTATTGAAGTGTGGACGATAGAGACGTTTTAGTTTACTATGTCATGGTTGTCTACGGAAATTTGTTGATCTTTTTGTAGACATTTACATTCATCCTCTTATAAGATGGAGAGAATCAATATTTAGAGAGAATTTAATGGATCATTGGATTGAAAATCCGATTCCTGAAAACACTCACGGTCAATCCGATTCCTGAAAACACTCACGTACACTCTAATCCTTTTTTTTTTTTTTTCAAAAAGCAAACAAGAGGCGGGGAAGTCAAAATGTGAAAGATTCCGATACGGCGAAATAGCATACTAACGTAAGCAGACACAAAGGAAAAGAACATTTGTCAAGGTGGATACTGTTGTCATGTTTTATTTCATCTTCTCTGATGGATGTTTCCAATTCCTAACTTGTGAGCAGCCTCTCATTCACAAATCATCGAGTCAACTTATACTAAGCGTTCCGGATGAAGACGTTATTTGCTATGTCTAGCTTATAAGGGATAGCAAAAACATATCGAATAATGTAACAATCCTTGATGTGACACATTTGGGAAGCATTAAGCTATCAATCATTGGGCTCGGACTAGTCCCGCCCAAGCCCATCAAGCTCCGCCAAAAATGGGGCTCGAGCGAAACATTATGTCATGTTGGGTTTTGGACCAAGGATCGAGGCTGAAAGGCTATGCCGACTCGTCATTGATCAATATATGTGAAGTAACCTAGGAAATAATTTGTTTCCAATAATGACCATCATATAAAAGGTAGACGATAGCTTACTAGGGTTCTCTGCATCTTTCTTGTCCCCCCTATGGCGGCCAATGCAGTCTCCCCTATTTATTCTACATTCATCTCTTACAACCACCTCATCTACAGAACACTTGTCTTTTCTCTCTCTTTTCTTTCTGTTACTCTTTAGTGAATGCTTTGCTTTGCAATTGAAGCAGTTAGCAACACGCCACAACTGTTTTACCCCAAATAGGTTAAACCCTCAATTTTGAATGTTTTCAGATATCTTTTCAGAATTTTGATCAAATACCAAAATTGGTCTTTTTCTTTTTGTGTGTGTGTGTGTGCAAGCACAAAGATCTCTATCACTCTAATTATAAACTCGTTTCATGGTTTGTTCAGGTAATTTCTGATCCAGATCAACTTAATTTGTATGTTTTCACATATGTTCATTTCACCAACATTTCTGGGCATTTCCGTAATCGTCCAATGAATTTCGGACATCAATACTTCCGATGATTTTTGGGCTTCAATACGAACTTTGTGCCTTGTTAAATTTTGTATGTAACCATTTTTTCTTTTTTTGGCAATTAATCACTAATTAGTACTCGTTTCATCATTCTTTTCTAACTTAATCAAGTCCTAATATCGTTCTAGTTAGTCTTGGTATAAAGAAGTATGAGTTTAGAGCATTTTATGTCCTTATTTCGATTTTCTTTCTTTCCTCGATTGACTTTCATTCTTATCTCTATCTCTCTTAGAATGGGACAAACAGAGAGAATATATGTTTGTTATCAGATAGGGCCGGGGCTACCTATCTCACAATCACCTATTAGCACTTTACTGTTGGAGGACAAGATCGTTTTTCATCGCATTTCATTTACCTTATATTCAGCCACTTCCAAGTTCCAAGGTAAGAATCACATTCCCGTTATGGATTAAATACCTTGTAGATTATGAATCTTTGGCATTATTATCATTTTAGCTAAGTATATGCTAAAATATTTCAATACTAAGGATTCTTTATGGAATCTCTTACATCACAAAAAATTTAAGTTTCATTGCATCCTACTAATGTTGTTATGAAAAAGCTTAAAAATGCTAAAACGATACAACTAACTAATTTACTTCGAAAACAACAAATTAACCTTTGCTATTGCGCAAGGGGTAGTTAATTTCGGTTGTTTAATCAAATAAACTGTGATAACTTTGGTTATTTTTGGAGAATGCAACCATTTAGGACCTAGAATTTTTTTCGGCTGTTTACACTTGTGAAGATGAAGGACTAGAGAACAGTACAGGTTGATTCATTGATCTATTTAGTCCGGTCCCCCCATTTCGCTTTCCTCTTGTCTTCTTTTCAACTAAAACATCTCTCCCACCATATAGGTGAATCGGGAACTAATGGTGGTTATAGAACGGCTCAAATATAAAGTGGAAGATGAAGCGGACACTGTTGAAGTGTCTGCCGAAGAGAAAGGACCAGAATCTTCAATCTGAGGACGATCACCAGAGGAAGAGAAAAGACGCTCTCCTGATGGAACAGAAAGGTGAGGAGACATGCAAGTGAATGAGAATTGATTCCAGCAGTGACTCGTTGAAGATCGATGATGTTGGGAAGAAAAATGCTGACGCTGAAGTAGCTGTGGATGAAGGAATTGATTTGCTTTCATGTCCTTCATGTTCTTTGTCACCTGTCTTAGTTTTATTAGTCAATTCTTCTCAAGGGTTTGCTCATAGGATTTTACATGTATATCATATGCAATTGGTCAATTCTCTCTCTACGTTTTATGCCTCGATGCGGATTCTGCATTTGTTCATTTCGATTAAGATAGAACAGCGTTTAACCATCAAAAAAAGAAAAAAAGGTTTGATCCATTACTGAGGATTTTTGAATTTTGAGGGTCGTTTGATTTCGGGTTTATTTTTTATTGTGTTTATCAGGTGGGATGTATTATGAATAGTGTTTTGGAAGAACAGATACTAGAGAAAGCTTTCAAAGTTCAATTCTACTCAACAATGTCCCGAAACTAATCTCAGGTATCCAAATGAGTAGCAATGGTCCTGTGATTTCTCATCTTCAGTTCGCAAATGATACCATCCTTTTCTGTAAAAACAGCATGGAAGAACTTAAAGTGATTAAGGGTATTCTACACTCATTCGAACTGATGTCAGGGCTCAAAATCAATTTTGCTAAAAGCCAGATTTGTGGAGTTGTAATCTCTGAAGAGGATATGATAGCTTATGCAAGTGTTTTCCAATGCAAGGTGGTTAGTCTCCCCATCAAATACTTGGACCTACCTAATTTGGGAGAGCAGATCCAAAGAAAATTTCTACTTGGCAACCTGTCATTGATAAAGTAAGTTTGATATTAGCCCTTTGGAAAAGAAAGTATTTATCTATGAGTGCAAGGGTTTCAATTATTAAGTCCACTTTGGGTCACTTACCTCAGTACTACATGTCCATTTTCAAGATGCCCATTGGAGTATGTAAAAAGTTAGAAAGAATACAGAGTCAATTTCTTTGGGGCATTCCAGTGACAAAAGAAAACGTCACATGGTTGGATGGGAAAGAATTACAAAAAGTAAAACTCATGGTGGTCTGGGAATCAAAAAACTAGACATTCAAAATACAGCTTTGCTTTGCAAGTGGTGGTGGACGTTTGGGCAGGATAAAGAAGTTTTATCGGTGAAAGTTTTAACTGGGAAGTATGGATACCAGAGATCTGATTAGTTACCTTCAAAAGTCTCAGCTCAGAATTCAAATATCTCAAAAGTTTGAAGAGAAATTTGTTATCTAGGAGAGGGCTCATCAGAATTTTCTGAAATTATCAATTCAGGTTTTAATATCAAAGTTCAATCGGGGCAACAATACCTTGTTTTGGAAAGATGTCTGGATGGGGGATCAAAGTCTCGAATCTGCATTCCCTAGACTTTTCTCTGTTTCAAACCAGAAAAATGCCAAAGTAGAGGAGGTTTTCAATTATGCTGATTAGAGTTGGGGATTAATTTTCAGAAGAAGACTCTTTCTTTGGGAGGTGGGTCAATTAGAGGTCTTAAAGAAGATGCTGAATGGTACTCACTTGAATCCATATGGGGTGGATCTTCTCAGGTGGAAATGGAAGCCAAACTCAGGTATGTTCATTGTCAAGTCATTCTATGAGAAATGGGATAACTCGTATAATGATCTCAATCTTATCGGCCCTCAATGTAAACTAATTTGGAAAAATCTCTGTCCTTTTAAAGTAGAGATTTTTGTTTGGCAAGTTGCTCAAAATAAACTTGTCACTGGTAGTGAACTGTTGAAAAGAGGAATGTTAGATAACAATCCTGAAAGCTTAGTAGAAGTGGGATTATGTGCTTTTTGCAAAGAATCTGTTGAAACCGCAGATCATCTGTTGGTCAATTGTATCTATGCATGGGAGGTATGGCCTAGGATCATTAATTGGTGGGAGAAGGTATGGATCAGCCTAGGTAAAATTTGTAGTCTTTTGTCATGGAAGCTATCCTATAAACTTAAAAATGCGGAAAAAGGTGTCTGGGACATTTGCTTCGTCTCTGTTCTATGGTCATTATGGTTGGAGAGAAATCGAATCTTATTTCAAGGAGCTGAATTTGACTTGGAAAATCTAGTGGATAAAATTCAAACAAGAGTGGCTTTTTGGTCTAAGACTAACTTTGATTTGAAGACTTACTCAATTGAAGATTTCACAAGATGCCTACAGGGAATTAGATAGACCAAGGCGGCTAAGATTGTGGTGAAAGACTAAAATTTTCTCAAAATATATTGGGGTGTGTGATCAACCCCGGATTGAAGTTCAACACTTCTGGAATCTAAAGTCTCTTTTCTCCAGTTTGGCAGATTGTTTCTGAGGATCCAATATAAGTAGATTATTGCATGCCATTGTGATGTACTTTTTTGCCTCTGCTATTTGGCTGGCATCTTGCCATCCCTTCTTGTTTGGGTTCTGAGCGGCAAATGAATGTCCTTTCTATAGGTGCCAATCTAGTTGGGATGTATGGTTTTGGTTGTGATGCCTGTGCTATTTTGCCTTTAATCATTGTAATTGTTCCCCTTTTGCAGTGATTAATAAAATTTTTTATTATAAAAAAAAATAAAAACAATGTCCCGAAACTAGAACAGGAACATGGAGGGAGTTTTTTTTTTTTTTGGGCAATTGCATGGAGGGAGTTACAATCCACATGTCCAACACAAAGTGATATTTAAGACTAACGTTGCCGTTGTCCTACAATTATGGTTAAAGAAATGCTAGTGCAATAAGGGAACAAATTAATAGCGGATATCTAGCTTGTAAGAGTAAAAAGATAAGATAATCTTGGTTGGTACATGTGTGAGACAAATAACATGAAGAGCTGCAAAGGATTGATATCAATGCATTCATTAAAAAAATAATCTGGTTTCCTAGATGAACCCTTGGGCTTGCTATTTCTCCACCGTAGGTGACAGATCTTGGATGGAATGGTACTCTTGCACAGGGAGCATCCACCGTTAGCACCCAACCTGGCCGGAATGTGGCCAGTGAAGGCAGTACTTCGACGCTCGAGTAAGAATACTTGAAGAGAAATACCATAAAATAGTGTATATGTTTAGTAGGAGTGAAATCATGTACCTTTTGGGGTTACTTCCCTTTCTTTATATAGACTTCTCCTGACTTGTGCTCCAACTTTAGGGGCAAATCAGACAATCGGCTCGGGTGACATCATGGCACGTCACGGGACGAATTAGTTATCATTGCATGGGATTGTCTCAAATCATAGCTCGACACTTGTCATATGGCCTCAGATGCTGTCATGATGACATAAGGCTAGTTGTTACATGCATATGGCTCATCACGAGTTTGGCACGAGAGGTAACCGCCTCAGATGGCATCACCCATGATATCTTCGAATGTGAGGGAGCATCAATGTGTTTTACACACTTATTTTGCATCTGTATATACGTATTCACAATTCCTAAGCTATATTCTGGACCCATCAGACTTGTTCAATTGGCGATTTTATGTGCACCTTGGTTGGTTTTTTGTATCTCACATGAGATACTTATTTTAATTGGAATATGATAATATATGTGCATACGTGCATAGGGTGGGACTTATCAGTAATACTGAAATGACCCTCTCTACTCTCATTCACTTCGATCCTCTCCTAAAATTTTTCTATCTTAATGCTTTTCTCTCTCTTTACTAGCTTTCCAATTAAAGGCGCCAACTTGTTACTTTATTCCCTAGCTTCCAACATTTCCCTCCCTCTCCTCTGCTATTCTTTTTCATAAACGAGGCAATCCTTTTGAATTTGCCTCTTGCATACAAACAGTTTCATGTGTATTAAAACTAATTACTCCCTTTGTTCCTTCTTAAGTGTGTATCTTCGTAATTTCAACTTATTAAAAAATATTATCGTTACATCAACTTTTACATTCACTTTCCACTATTGCCCTTGATGGAGACATCATCATTAAACTTTACCCACTAACTTTTCAAAAAGGAATTTACTTTTAAGGGCAAAATAGGAAATGTACCAACTTTTACCCACTAACATTTCAACGACACACTTATTTAGGAATAGCCCAAAATGGAATACACTATTCTTTTTAAGGAATGGAGCGAGTAATGTTTTTCCCCTTTGTAATATTAATTTCTCAGTGGGTTTTTGGAAACAAATCTTCACTATGTGGTATATCTACCAGTACAACAAGCATAATGAAATTATTACCTTAACAGGATTCAAATTCACATTCAATTGCCAAAAAATTTGAGATTTTCTCTCCCTATTAGGGAGCCCTTATTGGCTTTCTTTGAACTTTTCTATCTCCCCCCCCACTTGCAATCATGGCCATTTCTTACATTTCTATCTTCCCTGTCTCTGAACATCATTACTATTTGTGCTCTTGTACTTAAAATTCTACCATAAATTATCTTTATGAAATTTTCATATTAAGTATGATTTCTATCCTTCAAAAAAATTGTTGAGTGGCCCCCACTACTTCATCTAATAAGTTTCAAATTGGCATAATTGGAAATACATGTAATGAATGACATGTAATCTTATTCATTTTGCTTCGTTCAGGTTTCAAATTTACCTGTATAGCATAATCTGATGAGATTTTTTCCCCAATAGCTATTTGCGATTTCAATCGTTTTGCTGCCTCACATTCACAAAAAATATTTTATTTTGCCGTGTAAAATTGTCTTACCGTTACCCTTATTGTGAGAGTCTACCATTTAAACAGATAATGGAAGGATTTGGAAAGGGATTAAAATTTAAAAGTGTTTATCTTATGGATATAAGAAAGGGTTAGAGTTCAAAAATTGAAATCCTAGGTTATAGAAACATGCTAAGCCCACTTATAATATGAACCTTAACCTCATCATAGGAACAACACCCGTTGGAGAAAGTATGCAAAGTTGAAAACCCTAGAAGTTACGCCTATAAAAACTACCCTTAGCACCTTACCATTTGGCCTTCAACCATTCTTCTTCTTCTTCACACACACACAGAACCATCCTCAGCGCCTTCCTCCTATTTCAGTACCAGTGTACCACCACCCACCAATTCCAAATTTGCAGAGAAATTCCGTGCTACTTTCCTTTCCTTGCTATCATCCACAGACATAAACTAACAGGACAATACTAAAGAAACAAAATCAAAATCATTCTCTTCGATGGAAATTGCTGAAATAAGAAGAAGTGGATTTGAAATAGATGTAGCCGAAGAAGAAGCAGACAACGGAGAGGAAGATGGACACCCTAAAAACACCATTCATGAAGTCATTGGATAAGTGATTTACCAGATGTTAGGTCACATAACCAACAAAACAAGGCTGTATGGCGCTGCATGATTGATAATGGGAGAACAAGCATTTTGAAACTACTTTGCACTTACCAATCATATAATGTCACGCAAGCTAGTGTGGTTGGTGCACTACTACAATAATGGTTAAAGATGACACACCAAAAATTGAAACAATGACAGTTTTTGTAAAACTGTCATCGAAAATATGATGGTAGAGTTTTGATGTCAGTCTATCCTAAAAACTGTCATCTTTGCGATATAAGATGATAGTTTATAATAAAAGTGACATTATTATCTATTTCTTTAATGTCAGTTTTTGCTTAGAACTGACATTAAAACAAGGTGCTTCCAGAAGCCCATATGGATAACCTTTGAATGTCAGTTTTCCTTAAAAGTGACATTGAAACTAAGCCCTTTTAATGTCAGTTTTAATTAGAACCGACATTGAAATTGATCATAAAAGATGTCTATCATTGATCATAAAAGATGTCTATCAAAAAGCGTCATTAAACGTATAAGATGACAGTTTAAAACTATCATCTTATATTAAATCTAAAGCTGACATAAAAAGTACTCAGCTTAAAATTTTTCAAAAATATAGTATAAATATTTTTGTTGGTCTTTTGTCAACAACAAGCGTGCTAGCTCAGTTGGTAACATGCGCGTGCGTGAGGAAGTCAAGGTCTTGGGTTCGAGTCTTGGGGCAAGCAAATATTACCTAACCACACAAGTGCTACGTAGGCGCCACACAAGCGCCATGGGGGTGCCATGTGAACTCCACTGGGCAGTCATGTGAGGGCGGCCACACGAGAGCCACGTGTTCGAACTAGAATTGGAATTTTTTTTTTTAGAATGGAGGATAGATAAGATGATAGTTTAAAACAGTCAACGTTGATTGTAAAGATGACAGGTTTACACTGTCATCTTGTTGCAAAGATGACAGGTTTAAACTGTCAGCTTATATGTTTCAATGACGTTTTTTGACTGTCATAACAAATCTAGACTTTTAATGTCACCTCCAAAGATAACAGTTTAAACTGTCATCTTTTGTGATTCATGACACTTTTTAATTGTCATGGTTTAAGGTTTTTGTAGTAGTGGTGGTTTGGTGGCGTGGTGTGTCCTTAGCATTATTATATTGAATAAGCTAACTAAACTTGATGGGACACATTTTGGATGCATTAATTAAGCTGTATGGGCTGGAGAATAATAGTTAGAAGGGTAAATTTGGCCAAGCCCAAACTGACCCTTCAATCAACGAGCTCGGAGGCATAAGCCCATCAAGCATATGTAGAAATTTGGGCTTGGTTGGAAGGTTAAGTTAGGTTTTGGACCTAGTTGGCTAAAAGGCTACGCTGTCTCGTTGTTGATCAGTACATGTGAAATTACCTAATACCCTAAGAATAATTCATTCCATTCAATAATGACCATCATATAAACGCCCCGTTTGGATGCCGGAGATGATTTGGGTGGATTTGGTAATGAGGGTGACCCCGGCCACCACATAAGAATGGTGGATTTGTTAGTGAGGTGTTTGGATGTTATTTTGAGAAGGGGGATTAGGAAGGCGGATTTGATAGGATAAGAGGTCAAAAGACGTAATTGCCCCTATTTATTAATTTCTAAATAAGTATAGTAAATACTTAATAAATACATAAAAATTACGGAAAATACTTAATAAATACAAACAAATATTTAAACCATATTATATGGAAAAAATTTTCAGATTTTATTAACAAATGGAAATTACTTAAATTAACAAATTTTCCCTACTTTATTATTTTATTCCAAATTAACAAGTTGATGAATTATGTAATTTTTAAAAGCTAGTTCTTAACCATTAGTAAATGAGGTTAAGAATTATGATATCTTTTCATTTTGTGGAATTTAAAAAGAAAAAAAAAACCGTTGCAATAAATTATAGCCATTGGATAGCTTTTGGGAACAAATAACTACATGGGACATGATACACTTGATTATTTTTCCTTCCCACCTTGTAAATAACGTCACTCATCTTCCCCAAATTGTTACAGAGAACAAAATTTGTTCTCTCTCTCTCTACAAACCCATCCTTGCAAATCATCATCTGTGGAGATCTATAAAACCCATCTCCGGCGAGATCGTTCAAGAGGTATGCTCCGGCGACGATCGTTGAAGATGGTATGCTCCGGGCCGCCGATCACGAGATCGTCCAGGTTGCTTCTTCTTCTTCCTCCTCTCTCTCTCTCTCATGCACAAAATCCCCCCAAAATCAACCGGATTTGGAGGGGTAAATTGGTACCAAAAATCCTCAAATCCCCCCTGATATGCTAACGACAGGGGTGAGGCTGTCGTTAGCTAGTCCGTGTGCCCCCAGATTTGTACTCCCAACAGTGCAATTTTTCGATCAAATCCGGGGGCCGTTTTTGCGTCCCAAACGCCGGACTAAGGTGGGCCCGGGATTACAAATCCGGGTCTTTTGCAAATCCGGGTGCCAAATCCGGCATCCAAACAGGGCCAAAAGGCAGACGATATCTTACTAGGGTTTTCTACATCTCTTCGTGTTCCCTTTGTGGCAGCCAATGTTATATCTTCCACGGCCTATTTATTCTACAACAATCTCTTATCAGCACCTTCATCTTTTTAACTACCTCTCAGCTCTTTCTCTAGTGCTCTTTCTTGAAATTAAAACACCCTCGGAAGCGTTATAAGAGTTACTCCCTCCGTCCCGCAAAGTTTGACACTTTCGGGAGTGCGTGCCATTTTTAAATTGCCTATATCTTTCAATTCATAACGTTTTATGTGATTTTCAAAACTTTGTTCAAAAGATCTAATTGAAATCTATCAAACGAGATCCATATTGCTTATATAAAACATTACAGATTAAAAGAAATAATCAATTTTGTCATAGGGCTGGAATAGTGAAAGTGACAAACTTTGCGGGACGGAGGGAGTACTTCAAATAGGTTGAATCCATGGGTTTGGTACGTTTCTGGATATCTCTTAAATCTTTTGGTCACCTTTACAAATTGAGTGAGTGTGTGACTGTGTGCTAGCATACATATCTCTATCTCTCTAAGTACAAATTCGTTTGACGCTTTATTCAGTTTACTTTATGATCACTACCACTTCCATATGTGTGTATCTTTGCATATGCATTTATTTTGGTAACACTTTTGGAGCCTTCTCAATTTTTTCAGATCAATTTGGAATTTGTATGTACTTTTTTTTCTTCATAATGTTTTTAGATTGATTTTGAGTTTGTACAAACTTTGTTCCTAGTTAGATTTGACAAATTTTCGATTCATGATATTCATCATATCGCGTTTGAAGGTGGGCGTGGGAAAGGTTCCTTGGGCTAGGAGGGATTGTGCATGCAGACCTTTGATCATTCCCGTACCATTCCATCCGTAGACTTGTGCACATTCAAAGTTAATGTTAACAAAATGTTCGAGGTGTAGGCATGCATATAGATGTGGAATCCACATAGGCCTAGTTTTCATGACTAGTCATTTCTTCTTTATTTGTAGATCTTATATCGAATGCTATTAAGCTCTTTAAGAAAATGAAGCACATATACTACATAATTCAATGATCTCTCTGTATGCATTCATAAACACATGTACAATGAAAGTCGAACAATATCAAATTTCTATTCATCCATGATATGAGTTACGAGAAGGTGTTCCATGTTACATTTTAATTTAGGCTAGCGCACATGAGACAAGCACAAGTTATAGTCTCTATTGGTCAATGAGGTTCTGGTGATCTTGACATCTGTCTCAAACTGACCCTTTCCTCTCTTAATTTTGTTATGAACCTCAAATTAATTTTGATATGAACATCAAACTAGACCATGCTATCTCAATCTTTTGTGGAATTTTCTTCATTGTGATTGACATTCATTTCTCTCTCTCTCGCTCTCTCTCTCACACACACACACACAGAGAATGGGCCACATAGTGACATCACTTGGTTGTTATATGATATGGGTAAGCCTTTGTTATCTTATAGTCGTCCTACCTGCATTTGGGACTTTTTGGTGGAGGACATGATCGTTGTTCATTGCATTTCATTCATTATCCAATGCGGAAAGGCATTCATTGAAGGAAGAATTAAATTGTGGTATATAAGAGTATTTGAAAAGGAAACAACGAATTTATAAGCATTTCTTGCATTCTACCTCCCATACTTGATCGCACCTTTTTTGGTTGATGATATTGTTGCACAAAGCGCACCTTCTTGCAATTGCTTAAGGATAACTTTGGTCCATCCAATGTGTTCCCTCCATCTCAAAGAGTTTGGCCTACTTTCCTTTTTTGGCTGTCACAAAATATAGGACCAATTTAAAATTTTCAACAAAGGAAAGTCGGTAAATTCCATTTTTTCCCTTGAGATGCTTTTAACAATCAAAACAATTTGACCAAAAGAATATTGAAAATTTTAAAAGTTAAAGTGCGTTTTAAATTTTGAAAAAGTTTTCTGATTACATTGGCGGCAAGGTTTTCCTCTTTCTAGAAAACAATTTAAATTCAAAACTTTATTAACTCCTATTCTATTAGAGTCAACTAATGAAGGACAAACTTGAAAAGTTACAAGTTTTGGGTAACATTGTATATTGCACATAAAATTTTGAAATTTATAAGTAGGCCAAACTTTTTTGGACGGAGGAAGTATATACATGCTAAATTAAATGATCTGATTTTAATGCGCTTTTACTTTGCCCATTTGTTTTTGGAAGCCTAGTTCCAAGAATTCAGTCCATTTCCTTATTTTCCATTATTGTCAAGTGTAATGCGTAGAATTCTGCATTGACCCGTGACATGTCCTATAAGAGCTAAATGGAAGAGTCAGGATCGAAAAAAAAGTTATGATCTTTCTTCCACCAGGGAAAAAGGAGATGACGGGGTAACTTTTCTTTTTATTCTTCCTTAACTACTCTTTCTTTTTCTACCTAGTGAAATGTATGAATATGATCACCGAAAAAACTGAACAAAGTTATTGCGAAGGAACATGGAAAGGAATAAAGAACCAAATACCAATCCTTTCTTTTTTTGGTCGGCAAAAGAAATTTCATTAATTAATCTTAAACTTTAAGATTTACAAGTCTAATAGGAGCAAGGAAACAACACCATGCTCAAGAAGCAATCCTTAATTTGCCCAATCCAAAACTCAAACTAACAATTGGCAAGAAAACAATCTAGGCCACTCATTGTGCAAAGCCCAACTAAAGAGGACCGAAGCCCAATATCCCTATGGGTCCAAGTAAGAATCCTTGAAATAGTTCTTTACTTCGTCTTTTGACCACCCTAAGCTATACAAGTGTATAGTTAACCTAAGATACATAGTCATATAACTGTTTCTATTCTTGCGTCTTTTATACATGTTGATAGGTTTGGAAGCACTTACAGCTACTTTCGAGTTGCGACTTGTCTATGCTTTTTTTTTTTCTCTCCCTTTTCTCAATACAATTCTATTATGAAGTGCATTAATCCTTCGAGCAACTGTTTATACTCTCATTTCCTTTTCTATTCAGCACTACTATAAATGTGTGATTCGTTGTAATGGTGGACACTTGCTTTGCTGTGAAACTTGTCCCAGAAAATATCACCTTGAGTGCCTTAATCCTCCTATTAATGTATGTTTTAATTGCAATACTTTATTTTGAACTGCTATTTTATCGCCATAATACCGCTTATGTGTATCTGCTTTTGGTTAATGTGGTTTATATAATGTAAATTATGACATATTTTCTTTGGCCCTAAGCACATGCCAACTGAGGATTGACAATTCCCAGAATGTCGTCAGAAAAGTGATTCAAACCACCAAAATGGATGTTGATAAAATTCAAAATTGGAGGATCTAAAATTGCTATTCGACTGGCTGCAAATGACCAAGCATCCTAGATGTTTGGAAGTTCTGTTCCTGGAAAGAAAAAGTGATCAGATGGTCGTAATTTATCCTCAGTGGATATTGATAGTGTGAGAAAATTCAAATAATCTCCAACTGACAAACCAGGAGAAGAGAAGTCACTTTCTCCATCAGGAGTTTCTTCTGTGAGGAATTCTGACTCATTTGATATTAATAGATCTATGGTGGAAAACGTACATTGGTGTTTCTCTTCGAAAAGACAAAGAAGATAAAGCAGAATAATCATAACAGGGGCAGCCACAACAAGTGTCCCACAGCACTTTCATACGTATGAAAAGGGAATTCTCGATTCCATAGTGCACTACGAGAATGTAGTATATGCACATTGGTACACTTTATCGAGATCTCATCATTGTGATCTGAGCCCTCAGTTTTTAGAGTTTGTCGGATAGATCATACTATAAAAATTAAATCAATTAGACATCATTAGCCCCTTGTTCGCCAAGATAAATTATACTTATCCTCTGGTTAGCAATGTTCAATTAACTTAATATTTAGTGCAACTCTTGTATGTAACAAACTCTAAAAACTAAACAATTCAGATACAAGTGATTAGATTTCGATAAACCACACTACCTCCTCGTAGAGCATTAGTGCACTACGGGACAATTCTTATTTACAATATTCATATATTTTGGGGGTCCCATATGCAGTGCAACGCATTATTATTGAAGAATTCATTAGAATATATAATCTGGTTATTTTAGGTAAGATATCTTAAGCAGAAAGGAAAAGAATTCATTAGAATATAAAATCTCGTTATTTTAGGTAAGATATCTTAAGCAGAAAGGAAAATAATTCATTAGAATATATATTCTGGTCATTTTAGGTAAGATATCTTAAGCAGAAAGGAAAGAATTCAATAGAATATATAGTCTGGTTATTTTAGGTAAGATATCTTAAGCAGAAAGTAAAAGAAATTTACTTGCAGTTATTTCACACTTAATTCTCCAATATCCAAATAGGTCTAAACCCTCCTATAAAAAGGACCTCAAAACTCACCGTAGGAAAACACTCACAGCATGAAGAGTTGCGCTGGTAGCATAGATGGTGATGAAGGGGCGGAAGATGAAGGCAACGATCTTCAGAGCCGTCCAGCTGCTTTGACATCATCGGATTAGTGATTTACCAGATCAAAAAGCACTGAGGTTCTCTCTCTGAATCACAAACTTGGAGTGATCCATTCTTTCACTAGCTCCTTTCGCAAAATTTGTAGCATTTTTGCTGCAGCTTATAGTTTAAAAAAATAAAAATTTTCCAGTGTCGTCTCAAACTATTGCTAATTTTGTTTATGGGCTAAAAAACAAGGCCCAAAAACAAGTTGATTTCTGTGCACAATTTTTCCGCTTTTGACTTGTGCATAATTTTATCTAATCAGCATGTAGTTTCTTGTTAGATTACCTTCTCTATGGCTCTATCAAGATTTTCTTGTACTTAATTTTGTCTAACCCACTATCTACGATTTTCCATTAGTTTTTTTTTTTTATTTTACCAGCAACGATTTTCCATTGGTTTTTTTTTTCTTTACTTATCGGCAACAAGTTTCCATTAGTTTTTTCTGATCCGCAATGATATTCCACTAGTTATTCTTACACTATTCGTTGTTGGCCATCTTTTAGGAGCACGGACAAGGAACGTTGAGAGTCTCACCTCAAAAATCTGGTTGCCGGACACAACGATCTTAATATCCGCAATTGTGATGCTCCGAAGCATTTCATGCTTTTCAATCATATCCTGCGCAATATTAAGCCTCATACATGCATCACCAAAACACACTAATGCTATGTTAATTGGGTAGAGCAGCCTGCATGTAATCTTTGTCTTCATATAAAATTCATTACGGATTGTCCTACTTTGGTTGACATAAGATGTGTCAATAATGTGGGTGATGACATCAATGATGATGAGATGTTAGCGGGCTTTTTTGATGGCAATAAAGGTGAGGTTCTTAATGAAGCTGTGAAAGAAATTTTGGCAAAGCAAAAAAGCAAGATCAATACAGAATGGATAACCAGATACATAGATGAGGCTGCTCAAAACCGCTTTTTGTCGGCTTTGGATTGACTGGTTATGCCATTTTAGTTTCTTTCTTATGATTATTGAAGGAAGCAGCTTGAAACTTGATCTGTAACTTGCTGAAAAGACAAGTGGATTTGAAACAGTGTTGAATGAAGCCTCATTTAGTCGCTTTATGAATTTTTGCATTTGTTGGTATCTTTAATAGTTTCCGAATATGAATGTCTCCCTATCTTTGCCTTCATTATTTATACTTGGCATCGTCAATATCTTAATAATTTTAATGTTTTTCACCTTCGTAATATTAATTTCTTAATGGGGTTTTGGAAACAAATCTTCACTATGTTGTGTATCTACGAATACAACAAGCACAACGAAATTATTACTTCAAGAGGATTCAGATATATTTACATTCAATTCCCCCAAAAAATTTGACATTTTTTCTCCTAATTACTGAGTCCTTGTGGGTTTTCTTTGAACTTTCCTATCTTCCCCCCACTTGCAATCATGGCCATTTCTTACATTTCTATCTTTTCTCTGATGGAGAACATCATTACTGTTTGTGCTATTGTACTTAAATTCTACCATAAATTCTCTTTATTAAATTTCCATCTTAAGTACGATCTATATCCTTCAAAAAAATTGTTGAGTGCTCCCCACTTCTTCTTCTGATAAGTTTCAAATTGGCATAATTGGAAATACATGTAATGAATTGCATGTAATCTTCACCAGTGGTGATGATCACCTCTTCAAACGGTGATTGTCCTTTTCGCTGAGTCTTGGGAATGGACCTGAAGAGCTATTCTGCAGCTTGAGGTTCAGAAGATGAAGATCCTTCTCTTGGTGAGTCAAATTTTGGTGGTTCCTTACAACTACTTGTATCTTCTTGTGGGTGCGTTGCTCCGGCTTGTTTACCTTTCTTCAACTTTCCATGGTCCACGGAAGGAACTTTGGTTGGGATAACCTCGAGAACGGTATCAAACTCCAAGTACAAAAATTATTCGAAAAATGTGAATCATCTTTGGTGAATGGCGTGTTGTGTGCCCAACATTTTTCATCCCGTCCTGATAGAATTTGAAGTATCAAAGCAACGACGATTTATTTCTTAAATTGGCACTGAGAAAATTGGCACATTTACCTAGTTCTGTATCAGAAATTAATGGACTAATTTGATGAGTTTCAAATTGGCATAATTGAAATAAATGAAATGAAATACATGTAATCTTACTCATTTTTCTTTGGCCAGGTTTCAAATTTACGGTTATAACATAGATATTATTACCTTTTTAATGAATTAAATTTAAGTAAACTCATCTTATGAGATTTTTCCCCTTAATAGATGTTATTACATTTTTAGTGAATTTCCATCTTTTGAGCTGCCTCACATTCACAAATCATCAAGTCAACTTATACTAAGCATTTCAAATGAAGACTTTGTTTGTTGTGTCAGGCTTAGGGACCACAAAGACATATGGAATGCAATAATGCTAGGAACACACCACTCCATCACATAACCAACCATACGAGGCTATGTGGCGTTGCATGATTGGTAATGGGAGAACAAGCACTTTGAAATTACTTGGCAACTGCTTGTCATACAGTGTCATGCATGCTAGTGCAGTTGGTGGTCTGGTGTAGTGGTGTGTCCCTAGCATTATTTTTTTTGAACAGCAAAAGATTTTATTAATCATGTAAATAATACAAGGATTAAAGAGAAGCGAGTGCAAGACGGCATCACAACGAAAGGCTAACATCCCAACTAGGTTAGCACCCTAACCAATCGACAATCATATGCCACACACGACCCCAAAAGTTGATAAGCAATCATCTTGCAAACTAACAAAACTATCATGGCATTGACAGTGCACCCAAGATCAATGGAATTACATAAAAAATATCACCACAGATTGGCATCAACCTAAAAAAAACCTTGACAGCAGCTTAGGTACCCACCACAAGTTGGATCCTCCTCAAAATGAATTCCAAGCACCATAGATATGTAGCATGAACAGCAGTGAGATAATAGTTGAAAATCTGATCGAGTCTTAAGTCATTTTCACCTTGAAAGTCTTGGTTATAACAGTTGATGTTAGTTATTTTGGTTTGGCATTTTCCGGGGTTGTTCAAAACACACCTTAGTTCAATTGATTTTCTATTTCTTTGAGTTGTAATGGGTAGATTGAATAGGCCGGGGGTAGTTTCTCGCGCGATGCTCCTTCCTTTGCCTTCAGCTTTTTGACCCTGTGAAGCCGCTTGAATTCGACAAAGGTAAAATTATCACGGCATTTCATACATAGCATTTTTTTTATATATTTATCTTTTATTAATCATATTTTAAAATGCTCTAAATTCGGTTTTAAAATTAATAATAGGGAATTATTTTCTTGACCTCCACATCATGCTTGATCTATGGAAATATTTTTTTTTGGAAAATATTATACCCATATGTTCCAATCCTTGGAACGTGGTCTATTTTTAAGACCTCGGAAATCTGCTAAAAAGATATTAGATCTTTCCATATGTGCATGATCCCATTTTCAATTTCATTACCAAACCACAACAGAAACGTGGTCCATTTCAGAAACTTTGGAAATCGGCTAAAAAATATATATATATATAGCATTTAGTTTCATGTTTCCTTTTTTTATTATTAAATTTCTAGATCATTTCCTTTGTTCATGTTGTCCATTATCAAAGTGATTACCAAACTTTAACATAAAAACGTGTTATTTCCGAGAACTTGGAAATCGGTTTATATATATGATTCATGTTTCTGTTTATCAAGGGTCGGGGATTTCTTTTGATACATAAATACATCCCTTATTCCCTTTATTATTTGCTCTCTACACTGTTGCAAAAAGAAAAGAAAACATAAGTTTTGAGTGCTAGAGTTTTTATTGTTTTGTGTGAGTTGTCAATCAAATCAACTCATACATAGCATTTTGTGACAATCTATTTCAACGTTCTTGCATCCTGCATTTGTCCGAACGTTTTTTATTGTCCTGTTCATTCCGCATATCATTCATCATTTCATTTGGTGATCCATTGGTGCCTTGTTGCTGTTGGCCGGATTGACGAGGAGTCTATTCGGAGCCGGTTGATTCCGGAGATCGAACTTGAGGTTCGTGGCAAGCTATTGAATCAAAAAGAAGCTCTGGGAGCATCGTGAGTTGGCGAGAATAGGTAACGCTTAAGGGTGAGGCTTGAGGTAATCTATTTCGCACTGTAACTCTCTTTTTGATTAATAGAAAATAGTAGACTAGGCCGTGGTTTTGTCTTAGGGTTATTCGGACCCTAAGGTTTTCCACGTATATCGCGTGTCTTGCCTCCTGATTTACTTTCTGCTTTTTATTGTATGTTCTAATTGTTTAATCTCTTTTTAAAAGAAAAAATTCTAATAAAAGTTTTTCCATAAAAAAAAGAGGTTAATTTTTTAATTAAGTCCTATTCACCCCCCCTCTAGGACGTTTTTTAAGCTTCCGCATAATTTCAGTTGATACATATCCACTTTACGCAAAAGATCATCCAAGAAACCAGTTGACACCATCATCCAGCTGGGAACCAGTGTTCACACCATTTAGCGAAGTCAGATGATTGCCCATGAGATCAGTGAAGTTACTCCACAGCTCCAGATTGAAAGAAAATGCTCACCCAATCAAGCACTGAAGTAATTATGCCTTGAAATCTCACAGATTATTACCATGGTATTAGAAAATCTTCACGACGGATCAACTCTTGACAGGAATCCCATCTTAAAATGAAAAGAGAGAGCTTCAGAGATATTTGACAGGTAAAAATTCACCACAAAACAAATAGCAGCGACCCAAAAAAGAACCCACCATAACAAAGACAAAGCAGAGAGAACAAGCCCACAAAACCCAAAACAAAAACCAGGAAAAGCAAAAACTAGAGCAGCTTAGACCTAAAAAAAAAAAGGAGCAGGACTCGGAAAAAACCCAACCAAAACAGCAGGAACCAGAGTAGCCTAGACCTAAACAAACCCACCCAGCCAAAGGACTCCCAACCCAATCGGAGCCAACACTTACACTGACTGAATGATGCTATTCATATTAAAAAGGAAATCATTCACAGAGTAGTCCTTCCAATCCGTATGGTTTCTTACCCAAAAGGCAATTCTGAGTTTTGACATTTCCTTAACCTCCACCCAATTTGGAATTGCTCTATCAAAGACACAAGAGTTCCTGAGATTCCATATGGTCCACAAAACAGCAAGATGAATGCACCTCCAAATAATTTTCAATTTGGGCTTCAATGTCCAATCTTTCCACCAGAATAATAATTCAACCATAGATGAAGGGGTAGCCCATTGTATACCCCACCATAGAAGAATATCAGACCACACATCCCAGACTTTACTATAGTGCAATAACAAATGGTCCAAAGTTTCTTGACTCACTCCACAAAATTTGCATAAGACATCAGCAGGATCCTGAATAATACCTTTCCTAAACAAATAGTCTAGACATTTGACTGTCCCGAGGCATACCAACCAACCAAAGCATTGAACTCTGAATGGTGTAACATTTGACCACACAAATTCATATACAGGCTCCAAAAAACTACTCCCTCCGTCCCATATTTGTTGTCCAGTTGCACTATTCACTAGACCTCAAAAAAATAGTTATATGTTAAAATGTATAATGTTATATATATTCAATATGGATCTTGTTTTATAGTTCTCGATGAGTACTATTAAACAAAATTTTCAAAATTATAAAAAAAACATTATAGATTGAAAGATATAAGCAATTGAAAAATGGCACGCTTACCCATAAACGGACAACAAATATGGGACGGAGGGAGTATTATCATTAGGCATTCTACAATAACATATCGGGTCCATCAATTCTGTGCTCCAATCCATTTTCATCCAGAAGTCTCTGAATCTCATTCAAGACTGGGACCTCCCAATCATACAACCTTCTTCTAAGTTGAAAATCCCATTGATCTGTTTCAGCTTTCCTATCTAATACTTCACTCAACAACTCCTCTTTATTGCAAGAAAGGTTAAATATAACAGGAAACAAAGAGGCTAAATTTGGTTTACTCATCCACTCATCCAACCAGAAAAGAATAGTATTGCCAGAACCCACTTTTATACTAACATTTCCCAAATAAGTGGCATGATAGCGAGGGTTGTTTACTTGAATCTTCATGATGTCTTTCCAAATTGCAGAGACTTTGTTGGTGATTTCCATATTTGGGATCCATCCATTCCCAACTCCCTTGTATTTGAAATTGATTATTCTTCTCCATAATGCCTCCTTTTCATTACCGAATCTCCACCACCTTTTTGTTAACAGAGCATCATTCATATCCCTAACACTTTTGATACCCAAACCACCACACTTCTTAGATTGAGTTATTTTGGACCATGCTACCATGTGAATTTTTCTCTTTAGATCTAAACCTCCCCAAAAAAATCTAGCTTGAATAGACTCAATGGTTCTTGCTACATTTTCTGGCATCTTGAACAGTGACATATAGAAGATTGGCAAACTGCACAATACAGATTTAATTAGAACAATTCTCCCCCCAAATGACAGATATCTGCTTTTTCAAGAAGCTAATCGCATCCTGACCTTATCAATAACATCTTTCCAAGTGGATTTCAGTCGAGGACTCGCACCTAAAGGCATACCCAAATATTTAATTGGCAGCTTCTGAGATTTACATCTCAGAATATTGGCAAAGACTTTGACATCTTCATCCTTCAATCCCACCCCACATAAGATTGTCTTGTGATAATTAATCCTAAGTCCAGATGTAACTTCAAAGTCTCTCAATACTCTCCTGACTGTTAAAACATTATCCTTATTAGCTTTACAGAACACCATAGTATCATCCGCAAATTGCAGATGGGTTACCTTTGGACCCCCATTTCCAAACTCCATCCCAGTTATTTTGCCTCGAGCTTCCATTTTCTTGAACATCCAGTTGAGACCTTCAGTTGCTATAATGAAGAGAAAAGGGGATAAGGGATCCCCTTGTCTTACCTAGGGGTGCACACCGGCCCGGTAGCCCGTCCAGCCCGCCCAACCCAGCCCGGTTCTTTTAGGGCCTGGGATAAATATTCAGGCCCATAGGGCCGGGCTGGGTTGAGATTTTAAGCCCGTTTACTAAATGGGCTAGGTTTGGGAAACTCCTCTAAAGCTAAGCCCGGCCCGGCGCGACCTGGTTTAAATAATATTTTATTTAAATACTACATAGAGAGATTGATAAATATCGGAGAGTTCCATCTTTTTGAATATTTTAATTGCACTTTAATTTATAGGTCTATTTTTAATATTTTTGTAAGAACTTAGAACTTTAAATATATTATTATGGTTATGAATTGTAATTGTGATCATTATGGTTGATTAATTTATGTTTATAATACTATGCTTTAGTAAGATAAATGGGCTTCTTGGACGGGTTTAGGAAATTAAAATTTTATTTGGGTTGGGTTTGGGCAAATTAAATGAAGCCCAATTATAAATGGGCTGGGCTTGGGAATACACTAATCTCGTTATTATCTAGTTTAAGCCCGGCCCAGCCCGGTGTATGTGCACCCCTAGTCTTACCCCCTTCTGGATTATTATATTGAATAAGCTAACTAACTTTGATGGGACACATTTTGGAAGCATTAAGCTAGTTTGGGCCGAAGATTTACAATTAAGAGGGGTAAATTTGGCCAAGCCCCAACCAACCCTTCAATCAATAGGCTCGGAGAGATAGGCCCATCAAGCTTCTATAGAAATTTGGGCTTGAGTAGAAGGTTAAGTCAGGTTTTGGACCAGGTTGGTTGAAAGTCTGTGCTGGCTCATTAGTTGATCAGTACATGTGAAATTACCTAATACCCTAGGAATAATTCATTCCAATAAATAATGATGTCATATAAAAGGCAGATGATATCTAACTAGGGTTTTCTACATCTCTTCGTGTTCCCCTTGTGGCGGCCAATGCTGTCTCTGCTATTTATTCTACAACAATCTCTTATCAACACCGATCATCTTTTTAATTACCTCTCTCTTCTTTCTCTCATGCTCTTTCGTGAAATTGAAGCACCCTCGGAATCCATGGGTTTGGTACATTTCTAGATATCTCTTAAATCTTTTGGTCACCTTTACAAATTGAGTGAGGGTGTGACTGCGTGCTAGCATACATATCTCTATCTCTCTATGTACAAATTCATTCCATGCTTTATTCAGTTTACTTTATGATCACTGCCACATCCATGTGTATATTTTTTTATATGCATTTATTTAGGTAACACTTTTGGAGACTTCCTAATTTTTTTAGATCAACTTGGAGTTTGTACGTACTTGTCTTTTCTTCATAAGTTTTCAAATACATTTTCCTTGTCAGATTCTATTTTCGACAAATTTTTGATTTCCTAATAATCATCACATTGCGTCTGAAGGAGGGCATGGGCCTGTGCAAGGTTCCCTGGGCTAGGTGGGACTGTGCATACAGGCCTTTGATCATTCTCGTCCCATTCCATACATAAACTTGCGCATGTTCAAAGTTGATGTTTAACAAAACGTTCTAGGTGTAGGCATGCGTATAGATGTGGAATCCACATAGATCTAGTTTTCATGATGAGTCATTTCTTTTCATTCATAGATCTTATATTGAATGCTATTAAGCTCTTTAAGAAAATGAAACAAATAAACTCCATAATTCAATGCTCTCTTTGTATGCATTCATAAACACATGTACAATGTAAATGAAAAAAAGGCATCGAATTTCTATTCATCTATGATATGAGTTACGATAAGGTGTCCCAAGTTACATTTTAATTTTGGGTAGCGTGAGACAAGGACAAGATATAGTTTTTATTGGTCAACGAGGTTTTTTTTTATTTTTATTTGGCTATTCGTTAATCCTAATCAACTCTATCCTAGGGGACTTGGGGAGGGGGATGGGTGCTTACGGAAATTGAACCCTGCCCATGTGCATGTGAGTATAAGGGAGGCACCAATCCACTCCACTTGTCAACGAGGATTAGGTGACACGATCTTGACATCTATCTCAAATTGACCCTTTCCTCTCTTAATTTTGTTATGAACGTCAAATTAATTTTGTTATGAGCATTAAACTAGACCATGCTATCTCAATCTTTTGTAGAATTTTCTTTGTAGTGATTGGCGTTCATTCCGCTCTCTCTCTCTCAGAATGGGCCACACAGCGACATCACCTTGTTGTTATCAGATAGGGGCAAGTCTTTGTCACTACAAAGAAAATGGACTGAAGCCCAATATCCCTATGGGTCAAAGCAGCAATCCTTGAAATAGTCTTTTTCTCTGTTTTTTGAGCACCCTAAGCTATACGAGTGTACGGTTAACCTCAGATACATAGTCATATAACTATTTCTATTCTTGCATCTTTAATGGGTCAAAGCAGCAATCCTTGAAATAGTCTTGTTCTCTGTTTTTTGAGCACCCTAAGCTATACGAGTGTACGGTTAACCTCAGATACATAGTCATATAACTATTTCTATTCTTGCATCTTTTATACATGTTGATCGGCTAGCACTTTAAACTACTTTCAAGTTGCGACTCTTCTATGCATTTAATCCTTCTTGCCAATGTTTTAAAAACTGGACCGTACCGGCCGGTTCAACCGGTTGACCCGTCAACCGGACCTTAATCCAGTTCGGTTTAATTTAAAAACCGCCTTTTTCACAGAACCGGTCTAAATATTAAAAACTGTTCCTAGTTAACGATCGAACCGGCAACTCGGTCGAACCAGAGACGAGTTGATCAACCCGGACCGGAAAACTTTGAACTGCATTCTGAGCTCCTTTGCTCCCAATTTGGACGGAGCTAACGCAGTGGGACCCTTGCCAGCTCACTTGCCTTTGGCTGGTGTAAATCAAAGGTGAGGGGCCTGTCAACCATTTATAAAACGAAAATCTAAGAAAGAGTCTCTATCCCACCGATGTGGGATTTGAGAAAAACTGACTGAACACATTTGCAAAACAACTCCTCCTTTTCTACAAACCTTCTACATAGTTATTTTTTTATATATATGCTTATTTAAGTACATTATGTATTATAATATTTTTTTAAACATAATTATGACATCACGGTTCGATTCCGGTTCGACCGCGGTTGAACCGGTGACCCATCCACCCGATTCCTTTTCCGGTTCGCTCAACGGTCCGGGTTTTAAAACATTGCTTCTTGCAACTCTTTTCACTCTCCTTTCCTTTTCTATTCAACACTAGTAAAAATGTGCGATCTGTTATAATGGTGGACACTTGCTTTGCTGTGAAACTTGTCCCAGAACATATCACCTTGAGTGCCATAATCCTCCTCTTAAGGTATATTTTAATTGCCACACTTTATTTTGAATGGCTATTTTATTGCCATAATACCGCTTGTGTATCTGCTTTTGGTTAATGTGGTTTATATAATGAAAATTAAGCTAGAGAACCTTTGTTCCAAATTCTCCCTGTGCCTCTGGTGCAAGGAGTTTTGGGCTGTTGGATCACACACAAATTTTTAAACATAAAAACAAAAATCACAATCCAACGGTCCAAAAACTCTTGCAACGGAGGCACAGGGGAGATGTGGAACAGATGATCTTTGACCTGAAAATTATGAATAATGTTCTTTTTCCCTAAGCACATTCCAACTGAGGATTGGCAATGTCTAGAATGTCATCAGAAAAGCTGCACAATAAAAGGACAAGGTGTCACGGACAGTCATTCTATTGGCATTTTTTTAAAAATCCAATATGGTAAGTTGCACAATAAAAAGAGGATTCGATTATGGTAGGTAAGAGTATCTAAAAAGAAATGAAACTATGTAATATGAATTTACTCCCTACTGAATTCTTTAGAGTTTAAATTATTTTCACCCTCGTGGAAACAAAAGTTTCCTTTAAATCAATTACATTGCGCCACATGTCCATGTTGTACTATTTGGGACCACTGTTTGGACACATGGTGCAATGCAATCGATTTGGAGGAAACTTTTGTTTCCACTGGCGATGCCAATAAAATAATCTCAATTTTTTAATTTTGCAATCGATATAAACTTGAAGATTAAACATGGCCACTGAATTCTTTAATTGGCATGTTTTGTGGTGTCTACAGATATTGCATGTGAAAAATAGGTACGTGTTAGGGCTTTCATGGAAGCAATGTTGAGTTATTGGGGGTAACATATCTTGAATGAAAAGGCAACAGATTTATTGGTAGTTATTAGCCACATTCATATTTCATAACTTTCTTAACAAATGTGCCCACACAGTGCAGATTCTCCAAATCCCGAGGTTTCTTCTAGAGCATGCCAAGGCGACTTATATAAATGACCTCAAAATCAGCATAGCAACACCACCCAAACATCATGAAGAGCTGTGCTGGTAGCATAGAGGATTGCGAAGAGGCCGAAGATAAAGCAAAAGATGTTCAGAGCCATCCGCTTCAATAATGTCATCGGATTAGCGATCTACTAGATAAAAGACCCTTGAGGTTCTCACTCTCATTCCCTAAGAGTTTGATTTCTTTTGTGGGTTTATCTTGCATGATTCTCTGTGCTTTTTTGCTGCTGCTAATAAGTTTTTTCTTTTAAATCTCCATTGTAATGCAGTAAAATGGGCAGCAAATGCCAAGGAAATTGTTCTTCTCAATTGGGGCAGAGTAGTTTTGAGTACCAGATGTTTGACAAAATGCCTGAATATTGTATTTCCTGCCGCGAGTGCCTCAAGAACCACACCTTTGGCCTCGCCGGTCACCCTGTCAATAGCTTCTGTGAGTTCCTCCCTGCCTGAGTTGAAGGCTCACATTTGACGCACGAAAAAGATAGGCACCACACTATGTGGGCCACCCTTTGTCTCCGAATCACCCAACAAAAGTGAATGATAAATGTTCCTACAGGATGAGCTGTCGCAATGTAAATGGTTGAGAGTACCATGTAGGCGGTGCTGCGTGGTACTACTGCAGTGTTGAATAATTACTCAAGTTTAAATGATAGCTTACACCTTAATTTGTTCAAAGCATCAATCATATAATAGACTTTTTTGTTTATAATCGAACAACCGAGAATGTTTTTCCAAACAACTTTGAAGGTTTGGAAAGATGATCAATTGCTAAGCGGGGAAAAGGTCAAGCAATGAAAAATGAATTGTAGAAAGTGCAGGATATATATTGGTGCAATGGTAGATTTTTAGATTTTGGAAACTAATATTTCTTCGCATCACTATCGCTGTATTTTTAGATCTCGGATTTGTAATGTGAAATGCATAGTTTTGTGCTTCAATCTTGAATTTGTAGAGGAAATGAATTAAAATTACTCTTGCACGTCGATATAGAAAGAGCAACTGAATTAAAATTCATGCTTCGTCTTCAAACTATTATTGAATAGTAAGGGAAATTGAATTAAAATTCATTATTTGTTTTTTTCCAAATTCCTTCTACTATTTGTTTGAAGACTAATGATATATATAACATTCGGGAATCCTTAATTTTCATTCTGTGGTGATTTACGAATTTTCTATTTGTGATGAATATACTTGGTTGTTGATAGACTTTGTTCAACTTTCTTACGTTAGAAGACTTGAATCACGTGTTCTGTATCCAAGTATTGAGTTTGCAAAACCTTTAAATATGGAGAAGAAAAGAGATTATACTAGACTAGCTTATTTTTTTTTTTGGTCAAACGATAAGACTCCATTTTATTATTCATAAACAAAAGCCATACATATTAAAATGAGCATCCATCCCCTTGAAGATGAGAAGAAAGAAACCACAAAGGAGCCCTAAACATCCATGTACAAAAAACAAGACCTTGCACAGCTCTTTGAGCAACATTATCGGCTGCCCATTGCCGCTCCACTTCACGAAACAGGGGGAATAGTACTACAATAGTCCAGATCCGTCAGGGTACGAAACAAAAACAAAGAAACAATGCAAGAAGCAAAAACATGAAAGCAACAGCTTATCTACAAAGCGCAAAACACTTTAGAGCTCACACAAATCCCTAACTGGCAATCTGTTCTCCATCAGTGGGCTTCAAACTCCTCCAAGCACACATAAATGCCCTAACTTCATCAACTATTTTGAAATCCAAAGTCCGAGAAGGAACCCTTAGGCCAGGAAAATGGCCAGATGAAGCGATTTTCAGCACGGTTCAATGAATGACTTGAAAAAAGGAAATCCACTACGGACACCGGTGTGTAGCCTAACTTCCAATATTTCTCTCCCACTCCTCTGCTATTCTATTTCATTAAAGATGAAATCCTTTGGAATATGCCTCTTGCATACAAATAGTCTCATGTATATTAAAACTAATTACTCTGTTCCTTTTTAAGTGTATAGCCTTCGTAATTTCAACTTATTAAGAAGGCATCATCATTACACTTTGACATCAACTTAATTTGATATTCACTTTCTACTATTACCCTTGATGGAGACATCATTATTAAATTGTAACTTTTCAAAGGAATCTACTTTTAAGAGCAAAATAGAAAATTTACGAAATTTTACCCACTAACTTTTCAACGTCACAATTATTTAGGAACAACCCAAAAAGGAATATGCTACTCTTTTTAAGCAACGGAGGGAATAATGTTTTTCCCATTCATAATATTAATTTCTTAATGGGTTTTGGAAACAAATCTTCACTATGTTGTACAACTACAAATACAACAAGCATAATGAAGTTATTACCTCAATAGAATTCAAATGTACATTCAATTCCCTAGAACATGTGACATTTTCTCTCCTTATTAGGGAGTCCTTATTGGCTTTCTTTGAACTTTCCTATCTTCCCCCCACTTGCAATCATGGCCATTTCTTACATTTCCATCTTATGTTTCCTGAACATCATTACTATTCGTACTCTTGTACTTAAATTCTACCATAAATTCTCTTTATTAAATTTCCATATTAAGTACAATTTCTACCCTTCAAAAAAATAAATTGTTGAGTGGCCCCACTACTTCATATGATAAGTTTCAAATTGCCACAATTGGAAATACATGTATTACATGAATGACATGTAATCTTACTCATTTTGCTTCATGTTTTAAATTTACGTGAATAGCATTTTAGTATGTTTTTACTATTACCTTTTTACCGTACTACATTTAAGTGACCTCAACTAATGAAATATTTTCCCCCGAAAGCTATTTGCAATTTCTATCTTTTTGCTACCTCACATTCACAAATTGCCCGAAATTGAGAAAAGTGATAATGAAGGGTGACTTTAATCTCATCCAACAATTAAGGTTCCGGGTATTTGGTGATTCAAAGCGTTTATAAAGATAAATGCCATATACCCATCTTTTTATGTTAAAATAAAATTCACAGTATACCTCTCTTTTGTAATGACTACTGCAATAGTTGGTCCATGTGCGATAATTTTGGATTGGCTAATAAATGTCCAGCACAAAAACATTGCCAGTCTTTTACAAAGATGTCACTCATACCAAATTACTTTTTTGCCCCGTAAAATTGTCTTATCATTACCCATTTTGTGTTGAGCCCTACCATTTAAGCATGTTATGGAAGGATTTGGAAAGGGATTAAAATTTAACAGTGTTTCTCTTATGGATAGAAGGGAAGGGTTAGAGTTCCGAAATCGAAACCCTAGGTTATGGAAACATGCTAAGCCCACTTATAATGTGGATCTTTACCTCATCATAGCAACAACACCCGTTGGAGAAAGTATGAAAACCCTAGAAGCTACGCCTATAAAAACTATATAACTCCATAAAAACTATATAACTCCATTTTATTATTCATAAACAGAAGCCATACATATTAAAACTCCATGTACAGAAAACAAGACCATGCAGAGCTCTTTGAGCAACATTTTCGGCTGCCCATTTCCGCTCCACTTCACAAAACACATGTCAACTCTCAAAAAATCTAGGTATAAGGCGAAGAATGTCTGCAACTATAAACACTACCGATTGGTGATCTTCCATTCGTCGCTGAATTAATAAGATAAGTTGTTGGGAATCACCTTTTAAGTATAATGTTGTCCATTCCAAGGTCCACAACCAACTGCAATTTTTACTTTCTGAATGTATGGCTTGCTCATAAAAAGTGAATACATTTTTGCTTTCCGAATATATGGGTCAAAAAAATTGAGAGTAGCAATTGAATATATAAACAGTGAATTTTTTTGGGTTAAAAAGTGACAAGGCTTTTCGTAACAAATTATCGAGAACAGTAAGAGTAAGCAAATTTTTATTCGACTCACTCTTTTGGGAAAAAAATCTAAAGACAATAGGTTCTTTGTCGGTTTCCCTTATGGAAATTCTAAAGTTACATCCCAAACTTTTTTTTGTGTGATAAGTCAACCGTTGCATTAATGAAAACATGGAGCATAGCACTGCAATAGTCCAGTTCCATTAGGGTGCCAAACAAAAACAAAGAAACAATGCAAGAAGCAAAAACATGAAAGTAGCAGCTTATCTATAAAGCGCAAAACACTTTAGAGCTCACACCCCAATCCCTAACCCGCAATCTGTTCTCATCAGTGGGCTTCTAACTCCTCCAAGCAGTTAAGCACACATAAATGCCCTAACTTCATCAACTATTCTAAAATCCAAAGTCCGAGAAGTAACCCTTAAGCCATGAAAATGGCAATTATTAATTTACTCCCTCCAAATCCAATAAATGGAAGTAGCAATAGATAACTTGTAGACTCTGTCAACATAAAACCCTTGTAGCGAATGACTACATGCATAACCATTCCATCTCCCTTAACATAACAAAACACGGGTGTGCAACTTTATTCTTTGCTAATAATATCTGCCAAACCACCCACCAAAAAACAAATATTTATGAGATTCAGAAACAAGCTTCCAAAAGCCCATTAGATAAAAGCCCATCAAGGTAAATCATGGGAAAGCCATACACCTTTAGCCAACGAACAAATGGTTGCAGTTCCCTCCCTCGAAGCCTGCCAAGCAGTGTGAGCAGAATACACCCCAATACTTGGCAATATCCACCACGGAATACGAAGCAAAGGGATTAGGGACAAAACCAGGAGGACTGCTAGCTAGAATTTGTCTGATGGCAACATTACGGGGCCGAGGCCATTTCCATGTTCCATTTTGAATAATAGAAGCCACACGAGTTTGCAAGGATCTCTCAAAATTAAAAACCACATATTCACCAAATTTCTGGTATATTGGACGAAGGCATGCCATGACTTATCATTTTGGAACATTTTAAAACCTCAGGCGATTCGGGTGCAACAAATTGAACCAACGGACGTGCAATTACACATGACCCAAACTACAGGGGATATGGGTAAGTTCACCTTATAATTTGTAATTACGCTAGTGTTACTTGTTCTAAACAGTAATCTTAATCATAGATGGAGTGGCTAGGGATAGAAACGTTGTTAAGTGACTCACCGGTGCAATTTACCTATTTATTTTACCGATCAAAAAAAAAAAAAAAAGTGACTCACCGGTGCCATTTATGAGCCACCAAATGCAGATTGGAGTCTATTGCATATTCATGCAGGAAGATTGTGTTGCGAAGTGTGGGAGAAACGTGAGAGAGAGAGAACTTGACATTCCGAGAACAGTAATGTGTTAGGGTATGCAAAGAACATTGAATAAGCTAACTAACCTTAATGGCACACATTTAGAAGGAAAAAAAATTTGTTCCTCGCCAAAAGTGAGTGAACAAAACCCTCATCCTGATTGGTTTTGTTTACCTTCTTTTGGTGAGGATGAACAATTTTTTTCCCATATGGAAAGCATTACGCAAGTAGGGGTAAATTACGTTGTAGGGCATACGACGCCAGCTTTTGAACTGTTGATTTCGGCAGTCAACGGCTCGGATTTCATCTTGGCAATGGATGGCTTGGTTCAGCAAAGTGTTGTGACGTAATCAGGGCTGTCGATTCTGCGATGGATGGCTCAGATGGTGCACTATAATGTTAGGGTGCGGCACCACACTTTAGCATCTCCAGTTCTATGAATTGCAGGGTGGAAGGTTAAGTCATGTTGGGATTTGGACCAAGGTTGTTCAAAGGCTATGCTAACTCAATGGTGACCAATATACGTGCAATTACTGAAGTAGCCTTTAGGAAATAATTCATACCCAGTAATGTCCATCATATAAAAAGTAGATGTTACATAACTAGGGTTCGCTGCATCTTTTCATTCCTCCTTATCGCGGCCAACGCCGTCTTGCCCTATAAAGCCTTCCGTCCATCTCCCATCTCTTAGAACTAATTTCATCTTTTGAACCGCCGTCTCCTCTTTCTCTCTCATCTTCCCGTTATTCTCTCTCAAGTACTGCTCTCCCTTGCAATTGAAACACTCTCCAAAGCACCAGAAGATGTTACCTCAAATATGTTGAAACCATGGGTTTGGTAGGTTTTCATATATCCCTTTGAAAATTGAAGATATAACAAATTGGGTTCTCTGTGTGTAGGCGTGCGAAGAAGCATACAAATCTATGTGTTTCCAACTGCAAACTTGATCTATGCTTTACTCAGGTTTGTTTATGATCCAGATCGATTTCTGCTACTATGTCTCTATGTTGATATGTTTGCATATGCATTTATTTTACTAACATTTATAGCAATTTCATTATTTTTTCAAGGAGATATTGAAAATCATACGTAATTTGTTCCTTGTTAGATGTTATATGCCACAAATTTTGCATTCCCAATATGCAATCCATTTCTAATTCCTTTTTTTTGGTTTTTTTTACTTAATTAATATGTTCATCGTGTTGTTTTAGATTGAGGCCGAGGGCATGGGCGTGGGCATGGCCAAGGTTCTCTAGAGTCGAGGAGGTGGGATAGGGGCCCTTGATCATACCCGTTCCACTTGCATCCATAGATTTGTGCACATTCTTAGTTATTTTAAGTTTGAATTTTAAGGTTTTTTTTATTAGAATGATTAGATGTGGAATCCACAGAGACCTAGTTTTTTTGACTAATCATTTCTCACTCATTTGTAGATCTTGTAAAAATATTATTCTAGCTAGTAAGTTCTTTAATTCTGAATCTAACCTGTAAGAAAATGAAACAGAGAAAATGCATAATTCAATATTCAGTCTTCATAGATTTATTCATTTATTCATATACTCATGATTCATATACGGAAAAAAAAAACTTCACACAGATGACTGCATCAGATGTGAAGTCAAAATGTGCCAGCAAGCAGAAAGCATGAGATTGTGCCAGCAAGCAGAAAGCATCCACCCAGTAGCATCCAGAAAGCACAACGACTCATCCTCCCAGAGAGAAAATGTAAGCAGCTTCACAAAGTAAGGAGGCCACAGGACTTGCCCCCAAACCAAGAGAACAACACCAGACCAAAAAAGAAAAAAAAAAAAAAAAAAAACCCGGACTCCAACCAAGAGAACGACACTAGGTCAAAAAATAGAACACAAACCGAACCAGACACAACCTAGAACAACAAAACATACCCAAAGACTGACCCCCCACACCAAGACAAACCAAAACAAGACTCAAGATCCAAAGACCCCAGACCAAACCTAAGCACCCACCCCACAAAGGAACCCTACTGAGAAACCCAAAAACAAACACCACCGCACAGTGAGAAGGATAGACTCCCCTCCCCAAAACAAGACTCAAGACCCACAGCCCCCAGACAAAACCTAAGCCCCCCTCCAGAGAATCATAACCAAGAATCACAGCTTTAGGCATCCAAACCAAGTACTATTTTAACCACCTGGGATAAACGTCACATCCATATGAGTCCACCCTCCATAAATAATACTCCATATTGTCTTATCTCCCTTTACTGTTATATGTATCCAAAACTTATCTCACATCTAATCAAGCATTATTGTGTCTGGCTTAGGGATGGCAAAAAGTATGGAATAAGCTAACTAACCTCGATGAGATGGGTGGGTTACAGATTTGGGGTACTCGTATTAACCCAAGTCACTGCATCCCCGTAGTGAACTCAATATTGGGCCCTCTATAATCTTCATTTGGGATCGAAACCATACAATTTTTCAGGACAGTTGAGTAGATCATTCATGTAAAATATCAAATTAATTGGATATTGGTAGCCATATGTTCGGATACCATATATCTGGATGGCCAATATCAATTGGATGTGTCTACTACTCTCCGATTATTATAATTTTTGTACCCATAATGTATTCAACATTCCTGAAGTCCGTGAGTTACTAGGTGGATGTTTTTTTTTGATAATCAAGAAATTTTATTAATCACCGTAAAGGAACGATTACAATGATTAAAGGGGAGAGAGCACAGGCATCACAACCAAACCATACATCCCAACTAGGTTGGCACCCATGGAGAGGACAATCATATGCCGCTCTGACCCAAAACAAAAATGGCTGGCAAGGGGCTAGCCAACAACACTACTTACAATGAAGACATCTCAATATTCTCCAACAAAAACTAAAATCAAATTACAGGGAAGTAGATTAATCGAGATAACTGCAGATTCCATTCTGTCAATGGCTTCCTTTAGCCCAATTCAATCTTTCACAACAATTTTAGGCGTCTTGATCTTCCTAATTCCCTGCAAGCTTCTCTTGAAGTCTTCCACTGAGTAGTTCTTACTAGGTGGATGTTATGTCCACTTCGGATTTGGACCATAGTGGTTGAAAGGCTATGCTGACTTGACATTGATAAAAATATGTGAAATTACATAAGTACCCTTTAGGAAATAAATTATTTCCACTAATGTCCATCGTATAAAAGCTAGATGATATCATGCTAGGGTTCTTGGCATATCCTTCTGTAGTCCTCATATGCGGCCCTCGCCATCTTCCCCTATTTATACTATGTCCATGTGCCATGCATGCATCCCTTACCACCACTTTCGTCTTTTGAAATACCACCCCCCTCGTTCTAGTTTTCTTTGTTGTACCAGTAACACCCTCCAAAGCACTACAAGATGTTACCTCAAATAGGATGAAACCACAAGTTTGATATTTTTAGATCTCTTTGATAATTTTAATGAAATATCAAATTGGGTGCGCTATCTCTCTCTCTCTCTCTCTCTCTCTGTGCGTGACCCACAAATCTTTGTACTGTAATGGCATACTCGTTTCATGATTTATTCAGGTTAATCTATGTTCCATTATCGATTTCTACTACTATATCCATATGTGCACGTGTATTTGCATATTCATTAATTTAGCTTACATTTTTGGCATTGTCTGTACTTATTTTTTCAGATAGATTTGGATATATGTATGAACTTTGTTTTCGTTTTGGGTAATGAAGAGTGTTTTTCAGATAGATTTGGATATTTGTATGAACTTTGTTTTCGTCAATCCATTCCTAATCTCTTTTTCTTCTTTCTTTTTCCTGACTTAAGAAGTTCTAGCTAGGGTAAGGATAGGCATAGTGGGGTTTCACATTGCGTTGAGGTTGAGAGTATGAGCATGGGTCCGAAGGGTATCCCCAATGGTATAATCGAAATTGACTCGCCAAAAGTTATCACATAACTTTTTTTCTTTCACTCGTTTTGGTTTTCTTTTTGTTTATTTATTTTTGTTTCTATATTTTCATACCATCTATATCTTCTAGTAAATTAATTTATCAAGCACTCTTCGTATCTCTTTTTAAAGTTCATTGTTAAATAAAACCTCTTGGTATCTCATTTTAAAGTTCATTGTAATTGTTGTTGTTTTTGTTAAATCAAAATTCCAAATGTGACTGCCTCTCTCTCTTTGCCGCAAGTTTACACTCTACGATGTTTTTAAAATTAAAATGTTACATCATCAATATCTTTTAGTCATGTGGATTGCTTCATTGCTTGTGCTACTTCTGAAGCTTCGGAGTTATAGATGTATCTAGGTATCTTAGAACGGTGGAACCCTTCTTTTATAGCTTATTTTATATACCATTCTAAGCAACAAATTTAATTTTTATCTTAGTTTGATCCGTCCTCCCAACATCATTACCTTGCTTTCCATTCTCGTAAATTTCTTCATTAAATACTCTTTATGTCTATTCCTAATTCGTTGAAAGTTAAAGGGATTCTATTTCATCCCTTTTGATTTTCTTTGAATTATTTTCTTTTATAACAATATTTTCATACCATCTGTGGCTATAGGGATTATTTTCTCATCCCAAAAACATAAGATATAAAAATAGAGACAGTCTTTGAAACCTACGAAAGAACAACATAGAGACAGTCTTTGACTAAATTGAGGTTTCATTTGACGTTGAACATTACGAGAGGTATGAAGAATAGTGCTTAATAAGCAATCTACTAGAAAAGAACGCTAGCCAACGTTGTTGGGATAAGGTAAAAAGAAAATTAAACCTATAGCCACAGATGGTATGAAAATATGGAAAAGGCTATAATACACATCCTTAGTTGGATGTGTATCATACACACCCCTACAAAAGTTACAATTTTTTTATAAAAGTTACGATTTTTTTTTTTATAAAAATTACGAGACACACCAAAATGTTACGAATCATATTGTTGAAAAGTTACGAAAAACTAAAAAAATGTTACGATTGCCAATGATGTAGCACAATCTGGACCATACAATAGGTGCATATGATACACGGGTGTGTATTGTAGCCATTTCCATGAAAATATTATCATAAAAGGACATAACTTAAAGAAAATCAAAAGGGATGAAATAGAATCCTTTAATTCTCATCAAATTAGGAATAGACATGAAGAGTATTTAATGAAGAAATTTACGAAAAGGGAAAGCAAGGTAATGATGTTGAGAGGACGGATCAAAATAAGATAAAAATTAAATTTGTTGCCTAGAACGGTATGAAAATATAGCTATAAAAGAAGGGTTCCATTCCACCATTCCAAGTTCCATCTATAACTCCAAGGCCTCACCAAAGAAGCAGTTGCTTACGTTGGAGATGAGAAGTCATGCATGCAACAAAGATGGAGCCAAATCATGAGAGAGATGGAGGCATCAAAGCACCATGAAGTTATCGGATTGACGATCTACCAGATGTTAGGTATGGAACGATCTCCCCCTCTATATCATTTACTATTTTTATCAACAATTAATGAAAGTAAAAGTATATAGAAACTGATGAACATGTGTTTTTTTGTTTTTTTTTTTTGCACAGCAAAAAGATTTTATTAATCAAATATCAAAGATACAAGATTAAACGGGGCAAGAGAAAAGCGAGAAGCCTCTCGAGACCCAAGAGACCCAAAAGATTGGGAGGCTGACAAGAAGACAACCGAACAATCAAAACAAGAACCTAAAGCCTAACTTCTAAAATCCAAACATCAAAAAGGAAACGCTTCACCCATAAGCAAACCTGAACGCAAAAGCAGGAGCAAAGATCATGAAGAGCCTGAAACAACCTCCTAAAGCAAACCAGACTAAGTATCAACCCTTGCCTTATTAAGGGCTTCCATCTCAGCAATCTTGCTAATGACCTCGTTATCATCACCATCATAGCTAATCCCAAAAAGCTTGTCAACTGCCCATATCGCTTGAGCTTCATCTAGAAGAATCCTATTTCTGTTGTTAATATCCCCTGATGAAATAGATGCAGATAGAGCGGCAGATGCCACCGCTGATCTTAACACTACACACTTCTTTTTGTTCCTCTTTCCCTTGCATTCACCTGTGTTTATTCTAGAGTACCCCAGTATTTCGTTGATGTTCTTCCTATTTCTTTTCCCTTTTATCCCTTTGATTGTTGCTTGAATAGGTAAATGGTTTACATCAGAAAGGGGTTCCGATTCATCAGACTTCGAATATACCTTATCTTTTGAAGTTGTCGCCACATCAAAATCTTCCAAATTGTTTTCTAACTGCCTCGCAACTGCAGAATCCTCAAATGAATCAATATCCTCTTTCGACTCGCCTATCAAAGAGTCATCATCAATTGGATTTTCAGTAGGCCCAACACCATAGTTAGACAAGGGAACAAAAGGAAATGGCAAGCAATCCCCAACACAGGAAATAGACTCTGTCGACTCAATAGCTTTATTAGGATCCAGCTCGAAAAGCTGTGGAGATTCAACAGTTTTGTCCCATTGTGTTTCTGCCACCACCTCAATCTTTTCCACTTCATCTAAATCTCCTTTTGCAAACTTCTCTGACCTCGACCCATGAACAACCAGCTTAGTATTATCAATACCAATTCTTGAATCCTCACATTCATGCTGCTGAGATACATGAAGGTTTGCAATGGGGCTATGATTCTCTGTACCAAAAGGCTGATCACATGGAGTTTCTATCACTTTCACTCTATAATTCGTCCCTTCAATCTCAATATTAATCCACTCATCAATTTTATCAAAAACATTGGTGGCCACTAGAACTTTGGCAACTGCAAAAGAGGAAAGCCTTAAAGTCGATTCATCTGTTGATATGAAAGAACCCCACAATTCACCAATAGCTTTAAACGAACTGGAACTCCATCCATTGAGAGGAATACCATAACAACATAGCCAAACAAATCTTTCAATGCAAGCTGCATGACCTTCCCAAGGCTTTACTCTGCACACTGTCCACAAAAAAAAAACATGTGTTTTTTTGTGGACAGTGTGCAGAGTTTTCCTTCTTGGCACTGCTCCATTGCTAGATGTGGGAGGTCACAAAAATGGATTGCACGTAGAAGTGATCTTACTCCTAGTAAAGTCTGCCTAGAACTCCATCGAACAACGTAATGGCCGCCAAGATCGGATCTCATCTTTGGTTAACGACCATCATTTCTCTGCCGAGGATTGCACATATGTACCTGCTTAATTGGAATCTCACTATGGTTTCACTATGTGCAGATATGTATTTTGGGATGTATACCTAAATCTAAAAATAGAAGATACTCGGATTTGTATTTGTACTTGGATAGTTGGATATATACAAAGACTCATTGTGTAATAATTTGGTTTGCCGTGTCGTGGATGTGTAAAGAATCTTTGGAATAGCATAGATTAGTGAATAAACAAACATATATGTCCACATTTTTAAGAGATCAATGTTCTTCATTTCGTTGTTTGTCTTTATGAATTGGCTTGGCAGACTGACTATGATATAGATATTATTCCTCCATTACCATATGCAATTAATGCATTGTCTAAATTGTGACACCTCCTAAATATTCATAACTTTCTGGTGCATTTTGCAACTTTTATACTAAAAACTCGTAACTTTTCAGTAATATGATTCGTAACATTTTCACTATGAATCATAACATTTGCTTCATGTAACTTTTCAATCAGCAATAAAACTCATAACGTTTTTAATAAAAATCATAACATATTCGTGCGTGTTGTAATTTTTATACTAAAAACTCGTTACATTTTGTGGGTGTGTATGGTACACGCCCAAATAAAGAGTGTATATTAATGTAGCCTTTCCCCTTTCAATATTATACTAGTATATTATAAGGGGTAAAAGTAAAACTGTAAAAGAAAAGATTAACAGCTGCCGAAGTCTTGTTGGCTTACTTCTATATATGAATGTTTGTCAAAAAAAGCATATAATATCCTATTGCGAAAAAATCTTCTATGAAGAGGCCCAAGACTCCCTTGTCATCAAAGAATAAAAAACGTCGCGTACGAAAGTCGTTACCTCCGGTGGCCCAAGCATACCAGCAGAACCCAAAGTTATATAACAAAGTTGGCATGAGATAGCAATTGTAGGGATTGCTACCTATTACCAAGGAGAAGAATTTGGGTACGGACATGGTACCCTCTTAGTGCATTCGAGCCGTCAAACATTGCAACCGACGGTCTGGATTAAAAGTGTCATCTGAATTTTTAAAAAAAAAAAAAACAAAAAACAAAACGTGCATTTCAATCCGGACCGTCGGATGCATTTTTGGACGGCCCGAATGCACCGCATGGATACCACATCACCCATACCCTATTTGCACCCAAGATTTTCTCATTACCAAGAGATCGCGAGTTCAAATTTTATAAAGACCAAAATCGTTATTTGCCCGATGATAATTAAGTTCAGGTTCGGAAATTAGTCAAGGTTTGTGCAAATTATACCGGAAACCTGTTTAACATGACATAGCATGTAAATCTTGTCAAACCCACAATATTGTTATACTTATTCTTCTCATTAAATGAGACGTGCTATATATGTGGCACCCTGTATCAACAAATGTAAAATTTAATGAGTATAATAATAGTGGGCCCATCTCATTTAATTAGCATATAGAAATTCAATTTTTGTGGGACTCGCGGCAGATTTGTAGGGTTCCACACACTTTATGGTTGGTCCACACAAGTGTGTGGCTACGCTTAGAGCAAAATTAAATGACTATTATAATAGTGGGACCCGTTCGCATTTAATTAGCATAGAAATATTCAATATTTGTGCCACTCGCAACAAATTGGTTGGGTTCCACACAACCAATCTGTATAGAACTGGGGGAGGTGCAGCACAGAGTGCTGTGCAGCCCTTTTCGATGCCATGCTGGCATCATTTGGACGATCGGAGACGTCTACTGCGTAGAGCTCGTCAAGTACTATAAGTGTCTCAAAAATTAACTCAATCGGATATCGTTAAGTGCCTTATCGGAACACATATAACATGAAAAAAATAGGTTCAACGGTTTTCATCAAAGGTTTCAAGCTTTATGTGTTCCATTTTTTTTCAAGTTATTTGTGTTCCGATGAGGCACTTAACGATATCCGATCGGGTTGATTTTTGGTACAATTGTATTACTCGACAAGCTCTACCCAGTGGACATTTCCGATCGTCAAAACAATGTCGGCACGGCGCCGAAAGGGGCTGCACAGCACGCTATGTAGCACGGGGCTGTGCATCACCTCCCCCGATTCCAATCTGTATGAACCTCATCTCGTACCAGTACGTACCGTACCAGACATAAAACGGTACACATACCCTAGTGTTTCGTACCACCAAAAATATCGATCGATACTAAGCATACCGGCTTGTATCAACCTTGTCTTGGATCTTGGCTGGAACACAAAACTAATGTATTTTAATTCTTTTGACAAAAATACATGAATTTTAAGGTATTTTAACCAAATTTGGAGTTCATTTTATATTAATCATGTTAATTTGTTATTAGAACTGGTATTAAGGTGTATCAAAATGGGAAAATTTATTTTATTTCTCCATTTTAAGTTTTGCAATTATACATAAGCATATTAAATATATTTAAATATGTATATTTCAGTAAATCTGAAACGGTACCGAGATACAATCCGGTACGGGTATGTACCGTCTCAATAGAGAAAATGGTACACTAACCGATACGAAATTGATAACTATGAATCCACACATGTGTACGTGTGGCAACCCTTTGAGCAAAATAAGTAAATATTCGTGGTACATATGGAAAGAAAGGCTTACCAAACGCACCCATTAATTTGCATCCTACCAAGGCCTTGTGATTATTTGCAAAGACATCCTATATTCTTTGTTCTAAAAAATGTGTCTCGCTATCCACATGTTTGTAATCATGTGATTATAAGGACAGCAAGAGCCAAGAGGCCTTTGTTCAATGACATCAGGAGTGTAGCTAAGAGAAAGGACGTCATGACTTTGCTCAACGGCATCAACGCTATGTTTATAGTACACGTTTGTCAACTACCTAAAATGCAAAACAAATTTTCAGTACACGTTTCAATAAAAAAAAATTACTCTTTTTTTATGCAAAAGAAAATACTTCAGTCCAGGGAAAGTTTGTAGATCCTTTTGTCAGAATAGTCAAAATTTAGATTCATATACAATATAATTTATTATTTTTTCCCTAGCACCGGTCTTTATTGCAATTGGAACACCCTCCAAAGCACCACAAGAGGTTACCTCAGATTGGGTGAAAGTTGAAACCATGAGTTTGGTAGGTTATCAATATATCTCTATGAAAATCGATGATATAACGAATTGTCTCTTTGTGGATGCACGTGTGCGCACAAATATGTAGATCTATGTCTCTCTAACTTTAAACTTGTTCTATGCTTTGCTTAGGTTAGTTTATGATCCAGACCAATTTCTACTACTATGTCCATATTTGTCTATGTTTGTACTCCCTCCGTCCCATTTTTTTGGTCCATATTTCCATTTTGGTCTGTCTCAAAATGTTTGATCAATTTAAGGCCATTTCAAGTTGTCCAATTTTATTAGTTTTCCAATAATATCCTTGTAAAGTGTTCATAGATAGATTCAAAATGTAGAATCAAAGGGTATTTGATGGAAAAAGTGTGTGAAATTTGAAATAAAGTGTAATGATTATCTGTGTTCCCTTAAATAGTTGGATTCCCAAAGAGGGACCAAGAAAATGGGATGGAGGGATTATATACGTTTAGTTAGCTAACGTTTATGGCAATTTCACTATTTTTTTTTTGGTTAAGGGCACGTGATCATTCCATTTAATAATCGTGCCGTGATATTTTAGAACATCCTCGGCCCGACATGGCCCATGGCCCATCATGATCCTTGTCGTACCCGTGCACAATTGGACCTTGTGAAGCTAAAAAATACTTCTAAACAAATGGGCATCACTTTTTTTAAATTGAAAAAAATGTCAAATAATCATAATTAAAAATTTAAAACATTCAGTTCAAAGCATACAAAAATTATATTGATAAATAAACTTTGTAACACAATGAGTGTAATTACAAATAAGAAATGCATTAGTATAATTTGGATGCCACACAACTAGGTTGGCACATACTTAACTATCAATCATTTGCATGTCTTAAAATAAACAAATTATAAAATGAATACTATACTTTTCTACTAATAATAGAGCATTTTGACTCATTACTCCTTCAAGTCACTATCTCTATCCAAGTGCCATTACCTCTGTTAAGAAATATTGTCTCACATTGCCTAGGAGTGGAATGGGTGATCACTTAATATATTCTTGGACCTCTCCACTCATTGCCAATTGGCTTTGAGTTGGATATAAAGTTTCCACATGGTATCAGAGCGGGGCCTATTCCTATTCCATTCCACATTTAAAAAAAAAAATTCGCTATCCCACACCCACGATGACAGACCAGCAAAAAGGTTGCACGATGATAGGACCCAAAAAATGGTCTCACGTGACAGACCTCAAATGCGGCTGCACGTGAGGGGGAATGTTAAGAAATATTGTCCCACATTGCCTAGGAGTGGAATGGGTGATCACTTAATATATGCTGGGACCTCTCCACTCATTGCCAATTGGTTTTAAGTTGGATATAAAGTTTCCATATGATCCATTCTCGTGTTGTGCTCGTACATGCTTCACCATGCCCGGTCATGTCCTGTGCCCAAGCTATGTCGTGTCGTGACCTGTGCCCTGGCTATTTCGTGTCTTGGGCTCCAAAACAATTGCCCCGACCATCCTTAATTTTTTTGCTGTGTCTTACCGTACAGCGCTAAATGTGTCGTTCTTGTGTCGTGCTTGTGCCACTGCAGCTCATTTGAATCCCCTAAACTAACGTTGATGGAACACATGTGGCAGGTAGTAGTAGGTGTGAATTACAGGATGGATAGGTTTTGGACTAGCGTGGAAGGCTATTCTGACTCGATGGTGATTAAAATATGTGAAACTACTAAAGTACCCTTTAGGAAATAATTTATTTCCAATAATATCCTTCATATAAAAGGTAGATGATATCCAACTAGGGTTATCAATCTCTACTCTCGTGTTCATCTTATTGCGGCCAACGCCATCTCCCCATATTTATCCTTCATCCACCTCCCATCCTTTACGTACCAACAATTTCATCTTTTGAAACTCCTCTTACCTCTTCCTCTCTCCTTTTACCATTTTTTCAACTGCTAGTGCTCTTCTTTGCAGTTGAAACACCCTCCAAAGAACCACAAAAGGTTATCTTAGATTGGTTGGAACAATGGATTGATAGCCTTTTAGATATCTCTTTGACATTTTGATGATACAAAAAATTGGGAGATCTATCTTGGTGTACGCGCTGGTACAAGCATATGAATCTAGGTCTCTCTCACTTCAAACTTTTTCCTTGCTTTGCTCAGGTTAGTTTATGATCCAGATCGATTTCTATTACTGCATCCATATGTTTGTTTGGATATGCATTCAATTTGACACTTATGGCAATTTTCGTGTTTGTCAGATAGATTTGAAAATCCTATATAATTTTTTGTTTATTTTATATATCGGCAAAATCCTATATAATTTACCCCTTGTAGATGTTATATGCCACGAATTTTCCATTCCCGATATTCAATCCATTCGTAATTCACTATCATTTGTTTTTTTATGACTTAATAAGTTCAAGGAGTTGTTCTACCTAGGCTAAGGAGAGCCATAGTAGTGGGGTTCCAATTATGCTGCAAACTTTTATTTAATTTGTTAAGGCTAAGCATTCATTTTAATTTACAATGAATCTTTAACATATATCTATGTGTTGTGAAATCCATATTACTATAATATTAATTTTCCCATTATGTACAATTAAGTTTCTTTCTTATTGTATCATGTGATCATCAATTAAGAATAAAAAACGAGCTTCTGATTTATGCTCAACTTTTTCAATTTTACAATGTACTATTATTATGTAGGTGCTTAATTTTTTACATTTTTCAATGCATGTTTGAAATTAGACCGAAACTTTACGTTTCAAGATTCATAATAGGATGAATGTGATTCTCAATTCAATTTGTGATTTGTTGACAATACCAAATTAGAGCATGCTATCTCATCCTTTTGTGAAATTTTCTTCCTTTATTATGTTGACATTCATTCCTCTCTCTCTCTCTCTCTCTCTCTCTCTCTCTCTCTCTCTCTCAATAGGCCACACAGCAAGAACATCTGTTTGTGCCTTCGTAATGTGTTGGGCGCCATGATATGGCTAGTTGTGCCTATATATATCCGAGTCATACATCCTATTTGCACTCTATTGGTGGAGGACATGGTTGTTGTTCGTTGCATTTCATTTACCTTACATTTACTGCCACTTCTAAGGTAAGAAATCACATTTCAGTTATGTGCGTACCTCGTGTTTATAAATCTTTGGCATTATTATCTTTTTAGACAAGTATGCTAAAACTTTGAAGGCATCTTATACACCGCAAAAGGTTAATTTTCATGGTAGCAACAGCTTACTAAAATTGCTATGATAAACCTAAAAAAATAAAATAAAATAAAATAACAAAGCTAATTAAGGATGAAAAGTACAAACCTCAGTGAATCTGCTAGGGTAGACAATTTCAGTTATTTAATCGGCTAAACAGTTACATCATCATGAAGTTACCCCCGCCGATTAGGAAATTTCTAAGAAATTTCAGGACTCCCATCATTCGAACTCAAACTTAGTCCGAATATGACGGATCGCAAAATGTTGGATGCTACCTAGAGTGAAGTTTCCAGTAAGATTCAATCAAATTCTAGTTTGAAGGAAATTTCAGAAGCGCACTGTATCGGATTAGGGTGTGAGGGGCGTGAATCCTAGCCACATTAGACCATGGTTTTGGCAAAACACTCCTATCTTTCATGTTGATATGGTTTTAGGGATGGGACAGCTCTAAGCTTTTGTAACATCTTAACATATGCAATATGTTTTCCTTTTCCACAGTTTTCTTATCCAATGTAATGCCAGCCCATGCAAGTTCGATTTTTCACAAGTGAAAGCCTCATATAGTGATATTAAAAAATGGCGCAAATTTGAGACAAATTATAATGAAGGGTGGCGTTAGCATTGTTCAAGAATTGAGATGGGTTTTTGACGATTAAATGTGTTCATATAATAATTGCTCGGTACCCATCTCTCTGTACAAAATTAGTTATACAACGTACCTCACTTTGGTAACGACAATGGTGACAGTGGATCCATGTTGGTTATTGGATACGTTACTAAACATTTTACATAGAGCCAGTCTATCCGTACGTACGCAATGCGTACGCATGCATCTTAAGTGTCCATTTCAACAAATCAATCGTTTGGATCTTAATTACTCTTTGACCAATCAAAGAGTTTTCTTAACAGTCAAAGAGTAAATAAAATCCGGACCGTCGAAAATGCATTTGGAAGATGTAGATGCCCGTGTGTTTTGCGTACGCACGGCTGCGTACACGTAGTATTTTTGTTTTACATATTACAATTATAGTGTTCAAAGAACTTTACAATAAAACACACACGTACATATCTGTAGTGCATTAGTTTACTACAAGAATTCCTTGTCCCATTAAGCCTACACTTATTGCATGTGCAAAACAACAGTGTCAACTGTCAAGGCTTTCATTAAAACAATATCGAGTCATGAAAGAAAGGCATTGGATTTATATATATATATATATATATAGAGAGAGAGAGAGAGAGAGTAAGTTCCTATCCAAACCACAAAATGCGGACCTACCATCCGGACTTCACTTTCTGGACCAAATTTCGATGATCCGAACTGTTAGATGTATTTAAAATGTGTTTTTAAGGTCCCCGCGAGGATTTGGCAAAAAAAAAAAACCCCGGAAGGGCTTGATCGGAGCAGTTTTTCATAAAAACGCTATTAATCGTTGAAATTTGGTTCGAAAAGTGGAGGTCCGGAACTTAATAAGTTGCTGGAGTTTGGACCGGAAGTTTGGTGTATATATATATATATATATATATATATATATATATATATATATATATATCATTTGGTACTTCACTCTTAGGTAAAAATCTATACTTCTTATAAAAGTCTGAAGATTTGTCTACTTTTTGTTTCCAGAATTACCCTTCCCTTCTATGTTATTCCCCTACCTCTTCCAAATCTCCCCAAACGACATCTCCCAAACTCACAAGACACAATCAAACAGCGACCCCCTCCCAGACTCTCTCTCTCTCTCTCTCTCATACACACACACACGCCCTCTCCTCCTCCTCGCTGACGATTAATCATACATCTCATCTCATTCGACCATACATCTGTAAGTCCAATTCTGTAGACTACACGGAGATTTTGCATACTGAACGGAGGCAGCCGGTTTGGTAAACTGTGGGTTTTCCTAACATGTCCATTAATTACTCCAATTTTTTTATTTCCCGTACTGGTTACCGTGCAAATTACAGACTCTTAATGCAAAATTTCTAAATGAAGTTCTTATTTGCCTACTAACTGTTCGATAGAATGTTCCAGTGACAGTTTGAAACCTTTGGAAACTTAAAGCAGAGTGCTTCCCTCTGGTTTGCCTACTATGTGTTTGATACAATGTTCCAATGTCAAATCACAAACGCACATGTTAAAGAGTTTTGAATTTCCCCTCGGTATATATGGCCCCTAAGTTCGTTGAATCATCGGTCTCTTTAGTATGTATTCCCGTTTTATCATATTCATTATTCAATTATCCCCCTAGGTGTGATTCATCCTTCTCCATGTCCATTTTGTCCATAAGTTTTTTTCCATTGCCTTGTGAATGTTGTAACCGATAAAGCATTTTTCTTTCATGCAATTGAAGTTTTCAGTAGTTTAGCCACTTTTCAGTTTGTGTTGTTACCTTTTATATGGAAAATTTAGTTTCATTAATTGGCCTCCCATAAATAAGCCAGAACAATGCAAACTAAATATTCCATCAAATTGACACCTGTTTATTTTGTTGGTTCAACTTCTTTGAATTTTGAAATGGATATATTTTTGTGAGGGGGGAGCATCAAAGTTTCTCTGAAAGGGCGAAGTGGACAGGAACCCAGGCTAGGATTGGTTGTTCGGAAAAAGAATTCGAATATTCTCCTGCCTTTCCATGTAGGATGCAATTGATAAAATTGAGAAGGCATCGTCAGCATTTTGGCATTATGAAACTACTAACTTACTTAATTTAGAAATGGCTTGTTTTTGTTTGTGGCACTTGTTGGTGAGGTATTTGTGAAGCTGGCTACATCAATTTCAACCTCAATGGCACCGACAACCAAGGTGATTTTAAGCTCCTCTCTTTGGTCATCCATTTAATCAAAAGAGTTTTCCTACTAGATCATTCAACAGTTTTTTGCATCTCAGATTATGAGTACCAGTCTATAACGTATGATTCTTTTCTGTTTCTTTAGCAGAGTATGAGAGAGTTTTTTGCTTTCTTCTACAGAATTAAATAGGAGTTTTGATCACTTGTGGATTTCACTAGAATTAATTTTCTTCTTGGAAAAAAAATTCGTCTGATTACGACCACTACAATTCCCGAAATCGAAGTTTATAGCTGAAAAGCAAGAGTGGCTTTTAATTTGTTTTTGTAAGCCCATAATTCATTGGGCTCCTATTTCACCTAAGTAAACTCCCCTTCCTGAAGTACTTGTGCAAAGACATTGTGATCCCATAAAATTGCTCATGTTCAGCTTTTTTTGTGTCCTTTCTTTTGCGTGTTTGGTGCATTGCCACCAAACAAAGATTTAATCAGTTATTTGTCGTGCTATTATCATAGGTGTCTTGTTCACTATTTAGTATTTACCTCGTTATATTTGTATCCTACAAATTTGATCGAGGGTTAAACTTATTCTTCGGATCACCTGCATGTCTTGTAGACTACTGTTACACAAGTCTAATTTTTCTACTCAAATTATTAATCGAAGACAACGTTCATGCCATACTTTTTAGAGTTGCAGTATGTTACCGTGTTGAGATGTTTGTTGACTCATTGAAGTGAGTTTCTTGTTTTTATTTTCATTGGTGATTGGGCTATGAATGTGCCAAAATAAATCCATGCTTTGGCTAAACTTGAAAGGGGTGACATTGCATTCATAAAGTTGAAAAGATTTATAGCCTCTAAGTTGCCTGAAGGGTGAACTAAGGGCATTGGGTTTGGGGCGTGTGGATCTCAAAAAACTTAGCATGTAGAAACCAATATTATATATACACAAATATAAAAGTATACACGGTTGTATGGGTTAATTTGATAGTTTTCAAGAATCAACTTTTTTTTGGGTCTATCTATTCGGTTGTTTGTTTATGGAAAAAACAAAGAGAACGTACTCATAAGTCATGAGTTTGATGTTGTTTTTCACTTACTTTATGAGCTAGAGTTTGATAGCTCTAATTGTAACCCTCCGTGTTCGTGGTGGACCATTTTTCTTCAACAAGTGTAGTTTGCTATACTTCTTATTTTTGAAAAATCCGCCATCTGCTACTGAAAACCCAGCATGCACTTCCTTGGAGCATGGTTCTTTAAATGATCCAAATTGGCATGATGGCCAAAATCACTTGTGAAAATCCAACCAATCGGCAGCATGTAATCCCTCTTCTTTTAAATGTCTTACATGTGGGACCGATATCAAGAAAAAAAAATTCCCTCTCTCCTGCTTGCTTACATTTTGAGGGTATTTCCTTTGAATCGAGGCGTGAAGACACAGTATTCATGTATAGCTGAAATCCCTGAACCGCAACCCAGGTTCATAGCGTCCATAGCCCAATAAAGCCTTATGATGTGGATTCGTTTTCGAGGGTCAGATGGCTTTTCTTTGTTTAGTTTCCATCTTTCTCTTCTATGAAATGGGGTTGGTGGTGGTTGCCATATACTTACTTGTTAGTGTCTCTATTGTTAGCATTTATTGAAGGCAACATTCTTGATTGGTGAAAGATTTACATTAAACTAATGCTCACGGTCATGCTCAAAAACAAATCTCTCATTGGTGCTACTAACTTAGTATCCACTATCTCAAAATAAATTAACCAGGTTTGTTGATTGTTTATGTCGGTTAGGTTATTCATTTGTTTCTTGTGGCAATACAATGACTGGAGGATACACTATGGAATCAATTTATCGTGGGGCGAGTGATGTGGAACAAGAGAATCTCAGAAGGTTGGCTGGAGAAGGATCAAGTGATCCCTCTCAAAAATTGGTGGAGAAAAATTAAGAGTTCCCAAGTACTATGGAAGACGATGTGTTGCTGCTTGGCTGAGGATGTGGAATCTGACTTGTCAAGATTAGAAGGGGTAGCCGAAACTGTGGGTGATAAAGTGGAAGATTCTGCAAGTGGCAAAAGGTGGTTGACCCTGCTGAAAATAGTACGACAGTAGTGGAAAATACAGTTGATAGCAAATTATGCATGCGCATCAATAATGGTAATAAATTCTTTGTGGCTGTCGAGAGTGTCTCAAGAAGCCTGTTGGAACATTCGAAATCCTTTTAGGGAAGTGGAAGGGGCTTATTGCATGCATATTCAAACTTGGCATTGGACCATCCACTGGGGCAAAAAACAAATGACGCCCATATTCATCCCATCAGATATTTCAGCATCCATGTTCCTGTTGGATTCCGATCAGATATTTCAGCAGGCCAACATTCTAATTGGAGCATGGTACCTTATAACAAGAATTTTTTGACAAAGGAGTTAGGAGGAAACGAAAGATTGAAGAAAGAGGAAACAAAAATCCATTGAAGAAACTCTAGGCATTCCAAAAATAAATGGTGTGAGGAGTGGTAAGAGAAACAAACAAAAGTGTGGTGTTCTGTACAGCAGTTGCTGCAGCTGCACTGTCTGTACGAACTGAAGGTATAAGCAACAAAAAAAAATTCTGCTGAATGAGGCCCAAACTGTTTGGACAGTCACAAAAATCATGAGGGAAGATTAGATGGGAAATGATGATGACGTCATAAGCAAGCTTATTGTCATGGAAGAACAACATGAAGAGAGAGCTGGCTGTATGATTAATGATGTTGCATGGACGGAGTTTTGGGGAAAATAAGGTGGTTTTAGGGAGTGATAAGTACGGTGTTTAAATGAGGGAGTTACTCTCATGGAATGTAAGAGGATTGGGGAAATAGACAAAAGTTGGAAGCTTGAGAAACTTACCAACGGAAGTGGATATAATGCTAATTCAAGGAGTTCATCAACTCCATATGGGGGCATTCAGGAAATGAATTCACAGAGGTGGATGCTGAAGGCAAAGCTGGTGGAATAGGCATAAATTTTCTTCTGGTGAAAGGTACTATCAAACCTGACTTTGTTTTGCATTATTGTCAATGTGACCTTTTGGAGTAACTGATTGAAGAAAACTGTGTGGGAAAAATTCAAGTTCAAATAATGGGGTTTATCTATAACCATGTCAGACGATTGCCCTTTACTTTTGATTGAAGATGACAGAGTTTGGGAGACAAAACCTCTCAGATTTTTCAATGCACGGTTTTCCAATTCAAAATGTTTGAAAATTATGGAAGAGGCGAGAGTGTAAATGTGGATGAAAGATGGGCTGCATTCAGAATAATAAAGAAGTTAATTGTTGGAGGAAGCTTTAAAAGTCTAGGCAAAGATGGAGCTTGGACACTTGCAGGGGTGTCTATCATATGAGGGTTTTTGAGTCGGTAGTGGTGTCCTACTGTTTTGCATAATCATTTATGGGCTTATTTGGATTTGATGAATCTGTGCTGATTTGGAACCTATTACCAAAATCAGTTGTTTCTTAATTAGGTGGGTGCTTTCTCCATGGATTTTTTGGTACTTTCAGATGGGGGATTGATTATTTGGAATCTTAAGAATTGAAATGTTTTTGTGTCTTTGATGGAAATCTGGTATGTGGTTACAATTGCTTGAAGATGCTGCAAATCTGTTTGGCTTTGTGTGAGAGCAATTTAATAAGAAATCTGTTTGGTAGGTGGCTGGAAAATGTTTGGGAAGTTCTGTTACTATTGCTTCAGTAGTTATGCTGAAATTCTATTGCTACTAGAATGGTCTCAATGCTGCAAAAATGATTGTGGTGCTAAGGGGCTGTCTTGGAATGAATTTTATACAGGGGTCAAATCTCGTGCCAGTTCTATGTACCACCGCCTGGTCCATCCCATGTGGGGGGGTTTGATGCTCCTGTTTTGAGCTCCCTGGGTTCTTATTTGGGTTTGCTTTGGTTAATCTCTTGTTAGCTTTTTTTGGGGGTTTGGTATGTTTTATGATAGTCGTGGGTCTAGGGTGCCAACTTTTTTGGAATGTTAGTCTTGCATTGTGATGCTATCATGTGCACCTGTTCCTTTTAATCTTTTTAATCTTTATTACATCGATTAATAATTTCTTTAGGCTCTTCAAAATAAAAAAGCAAAGAGGAGAATCTTCCAAATTATCAGCCTATCACCAAAGAAGCTAGCAAAGTCTTCATAAACTTTTTTTAGAATCCATTTTCCCAAGAATTACTTTCCACGGAACAGGCCTACATTTAGTATCACTTCTAACTTGATTTAGAAATTTTAGTATCTCACATGAGATCTTCTAAATAATTTGATTTAGACATCTTAGTATCTCATAGGCTCAAGGAAAAATATCACGTGCGAAGCATGTGTTCTTATACTAGTATTAAACAAATGTGGCAGTGGTCTGAACCATGAGACCAATGTTCAGGAAAACGGGGGTTCCGGTTCGCACCAAACCCGGTCTGACCACAAAATTCTGAAAATTTATTTTTATGCATATATGTTAACCACTGATGAGTTACAGGGGGACGGGGGTTTTATCACTAAAGAGATCAACTGATCCTGAAGCTGCTTCCGATGCACCTAGACCTTCAACCCAAGAATTGAAGGTAAATTTATGGCAACGTTGATAATGTTTAAATTTTTTGTCACATCTAAAAGGTAATATCTATTTATTTTAATACATTACCAAAATAGTGCAAAAAAAAGAATGGTGAAAATCATGAAAATACTACCTCAGTAGGCAGTAGTACTCAAATATTAGAAAGAGGTTGCCTAATTCACGGAGGGCCCTAAAAGGGGCACTTTACGGAAGCCCCACTGACACCTCATTGCAACAATCTGAACCGGTCATCTTATAGGACTGAAATGATTCAAGCCGTTGTTTTTTTGCACCAAATTTCAATTTGTAAATCTGCAACTCTTGTTTCACAGTTTCTTCGTTATAGCCACATATATAAGAACTACTTCATTTTAGAATTTTCTTAACTAATGTGCCCATACAGTGCACATTCTTCCAATCTAGAGGTCCTTCTAGAACATGCCAAGGTCACTTATAAAAAAGGGAAAATTCCAAAAAACCTCTGAACTTTGACCGCAATGTCCCATAAGCCTCCAAACTTAACTAAATAAATGTTAATTAATAAACCTCCAAACTCTACACATTTTCATGAATTAGGCACATGCCATTTGTTTCTGTTAACTTCCAGAAAGAAAACATCGACGTAGCACTTGCGCTCACTAAAGTGATGATGTGGAGCACCTGGGCACCCTCCTTGAAATCGCCGAGAAACTCCTCCAAGCCAAAGACTTCAACGGATCTCGCGACTTCGCCGTCTTGGCCCAAAAAAACCAACCCTTTACTCGACGGCCTCGACCAGATCCTCGCCGTCATCGACATCCTATCGTGTCCCAGAAACGTATTAACAACCACCTCGACTACTACGCCCTCCTCCAAATCAACTACAATAACAACCACAAGAACCTCGAGCTCATCAAGAAACACTACTGCTGCCTTGCCTTCCTCCTCAACCCCAACAAGAATAGCGCCAGCCTTTTGCTTCGTCGCCTCCGACTTGGTTAAGAAGCTGAGTTTCGATAACAAGTTGAATTTCTACTCCAAGGTTGATCTCTTCCCCACCAGAATCGTTCATTTTTTGTGAGTAAGTTGTGAATTGTGTATTTTGGAGAATGAGTTGTGCAGAGAATGTGTGAATTCCGCATTTGAGGGGTGTGAATTCTTCTAATTGGATGGCGTGAATTTTGTATTTGAAGGTGTGAATTCTTTCTTTTTGGTAGTGAATTGTGTATTCTGAAGAGTGAGTTATGATGTATGAATTATGCATTTCAGACTTGTGAATTCTTTGTTTTGGATGTGAATTGTGTATTTTGTAGAGTGAGATGTGATATGTGAATTTTGCATTTGAAGGATGTGAGTTTTTTTATTTATTTTTGGGGATGTGAATTATTTAGGAGTATGAATTCTTAATTATAGGTATAAAAAAAAATTTACGGCCTCGTTTGATTCGCGGACTAAAACAGGTGGGATTGATAGTTCTGGGATTGGTAGTCCTGGACTATTTGTCTTGGGACTAATTTAGTACTGAATCTCACACAATCTCCTGTTTGATTCGTGCAGGATTAACATTAGGATATCCCATGTTTTGGTCAATCCCATGTTTGGTTCCCTAAACTACGTTTCGGGATTAATTCTAGGACCATCTCTTTGTTTCTCTCTCCATCTCTCAAACCAAATCCAACCAATTAAATTTTTCAAAACCAGATTCAAACATGATTCTTGAAACAAATCAACATGAATTTTTCATAAACAAGTTCAGCATCCAACTCCCATCTTTGGACCGAATGATAAGCCAAGGTCAAAATTGTTCTCCAAGATTCTTTCTGCAGCAAAACCAAACAACTATTTGGTTCAGAAACCTCAAAAAGTACTCAAATGGGTTTGTGCCAAAACAAACCAAATCACAAATTAAAAGCATGCCCATCTCACGATTCTCACCTTAATTAACGCGATTCTTGAATATCCCATTTTTCAGATCCATGATGCGCTCTCTCCAAACCCAAAAATATTCCAGATTTATCCAAAATTGAAAAGATATAATTTAGGAGGACCCATTACTGGTTCGATCTTTGGAGGAAACGATCTTCAATCAGCTCTGGTGTGGAGAGAGAGAGAGAGAGGCGTGAATGGAGAAGAAGAAAAAGAAGAAGAGAAAAAGCTGATGTATTCTAGGCTCTGATATTTCTGTGGCAATTTTGTAATATGAGGGGGTTTCAATTCCCGTGTTGTTTAGTCCGGGACTGGAGAATCCCACACCCCCCACGGGATAATATACTACCATACATATAAGATAAATTTTGTCCCGGTATTAATTAATCCCAGCGCTTTTGGGGAACCAAACAAGGGAAAAGATGGGATTAGGCGCACACAGTCCAATCCCAAACTCCTAATCCCTGAATCAAACGAGGCCTACATGTATACAATTTCATGTTTAAAGTGGATTTTGTTTTAAAGATCTCATCGAGTAGATTTCAAATATATATTTTTTTATTAAGAATAAATGTGTATAAAAAAAGTTATTTTATTTGAAATTCTAAAATAAAAAGGTACGGGGAGATAGAGAGAGAGAGAGAGAGAGAGAGAGGACGGAGAGGGAGAGAGAGAGAGAGGAGAGAGAGAAATAAATTCAATGTGTCAGGGAAATGGCACATGTCTTGTAGAGAGAGGGAAGAGATAGAGAGAGTCAGGAAAGTGGCAGGAAGTGACAAGCGGCATGCCTCGAATGGAAAAAACCCTTCCACGTGTGCGCAAGACTTATTTAAGAGTGAAAGACAAAATTGGGTTTGGAAGAAAGCCCCCACAAAAAGTGGGAAAGTCCCGTTTATTTTGACAAGAGTTGGACCAAGAGTAGAAAACAAATGGGCTTCCTACATCCTAATGCAATTGTTGGCAAGCCTAATTAGGCTAGGGCTATACTGGAAAGACAGTATGGAATGACTTGGAAAATAAGAAGCAAGGGGCGGCAGATTTTAATATGAAAACAAGGCAGTAGCCTTGGGATAGGGTCCTAGGGATATCACGGCATTAGAGAAAAGAAACAGAGGAATACCTCGGACGGAAGAAAAAAAAAAAAGAAAAAGAAACTACGCCAGAGAGATATCACGCATAACAGAGAGCAGAACCGAGCAAGAAAAAGACAGCCAGCACATCGGTCCACGTTTCCATCCATTACCACCTCGATGTCTACCAATCCTATGGCCGGCTAAACCTTTCCTGTAAGGCGTAGATAAAACTTGCACTCCGAGTAACGTAGATTTCATTGGTTTTGCTGGATTAATTATTCAGATTCGGTTGTGTGAACTAGATGACTTCATGTTATGGAATTGGTTTAATTTTTCCCATATAATTGTGTGTTTGATATCCGCGGTTTCAAATATTTTTTCAAACAACGGTTTTAATCGAATTTGAAGTAATTGACTGTGATAGATTATACTACTGTAAGACGCGTCGTGCTATTAGACGGTCTATGTCATAGAGACGGATCGTAAGACGATTCGTGCAAGCCGGAAATAATCTATGCCGCTTGATGATACATGAATGTTTTTAGGAGATACCCAAACGGTTTCCGGTGAATCCGAATAAAAAAAAATCCTCATTTGCAATAAATCAAGCTTACGAAGGGGTCAAGTGGATTCGAAATCCTAGACTTTTCTCTCATCGAATCTCTTCACTTTTTAATTGCTTTATTTTAATTTAGCTTTCATAATTTTAGGAAACCAAACCATCATCTCTTGTTATCGAATTAAATTAGAAATCAAGTGAAATAGTTGCAGCCTAGTCTTTTAATACTTGAGGAGCGATACTTGCCTTTTAATAGTTGAGGAGTGATACTCGGAATACTTACCACTATTCGTTTGAGTAGTAGTAATTGTTTCGTTTTATAAATTATTTTTGATACAAAGAACGACCGACCACGCGTGCTAGATGGACACAATCGGTCCGAAATATAAAAACAGAGTAAAAAATAAAAAACCTAAATAAAACGAAACAAAAAAGTCGCTCAGCAGAAAGAACACCTATTTGGTTTCAGATAGGGGCAAGCCTTTGTAGTGCAATGGGACCATCATATGGATAGTTGCGTCTACCTCATAGTCATCCTATTTGCACTTGACTATTGGAGGACATGATTATTGTTCATTGCATTTCAATAACAATAAATATGAAATTGATAATGATAAACCTTTGTTTTTTTTGTGTGGACAGTGTTAGGAGTTTTTCCTTATACGCACTGCTCCGTTGCTGATTCCAGGCTGTGCAAAAGAAGGATTGCACGTAGAAGTGATCTTGATGGGATCTCTGTTCTGGGTGCTCCTTTTTATGTTGTTTTGGGTGTTCTTCTGTAGTATCTACCTGTGAGTGTTTGTGAGGACTCTCACGGCCATGCCCTTAGTCCATGTTTTTGGTTGATTTTCTTACTGAATTATCCAAAAAAAAAAAAGTGATCTCAGTCCTAGTGAAGAGGGATTCCATCGAACAACGAAATGGCGGCCAAGACCGGATCTCATTTTTACTGAACCAATTTTTCAACCCGCATTTATGTACTACATCTGTACATATATGTTAAACTGAAATTAATCTCACAATGGCTTCCTTAAAGAGTAGCTGCAGATATATATCTAGGGATGGATACCAAAAATCTCAACACAGAAGATACTCAGATTTTTATTTGTACTTGGATATTCGATAGGGATACGAAGATTCGTTATGTAATAATTTTGTTTGACTTGGACTTGTACAGAATCTTTCAAGTAGCATAGATTGGGGAGCAAACAATGTCCATATTCTTAAGAGATATATTTGTTCCTTTGTTCGTCGTTTGTTCCGCTTATAGTTTCTCGTTGCTTTTCTTTTTCCTCGATGAATCTGCTTGGTAGATCAATGAAGTCTTGTTTGTATATTTCCATGAATGTTTGACACAAAACTAAAGATCCTTCTGCAAAAACAATCTTCTCTAAAGAGGCTTTTGACTCCCTTGTCATCGAAAACAAAAAACCACACGCACAAAAGTCATTACCATCGTGGCCCAAGCATACGGACAACAAGCTTGCTTCTCAAGAGATTGTGATGTCAAATTTCACAGAGAGCAAATGTTCCAAACCTGAAATCGTTGTTTGCTCGGTAGTTATTTGTCAAGCTCAGGTCGAGTTTTGCGCAACCTGACCAGAAACATGTTTATCACGACGTAAGTTAGTCAAGATTGGTGTATATTTCTAACCTACTACTACTTTAAAAATTGTGAAGCAGTAAAAGTGTTTCCCACATTTTCCACTGCCAAAAATACACACCAAAACTGCAAATAACTAACCAAACCTAATTACTGTTGGAAAATATGTTTACTTTATGTGATAAAATCAAACAATATGAATGCAATAAAATCATAACTCAAAACCTGGAAATTGATGAAAACAAAATGGTGATCAAGGTGAGTGTGACACTCTGTACTTAAGATAGATTCGCCCCTGCTATGGTGTTTACGGTTTGCATGGACGTCTATCTTTCAGCACTACTTGATCGAACTCCCCATAGAAGCAGAACTACAATCGATGGGAATCGTCGCTTGAACTAAGCCAACCAAGGTCACCGTACGAGAGTCTAGAATTCCAGATCTTTGTCTCCCAAAGTCCAATGGTTTTCAGCCATTGTAGCTATTATTGTGACATGACTTATCATTTTGGAACTTTTTAAAAAGAGAAATGTTAGGTACACACAAACAAGTTACCCACAAATTACCCAAACACAGACATAAGTGTGTGGGCTCCACACACACTGCACCTCCAGTGTGTGTTTGGGTAATTTGTGGGTAACTTTTGTGTGTATGTAGTGTTGCTCTTTTAAAAACCACAGGGGTAGTACGGGTGCAACAGATTGAACCAAAGGACCTGTAATCACACATAACTTGAAACTGGATGTTATGAAACGGGAAGATTTCGAAGACCCTTGAACTTTCACCTCAATGCCTCCTAAACACTATAACTAATCTGCCATTATTAGATTGGGCACCCAGTGCCAGTTTCTGTCCATTTACTAACGGAAAGTGCACACGTGTGGCATTTTTGGATGCTAAGCTGGCAAAAACACAGGTTCGGATGGAAATTTTCAGGCGAAAACCGAAGGACACATGACCAGTTTTTTCTCTACTCTCTACTCTACGCACAAAATTTCTCTCTGTTCTCTCTAATAAGGTTACAAAAGTTTAGGTGCCTAATTAAAATTTATTATCAAAATTCAGGAGTTCATGATTAAGTTACGGCTACGGGTTCTCATTAAATTTTCCCTTTCCTGTCAATTGCGGCAAAAGTCTTGCCCTCTTTTTAATTTCCCCTCTCATAATCCACCATCCATCGCTCCCTCCACTGGCAGTTCTGTTCACTCAGTCCACCAGGGTTTCACCGCCGGCGACTTTAACACGACAGGGATGAAGACTGAGGTATATCCTTTTGCTAGCTTTTCCATCAACTCTTACATTAAGCAGTATCTGTAGATACACAGAGAAGGCGTGTTAGCAAAAAGGTTCACGTGTGTTAGCAGCGTGCGTCAGTTACCTAAAAAACAAAACAGATTTGCAGTAGAGAGTTACTTGTTGTAAACTGTAATCTTAATTGTAGATAGAGTGTGACTAGAGTAGGGATAGAAACGTTTTCAAGTGACTCAGTGGTTGCCATTTGTGAGCCACAAAATGCATATTGGAATCTATTGTATATGTAACAAGGTTTTAAATAGCGGTAGTGGAATTGGTGTAGCGCTAGCAGCAGTATCGAATGAAACCGGGTGTTGCGGCTATGAATTTTTTAAATAAATTTTGGTGCCAAAGCACCTTAACCTGCCATAGCGGTCATGTAGTGGCCGGAGTGGCCATGTAGCGGGCGAAAAATCAGATAAAACCGATACGTAGTTGGAGTCAGCCGATACGGATGGGAATTTTGGGTAACACCGGTATAGCGGGGTGTACAAGGGCGGATCTTAGGCTTAACTAAGGTGGGCTATAGCCCAGGTGGAGTTTTAAAAAACAGGAAAAAAAACAAAATTTTATATGTAAAATTTTATCCTACCAAATTTTAACCCACCTCATAGTTTGGTCAGCCCAGGGTAGATTTGTGTCCTAGATCCGCCATTGGGGGTGTAGCAATATTGGAGGTCCGAAAAACTACTACGTGGCGGCTGATATTTAAATCCTTGATATGTATGCTTGTAGGTTGTGCTGTTAAGTCAAGTTTGGACTTGGACCAGGGCGGTTACTCTAAAGGCTATGCTAACTCGACGGTGACCAATATACGAGAAATTACTTATGTATCCTTCAGGAAACTATTCTTATTCCAATAATGTCCAACATATAAAAAGTAGATGATACCTAACTAGGGTTCACTGCATCTTTTCATGTCCTTGAGGCGGCCAACGCCGTCTAGCCCTATAAATTCTTCGTCCATCTCCCATCCCTTGCAACCAATTTCATCTTTTGAACCACCCTCTTCCTCTCTCCTCGTCCTGTTATTCTCTCTCTACTGCCACTGTTCCTTGCAATTGAAACATACTCTCAAGAGGTTACCTCATATAAGTTGAAAGTTGAGACCACTGGTTTGGCAGGTTTTCATATATCTCTTAGAAATCGATGATATAACAAATTGGGCTCTTTGTGTGTGAAGACGAGCACACAAGTACACAGATCTACATATGTCTCTAACTAGAAACTTGTTATATGCTTTCCTCAGGTTAGTTTATGATCCAAATCAATTCATACTACTATGTCCGTATGTGTATATGTTTGTATATGCATTTTACTTAGGTAAAATTTATCGTAATTGCACTATATTTCAGGGAGATTTTGAAAATATAAGTGGATTGTTCCTTGTTAGATGTTATATGCTACAAATTTTCGATTCCTGATATGTAATACATCTCTAATTCTCTTTTCCTTGGGTTTTTTTTTTCTTTTGACTTAATTAATATGTTCATAGTGCTTTTTAGCTCGTGGTTGAGTGCGTAGGGTTGGGCAGGGGCATATATAGAGTCGAGGCGGTAGGATAGGGGCCCTTGATTATACCCGTTCCGATCGCATCCATAGACTTATGCACATACTTAGTTGTTGTACGTTCGAATTTTAATGTGTTATTAGCATAATAGTTGTTGTACGTTCGAATTTTAATGTGTTATTAGCATATGTAGATGTGGAATTCATAGAGACCTAGCTAGTTTTCATGACTGATCATTTCTCACTCATTTGTAGATCTTGTGAAGATTATGATTCTAGTAAGCTCTTTATAATCTGAAACTAACCTACCAAAAAAAAAAAAAGAAATAGAGAAAATGCTTAATTCAATGCTCTCTCTCGATATATGTGTTCATATATTCATAATTCAGAAACAAAATTTTGAATTTACATTGATGTTTAATTTGCACTAAGAGTAGGTGTGTCATGTTACGTTTTGGGGGTAGTGAGAGGCAAGCACAAATCTAAGTTATGGTCCGTAATGGTCAATGAGGTTCTAGATAAATGTGACTGTCCTTTGTCTCACACTACCCCTTTCCTCTTGTAATTTTGTCATTACACCTAAAGTGCAAACTCATCAAGTTTGAATATGCTATCATACTTTTGCTAATTTTTTCCTCCTTTATTTTGGTTGATGTTCATTCCTCTCTCTCTCTCTCTCTCTCTCTCTCTCTCTTAGAATGGGCCCCATAGCAAGAACAACTCTTTGGTGTCAAACAGGGGCAAGTCTTTACAATGTATTGGGGGTCATGATATGGATAGTGGCACCTACCACAAAGCCATCCTATTTGCACTCTACTGGTGGAGGACATGATTGTTGTTCATTGCATATCATTTACTTGATATCACGGCCATTTCCAAGGTAAGAAATCACAATCCGTTTATGAATATATACATCGTGCTGATAGATCTTTGGCATTATCACTTTTATCTAGACATCTTAAGTGGCATTCCTCAATAGCTGGTTCCGTTGGCATCCAGCCATAAACAAGCCTGTGTATTTCTATAAAGTTAGTCTAGGGTTACAGTTTGCTATCACTAACATGCTCTCTCTTAATCTCTCCATGGAAAGAACAATGCCAATGCCAACGACAGGTGGTGGGCTACAATTGTAAACTGAAGGGAGTGCCACCAGTGCTGGTCAACCCAAAGAGGCTATTACACGGTGGACGGGTGCATGGAGTTTATGAAGGCCAGGGAGGACTTGACTCGAGGCCTTCATCTCCGCTGCTTGTCATTGTCGTTGAAACTACCACTGAAGAGGCCAGTCTCTGTCCAAGTGGATCCTGGGATCCACCACCTGCTCCCCCATATGGCAATTAACCCTGCTCTACTGCCACTATCCCTAGTCCTCAAGGCCCTCGTACCCCAACAAGTTGTCCCCGTCCCTCCGCCTCCACCACCGGAATAAAACCTTGGTGATGGCAAGGTTGTGGAGGCAAAGGTTGTGCAGCTGAGGAGGAGGGAGAGGAGCGAGAAGATCTTGAATAGCTTAGTAAAATTACTATGAAAAGCCTGAAAACTTAAAAAGAACAGATCTAATTAAGGGTGAAAATTACAAACCTTTGTGTATGTGCTAGGGGTTGACACTTTTACATTAGTTTCGTAATCGACCAATCAAGGTGTTGCATTACCAACATGTGGCAGCACTTGTTTTAGATGTGAAGTCTAATTAGGAATTAGTAGGAATGTATTGATTCCAATATTGAACAATCTGGTCAACATAGTTTTGAACAATGGTCTCGTTAAGGTTCGGATTAATTTGGGATCAACTCATACCAAAAGAGGCAATGCACAAAAATGAGTGACTGTCTCTAGTTAAAGTTTCCAAATTGCTAGTAACTTGGAAGATGTCAGCAGACTCAGCACTTAAGTAATGGCTTGACATGCAAATTGTAAAAGATTCAGGAGACTGGCTGTGGACGACACCGTTAGTCGGCTATAGTGGGGCCATGGCCCCTCCTAAGATGAGAATGTCTCCTTATACTGCGAAAATTTTATATCCACCCAGAAGTTGGAAATGGACCGCCACCCTCTCATTTTGAGGGGGAAAAAAGGGGAAGTAGTAAATGGGAAATCAAAATTTTCTCCTACTGGTATCGCACATCTCTCTCTGTCTTCCTTATACATCGCAAGGCTAGTGAATGGAAGAAACCGCTACGTGCTAGGTTCAAGATCTATATTCTAGAACTATGATTAGACACACGATTCAGACGCCAAAGTGACAGAGAATTTGTTGTGTGTGCCAATGGAGAGAGGGAAACATATATGGAGAATCTGCATTACCGCTCATACTTAAGAGTTAAGAGCCATATGTATACCATAATCGTGACGGTCTATTTGTTTGCCCCCTATAATCATTATGTTTCGTGGAGTCTACACATATTTCATGTGCAAATTATTGGTGTGAAGGCATTCACTAAAACATTATTTTTTGAAGTCTTTAAGTAAAACAATATCGAGTGATGGCAGGTAACATATCTTGAAAGAAAGCAATCAGATTTATTGGTATTTATTACCCATGTAAGAATTACTTCATTTCATAATTTTCTTAACTAATATGCCCATACAATGCAGATTCTTCATAAAAGTGGCATACTAGCCCCCATTAAGTTGATATTTGAACGAGAATAGAAAGAAATTGAAATTACTGCCTAAGATGGTACAAAATTTTTGCTATAAAAAGGGATTTCAAGCTCCATCTATTTTGTGTCTCTATTTGGTGAACTCTCCACAAGAATCAGCAAACTTGCAAACGGTGGTTGAATTTGAAGTGGTGCATTCAACATCGATGGAGACAATAGTAAGGGAGTTGAAGGCATCAAAACACCGTTCTTGAAGTTATCGGATTAGCAATTTGCCAGATGTTACGTATGGAACTCTCTCTCTCTCTCTCTCTCTCTCTCTCTCTCTCTCATTTACTCTTTTTATCAACTCTGAAAGTAGAAATATTGATACTGATAAACCTGCGCTTTTTTTGTGGACAGTGTGAAGAGTTTTCCTTCTAGGAACTGCTTCGTTGCTAGATGTGGGACGGGCAAAAGAAGGATTGCACGTACAAGTGATCTTGGTCGTAGTAATGATTGCCCGGGATTCCATCAAACAACGAAATAGCCGCCAAGATTGGATCTCTTCTTTAATGAACCACCTCTTGATCAACCTGTACATATGTGCCTTTTTAATTGGAATCTCACAATGGTTTCATTAAAGCATAGGCACGGATATATGTCTAGGGATGCAAGGATGCATACCTAAATCTAAAAATAGAAGATACTCGTATTTTTATTTGTAACTGGATAGAGATACGAAGATTTGTTATGTAATAATTTAGTTTGACATGTCGTGGATGTGTAAAGAATCTTTGAAATAGTGGAGATTTGGGAGTGAATAACGTCCAAATTTTTCCGTGATGCTCTTCAGTTTGTTGTTTGTTGTACTTTTGGTTTCTCTGTTTTACTATGATTGGCATTTTTTTTCATGTTTCTTCTTTAACAAAATAATAGTATATTACAAGGGGTAAAAACGTAAAATAAAAGATTAACAGAAGCGGTCCAATCTTGTTTTTATACTCTATGAATGTTTGTCAAAAAAAATAATGATGTCCTCTTGCAAAAAAAATCTTCTATGAAGAGGGACTAGACTCCCTTGTCATCGAAGAACAAAAAACCATGCATACAGAAATTGTTACCTCCCTATCGGCCGATGCATGTTCAAAGAACGCAAATGGATTTGGCAAAGTAAGCATGAGGAGTAATTATTTGGATTATTACCAAGAGATCGTGAGGTCAAATTTTATAAGACCAAAATATTGTTTGCTCGATTTTTTGTTTAGGTCCCGGGGTTAGTCAAGGTTTGCGATTGGATTGGTAACCTGTTTATCATGACATAGCTTTTATTGATAAGTTAAGTCTGCGACCAAAAAAGGGGGGAAGAAGTGCTCCTGTTAAACCCTCTCCCGCCAATCGGACGGCCGAGCCAAGCTCACTACAGCCCCCCATCCCGTTAAATAGCCAATCTAGCTATTAGTACCTTTAATTTAAAGTCCTGTTACTGTGACAAAAAAGAAGGAAAATCCTAGCAGAGGGAAAAAAAAGAGAGGACTGAAAGGGACGATCAATGGGGCCATGAAAGTACTGATTTCCTATTTTGATGCTTTATAATTAATAGTGTTCTTTGAAAAGAAAAGCAGAATATCAAATTAGCAGCAGTGGCCTTGAGAAAACAATTTCCGAACTAAACTAAACCGTAGGACTCGGCTAAGTTTGCCCACGCCTTCTATCTATACTAATAAAAAAAAGTGGGAATAAGTTTTTCCATTGTGTTTCAAGAAATCGCAAAACTACTTCAAAACCATTAAAATATTCAATTTTTGTGGAACTCGCTACATATTGGTGGGGTTCCACACACTTTATGGTTGGTCCAAACAATTGTGTGGAGACTCATAGAGCAAAATTAAATGAGAATAATAATAGTGGGACATGTTTCATTTAATTAGCATGTAAATTCAATTTTTGTGGGACACATACCAAATTGGTGGGGTTCCACACACTTTATGGACGGTCCACATAAGTGTGTGGCAACCCCTGGAGTAAAATTAAATGAATATAATAATAGTGAAACCCATCGTATCTAATTAGCATATAAATATTCAAGTTTTGTGGGACTCACCATAAATTGATGGGGTTCCACACATTTTATAATTGGCCACACAAGTGTGTGGCAACCCCTGGAGTAAAATAAGTAAAATATTTATTGAAAATAAGCAAAGAAAGGCTTGCCTAATGCAATCATTAATTTGGGTCCTACCTAGGCCTTGTGATTATTTTTGCCAAAACTTAAATCTTATATATTCTTTGTTCTCATAAATCTCTCTCGCTATCCTCGTGTTTGTAATCATATGATTATAAAGACAGCACAAGGCCTTTGCTCAACGGCATGAGGACTAGTGTACCTACACAAAACCTACATAAATAGTCATTCTGATTTGTCAGCTCACCTAAAGAGAATAACAAATCTGACATTTTAACCCTCTCTAGAACTGCCAACCAGCCCAAAAGATGGTTTGATCAATTGTGTTGGAATATGTATGAAGGTTAAATCCGAAAAAATATAAAGATGGTGTGATCTTCACATACAATTGGATGGACCCTTTTAGTGGATATGAGTCATTTAATGTCTCTTGAGCCCAACAAATGTGGTTGACACCGTGGATACTCCCCAGAAGTTTGGGCCTTGTGGATGTCAGTTAAGTGGTAGCGATGGCAGGATCGATGCATCATACAAATTCCCACCAAGTGGTATCATAGCCGATGGCAAATGATCTATGGGCAGACTCTCAGCGCGCCATGAATGGGCTTACATGGTGAACTCCAAGCGATGAAAAGAGAAAAATCCAATAGTGCAAAGTTATGTTGTGTGCCCGCTACAAGATGATGCATACGAATGGAACACGTGTTGCACATTGACTCATCGGGAAGCATAGTGCTAGTGAATGAGCACATTGGCTCTGAATGGAGTTTCTCATTAAGAGCGTGGTGCCAATGAATGGGCACATTGGCTCTCAATGGAGAATTCGATGGATGGATCTTACTCAATGGAGTTGGTGCAGAATATATAGGCCTAGTTTCAAGCATTGGGTTGAGAGTGTAGAATAGAATTAAGGGGGAATTTGGATGCAATGAAAGAGGGCAAGGATCAATGAACAATTCGCACATGAGGGGGAGATTTGTTGGATTAAGTCCCACAACGGAAAAATATAAAGATGGTTTGAACCTTAATATACAATTGGATGAACAAATTGGATGACGCACCACTTAAAAAGCTAAAGATGGTTTGGGCCCACTTAATGTGTATTGGGCCCAATGAATATGGTAGACTGCATGGATACTCCCCAGAAGTTTGGGCATTGTGCATGTCAGCGCAACTGTATAGATGGTGGGATTGATGCATCGTACAAATTGCGAACAAATTGTTGGTCAATTAATCTTTCATCTATATACTTCTTTTATGGATATTTACTATTTTTACATGATTGTGCTTAATTCTAATATTTTCTTTGGGTTATGTACCCCAAACTCTATGTAAATTCTGGGACGGCTACGGATGCCAAAAATATTGACTAAGCTAACTAACCTCGATTGCACACATTTGAGAATTGTAGGGGTGACTTACAAGGTGGAAGGTTAGTCAAGTAAGTATTTGGATCAAACTGGTTTAAAGGCTATGTTAGCTCGATCGACAGTGATCAACATAGGTGAAACCACTCAACCACCGTTTAGGAAATAATTTATTTCCAATAATGTCCATCATATAAAAAGGTAGATGATATCTAACTAGGGTTTTCTGCATCTTTTTGTGTCCTTCTGGCGGCCAACACTATTTCCCCTATAAATCCTTCATCCGTTTTCCATCTTTTACCACTAATTTCATTTTTTCAGCCACCTCTCCCTTCTTTTTCTCTACTCTTCCCCTTATTGTCTCTCTAGTGCTCTTTCTTGTAATTGAAGCACCTTCCAAAGCACCACAAGAGGTTACCTCAGATAGATAGGTTAAAACCACGGGTTTGGGAGGTTTACAAGTATCTTTTTGAAAATTGATGATCTAACAAATTGGGCTCTTGATGTGCGTGGGCGTTCACACAAGCGTACAGATCCATGTCTCTCTAACTAAAAACATGTTCCATGCTTTTTGCCAAGGTTTGTTTATGATCCAGATCAATTTCTACTTCTATAAGGATATGTGTTTATGTTTGCATATGTGTTTAGTATGCTAACATTTATCGAATTTCCTTACTTTATCAGAGAAATTTTAAAATCATGTCTGTTTTGTCCCTCGTTAGATGTTATATGCCACAAATTTTCTATTCCTGATGTGCAAGCTATTCCTAGTTTTCTTTTCATTGGTTTTTTTTGACTTGATAAGTTCATAGTGTTGTTTTAGTTAGGCTAAGGAGAGGCATGGGCATGGGCCTTAGCATGAGCCAAGTTTCCTAGACTCGAGGGGGTAGGGTAGGGGCCTTTGTCATATCCGTTCCATCTGCATCTATAGACTTGTGCATATTCTTAGTTAAAGTAAGTTCAAATTTTAATGTGTTATTAGCATGTATAAATGCACATACACCTAGTTTCATGACTAATCATTTCTCTCATATAAAGAATGTGATTCTAATAAGCTCTTTATATTCTGGATCCAACCTGCAAGAAAATGAAACAGACAAATTCATGTACTCATTAATCATAAACGAAACAAAATATTGAATTTGCATTAATGATGTTTGATTTGCACTCAGAGTTGGTGTGTCATTCTACTTTTAGAGGATAATGCAAGGCAAGCGCAAGTCTAAGTTATGGTCCCTAATGGTCAATGAAGTTCAAGATAAAGTGTGCTCTTGACCTTTGTCTCAAACTGGCCCTTTAATCTTCTAATTTTGCCTTTACCATATGAAGTATTTATTTTCAATATCATGTTAGAGTATTGTATCATTCTTTTGCTATATTTTTTAGTAAGACTGATGTTCTCTCTCTATCTCACTCTCTCTCTCTCTCTCTCTCTCTCAGAATGGCCTCAAATCAACTACGAACACCTATTTGGTATCAAATAGGAACAAGTCTTTGTAGTGCATTGAGGGCCATTGTATAGATGGTTGCCCCTACCTCACAATGCGCAAATAACAATTTATGCCAATGCCAATCGCAGGTGGTGGGCTACAATTGTAACTTGTAGGGAGTGCCACCAGAATTGCTCAACCCAATGAGGCCATTGCATGGTGTATGGGTGCACGGAGTTTATGGAGGCCGGGAGGAAATGACTCGATGCATCCATCTACACTGCTTGTCTTTGCCATCACAACTACCACAGGAGAGAAGAGGCCAATCTCCGTCATGGTGGATCCTGGGATCCACCACATGGCAGCTAACCCTGCTCCACTGTCCCTAACCCTAGTCTTCGGAACCCACTTTCCCCAAAAAGTGGTCCTTTTCCCTTCACCTACACCATCGGAATAAAACTTTGGCCCGCGATGGCAAGGTGGTGGAGGTGGAGGTTGCCCTACAGAGGGGAAGGGAGAGCAGCGATAGGATTCTGAAAAGCCTAAATTTAAAAAGAATAGATCTAATTAAGGATAAAAATTACAAACCTTGTTGTTTATGCTAGTGGTACAGCATTTTAGTTTTGTAACCATATCATCAACCAATAAGTTACATTTTCGTCTATAGTTCTATATCAAAGCGGCCATCGCCTTGAGAAAAATGATATATTAACCAGTTCTATATCAATTGACTTATTGATTTCTTTTACTTAGTAGATATCTTTTGGTGCTTCATAAAACAATTTCCAACCAAAATTAAACAAAAAAATTCGATTGAGTTTCCCCTCGCCTTATATCTATACCTATGACAAAAGTGGGAATAAGGTTTTTCATCATCTTTTGTGGGATCGAAAAGTGACTTCCAAACCGTTAAATCATTTGCCAAGGGTAAGTGGGCCCATCATGTAGCTAGGACCTATTTAGTTAGCTTAGAGTAAATTTATATTTAAATCTTGTGTGGGACCCGCAATATTGTTATACCTCTTTCCCTAATTAAATAACGCAAGCTATGTGGAACCCATATCAAAATATTTATAGTTTAAAATTAAATGGGTATAATAATACTGGGACCATTGCATTTAATTAGCATATAAATATGCAAGCTTTCTTGGGGTTCCACACAACTAATGGTCAGTCCACACTAATGTGTGGTGAAAAAGACCCCCGTAGCATTCTTCTAGAAGAACTAGCCAACTCACTGTAGACCGTTTTGGCTACACTTAATTAATATATACCAGATTGTAGAAGTCCTACCTCGGCCAAATGACCTGATACGTTTAATTTGGTCAAAATATTTTTTTGAATATCCTTGTGAAAAGTCACCACAATCGACTATCATTAACTATCCCATTGGATATCCACTTGTCAAATACCTTCAAAGAAAGGAAGTGAATCTATACGTACTTATTGCTAATAAATGTATTGCACAAAAATGCATTTCCAGTCTTTTGCTGACCTGTAAATCCCCTTATAAATAGACCTCAACCTTTAGCAACAAGACCCACCACCAAACATTTGATTACCGTAAAAAATGAGAAGCTGTGCCGGCAAAATTGAAGGTGGCGAAGAGGCTGAAGATGAAGATAAAGATCTTGAGAGCCATCCAGCTACATTGATGTCATCGGATTCGTGATCTACCAGATTAAAAACACTTGAGGTTGGAGAGATCTCTCTCACTCCCCCATATTTCTGCTTCAAAATTTATGTGTTACAATGTCCCAATAAAAATGTTTTTCGAGGCATAGTTCATTTTTTTCGCGGGCATAATCTGGCCGAGTTCGTAGGTCACACTTGCTTACGAGTTTGTTTATTTGTTTTTTTTGTTTTGGCATCACGGAAGCTGTGTAAAATAGATTTTTTCATACAACAAATGGATATCAAGATACTGAAGATAGGCTAAAGCCAACTTTACAAGACTAGCAAAAGAACTAGATTTTCAGAAAATTCATTTTTCGAAGCTATTGTAGTTTTGCTTAATTTCTGTCGTAAAACCATTCAATGGAGGCTAAAAGAACCAAACTTCTGCTATTGTTTTCTTCATGGTATCAGCATGGGTTTTTTTTTTTTGGCTAAATTATTTCGTAAGATGCTTACTTTTTGCATTGATCACTTCTATATCATGCATGGAACAATGTGATTGTTAAGCAAAATCAATTTTTTGCTTCACATGAGGCCATATCTGATCATTCACAGGCAAAAAAGATTTAAGAGATCTGGAACCAATTCAGATTTCTATGCGCAGCTTTCAAAAAAAAAATTTATTTTTATGGATGCATTATTAATTAACGATTTTGAATTCGTTATTTCTCGAGTCTAACAGTATTTATTGATACAGGTGCACAGGGAAAGAACGCGGAGCTGAAATGTAACTGTAACATGAAAAATGTGTTGAGTTACATTGAAGTTCAATTTTGTACTGAAAGTAACTGATTGTGGGGGGGGACATTTTTCAATTGTGAGAATTTTTCATGATGGAAAACAGTAGGGAATTTCCCTTATTACGGTGAATGAAATTGAGAGATTCAGACGGTCTCACGAGCTTTGTTGAATCCGAACATTGGTTGGTTAATGACGCGCGGCTGATTAATATATACCCATAATCACCCTACATATATAATGTGAGTTTTGATAGAAGAACATATTTCAACAGTTCCACCTATTCAATTCCTGCAGTGCAGTTCAAGGGTTGTCTTTTGGTTTTTTTTTTTTGTAACATCCTGTTTCTATGCTGTACAAGAAATTTTTGGATTCTATAAAGCAATCTAATGTTCTTCATTAGATTGGTGTGTAGTCAACCGATGGAGAATGTTTTGTCAGACAACGTTGAATAAGGAAGTTGGTCAGTTGCTAACTTGTGCAGCCAATGAAAGAGCAAACTAATGTTCTTCATGCAAGTCACTGTCATTGTATTTTTTGATGGGAGGATGCTAAATATGATAATTCTTAATCTTCAATTCTTCTCAGTGATCCAACAAATGCAAAAAAATTTCATTTTGCCGTTTGAGATCAAGTTGCTTAAACTGTGGATCGTACTTCTTTAACCTTATTGCGTTTGAAGACTCGAATCAGAAGTGTTATATCCGAATATTAATTTCGTGAAACCGTTTGGATATATATGGACCGTAATAGAGATTTTCTGTATTAGATTGACTCATCTTGTTGTAAAAAATATATCATGAGATGAAATTGTTCATCTTTTAAGTACTTCAATATTCACATTAAGAAGTGAACGCAAGCCAAATTCTTGACAGTCGTAAATGCCTCATAAAAGGATATATACCCGGATTTTTTCGTTAACCTTTTCAGATATTCGACATTTATAATTGGGACAATTCTGGACCATTAAAAACAATTTGGAATAGCTCGGATTACACAGTACGTCCCTGTAGGCACCCTTGTACTACATGTCTAGTTCGCACAAGTATTCATGACCACCCTTGCAAATAGATGAATTTCAATTTCTTCTGTAGTTCATTGAGTCCAGCTATTGCATCTATGACATGACAACCGAATCTTAGACGCTCACACCATCAACGTACTGAGGTTATCTTCTATATTACGAAGTTTCATTCAACTCCTAAAATTCACATCACAATACCAAAGCCAAAAAAAAAAAAAAAAACTCATACAAATAATGAAGAACTACAATTTTGCAAGATGTTCATTCCTTTTTTTATAAGCACAAAAAATACTTGTATAAAACTATTTTATGAAATAATAAAGCAATACAACTAGTCTTGAAACTTCAAGTCAATTTGGAAAAAAAAAAAAAACTTGACTACCTACCACATTTTTTAAAAGTCAACCAAATTCTAGAAATAATCATTGTACAAGCTTCAAATTCAACCAACAATTATAAGATGACAAAGATTTACCTAAATTCGGAAACTAAGAAACGATCAAATTATAGATATGCACATCGCATCTCTGCTAGAAGAGGAGAAGTGCGGAGAGAAATCAGATTTTGATCGTATTATACTTCAAAAACATGGACCTATTGATGATGTACGAAATCAGAAATTGGAATTAAAAGTAAGAATCAAAATCTACAAAATAAAAATTAAAAACCTAGAGGCAAGAGGAAAATAGAGATAAGGAGAAATGTCATATTATTTTCTCCAAAAATATTGATTGTGTTTTAATTCTAATATTTTCTTAAGGTTACGTACCCCCACTCTACGTAAATTCTGGGTCCACCAAGGTTGCAAAAAATATTGACTAAGCTAACTACCCGCGATGGCACGCTTATGGGAAGCAAAAACAGGTAGGGATCGCGGGTGAATCACAAGGTGGAAGGTTAGGTCAAATTGGGTTTTGGGTTAGGGTGGTTTAAAGGTTATATTGACTTAGCGGTGATTAATATATGTGAAATTACTCAACCACCCTTTAATTTCCAATAATGTCCACCATATAAAAGGTAGATGATATCTACCTACAGTTCGCTGCATCTTTTCGTGTCTTTCTTATGGAGGCCAACGCCGTCTCGCCCTATAAATCTTTCATCCAATTCTCATCCCATATCACTAATTTCATCTTTTCAACCACCTCTCTCTTCTTTCTCTCTACTCTTCTTGTTATTCTCTATCTAATGCTCTTCCTTGCAATTGAAACACCCTAGCTCCAAAGCACCACAAGAGGTTACCTCAGATAGATAGGTTGAAACCACGGGTTTGATAAGTTTGCAAGTATCTCTTTGCAAATTGCTGATATAAAAACTTGGCCGGCTCTTGTATGTGTGCAGGCGTGCACACAAGCATACAGATCCATGTCTCTCTAACTACAAACTTGTTCCATGCTTTGCTCAGGTGATTTTACAATCCAAATCAATTCCTACTTCTATATCTGTAAGTGAGTATGTTTGTATATGCATTTGGCTGGTTAACATTTATGGAATTACCTTACTTCTTCAGAGAGATTTTGAAAATCGTATGTGTTTTGTCCCTTATCACAAGTTATATGCCACAAATTTTCTATTCTCGATATGCAATCCATTCCTAGTTCTCTTTTCATTGTATTTTTCTTCACTTGTTCATAGTGTTATTTTTAGCAAGGCTAAGTAGAGGCGTTGACGGTTTCAACTTATGGTTGAGGGCATGGGCATGAGCCTAAGCTTGGGCAAGGTCCCCTAAACCCGAGGGGGTGGGGTAGGTGCCTTTATCATACCCATACATTCCATTTGCATCCGGAACTTGGGCATGTTCAGAGGTACTATAAGTTCAAATTTTAAGGTGTTATATATTAACATGTATAGATGTGAAATCCACATAGACCTAGTTTCATGAAAAATTATTTCTCTGATTTGAAGATATTGTAAAGAATGTCATTCTAATAAGCTCATTATATTCAGAATCTAACCTACAAGGAAAGGAAAAAAGGAGTTATTTTTATAAATGTCACCGCAAAATTTAGGGGTTCACTTAGGAATTTTTAAATTGTTTTAGTATAATAGTAGTAATTTTTTTTCCCCATGGGGTTTGCTCATGAGAGAGAGAGCATTGAATTATTCATTTGTTTTGTTTCCTTTCCTTGTAGGTTAGATTCTGAATATAATGAGCTTATTGGAATGACATTCTTTACAATATCTTCAAATCAGAGAAATAATTTTTCATGAAACTAGGTCTATGTGGATTTCACATCTATACATGTTAATATATAACACCTTAAAATTTGAACTTATAGTACCTCTGAACATGCCCAAGTTCCGGATGCAAATGGAATGTATGGGTATGATAAAGGCACCTATCCCACCCCCTCGGGTTTAGGGGACCTTGCCCAAGCTTAGGCTCATGCCCATGCCCTCAACCATAAGTTGAAACCGTCAACGCCTCTACTTAGCCTTGCTAAAAATAACACTATGAACAAGTGAAGAAAAATACAATGAAAAGAGAACTAGGAATGGATTGCATATCGAGAATAGAAAATTTGTGGCATATAACTTGTGATAAGGGACAAAACACATACGATTTTCAAAATCTCTCTGAAGAAGTAAGGTAATTCCATAAATGTTAACCAGCCAAATGCATATACAAACATACTCACTTACAGATATAGAAGTAGGAATTGATTTGGATTGTAAAATCACCTGAGCAAAGCATGGAACAAGTTTGTAGTTAGAGAGACATGGATCTGTATGCTTGTGTGCACGCCTGCACACATACAAGAGCCGGCCAAGTTTTTATATCAGCAATTTGCAAAGAGATACTTGCAAACTTATCAAACCCGTGGTTTCAACCTATCTATCTGAGGTAACCTCTTGTGGTGCTTTGGAGCTAGGGTGTTTCAATTGCAAGGAAGAGCATTAGATAGAGAATAACAAGAAGAGTAGAGAGAAAGAAGAGAGAGGTGGTTGAAAAGATGAAATTAGTGATATGGGATGAGAATTGGATGAAAGATTTATAGGGCGAGACGGCGTTGGCCTCCATAAGAAAGACACGAAAAGATGCAGCGAACTGTAGGTAGATATCATCTACCTTTTATATGGTGGACATTATTGGAAATTAAAGGGTGGTTGAGTAATTTCACATATATTAATCACCGCTAAGTCAATATAACCTTTAAACCACCCTAACCCAAAACCCAATTTGACCTAACCTTCCACCTTGTGATTCACCCGCGATCCCTACCTGTTTTTGCTTCCCATAAGCGTGCCATCGCGGGTAGTTAGCTTAGTCAATATTTTTTGCAACCTTGGTGGACCCAGAATTTACGTAGAGTGGGGGTACGTAACCTTAAGAAAATATTAGAATTAAAACACAATCAATATTTTTGGAGAAAATAATATGACATTTCTCCTTATCTCTATTTTCCTCTTGCCTCTAGGTTTTTAATTTTTATTTTGTAGATTTTGATTCTTACTTTTAATTCCAATTTCTGATTTCGTACATCATCAATAGGTCCATGTTTTTGAAGTATAATACGATCAAAATCTGATTTCTCTCCGCACTTCTCCTCTTCTAGCAGAGATGCGATGTGCATATCTATAATTTGATCGTTTCTTAGTTTCCGAATTTAGGTAAATCTTTGTCATCTTATAATTGTTGGTTGAATTTGAAGCTTGTACAATGATTATTTCTAGAATTTGGTTGACTTTTAAAAAATGTGGTAGGTAGTCAAGTTTTTTTTTTTTTCCAAATTGACTTGAAGTTTCAAGACTAGTTGTATTGCTTTATTATTTCATAAAATAGTTTTATACAAGTATTTTTTGTGCTTATAAAAAAAGGAATGAACATCTTGCAAAATTGTAGTTCTTCATTATTTGTATGAGTTTTTTTTTTTTTTTTTTGGCTTTGGTATTGTGATGTGAATTTTAGGAGTTGAATGAAACTTCGTAATATAGAAGATAACCTCAGTACGTTGATGGTGTGAGCGTCTAAGATTCGGTTGTCATGTCATAGATGCAATAGCTGGACTCAATGAACTACAGAAGAAATTGAAATTCATCTATTTGCAAGGGTGGTCATGAATACTTGTGCGAACTAGACATGTAGTACAAGGGTGCCTACAGGGACGTACTGTGTAATCCGAGCTATTCCAAATTGTTTTTAATGGTCCAGAATTGTCCCAATTATAAATGTCAAATATCTGAAAAGGTTAACGAAAAAATCCGGGTATATATCCTTTTATGAGGCATTTACGACCGTCAAGAATTTGGCTTGCGTTCACTTCTTAATGTGAATATTGAAGTACTTAAAAGATGAACAATTTCATCTCATGATATATTTTTTACAACAAGATGAGTCAATCTAATACAGAAAATCTCTATTACGGTCCATATCCAAACGGTTTCACGAAATTAATATTCGGATATAACACTTCTGATTCGAGTCTTCAAACGCGATAAGGTTAAAGAAGTACGATCCACAGTACGATCCACAGTATTTTTCTTCACATGTGGTGGGTTAACGATTGCAACCTACAGGGTGTGCCAGCAGAATTACCCTACCCAAAGATGCCATTACATGGTGGATCGGTGCACAGACTTTATGAAGGCTAGGGAGTAAATGACTCGATGCATTCATCTGTGCTACTTGAAGTCTTTGCCATCGCAACTACCGCAGGAGAAAGGAGGCCAATCTCCGTCGTGGTGGAGGCCACCACCTGCTCTACCGCATGGCAGCCAACCCTGCTCCACTGGCCCCAGCCCTGGTCCTCGGGGCACATGTACCCCAAAACGTGGTCCCCGTCCCTTCGCCTCCGCCAACAAAATAAAACTTTGCTGCGCAATGGCAAGGTGGTGAAGGTGGAGGTTGCCCAACAGAGGAGGAGGGAGAGGAGTGATAGGATTCTGAATTACTTACTAAAGTTTCTATGAAAAGCCTGAACTTAAAAAGGACAGAACTAATTAAGGATGAAAATTACAAACCTCATTGTTCGTGCTAGGGGTACGCCATTTCAGTTTTGTAATCAAATCATCAACCAATCAGTTACATCGTCATCTACAGTTGTATATCAAAGTGGCCTTCGCATTGAGAAAATTGGTATAACCAATTCTATAGTAATATTTGACTTACCGATTTCTTTTATTTATATTTTTGGTGCTTCGGAAAAACAATTTCCAAGCTAAACTAAACAGAAGAACTCGGCTAAGTTTGCCCCTCGCTGTTTATCCATAAACGTAACAAAAGCGAAAAGTTGTGTCACCAATGTAATTAGAGAACTTTTTCAAAATTTTAGAACATATTTTTAAACTTTAAACTTTTCAATTATTCTTTTTTCGTCTCGCTGTTTTGATTGTTAAAAGCATCTCAAGAGCAAAAATGGAATTTTACAACTTTCCTTTGCTGAGAATTTTAAATTGACCATATATTTTGGAACAGCTGAAAAAAGAAAGTATGACAATTTTTTAGGACGGAGGGAGTATTTAAATCTTGTGTGGGGACCCCCCTATTGTTATACATCTTTCCCAAATTAAATAAGGAAAGCAATGTGGAACCCATATCAACAGATTTATAGTCTAAAATAAAATGGGTCGAATAATACTGGGACTCATTGCATTTAATTAGCATATAAATATTCAAGCTTTTTGGGGTTCCACACAACTAATGGTCAGTCCACACTAGTGTGTGGTGAGAAAGACCCCTGTAGAATTCTTCTAGAAGAATTCTCCAACTCATGGTAGACCGTTTTAAATATGCTAAATGTATACCAGATTGTAAGAGACCAACCTCGGCCAAATGACCTCATCCATTTAATTTGTTTAAAATATTTTTTAAATATCCTTGTGAAAAGTCACCACAATCGACTATCATTAACTGTCCAGCCCAATTGGATCCACTTGTCAAAAAATATTCAAAAAAGTTATGAGCACCATTTTGAGTACACCTAACGTGGTAATTCCTTCATTAAAATAAGGATTGGATTATTGTTGGTAAGAGTATCTGTAAAAGAGAGCCAGAAAGGAAGTGAATCCATACGCACTTATTGCATGTCCAAATTTGTTGTGCTTGGAACCTAAACAAAATCTGTTGTTTTTGCAGAAATGTATCAGCTCCACACCGCCGTTAAAGGATATGCTAATAAATCACTTGCAGAAAAACAGATTTCCAGTACCAGTAAATCCCCTTATAAATAGGCCTCAACCATTAGCAACAAGACCCACCACCAAACATTTGGTTAGCGTAAAAAATGAGAAGCTGCGCCGGCAAAATTATTGAAGGTGGCGAAGAGGCTGAAGATGAAGATAAAGATCTTCAGAGCCGTCCAGCATCATTGACGTCATCGGATTCATGATCTACCAGAGGTTGGAGAGATCTCTCTCACTCCCCCCAAATTTCTGCTTCAAAATTTATGTGTTAATAGGTCCCAATAAAAAAGGTTTTCAAGGCATAGTTTCATTCTTTTCGCAGGTTTAATACGGCAGAATTCGTAGGGCATGCTTGCTTATGAGGGTTTTTTTTTTTTTGCATCACAGAAGCTGTTTAAAATAGGTTTTTTCATACAACAAATGGATATCAAGATAGGCGAAAACCAACTTTACAAGAATAGTAAAAGACTAGATTTTCTGAAAACCAACTTAATTCCTATCATCGTATAACACTTTTTACGATAAAAATTCGAACGCTTTTTGTTTCAGGAAATCTTGTCAAGATTCAGAGGAGAGAAAGTCGCAAGGTTCATCGCGGGTGCCCTAAATCTGCTGGATGCAGCGGTTGCATGTCATGTGCTTGCGTTGACTGTGTCAAGTGCAGGTTCAAAGGTTGCCCCTGCCGCACTTGTGTTGATTTCATGGAGAACATTTGGTGATAGACTTCACAATCAAGCTGGCCCGGCATTCGGTTAAAAGAAAAAAAGACTTCAGAATCGTCTTAGGATTTGTTTGGTTGATGGGTATGGGAACTTTGGAGAAACTTTTAGACTCTTTGACCGTCCAATCTTTTAATTATATTATTGTATTTCCATTCAATTTGTTGTAACTGTAACATGACAAATGTGTTGAGTTACATTGAAGTTCAATTTTTTACTCAAAGGTACTGATGAGAGGGCACATTTTGCATTCGGGAGAATTTTCATAATGGAAAACAGTAGGAAATTTACCTTATTACGGTGAATGAAATTGGGACATTCGGACGGTCTCACGAGCTTCGTTGAATTTGAACATTAGGTGGTTAATGTCACGTGGCTGATTAGTACCCATAATCAACCCTGATGTGAGTTTTGATAGAAGAACTTGTTTCAACAGTTCTACCTATTGAATTCCTGCAGTGCAGTTCAAGGGTCCTCTTTTGGTTTTTTGTTCTACCATCTTGTTTCTATGTTGTACAAGAAAATTTTGGATTCTATAAAGCAAACATTCTAAGTGTTGTTATTTTACTCTTTTTAAGTACTTCAATATTTATGTCCAGAAGTCAAAGCAAGTAGGGCTGGTCCTGAGATTCTCGGGACCTAAGACGAACTTGTGAGGAGAAAAACATATTCTTATTGGAGAGGAAAAAGAAAGGACTCAAGACTTGAACCGTGTACTTATTAGATAGCAAAACTTAACATTTCCACTGGGCTAGATAACTCATTTTGTTGTATAAGTGCTATATTAAATATATATATATATATTACATATATGGCTAAGCCTCTTTGGGGTCCCAATTTTGGACCAAAATTTGGAAGCTTAAGTTGCTCGCCTCATGCGCCTTAATTCAGGGTCGGCCCTTAACGCAAGCCAAATTCGTGCTGTTCGTAAATGCCTCTTTCATTTGCAGCTCTTAAGTAGGCCTTTTTCACATATTTGACATTTATAATTGGGACAACTCTTGACCATTAAAAATGATTTGGAATGGCTCGGAATATTGCACAATATCTCCCTATAGGCAGCCTATGTGAACTATATATGATGATTCTATGTGAGTTTTGTATTTCAATGTGTAGTAGAGCTATGTAAACTGTGTGGTTGGGCAAGGTGAACTGTGTTGTTAAGGCTATGTGAACTACATAACTCTTTGTGAACTTTATATGATATTGTCATGTGAACTGTTTATGTGAACTGCATATTTTAGTGTGTGATGGAGCTATTTGAACTATCCATAGTTTATAATGATTCACATAGTTCATATAATGAATTGTCCAGTTCAAATAAAAATTTTAATCTTTACATATTTTCATAATCAATATGGATCTTGTTAGGTATATCTCACTGAGTAGGTTTCAAAAATGTATGTTTTTTGAAAATGAATTATTTATAACAAAAGATATTATTTTGAAATTTGAAAGTAGAGAGAGAGAGAGAGTAACGAATACAAGAAATTCTTTAGTGGTGTTGAAATATCTCGAAACATTATTTTAACCATTCACCATATGTCACCTATATTTTTACCGTTAAGAGTGCACTTTTAATAATAGAGCAATTTTATTGTGTGTCCATTGGGTGGACAGTAGGATTTTCCTTTTAAAAATGGAACAAATATACGCGGGACTGATTTGGGTCCAAGCCTAAAATGCGGGCCCACTTTCTCTTCTTCCGAGTAAGCGGGGGCGGATTGGGCCTAGCCCATTTCTAATTTGGACTTCTGGCGTAACAAATGCAAACAATCGGCCCAATCGAAAAAAGTAGTGAAATCCTACTTTGAGTAAAATCACAGATTCCTCCTCTGCTCTTGCTATTCATAACGTCCAACACTCGTCTCTCTCTCTCTCTCTCTCTCTCTCTCTAGATCAAGAAGCAGCAACCATGGCGACCCCTGACCTGTTATTCGCTCTGAGGAACAACTTCTACTTGGGCGCGTACCAAGCGGCCATCAACACCAGCGACCAGCTCCCAACTCTCTCACCAGAAGACTCCATCGAAAAGGACTCCCTCGTTTACAGATCTTACATTGCCCTCGCCAGCTACCAGGTCTTCTCTCTCTCTACACTTGCATTCACGAATTGAATTATACTCAAATTGATTTGGGTCGTTTACCACTGGCCGTAATTTGACGAATTCGAACAGTTTGAATTCAACTCATCATATAAGGCAATGAATTAAAACAATTCGAATAATTTTGAATTTACATCATCGTGAAATGCAATGTAATTAAGCATCAAGACTTGTTCATCCTTAGTGTGATGATACTGTTCATATAAGCGAACAAAAAATGTCATCAAGAAAATGTTTTGACATATATGTCTCTGAGTACATTTGAATTGGGTCCATTTATATTTTCTGATTGAAATAATGGTGGTCTTCAGCTTGTGATCAATGAGATTGATTCGTCAGCCCCGACGGCACTCCAGGCCGTGAAGTTACTGGCATTGTATCTCTCCAGTCCCGATAACAAGGTTACATCTCTCTCTCTCTCTCTCTCTCTCTCTCTCTCTCTCTCTCTCTCTCTCTCTCTCTCTCCCTCTCTCTCTCTCTTATTTTCTGTCTTGGTTTTTGCTGAATCTGCATTCTTTTTATGCTAATTAGACACCAGGCACAGTCAATCTGTTTATGCAAAAATTGAATGAGAAATCTAGAATTGAGATTAATTTGCAATGAAATCTGGGATGAAAGAAAAAAGGAGGAGAAGAAATTTGGGGCAGACAGTTTTTTACGTCGTTTAAGGGATGGAGGGATAGGTTAGAGGGGAGTTCCTTTATAATAGTTATGGATGGGTAGATTTGGGATCAGAAATAGTGTGACGATTTTGAGACGCTCCTAAGTTAGAGGAACTGAAATATTTTCCCTTGACGGTTAGAAACATTGGATTTGTTGTTAACTCTCCTCTCTTGTTGTTGCTGCTGTGTGGTTGAGCAAAACATTGACTGACTGAGTGACTGGACTTGAATATCGAATTCTATGGTCTGTGTTTTGGGTGGCGCTGAAAGAATTTTGCTTGGAAGAAGCTATATCTTTCCAGCTAACTTCTAGTTAAATATTGAACTTTTAGGTTTATATTGTTGTAAGAAGTTATATGTTGGACGGATAGGTTTCAGAGTAGTTTCTTTATATTTTCATTCGGGGTGTAGAGAAGAAGGCCTGCAATTGTAACCACAGGGCACAGCCTTATCAACCCTATTCCTTAATCTATCTCTGCATAATACACCATGAGAGGCTCTTATTTATTTCAAAAATCATAACAAGGAAACTTATGAGGACAGTGTATCAAACTAGTGAAACTCTGCATTGTTGATTCTCGACTGAACCTACTTCATGTCTACTTGGTATCAATGATATAATGTATCTACTATGTTTTTTGAATAAAATCTTCTTGCCACATGTCAAAATGTAGTATCTACTGGACATAATTATTGGACCCTTTCATAGTTCGGGATATGAATGAATTGGAAACATGAAACTGAAAATTGTTTATAATTTCTTAGAAACCTGACCATTTGTATCCTGATTTTGCTTCATGATGGTGCTGCTTTTTCGATCATCAGGAAACTACAATTTCAAGTCTACAAGAGTGGTTGGGAGATCCAGCCATTGGGAACAATTCAATCTTACGGCTTATCGCTGGGATCATTTTCTTGCATGAACAGAACTATAATGAAGCTTTGAAACACACCAATGTTGGAGGAAATATGGAGCTGTGAGTCGTAATTACCTGATAGTTAAATTTTTTAACCAGTGTTTACCTGTTAAATTGTTAATTACTAGTAGAATATGTGTTCGTATTTGGCCTGCTTAGCTTGGAGAGCTTACCACGGTTGAGCAGGTCTTGTTCATGTTATACTCTCTAGCATGTTAATCTTTCAGATTATTTGGTGTTTTCAAATTAGCATGTTTGGTTGGGAGATGATGTTTCGTTTTCTTCATATTGTTTTGTTGAGTTTTTTGCAAGAGTTGTACATCCCTAGAGGGATATGACACTTTTCCCCCGTTTAACTATGCATGTGTGCACAACTACTCCCTTATTTTAGGTGCTAGTGAATGATATTCTTTGGTCACAAAAAAGAATAATGAGAATGGCGATGCTTATACCAGAATGTATGAAACGTCTGAAGTAGGTTATAGCTTTTTCTTGTACTTCTGTAGAATGAAGAGCTTTTTCTTTTTATTCTTTTCTTCCAGCTAGGGTGTTTGTGAGTGGCTTAAAATTTATATTGCAGTCTTCTTGATTCTTCCTGCTCATTTAGTTAGTGGACAAAACCCGAAAGAGCATTGGGCCAAACGTAGTAACCCGAGGCCGAACGTAGTTGTTGGTCGAACCCAGGTAGTTGTTGGCCGAACCCGGGGCCGAACAATTGTTGACCGAACCTGGGGCTGAACGTAGTTGTTGGCCAAACCTGGGTAGTTGTTGGTCGAGCCGAGCTGGGTCGGATGAGGTCCAACCCAAGTGGAGACGGATAGTCCCCGTATAAGCTGGAGGTTTAATTCGGTCATGTGGCTGTCACATGGCACTCAATGCGTCATCCATGACGTCTCTCCAAGAAGCGGTTAAGGCATGTGACTATCACGAGCTTACTTGAGGTCACTTTATGTAAAGAGTTTATCTAATCCCTAGAGAGGTACGCCACTACAGTTCACTCTTGAGCTCTATACTTTGCTCCCTTCGATGGGTGCTGACTTAGGATGAGGAAAGTGTTCCTCCATCTAGAACCGAACCAGAGATCTAAAGGAGAACAGGATAAACACCTCCCCATATATAGATACTCATTTCGCTCTCTCTTGAACTAAGATGTTTTGATTTGGAAAGCTCGTTTAAGATTCTCGTTGAGTGTAAAATGGCGTGTTCAATGAGCTGAACCTTTAAGCTAGTTGCTGAAAGCGGGGGCGGGGGAGCAGAAGATCATCGAAGCTCCTTATTTGGGAGCATTGGGGGAGTGTTTTGGAATAATTACCAAAATACAAAGTAATTATTCTAGTCTAACAGAAAGCCCTAGCTTGGCAAAACCCACGAAAAAATTCACAACCAAACGTAGAAGCTCCTCATTTCGGCAATCCCTGCAACTTTTAATTAGAATCAAATATTAGTAAATCTTAAGTTTCCATTAAGTACGTCAGTGAATTTCATTAAATATTTTTCTAGTATCTTGTCGATGTGGATCAAATGTTTTTCTAGTACAGTATCGTTAATTCAAATTTTCTCTTACTTGGTAGATCCTCTTTTTTTGGGGGGATTCATATGCTTCCAAGGTTCTATCATAGTTGGGAGTGCGCTCCTCTTGAAGCGAGCAAAGTTCCAAGGAGGTTCTAAGTTCTAACTTAGGAACAAGGGAGTGAGATTTCCCCAACAGAAGAATTCTGCAACTAGGCCTTTAACTGCATACATGATGCAAACAACTATTGACTGTATAGCCAAACATTACTTGACTAGGTTTCCATCCTTACACATCTTCTCTTGACAGGCATGCTTTGAATGTCCAAATATACCTTAAGATGCACAGACTGGATCATGCAGAAAAACAATTGAGAGTCATGCAACAGATTGATGAGGACCATACACTTACTCAACTTGCAAATGCATGGCTAAACTTGGCTGGGGTACTTATTTGTTATCCATTCCTCTCATAAAATGATGAATTGCTGATTTTTAATATAGATATTCAGACGTGTGTTCTGTAAATCAGGGTGGCTCCAAGATTCAGGAAGCATATCTTATCTTCCAAGACTTCTCTGAGAAATATCAGATGACGAGTTTGATCCTGAACGGAAAAGCTGTCTGCTGCATGCAAATGGGCAATTTTGATGAAGCTGAATCTCTATTACTTGAAGCACTAAACAAGGCAAGTTCAAAGTTTATGTCTTTGGCTTTGTGGCTGTTGTGGTCCGTGATGTAGTTACCGAGGTGTCATTCCCTGATGTCCACTATCATGGATAATGTAGTTATGAATAACATATTTATGGATATTTGGTAAATGTATGATCCCTAATGCCATGACTTGTGTAATTTATAGTCTCCAACTCTCCATGTTAGTCTTCATTTTTTGTGACTAATCTACAAGTTGCGTTTGTAAACCTGGATTTGCCACGATGCATTTTAATAATCTTCACCAAAGAGGCATGCATGGGATTTATTTACTTATTTTCAAAATTGATGCAGGATGCAAAGGATCCTGAAACAGTGGCCAATTTGGCTGTATGTAGTCTTCACATTGGTAAATCATCTTCACGCTACTTGAAGTAAGTAATCTTACTAAGATAGCTACATGATTGTTTTGTTGATTCTTGTATTTACCTCTGTACATTAAATCATTATTGCATTATAGAGTAGCTCCATGGGAAATTGAAAACATTTTTATGACCGTTAGTAATTCAATAAGGATGATATTAATTTACTGGAAAGAGCATGCCCTTGTCAGAGTAAACTCATTATTTTAGTTTTTCTATCCAGCAAATACTATTGGCTGACGTGGTACTTATCAAGAGTTCAGTAGCTATAAAACCACTTGCACCATTGTCTTTGCTAATATTTGTAGGATAGCTAGGAGATTTCTTTTGGAGATAATTGTATTGTATGACTTTGTTTTGCAGCCAGCTGAAATTGTCACATTCCGACCACATCCTTGTCAAACGCATATCATCTGCTGAGGAGAGTTTTGACAGAGCACTCCAAGCAATTGCTTGAAGAAGTATCAAATCTGTCCTTTTGACATAAATTTTATGGCTGCTATCTTGGTTTTTTAGCCTACAGGAACACTGCTTGAATAAAATGGGGGAAAATCGTCGGTGAAACTTCTTTTGCGAGAGTTTAGATTTATGTCATAGTACTGTTTTTGTTTCATTTTTTTCGCTTGAGCTTCTTCATTGTCAAAGAAGCACTGTTTTTTAAGACTGATTTCTAAAACTGGTGTCTAGATTACATTTGCTTCAGCTTGTGGATCTCCATTGTATGCAGTTAGCATGAAATGTAACCTGTTTTGTTTCTGGTGTCCACCGATTTCTCCAAGGGACAGGAGAAGCGGGAGTGGCCAACACCAAGTGGTGTGGAAGATGCGAGGGCGTGCCAGGAGAAGTAATCTCCAAGAGAAATGTAGAAAAGCGCCTGAATATACTGACTAACTTCTTTCAAGCAATTGAGAAACTCGAGCTAAAGTTACAAGGGTTCGTGGGGGCCTTGAACAAGGACTTCCACACTTGAAGAAAATTACATAGAAAAGATTTCAGAGGGAGGGAGAAGAAAGAACGGGGAAGAAGTAGGAGTTAGACATAGTTAGAAGAGATCGATCGACTAACTGCTTGAGTTAGGAGATAAAAACTAAATTTAATTTGCTGCTGTGAGCGATATTGGTGTTGGAACCCTTGCAATGTTGCACGAAGATCTCTATTTATAGTCTTTGAGTCCCTTTGTAACTTCCAAAACATAACCGCCCATGATTTCTTCCACTACGCCATGTCTTCTTGAAAATGCATAAGGGCGTGACAAGTGTTCCTCAATTGGCCGAAAAATAACTACCCATGTTCTCCAAGCAATTAGCACATGTTAATTCCGGCCGTTATCATCTTGCTTTAGATAAAAACCAATTATAGGCATCATTTGCCTATGAATGGTTCAGAAGATTTTCGGACCCACTAAGCACATCTTCTGCCCACTTTCTTCAGAAATCTTCTCTAGAGCTGCCAAGTGTCCCTTTGACTTGGTCATCCCTTTTTATTAGCTCCTGAAATTAACTCCTAAGCCGCCAAGTGTCCCACTAGTTCCATAACTACCACAACATGTGCAAAATGTGGGATAACTTGCCATAGCTTCAGCCGTATCTCCTGAAATCTAGGAATCAGTTTACTAACCACTACCCACAAAAAGTGGTAACTAACTTCTTGGAGGCTTTTATCCCATGTGGCAATAACTACCCACTTTCCTTGATTTAAGCTTCATGCATTTGAAAGAATGTCTGATGCTCTCACATATCGCCACGTGGCAAAAGATATTCGTACCAGAAGATATAGTGCTGACATGGCAGAAGATTTCCGTTCCAGAAGATATCATCAGATTTGGCAGAAGATATCCATGATATCTTCTAGCAATTTGGATGGATCTCCTAGGAGATATTGTGCTTACAAATGTCTCATATGGCCAAAATTAACTATTTGTGATTTTATCTAATTATCACATGTTAATTTTGGCCTCTAGGAAAAAATCATAGGATAAACTTTGCTTCCTACAATTTAGGTAACCACCTTATCATTTTCAAAAAGATGCATTATCTCCTAAATTGTAGGGAATTCGGCTTAGGGATAAATCCGAATTCAAATTAAAAATCTCATTGGCCAAAATTATTGCCACGTGTCAAAAATTAAAAATTATGGTACAAACAATTTCATAAGCTACATGCTTTTGCTATTCTTCAGGTTCCTCATCATTCATCAGATTTTGTGGTTTTTTCCTGGTTTGGAACGTGGAAAACCGGATTTTTCGATGAACTTCTGTTTCATGATTTTAGTGCCAAACCAATGCTTACCGTAACTTGAGATATAAACTCTTACCGTAACTTCGGTCAATCAATGGTTTATCCTGCTTGGTTTCGGTTTTTGAAGAGTAAAATTTTTAATTTTTGGTTCGTTCTCGAGTAACTGGAAATGCTTCAAAATCAAACCGAACCAAAGCGAAATATACACGTAGGACCACTAAAACCAATTGGGGTTTTGATAGTTTAGCTGTCTTGGATGGGGGTTTTGATATTTTAGAAACTCAACCTGAAAAAAACGTAAATCTATTTTCAAAACTTTAATTTTTTTTTAAAATAACGGTTTTCCAAAAACTAGTTTTTTATCCAAAACAATGTTTTCAAAACTTTTGTATTTCAAAAAACTGTTTTAAAAAAACTTTTTCCAAAATTTAGTTTTTTTGCCCCTCAAAAACTATTTTCAAGAAAAGAATTTCAAAAAGTAGGTTTTTCTGAAAACACTTCCCTTTGATACTTTTTGCTTAAAAACTATTTTTCTAAATGAAAAAAGGGTTTAATTTTTTTGTTAATTTCTAAGTAAAAACAGTATTTAGGGTAGAGAATATATACCAATGATATTACAGTTATTTCACGTATAAAGTTAACACCAAATCAATTTGGTTAGGTAAAATATCAAACTTTTGTGTCAAATCAAACCACTCTCTGTCAAAATCAATGCAAAATCAGAAAAGGATTAAACATTACATACATAGATTTGTGGTTTTTCCAGCATTATCGAGACCGAGGATGAGGATTCAAGCTTTTGTGTCGCCAAACAGTGAAGAGAACAACTTGGTTAACATTAACCCCATTAGAGATGGAGAATAAAATCATTGATTCCATATATGATGCTGGAGGACAGGTGGTGGGTGGCGGGAATAGGCGAAGGGAGGGGATTGGGTTGGGTTTGGGGGGGAGACTGGGGAAGAGATGAGGGGAGGAAAGAGAGGATTTCAGATTATTTTTTTTAGTAACACGTGGCGTGCCTCTTAGCATGACACGTGTGTTGTGTGGTTGGGTGTGTGGTTTGGATGTGTGCCTCTAGCATTTTTGCTTAACTTTAAAGTGATGGCAGGGGAAAATTTGACAATTAATTAGAAAAGAAAGGTAGTGAAATTTCAGAAAGTACAAGGGGAGACCTCTCATGTATTTGTTCAGAGGGCAGGCAAGTGAAATTTACCCTACGAGTGTAATTAATACAGCACAGGGAAAGAAAAAATCTACGAGTGTCATTATGCACACAGCAACCGGGTGAATCACGCTCGTAGATTTCTTTTTGGGGGGAGTTTTCGGGTTGTTTTTCCTGTCACTTAACTTTTCTGTTACCATAACTGAAAGTTAACGTTGATAACCATATTCTCGTTTTACTAAACATTCCAGCCACTAGCCTTGGCTGGGGTTTCAAGAGTGGGATTCGAAACCAGCTCTTGAAACTAGCAGCAGCTCCTCAGTCCTCCCAACAAGATATCGAAGCTATATTCATCAGAGATTTTGCTCGTCTTCTACTCTCTCTCCCCCTCAAATGCCGGTTTAATTAGGTGGGTAAAGTTGAATACTCAGATTTTCTCGCTGTTGTTTGAAGCCCCTTCTCACGCCATTCACTTCCAGCGACAAAAAATTTCAGCAAGTTATGTATGTATCATCATTATCCTCTCGCTACTCCCCCCCTTTTCTTCATCTTTCTGATGTAATGATTCCTAACACAATGCTTCCTTTACTTTGCAAACCCAAATCCCATATCCAAATAAAGAGGGATTTATTAGACTCGCAGAACCCAATTACTTTCTCAACATTTTGGAGTGAAAAATATTTATCAGGTTTCAGCTGTGGTTGCAACAGTACTAACAATGTGATTTCTTTCACAATTGAAGATGTAATCACTTGTTGTGGGTTACCGGAAGAATTTGTTGTTCGATGTAAGTCCTCAGAGAACCCCATTTCAGTATTCAATCTTCTGAGAAACTGTGGCTTTTCCCAGACCCAACTCAAAACCATATTTTCCAAATACCCCAGAATTCTCTTCTGCAATGCTGAGAAAACCCTCAAGCCCAAGATTGATTTCCTTAGTTCGGTTGGCTTATCCAAAACTGAACTCAGAGATGTGGTCACCACCTGCCCTCTGTTATTTCGACGGAGCTTAAACAATCACCTCGTCCCATACGTTGATTTTCTGATAACTTCGTTGGGTTGTCAACATCACGCACTTGGTGTAATCAAAAGGTACCCGTTTATTCTTTACAATACCTCAAAATATTTGGCTCCTAATCTGTCAACACTGCGGAATCTTGGCATCCCCCAGTCCCAGATTTCAAATATGATGGCTTATTCGATATGTAGCCGCATAATGACATGTACAAAACCATGCAAGTTTAGTAAGGTTGTATCCACTTTAATGGAAATGGGTTTCGACCCTTTGTCATCAGCATTTGGACAAGCTGTCAATGCAATGTTATTCTGCACTGAATCATCAGCCTGGGAGGGAAAACTTATGTTTTACAAAACCTTGGGTTTCTCTGACGATGAGATCCTTAATATGTTCAGGATGATCCCCACTTTGATGTCCTGGTCAGAGAAGGCGATAAGGGGTACAGTTGAGTTCTACGTCAATAAGTTTCATTGGAGCCCATCGCAATTGTCAAGGAAGGGGGTAATACTGTCTTATAGTTTGGAGAATAGGATCATCCCAAGGTGTTTGGTTTTGCAACTTTTGTTGTCTAGAAACAGGATTTGTAGAAATGTGAAGTTGATCACAGTTCTGAAGTCTGAAGAGGAGGTTTTCTTGCAGAAGTATGTGATTAAGTACAAGGATGAGACTCCTGAAGTGTTGGACGCCTACCAAGGTAAGATAAAATCTGCTGAATGTGACTCTTATTGGGAGGAACTGAGGAGTCTATCACAATACCAAATTGTACTCTAGCTAATAATATGAGTGAGCAATTGAGTGCTGTGCCAGGAAGTTCCATTGGAGCCAATCGGAGTTGTCAAAGAGGAGCTTGGGGAAGTTGGGTTTGGTTTTGTAATATTAACTGTCAAAAAATAGGATTTATAAGAATTTCATCGTAACCACAAATTCGAAGAACATAAGTAGCGATTCAAAGGTGCGATATTTCATTAAGTACGAGGGTGTGATTCCTGAAATGTTAATTGCCTACCAAGGTAAGAACAAATCTGAAAAAGCAACTTTGATTCGGATGAAATGAGTATATTTAGTTCACTCTAATTCAGCAGTTCTGCTTTGTCTTCCTTTTTTCACTTCAGCTTTGTGATTAACCATTTTCATTTATTTTTATTCTGTTTTAAGTATAATTTGCTAGCCTTGGTCCCACAGTTTGAGATACTGAATATTTTCTGTCGGTTTTTTTTTTTGCCATTTATGTATGCTTTGGGTTTGAAATTAATTATTGGAAGAGCTAGCATGGTATGATATAGGGATAACGTCCTCTTGTGAAATGTTACCCTCATTGCCTTCGAAAGAAGATCTAGTCTTTTGGTGTGTAGTTTTGGCCTTAACTCACATTTGACTGGTCTCTGCATTGCAAATGAGCATTTAAAAGGGGTACAAAAATTTATTTATGATCTCTGAGCAGGTCGAAGATTTCAATAATTTTGTATCCTTCAGGAAACTTAAACCAGCTGCATAGTGCTGAAAGAGTTGAATCTTTTAAGGCGGGATGCGATTTCAATCACGATGCTAACAATTTAGGACATTCTCCGGAATATATGAACACCTCTTAATGAGGTTTTATGTGCTGCAAAGACAGAAAATGCAAGACTCTGTGCTTTGAAATTTAACTGAAGATGGATTCTACACTGCTAATCATCTTGGAGTAGAGGTACTAGGTCTCTCACCATGTCCCAGGTGGGCTTTATTTGGCTGTATTTTTTAGGAGACAGGTTGGTAAGTTGGGGCATGTTAAGATCGTAAATGTGCTCTGTGCATCTCTCAGGATGAATGTCCTGATCACCTCTTCTTTGAATGCACGTATATGCTGGGCAGGTTTGTGGGCATTTTTTGGAGAAGAATTACAGATGCTCTGCTATGTTTGACAGAGGAGATGGCTTGGGCTACTTCTCGCGGGCATGACTCGCATTGTCTACAAGCTATCCTCGGCTGCAGTTATCCACCACCGGTCGTGAAGAGAGAGGAATTGCATTGTATTCCAGTATCAATGCATCGATCTAAGAGCGTTTAATGTGCTAATATGAAGAAGACATCAGAACTTGCATAAGCTCTTAGAGAAATGTTAAGAAGACATGATTTTAATAGGTTGGTAGGTAGAGATTAGAGGATCTTTTGGGGTCTTTTTTTTTTTTTTTTCCCCCTTTTCCTTGAGAGCTCTTGCTTTGGTTTGTTGATGTAGTCCAAGTTTGTCCTGGATTGCTCTGCTTGTAACGGCTTAGGCCATGTTGCTCTCAGATTGTTTGCTTAAATGAAGCTGATTTACCAATAGATTAAAACTAAATCTGCCCTTATGGAGTATAATGTATGAAGTCCTATAAAATGGTATGGATATGACGCTTATTGATCGATCGTCTGGTTGATCCTGTTTTTGCTACTGGTTTAGTGTTACAATTTGGCCTATTCGAATCGTAACCATATGTTGGAGGAAACTCTAATCCCTAACAGTTGGTGATAGTCATGAATCTTCACCTCATCCTAGGGGTGAGCACGGGTCAGGTAGGATCGAGTTTGGACCGTACCCGACACCCGACCGTGCAATACCACAATGAATATGGAGCAAGATCATGCAACAATTTCCGCGCTTTATAATACCCTCCCTCATAGGAATTTTCATAGATGAATGAATCTTCCACTATAATGTTCTAGCTTCACTTCCTCAGATTGAGATACTAAAAATTTCCTGATTGGGGTGTGCAGACAGTGCCAGCATTGTATAGTAACGTGTTTAAGTGAAAAATGATCTAGTCTTTTACCTATACCGACTTTCAGGAAATAAAACCTTACGAATTCTTCTGATAATTTGCAGTCAATTTTGCGGCCTGGCAGATGAGTTTTCTCGTGTCAAAAGTCTTCTCTGGAACGTGTTGAAATTGCAGAAACACATCTACAAACGGGATAGTTTTCTGGATAGCCGGTGAAGTCAATGCCTGAAGTGGTGGTTGAATGCCTTGGTGGAGAACTTTGGGTAGGTTGCAAGAGTTCTCCATACAAAGAACTTACGAGAGAAGAAAAGATAAGTTCTCTATATCAGTACTGTGCTTAATTAAGGTGGAGAGAAATGAAAAAGACCCAGAAATGGAGAGCTTTGATTTTTCCTCAAAATCCCACTTTGCAAACTCTCTGCTGCTCATCCAAATAACAGGGAGAAAAAACTATTTTCTTTTGTTTTCTTTCCCAAGTTGCCCGACCGTTGATTCTGCTTTGAACGAATGCGGAGGTTGGCAATGATTTTTGGGAATTCTTGACTAGTGTGGAACTGATTGAACTTCAATCCATCTGACCAACCTCTCACATTGGACTAATAATAGGATCATGTCTACAATTTTGGTTTAATATCAACTGTTAGAGGAAGATAAACGAAAGCCCTACCAGACCCAACCACCTTTCTCCTCCAACCCACCAGACCCAACCACCGCTGCATCCCCCCACCGATCACCTCCACCAAAACTCCCCCATCCACCCCTTCACCACTCTCCACCTACACCACCACCATCCTGCACTGTGCACACCTAACTGTAATAAAAGGGTAACTCCACTAATTTTGGCAATAATTTTACACTAGTGTCTCCTACAACCGAACCTAAGTTGTGCATCATTTAATAGTGTCAAGTCGTTTAACAAAGAACACTTCTTGACAAAATAAAAGAGGAGGAGAAGCAAGTTTAATCAACCTTCACATTTTTCTGCAGAGGCGAAATGACATCAAAACAGAAGCAAATCACCAACAAAAGAGACGCATAAGTTGGGCCATTCAGTTACTAATCGACAAATTGATAAATAATAAAAAAAAAACTATCAGGATAAACTACACACACACTTGCGCAGTAGTGGTGATCAAAATAACTGAAAGTTGCTGGAATTCAAAATCTTACTGCAAAATGAAGTGCCCATCAAGTAGTTATCAATGCACAAATACAAAAAGTACATGTATTACAGACATAATACAAGTGCCATAAGACGATGCTTCCACAGAGGTCTCCTTATCCTCAACTTTGATAAAATTACGACAAAATCACTTCTTGAAGTGGACTACTTAATGTAACATGTTGAAGTCTTTTTCTATCAGGTTAAACTAAAATTCAAAATTCTTAACAAATCATACATACACTTAATCCCTACTTAGGGAGTACTTGGATACAGCTATGGCGCCAAGCACCATGTTACCCCTCCCACGAGGTGTTTTACTTCCCAAGAGGCATTTTATACCATCGAAAACCCACTCTGATAGATTGGCAAAAAAACCACATGCTCATAGTTCTAAAATGAGTCCAAAATGAGCAAACAAGACATAACAAGCATCAAAACAATCATCCGAATGTCACTGGGTGGTACTCATTAGTTCAAAAGATCATTTAACCATGGAAATTAATAGACTAGTTGCAAATGAAAGTTGTTGGCCAAAAGAAGCGGACCCAAGTACTTTAGTAGCATTTTTATACTGAAGAATTGGAGGAAGTATAGGCTGTATCAAATCTTAACTGACCAGTCAATAATCCAGAAGAGCATGAAAACCTTGTGTGGGCACACAACAAAACTTTTGGCAAATTCGTATCAGTAGGGCAATTTTGTTTGGAGTTGGCTTGTACCCGAACTGTAGCATGCAGTTTGCCCATTTGCGGGATTGTGTTGGGTCTGCTTTGGTGATCTCACTTCCAGAGCTTGTCGAGAACGTCAAAATCATGCCAAAATAGATGTTCATCCGCATATATATAACTTGGCAAAGATGCTTAGTGATGTAGAAATTATGGAGAATACAAATACAGGCAAATTGATGCAACGATTAATATTTAAATTTTGCAGTCCATAAGCTCATCAGTTCCCCACCCAAAAAAAAACAGAAGAAGAAGAAGCTCATTAGTTCGTCCAAGGATCAAAGTTGTATTCATCAAACTTCAGCTTACCCTGGTATGCATCCAACAATTCAGGAACTTCATCCTTATAATTTGTGATAAACTTCTCTAAGAAGTCTCCCTCAGTCATAACTAGAAGTGAGCTGACCATGACACTCTTATCGATCATGCTTCTTGAGACCAAAATTTGCAAAACAGAACACCGAGGGATGATTCGCTTCCCTAAGCTATACAGCAGAATGTTAGGCTTCTTTGACAATTGAGTCGGGCTCCAGTGAAATCTATTAATATAGAACTCCACTGCTTCCCTTATCTTATCCTTCGATGATAACAGTGTACTGGGTTGCTTCTTGAACATGTGAATGGTCTCTTCATTAGAAAAACCCAAGCTTCTGAAAAATTTCAGCCTGTCCTCCCAACCCAATTCACTCAGAAATCCCTTCGCATCAAGAGCATGAACAAAGAAGGACAAAGAAGGATCAAATCCCATTTCCATCACAAATTCCACATCCTTTCTAAACCGGTGTGGTGCATTGGTCGCTACAACACAAGCTGCACTCCGATTAAGCATTTTCATTACCTGCGTGATGGGGATCCCAATAGTCCTCAAGAATTCGACATTGATTGCAAAGTTCTTACTCCATCTCTCGCGCCCAATAATGGGTGGGCGGCGGATGATTGCATCGGCCGCATTTTGTTGGCTACCGAATATAGTTCTTAGCAGCTCAAATGAAGGGATTAAATGATTCTTGACACTTCCGTTCAGTATATAAGGGGCTAGGGTTAGAATCCTAACCATATCGGCTCCCGAACAGCCAACTGAACGGAAGAAATCGATCTTGGGCTTGAGGGTTTTCTCGACACAGTTAAAGAGAACATAGGGGTTCTTGGAAACCATAGTCTCGATTTGGGTTCTTGAAAATCCATAATTTTGCAAGAACGTGAGAACCGAATTCGGTCTCTTGGAAGATTCCAACCGAGTCACAAGATTGTGAGAGAATCCACACGAGTTGATTAGGTCTTTAACTGTGCAAGGGGTTTGCTGGTTTGTGGAGCTTGTGATATTGCTAACATCCGTACAAAGTGATTTATGAGATTGTAAACAAGAAGGAGGTGAACAGATTCCGGTGGGTGAATATGCAGCCCAGCACTTGATTTTGGTTAAAGGGAGAGATTTCCGAACAAAACGATGCATTGCTTCAAAATCAAAGACGAGCAAGTGTAGTGGTGAAAGGGTTTTGATACATATAGATTACTTACTTGAAATGGCTCTTGATTTTAGGCCATTACCCAGCATCGTCAATCTCCCTGACTACATATGAAGAGAAGAAAAATCACCATCGCTGCCCCATCTTCAATTAGGGTTTCCACATGTTCCAACATCCATCTTCATTAGGGTTTCTACATCTTCAATTAGGGTACCCCGATAAAAAATAAAAATAAAAATAAAAAAAGTGAGGAAAGTTAAAAAGGAAAATGTTTAGTTTAATTATTTTTCCTCTCCTTTTCCTCTCAACCAAAATAAAGGGTGAGGAAAATTTTTCCTCTCCTCTCCTTTCAAACAGAGCCTTATGTGCTTAGCGTCGAGCACGTGCACGTGTTTGATACTAATCACCGTATCATATTAATTGTTTATCTATATGTTTATTTTTTGTCAGAACACATAATTATTCTTCTGTATTATTTCATCGATTCTTTTTTAAATACGTTGCTTCATAAATCTAACTTATTAAAAAGATACATTCGCTACGTTTTTCACATCAACTTTTATTTCAACGGTATATATTTGACATCAACTTTTACCTCACTTTTTAGTTATCCTCTAACTTTTACCCATTAACTCTTTACCGATTAACTTTTCAAAAAGACAAAATTATAATTGTACAAATTTTCACCCATTAACTTTTCAAAACACACATTTATTAAGACAACCCAAAATAGAATAGTTTATAATAAAAAAGGGACAGAGGGAGTAACAAGGTGAATTCCCTCAATCATCACCGGTAACTTTTATAAAAATTTGTCATATTTCTTTTCGCTCATAAAATTGGCAAGGACTCTAAATTCTTCAATTTTCTCTGGACTCTGAATTGTCGATGGAGTTTTTTTGCTATTACGTAGAACTTGTTCCACAAAACGCTTATCGCGTTTTACGATACAGGTCATTTTCTCACAAATATCAACTCTATTTCCCTCATTAATTTATTGCTAATAAGTCATGTTGTGAAAACACCAATTGGGTTGATGTTTAGTATAGATAGGGAAAAAATGACGCTCATTTCTTTTTTCCTATGTTGCTCTTTGAATTTTTCAGTTGTGTAGAATTTTGAATTTTTTTTCTTTCTTTTTTTTTTTTTTAGCGTTTGTGCTCCATGCTAGTTGTTGTTTAGATTTTAAAATGTTGTATAGCTTGTATATTTTTGCCCAAACCGAAAATTCAAATCAAACCTATTAGGGCATCCTTATTTGACACACCAAAAAAAACATCAAATTTAACTTCAAAAACACTTTTTATAATTTAGCAAGTCACTTTTCAAAAAATTCACAAAATTAGACTCTCTATTCAAACTTTAGCAAGTCACTTTATCAAAAACTCACAAAATCAGACTCTCTATTCAAATTTTTACTCTTCTCTCCCTCTTCCTCTTTTGGTTAGTGAACAGTAGGTCACCAAATTTGTTAAGTTGCTGTAGCAAAGTTAAAAAATTTTCAAATTGGTGAGTTCGTTTGGTGAGTCTGATTTTTGGGATTTTAGAGGAGTTTGCTCTCTACTTTAACTTAAAAGTTAATTTGTTCATCCACATATTGATGCTCTTAAACCGAATCGTTCGATTTAACAGAGTTTGGTTTGCCTGATGTGGAAACCGAGATGTCCAGTTTGGTCAAGTAGACTGTTGGGGTTGCTCCCCACAAAATTTACCAACGTTCGATTCTTGGCTTCAGATTACAAGAACGAAATTTCTTGTGAATCTCTTAGTTCTGGCGTGGATGACTTGTTTTTTTATCAAACCAATAGATTAGTCGAGGTGCATGTAAATAGGCCTGAACATCCTAACCGTCTTATAGGTCTTTAGTGTAGGCAACGACGTACTATAGTGTTAAGGCGGTTACAGAGAACATATCCTTCTATATTAAAAGGAAATCCCTCCGTTTTCCTTTCGCTTCAAACTCCTATTTACTATTCACGTTTTCTACCTTTGTCCCGTTCCTTCTTTTCCTTCCCCCCTCTTTCTTTAGGCCACGTACATGTATAGACCCATCTCGTTCATGTCTCCTCTCCTCTGCAAATCCTTGAATATCTGAGGATTTTTTAAATCTGTATCCTAGAAATTCCAGGTCGCCGAAAAACTTTCGGCCTGTTCCTTCATCAAATCGACTGGCCCGACGGCGACGAAGATGAGAAAGATGAAGAAGAAGATCGAGGTTCCACTTCTTGGGCTTCTATAGTTGGGAAGTCGAGTTCGAAGAAGAGAAGGAGAGAGGAGAAACGATGGTGGTGAAGAAGTCAGGAGGAGGTTTAACACAGCCGATGATGAAAGCGGGAGTTGTGCCCAAGCTTGAAGGTTTGGCTAGGTAATTTCACCAACCCCCTCTCTAATCCCAATTAATGCCGGATTTGAGTGAATCAAGTGATTGTGTAAAAGAGGGTTCTCTTTTCTTTCTTTAGGGGCAATTGGTTGGCCGGATTAGACGTAGGATCTTTCACGCTTTTCATGTGAATGGTTTTTGCAATCTGCTTGCACTCTTCGTCCTAATTTCTAGGAAATATTGACAAATTACACTTCACCAATTGTAGATACTACAATACATGTCCCTTAAAAATGTGATTACGACTCGTAGCGATCAAGGTTTGAGAGAGAGAGAGAGAAGCAAAATGGAGAATTCAAGCTTGAGGTAGAAAAGAAGATTACCTCGATTGAAATTGGGCTTGCCTTTTTTATTTTAGGTTCTGTCCGAAAAGAAGAACAATACCTCGAATGAAATTGGGCTTGCCTTTTTTATTTTAGGTTCTGTCCGAAAGAAGAACAATAAGACGTTTATCGATCATCATCTCCTTTGATCCTGTCTGAGAAGAACCACTACCCTCGCCACCACCACCTTTCAGGTTTCAATTGTTCCTACTTCCTTCTTTATTGTTTCCTCGCCAAAATTCATATTTGTTATTCTCCCCTCATCTTACCCCGCAATTCCCACCAACCAAACATGGTCCCGAAACCTAAAGCGAACAAAATAAGAAAGCGAAGTCAACCCTGAAAACCCAAAACTTCGAAACCCTTAATTTGACTAATTAAACATTCAATGAACACCGAAACAAATAATCAAGGGTCCATGATCCGACTACTTAGTCCCGTGGGATTCACAATTCACAGGCCTTGATTGTTATAATGTTTCAAAGTTGTGCTGTTAGTCCGGTTTAGGCTAGAGGATAGTACTAGAATCAGAGGGAAAGTGATATACTTTTGGCAAGAAAGGATGTAAATTATCGCTATAGACATTGTGGTGTGGTCTGATAATGCCCGACGAGCTATTGTACGTATCCCGTGGTAAAAGAGCTCTTCATGAGTTGTTGGAGGGGAAGAGGAAGTAGGGATGCGATGCAATCAATTGGAATTAGGGTTTCTGATGTCTCTCGTGGCCGCCGTTATTCCTCCCGCAGATCGTGTACTTACCAACCGCAATCATATGGGTATACTTTGATCTTTTAATTCAATTTTTATCCCCATGTTGCTTTCGGTAACTCAGATCTATGTGTGTTTTTCCCCTATCCGTATTAGCATTATTAATCTCTGGTTGGTGGAGACTGATTATCAAGTTCTTTACGAAATCTGCATTGTTTCATGACTTGCAAAGGTGTGTATTTTGCCACTTGTCAATTTGGCATCTTTTTCTGCATCTTCAATCTCTTCTCTTGAGCACATTACACTGACTGATGGAATTCATTAGTTTTATCCTCCCCAACCAAGGTCTTTAAAACAAAACTTTGGCATGTCAATGGTACATCGTTTATTTTTAAGATGGCAATCATATTTAAATTCCTCTATTTAAGGGGTCAGTGTTTATTTTTTGGGCCTCAACTGAGCAAATGCATAGGGCTTTCCCTTCTTGTAGAGCTCATTGAATATTCTGTCATACTTTTCATGATTTCTTAATTTAAGGGCAATCTGAATCGTATTTTGCAAAGTATATTTTATTTCATAGTATGAGGTTACTGGCTTAGTCGAATGGTTGAGTTTCACCATGTTGAATCAGCAGGACTGCAAATCGTTAGCAATGCGAATGAGCCTGAATTCTTGGAGTTATTCCATCTTTCGAAAAATTTCCTTTTACCGTGTGCTTATGGTTAGTTGGGAGATTTGTATGAGTAGTCTTTACTCTTTATCGATGGAGTCATTTTTGTGTTCCTACAGGCAGTAGCAAATTCTACATTGGCAACTTCCTTGCGTGTCAATGGAAGTGATTGAATCCCAGACTACCTAGGAAATGGTCCAGACTTGGTGAGGGAACTATTCAGAGTTGCTGATGATCTCCCACTATTGATTGTGTTCATTGACGAAAGTGAGGCAGTTATATAAGCACACAAATAAAATCTAAAGCGTTGATCCTGCTGTGCTTCGGCCTGGTCGAATAGATAGAAAAATTGGATTCCCACTTCCTGACATTAAGACAAGGAGGTGCATTTTCAGGGTACTTACATGGCTTGACCAAACAACTACATGAATTAGTCCGGATACTATGAAACTTCTTGACTTACCAATCTCGTTATGCGTGAAATGCAGATACACACTTCAAGGATGACTTTGGCTAATGACGTCAACATGGAAGAATTTGTTATGAACAAGGATGAATTTTCTGGAGCTGATATAAAGGCAATATGTACTGACGCTAGTTTGATTGCTTTAAGAGAGCGTCGTATGAAGGTGAGACAATTTATTACCCAAGTGATTAGCTGCACGAACTGCATAATTTTTGGACTGGGCTCAGTTGTGAGAGGGTTTATTACATGCTTGTAGTGAGGTTCCTCGGCTGTTCGATGAATGATCAAAAGTCTGGATCATCTTACACTTAAAAAAGTCATTTTTACATTTACTTTTGATATCATCTTACAGTTAAAAAAAGTATTTCTACACCTACTTTAATTTCAATTTATCGAAACCGTTGATCATCAATCGGACGGCGAAGAGAGCTCACTACACGCATGTAGTGAGTTTTCCCATTACATGCCCCCGGATTCTAATTTATGAGGGGAAAACGGATTTTTACATTTTATTATTATCCGGTCTGCAGAATATTTTCTTTTCATATCAATAGGTTTTTGAATTTAAGGGTGCATTTTAAAAAAGATGGATTTCTAATTTTCTCAAATGAAGGCAAGTAGTTTTTCCCATTAAGGCTTGTTTTGCAAGTGCATATAACTCATTCGTCACGCTTCTCTCTGTTTTATTTGGGAGTGAGATAAGGATGGCTGGGGCTGGTGTTAGTATTGGGTACAATTAGGGGTTGTTGGCCATGAGATCCGTAATTTAACATTTCCAGTAAATAAAATACTCCCAAGATGACTAAAAGAAGACAAAAAAGTCATTTCCTCTTCTATTGCTTTCTTCATGCTTTAAAAGGAAAGATTCTTCATTCTCTTCCTTTTTTGTCTTACAAAGCATAGTGGTGCCTCTAAATCTTCCAAAATACATTGCATTTGATCACCTAAAGTTGACAGCTGGTAAAAAAACAAAATCCCACGCCAGAAAATATGTACAGCTGTTTCATCTAGGGATAAGCCCAAATCAAATCTATAGAGCTGACATTTATTGAGGCTATGATTAGGATTACAATCACACAAAGGCTAAAATAGCTAATTTGTTATATAAGTGAGGTTCCCTGAGATATTTTTGCACCAACACCTTATAGTTCTCGCCCCTTTGTTGACTAAGGTAAGAAAGAGTAATTTTCCAGCACCTTATGTATTTTCGTGTATTGTATTATATTATATTGGAATTGAGGCTCTAGAAGCTTGGAGCCGTAAGGGGACTTTTGCATTGTGTTGTTCAACATTGTGCATACTTCTTCCATATGCTTTATGCCACCTTAAGAATTTTTCCATAAGGATATATGTAAGGGACAACCGAGTTTCCCTTTTTTAGCACCAATTGCTAAAAGCCAATTTTCCATCTTATTTTTGCTGCCAGTCTGGGCGCGATTTTCCTTCACGTCTCTCCACGTACATAGCCATCTCCTTCACGGCTCTGCAAATACAGACTTCTTGAATATATCCGAGTTCAAAATGGATCGTCGCCAAAAAACTTACGCCTTATTCTGCCATCAAATCGATGGGTCCGACGGCGAGGAGATAAGAATGATGAAGAATAAGATGCACGATCTACTTCTTGGGTTTCAATTGCTCATATCTGGAGAATGATAATGTCAGTTTGTGAGATGCGAAAGTTGTATTTGCTTCATAAAATGGGGAATGGTTACACATGTCTCATATTTATGTTGCACCTGAGTTGTTCTTGGAACTACAAGTACTATTTTTGGAGACTTATTTTTTATTCATAAAATCTTTTCATTATGCTTTTTCCAACCTTCCTTGAACCCCAGCTAAGGGCCACATCTTGACCCGGGCTTGTTGATCATCCCAAGGTATTTAGTTTCCTGAGGGTTACCTGTGTTGGGACTCTACAATAAGGACAACATCATTTGTTCATTATAAAATCCTGCTTCTTTTAGTTGCAAATTTAATTTCGGTTTTATTTCTAATATGAAAACAGGAAAATAAGAAATAAACATTTAGAGATTCGCAATATTTTAGCCTACCAAAAAATATTGGGTGGATTACTAAATTTTTTGATCAGAAGGAAATTGCAAATCAGAATAACAAAATGCCTCTTATTCGTGTACTTCCTTTATCCAATAGATCTCTATTAACAGTTTAATTCATACGCCATAATAAAAGAGCCGCTAAAGCAACAACAAAATACGTGAAGGCGGTGAATCTTGCGAACACACAATGAGCATAACAGTCTGTGCGTGCACGGAGTTTTAAACTAGTGTATACAAAAGAGTATAGGCAGTTGGGGAAGATGATTTTCTTATACAATGGCTTTGCGGCTTCAAGGTGTTTACATAATTAAACAAAAATTGGAGGTTATATCGGCCCTGATCGTTTTCAGTTTAGTTTTAGTTTTAATTTTGAAGACATCATCATTTCTCTCTCTCTCTCTCTCTCTCTCTCTCTCTCTCTCTCTCCACTCATTACACCTGCTGACATCATCAAAACTAAATTAAACTATCTAACCAAACACAGTCATCGTCTTTGGCAGTTTGACAGTTTTGCACAATGAGAAACTCTAACTCCCACTTTTAATATAGGTAGTAGATTAAATCGTAAATCTTAGGTGTCCATAGTCCGGATTGGTCCTATTTAATAAGAATCTAGTAACCAAAACTTTCTAACGTTTTCGGGAAAATGAGAACCGAAACCTAACCGTTACATATATAGAACTTAGCAATAACCAAACCATTATACCGATCTAGTTTCAGTTCTACCCTATTAAGTTATTAGCATCCAAACATTCCACAAAATATGAAAGCGAAAAATATAATCGCAAAATTGGTCATAAAAATAGCCTGCCCTCGTTAATACTTCAAGTCTTAACATATTGTTCATAGACTACCACGAAAATATAATTGAGTAGCGTTAAATAGGACTTCAATTTGTTGGAATTGTGCCTTAAATTTTCCTTTTCTGGAGAATTCCAATTGTATTTAGGATTTCCTATTGATTGTGTTTATTATAAATAGAGGCTTTGGGTATCATTTAGCTATCTCTCATAGTGCGGCCTCTCCAGAGTTACGGATCATAGCCGGTTCTTTGTATCTCTTCTTCAGCATTGATAGTGAACTCTCTCTCTCCTCGCCCGTGGACGTACCTCAATCTTGGGGGAACCATGTAAATCTTTTGTCTCGTATGATTGCTTGTTTTGTTTGCTTTCCTAACTTAGTCACATTCATAACGTGCGCTTTACAACACAATTAATAGGGTTTTGAGATGAGGGAGAATGTAGAAGGGATTTAGTATGAAGCTGAACATGAAAATGATTTTAATCTTCATATGAAGTGAAAACGATGAACTATTGGTTCAAACTTACAGTATTTATGTATGTATGTCACATATTAATGGATGTATGTGTGTGTATATTACTGCTAACAAATCGGTTCCGATCTAGTTTGAACCATGGTTTTAAAAAAGAATCAATGAAAAAGCCAGTTTTTTTTATTTTTTATTTTTAGGACAAAACCCGATCATTGAATCATAGAACTAATCCAAAAGGCACAGTTCGGTCCAGTTTACCAGTTTTCAGATTATTTTGAACACCACTAGTAAATCCAAATTAGAAAAGAAACATCACCATTACTCATTTCACATTAACTTTTACCTCCAATTTACATCTTTCCCATCAATTTTTGCCTCCATCTTCCAAAATTATCCTTAACATGTACCCATTGACCATTTAAAAGGGCAAAACAATGATTGTATATATTTTTACCATTAACTTTTCAAAACACATTTATTAAAGAACAACTTAAAATAGAATACTCTACTTTTATTTGGGAACGGAGGTAGTATATGATAATAGAGAAAGATAAATGAAGCTCACTAAAAATTAAACCAAATGAGCGACTTTATTTAAGATAGAATTAGGCAGTACAACTATTTTCTATACGACTTTGTCAAAAACGACTGAAGCAGCCCCTGCTTTTAGTTACTTTTCTAAAGTACTGCCTTCTTCACTTTTTTTTTTTTGAGAACTTTTATTGTCTTTAATAAAATAAATAAAAATTCAACTATGATCTATTTTATAATTTTCAGTTCCTCTCGTTGACAAACGTTTCAAATAAAAATTTGACTCAGATCTGATAAAAAGTAACAGTACAAGAAAACAACAAAAAATACTCGATTAAAAAAGCCCAAAATAGGCCGAAGGCAACCTGTTTTTGTGATATAGAAAAGCATTTGTAACGTGATGTGCTAACAAGAATGTGTTTCGAGATTCAAGGCGACCCCGACAATTCTTACAAGAATCAACATATGAATTCATGGAACAAACTCTAACTTGTTTATGATTTCAAAAGATGTTCTTCGACGAACTTGGGCATTTGATTAAAGAACATGCCCAAATGCTCAAAAAGAGGACAAATGATCAACAAACTGAGGCTGATCTTGAGTGATAAGGTCGGGAAAATATGAAGAAAGGGAATATCCAATCGTGTCCGAAAGAAGGGCAGACAAGTGCCCGAATCAATCAGTAAAGGATTAGCGGATAACCTTTCATAGCTCGAGCTAGCTGCACCAACTAGCCCTTCGTCATACTTTCTGAGAGGTAGCTTGTTTAAAGAATCACTCAAAATTGCTGGATTTCATTCTCCAAGCTTTGATCATAATGCAAGTCAGTTGTTTTTTCTTCTTTCATGACAGAAATGAATTCAGTCAGTCCTAAATAGACGCATTCACATCATCATTATCGATGCAGAACTCCTACAGACTCAACAGCTCAAGAAGTAAACTACTGAAAAAACCAGTAACACATTCACATCATCATTACGATATGGCTCAAGCTCCATTTTATCCTTCCCAAGAGACATTTCACATCATCGACTACCCAATCTGATATATTAGCAAAAACACCAATTAGACACAGGCCAAAACGAGTAAAAAAGACATTGTAGATGCTGCTAGTGGAATATAAATGATTGAGCATACTTCTCTAAGAAGAAGAGGCAAAAAGAAAACAAATCATGAAATTGAGGGAATGATTAACATCAAAATTCCGTACGCTCATCAGTCCCCTTCCCCCACGAACAAAACAAAAGGAAGAAGAAGAAGAGGCTCATTAGTTCATTTCGCAATCGCAATCAAAGTTGTACTCATCAAACTTCAACTTACCATGATAGGCATCCAACAATTCGGGGACTTCATCCTTATAATTAGTGAAATACTTCTCTAAGAAGTCTCCCTCAGTCATATCTAGAAGTGAGCTCACCATCACACTCTTATCGATCAAACTTCTAGAGACTAATATTTGCAAAACAGAACACCGCGGGATGATTCTCTTCCCTAAGCTATAGAGCAGAACATTAGGCTTCTTTGACAATTGAGTCGGGCTCCAGTGAAATGTACTAGTATAGAACTCCACTGCTGCCCTTATCTTCTCCTTCGATAATGACATTGTAATGGGTTGCTTCTTGAACATGCAAATGGTCTCTTCATTAGAAAAACCCAAGCTTCTGAAAAATTTCAGCCTGTCCTCCCAACCCAATTCTGTAAGACATCCCTTTGCTTTGACAGCATAAATAAACATGGACAAAGAAGGATCAAATCCCATTTCCATCACAAATTCCACATCCTTTCTAAACCGGTGTGGGGCATTGGTCGCTACAACACCAGCTCTTCTCCGAGTAATCATTTTCATTACCTGCGTGATGGGGGTCCCAATATTCGTCAAGTATTTGACATTGAGTGCAAAATCTTTTGCTCTCTCCCGCTGAATAATTTGTGGGTACTTTATTATTGCATCGACCGCGTTTTGTAGGCCACCCAATGTAGTTCTTAGCCGCTCAAATGAAGGGATTACATAATTCTTGACACTTCCGTTCAGTATATAAGGGGATAGGGTTAGAATCCTAACCGTATCGGCTTCCAAACAGCCAACTGAACGGAAGAAATCGATCTTGGGCTTGAGGGTTTTCTCGACACAGTTAAAGAGAACATAGGGGTTCTTGGAAACCATAGTCTCGATTTGGGTTCTTGAAAATCCATAATTTTGCAAGAACGTGAGAACCGAATTTGGTCTCTTTGAAGATTCCAACCGAGTCACAATTTCGTGAGAGAATACACAAGAGTTGATTAGGTCTCCAACTGTGAAAGGGGTTTGATGGTTTGTGGAGCTTGTTATATTGCTAACATCCGTACAAAGTGATTTATGAGATTGTAAACAAGGAGGAGGTGAACAGATTCCGGTGGGTGAATATGCAGCCCAGCTCTTGATTTGGGTTAAAGAGAGAGATTTCCGAACAAGACGATGCATTGCTTCAAAATCAAAGACGAGCAAGTGCAGTGGCGAAAGGGTTTTGATACATGTATAGAAGACTTACTTGAAATGGCTCTTGATTTTCGGCGATTACCCAGCATCGTCAATTTCCGTGAATGTGTCTGAAGAAAAAGAAGAAGAAGATGTCAACATTGCTGTCCCAACTTCAATTAGGTTTTACAGAGGTTCCAATTACTCCTACAAGGTTTTGATATGGGGGAAGAAAAGGCAAGTTATCCTCGGTAATCCCACCCCTAGTGGAATTAGCTAATTCGGCAGAAAGCCTAAATTACCCTTAAACCATTTGTATTATCAATGGACTTTTTAATAAGGCTTTGTTTGGATTTTGGAATCTATGGAAAGGAAAAGAAAGGAAAGTAAAGAAGAGGAAAATTGTGAGGAAGATTGATTATTTTTCCTTGTTTGGTTGTATAAAGAAAATGAAAGAAAATTAATGGGAAAAAGAATTGCTCTTGTTTGGCTTTTGACGAAAATGGAGAGAAAATAAAGTCCTAAATACTTTTCTCTTTCTAAATTTAATTTCCTCTCTATTTTCTTCTCCCCTTTCATTTCTAGAGGTTTCCTTCATAGAATTCGTAGTAGTTTTTTTCTCTTCTCCATGTATTTGGAACCAAAAAACTAAGAAGGAAATTTTCTTATTTTCCTTTCCTTTCTTCCATTTTCCCTTTGTTCCAAATAGAGAGTAATTCGTGATATTGTCCACTCTTACCCTCTCATATCAACCACTACTTAAATCAAGTATAAGCTAATTCTTCTTCTGCCGCTATGGCACAAATATATGGCTATCTTTCTTTATTCATTGCACCGCATTTGCAATCTCAATCCTTGCTCGTCCGATTCTTTCACACTCCCTCTGTCCCTTTTTTATTCTCAACTATTTTTGTCCCTTAATAAGTTTGTGTTTTGTGTAAGTTAATTAGTAAGTTTGTACAAGTATTATTTTATGATGGGTAAAAGTGGAAGGTAATTTTAGAAAGTAAAGGTAAAAATTGATGTGAAAAGGATAAATTGGAGGTAAAAGTCTATGTGAAATGCATAATAATAATAATGTCTCTTTAATAAGTTTGATTTACAAACCAACTAGCCCTTTGTCATCCTTTCTGAGAGGTGCCTTGTTCAAAGAATCACTCAAAATTGCTGGATTTCTTTCTCCGAGCTTTGATCTTAAAGCAAGTCAATTCTTTTTTCTTTTTCATAACAAGAACGAATCAAGTTAGTTCTAAATAAACACATTCACAGCATCCTTATCGATGCAGAACTCCTACGGACTTAACAGCTCAAGAAGCACATGATTGAAAAAACCAGTAACCCACAATTTCATGTTAATTCCAGAATATAAAAGTCTATCATTTTTTAAAATATCTGCAACTGAAGACAACATCAAACATTTATCAACCAGAATCCAACTTCTTATCACATCATACATAGAATTAGTTCTCTACTAGGGAACACCAGATACCACTAGGGCTCAAGCTCCATTTTATCCTTCCCAAGAGGCATTTCACATCATCGGATACCCAACTCTGATATACTCGCAAAAAAACCACCTAGACATAGGCCAAAACGAGTAAACAAGATACATCAATTCAAAAACTTGACCCAAGGAGAATAATAACAAACTAGTCACACACACAAGATGTTGGACAAAAAAAACATGCATACAAGTACTTTTCTTAACTGACTAGTCAATAATCGAAAAGTATATGAAAAACTTGTGTGGGCACTAGCAAAACGTTTGGTCAATTGGCATTAATAGAGCCATTTGGTTTAGAGTTGGCTTGTCCGCAGTAGGGGTAATCATCAGCATACAAATGATTGGTTCGATTTGAAAATATGGACCGTGCATTTTGTAGAGCTCGTCGAGAACGTCAATCAGGGAAAAATTCACATTTGTTGGATATATATATTTTGGCAAAGATGCTTAGTGGAATATAAATAATAGAGCATACAAAAACTGAGGCAAAAAGAAAACAAATCATGAAATTTAGGCAACTACTAACATCAAAATCCATATGCTCATCAGTTCCCCTCCCCTGCACCCCAAAAAGAAGAAGAAGAAGAGGCTCATTAGTTCGTTTCGCAATCGAAGTTGTATTCATCAAACTTCAACTTACCATGATAGGCATCCAACACTTCGGGGACTTCATCCTTATAATTAGTGACATACTTCTCTAAGAAATCTACGTCGGTCATAGCTAGAAGTGAGCTCACCATCACGCTCTTATCGATGATGCATCTTGAGACTAACATTTGCAAAACAGAACACCGAGGGATGATTCTCTTCCGTAAGCTATAGAGCAGAACATTCGGCTTCTTTGACAATTGCGTCAGGCTCCAGTGAAATGTACTAGTATAGAACTCCACCGCTGCCCGTATCTTCTCCTTCAATAATGACAGTGTAATGGGTTGCTTCATGAACATGGAAATGATCTCTTCATTAGAAAAACCCAAGCTTCTGAAAATTTTCAGCCTGTCCTCCCAACCCGATCCAGTAAGACATCCCTTCGCATTAACAGCATATTGAAACAAGGACAAAGAAGGATCAAATCCCATTTCCATCACATATTCAACATCCTTTTTAAACAGGTGCGGCGCATTGGACACCACAGCACCAGTTGTATGCCGAGTAATCATTTTCATTACCTGTGAGTTGGGGGTCCCAATATTCCTCAAGAATTCGACATTGGGTGCCAGATTTTTAGTTACCGTTCGCCAAAGAACTGTTGGGTTGTGTTTGATTGCATCAACTGCATTTTATTGGCCACCCAAACAAAGGGATTAAATGATTCTTGAGATTTCGGCTTAATACAGAAGGGGCTTTGGTTAACAGTCTCACTATATCGGCTTCCGAAAAGCCAACTGAACGAAAGAAATCGAACTTGGGCTTGAGGTTTTGCTCGACACAAGTAAAGAGAACATGTGGGTACTTAGAAACTATGATCTCGATTTGGCTTCTTGAAACTCCTTCATCTTCCAAGAACTTATGAACCGAACCGAGTCTTTTAGAGGATTCCAACCGAAGCACGAACTGGTGAGGGAACCCATAAGAGTTGATTAGGGCTCTGACTGTGAAAGAGGAGTTCTGGTTTGTGGAGCTCGTGATACCGCTAACATCCGTACAAAGTGACTTATGCAGATTTGGGTGGGTGAATATGCAGCCCTCTTCATATGGGTTAAAGAGATACACTTCCGAACAAAACGAATGGTTTTCCAAAATTTGAATCAGAAAGAAACTTTGCAAAACCAATTACTCCTATGAGGGAGTTTCCCAAAACTAGAAGTGATTTTCATTTGAAAAAATTGTCCGTCGTTATTCAAAATTTTCTCTTGTTTGCTAGTTTTTCTCGTTAAACTTCTATGACTTGTTACTTGACGGATGTAGGGGGACGCTGCGCGGAGGTTGCTGTGCAACAAAACGACGCAGCTTTGATGCGTTAATGGGTCACCAAAATCTGCTAGGAAGGGCTCTGTTTGGACCTCTTAAAACCCAACAGCAGATTCAACATAAAACTATCTTCTTGTTACACAACCAGAGCACAAGCAATATAAATTTCATTTGACAGTATTCGAATGTGCACAGAAGTATTACTTCAGTAACTAGTATTCGAGACTAGGGGTGTCCACGGATCGGATCCAGACGGATCGGATATGGATCCGATCCGATCCGCTCAGAGTGGATTATGGGTTTTAAGATCCGGAACCAAACCGAACATTCACGGATCGGATCGGATCGAGTCGGATCGGACGGATTTGACAGATTAAAGAAGAATTATTGAGCGGATTGAGCGGATCCGATCCGATCCGATCAGGATCCGGAACCGTCAGATAAGAAATTCTCGATCCCGAACCGAACCGAACATTCACGGATGGATCAACGGATGGTTCGGATCGGTTCGGATTGGTCGGATTGACGGATCGGATGATCCGCTGGACAGCCCTATTCGAGACTATCTTTGTGTAGTGCTGAGATTCTGCACTACAGCAACAACATCGAAAAAACCAACAAATAGAAATCTAAGGTAAGCAACTTCATCTTCCATCATGTGCTCTGGGACGCGTTCTTTAGTTTACTTGGGACTGGTTCTTAGCAGATTTTATGTTGAATCTGCTGTTGGGTTTTAAGGGGTCCAAACAAGGCCCTTCCTAGCATATTTTGGTGACCCATTAACGCATCAAAACTGCATCGTTTTGACGCACAGCGTGCTGTACAGCAGGCCCCGCACAGCGTTCCCCCGCATCCTTAGTCGACCTAGATGAAAAAAGTAGAAATGTATGACCCAAACCCAATTTTTTTTTCAGGAAGAAGCAAATATTTAGCACTTTAAGACAGTCCAAAGTGCTAGCAGTTGATCCTTTCCAAAAAAATTGGTTTCAGTTATAATATTATATTTTTCAATTTTTCTCGTTGAGAGGAACCGATAAACCACAAAACTTAACGCAAAACTACCAAACGAGAAAAAACTTTAAATAAAAATAGATATTAAAAGTGACTTTTACCATTATGATTTTTTTGGTGTTCATTGGGATTTTTAGCTTCTCTTAAACCTTTATGTAGCAAGTGCATTTGTCTTTCTCTTTTGTATTTTTTGTCCACTCATTTTATCTCTGTGATGCCAACTCACCCAATACGACGTTCTTGTTTAGTAAATTGAAAAAAATAAAAATTGAAAAATTAAGTTCAGAAAAACTGTTGAACAATAACAAATAATTTTGTAAATAAAGACTTCAATAACAAACTATATTTGTTCTTTTTCGGTTTACAAATAGCCACCATGTATATGAGGTTGAGGAGTGGTGGTAAAGAGGTGATGACTGCATGCGGTGGTGTGGTTGGGAGATTAAGGTGATGGTGATTGCGGTGGCAGTTGGTGGTTATAGCAGAGGTGTTATGGTTGAGAGAGGTGGTTGGGGCGTGCTGGTAATGACACTAACGAGTGTGGTGAAGAGGTTAGGTGAGTAAAACAATAGAACGTCAATGACGGTGGTCGTCATGGTAATTCTATGTTTTTCTTAAAAGCGTGCTAGCGGTGGTGATAGAGGAAAGATGGCGGCAATGCAATAGTGGTGTGGTAGTGGCAGTGGTGTGGTGTGGACCATGTGGTAGTTGCGGTGGCAGTGGTCGCGGATTGGTGGCTGCATGGTGGTGGTCGTGTTAACAATGCCAGAGTGGTGGTACTGGTTACTTGTTGAGCATCTGAGGTTAAGTGAGGTCCGCGGTTGAATGGAGGTACCGGGGACAATGGTGGAGTTGCGGTGTGGGTAGTGGCGGTGGTAGTGGTGAGGCCGTGAGGTGACAACGTTGGAGTGGTAAACGCATACTGTAAATATTTGTGATGAACTTTCCTTTCAACTTCAAAGGACTGGAGAGCATCATTCACAAACACATACTGTAAGTTGTGTTAGCAACTTGCTCATTTTTGTCAACATACTTTCACATTGACACTTCTTCAAAGCTCGAGAGGGCATTGCTTAGGAAGAGGAGCAAATTGGTTGGTCATCAATCGAGAAGGTTGATGCGATATTAGACTAACACGAGCACTTGCGCAGTAGGGGTGATCGCCCCCATCTCAGGTCTGACCGAAAGTCGCAGGAATTCAAAAATCTACTGCAAATTGAAGTACCCAGGCAAGTAGTTATCAATGCAGAATTACAAGAAGCATGTACCTGTTGCTTTCGGTGAAAGTGGATTCCCTACCATGTGGTGTGTTGCCCATTAATTGTAGACAACCCCAAGTGGGTTTTAGGCATGGGACCTCACTGTGGAGTGTGAGGTCATGGGTGATGTATTTGGAGCACTCTCCTAATCCTATATGTATGTGTGCATCTGTGTATGGAAAGAGGCAGAGAGTAGAGTGAGAGTTGAGACAGAGAGCAGAGGGCTCCTCCTCCGGGAGGGAGTCGGAGTGAGCCGGTGCTCCGGTGAGGGAGAGAAATACACGGTGAGGTTGAGTGGTTGTTACTCCCATGTAATATGTTGTATTTTCTCCCAAATAGTGAAATACTCCTCTCCTCCCGTGGACGTACCCGATTTTGGGGAACCACGTAAATTTCCTTGTGTTTGTGTGTGATTGATGTGTGTGTGTGGGCAAACCTGCGGCGGCTAGGCACAACAAGTGGTATCAGAGCTCCGGGGAGCGAAAATGGATGCACTGCCGGATTTTGCCCGGAAATGAAGTTGGCCGGATCCAACTTTTGATGACACCAATGCGAAGCTCTCGTCGATAGGAGTTCAACGGTGCGGACGGTGCGGAAAACGGACCACCAAGGTGCATACACTGGTCGCCTGAGCGGAGCGGAGTGCTCTGCAAATTTTTCCTCTTTTCGTGATGCTTCTGGATTGTGGCAGAAGTGGGTGAGGAAGAAGAAAGGTGGGGATGATCCAGTGTGACAGGCACCTGTGAGGTGTGGTACAATCGGGTTAAATCGGACCCGGTGGAACATGATGGACTCGATCCGAACCGATGGATCGACTCGGCACAGCGACCCGGTGAATTCAGTATGACCGTTGACTGGTCAAAGGTCAACTGTTGACTTTGACCAGAGGGTGGTAATTGCAGTTTACACCCTGGAGTATTTGTTCTATGCAATTTGGTCCCTGAAATTTCAAAAAGTTGCAGTTCAGCCCCTGGACAAGTTTTGGACCATTCCGGATTCAATGGTGGACTCGGATTTGGCAGTTTCGAGTCGGATTTTGCGGTCCTAGACACATCCGGAGAGATCGAGGAAGGATCGAACGCGGTCAAAGTCGATCAAATGGGATGTGGTTGAGTCGGAGGCAAACAAGGTTGATCCGATGGAGGTCAAGTGTTGCGGGGGGGAACAAGACGGGACAAATGGGGTCATAGTGGAGAGCACACACAGAGGAAGGATGAAAAAAAAATGGTGTTCCGTAGTGCTGTTTGGTGTTACAGCGGAAAACGGACACAAGGAGGAATTGGATAGACTTGGAGAGATCGGAGGTTGATCGGGGCAATCGAGTGATTGCAGATTCGCGGCGGTTGAGCCGTGGTGATCAGTCGGAGAGCTAGTGAGCAAGGAAACATTTAATCAGCATCGTGTTCCGGTTTAGGGATGCGGAGAGGTTCGACTTGAAATGACACAGGCGCTTGCTAGAGTGACAGATCGGAGATGATCAACAGTGATCGGAGGCAGTCTGGTTCAATCGGAAGACCTATCATCAGGAATTGCAGTAGTGATTCGGACTGCATGGAGATGATGATGGGCCACGATACTGGCTTGTGGAGAGTGCAGTGACAGATGGAGCTGATGTCAAGCACAGTCAAGCAGTATGGGTGTTTTGTGACGGTGAACAGGAGAAGCAACAGTTGCGGAGACACACTGGAGAAAGGCACGGGAGTACGAGGAGTCGCGACCTGAGACGTACAGGTGTGCCGGGTACCGAATTGAAGAGTGTGTGATATGTTCTGCATGCGGGGTGCAATTGGTTGTTGTGGGTTGTTCACGGAAGCTCCAGACAGAAGAATAGAGATAGTGACGAGACGATGCATCGCAGGGTTCTCTTCTTTCTATGGATTTGTGTGGCGGTTTATCTCTCCGGATGTGTGGCCACAAGACGGTGGAGAGATGGAGTCATAGAAAGTGTCCTAGTGATTGGGCACGGGCGTCCAAGTTTGGCGGACGCGGTTTATTGCATCTGGGGGTGTGATGCAGGCGCTTAGGCACAGAGGAGCGCGGGTATAAATGGACTCTGTTGCGGGCACTTCGGTCAGGGGGTGCAGGCACTTCGGTTAGGGGGTGCGGATATCGGCGACATAGCCGGTATAGGCCACGGAGATCTAGCGTACAGGAAGTCGTCCCGGATAGGCGAGTTATGTATCCAGGTTTGAGGTACGGAGAAGCTCTGTGGGGGATGCGGGCGTCAACAGAGATAGGAGTCAGACTCTTCCCAGGTGGTGTGTGAGATCATTTGGTGGAATGGAGCCTCTGGTGTGAGCAGAGGGAGCTGAGGTGTTTCTCTGGAACGCAGGAAGACATGCTAGAGTGGTGGATCGCGGCTGGATGCTGCTGCGGGGTTCTATTGTTTTTCCCACATGTGGTGAAGGGGGTGATTGTTGCTTTCGGTGAAAGTGGATTCCCCACCATGTGGTGTGTTGCCCATTAATTGTAGACAACCCCAAGTGGGTTTTAGGCATGGGACCTCACTGTGGAGTGTGAGGTCATGGGTGATGTATTTGGAGCACTCTCCTAATCCTATATGTATGTGTGCATCTGTGTATGGAAAGAGGCAGAGAGTAGAGTGAGAGTTGAGACAGAGAGCAGAGGGCTCCTCCTTCGGGAGGGAGTCGGAGTGAGCCGGTGCTCCGGTGAGGGAGAGAAATACACGGTGAGGTTGAGTGGTTGTTACTCCCATGTAATATGTTGTATTTTCTCCCAAATAGTGAAATACTCCTCTCCTCCCGTGGACGTACCCGATTTTGGGGAACCACGTAAATTTCCTTGTGTTTGTGTGTGATTGATGTGTGTGTGTGGGCAAACCTGTGGCGGCTGGGCACAACAGTACCCATCAGGTAGTTATCAATGCAGAAATACAAACATAGACGTATTACACACATAATACTAGTGCCATAAGATGATGCTTCCATACGTGTCTCCTATAAGGTTAAATTGAAATTCCAACTTCTTAACAAATCATACATACACTAATTCTCTATTAGGGAGCACTCGGATACAAGTATGGTGCCAAGCTCCATGTTACCCCTCCCATGAGGCGTTTACTTCCCAAGACGCAATATATACCATCGAAAACCCAATCTGATAGATTGGTAAAAAAACACTCAGTCATAGTTCCAAAATGAGTCAATTCGAAACCTTGACCCAAAGAGAATAAAAAGAATCTGAGACAATCATCCGAATGTCACTGGGTGGTACTCGTTAGTTCAAAAGATCATTTAACCACGGAAATTAATAGACTAGTTGCAAATGAAAGATGTTGGCCAAAAGAAGCGGACCCAAGTACTTTAGTTGCATTTTTATACTGAAGAATTGGAGGAAGTATAGGCTGTATTGAATCTTAACTGACCAGTCAATAACCCAGAAGAGCATGAAAACCTTGTGTGGGCACACAGCAAAACTTTTGGCAAATTCGTATCAGTAGGGCAATTTTGTTTGGAGTTGGCTTGTACCCGAACTCTAGCATGCAGTTTGTCCATTTGCAGGATTGTGTTGGGTCTGCTTTGGTGATCTCACTTCCAGAGCTTGTCGAGAACGTCAAAATCATGCCAAAATAGATGTTCATCCGCATCTATATATAACTTGGCAAAGATGCTTAGTGATGTAGAAATGATGGAGAATACAAATACAGCCAAAACGAAAACAAGATATCAAATTGATGCAACGATTAATATTTAAATTTTGCAAGGATCAAAGTTGTATTCATCAAACTTCAGCTTACCCTGGTAGGCATCCAACAATTCGGGAACTTCATCCTTATAATTTGTCATAAACTTCTCTAAGAAGTCTCCCTCAGTCATAACTAGAAGTGAGCTGACCATGACACTCTTATCGATCATGCTTCTTGAGACCAAAATTTGCAAAACAGAACACCGAGGGATGATTCGCTTCCCTAAGCTGTACAGCAGAATGTTAGGCTTCTTTGACAATTGAGTAGGGCTCCAATGAAATGTATTAATAAAGAACTCCACCGCTGCCCTTATCTTCTCCTTCGATAATGACAGTGTAATGGGTTGCTTCTTGAACATGGAAATGATCTCTTCATTAGAAAAACCCAAGCTTCTGAAAAATTCCAGCCTGTCCTCCCAATTCAATTCCGTAAGATGTCCCTTTGCGATTATAGCTTGAATAAAAGAGGACAAAGAAGGATCAAATCCCATTTCCGTCAAGAATTTGACATCCTTTCTAAACCGGTGCGGTGCATTGGACGCCACAGCACAATCTGAACGCCGAGCAATCATTTTCGTTACCCGCCAGTTGGGGGTCCCAATATTCCTCAAGAATTCGACATTGGGTGCCAGATTTTTAGTTACTTGTCGCCGAAGAACTGTTGGGTTGAGGTTGATTGCATCGACTGCATTCTGTTGGCCACCCAACATAGCTCTGAGCGACTCAAATGAAGGGATTAAATAATTCTCGACACTTCGGACCAGTATAAAAGGACATATGGTTATCAGTCTCCCCGTGTCGGCCTCCGAAAAGCCAACTGAACGAAAGAACTCGAACTTGGGCTTGAGGATTTTCTGGACACAGGTAAAGAGAATTTGTGGGTACTTAGAAACTATGATCTCGATTTGGCTTCTTGAAACTCCTTCATCTTCCAAAAACTTAAGAACCGAAGCGGGTCTTTTAGAGGATTCCAACCGAAGCACAAACTGGTGACGGAACCCACAAGAATTGATTAGGGTTCTAACTGTGAAAGATGAGTTCTGGTTTGTGGAACTTGTGGTACTGCTAACATCCGTACAAAGTGACTCAAAGGACTGTAAACAACTAGGAGAACAGATTTGGGTGGGTGAATATGCAGCCCTCTTTGTATGGGTTAAAGAGATACAATTCCGAACAAAACGATGCATTGTTTGAAAATCAAAGACGAGCAAGGGTAGGAAAAAGGGTTTCGGTACCTAGGATTGCCCTGATCCGTCAATCTCTGAGTATTCAAGAAAAAGAAGACGACAGACGACATCGCCATAGGTTTAGAGGGTATTTGGGAGCCAATTTTTTCACCTTTTATTTTCACATTTTTTAGTTTTGGATGTTTGGGAGACTTAGGCATGTGTTCTCTTAAAATGAGTTTTCTATTTGAGACTTTAGAGAGGAGAAGTGGAAAAGAGGTGGTGAGGAGTTTTTCCACTTCTCATTTTTTACTTTTCTCATTTTCATTAACAAAAATACCCATAAAATATATTTTGGATATATCTCTCAAACATTACTCCTGTTACAAAATGCATTCTGCACATTTCTCTCAAACACTTCTACCAAATTCAAAATACATTCCGATCATAATCTAAAAAGTCAAAAAGCTAAAAAGTTGAAAATGAAAATCTGAAAATGAGTCTCCCAAACACCCCCTTAATTAGGTTTTAACTTTTACTTGCTCCATCCGTGTTTATTGGATTTTTTTTTTTTTTTGAGTTTTTGTCAATTTTCAAATATTTATATTTTTCAATTTAATAATTCAAGACTAGCACAAATTCTCAAAAATAACGAACAAACTAGACAGAGAGAGTGAGTTTTAACACTAAAAGGATTCAGTTTGGCTGGGGGATGAGGAGGCCGGATGACTCATCCTCCCCTGATCTCGGATGATGATTGAATACATGGTTTGGGAGTAAACAAAGAGGTCAAATGACCTCACACCCCTTCCCCTCATCCGCCCTAATCCAACCTGGGCTGAATTATTTATTTCCAGACTAAAAGGGCTGTCTACAAGTAAGGAGGCCGGATGATTCCTCCCTAATCTAGGCCAATTCACCATAGACCCTCTAATTTATTCTTATTCCTCATTTTAACTACAAAACAATCCAAATATTATTTTATTCACATTATTAACAAAATCTTTCGAACCAACTACTATTTGATCCACCTTTCATCTATGTCACATTAATGTGGTCTACCCTCTATAAATAATATCTCATGCTATCTTATCTCCCCATGTTTGATAAGGGTTGTAGGAGGGTGTTTGATTTAGTTTTTAGAGAGGGGATTTGTTTAAATTGCTATAGACCCAAAATAAGGATTATAGGAAAACCGCCCACAGAGGTACAAAAAGACCATAATACCCCAACCTTTATTCTTATTATCACATAACTGGACCTTTTGGTTTAATTAAATTGACCAAGGCTTCAATTTGAATTTGCGGTCTTTTTTACATGTTAAAAACAAATTATTATTTTTTTGTAGACAAATGGTGCATGGACATTGCTTCTATTCATTGTTACTATAAGGAAATGTTGCATGGAACAAAAAGTGTTTTTTTTTCTGCCGGCAAATGGTTCATGGATATTGTGACTATAAGAAAATAAATACTGAAACATATAAAATGTTTAAGAAGGGAAGAAAGTTAGTTAGGGACAAATTTGACATTGTCACTATTTTACCCCAATCCATTATCCTAGTCCGGAGGAAATCAAACAAGTTAGTATTTACCAATTCATTCTCTTAGTCCGGAGCAAATCAAACAAAGGGCGGTTATATATCTCTTCACTATTAATACCTCTTCAGTACCAATCTCAATCTCTCCTGCTACGAATCCCCTAAAAACTACAATTGTTATCAAACATGGCCTTACCATTTAATCCAGCCAAATCTCATCCCGCAGTCAATCGAGCCGTAAATACCAACTCGCGCTCAACACAAGGTTGGTTTTTGATAAATTGGAAGATTAAATGTTGATAATTGAATGCAGAACATTTTAAAGTGATAATAACAAATAGTTTTATATAGACGTCAACAAATTACAACGATATTATTTGTTCTTTTGGGTTTTACAAATAGTCATCGCTTATGCGTGGTGGAGTTTGAGAATGGTGGTGGTGGTGGTGGTGGTGGTGGTGAAAAGGGGTGACTACATGCGGTGGTGTGGTTCGACAATTGTGGTGATGGTAATAGTGGTGGCACATGGCGATTGTAGTAGAGGTGTGATGGTGGAAGGGTGGTGATGGTGGAGAGATTGCAGTGGTTGGTGGTGGTGCTAGTGATAACATTAACAAGTGTGGTGAAGAGGTGAGGTGATTACAACAATAGAACATGTTGAAAAGATGGGGAGACGGTAGTTGGGTGGTGGTCACAGTAATTCTATGTTTTTTCCAAAGCGTCCTGGCGGTGGCGGAGTGGTGATGGTAGTGGTAGTGGAGAGATGGCGGTAGTACAATAGTGGTGTGGTAGTGGCAGTGGAGTGGTGTGAGAGTGGCGAAGCAGTGGTGGTGGCGGGAGGGGTGGCAGCGTGGTGGTGACTGTGTAACAGTTCAGGAGCGGTGGTAGTGGGGACAGCGGAGGAGTGGTGGTTGTAGTGGTTACATCGGTGGGTTGGTAAATCATATTATATTTGTGATGAATTTTCCTTTCTACTTCAAAGGACTGCAGAGGAGGAGACAGACACAAGTTACAGGCTACTTCAGTTGTATAAGCAACATTAGATATGCTTCATTTGATCTTAGGGAAAAAGAACAGAGGATAAATGATTCCAATGTCAGAAAGAAACATTAGATATGCTTCTGATCACAACCTCAGTACTGCCTAAGCCATGAAGCAGTGATCTCAATAAGTGTGGGCGCCAATCCATGTATCTTCCAGGTTTTGTAAGTCCAAACAAACCACAGAAATAGCTTATAAGTGCTATGCAGCAGTTTATATAATTAGTTTCCTGAGGAACAAGTAGTTGTCGAAAACTTCCACTGTTTCAGAGATTATAAGAAATGTTCTATACCACATCTTGTGCACCTTTGTAAAATGCACCGATTCATTCCTTGATTTTCTCAGTGCTTCCATATCCTAGAGTCAACTATTTGGCGAAAAATAGCAATTGGTACAGTAATTGGCGGAATATCTGGTAGAATCCAGTTAAGGCAAAAATTTACACACTAGGAAACTACATCATCATTGGGATGCAATGAGGGTAACATTTTGCTTTTCAAATAAACAAGTTATCCCCAGTGTTTAGTTGACATCAATAGTACCTCAATCTGAGAAACCAAAGCTAGCACACTACATTATAACAGAACAAGCATAGATGAAAATGGTAAAGTGCAAAGCTTACGGCAAAAAGGGAATATAAAAGCAGTCCTCCTCGTTTCCACCAAATCAAAGTTGCATTCATCAGATTTCGTCTTACCTCGGTAGCCATTTTTACACTTCAGGGATCTAACTGCGTACTTATCACGTACCTCACAAAGGAACAGCTCTATCTGGTCTTTGGAATTGTTTTCTTGGCAGTAAAACTTGCCAAAACCAAATCCCCCATCCCCAAGCTCCACTTTTGACAACTCCGATTGGCTCCAATGAAACTTCCTTGACATAGAGCCCAACTGCTTCCCTTATGTTCTGAGCTAGAGTATAATTTTAAACTGTAGCCTCCTCAGTTCCTCCCAATAAAAGTCACATTCAGCAGATTTCATCTTACCATGGTACGCGTCCAAAACTTCAGGTGTTTCATCCTTGTACTTGATCACATACCTCTGCAAGAAATCGTTCTCGCTATAGGTCAAAACTGTGTACAACTTCACATTGTCAAGAATCCTGTTTCTTGACAACAAAAGTTGCAAAACCAAACACCTTGGGATGATCCTCTTCTCCAAATTAAAAGTAAGTATTGCCGCCCTCCTTGACAACTGCGTAGGGCTCCAATGAAACTTATTGACGTAGAACTCCACCTTGCCTCTTATCACCTCCTCTGACCTGGATATCAAATACGGGTTTACCATGAAGATATTAAGGATCTCCTCGTCGGAAAACCCTAAGGTTTTGAAAAACACAAGTTTCCCCTCCCATGTCGATCCAGAGCAGAATAACATTGCAATGACAGCATGTTTAAATGCCGATGACAAAGGGTCGAAACCCATTTCCGTTACAGTAGAAACAACCTTACTAAACCTGCCTGGTTTTGTACATGTTATTACACGGCCACCTACCCCAGTAGCCATGATATTTGATATCTGGGATTGGGGGATGCCAAGATTCCGCAATGTTGACAGATTAGGCATCAAATATTTCGAGGTGTGGAACAAAATAGACGGGTACTTTTTTATTACAGCTGCTGCATTACGTTGACTACCCATTGAAGTTACCAGAAAATCAACTAATGGGATAAGGTGATTGTTTAAGCTTCGTTGAAATAGTAGAGGGCAGGTGGTTACCACATCTAGGAGTTCATTTTCGGATAAACCAATCGAACGAAGGAAATCAACCTTGGGCTCAAGGGTTTTCTGAACATTGCAGAAGAGAATTCTGGGGTATTTGGAAACTATGGTTTCGACTTGGGTTTGCGAAAAACCACAGTTTCTCAGAAGATTTAGGACTGAACTCGGGTTCTCTGAGGACTCACACAGAACACGAAATCGGTCAGATAACCCGCAAGAAGTGATTATATCTTCAACTGTGAAAGAACCCAAATTGTTACTACTAATGCTACCGCAACTTAAACTAGGTATACATTGTAGATTCCGAAATGTTGAGGATACAATTCGATTTGGCGAAACTAATGAGGTTCTCTTTGTGTAAGGAACCATTAAATCAGCCCGGTGAAGAACCAGGGGTGAGTAATAAGAGGATATTGATGATACATACATAACTTGCAGACCCATTTTTTTGGGTGAGAAGGGGTATCCAATTCCAACAAGAAGTGAAAAAATAAGAATGCAATTTTACCCGTCCGGCAACCGAGAGAGAGGAGAGAAAGGAGACGGCGAGCAAAATCTCCGAGCAAAAATCTTCGATTTCATTTTGTGAGGAGCTGCTTGCAGATACTAGTTGATGACAAGTACACAAACCGCTCCTGTGGTTTCGGAAATTACCATAGCGTCCATAGCCTCCATTATTTTGCAAACTAGTACTGTAATACACAGATAACTCATTGCATTTAAATTTGACCCAAAGGTGTTAACTTTGATCAATAAAACCAAAGATCGGAAGCGAATCCGCTGCTGCGAACTTCCTGTCCCAACTCCCTGTCCCGTCCATCCTAGCAATCAACGGCTCAGATTCTATCTCACCTCAAACAAATCTGAGCCATACACATTCATCTGCGCATCTGAGCTGTCAAGTACTCAGATGGACGGCTCGAGTGAACGGGACACAGAGTCGGGATAGGGTTTTCGGGACAACAGATCCGCAACCTAAAAGATCATTACACCTTCAATAGAAATAGTTCGAGTTACATCAATGTCTGTTCTTTATAGTAACAGATATTGTTGTACTATTAACATATCACAGTTGAATGCCAAATAAAATTATCCATCAAAAATTTAAAAATGTGAACTTTTTTAATGGCGTTCAATTTTTATTGTTGATCAAAGTATTTACTTTCCTTTTTTTATTATTTCTCTCATCTCTACAAATCATAAAAATGATAGATTTTCCTACAGAGTAACCTAAAAACAACAAAAATTAAAATGACTCTTAACTGCATTCAGAGGGTGTTCCACTAATTAAATTTTTTCAAAAACTAGTTTTTCTAAAAAAACCAAGACAGATCATCCTCTCATAATACATCACATAAAAAGGTGTGAACACAAAAACCAAGACACTTTTAAAACAAAACTCTCTTAGTGGAACACCCCCTGAGTTTTGTCGTTGAGGGGGGAAAAAACTATATTGAATTTTCATTATTCGATTGGGCTAAAAAATGACTCTCTTTTTTTCTCTTTAGATCAATCTTGTATTTAGATTCTATTTTTTTTTATTATTGGACAGAATTTATTAATTTTCATATTTTTATAGATGAGAAGAATAACAAAAATAAATATTTTGACCAACTACAAAAAATTAAATAACGATAAAGAAAAGTCTCAATAAATTTTGAATATTTGATTTTTTTCTATTGGTTATTTAGCATTTAAAAAGTTATTCGTATAATGGTCTTTTGTACTTGTGGAATGGTAATTGAATAACAATATAGTATATTTTAGGGTCCTTCAATATGCTCACAAAATGACAAAAATGGTAAACACTTCAATACACTTTCACACAATCCAACAAACTTTCTATATTTTTCAACACACTTTCTAAACCTTAACAACAACTCAAATGGGTTTTTCGTAAACGCCTAAATGTCTTTTATTAATTTGAGTTAACACCGTTGGGTCAAATTTAACTTTAAGAGAGCTATTTATATATTAATTTATAACTAAGGGGAGTGACAATAATTTCCCAAACGAGAAGGTGTGTGAGTGTATTTGTCAAAAACCCTTATTAGGGAAGCCAAGCTTCAATTTCCCTGTTTTCCCTTTTTTGGTTGAGATGCAAATTCAAAGCCTCATTCAAATCAAATGGCTTCCTTTCTATTCTTGGAGCTGCGAACCAGAGCAATGCTTGCAACCAACAACTCTTGAAATCCGTAAGTTTTGCAGTCTAACCTGTCGAACAATTTAGCTTTTCTTCGTTCTTCTCTTGTTTTTTCAAGCATAATGCTTCGTTTTCTTTCCAAATCTAAGTTACTGACCCAAATCAAGATTGCCTTGGATTCACCCACTCAAATCTGCTCCTCTCATATCAGTTTACTGTCACTAAGTAGTAACAGTAGTTTTAGTGTCAGTAGTGTTGGTGGTAGCAGCAACAGTAACATCAGACCCTCCACAAAGCAGAATCCCTCTTTCACAGTCAAAAACCTAATAAACTCGGGTGGGTCATCTCATGAATCATGTATTCCGTCTGAATCTTTAGAGAAACCCAATTCAGTTATTAGACTCTTTGAAGATTCTGGGTTTTCTCAAACCCAAATCCGGACCATAGTTTCTAAACGTCCCGTACTTCTCTTGTACAATGCTTCACTCCTCAAGCCCAAATTGGATTTCCTCCATTCAATTGGCATGTCTGAGGCCGATGTGGTGAATATGGTCACAAAGGACCCGTTTATACTCTACCGAAGCTTGAAGAATCATCTCATCCCTTCATTTGGTTTACTGAGAACATTGTTGGGTGGCGAACGCAATGTGGTTAATGCTCTCAAAAGCCACCCAAGCATCATACGCTATGACGTAGCCAAGCGTTTGGCTCCCAATGTCGAGACACTAAGAATTATGGGGGTTCCCGAGTCTCAAGTTTCGAGGATGGTTACTAGATTCACATGTTCCAGGGCATTGGCAAGTATGCAACCTCAGTGGTTCAGGAATGTTGTGTCAACTCTAATAGGAATGGGTTTCAGTCCATCATCCAAGTCTTTTGAAAGAGCGGTTTATGCAATGGGAGGGCGTAATGAATTGGGTTGGGAGGGGAAGCTCAAGTTTTATGGAAGCTTGGGTTTCTCTAATAAGGAGGTCTTCTTCATGTTCAAGAAGCAATCCATTGCGATGTGCTTATCAAACAAGAAGATAAGGGCTGCAGTGGAATTCTTTTGCAATAAATTTCATTGGGGGCTACCACAGTTGGCACGGAGGCCTAATGTTCTTTTGTATAGCTTGGAGAAAAGGACCATCCCTAGGTGTGCAGTTTTGCAAGTTTTAGTGTCACGAAACAAGATTCGTGCAAATGTAAAGGTTCTTACATTTTTGCCAATGACCGAGATTAATTTCTTGGGGAAATATGTGAATAAGTACAAGGATGAACTTTCTGAAGTGTGGGATGCGTACCAAGGTAAGTTGGAATTCGATGAATACACCTTCCGTTTAGAATGAACCGAAGCCGCTATGACACTGAATACACAGTGCTTTTGCTTTTCACAGCATGGATTTTAGTTTTTTTTTTTTTTTTTTGTAGTTTATAGTTTTATTTACTCAGTTTAGAAGTATTTTTATGCTGGCTTTGTTAATTGTTGGATCAAATGGAGGCATTTAAACTGTTATAAGTAATGTGACTTTAGTATTTCTGTTTGTATAGGGAAAATTTCAAAATAATCCCTGACCTTTCACTGAAATCACATAGAGACCCCTAACCTCAACGAAATGTCACATAAACATCTATATTATTTAAAAACTCATCAATTTAACCCCTACCGTCACCATCCGTCTAAAAACAAATGGAGAAGATGAGATGGACTACATGAGGTATTTGGTGGGGTTATGTGAACGAAAGTTGGATGCATACTTGGCATGTATTGGGGGGGAAAGAGAGAGAGGGAGGGAGAGAAACCCTAATACATGCCAGATATGCGTCCAACTTTCAGCCACATAACCCCACCAAAGGCCTCATGTAGCCCATGTCACCTATTCCATTTGTTTTTAGACGGAGGGTGACGTTAATGGTTAAATTGATGAGTTTTTAAACAGTACAGGACTACAGGTGTTTATGTGACATTTCATTGAGGCCAAGGGCCTCTATGTAAATTTGGTGAAAGGTAAGGGATAATTTTGAAATTTCCCTAAGAGAATGATAGCACTTTGTGTCAATACATGATGAAAGGGTCATATTTGTCTCGAGCTATGAAGCATGGGTACTTCTGGGAGTCAAATCTGTATCAGATGCCGATATTTCTGCGACCCATAAGTCTCGATTGAGCATTGGATACCTATTGGATATTCTAGGTTACGTATTGCCTTATACGAACCGTATCCATATCGGTATTCATGCTTCATAGGCCTCACTACTAGGAGATTTCTATGATTTTAGTGCTGTTGTCACCTTTATGCTTTCTTAGAAACTGTGTAGTGTATCTACCTCATTTGGTTGTTTGTGGATAAACACTTCAGCACCCGCATTCATAGGTAACCAGAATGAGCATGTGTATGAGTTCACGTGTTTCAATATATGAAAAGTGATTATACCGATAACTGTTAAGAACACCAAGAAGAGCTAACGAATGAGTTATAAATCTCCCGAACTTATTGCTCCAATATTAGCAGTAGCTGTTTGCTTTAATACGACGGTACAGTTTCAAGAGAAGCTCTCATATAATGGATGGAACTTCCTACATATAGCGGAAGAAGTTTTCACATTATTGGGAGGTCTTTTATACTCTGACGTTTGATTTGATTGAGCGAATTTTCAGATTTCAAAGGAGAGTTCAAATCTGATCCCAATGATCCATTCCTTTTTAAGTATATTATTTCGTAAATCCAACTTATTAAAGAAACATCATCATTACATCTTTCACATCAACTTTTTCCCTCAAGTTTACTGGTACTACTATTCATCTAATTTCAACGAGGTTTGCTAGTAACACGACATCTTGCACAACATGCTCCTGTGCTAGTGTTTCATCGGCTATCGAATGAGATGCTATTTTACAACAACTACTAAAAAAATGACCATATAAGAAAATGAAACAGAAGAGCCTGAAAGAGCTATACCTCACTTGTATTATTTGTATATGAATTTTTTCAACTGTCGTAAAACTACAAATTGCAAATGGGTTGCTTCCTATAACTTTCCACCCCACAAAGAAATGGAAAACAAATCGAATAATTACCAAAACCTTGACCTAACCCCCTAATGTGAGAGTAAGAGAGAAGCTTTGAGTTGGTATGTTTTTTCCACTGCAAAATGCATTAAGAAGCCAGCTACGGAGGGGTTCCATACCCGTCGCGATGGGACTTCTGCCAACGCCACGCCATCTGCAAACTCTCTTGGAGATCGGTGTGTTGTGCGCTCCAGTTGAGCTCACGCTTGATCTTTCTAGGGTCGCTGTACACTTCAGCATAGTCACCATCCCGGCGGGGGAGGAAATCAACCTTGATGTCGACTCCTGTTGCCTTCTTACATGCCTCTACAAACTCGTTGACAGATCTACCTGATATCAGATACCGAAAACAAGACAAATGAGAAAAAATTAACGTCGTTATTGCCATAATATGAACCAATAAAAAAGGATACGAATTTGGTAATTTAACTGGGTATATCGTCCTTTACAGAACAGAACTCAAACGAGCATTCAAGGGGAAGGAGAGCCTTATCTCATCAAAGTCAGCCGATCATCCCCATTTCCAGTTCCCAGTAGTCTCATGAGATTTAGTTTGGTTTTTTGAAATGTAAGGCTACCCTTGAAGGAATTACTCCATTTGGTGTAGTTTTTTTGCAAAATACTAGTAACTCATTCATTTGTTAAAGAATATTTAAAATAAATGTTTTTTACTTCCCAAAACTCACCTTCGAAAAAACTTGAAGGATGAGTACTTATGTTTTCAAATCCCATTTTTGAAACATGTTTTATTATGTCGAACTACTTCCAAATAGCGTTCACCGTAGCGGAGATGGGACAAATTACCTCTTCCTGTTCCGACATTGTAAATTCCAACTTCCCCAGGCTTTGCCTTCTCAAGAGCTTTCACATGAGCATCGACGAGATCAGTAACATCAATGTAGTCCCTTATGCAAGTCCCATCTTGAGTTTTGTAATCGGTTCCTCTAACCTGCAAAAGCATTAGCTGAGTTTAGAGCGTTCCACAAATTTATTGTACACACAAAACACTAATAGTCTGTGTGAAAAGGATGCAATTTCTGGGGAGGGAAAGCTAGTTCTTTGCATACTGAACAACGGAATCTATTTTAAGAAAACAATCTGGTTCAAAAACTCATGCAAGTCGGTAAAGTACCTTAAGCCCAGGAATAATCCCCCGAGCTGCATCGAAACAGGCACCAGAAATCCGCCCCTGTTCACGCAATTCTGGTCTGGGAGCTTCTCCTAATCTGCCCTCTGGATCAGAACCAATCACATTGAAGTATCTGAAGATATTCATAGAAGGAGAAATGAGTCCACAGCAATTTCATTCACTGATTACACTTGCTAAAGCATAAAAGAAACAAGTCCAAATCCTTTTGTTTCATGTTGAGAATCATTACGACTATATAAACTAGCAAATCCAAAATGGTTAATATTGCAGCAAAACACTTTGGAGGTTCCATTAGAGCATGTCAAAATTTACCGTAAGATCATGACAGCCATATTTGCTTTCTTATAGAAATCAAGAATAATATCTTCCGACATCTTCTTCGCTTTTCCATATGGATTTATGGGGTGCTGCATTTAGGCAACAAATCATGAGTTATTTGCACTGCATTCGCCAAATTCATCAACCAAAATATATGGCATCATATTTCTGTTTCCACAAGCAAATAAAAAGATATCACCTGAGGAGTTTCTTCTGTAATTGGCATCTTTTCAGGCTCTCCATAAGTTGCACATGTACTAGAATATATCAATGTCTGTACCCCATGTGCTGCCATTGCCTCCAATACCGTCAAGGTATTTGCTGTAATGTTATGATAATACCTGTGTTATTGCAATAACATCAGCTTAGATACAATATAGACGAGAGAAATTTCCCAGCTCCATTCATCTAAACAAGCTTCAGAACAAACGTACAAGTCTCCTAGCTGTTAAACCACATAACCGTGACTGGAAGACGAAACATTGCAGTCCATACTCCCAGAAACCCATTAATGAGTACTAAACTGAGCGTACTTTCGTTCTACAATATCATGAGGATTGTAAGGACTACCAGATGAATCCAGATATACAATCACAAAAATCAAAGGAGCTAAGAAATCTAGAAATTGGTTTGGCCTATCAGTGGAACTCGAGCCACTTTTTTTTTTGCTCGACGAAAGTAGTTTCAGGCCTCTTTACTAAACATGGATTTATGCAAAATGCAAAAGCAAGTTCAAATATTAACGTATATATCTTTAAGTAAATGTGTAAATTGGATGAAGATATACGACACTTACTTCAGAGGATCACTGACGCTTTCTCCAACATATGCAACGGCAGCAAAATGAATCACAGCATCAAATGCATTTTCTGAGAATATTTTATTTACCTAAATTTTTAATTAAGGAAACAAGATGATAATTGCATATTCAACTGTCTACAAAGAAACAAATAGGAAAACAGATCTGTCATAGGAATTAAAAAATGCAAATAGGATACAGCTTTAGCATCACCCAAGTCAGCATAAATAAACTGAAGCCTCCCAGGTTGTGGAAACAGTGCTTGTAATACCCTGACAGCGCCTATGTTTCCCCGAGAGAGGTTGTCCTGTAACAAGAGAACCCCTTTTCCTTGAATATCACGTAAATATAACTAAGGGTTAATTAAATTAATAAGCCAAGGATACCTCAACAAGTTGTGAAAGATAAATACCACTATAGTTACACGGTGTGAATCCCTTAAAAGACGTAATGCAGCATGTGAACCGATATATCCAGCCCCTCCTGTTACTAAGACATGAGTAACTCCTGGATCACGTTGGGAGAACTGGAGGGAGAAAAGAAGTTAGAAAAAGAAAGCATAACATTGGACTCTATCAAGGTCATTTGAGAGCTACGATCATTGACAAATAAAAAATAAAAAAACTGACTGAAGCGTTAGAACTTGCAAGCCACGCTTACACCAACCAGTTGTTTTTCAAAATTTAAATTCCCTTTTTCCAACACCATCTTTGCAAAGAAACAGAGAAAATGTGGAAAACAAGCCAATTTATAGAGACAAAAGATCAAAAAATCTGCAAAGTTCAGCATAACAGTGCCAGCAACATGTGACTCATAAAAGAGAGAGACTAAGCAATACATTAGCATAAATTTTCTTTTCTCCTAATAAGGTGCTGGAAACTAAATGTCAGCAGAATCATACAAAGGAAAGTGCTATCCAAGGAGCCCAATTCATGCACTACTTTATCAAAGTTCGCCTCATTCACAAATTTTCGATGGAACCAGTCATACAAAATGATGCAATACCATTCAAATAAAAGAACCCTTTTTTGAAATAACAAAGGGATCAAGTAAGTACTGGGCTTGGGCTTCCAAAAGTTGACGATCGCTTGAGCATGAGAATGCATAATGCAGTAAGGGTAGCAGCCAACACAATTTTCCCTACATAATTGTTCTTCTTCTTCGTTTCAGCATAAGCCATACCTACAAGTATTAAAATTTTGAATAAGACTTTAAACCCCATCAAAGGTAATTACATTTTACATGTACTATGCATATAGTTGCTAAAACTAACGAGACTGCTGACAAAAACACCACTGAAATTTACACCTCTGCACTTTCAAGAAATGCAATATATGAATTTTGTCAGCAGAACATGTAAAACACAGACATAATAATCCACCACTCACTCTGACGCTACAAACTGAGAATATGCGATGATCTAAATTCAAAAGTCAAAATGAGAAGATAGAAGAGAGAAAGAAGGGGAGGGGCTCCAAACCCAACTTGATGATTCAAAACTCATTGTTTGGAACTAGAAAAGATAAAGAATAAGCCAAAATAGAGAAAAAGAAGAAATTTGAAACATAAGTTAGCAGAAAAATTAAATGGAAACCATACCCCGAAAAGATGGAGACCTTGACCTTCTTGTCCTGCCAACACTTTGCATTTGGGAAATCTCCTTAATCTTCACTGCTGAAGACTAAATAAACTGCAGATCAAGTTTCAGGCCTTAAGACTCCACGATCGTACATGACCATACACAATTTCGGTTCAATTTTAGTGTAAGCTCCGACAATTACAGGTTAATGAATCTATGAAATGGAGTAACACACAACATAATCCGGCATCAAGAAAGGAGATAAAATCGTTGATAAACAGGACATCAAAGGAAAAGAGCTGTGTAAAAATGCCAAACCAGAAAAAAATAATAATAATAAAATAAAAAAATAAAAAAAAATCTTTCAACAACATAGCACCTGAAGTCATCATCACCCAATGCAAATTCAACATTTAAATCAAGCATCTCAATTCAGCAAAAACAAACAGAGATGTTCATTTACATCATTAGATGGGGGTGACAAGTTAAAATTTCAAGTGAATTTTTATTGGAAAAGGGTCAAATCATTGAAGGATAACCAGTAATGTTCAATTCACCTTTAAGACGAGAAAATCCAAATTCAAACAGCTATTGGAAAATTCTCTCTAAACATATCCAAATAGACAGAGATACACAACCGCCAACAAATAAAAAACATACATACAAGAACCAGATTTCGAGATCTAATAGAAGACCCACCAAAAATTGCCCACCAAATTCGAATATTCAAATTCAAATCCTGAATACGAAACGAAGGTTGGTACTACTTAAAAATTTGAAAACTTCCCCTTCTGTTTTTTCTGGGAAAAAGGAAAAAATAAAATCATGGAGAAAGGCATGGCGGAGGAGAGGAAAAAATTCAGAGGCGATTCAATTTTGTGTACCTGAACCAACTGGCATTTAAAGCCTCAGATACACTGCAAAACAAACAAGAAGAGACAAAATTTCAATTACCCATTTGTCCAAGGGGTATGAGCATAATAAGTAGCAAAACTTCACATATCAACGGAGTTGCAATAAATCTATACTCGAACGATCACAAGATCCGTAAACCCAATGGAAACCAAGTCGAAGGAATAAGAAAGGACGATGACTAGAACGTTTTTATCGAAAGCGAAGAAAGATCAGCAGAACCCAGAAGATTTGGAAACGTAAGATAGAGAGAGAAAACACACGCGGGAGGGGAGAGGTGAGCGGGAGGAAATTGGCATTGAAGCAGAGGCAGGCACCTGGTCTTGTGCGTTTAGTTTGAACTCTGTGTGCAAGTGTGTGTCAGAGGAGAGAGAGAGAGAGAGAGAGAGAGGGATTTAGTATGACGCGGAGATTTCTATGGGGCACCCATGTTTTGGCTCGCGATGGACGGGGAAGTTGTGGGAGAGGTGTGCACAAAATCACACTCTTTAAATATTCCTTCCTTCAATTTGTTTATCATTTCTTCGAATAGTATTAAAGGTAAAGGTAACATGCTTTTCCCCCATTAGGATTTTTATGGGTTGAAATTAGGGATGGGCATGGGGAGGATAAAAAGTGGATGTCGTTACCTTCATCCCCGAATCTATATCAGTTCTCATTCCCTCCCCAATTCCCATCGGAAATTTTTTTTTATCCTCCATCCCCGCTCCAATGCGGGGAACGGAGATCCGCACAGGAAATTGGGGATCCAAACTTTAACTACACTTTTCAAATTTTTCCTATTATAATTTTTAAGTAACATACGACATGATCAAAAGCTGAAGCTTTCAAAAGGTAATCCAAATTTCAAATGCAACAAACCCAAATGAAAAACAAAAGCAGAAAGGGTGAAGGCCTATACAAATTAGTACATGCATATATTACTACAAAACATGCATATAAAAGCAATTCGAGTCACGTGCAATTCAAATTGGTTTAAATTACCTTTCAAAGTTTGAAGTGGTTTGAATGGTCTGTACAAATCAGTAGTAGGATTAAAGGTAAGTAAAGCTAGCAAACAAATTAATCTTTAAATTTACCTATGTGTGTGTGTGTGTGTGAATGGGGATGCGGGAAGGGAAGAGGAACGGGGAGGGGCGGGGATCGGGTAAGAGACTGAAAATACCATCCCTTACCCAATCCCCGAAATTTTTTAAAAAATAATCCTCATCCCCTACCCGATCCCTAAAAAAATCCCCGAATCCCCTACCCAATCGAGGAGGGGACGGGTTGGATAGAGGTGGGTCGGCCGAGATGGCTATCCCTAGTTGAAATTCTCAATATAGGAGTTTGTTGTAACTTATTCTCTTCGTCCACAATTTTTTGTTCCTCGTTCTATTCTAACCGGATAAAAATTGAGTGGAAATGGGGAGTGTGTAAAAGCATGCTTGCTGACCCAATTCAGGCTGTTCGTGCTCAGCGATCAACGGTTGAGATCTGCTCGGACCCAAACACATCTGCACCGTCCATTATCGAGCGGATCTGCGTCGTTGATTGTCGAGCACAGACGATCCCAATCGGGTCAGCACGCATGCTGTCCCGCACGCACCCCTACCCAAATTTAGTTTTAACTTTAAATCGGTAATGAATGTTATATTCATTATGGATTTTGTTTGATAAATATCAATTAGTTCTATAAGACAATGTTTTCAAAATCACTTAAAACAATGTAAATTACGAGATATATTCAATTGAAAAGTGACACGAACTTCCAAAAGGGACTAATAAATTGGGACAGATAGAATATATCAATGGCCTTTTTTTCATGAACATTTCAAATGAACAAATGTAGTTTTGCAAATTGAATTGGTTTGATTTCTAGATAATATTGAAGGATTAGGGATTCAGCTAGTGGCAAGGCCAGGATTAAGTCCCAGGGGGCCAAGTTATAACGGAAAAAAATTTAACATCAAAACGCTTTACATTCCATAGTCAAAGAAAAAGCCAAAATATTTTTTTCAAGATTGACCATCCATCAAAATAGAACAAAATTAGCTTAATAATCTATCGGAGTACAACGCGACGTGTTCTCAAATATCGAAAATCATCTACGATTTCGGAAATCATCCATTAGGAGGTTGGTAAATAATCCAGTGGGAGCTTGGGAGATCTCAGCCAACAAAAAAAAAAAAAAATTTCTTAAGAAGAGTGCAGGGTGGTCAATGCCCACCCCAACCCTGCTCTCCCTTCGCCCTTGGATTCAGCCATCACCGCAATCTCGGCCGTTCCAATAATATGGCTTTTTAATTTTTTTTGCGCTTTTTAGAATTGATATATGTAAGTAGAAAAACCTGTCTCAAAAAACATATAAAGTCAAAATGCCAAAAAGTTAGAGGGTGTTTGGGAGCCATTTTTCTACTTTTCATTTTCACATTTTTTAAGTTTTGGATGTTTGGGAGACTTGGGCCAAAATGACTTCTCAAAAAATGAGTTTTCCATTTTAGACTTTAGGGAGGAGAAGTAAAAAAGAGGTGATGAGGAGCTTTTCGACTTCTCATTTTTCACTTTTCTCATTTTCATTAACAAAAAGACCCACAAAATGTATTTTGAACATATCTCCCAAACACTACTCCTGTTACAAAATGCATTCTGCACATTTCTCCCAAACACTTATACCAAATTCAAAATACATTCTGACCGTAATCCAAAAAGTCAAAAAGCCAAAAAGTTGAAAATGAAAAACTGAAAATAAGACTCTCAAACACCCCCTTAGTATGTTAGTGGAACGGAGTACTGGGGAGAGACTTAAAAGCTTGTTCCTTCCAAGGTTTGAAATGCAACTCCTATTGCTAGAAACTTTTGGAGCAACCTCATTCAATGCTTAAGCCTATAAAACGAATGTAAAATTATAGGGATTAGTTCAAAATGTGTCAGGTGACTCGAATACCTTGCATTACTGAAGAAACAAATTGGTTGTTCTATAGATTGTATTTCTTTAGGGTAATTCTATTTGCAACCCTTTTTTTTCTCTATACAACTCATTTTTTTCATCCAACCCACAACTAAAATTCTCCAAACCAATTTACTCCATACAACCCACTAAATACGTACACCTAAACTTTCCAAAATACCCTTCACCTTAAAAAAGCCCTAAAACTAAATCTTCTCCTATACACCGACGTCAACCCATTCTATTGTCGCTCTATTCTCTCGTCCCTCTCTCCCTCTTGTACACCATCAACGCCGACATCTGCCATAGCCACCATCAACGTTGTCGCTCTCTCCCTCCTGCGCTACTCTGTGTGTGTGTGTGTGTGTGTGTGTGTGTGTGTGTGATTAGTTTTCCATTTGGGATGGATTTGATCCAAAAAAAACACTCCACTCACATCGAATCTCTGATGTTTAATAATTTTCATCCTAGTTTATGCGTATATATGTGTATAGTTCGACTAAAATATGAGGATTTCATGATCTTCATCTTAATACATGAACAATGTGACTTGTCTGTTAATGTGGAAATTTGGAAAACCATTTCGTACTTTGAATGTCGAAATACACACCCATTTTCGACAACCACATGTCGATTTATATTGAAGGTCGAATTTTCAAAAATTTACAAGTATAAACTTCGGCATCAAAATGTCAAAGTAAGGTAATAATTTCAACATTATCTTATCGAAACGTATGTTGACAAATTACAAAATCTTACAAGTACATATTTCTATATCAAAACGTAGAAATTATCTATAAATTTCAACATTATATTGTTGAAACAATATATGGAATTTCTCAAGTATCGTTTTCAGAATGCAAATGTTGATGTAATGTGTAGAATTCGATATTATGATGATGAAAAAAGTAACTTAAGTCAACAACTTATTACTGAACTTTGTCTTGCATAATTTTGTTAAGTGAAAAATGTTAAAAACAATTACATATTTCTGGGTATGAATGTCGAAAAAAAATCACAGTTTTTAAGATTTGTTCTTGGTGTTCGAATGGGAACCCACCATTGATTGGATGTCTACTCCTTCATTCTCCATTGAGAGTGAGAAGAACAAGAAGTTTACAGGTGGAAAAAGGGTGGCGGGATTTTCAGTGTTCACATGAGCTTCAACGGGAAAGAAGAAAAAGAAGGGGAGCAGGAAAGAAGAAGAAGAAAAAAGGGAGGTTTTTGTAGGGGCATTTAGGTCTTTAGCCAACAATGAAAATTGAGGACATTTTCCTGGATTGTATGGAGAAAAAAGGGTTGCAAATAGAATCACCCTTTCTTTATAGCTACATATAAATTTATATGTTCTATTTATCCTCACTCATAATCTCACCATTTCAATATTTGTAAGAAATTAAATAAAAAAAAATAAAATATATATATATATATATATATATATAGGGCCATTCTAGTTTCAAAAATGCTACAGACAGATAAAAATAGACAGATGTAGACATATGTTCTGAATCATCTATGTGGACTTCTCAATTGCCGTGTAAAATTCATGTGCATCTATATATATATAGGGCCATTCTAGTTTCAAAAATGCTACAGACAGATAAAAATAGACAGATGTTCTGAATCATCTATGTGGACTTCTCAAATGCCGTGTAAAATTCATGTGCATCAAATGATTTTGAAAGCTTCTCTATTTCTGAATCTTCCATGTCCAAATCTCTGCGCCTCCGTCAGTGTTCATAGCGTTTTAATATGTCTCAAAGACGTGTTCATTTCAAAACGTCAGGTTTATAGGAGATTTAAGTTGGTATGCTGTGTCATGTGTGCACCAATTTACGACTGATTGATTTATTATTTCAAAACCAATAATCATAATCTATTAAGCAGTAGTTCAGGTAAAACATATGCAAAAGTAGAGACAAAATACTATTAAATATATGAAAAGGACTTGACCGTGTGAACTACTCCTACAGTATTATTGAAATTAAGTATGTTCACAAATCATGAAATAAGTCCCAAAAAAAAAAAAAAGTCAAAATGAATGAATTACCGTGATCTTCACTTGTAATGGAGAAATTATAATTGAAGAGTCTCCAATCACTAATATTTAGGAGTACTGTAGAAGTAATAAATGTTTATAGCATCCTTCTAAATCTTTATACATTTCATAAACTAACTTATCGGAAATAAGTCAGTGCAACAGCATTTTTCAGAGAAATTGGGTTGATGTATTGTGAGAGAATGACCTACCATATAAAATGCAGTAAGCCGATTTTGAGAATAAGTCAATTTTTTGGAACATGTTATTTATATTTTTTTGTCTAAGAATTTTATTTATAGTACATTACTACAAGTAAGAAACCTATTCTATTCAAGTCTAGGGGTAGGGAAAGTGACCCTACAGTGAGACTCGGACCCGATACATTGTCCTGATAAATGGAACACCTTACCACTTGGCCTACCTTTCGAAATTCCTGCAAACTTAGGTGATTTTATTTATTCTTCCAAAACTTCTACACTATCTGTAGTTCAGTACTAGCACGACTCTTTGACATTTATCACTGTCTCATAAACAGTTGTTAGTCTGGAGTATTTTTATTTGTGATTTTATCGACATAAACTTTGGCATTGTTTTCCGTTTGCTAAAATAAATTTTCTCTTTAAAGTTGAGTTTAGTCTGATTGCTAAAATGACTTCTATTTCCCATTAGCGGAATGCTGAGCAGCTAAAAATCAATTTGTGTCACTCATTTCTTTTGCAAAAATGAAGTTAAGAAAATATATCCATGCTATTAGCAAATGAAAGTTGAGAGCACTAAATACTTTGCTTTAAACAAACGGAACTCTCACTTTGTCGTTTGCCCTCGTCCTATGATGTTCATGTAATCGTGCATGGGGGATTGACGCTAGGTTGCAAATTTGGGGTCACCAATCATTCATAGGTAAACAGTACCCTACAAAAGGGGGAACTGTATTTAACTGGGGCCCCTCGCCACAAAACAAAGGAAAAAAAAATAGAAAAAACCAAAAACTGGACGGGCCAAGCAAGTATCCATGACTAGTGCATCTATTGACAAAACATTTCATGTAGGAAAAATAAAAATAAATAAATCTGCCACTATCATTGGAGAGGATCAGGGAGGTGCTGCGCAACATTCTATGCACTCAAAGTGCAGCAACGCTGGAATCGTTAAAAAAATCAGAAATGTTCACCGCATCGAGCTCGTCGAGTATTACAGATGTACCAAAAATCAACCTGATCGGATATAGTTAAGTGCGTCATCGGAACACAAATACCTTGGGAAAAAATGGAACACAAATGGACACAAACACTGAATCAAAACCACTGAACCCATTACTTTTCAAGTTATTTATGTTTCGACGAGGTACATAACGATATCCAATCGAGTAGTTAGTACACTTGTAGTACTCAACGAGCTCTACGCAGTGAACATCTCCGATCATCAGATGCTAACGCGGCTGCACAACACGGTGTTGTACATGGGGTTGCACAGCACTCCCTAAATCCCCATTGGAGATACAGACAATTTTTAGTAATAGCTCGGGGTGAGAGGGCGGAGACCAATCTGTGTGTGACTTTAGAAGCACAACGGATTGTAGCAAAAATGGTACTCCCTCTGTCTCAATTTGTTTACTCAGTATTCTTTTTTGGGTTATCCCAAATTGTTTGCTCACTTTCTTGAATTGGCTATAAAGATTTGACAAACTCCTCATTCTACCCTTTTTATTACTTTTCAATCCTTTTTCACTTTTGCATTGAGGATTTGAGGAAATTACTTTGAATTAGCACAAACATACAAAAAGTAAATCACTATATTGAATTCCCACTAATTTGACAAGGGTTGACATACTTAATTGAGCATCCTAA